>CM048755.1:474854320-476103070 GCA_026315105.1 Locusta migratoria | reverse complement strand
TCGCGATCCAATGACTGTTAGCAGAATATGGAGGCGGTGGGTTCAGGAGGGTAATACGGAACGCCGTGCTGGATCCCAACGGCCTCGTATCACTAGCAGTCGACATGAAAGGCACCATGGCTGTAACGGATCGTGCAACCACGTCTCGATCCCTGAGTCAACAGATGGGGACGTTTGCAAGACAACAACCATCTGCACGAACAGTTCGACGATGTTTGCAGCAGCATTGACTATCAGCTCGGAGACCATGGCTGCGGTTACCCTTGACGACGAACATGGGTGCACGAATGGCAAAACGTCTTTCTTACGTATCGATCCAGGTTCTGTTTACAGCATCATGATGGTCACATCCGTGATTGGTGACATCGTGGTGAACGCACATTGGAAGCGTGTATTCTTCATCGCCATACTGCGTGATGGTATGGTGCCAGTGTTCAAAAAAAATGTTCAAATGTTTGTAAAGTCTATGGGACTTAACTACGGGGTCATCAGTCCCTAAACTTACAAATTACTTATGAACTACTTACGAACTAGGACGGCACAAATATCCATGCCCGAGGGGGGATTCGAACCCCCGACCGTAGCGACCGTACAGACCGTGACTGGCGTGCCTCAGTCCCCTCGGCCACCCGCGACCGGCTCATTCGATTCCTGCGAAACCCTACATTTCAGCAGGATAATGCACGACCGCATGTTGCAGGTCCTGTACGGGCGTTTCAGGCTACGGAAAATGCTCGACTGCTGCCCTGGAACATTCTCCAGATCTCTCACCAATTGAAAACGTCTGGTCAATGGTGACCGAGCAATTGGCTCGTCACATTACGTCAGTCACTACTCTTGATGAACTGTGGTATCGTGTTGAAGCTACATGGACATCTGTACCTGTACACGCCATCCAAGCTCTATTTGACTCAATGCCCAGGCGGAAATAGGTACATTCCATAAGGAAAATGTAGAAAAATATAGTAAACAGGAAAAAATGATCTAGTCTGAGATTTCTCAGCTACCTCAGAATTATGAAAGTGGTTTGTGTATGACTGCACTGATTGTTAGAGAGTGTACTACAAGAGTGCACATAAAAAAACATATGTCAGTTATTACTGGAACGTCAGGTGGCACATGCTTGTGTTTATATTATGGAAGGAACAGTCTGCCTGCAATTACATGCTGGTAAGTACACTTGGCCAGCCACTTCCATTTAACTGGCGGAAATTATATCAAATGTTTAAATGTTTGTATAGTCTATGGAACTTAACTACGGGGTCATCAGTCCCTAAACTTACAAACTACTTTATGAAAAACTGGTTCTATAGAGCTCTCCACGATAGAAAATGTCGAGTAACTATCTTTATCTCTGGATAAATACCGAATCCTACAACCATTTGAAACTGATTACTGTAGTCAAGCCCTGAATTCATGAATGTTTCAAGATGTGTTCTGCCAACTGTCACCTCCTTCAAGTCAGTTTGGGCTATAAATTTCTTTCTCCTCAGTTACGATTAGTGTCCCGTCATTGGTTGGTCAATCTACTAATTCGTCAGTATTCTCGGGTAGCACCACATTACCGTAGTCAAGAAAAATACAAAGCCAATATATGCAATAATAGTACAAGTTTATAAGCCTCTGAGGTTCAGAGATGATGAAATGACTAAAAGAGTATGATTAGAGAAAACGGGGGAAAGGAATGAAAAGAGAAGCCGCCTGTTAGAATTAGCATATAGCAAAATTTTATAATTGGTTACACTTGATTCATGAATAATGGAAGAGAATGTGTAGTGGGAAGAAACCTACGCCGACCGCGGTGGCCGAGGAGACTGAGGCGCTCCAGTCACGGTCTGCACGGCCACTACGGTCGGGGGTTCGAATCCCCCCTCGGGCATGGATATTTGTGCCGTACTTAGTATAAGGTAGTTGATAAGTAGTTTGTAAGTTTAGGGACTGATGACCCCGTAGTTAAGTCCCCTAAGCTTAAAAAACATTTGAACATTTTTGAAGAAACCTACAAATGTCAGATGATTTCAAACTGGTACAATATTGATTTCGAAATCTGATTTTAAACTGCAAATTTTTCCAGGGGCAGATGTTAGCAATGACCGTAACTAATTTGTTACGAAATTCAAATTTAAACTGCAAGTTGCACTTGTGTAGACTGCGAGCATGAGAGCTTGCTGACTGCTGTGACTGAAACGGAGCAAAGGGAATCGATATGAAACTAACGTGTAGCTTTAAGAAATAAAATAGTGAAGGTAGTGTATCGGCAACTAGGTGAAAATACGAGACGCATTAGAGATTCTTGGATGAGACTGAAAGTTCTGAATTTAATTGATGTTCAATTATTCACATGTTTGTACACCTGAAGGACCAAACTGATAAGATCATCAGTTCCTAGACTTACAAACTACTTGAATTAACTTATGCTAAGGACAACACATCGAGTCATACCCGGGGGAGAACTCGAACCTCCGGCGGGAGAGGCCACACAATCCATGATACGGCGCCCCAGACCACGCGAAATTATCCCCGCGAGGCTTTAATTGATAAATAGAAGAAATATAAAAACGCAGAAAATTAAGCATAAAGCATTGTAATGATGGGTAAACACTGTCAATTACTTTGTCTCACACATTCCAATCGCCGACCCCGATACACTTCGAATATGTTGTAGTATAGGTCAAACTACGAGACCAGTATTTTTATTATTATTATTATTTTTTTTTTTACTTGCCCGTACGACCCTTGAAGTGGTCGAAACCCTCTCTAAGAAAATGCGATTGTTATCTTTATGAGTATATCTAGTAAAAACAATTAGAGATATATAACAAGAATGTTAAATCATAATTTACAAATGTGTATTCACGTCTTAAAACATCGGCATATATTTCAAGATCCTCTCCTTACATCCAAATTTTTGAAACGGTAAAATTTTATTTGTAATAAATCTAATACTTTATTTAACAACAAATCCAACCGAATGTGATAAAGTCGGAGTAGTCAGATGTAAGTTGAAAGTACCCGTACATACCGCTATAAACGCGTTCTATACGCCGTATGATGCTATTTATACATGGCTATATAAGGTTGTTTGCAAATTCAGAGTGTAACAAAGGATTTAAGGTCTAGCTCCCTGCCGAGACTGGGAATAACAGACGTGCGGGTGGCGGTGTTTGTTGTTTATTTTATTTGTTTCTTTTTTTTTGGATACTAAGTTTGAAGTCTTATTTGTTGTTTTACTGTATTTAGGTTGTTTTGCATTATCACTGTCAGTCTAATAAGAAATTCTAAATAGACGTACACATTGTGCACCACGTGCATGTAGTTAATGTAATATTTATGCGACTTTGGGATGTAACTTTATCATATATGGTTAAAATGTTCAAATGTTTGTAGAGTCTATGGGACTTAACTACGGGGTCATCAGTCCCTAAACTTAATAACTACTTATGAACTAGGACGGCATAAATATCCATGCCCGAGGTGGGATTCGAAACCCCGACCGTAGTGGCCGTGCAGACCGTGACTGGAGCGCCTCAGTCCCCTCGGCCAACGCGGCCGGCATATATGGTTAAATTTGTAGTTAAATATACTATTAGATTCATAATTTGAAAAATCGTGAGGTGACGGGAGAATTTCAGCATAGTTTAAAATGTTGGAAGATATGATAACACAGTTGTGTAGCTCAGGAGCAACCATGGAAATAATTCTTCAACGTTATTTTATTTTATCCAACAAAGATAAAAACCTAGTTTACTTCGGGGAAGGATCGAGGTGTTGCAGTTTTAACACCCTGGTCACGCATTCGAAAGGACGGTGGTTCAAATCCACCTCCGAGCATCCAGGTTTAGGTTTTCGCCGGTCGCGGTTGCGAAGCGCTCTGCGGCGCGCCAGTCACGGTCTGCACGGCCACTACTGTCGGGGATTCGAATCCCCCCTCGGGCATGGATATTTGTGCCGTCCTTAGTAATAGCTAGTTCATAAGTAGTTTTTAAGTTTAGGGAGTGATGACCCCGTAGTTATGTCCCATAAGCTTTACAAACATTCGAACATTTTTGTTTAAGTTTTCCGTATTTTCCCTAAATCACTCCAGTCAAACGTCGGCATGGTTACTTTGATAGGACACGGACAATTTCCTGTCCTACTCTTACCCAAAAATTCCGAGCATGAGGTCCACACTAATGACCACGCTGTCGACGGGGCGTTAAATCCAAAATCTTCGAAAAAAATTGTAATCCTGTGGGACCAAACTGTAGTGGTCATCAGACCCTAGACTTACACTAATTTGTTCTAAGAACAACACAGGCACACCCCATGGCCGAGGGAGGACTCGAACCTCCGACGGGAAGCGGCCGTGCATTCGCTAACGTGGCGCCAAAAACCGCTCAGACATTCCCTAATCTTCTTTCCTTCCTTTCTCCCTCCCGGGGGCAGGGGGTTCAATGGCTGTATAGGAACGTATAAAAATACGTTTCTTTTACTTCTACCTAGACTATAACATATTCCAGGTGTACTGGAAGCTGGGTAGTATGACTTGTCAGTTGAATAAAAAAGTAAATCAATAAATTTCCATTATCTAGTACATTACATATCTAACACTGTTTTTTTTTTTTTAATTTCTTTCCCACATGGCATCTCTCCTCACACAGAACCCAAGTGTTGATGCAGAATTTATTCCTTTTGTGGAGACAAAGCGCATATCTGTCCGGGAACAGCTGGGCAAGGCAATGCTGGCGATTCTGGTGCAAGGAGGCGGCACACAGTTTTCAGATCGATAATACGGCCGTAAAAGGCCTTTGAGGCTCCCCCAGCCCCGCGCGCTGCACCGCATCCATATATAAAGCCGGCCCCGCTACCCGCTCCCCGCCAGCTCAGCTCTGCCTCATTCTCACTCTCGTTACGACGATTAACGGAAGCCAGCCGCCAACGTCTGTCGATAATCCCGCCAACAGCCTATAACCTCCGAGGAAGTGCGATGTCCTATCACATAATCCACAACGGTTGTTAAGTTCTGACAGTAGCAAATGGAGATGGCAAGGAAGTAACTACACCACTTCATGCGAATAGCCAATTCATTTCGATCGTAAATGTATACTGTAAAAGGTTTACTGTTGATGCAGCGCTACAGCTGCATCTGCATGGCTACTATGCATTCACACCTAAGTCCGTGAGGAGTGTATATCAAACCATTTCAAGATTATTTTTTACTGTCTCACTCCCTAAGTGTTAGCAGGAAAAACGATCACTAAAATCTTTACGCGCCATCCCTTGTTTTAATTATTTTATTTAGATGATTTTTTTCCCTTTTGTAGGTTGGCGGCAACAAAAGAATTTCTTAGCCTGAGGTAAAAACTGTTGAGTGACATTTCATAACGTCTTGCTGCAACGGAAAACTCATTTTCAGAATGAAATTTTCACTTTGCATAGTAAGTAAAGCCGTAAGGGTGGGCCGTGAGACGTGCCTCGTTACCTAAAAATGTTGAAATGTTTGTAGATCTATCGGACCAAACTGCGTGGTCATCAGTCGTAGCTTACAAACTACTTAAACCTAGGTAAACTAACCTACGGAGAAACACACACACCCATGCTCCAGGGAGGACTCGAACCTCCACGGCGAGCAACAGCGCACTCCGCAGCGAGACGCTTTAGACCGCTCGGCTGCTCCACCGCGGCCTCGTTAGCTCAGCTGACAGAGCGCTTCCCCGCGAAAGCCAACGGTCATTTATTCAAACGTCGATCTGCTGCACAGTTTTAATCTTCCAGGAAGTTGCAAAAATTCCTTTCTTTTAATGATTTCCACCCCAACCCATGTACCATATTCGTGGCACCCTCTCGCGTATCGCGTGATATTACAGTCGCAATTTGACAGACGGCGACAGTGAGGTATAGTGGATGGAATGGTGGACACAGCAAAGGGTCTTGTGTTCCAGACCCACTCTGTTAGTACATTTTAATTTGAATATTGAGTTCTAGTACCTTCTAAATGCATCCAGAAATAATGTTCCAAAAGTTTCTGCCAGTATATATTATGTATACTTCATGTGCCTCCGGCCAGAGTCAGTTCATTCTGTTCACTTTTACGTGTATGACAAGTGCTAAGTAAATCCTCGCTGAGTTTAAACCAATGTTCGTTAATAGAAGCTGATACATCCCAAGATACCACTACGTCATATAAAATGAGCTGCCCTTCTCTGACCTTCTACGATGTGTTCCAGAATTCTGTTGCAAGTAGATGTCAGAGATATGGGTCTGTAATTCATTGAATTGCTTCTATTTCATTTCTTAAATATTGGTGCATCTTGCGCAATTTTTCATGCTTTAGGATGAATGTTTCCTTGAGCAAGCAATTAAATATAATTCATAGGTATGGAGCTATTACATCATATAATCTGTTCAAAATGTTCAAATGTTTGTAGAGCTTATGGGACTTAACTACGGGGTAATCAGCACCGCCGCGGTGGAGTAGCCGAGCGGTCTAAAGCGTCTCGCTGCGGAGCACGCGGTTGCTCGCCGTGGAGGTTCGAGTCCTCCCTGGGGCATGGGTGTGTGTGTTGTCCTTAGGTTAGTTTACCTAGGTTTAAGTAGTTTGTAAGCTACGGACAGATGACCACGCAGTTTGGTTCGCTAAACATTTTTTAATCAGTCCCTAAACTTACAAACTACTTATGAACTACCTAATACTAAGCACGGCACAAATATCTATGCCCTTGGGGGTATTTGAACCCCCGACCGTAGTGGCTGTGCAGACCGTGAGTGGCGCGCCTCAGTCCTCTCGGTCACCGCGGCCGGCCATATAATCTGAAAGGAACTTAATTCGTATACAGTCTTGACCAAAAGACTAACTTGTCTATATCAAGTGAATTAAACCGCATTATTACACCGTCATATCCTAGTGCTAGAACAACTAAATTTCGAGAGGGGGGAAATGAATAACGGAAAGAACTAAGGAAATGAGATACCAGTAGCACAAATGTAGACCAATAACTACAAACATTGCCACTGAATGCACTTACACAGACAATTACAGTGATTATCAATTGCTTAATCAGCAACTGAGAAAGGCAGAACAAAATAATTAAAGATGTTAAGGTTGTTTCGACAGCGTGGCAGAAGTGTCGCTGGGAAGCCTTTACATATCATTCGCAGTCCCGATTTATCCCCGTTTTATTTCCATAGTTTTGAGCCCTGAAGAAAGGCATTCGTGACTGTCAATAGCACAGACTTGCAAGTCAATGTACAATAATGTTTTCGTCAGCCGCCACTCACATTTTACCACGCAGGCTTGACCATGTTATCTCACAGTGGGTAAATTAATTAACAGCTATGACATATATAGGTTGGTGTGGTGTCTTTTCTTTTCGACATATCCGAAAGAGTAGACTCCTCACGAATTTTATACATATTCACCTCACATACGGTAATAACGTTCGGCCTCGAACGGGCATCAGAAATGGCGAGTGTAAGAGAGTATGGACAACAGGGGCGCTACAGCCGTAGCGTGCGACTTGTGGGAATTTGAGATTGATGCCAAATATCAAGTGGTTAAGGCGACCGCTAGTCCGATGCGGGAGACACGGGTTCTAATCGCAGCCCGGCTCATATTTTTCACTCGTTGGAAATCAGTAATTTCAATCACGTAGTGCAGCGATAGTAATTCCTGCTCCTCCTCATTCTTCTTCCTTCCCCTCCTTATTAAAACATTTGAAACAAGTATGACGATAACTTTTGAAATAATAGTTTACTTACTCTGTCACTCACTCTCGTCTGAGTACGCTTGCGCCGCGGCGGATTAGCCGTCGCACTGGGGGCCGTGCAGCGGTGAGCGCGGCCGTTCGCAGTCGGGGGTTCGAGTCCCCACTCGGGCATGCATGTTTGTGTCGTCCTTAGGTTAGTTAACCTCAGTTTAAGTAGTTTGTAAGCTACGGACTAATAACCACGCAGTTAAACATCTGAACATGTTTTGAGTACGCTCACGCGCTGCAAGAAGTACCAGGAATGAGCAACGATAATTTATTCCAAAATGTTGAAATGTTTGTAAATCTGTGGGACTTAACTTCTTTGGTTATTAGTCCCTAGGTTAACAAACTACTTACACTAAGTTAAACTAACATGAGGACAGCACACACACACACACACACACACACACACACACACACACACACACACACACACAGGGAGGACTCGAACCTCCGACGGAAAGCAACCGCGCGCTCCGCAGCAAGGTGGCTTAGATATGTCGGCCACTCCACCGCGGTGATAATTTATTCTCCAGAGTATCTGTGTGATGTTACATTATGGATGAGAAAAATACTAACATCTCGCAGTAGTTGAGGATAGTTAGAGACTTATTTTCTGGTCCAAAACGACCTTATTAGCAACACGGCACCACCTCAGTTAGAAAAATGATTTGTGAGGGGCACGGTGTGGCCACAGGAAAATGGATGTGCAGTAGTTCGACGAAGTGCAGAGCAGTCTGACGCGGCCTAGCCCTGGCATCGTCTGCAGTGACACAAGCACGTACGCTGGTGATGTTTCCTATGGGGTAAAGTAGTTTAATATAAACAACGATATGCTCTTTCTAGAAAGCGGACTTTGGTAATAACAACTGTCAAATGAGCGGGAATGCATATACATTACGTACATGTTTTAATTATTACCTATTCGAAGTCTGCAGGTACTAAGCCGTGGCGGAGTGACCAAGCCCCTTAAGGCGCCATGCTCCGATGCGCGAGGCCACTCCCCGTCGGAGTCCAAGACCGAGTGGAAGTCTTTGCGAGTGTTCGCCGAGTCTTCGTTTGCGCAGTCCGCGAGATCCATCTTAGTTGCTAATGTGCACAGTACAGTCCGCATCGCCGTCCAGTGTTTTCTTCGTGCGCGACCAGTAGTAGTGGAGTCCGCGCTCAGTAGAGACAGTTAGAAAACTCTGTCTGCCACTCCATGTGAAGACAGAAGAGGAGGACATTGAGTTATTCTTATTTGGACTGTCTGATCTGGAATGTGTATCCTACTGCTGCCTGCATGGCCCTAAGTGTATATAAGTATCGCATTAAATCTTATTTGTATATATCCTACTAATCAATCCGGGGGACTGATAACCATTGTAGTTTAGTCCCCCTTAAACAACCTAACAACAACAACAATCAATCAATCTTGGTGTTTTAGTGGGCCGCGGTGGAATAACCGAGCGGTCTAAAGCGTGTCGCTGCGGAGCACGCGGTTGCTCGCCGTGGAGGTTCGAGTCCTCCCTGGGGCATGGGTGTGTTTGTTTGTCCTTAGGTTAGTTTACCTAGGTTTAAGTAGTTTGTAAGCTACGGACTGATGACCACGCAGTTGGGTCCGATAGATTTACAGATATTTGAACATTTGTTTTAGTGGGGGTACCACAGCGCCCTTAATCCTGCGGGTGGCGACGAACCTTTTCGTTTGTGTCCGACAGGCAAAGACACAACAAAACCCATAAAATACGACGGCCAATATGGCGTCATCATCTCCCTACCGCAAAGAGCTGCCCCCCATCCACGGACAGCAAAAAAAAAAAAAAAAAAAAAAAAAAAAAATGTCAAACTGCGTGGTCATCAGTCCGTAGCTTACAAACTACTTAAACCTAGGTAAACTAACCTAAGGACAACACACACACACCCATGCCCCAGGGAGGACTCGAACCTCCACGGCCTGCAACCGCGCGCTCCGCAGCGGGACGCTTTAGACCGCTCGGCTACTCCACCGCGGCCCCGGATAGCTACGTGATGTAACGTCGGTGACGTTCTCCCACCTTACTGGTGAATGTTCAGACGCATATTGAGAATATCTGGCATGTTTGATACTGTCCGACACATCGGGAAAGCCTCGTTCAGATACACACTCCGTGTGCCGACGGCTTTAATTAATGCGCCCATTCCGCTCCGTCCAGTTTTATCAGTGAATATATTATTCGTTATATTAAGAATAAACCAATTTAATATGTATATTTTTACGTACAATTCATTCGCGATTCTTAGTCAGGTATACAGAAAAGATAAAATATGTAACATGAAATATCGCTTCTGCAGAAAAATAAGTCAAGCCAATTCTGACTCATGTAAAAAGAAATCACTTAATGTTCAATCCGCACGAAGAATTTAATGTGATATGGAGGGAAAATACTACTACTATGGGAACAAATAAGTAGTTCGTAAAGAGAGCTTCTAAGATGTATACTGCAAGGTTGTTTTTTTTTTTTTTTTTTTTTTTTTTTTTTTTCACTAGTAAGCTCAAATTTTGTAGAACAGGAGATGTTCTCGGGTGTATTAACTGATAAAAATGGACATCACCAAATAACCAAAATTTCTTAATATCGGCCGATTACTATTAGAAGTAAGTAAGTTTTCTTCAAAACAGATGTGTGTAATGTTTATGCGACTCACTGAAGATGTGATTTGGATTTCCAAGAAAGTGGCTGAATAAGCTTGAAACATATTATTGTTCGGCACATAAACAAGAAATACGAATATGAGACAAGAGGATGTTCTCCACGTTATCGATAAGAGGAGGAACAGGGATAAAACTTTGACAAGGGGTGACAGAATGATAGGACATGCATTGAAACACCAAGGAATAAGTTATGGTGGGTGAAGGAGCTATAAAGCCTAAGATATTGTAGATGAAGATAGGGATTAAATTGTAGCTAACAAATCACTGAGGATGCTCCAGTGAGTTGGTATGGGTAGAGGTTATACCTGGTCACCAAAATAAATTAATAATCCGTTATTTTTATCGACCCCCTGCCTCAGACGATTATATTGCCGAAATGTTCAAAGAAACCTTGGATCACATTTCAAAAACGTACCCAAAGCATACAATTATAATTGCTGGTGACTTTAATTTACCATAGATATATTGGCAAACAAATATATATTCAAAACTGGAGGCTAACATGAAACATCTCCCGAAATTATATTGAAGTCATTCTCCGAAAATGATCTCGAGCAATTAGTTTACGAATCCACTAGAATAGTAAATGACTGTGAGAACATACTTGACCTCCTAGCAACAAATAATCCGGAGCTAATAAACAGTATCAAAACAGACACAGGGATTAGTAATCACAAAGTTGTCGTAGTGACACTAAATATCGGACTTTCCAAATCCACCATAAATTAAAAGAAAATTAAATTTATTCAAAAAAGCACGATTAACGCTTTCCTGACTGAAAATTTTTGGTCTTTCGAAACCAATAACGTGAATGTAGTACACATGTGGCTTACATTCAAAGAAATAATATCGACAACCGTTGACAGAATCATACCACACAAATTAACAAAAGATGGGGTTGACCCGTTGTGGTATACAAAACAGGTTAGATCACTGTTACAAAAGCAAAGAAAACACATGTAAAATTTAAACGCACAAAAAATCCCAAAGACTGGCAATCTTTTACTGAAACTAGAAATTTAGCTCGAATTTCAGTGAGAGAAGATAGTTACCACAACAAAACCCTGTCACGTAATATGGTCGAGAATCCTAAGAAATTCTTGTCTTGTGTAAAGTATACTAGCAGCAAAACACAAACAATACCTTCATTACACGATAGAAATGGTGGTACTACTGATGACAGTTCTGCTAAATCTCGATTGCTTAACGCAGCTTTCCGAAATTCCTTCACTAGAGAAGACGAAGCAAATACTCCAGAGTTCCTATCATGAACAGCTTCCACCATGCGTAATTTAGAAGTAAATATCCCTGGAGTATTAAAACAACTTAAATCACCTAACAAAAGTAAGTCGCCCGGTCCTACCAATTATGTTTCTACCAGAGTATGCTGATGCAGTAGCCCAATACAAAACTATCATATACAACCGCTCGCTTAGCGAACGTAGCATACCCGAAGAGTGGAAAGTTGCAAAGGTCACTCCAATATTCAAGAAACGCAATAGGAGTGACCCGCAAAATTACAGGCCTATATCATTGACGTCGGTTTGCAGCAGGATGGTATAACACATACTTTCCTCAAATACTATGAACTACCTCGAAGAGAACGACCTATTGTCCCATAGTCAACACGGATTTAGAAAGTATCTTTCTTGTGAAACACAGCTAGCTCTTTACTCACATGATGTGATGAGTGATATCGACAAGGGATGTCAAATAGATTCCGTATTTCTAGATTTCGAAAGGCTTTCGACACTGTACCTCACAAGCGTCTTCTAATCATATTGCGTGCAATGGATTATCGTCACAGTTGTGCGATTGGAATCTCGATTTCCTGTCAGAAAGGACACATTACTCTTTAATTGACGGTAAGTCATCGAGTAGAACAGAAGTGATATCTGGCGTTCCACAGGGAAATGTTATAGGGCCACTACTGTTCCTTATTTTTATAAACGATTTAGGAGACAATCTGAGTAGCTCTCTTTGACTGTTCGCGGATGATGCTGTCATTTATCGGTTAGTAAAGTCACCAGAAGATCAAAAGCAACTGCAAAATGATTTAGATAAGATATCTGCGTGGTGCAAATGTGGCAATTGACCCTTAATAATGTTAAGTGTG
The DNA here is from genome assembly GCA_026315105.1 of Locusta migratoria. Taxonomy (NCBI): domain Eukaryota; kingdom Metazoa; phylum Arthropoda; class Insecta; order Orthoptera; family Acrididae; genus Locusta; species Locusta migratoria. The sequence continues at coordinate 476,090,553 of CM048755.1, read as the reverse complement.
AGGTCATCCATATGATCACTAAAAGAAATCCGTTAAACTTCAGTTACACGATAAATCAGTCAAACTTTGACGCCATTCAACTGAATACCTATGAGTAACTACTACGAACAAGTTAAATTGGAAAGAACACTTAGAAAATATTGTAGGGAAGGTGAACCAAAGACTACGTTTCATTAGCAGTACACTTAGAAGATGCAACAGTTCTACTGAAGAAACTGCCTACTTACACTTGTGCGTCCTATTTTGGCGTAGTTCTGCGCATTGTGGGATCCACACCAGGTGGGACTGACGGACGATTTAGAGAAAATTCAGAGAAAGACAACCCGTTTTGTATTATAGGGGAGAGAGTGTCACGGAAATGATGCACGAGTTGGGGTGGAAACCATTAAAAGAAAGGCGTTATTTGTTGCGACGAGTCCTATTTGCGAAATTTCATTCACCAAATTTCTCTTCAGAATGTGAACATATATTGTTAACACCCACCTACATACTGAGACATGGCCATCGTAATAAAATAAGAGAAATCAGATAGAAAACAGAAAGATTTAGGTGTTTATATTTCCCTCGAGCTATTAGACATTGGAACTATAGAGAGATTACATAAAAGCGGTTTGATGAACTCGCTGCCAAGCACTTGACTGTGATTTGCATATTATCCACCTAGATGTAAACGCTGGATGTAAATGCTGCTCTGAGATGAAGAAGCTGGAGCAAGAGAGAAATTCGTGATGGTTAGCGTCAAATAAGTTAAAAGGTCGACGGCCCAAAACTATAAATAAAGTGACAGAATCTAATAGGATGCGTTATATATATTTTTTAGTCATTTGATGTTACTCTTAGCTTTTGATTTAAGAACCTATAACATGGGATTACTCAGAGTATTAAAAATATCACAAACATACCCTATCAATGAATCTTTTTAACAAATAAATATGTATCTGTGAGTGGATTTTAAAATATCTATGTCACAGGATCAGGAGTGTGATGGTGTGGTTCGAGGACCATAATGACGATTTGCAATTCATATGCTGGCGTCCAAACTCATCAGATCTGAACCCCATCGAACTCATGTGGGATGTGATGAACGTGGCCGAAGACACACACCCACACACACACACACACACACACACAAACACACTGGCAATTAGTCATAATGTTTTATACATTCGTTCCACAAGCTGTAATCTCCGCTGTCGTGTGCCTCGTGTCAATACAATATCCGAGAACAATAATTTGTTGTTGTTAACTTATGTAAGCAGTACTATAGACTTCCGAAATACTGTAGACAGTTACTGTGCCATCTTTTGCAACTGATTTAATTTCGTGACCGAAAGATGATTCGAGCAATTTGTTTCCATCCCTCAGTAAATGTAACTTCACCCAACATGCTCAGTGACCTTGGGAATCAATGGTCTGAATGGACACTCTCAACAAACATGCAGCAGTGACATTAGCTATCTTCAACATATGTCCTCGATTCTGTGTAGCCGGCCGCGGTGGCCGAGGGGATTGAGGCGCTCCAGTCACGGTCCGCACGGCCACTACGGTCGGGGGTTCGAATCCCCCCTCGGGCATGGATAACTGTGCCGTCCTTAGTCTTAGCTAGTTAATAAGTAGTTTGTAAGTTTAGGAACTGATGACCCCGTAGTTAAGTCCCATAAGCTATACAAACATTTGAACATTTTTTTTTGATTCTGTGTAAATCAATTAACTGATGCAGAAATGGTAAAAACTGATTTACATTGTGTCACCTTAATCAATTCATTCTTAGAAATTTGTGTGTACGAGCATTTTTATATTTATATTCGTTGAAAAGCTAGTCGAATGATGTTGAAATAACGAACTAATCGATATAGTTTCAGCTGCCATATCTTGTTGTACTGTATAACTACATTAGCTCCTTGAATTACCCTCTACTACTAGCTAAAAGGAAAGCCATTAAACTTTTCGTCTCTTCCCAACCCCACGAAGACCTTTTTATGTTCTGACACTCCCTCTGCCCATTATAAATCCATTCGTCCCTCTAGAAGTAAAACCGCACCCCAGAGGGCAATAACGCCCAGCCTTAGAATTATTGGTGTAGGTGGCTCGAGAAAATGGCCATACTTAGTTACAATCTATTGTGCCTTTTTATAGAGAATCTCAGGCGATATAAGAAGAGATTTAAACGTATGTATTTTCTATTTCTGATCTTTTTTTTTTTTTAATTTTACTGTCTGCTTTTTCACTTTGTAAATTTACTTGATCAAGTTTGCTCTTCAAGTTCAACTTAATTAGGAATTTAGAAATTAGCAGAATTCCAACTGTCGAATTTCAGTACGAAATTTCCCATACTCTTTTTCCCTGTCAAGGTATTTCCACTATATTGCTTGTTTTCATCGGCTTTTGACATCGTGTGTGATTTCATACATAATTCTTACATATAATATAAATTCGGAACTTCTTGTTTTGCTCTTAACAGTTGACGTTTACTGTCATGGGTGACAATGTCTGTTTTACCTCATCCTAGTCATGTTTTAATTCAGTTTGTCTAGTTCTTATGTTCGATGATTATGTTGCAGATGTATGTTATCCAGTACATACAAACATGAGACTATTTAAAAGGGTATTTAATAGCCACCGACACAAAACCATAGATATTTTAAAATCCACTCACAGATACATATTTATTTGTTAAAAAGATTCATTGATAGGGTATGTTTGTGATATTTTTAATACTCTGAGTAATCCCATGTTATAGGTTCTTAAATCAAAAGCTAAGAGTAACATCAAATGACTAAAAAATATATATAACGCATCCTATTAGATTCTGTCACTTTATTTATAGTTTTGGGCCGTCGACCTTTTAACTTATTTGACGCTAACCATCACGAATTTCTCTCTTGCTCCAGCTTCTTCATCTCAGAGCAGCATTTACATCCAGCGTTTACATCTAGGTGGATAATATGCAAATCACAGTCAAGTGCTTGGCAGCGAGTTCATCAAACCGCTTTTATGTAATCTCTCTATAGTTCCAATGTCTAATAGCTCGAGGGAAATATAAACACCTAAATCTTTCTGTTTTCTATCTGATTTCTCTTATTTTATTACGATGGCCATGTCTCAGTATGTAGGTGGGTGTTAACAATATATGTTCACATTCTGAAGAGAAATTTGGTGAATGAAATTTCGCAAATAGGACTCGTCGCAACAAATAACGCCTTTCTTTTAATGGTTTCCACATTGGGAAATACGATCGCCATGTGGTCTGCATTCCTTGTACGATACCTCTTGGTGGTCATGGTGCCTTGCACGAACTCCACTTAAAACATGTATGACTACGTGAATGTCTCTCAGAACATAATAGAGCCGCCGCCATCTTGTCTCCATCCCGTGGCACTCGTGGCAAGGAGTAGTTCCCCTGGAAGATGACGGATTCACAATCTACAGCTATGTTGAAGGACGTATCAGGATTCATCAGGCCGTGCAACACTCTGCTATTGCGCCATCGTCCAGTGAGGATAGTCACGTGGCCATTCCAGTGGTAGTTGCCGATGTAGTGTTAACATTGGTACATAGTGACAATGCAGCCCCTGGACAAGCATCCACTTTTAGAAACATATGCGCTGAACGTGTTCGTTGCGGACCACGCGTGAATCGTTGCCAGGCACCAGTTCGGCGCGAGGGTGTAGCCGGATGTCACGTGACTGGTAAAACCCCAGTGGCTGTTGGTATGAATCACGCTTGAAGCTTGACTAGTATGCCGGATAGCCAGAACTCTCGCGAAATACAAAAATAACAGAAAGAAGTTAATCACTCGCGAACCAAACACGCTACAGAAAAGCCAGTACCATCAGATTAAAGAGAATGTTGACGCGAATAATGTTCAAAATGTTCAAATGTTTGTTAAGCTTATGGGACTTAACTACGGGGTCATCAGTCCCTAAACTTACAAACTACTTATGAACTACTTACGAACTAGGACGGCACAAATATCCATGCCCGAGGGGGGATTCGAACCCCCGACCGTAGTGGCCGTGCTGACCGTGACTGGAGCGCCTCAGTCACCTCGGCCACCGCGGCCGGCTTGACGCGAATAAAGTGCTATAAATACACCTAAGGTTTCACCCTTAGTTTTGACTATTTAAAAATAAAACGTTTTGTAAAGACTACAGCCATAAAAAGTTTATAATTACAGAACTCGAGAACCAGTTTTAATTTATGAAGTACCAATGGATTCATCTCGCAGAGCTCTATTGAACTTTAGTTTAAAGAGTGTTGAAACTTTTACAATTAGCGAATTATTCTGTAAAAAATAGTGTTTTGACAAATTTCAATTGTTTAAGACATAGAATTTATTTAAATGAACAAAATAAATGGCAGTACACGTGTTCTGTGAATAGTAGACACCTCCGTAAAAAAAAAAAAATCAATTGTTATGTTTATTTAACAAACACTAATGAAAGCTATGATCTTGCAACTCAATATGCATTTATTAGCAAAACTTTTTAATGTACAATAAAATTAATTACAACAGTGAAATTCTGATAAAATTTCCGTTAAAACTGATATAAAACTTGTACTGAACAAGTCCTATTTAAAGTTTTTGTAAAACTGTCCACTTCAGAGAGACTTATATTTAGGCGTCCGCTTTACTGATTTTGGTTAATTGGCGTCCGTTCCTTCTAGAGGTAGTACCTGTCGGTTTGTGGTGCAGCTCGCAGTTTAAAAACACACAAAGATTCGCTTGGTGGACTTTGAAAAATTTTTGTGTCTTGTGGTTACGATAGAGGACTTGAAAATTTTCGGGTGAATCTGATAACACTCCAGAATTAGTAAATGTTTTGGCTGAAGTGCGCGGGTGCGAACTTTACAGAGTCACTCAGAAGATTGATTAAGTTTACCGAGGAATACTTCGTACGTGTGTTTATCGTAGTTTTAGAACTGGTACTTGTAATCTTCTTAATTTATTTTCGAGGAGGAGAATTTTGGGTTTTAGTTTTGAGAAAGCTGAAGTTGTGCTAAGTGATACATTCGGACTTGCTATATTCTCGCGACAGGGGCATTTGAACAGACAAAACACTTAAATTGTGAATTTAATTTCGGATTTCGAACTATATTTATAACGTATTCGCTGATCTGGGTCAATAATCGTCAGGAAGTGCCAAAAGTAGAGAAACTGGGCGAATATATTAAAACATTTTGAAAAGACTAAACTACCCGTTTTTACAAATAATTTTGGGCGTTTAAGTGAGGAGTAATCAGTTGCCCCTAGACTTGAAATGAGGCGAAACACGTACCTCGATATGCAACTGCATCACTTTGCCCATGTTGGCATTTTATTCACTGCACACAGTGTGATGAGGGTTCGAGCTACAACTCCAGTCTCGATAAACTGAAATTTTACATTATGAACATAAAGTTTTGTGCAGCAGCAAAACGCATAGGTCCAGGCAGGCACGCAAATCTTGCAAAATGCATGGCTTATCACCTACAGAGGTCCATCGTGACGACTGTTCTGTGTGTTCAGAAGCATTTGTACTCTTCCCACATTAAAGTCAGCTGTTATTTCCGCCACAGTTTTATTCCCCCAGGCTACGACACCCGACGTCTATAAAGATATGTGGCGGCCCAACCCCACCACGTTTAGACGTGATTTCGCCTTTGGTTCGCTACTTGTTGAAGACTCTCACTATAGTACTACTTGAACACCCGAAAAATCGTGCCGTTTCCGAGATTCTCGTGTCAGATCACCAGGCCATCACAGTCTGCCCTCGGTCCAACTCAAAATATGTCACGCTTTTCCCATTCTATACACGGAGAGGACGCTCACGGTACTACATGCTCTGAGCGTGCATCTGACTAGCTGTCATTTCTCGTCACGTGACGCTACTATCGCCTGGACGGGTTTTTACCGATACTGGACAGATGATCATATTGTTATGGCTGATCGGTGTATGAACATCTTCATCCTCACGTATACCACTTGCTAATCAAATACTTCGTACCATGCAATTACGATAGTAAAATTGAGAAATATACATCGTATTTACTTAAATAGCTCTTGAAATTTCCCGCGTTACAGCAAAAATGTTTCATTATTAGCCCTATAACAATGAAAGAGGCAAGTGGCAGTTCAGCTTGATAGCCACTACACAATGGCTACTATTTTGCCGTAATGCATTCACATATTACTATTATTGATATTATTATTACTACTAATAGCACTGGTCAGGCGGCAAGCACTATCAGCTTTCAAAAAAATGTTCAAATGTTTGTAAATCTATCGGACCAAACTGCGTGGTCATCAATCCGTAGCTTACAAACTACTTAAACTAAGATAAACGAACCTAAGGACACCACACACACCCATGCCCTAGGAAGGACTCGAACCTCCGACGGTGAGCAACCGCGCGCTCCGCAGCGAGACTAGACCGCTCGGCTACTCCTCCGCGGCTAAGACGCGATTCTCGAGGATCCAACACAACCGCCGACTGACCATACGATACAACAGTTTACGCATGACATTAGTAACGTTTATGGGTCGATAGCTATGCAAATGAATTGGGCTTTTCCATGTTTGATGCCATGCGAAAACCCCATCGCACAGATTCGGTGCCGGCCGCGGTGGCCGAGCATTCTGCGGCGCGCCAGTCACAGTCTGCACGGCCACTACGGTCGGGGGTTCGAATCCCCCCTCGGGCATGGATATTTCTGCAGTCCTTAGTATTAGCTAGTTCATAAGTAGTTTGTAAGTTTTGGGACTGATAACCGCGTAGTTAAGTCCCATAAGCACTACAAACATTTGAACATTGGTTCAAAGAAGTTTCGGGCGTGCAGCCGTAGCCACAGCACAGATCATAATACATCGATTTCTCCGCAGTAATCGACCATGCAGCCACAGACATAATTTACACATACGTGTACTTCCTTGCCGCCGAGTAACGTCTTTGGCGCCTTGTTGTATCTGTGGCCGCATGAGCAGTAGCGCGGCCCGCGCGTTTATAAGCACGAAGTGCGCGCTGGAGCGTCAGTCTTCGACTCGTCTCTGAAGATGGCTGAACGTTTATCAGCCGAAATATTAGAAGAAGTAAACTTTATGCGGCTGCACGCCCGAAACTTCTTTGAACAGTCATTGCGCCGCGAAAACATGAAGATGCTCATTTGAACATTTGTTTGAACAGATTCGGTTGAAAAGTGCGAGGAGAGTAAAAATGTTTAAATGTTTGTAAATCTATCGGACCAAACTGCGTGGTCATCAGTCCGTAGCTTACAAACAACCTAAACTAAGGTAAACCAACCTAAGGACAACACACACACCCATACCCCAGGGTGGACTCGAATCTCCGTCGGCGAGCAACCGCCCGCTCCGCAGCGAGGTGCCTTAGACCGCTCGGCTACTCCACCGCGGCTATGAGCTTTAATGCACGTTCTGCAGGTTAACAAATGCAGTGTTCGGTAATCAAATACTTTATAAACACGAGGGCAGTGGCGGCTGGTGCATCAGGTGATTGGGGATTCACTTGTTTCAGTGTCGGATCTTGATATTGGCGTCCCCACCCCCTTCCTCACTCGGCGCGTCGATGTTTCGGCGCCCCATCCAAAGAGACAATTTGGCGCACTTTGCGACTGGTGCCGGGGGAAAACGTCCCGGTCCCCCCTCCCCCCTTAGATATATCTTCGGTACAAGATCTGCAGAATGTCTTAACTCGGCTTGTTTTCGCAAGCTGAGGCGACGGCCTACCAACCTTCTTTATTTCACAATTCTCTTCCAAGCTGAAAGCTTAGTGATATGTTCTAAAAGGTACCGAACGTTGTTCAGTTTTCTTTGATAATAAACATCAAGAACATGTGAATATGCTCATGAACACTAAAATACATCAAGTAATTGATTACACTGTTAAAATGTTCGCTGCCCCTGTAATTGGCCTTGCGTTTCCATGTAACCAGTTATTTTGTAATAGAATCTCGAAAAGTATTGCTAAAACTAATATAAAATGTATTTATTTTAGAAGTAAAAAATAAAGCCGGCCGCGGTATCCGAGTGGTCTGCGGCGTGCCAATCACGGTCTGCACGGCTGCTGCGGTCGGGGGTTCGAATCCCCCCTCGGGCATGGAAGTTTGCGCCGTCTTTAGTATAAGCTAGTACTTTAGTAGTTTGTAAGTTTAGGGACTGATGACCCCGTAGTTGAGTCCCATAAGCTATACAAACATTTGAATTTTTTGAAAAAATAAAATTTTTTCTAGTGAATTTTTTTCTTTTTTTTTGAGGGGGGGGGGGGGAAGGGGGTGCTCTATGGCAACAGTGGCACATCAGACCACATTCTGTTGCGGTTGGCCACGGACGCACTAGTGCGTTTAGTTTATTTTTCCTGAAACTTATGACAGTTTAGAGTACAATATTTTTATTTTATATTCCAAAATTAAACTAAACATCCTACTGACAAACGACATATTTATTGAATAAAAATATATTAGAAACAGCATTCCAAAACAAATACAAAATATTGAAGAAACTTCTGAAATACAATGTATGTCAAATGTAAGAAAAGATACAACTGTTCAACTGTTTGTAAATTTATCGGACCAAACTGCGTGGTCATCAGTCTGTAGCTTACAAACTACTTAAACCTAGGTAAACTAACCTAAGGACAACACACACACCCATGCCCCAGGGAGGACTCGAACCTCCACGGCGAGCAACCTCGCGCTCCGCAGCGAGACGCTTTACACTTCTCGGCTACTCCACCGTGGCAAGAAAAGATACAATCAAGAACTTTACCGATTACACTCAAATAAATAAAATAAATACGAAGTTCAATAATAGTACCTACACATAACTGTCGAAAAGTGAAAGAACAACGAAAGTGCTATCTGCCTTTAGAGGTGCTGAATAACACAAAAATTCAAACGATACTCTGCTTTATTTGGGCTATCTGAGGACTCGTAAATCGTGTCTGTTCGTTGTCCTCAGCTTGCGCATCATCTGCACTTTTTTCTCGGTGTTTTTGATTTTCCAGTTTATTCTCGTTTTAACACATGTTGGGGATTTCTGACTGGCCGTTCTACCTGCTTTTGTTGTAATAGTGCTCTTATACTGAGTCCGAATTCTTGGAGGGGCATTTTGTGCCAGAATATTTATTGCGAAGGGCATGTGCGTTTTCAGCATCATTTCCATAACGTGTATAAAATTTCTTGTACCAGCGTATGGTTTTCGTTCCGATAGGTAATATGATAACATTTGATCATGCCAGTCAACTCCCGACATAAATTTATTGTAGTTTACAGTGTCCAAGGGCTTAGATTTCTCCTCCTTTCTTTTGTTTTCAACCTCAACTGTTTCATTTCTAAATGCATTAGAAATGTAGCAAACCTCCCTCTTATCAAGCCACTTACCTATCATAACTCCTTCCGCAAATCTGGCAACGGCTTCATCTTTTCGTAATTTTGCCTTCTGTATTTCCTTGGGTTTATCCTTTCTATTCGCCCTCAGAGTTCCCGTGCAGTGAGTCTTCATAGCCAGGAGCAACTTACCCAATGCGAAGCTAGTATACTAACGGTCCACGTAGTGACCAGTATTCAACTTTTCATCCAGTAAATGAAGAACAATGTTTTGGGCATGGTCTCTTCTTACTAAATCGTCCACCATGCCAGTGTCTACCGCGAATTTTAGGACCATTCCAGTGGGAGTTGTCAAAATATACAGCTTTAAGCCATATATGTGCTTTTTTTATTTTTGATCTAATGACGGAAAAGTAATCTTCCATGCCAAAAGATCATTGATTCGTCCAGTGACAGTTCCCGACCAGGGAAATACACTTGGCACATCCTTTCATTGAAAAAATTGATAACTGGACGTATTTTATACAACCTGTCGGTTGGTTTTGGTTCGACCTATTTTTGATTTTCAGAAAAATGCAATGCACGTAGTATAAGAAAAAAAAAAAAGATTTCGTGAAATACTGTCAGCAATTCCTTTCACGTGAAATAAAGGGTCCTTTTTCCAATATTGCTGCAACTTCCTCACCTTTACATTTACCATGTACAGGAAAACTCCCAAGAACACTAACAATTTGCCAACCGTCACATCTTTCCAACAATTTACTCGTGATTGTTCTTTGGTTCCCACAGATAGGAATAATCTAAGGGAGTGTTTCCCGTTGGTTGAATTAGCAGTCCCTCATTTTTTTTATAAACGGGCAACTTACTATTCCAAGTGGCTCGCTTTCCCATGCAACAATTGTATCAGCTACGTTATCACTTCTTCTGTCCTTTCCCTGTCGCGTGGATTCATGGCCATTTCTACACTCTCATCTAAAACAAACTCGGCACCTTCAGGCTGTTCACTGGATTCCCACCCGTTCCCCAATCGCTTTCTTCTAATATTCGTAATAATTCCACGTCCGTTAGTTTTTGTACGCTTATTGCGTCCCGTTTCTTAGGTTCTGAAGGGCCCGCCGCGTCACGATTGTTTTCCATTTTCAGACCCACAACAGAGAAAGACTGCAGGAAAAAGAAGCGAACCGCACCCGTAAAAATTGAAAACAATACGTTCTTAGAGTGCCCGCGCACACCACACCGAATGGCTGTGCCCGACTAAACCGTAGTGCCTGGAAACAGCTGAGTCCCTCGGCGCTCATGCGTGTGTTATTGGCCAGGCGGGCTGGTGCGGCAATGGCAGCGAACGTGTTAACTGACTGTAACAAAATGAAACTGTTACATTGAAGAGAAAAGCTACCTTCGGGTCACATAACACTATAAGCACCATCCCCTCCTAATGTTACGCATGCGTAAAGACTGCTCTTCGCCACCTCTAATCAAAAAGTTAAATATTTTTTACAACGAAGAGTATAAATGTCATTTACCCTCAAAATCGCGACACATTTGCAAAACCGTCCAAAGTACGAGGCATGTCCACAAAGTAAGTTCCGTTTGGTTATATAAACCAAACATGTACAGATACAGAAAAAATATTTATTGTATAAAAATCTGCCACTGTTCAACTACTTTTCTACATAACTTCCGAAATTTATTAGGCACTTGTCATAGCGTGGCACAAGTTTTTGTGTGCCTTCTTCATAGAAGGTTGCCGCCTGTGTATTCCACTATGTGGTAACATGTTCTTTCAGTTCTTCGTCTTTGAAGTGTTGGCCACCAAGGACAGATTTTAGGTGTAAGAAAAGATAAAAGGAGGGATTTTTTTTCCTTCACGTTAATGCCCGGCCTCACAAGGCGAATGTGAATAAAACAACTCTTATGGGAATTTCACTGGGACGTGTTTGATCATCCTCCGTACAGCCTCGCTCTTAGCTACTTTCTTCTTACACCTAAAACCTGTCCATGGTGGTCAACACTTCAACGATGATGAGCTGGAGGGATGTTACCACATGTTTGAATACACAGGCGGCAACCTTCTACGAAGAACGCATACAAAAAATTGTGCCACGCTATGAGAAATGCCTAAAAAATTTCGAAAGCTATGTAGAATAGTAGTTTAATAGTTGTACATTTTTGTACAATAAATACTTCTTCTGTATCTGTACACTTTGTTTTATATAACCAAACGGAACTTACTTTGTGGACATACCTCGTATATGTGTCAAGTAACAATACAAAAGTTATTGTTGTTCCTGTATCTGTTAAAAAGAAAATTGAGTTTAAAAAAATTGCTTGAAGCTAGTCTCGAACCCACTACCTTTGAAAGCACTGAGCGATGCCGCTAACCACACGGCTATTCTTCCTATGTAGAGGGTAGTGACTTCGTTATTATTCATGATTAGATCTTCTGAAGGCTTTTACAGTTGATGCGGCTTAACAAATATGACGTTTTTGATGAATCTTCAATGCTCCAAAAACAAATATGTTCAAAATGTTTGTAGAGCTTATGGGACTTAACTACAGGGTCATCAGTCTCTAAACTTACAAACTACTTATGAACTAGCTAATACTATAGACGGCACAAATATCCATACCTGAGGGGGGATTCGAACCCCCGACCGTAGTGGCCGTGCAGAACGTGACTGGCGCGCCGCAGACCGCTCGGCCACTGCGGCCGGCTAAACAAATATGAAGGGCGGATGTTGCCTTCATGTTGAATTTGCGCATGTGCAAGGCGAGGTGCGCAGGAGCTCCATTTCCTTTGCCACAGTACCATTCGTGCGTAACCGCCAAAGTCGCCAGGAGCTGGCGTCTCTATCAGCTCCAACGCCATTGTTAAAAGCGGCGTTTCTCCTCGCTCTTCCCTGCCGCGGGTGCGCCCATATGCTGCCTCCATGGGGTTCACAAGAGAATTTGAACCTCAGCCGCGCATGCGCATTGCTACTCTGCGGCCATTGGCATGTATATTAAGCGGTCGCGGTACTACTCCTATACGTGCTGTCTCCGCGTCGTAAAACGTTTCTCATGCGATAAAATGCTTTGAATATGCATATAAAGTGATCTGATAGAAGAACGAAACTAATAATGATGGATTAAAAGCGTTTTACTTATTTACTTTTTTCAATCAAATGTTCAAATGTTTGTATAGCTTATGGGACTTAACTACGGGGTCATCAGTCCCTAAACTTACAAACTACTTATGAACTAGCTAATACTAAGGACGGCACAAATATCTATGCCCGAGGGGGGATTCGAACCCCCGACCGTAGTGGCCGTGCAGACCGTGACTGGAGCGCCTCAGTCCCCTCGGCCACCGCGGCCGGCTTACTTTTTTCACAACGAGCTTTTTGTCTGGGGGTTCACTGAACCAATGAGCACATAGGACACGCCTCCACAATACGAGGGTGAGTCAGTGAACAGCTCGCAAACTGCGGTAGACGTGCCAGTACTGCGCATTGTGTAGGGTATTTATCTACCGCTACGACACATCCGTCTTGTGGGATGCAGCAGTTTAAGGAACCAACTAACAAGAGCGTCAGTTGTAGGATGCAAACACTGCCACAAAAGTCCAAGAACCAGACTTTCAAAGCCTTCAAGAGCGATGAGACGAGTTTTTCAATTTACAGGTCGAGTCAGCTGAAAAGTAAAGCAATTTTCAGGCTTTTAACCGCAGTACTGGCGTGCTGCCTCAGTCTGAAACTTATTTACTGACTCACCCTCGTATGTTGCACGATGTATTTTAACTTGATTGTAAATACGGTGCAAAGGGATGACGAAGCATGTGTCACGAGGGAAAGGACTGGCGTAAAAGAAGCTATTTCTGAAACAAGCGGCTATCCTCAATGTGGATATTTAGCCCTCTTTTCTTAGAAGGAATTGTGCTGCGATACACTGAGAATTACTTAATCGTGTATTAAAAGAAGCAGATCTTATTGATAAGCAGTAACAAAACTTCTTGATTCAATAAACCGGTTACAGGAACTATGTATCAGTTGATTTTAGTCAGTTTGAATGCATATGTATTCAAAGAAAAACTTTTACATTCTGCAGTGTAGTTAATCGGTAATACTGATCACATGGAGGGTGGGGTACTAGTTAATACCTGACTGAGCTAATGGCTAATGTCCTCAGAAAGGTTAGAAACTACAGATTTAGACCTAATAATAACTGTAATAGATTTAAATAAGTTCAGGGTTATTGAAACACACTCGCATGTTATCGCCGGCCGCGGTGGCCGAGGAGACTGAGGCGCTTCAGTCATGGTCTGCAAGGCCACTACGGTCGGGGGTTCGAATCCCCCCTCGGGCATGGATATTTGTGCCGTCCTTAGTTGTAAGTAGTTCATAAGTAGTTTGTAAGTTTAGGGACTGATGACCCCGTAGTTAAGTCCCTTAAGCTTAACAAACATTTGAACATTTTCGCATGTTATCAATAACATGACAAAAATCTGGCAGCGAACAGATTCTGCGTTTAAAGATGAAATGATCAATTAGTAAAGGCTAGTTTACACGACGACACTAGGTTTCATGAAACTGCGCGACTGGCCAGTGCGCATGCGTGGCAGGCGTTCGCGCAACTCGTTGGCGAAACTAAGTTTCGGGCCCTTCCAATTTTGGCGAAACTGATTGCGCGTGTTTTTAGGTTAGGTGGTAACCAATACAGAACAAAATACAACATAAAGGGGCGAACGGAAGAAATAATTCTGTTTTTGAACATATATGCGATGCACAGGTTTTTGTGCGATTTTAACGATGAAAATTTCAGGAATAAGCAGCGGCTGTTAGTGCTCTTGAAGCAATTATTCGTGAATTAAATATTGATAAGTTGACGATTAATGAATTGCAGACTAAAATACATTCAATTCTAAATACCTATACAAACGAACTATGGCAATTGTGGGTTTTGGAACACTGTACAGGTACTGTAGAGACGAATATCTACTCGACAAGAAACGTAAAGCAATTTGTAATTTGAGTTCTGGTAACAATGCTTCACGGATAACAGTATCTTGTTTCGTATTGCACTACTAACTGTGTTTAAAAGGAACGTGAACTGCTCTGGTGACATTCCAAGTTGATTACAATAACTTCTAGGGTTTTCAATAGCAATTTCTTTCAGCAAGGTCGGTGAGGAACCGAGGTGACGTCTTTTTTTAATCCAGTCACGAACTCAAACACGGTTCTTATTCTTCTTATGTATAGTCTTATGCAGCGACTTTACACAGAGAAGCAATAGCTCCGCTTCAACTCTTACAGCTACCAAAACTTTCATTCTACTGTGACTACGGCACTCACAAAACAACGAAACTGAAGTGTATATTATTGGCGCCGTGTCTACAGACACACACGAAATCAGTTGCGCGTAATTCATTTCACGCAACGAGTGTCGCAACTTAGTGTCATCGTGTAGACTAGCCTTAAGAAACAGGAACAGGAAACAGAAAACTCATTCGATATCGGGTCGTTCTGAGGTCAACGTCTACCGTTAAACGACAGAGGGATCACCATTTGTTGGACCAAAGGAAGTTGTTTCAAACTTATAAGTTCCAGGAATAACAAATGAGGGACATGCAGAAATGACTCTGGATACTGGAAGCAAAGTGCCTCAGGGGCAAGACAGATCCAAGTTACAATGTCCATCATATCATGCAGTAAACGTACGACCTATGTGTATTATATCCTACCAGGTAGTTCACTCAATCAGCTATTCCCGACCTATGAAGTTACACTCTAAGAGGATTTTAATTTTCACCGTAAGTGTGTGAGAAGAATGTTTTTGGACTTAATTCAGTTACCTGAAGGTTTTGCATTATAAAAAAGAGTGATGTTGTTCAACAGGAGTTAAACTTATAGCATTAAGAGTTCTGTTATGATACACAAAATGTTACGATGGGCATTCTAATTAGGCATACAGCAGTAGAAAGTGAACAAAACAGATCTGCTATCAAAGGATGCCAACACGGTTCTTGTTGTGGTTCAGGTCTCTTTAATATATTATATGACTCCTTGCTTAAATTGCCTTACTCGGGACACTCCCTTGTTATAGCTTTTGCCGACGATGTGAATGTATTAAACAAAGGGGAGAGTCCTCTTGCTGCAGAGAACATTTGTAACGGAGACACGCAGTTAATATCGACATGGGGCAGTAATAATAAACTCCAATTCAACGATGAGAGATCAAAATCTATGCTTATCACCAGGAGAAGGGAATTTGCTTCATCGACAATCGCAATTTACCTTAACCCAGATAATGCGGAATTATTTCTGGTCTTATTTCTATCGCAGAATGTTTTGGAATTTTCATCTGATGAATCATTATTATTAAAGCACTGTTTACAATGAAATATATACATATAAATATCGCAAAAATTAAAGGATGTTCAAGAAATATGAACCGAACTACGAGGAAATCTTCAATATCTTCTGTATGAACCTAAACCTTGCAACCGTATCCTACCACATTGCAATCAGCAATAAAAACTAAAATTTATGAAAAATGGAAGCAAGAGATTCAAAAAAATTAAATACGATACAATTTGTAACTACAAATATGAATAACTAAGCTACCATTCTCGTCTTTTGGAAGGACGTCAGCGCTATCTGGGTTAACAAGGTGCTTCAACAAGTAGATCATCTAAAACATCTGGGCGCTATAATCGACAGTACATTTACATTCAACAAACACGGTCAACATATTAAAATGCACGGTCTTAATTAATTAATGCTCTTTCAAGATCAGCTAGACTCAACTGGGGTCTGCTGGCTACAGCACTGCAAACTGTTTATAAAGGAACAATACTGCCTATATTATCGTACGGCTCACCGATGTGGATAGACGCACTGGAGCGACAATACATCCTTACCAAAATTAATAGAATCCAACGGTTAATCAAGTTAAAAATGGTCAAAGCTTACAGAATGACATCCAGTGAAGCACTCTGTGTTTTATCAGGTCTCATGCCCCTAACTCTTAAGATATAGGAAATAGCCAAATTTATAACCTGGTCAAAACAAGACTCCAGATTATAGAAGGTGGGCACACCCGGAAGACTTTACGAGGATAAGTTAGAAGGAAGCAAGCCAAAACTACCCTGTTGAAATATACACAGATAGAAGCAAGTCAGACGGGTTCGGGAATAGCAATATTTGTTAATAAGTAGCTTATTTATCAGATAAAGCTTAAACTGTCTAATGAATGCTCAAACAATCAAGAGGAACAATTTTCCATTCTTGAATTAATAAACAGTATCTCGAATACTGATAGAACTGCAGTAATACACTCCGACAGCAGGATTACTTTGGACTCGTTACGGATCCCGAAGTAACACAACTTCTTGATTGAAGAAATACGATGTAAAATGAGAAGGTTGCAGACATACAACTGGCTGGGGCATTTCGAATGGGTTGAAGCACATCGAGAAATATGGGGAAATGAACAAGCTGAAAATCTTGCTTAAATAGCAGCTCGATCACGACAATCGATTCGCTACAACAAAATACCTACAAGTGCCGTAAAAAAGAAACTTCGAGAGTAGTATAGGAACAGATGAGACACTGAGTGGAAAAGAACAAAAAACGGGGAAAGCACTAAACCGCATTTTCCTACGGTCCGACAACGTTTAATGATTAAACTCCCAATATCTCCAAATTTTACAGTAATGTTAACAGGTCGTGGGAAATGAAAGCCTATTATAAACGGTTCAGAATAATTGAAAGCCGAACGTGCACCTGTAACAGAGCTGTCCAAACTATTGACCACGTGCTTTTCGACTGCTGCAACTTACTAAAAGAGAGGGGCCATCTCAGGAAAAAATAGCTGACAAAGGAGGAGGATGGCCCGTCAGTAAATTTTATTTGGTACATAAATTCACTACAGACTTTTACAATTTTTGTAATTCAATAAAATATCCTGATGTGTAAAATCGTTTGGTTTCTTTATGGCACAGCGACAAATAATGTGCAGCCAAAACGCTTTTTCTTGTAAATCCTGTCAAATTATGTATTGCATTTGAGTTTGCTAAAATAACTGATGTAACAGCCTGAATTTAACCATCAAAAATGTAATATTACTATCTAATGGGGCATGTCAAATAAATAACAAATAAAATAAATACTGATTTTGAGGAGAAACATCGGCTACTGGTTTTTGGAATTAAATGTGTTCAGTTAGTTACGAGATTCAAATGGTGTATTTTAAGAGACAACAAAGTAAATATTTCTGAGCATCCTTAATAGTGGATACAACATAATAGAAATGTACTACCTCACCTATCTTAGTGAGGATCGAATTAAGTAATTCGTAATAGAACTATTTCATTGAACAAGAACATAGCGTTCCAGTCCAGGAAATTAATGAATTTAACTTTCACTTATGAACAAAAGCTGTTTTAAAATGTACGACAGTAAAGATAATCACTATCTACTATTATCCTTTCATTGGGCATAATTACAGCACCCACCATGTTATCCGTGCGGTTTAAGACACCGCTTTCCGGGACGGGGGCGTATGCCGGCCCAAAAGTCTCATTCAAAGCACAACAGAAAACTGGAACACTAATTCATTTCAGATGTAATCTTTGTTCCTCCGGACATGTCCGATAGAACAGCGACCGTATCTGTAATTGTATTTACGTATTCAAACAAGCGAATAACAATTCCCGTGTCAATGCACGAATAAGTCAGATCCCTTGCAAGAATGCAGATAAAGCTACATTCGTAGTGGACAACATGTTGGTAATTTGGACAGGACGCAAAGCCGCTGTCCAGAAGCGTGAATTCCGCGTTCAAATGACAAGTGTTGAAATGCTTGTAAACCTATAAGACCAAACTGCTATGGTTATCAGTCGCTAGGCTATTTAAACTGACTTAGAGTAAGACAACACAAGCACACCCATGTCAGAGGGAGGACTCGAACCTCCGGTGGGAACGGGCGCCCAGTCCGTAGTATGACGCCTTAGACCACACGGCCATTCCGCGCGGCTTCAAATTCCAGTCTGGCACAAATTTTCGACTTCGCCGTTACATTTATTTTAGTGCCCTGAAACAGCCGAGATGTTTCAGTATTACTAATTCGTAAATTAACGGCTGTAAATGTTAACCAATCGTATCTGTTCTTTTGGACATGTCCTTAAGTACAGAGACTACATATCAAATTAATTGGCCGCGGTGGAGTAGTCGAGTGGTCTAAAGCGCCTCGGTGCGGAGCGCGCGGTTTCTCGCCGTGGAGGTTCGAGTCCTCCCTGGGGCATGGATGTGTGTGTTTGTCCTGAGGTTAGTTTGTAAGCTACGGACTGATGACCAGGCAGTTTGGTCCGATAGATTTACAAACATTTGAACAACATATCAAGTTAATTGGTGTTTCGTTCTCTGTTGTGCTTTAAATAAGACTTTTGGGAAAACAAGTGAAGCACTCTGTACTGCATTATAACTGAAAACAAAGAAGCTACTGCTCCACACTTTTGTGTCCCAACTTCGTCGCCGCTTTTGTGTCCCAGCCTCGTCGTAGGTGTCGGTGGCCGAGTGGAATGAGACCGACACGCTGGTGCAGGTACGGAGGGGAGCAGCCAGAAACTATAAACACTCGAGTAAATTAGAAAGATATATATATATTGCACAGAATGTAACAATACTTAACTTTTACATAGTACTGCAGAATGTTGATACATAGTTGTTAGAGGCCTGCCTAGTGCCTGTACGATAGCAAAGTCTTCACTGGTGCCTATCTGATTACGAAGGTCCTAACTCGTTGCTATCTCAGTCCGAAGTCCCCGATGTCTTTCCGTGGTGGCCACGAGCGGGGTTGCAGCAGAGGGCGCTCGTGGCTGTCGTCGTGAGAACGCCGCGCCGTGCGTGCATGGCGGCGCGCGGCGAAAGTAGGTGGCGCGCACTTTGTACTTGTGCGACACCACACCCCTCCCCCCCCAAACCGCCGCGCCGTCGTGGCGTAGGGCTGAGGGCCACGGCGACGGCACTGGGAGGAGGGCCTGGGCGGGGGCGTTACTGGTGGGACGGGCGTCGTAGCTGAGGCCGGGATCGAGACGCCGTCCGCGCCCCGGCATCTGCCTTGAGATCCTCCAGGGAACCCGCCGAAACCTGGGGAAGGGCGCCCGCCCCCGCCCAGAGGGAGCAGGTCATCTTCTTCTGAGGTGCGTGGCCCAGGCGGCGGCGGCACGCACGGTCCCGGAGTCCCTCTCGGTGACGCTGTCATCTGCGGCGGCGACAGCGGCGGCGTCGCGTCGATCTCCATCGGGACGATCTCGTAGTCCGGGGACGAACGATGTGGTTGTGCTCCCTGGCGGTGAACTGGGTCTGGAATCAAGAAACCCGAGACAGGATCGCGTGGCCTGTGCAGGCGCAATTGGTTTGCGTGGCGCCGCAGCTCCGACCCTGTGGAAGAACGTACAACATACATATTGCTACCGAGCACGCGCTGAATGGTGCCCGTCAGCCATGTCTTCTTGTTTCCAGCAAACACCCTGTACAGTACCGGCGTAGAAACCTGAAAACGCGTAGCGCCATACGAGCCGACTCGGTGCGTGGGAGGCTGCAGCAGGTGAAGGAGAGTGCGGTGACGGCGGCCGTGTAGCAGCTCGGCAGGAGACGGGCCGTCACGTGGCATGCACCGATACGTAGACAGGAAAATTTGAAGAGCTTGTTGCCTGGAGTGCTGACCTTTCATCTTCTCCATGTGAGACTTGAATGTTCGAACGAAACGTTCTGCTTCACCATTGGACTGAGGGTGAAAAGGTGCAGTGATAATATGCTGAATACCATTCACACGACAAAACTGTTGAAATTCCGCACTAACAAACTGAGGTCCATTGTCACTGACGATAGTTTCAGGCAAGCCTTCGATGCAAAACACTGATGTTAAGGCACTGATTGTACTAGACGCCGTCGTTGAGTTCATGGCAATCACAAAAGGAAACTTGCTGAAAGCGTCTACAACAATTAACCAGCGCGTATTCCAGAATGGTCCGGCAAAGTCAATGTGTAAACGTTGCCATGGTCCCTTGGGGCGTGGCCAGTCTGAGAAACGTTGCGGAGGAGCCGCCTGATGCTCCGCACAAACTGTACACTGTGATGTCATGCTCTCAATCTGGGCGTCCATACCAACCCAGGTACAATGACGTCTGGCCAATTGCTTTGTCCTAACAATACCCCAATGTCCTTGATGCAGGAGGCGTAACACTTCTCGTTGCAGGGAACGAGGAACAATCACTCTTGCTTGGTCGTTGTCGGTATGCAACAACAGTACACCCTGACTTAAAGATAATGCATGACGTTGTGCAAAATAACGTCGAACCAGAGGCCGATCAATGTCTTTGGCTCTGGCAGGCCACCCTGAGCGAACAAAACGTGCTACCACACTTAGGTCTGCATCCGCAGCTGTTTCCTGTGCAACCCGACGAGAGTTCAAAGGAAAGTCTGCGACAGCGGAAGCATCTCTGGAGTCTATCTGACAACATGCCATTTCTGAAGAATCAAATGATACATCCTGGCCAACCGGAAGTCGGGAAAGTGTGTCCGCGTTAGCATGTTTAGTGGTAGGTCGGTACAAAATCTCATACCGATAATTAGACAATATCAAGGACCATCTCTGAAGCTTTTGTGCCGTACGTGGCGGAATCGGCTTTGTGGGTGAGAACAACGACGTGAGAGGCTTGTGGTCTGTCAACAAATAGAATTTTCTGCCATAGAGATAATGATGAAACTTTGTGACGCCGAAAATGATTGCTAAGGCCTCCTTTTCTATCTGACTGTAATTCTGTTGCGTCGGCGTCAGTAGCTTGGATGCAAAGGCAATAGGACGATCGTGACATCCAATACGATGTGAGATTACAGCGCCCAGACCATACGACGAGGCGTCAACTGCTAACACTACAGGCTTCTGTGGGTCAAAGGGAATCAAACATGCATCACTGAGTAGTGCAGACTTTAATTTGTCAAAGGCAACCTGACAATCTTTAGACCATACAAAAGGAACATTCTTCCTACGTAAGTGATGCAGTGGAGCTGCAATCTGAGAGGCATTGGGAATAAATCTGAAATAATAGTTCAGCTTCCCCATTACTGCTTGCAATTCGTGCACATTCTTAGGAGGAGGCAAGTCTTTGATTGCTCGAAGATGTGACTGTAAGGGATGGATTCCTTGGGCATTAATCACATGGCCTAGGTACTCTATTTCAGTTTGAAAAAACGAACACTTTGCTTTATTGCAACGTAGACCTGCTGCAGTCAACACTTTGAAAAGGCACTCCAGGTTTGCTAAATGTTCTTCAACTGTACGTCCGGACACCACAATGTCATCTAAATAGTTCGAACAACACGGTACGGAAACTGTCAGCTGTTCCAAAAAACGCTGCAAAATAGCGGGAGCGGAAGAACTGCCAAAGGGTAGGCGTTGAAATTGAAAAAGGCCCATGTGAGTATTAATGACGAAAAACTTTTTTGACTCGTCATCAAGTGGAATTTGTAAGTATGCCTCTGCTAAATCAATCTTAGAAAAGAAGCGAGACTGTCCTAATTTGTCCATTAGTTCGTCAGGTCTGGGCAGGGGGTAAGTGTCTACAATTGTTTGACTGTTGACAGTTGATTTGAAGTCCGCACAGAGACGAAGTTTTCCTGACGGCTTGGGTATAATTACTATAGGCGAGGCTCACTGACTCGCAGAAACAGGAGAAATCACCCCACTATCTTGCCAACGTTTAAGTTCTTCGGAAACTGTATCACGCATTGCGATAGGCACTGGTCTAGCTTTACGAAATTTTGGAACTGCAGATTCTTTTAAAGTTACATGTGCCACGAAGTCTTTTGCACAACCTAGTTCCGGCGAAAACAAGTCACTATATTTGTCACACAATGCATTGATTTTATCCTGAGGCACTATTGACGAAATTTGAAGCACATCTCTTTGAATTGATAAACCAAACAAGTCAAAAGCATCTAGTCCAAAAATGTTCTGTGTCGATTTGGCCTGAAGAACTACAAAAGTAACTGTCTTTGTAACACCTTGAAAAGAGGCAGGCAGGCTACACGTTCCTAGCACGGGAATATTTTGACCTGTATAAGCTGTTAACACTTGTTGACACAGCGATAATTTTGGCGAACCCAGAAGTTCATAAGTATCTTTATTAATTAAGGTAACAGCGGAACCAGTGTCGAGCTGAAAGTTCACAGTCTTATTGTCAATGGAAAGATGCACAAAAAGTTTTTGCTTGCGGCGCTCGACAGGTGCGCGAATGTGGGCAACGTCTGCTACGGTTTGTTTACTGCGCTTGCGCGGGCCGCGTAGTGAAGGAAGCGGCGCAGACTCGGCACGCAGCGGATTAACAACACTGTCACTAGATGACACTACCGCCGGATCGGCGTCCGCGCAAGCCTGCGAAGCTACTCCAGATTTATTAACTACTGCACTACACTTTTGAGTAGCTACTTGATGTCTACTGTCACTAGCTACACAGTACTGGGCACTATTACAAGGAGCAGTTGCAGAAGGCACTATTTTCACTACAGGAATGCACTGTTCATAGTCATTTTGCTTGTCCCGAACCCTTTTCCGTTGCACTGTTTTACGCGCTCGTCGGCGCTTGCTACGTGGTGCACTATATAGATTTGCCATAGGCGCAGAACTACTTTCTTGCAATTGAGATCCAAGGAAAGCAGTGTTCAATTCCACAGCCCGTATAACATTTACAGAATGAACTGTTCTCGCACTCTGCGAAGCACTGTTTCTAACGTTACTGTTCTTTGAGTTTTTAATTTGCATACACACAGACTGCACATGTCCCAATTTGCCACATTGATAACAGGTTGCGTTGCGACTAGGGCAATGAGCACGCTTGTGGCGAGACACACACTGGGGGCAAGATTTACGTACATTTTTCTGAAATGAGCGTTGGCGCCCGTTATTCAAATTACTGTTTCTAACACGACGGGGCGACCTTTGCGTCGCACTTTTACACTGGCTACTGTTCACTGTCTGTTCAGCACGGCCGGTAGAAAAATAAGAATCACTAGTGCTATACTGAGAACTACGGCTAGGAAAGCGTCCGTTGCGGCGCACTGAATTTACACTATGGCTTTGCATTTCTACATCAGCTAAGTCAAAAGTATCATGCGCTTCTATAAGCTGCAGTACACTGTCTAAGGAGGGGTCAGACTGTTTCAGAATTGCTGCTCTAATTCTGGGGTCCTGAATATTCTGCGTAATCGCATCCCTCAACATCACGTCACTATACGAAAGTCCACAAGAGCAAGTAAATTTACATTGGCGGGTTAAGCCCTTCAATTCCGTAATCCACTCTTGGTGTGACTGCTGCGGTAATTTTTTAAGTCTGAAAAATCGGTACCGAGCAGCGGCTACGAGAACTTTTTTCTCATAATGAGCATTTAGTGCCTCTACTATTTGTTCAAAGTCTACATCACGAGGAGATGCTTGCGGGAATAGTTTCTGCAGTAATACGAAGGTTTTGGGGCCCACCACGGACAACAAAAGATGCTTAACTTTCTGACCTGTAATTTGATGAGCCGCGACGAGTTTTTGAAACTGTGCGAAGTAGTCGCTCCATTCTTCCTCACGTTCGTTGTACTGGCGGAACGTAGGGAGCGGTACGGCGGCTGGTGTGGGCTGCTGAAGCGGCGGCTGTTGTTGTTGGTTAGCTGCTTGCGCTGTGAGCTGGGCCACAGCCTGGAGAAGTTGTGTTATTTGCGCCGTCTGTAACTGAATAATTTCCATTAAGTTTGGGTTCGGGGTAGTGGCCATGCTGACCGATTAGGCGCCGCGCATACAAGTAACTTATAACAAAACACAAATGCAATATGAAAGAGGACGCTCTGCAACAAAAAAGTCCACAAAATACGTAACAGAATATGTTCCCCCAAAAATCTTATAATAAGGGTGGGTGGGCGGGAGCAATTTTTGCGTGCTCCGACTGCTGCTGTCTGGCTGCTGTAAGCGGGCTGGTCCAAGGTTCTATCCCATCCCCGTCGCCACTTTTGTGTCCCAACTTCTTCGCCGCTTTTGTGTCCCAGCCTCGTCGTAGGTGTCGGTGGCCGAGTGGAATGAGACCGACACGCTGGTGCAGGTACGGAGGGGAGCAGCCAGAAACTATAAACACTCGAGTAAATTAGAAAGATATATATATATTGCACAGAATGTAACAATACTTAACTTTTACATAGTACTGCAGAATGTTGATACATAGTTGTTAGAGGCCTGCCTAGTGCCTGTACGATAGCAAAGTCTTCACTGGTGCCTATCTGATTACGAAGGTCCTAACTCGTTGCTATCTCAGTCCGAAGTCCCCGATGTCTTTCCGTGGTGGCCACGAGCGGGGTTGCAGCAGAGGGCGCTCGTGGCTGTCGTCGTGAGAACGCCGCGCCGTGCGTGCATGGCGGCGCGCGGCGAAAGTAGGTGGCGCGCACTTTGTACTTGTGCGACACCACACACACACTTTTGAAACAATCAACATTCAATACAGTCAGATAAAGTGAGGTCATTACATTCACGGGAAACACGGAATATTTTAAGTGTAAGTGCAGAAACCTTCTCAGGCAAAATTACTTAGGTAAATCATGCTTCGTAACACAAACTTTTGATTGAAACACTAATTACTGAAAAGTCATTAAAAAAGATAGCCGGATCTATGCATAATTTACAATATGATCAAACTTCGCCTGGCGGTCTTCTGTGGCGTTGGACACGTTTTGCATAATGCAAATGTAGCTCTTCTACATCTACATGACTGCAAAGCAATTCTCATTTGCGGGGTGTATGATATTAACTGCGAATGGGTAAAGTTGAAAATGCGTAGCCAGCCGGGATTCGAATCCGGGTCTCCTGCTTTCTAGGCAGTTGCGATGACCCCTACACCACTGGGGATACAGCGACCATCACAGCTGCACGGAATTACTCAAGCACGCCTCCCGTCAGATACAAATTTGCAACTTTACCCTGCCCACTAGAACTCAAACTCCTAGTCACTTAGTACTGATTCCCGTAACAGTAAGGGCCTAGGAGTTTCACTTTCGAACAGCAACGCGAGAAATATATATTCTAACAACTTTTCCGTTAGAGCTGTGATTTATCGTGACCATTTCTGCCCATATAGGTGGGAGTCAACAAAATATTTTCTGGATTCTGGCCTAAATGTTTGGACTGGGGGATTAGTAAGTTGCAGAGTGGCTGGATGATCCTTTTTATTCCTGTTATCAGTCAGTAATGCCAAACTGCCAAATTGTTCTAACTAATTCTACCACTTTCTCATTTTTAGGCAAACTTAACGTGCATTAGTTCATTCAGTGTTTGTCATGTTTTGTTCTGTTGTATCTCCGTTTCTTAATACTTCTTTCTTAGTTTAATTTTTTGACACTTGTTTGTCCAGGCGCTAAATTACCAAGTTGTTGTGCTCCCAAATACCATAATACACTGACCTAGATCCCATACTGAACAAAGTATTTCAGCAGAGGATGGAGAAGTGTAGTTGATGCAGTTTCTATTACAGATATCCTTCGTCTTCTAACTATTCTGCTAACATAGCACAGACTTTTGTTCACTTTTCTCATAATATTATCTATGTGGTCTTTCCAATTAACGTTACTTGTAACTGCAGTTTCTAGATACTTAGCTGAATTGACAGCCTTGAATCTACACCTACATAACTTTGATGGATATTGAAGTGGAAGTGATATATAAATCTCTTACTGGTATTGGAAGTTTGAGGGCAACGATATAATTATAATGACATTATCTCCAAACCATTGAATCTTAGGAATAATTCTTCAAATTTAGCAACAATTTTAGCCTGGTGAAAACATAGATTCCTACTTAATTGCAGACAAATTACCGACATTTCAAACAAAGACTCAATTTTTTTCTCTTTTACGTACAAATCTACTGTCCCTCTTCGTGGATCAGTATTGAATTTTGGAATGTCGTTGTTCAAAAGAAATTACTTTTATATAATATTGTTTCTTCAAGACATAAAATCACAATAAAATAGGAACAGCTTTTCGGAAATTATAGATCAAAGAAGTTACTTTCTTGTAGAAATCACATTTCTTACAAGCAATACGTAACTATTAAGTAAGTTTCCTTTTTTTATTTTTTTTATTTTATTTTGTGTCCCAGCCTCGCCGCCGCTTTTGTGTCTCGTTTCCGTCGTAGGTGTCGGTGGCCGAGTGGAATGAGACCGACACAGGAATAAAGATAGCACGCTGGTGCAGGTACGGAGGGGAGCAGCCAGAAACTAGAAACACTAGAGTAAATTAGAACGATATATATATTGCACAGAATTTATACAATACTTAACTCTTACATTGCTCAGTACTGCAGATACATAGTTGAGCTAGAGGCCTGCCTAATACTGCTTCCTAGTGCCTATACGATAGCCAAGTCTTCACTGGTGCCTATCTGATTACGAAGGTCCTAACTGTTTGCTATCTCAGTCCCAAGTGAACGATGTCGTTCAGTCGTGGCCACGAGCGGAGTTGCAGCAGAGGGCGCTCGTGGCTGTCGTCGTAAGAATGCCGCGCCGTGCGTGCATGGCGGCGCGCGGCGAAAGTAGGTGGCGCGCACTTTGTACTTGTGCGACACCACATTTTACAAAGACAAAACAGTAATTGAAAATGTTTATTGTCTACCTTTTTGACGTAGTCACCGAAGGAACTGTGACGTCGTATTTTGGGATCAATTATTGTATTCGTGTGTCGTTGATGTTTGCCGCTTGTGAATGAAACCAGCGTGACAGTCGTCCTAAGCTCTTAGTGTGGATATCTGGATGAATCTCTGTTCGGCTAGGCTGGCACGCATTTCATGCTATTTTTATTACCATTCTATTATACTACCACCTCCTAAAATATTTACTACTATTCCTGAAACACCTTGTACACGGTGCAGGAAACAATATAGTGGTTCACGCTTCGATAAATTTACGCTCTGGAATCTTTGAGAGTAGCCAACACGTCGATGGAGACCGTCTCTCTTGCAGCGTTTGCCAATGTAGTTGGCCGCTCATCTCCGTGACGCCTTGGCGCTTGCTAAATGAGCCTGTAACGAAGCGTGATGGTGTTCGCTGCCTCTTCTCGACATCCTCTTTCAGAATCACCTCTTACGGATCCCACAGTAACGAGAAATATTTAAGCATTGGTCCAACGATTGTCCTGTGAGCTACTTTCTTTGTTGCTGAACTACACTTCCTGAAGATTATTTAGTTGAATCTCAGTTGGGCATCTGGTCTACCTGTGAATAATTTTGTTTTATCGTTCTACTTCAAATTATTCCGTATGCATACTATCAGAAATTCTATGTAAGTTACTGCTTCCAGTGAGTGTTCTGCTATCGCGTTGTCAAATAGTATAGGATCTTTCTTTCTATGTACTCGCAATATGTGTATGTTTATGTAAGGGACAGTGGCGTATTTAAGGACGAGGGGGGGGGGGAGGGCTTCCGGGCCCCTTCCCCAGAAATGTGAAATTATAGAAACGTTTTTCTTACACGCCTGCACACATATCGTAATACTATGGGTGGAAAACAAGGGTAATAACACCTAGACTTCAGGAGAAGGTTGTATGCTACTACAATTGCTGACGACAGGCTGTATCTGAACGAATGTCAGCACAAAAGAGACTAGCAGATAACTGGCGTGGTTGTACGTTGTGATTGGTTTATGTACTCACTCTTTAATTATTCGTGTGATACAAGCGATTCAATTTCATTTGGAGGACAAAAATGGAGCAAATAAATTACTCACCAGTAATTTTATCGGGCGAGCTCTTTTTTTTTTTTTTTTTTTTTTTTTTTTTTTTTTTTTTTTTTCAGCACAGGATAAAGCCATCATCAAGGGAGATTTTTTTCATCTGGTCTGTACTGTTGCGCTGGGTGAATCCATCTGTCGTCAAGATACAGATTTTTCGGAGGTTATTAACATTGTCAACGATCTCAAAAGGGAACCGCTGGCAATGAGATAAAAAATTGGTGATCCGTTCAGTCGGCTTTCCTTATAAGCCAAGGAATTAACCCCAGTAACCACGCATTTCTACGAAGCAAGCACATCGTGTAAATTTGGATACCGGTGGCGATGTTGAAGGTTACTACAAAGTGTCTTGTGTTCATACCCTTTCTGGATTCCTTCATTGCCGCGGCGGAGTGTTCAAGCGCATTGAGGCGCTATGCTGCCATGCGCGAGGTAGTTCCCCGTCGGCGGTTCCAATCCCCCCTCGGGCACGAATGTTTGTGTCGTCTTTAGTAAGAGGTAGTTCATAAGTAGTTTGTAAGTTAAGGGGCCGATGACTTCGCAGTTAAGTCCCTTAAGCTTAACAAACATCTGAACATTTCTTTTGATTCCTACATTAGTTCACTGCAGGATCGGTACTTCGCATACTGGAATTTTTTAAAGAGCTTTAACTGTCTTCTACCATAAAAACTGAAAACATTGATGGAGTTGCGAAACGCCATTCATTTTATGCTTCAGACTCATTAGTCGCAAATTTATAAACAACGGCTTAGTTGAGACTTTCATCAACGACTGAGCCCACTGAAGCAGTTGACTCAAAACGCAATGGAAGCTTTGTCTGCCTTGCGACCATCAGATCTGTCCTAATGTGTTTCTGCTTCTACAGCTCTTGGCAACTCTACCAGTGAAAACGGGTACACTTGAGCGCAATTTCTCCACCATGAAGGGAATCAAGACGTACTTAACGAATACAACTAGCAAGGCACGTCTGAATGGGCACGCCATGATAACAATTCATCGAGAAGAAGATATTGATGTCCCTGTTGTGATAAGTGATATGGCTAAACAAATAGACCGCCGTCTTCCATCTGTACTTTAAATTTTTAGTGAGGAACTATTCTTAAATTTTGTCCTGTAGGGCATTTATGTATGTGACAACTATAAGTTTTGTGTTATCAATTATTTGTGGTTAGAGAACATTCCAGCTGTTTTCGTAATAATACTGTAGTAAATAAATACTGCAAACAGCCAAAAGATTTTTAAGATTATACAAATCTTGTAACCGGTTAAATTATTTATTTACTAGAGTATTATAAATTCTATGTGCTGTTGCGAAAACTGCTTCAGTTGTTGTCAATCGTTTACGTTCTAATGAAACAAATCTACACCAATGAAACACTTTACTGTTATAATTTTTGGCATTACATTAGTATGGATCAATAACATTAACTTTCAATTTGAGCTATTGTAAAATGAAAAGCATAGGACCCCCCAATACAAAACGGTAAATACACCACTGTTACAGAGCCAATTGCACTAAATGCCAATACGCTGCAGATCCTCCTCCATTTCTGCACAATTCTCCAGCGCTGTGACTTCTCAGTCTTACTCTTCAAGCGACAGTGCTTATACGTATCGAAGGACTTTCGGAAGTCAAGGCATACGACATTTACATGGGAGACTGTATCTGCTGCTTTCTGGATCTCGAGGGCGAACAGAGCGAGCAGGGTTTCACAGAATCGTTGCTTTAGGAACCCATGTTGACTTACACAGAGGAGATTTTGGGTCTTCAAAAATATCATAAATCATATTACAAAATTGTTCAAGAGATCTACGATATATATACGAGGCTATACTTTTTCACATCTTTTCAACGACTCTTTTGAAAACGGAAATGCCCTGCGATTTTTCCAATCTTCTAGAGATACATAGTACACTACCGTTAGAGAAGTAAGCAAGATCCTTCGCATACTCTGCGTAGAACCATATCGGCATCATTCAAGATTCAGTAGCCTCTCTGTTGAGAGATTTCAACTGTCATTTATTTCCGTACGTGGCACGTTGTTGTTCGTGCGACGATTTAGAGGAGGAAATACAGTGTCATCTTCCTCAGTGAAACAGCCTTGGAAAAGTAGTATTCAGGCCTTTTTTTGTCATTCTCTGTTTCAGTGCCATTCTGGCTACAGAGTGTCCGGACATATAGTTTCGATCCATTTACTGGTTTAACGTAAGATCAATCAATCTTCTCAGGATTTTCTGCCAGGTCGGTACATAAAACTTTATTTTCCCACTCTTTGAACACATCAGGCATAGTCCTGCTTTTTGGTAATTCTGGCACCGTTTAGTTATTTCTCGACTGCGACTCTCTGGCTACCTTCAAATCTGCAGAGAAGCTTTCTTTACTTTCGCGGTAGCTTTTCCACGCTGGATCTTTCCCTACTCTCACCTTTTTTCCTCGGCACATATTTGTCTAAAGCGTATTGTACTATGCTCCTGAACTTTGTCCATAGATACTAAACATATTCAGTGTTAGAGATCACATTCTCGAGTTCACGTCGTGTCTGTTCGTCATCGTTGTGTAAGATATTATCTCCGGTCAACTGCTCAATATAATTTTCAAATAAAGGTCCGCATCCATAGTCCAGTGGGCAGCGTGAAAGGGTGCCACTCAGAAGCCAGGGGTTCGATTCCTGGTCGGGTTAGAGATTTTCTCCGGCCGGGGACTGGGTGTTGTGTAGTCTACATCATCATCTCATCATCATCGACGCGCAAGTCGCCCATGTGGCGTCACCTAATGACTTGCACCTGGCAGGCCGAAGACGATCCCAGCTCGGGTCTAACGGGAAAAATTGCCACACGAAATCATCATTCAAATAGAGGATTTAGAATAATTTCACTCGATTGTTTGTCCTTGCTACACATCTTAAATATCTGAGTCTCCCAATATATATCCAGTAAGTTAAAACCTCAAACTAAAGCTATAACATGACTAGGGAATTTACGAGATGTATTTTCTAAGCTACCCCTCAGATGTTCCGTCACTGCTGCTGCTGATACATGGGGTCTACCAAATCATTCACCAAAATTGTTTCAAATTCTGGATCTGTACTAATATCACTAGATATAGCCGTAGCTTTGAGAGATGAAATAGTGAAGGCAGCAGACTACCAAATAGGTATAAAGACAAGACCAACGAAAAGTCAAAGGATATCACAGGAGATACTAAATTTAATTGATGAAAGGAGAAAATATACAACTGTAGTAAATTAAGCAGGTAAAATGAAGTACAGACGAATAAAAATTAAATTTACAGGAGGTGCAAAATGGCTAAGGATGAGTGGCTTGAGGGCAAATGCAAGTCTGTAGAAGAATATGTAACTAGGGGAAAGATAGATACCGCCTACAGTAAAATAAGGGACATTTGGAGACAAGAAAAGCAGCTGTATGACTATCAAGAACTTATATGGAAATCCAATTCTGAGCAAAGAAGGGACAAGAAAGGTGGAAAGAATATATAGAGGAGCTCTAAAAAGGAAATGAACTTCTAGACCAATTTGTAAGGAGGGAGGAGAAAGTAGGCGAAGATAAGGCAGGAGAAACTAAATTAAGAGAAGAATTTGACAGAACACTGAAAGACCTAAGTCGAAACAAGGTCCCTGTAGTAGACGACATTCCGTCAAAGACAATGAAGTCTCTGGGATAACCAGCCATGAAAAACTAATCCACATGGTGTGCATGGTGTATCAGACATCCAGAAAAATGTAATGATCCCAATTCCAAAGAAAATTACAGAACCATCAGTTTAATAAGTCATGGTTGCAAAATCCAAACGGTAATTATGTACAAATTAATGGGAAAGCTGATGGAAGCCGAACTCAGGGACGATTATTTGGATTTAGAAGAAATTTAGGGACACGCTCGACAATACTCATATTACGACTTATCTTAGATTAAAGAAAGGCAAACCTACATTTCTACCTATTGTAGATTCGGAGAAGCTTTTGACAATATTAATTAGAATGCACTCTTTCACATTAGGTAGTCATCAGGGGTAAAATATAAGGAACGGAAGGTTATTTACAACTTGTGCAAAAACGAGACATAAATTATGAGAGTCGAAGGGCATGAAAGGTAAGAATTGGTGGGGAAGAGAGTAAGACAGGGTTGTAGCCTTTCCCCAAAATTAAATCCGTAAATTGAGCAAGCTGTGAAGGAAAGTAAAGAGAAATTTGGAGAAGATTAATATTCAGAGAGAAAAAATCAAATCTTTTTTGGTTTGTCGATGACATTGTGATTATGTTAGAGGCAGCAAAAGACCTGGAAGAGCAATTGAACGGAAGGGATAGCGTCTTCAAAGCAGATTATAAGATGAAGATTAACAAGTGCAAAACCAATGTAAAGGAATTTACTTTAAGAAAAACAGGAGATGATGAAGGAATTACATGAGTGGGAGTGGAATAGGAAAGGAAATGCCTAGTAGTGGTACAGTGTTCCCTTCTCCACGCACCATACTGTGGATTGCGGAGTATGTATGTAGATGTAGAGGTAACGGGACAATGAAGGTAGATGAGTTTGTTTACTTGGGCAATAAAATAACATCTGATATTGGCCGTACCGATGATATAAAATGCAGAATGACAGTGGGTAGAAAAGCGTTTCTGAAAAAGAGAAATTTGTTAACATCAAATATTAATTTAAGTGTTAGGAAGTCTTTTCTAGAGGCTTTCTTGCGGAGTGTTGCCTTGTACGGTAGTGAAATATGGACGACAGGAAGGGGACAGAAACTTCTGAAATGTGGTGCAACAAACAAATGATGAAAATTGGTCGGATAGGTCACGTAACTAATCAGGGGGTACTGAATAGAATTGGGGAGAAGAGGAATTTCTGGCATACCTGGACCAAATAAGAAATCGATTGGCAGGACCATTCTTAGACGTCATGGAATTGTGTATTTAACATTGGGGGGGGGGGGGGGGGGAGTGAGTGAGGGAAAAATCGAAGAGAGAGACCAAGAAACGATTACAGTAAGCATGATATGTTTGATGTGGGTTGCCGTTCTTATGAGACGATGAAGATGCGTGCTCAAGATGGAGTAGGGCAGAGAGCTACATCAAACCAGTTTCATGACTGAAGACAAAAATACATCACCGTTTCCTAAGAATTTTAGCCAGCTTTCTGCCCTTGGTTCTATATGAGTATTGGAGCCGTTTATTGTGAGAACAGTTGTGGGACCTTTCCATAGATGATGTATAAATATTATCTTTCGCCGTTCATTTACGACGAACGCTACTCAGTCTGGACTCAGTCCGCCTCTTTTCGATCCAGTGGAAGGATTTCTCAAACGTTTACGTAACATATGCGTGCAACATGTACTTTACTATCCTTCTAGCCGCTACCTGCGTGTTGTTCTCACCTGACTTATTGATTGGACTTTATATTTGGTAACGAAGGTCGAAAAAAAAAGTTCAAATGTTTGTAAATCTATAGGATTCAACTGCTTGGTTATCAATCCGTAGCTTACAAACTACTTAATCTAAGGTAAACTAACCTAAGGACAAGACAAACACCCATACCCGAGGTGGGAATCGAACCCCCGACGGCGGACGGCCGCTCGCACCGCAACACGGCGCTCCAGTACGCGCGGCTAAACCGCCGCGGCGGTTGAAAAAAATCCGCATCCAAAATGACCTCAGATTTATATAGTTTGAAGCGTACTGGAAGTTTAAGCTATGGAATCGGAGGATCACAAGCGTTTGGGGAAATACTGTACAATTTAACAGTTCTGCTTCACCCCGCGAATGATACCACCTTCTTTAGATAATCAGCCAGCCGCCTGTAGGAACAGGTGATGACCTCTGAACCCAGGTAGCAAGCGGCACTGGTACCGACGAGAGATACGCTTTGTAGTCTGATGCATCAAGTGCGCTCTTCCACATCTCAGATGAGCCCCTTTCGCCGCAGCGGCAAGAAAACAGAGAGTTCACGCGTTCTTTCCCGACCTGCCCGCTGTTTCCCGGAGGGGGCTCCACCACCCGCCTAACATTGGAGCTCTCAGTGACAAGCAAACTCACTCTGTTGCGGTTCTCCGGACAACTGATGGAAATCGGCCACATGCACAACAGGTGAGGTATCTAGTGGCAGCTCAGAGACATCATCAGCAGTGGATAATGTCTCACGCTCTTCACTAAAGGCGTAAGGGGACAGTGTTACGGCAGTTTCGCCAACCACCCACACACACATTCGAGACCCCGCCACTGTTCTCCAGTCACCTTCAGGCAAGTGTTGCCATCAGGGACGTGGGCAATTTAAGGCGCTGTGGCATCAGAGATCTGACTCGAAACCAACAAGCCTTGGTGTTCAGTGGTCCAGAAAGTAGCATATTTCCAATA
Source organism: Locusta migratoria (assembly GCA_026315105.1). Lineage (NCBI taxonomy): Eukaryota > Metazoa > Arthropoda > Insecta > Orthoptera > Acrididae > Locusta > Locusta migratoria. The sequence continues at coordinate 476,056,074 of CM048755.1, read as the reverse complement.
CTTGATGGACATGACTTTTACATTCACAACTGACTAAAAATGAGTATGATAAAGAACATTACACATGCAGACATCCGGCCGCGGTGGTCGAGGTGACTGAGGCGCTCCAGTCACGGTCAGCACGGCCACTACGGTCGGGGGTTCGAATCCCCCCTCGGGCATGGATATTTGTGCCGTCCTAGTTCGTAAGTAGTTCATAAGTAGTTTGTAAGTTTAGGGACTGATGACCACGTAGTTAAGTCCTATAAGCTTAACAAACATTTGAAAACATGCAGACATATTTATGTTAAAGACGAATACTACCCGCTGAGTGTGAAATGTGAAGAGATGCATTTTATCCAATTAGACAACCAAAAAGTAGCGCATAAGGAAAGAAAATCATATCACACATCCTTATTCATGAATATACTATCTCCATTACGAAACGTTTCCAGTTACGAAGAAAGCATATTTAGAAGTGATAGTGAATTTGCAGAGGCTTACATAATCAGATCAGAGACTAATAATCCAAAGTAAAAACGTGTATGGACGATTGACTGCTTTTCCATTAGCGTAATTTGCTTATTCTTGTACATGCCATACAGCGAACACATTGCTGCCCTAATGAAAAATAGATGACACGTATCATCAGCGGCAGCTACACTATGCATAGCACTTACTGGCAGTATTGGCAGCCTCGTTGTCTGTAACGTGCAGCAGCCAACAGGAAACTACACGTTCAAGGAAAGAACGCAGAAACAAATCGCCACAATGACGCATCCCCCAGTCCCCCTCCAATGCAAACATGCCAGATTCCTATCTTCATATTAAGGTCAGTACTCAGAGATGTGCTCAGTACTCAGAGATGTGCTTTATCTTCTCTCTCTCGCCGCGGCGGAGCGCATTGAGGCGCTATGCTACGATGCGCGAGGCCGTTCCCCGTCGGGGGTTCGAATCCCCCTCGGGCATGGATGTTTGTGCCGTCTTTAGTATAAGCTAGTTCATAAGCTGTTTGTAAGTTTATGGATTGATGACCCCGCAGTTAAGTCCGATAAATTTTACAAACATTTGAACATTTGAATTTCTCTCTCTCTCTCTCTCTCTCTCTCTCTCTCTCTCTCTCACACACACACACACACACACACACAGACACAGAGATGGAGAGCAAGAGGGCGGAAAAGTATTATAGAGAATATTCTCTCACTTATATGTAGTTACGAACTGCAGACGGCATTGACGAAATAGTATCTCTTTTCATAATATTTCAGTCAAGGTAGCTCTACTCATGAGGGAGTAGGAGGACAGTTCTTAACGCTGGTGTCGGAGTGAACTTTCTTCCATGTAACTAACAATTAAAACAAAAGGCTACAACCATTCTTAAAGAGGCAGGTATGTTGTTTGTAGATCTGATGATAACTGCATGCTCATTTGCAGCCGGTTAATGTAGTAATTAGAGAAGCGATCTCGGCAAAACAATAACAAAGTTCCGTATAAAGACAGATCGCACCCAGCAACATGTGTAAATTGTTTAATTCTTACATCTACATCTTTAAACTAATGTGGTGTGCTGTGTAGGGAATAGTGTTTAAGATTGTTTCTCTGACATCAGTTTGTGAAAGTTAAGAAGGAAAATGACGACTAATACACCTTGCAAAAAGCTTGATGTTCTCTCATTATAACAGTGAGATCATTACGTGAGAGATATGTGGGACATTTAATGTGTTTGGTTACCCATCTTGGAACACTGTCGGAAAAATGAAAATTGTTCATTTCCGTGTTGCCTACTTACTTCTTCCGAAGATGCCCCACTTGACGAATTGTATAGTTTTCCGTTACACCTCCTCAGTTTTTTAGCAGTCGTTTTCGACCTTGTGGCCCGCGAGAGCCAAAATATGGCACGCGAAAGATATAGAATTTCAATTTCTTTTTATTTTAAATAATTAATTTCTTGTTAAGTGGTCAGTCAATCGAACTGTGTTTCCACTATAACTTGACGTTATTGCTGCTGATGACAGAAGTGAATAACATCGGTGCCATTTGAAATATATTCATTTGTCTCCTAGTGTTGTGAACTCTTATTGAATTATAAAATAATAGAAACTGGAAGAATGCATTTAAATCCAACCTCCTCTGCAGTTTAGTCATAAAAGGCAAATATCATGTAATATTGCAATAACATTCCGGAAATTGCCTACCGTTATATAACTTAGGTCAACAGGGGTTATTTGTTTAAAAATAAATCCAGGATTCGAGTGGAAGTGATGTTATGCGTGTAGATTTGAACAACAGTATTACCCGTAAGATTACCGTACTTGAAAATATGATGAAAACTATAAATCACGTTGTTGCAAATTTAATTTTCTGCTAAAAGTTACTGTTATGATAGCACTGTCAATACATATTACTTTTGAGTTTAACGAATATGTTACAAGTTTGGATTATTATACATTATAAGATCGACCCATTTTATTTCTCATGAACCTTGCAGCCACTGCTCGCAAAGAAGAAGTGGAAGTGGTCCCTGGTCTGAAAAAGGGTGGGAGCCACTTCTGTATACCATTAAAGAATCTTTGTAATGATCTCATACTGCTGAACAAGATCGCAGTAATCAGTTAAACTGAAGCGCGGAAGTCATCGTGCGCTTTAAGGCGCCTTGCTGCTAAGTGTGCGTCTGCTCCCTGTCGGGGGTTCCAGTCCTTCCTCGGACATGGGACTATTTTGTCCTCAACATAAGTTATTTTAAGCAGTTTTTAAATGTTCAAATGTTTGTATAGTTTATGGGACTTAACTACGGGGTCATCAGTCCCTAAACTTACAAACTACTTATGAACTACTTACGAACTAGGACGGCACAAATATCCATGCCCGAGGGGGGGTTCGAACTCCCGACCGTAGTGGCCGTGCACACCGTGACTGGGGCGCCTCAGTCTCCTCGGCCACCGCGGCCGGCTAAGCAATTTTTAAGTCTAGAGACTGATCCATAGATTACAAACATTTGAATATTTCAGTTAAACTGAAGTTTCGGAAATGAATAAATTCTTAGGTGAAATTGAGTTTCATTATATTTTTACACTAAATCTCAGTCTTGCATTTGCCATTCAACAAACAGAGTGGTATAGTTATTGCAGATTAATCGTTTTACATAAATGCTACACTCAGGTATTTCATAATATTTGGTAATCTGGAAATCAACAACTGAGAGGCACGGTTATTGTGGAAAATATCCTTTAAATTTATAAGGCCGGCCGCGGTGGCCGAGGGGACTGAGGCGCGTCATTCACGGTCTGCACGGCCACTACGGTCGGGGGTTCTAATCATCCCTCGGGCATGGATATTTGTGACGTCCTTAGTGTTAGCTAGTTCATAAGTAGTTTGTAGGTTTAGGGACTGATGACCCCGTAGTTAAGTCCCATAGACTATACAAACATTTGAACATTTGATTTTTGAAATTTATAAAGGGGCAGCCCTCAGTCGCAAAGTACGAAAATAATCGTTACCAGGTTTCAATGCCGCTATGGGCACCTTCTTCAGACGAAGATGAATATGTTAAACCTCCATGTCAAATTTTAAAATACAAAAAATATATCTGACATAATCAGATAGTCATACCTAAAAAGTAAATAGTTGTAGAAAGGCGGAGCAGTCACGAGTGGCTGCAATGTCTTCGCTTCAGTTCTAGCCACTAACAGCTTAGGGACGTTATAGTCCAATTTTGAGTGAAAAATTAATTATGTCATAGACTGTGCGATCGGGCCAATCTGTGGCATAATATATTACCTCAACAGGGTTTATAACATCCCGAAACCGGTTGTGGCTTGAAAAAATGTCTTTATTGAACTGAAGCGGATTTTTTCCCCACAATAACACAGGTATTTACTCTTACTGGCTCCAGCTGGGAACTCGGATAGTATAATTAGTTAATGTTACGTCATTCAAGTATGTAGTTTTGGGTCAAAATTATACTTTTTTTCAGCGGTTTATGAAAATTATTAGAAATTACCGTTGTGAAGAATCCAGATCCACGTCTTTGTCTAGTGTAAGGCCGGGTCCAGACATTGGAACCAAAGTTGGCGCCACCAGTGTTCGTACACTGTATGGATCGGTGGAACAGCATTGGAACCAACGGTGGCTCCAACGTTGGTACGGCTCCGTTGGTTGTCGGTATTTTGACCAAACATCAAAGGACGTTGGGCCAATATGGATACGTCGTCCACACGTTGGCGCCAACGTTTCATTCTATCTTTGTCATCTGCCCGTCTCGAAACTGTTTTTCTTCGTTCGTTTTGTTTTAAAGTTTCAAAATCTCTTTGTAAATATTATAAATGTATCAGAAAGAGATTCATTTGTGAAAGCAACCACAAAAATCTAAATGCCATGGCAAAACTTAAGTGCGATCAGTGAAATCAAAAACTTTTCAGATTATTGACACACTCGATTACTGAAAGCATTTTTTTAAAATTAACATTACGTAACATGTCCTGTCAAGTTTCGCATACTTCTTCGCAAACTTCAAGCACAGCCAGTGATATGAATTACATGGTTATTTTAAAAAGGAAGTGTAGCGTTCTTAAACTGTCTCTTGTAGCAAGAAATCGAAACGGCAATACCAAAAGAACGTTAGCAGGTATAGCATCCCTCTAAAACGTATCTTTCTTTTTTATTTTAAGTTAAATCATTTAAGGTAGAAGGTCTCAGTTTTAATAATGTGTATCGATTACTTGCAACATTTTTTAAAACTTAGTAAATTATCAATTAATTATTGATAGATCTGAAGCATTGAATTAAAATTTGTGGTGCGGCCGGGAATCGAACACGGATCTCCATGCTTAGTAGGCAGACGTCTTAACCGTTAGACTACCACACCACTAACGATTAAGGCGCCTCGGAATAGTCTATGTACGATTTCCCTCCACAACTCAAACTTTAATTCAGCTTCAGATCTATCAATAATGTCTTTGACATATTTGAGACGTAAATCCGTCTCTGGGATTCTTTATTTGTATTAATTGATATTCATCAATGTTCACTAGGAAGTAGTACAACACACTGCATGACTTTTACATATGTATCCACAACCATTCCTTCTTTCTTTCCAGTGACAGGAGACGACATATTCAGTTCCGGACGTTTAAAATATATAAAGAAAGTCCACGACTGTACTGCCTATTCATCGTGTCCAACGGGCACAATACTTCGTCGTCATCAGATACGCTGACGAACTGAGTTTTTTCGTCAGCGCACCTGACGATGGAGACATCTGATAGCAGAAAACTTGTGCCCGTTGGACACTACGAACTTGAACTACAGCCGTTGACTGTTCGAACAACAAAGACACCTAGAGAAAATAAAGAATCACATAGTCAAAAATGTTCAAATGTTTGTTAAGCTTATGGGACTTAACTACGGGGTCATCAATCCCTAAACTTACAAACTACTTATGAACTACTTACGAACTAAGACGGCACAAATATCCATGCCCGAGGGGGGATTCGAACCCCCGACCGTAGTGGCCGTGCTGACCGTGACTGGAGCGCCTCAGTCACCTCGGCCACCGCGGCCGGCAATCAAATAGTCCTCTTTTTCCTATTAGACAAGTTGTTATTCCAGAGTACGGGCAGTAGAGACTTAATAATGTTCTTCGCATTCCTTATTTCCTTCCTTATGTCATATTAGATATTCTTATTGTGAAACGTGTGTTTTTATTTCGTCACTCTACATGTACACCTCGTTTGCAATGACAAAATGTAATTCAAAATGTTCAAATGTTTGTAAATCTATCGGACCGAACTGCGTGGTCATCAGTCCGTAGCTTACAAACTACTTAAACCTAGGTAAACTAACCTACGGACAAACACACACACTCATGCCCCAGGGAGGACTCGAACCTCCACGGCGAGCAACCGCGCGCTCCGCAGCGAGGTGCTTTAGACCGCTCGGCTACTCCAGCGCGGCCAAAATGTAATTCTTCACACTCAAAACCGTTAATGCATCTGCCACAATTTTTGCGTCAGATATGTTTACGTTTTCTCTCATCGAATTCATCTGATTGTTGGCTCCAATGTGTGGGCGCTGAGGCAAAATATTGGCGAATGTTGGCGCCAACATTGGTACCGATGTGTGGACGCGGAGTAAGGAGAATCTCAGAAAATTCATTACATTTATGAAGGCACTGATTCGCTCAATGCGGTGTGGAAAGTTTACCAGAAACACGTACATTGTCACAGACGAAGCAAGCAACAAGTTGTGTGTTTGGTGGCGCAGAACTGCGCTCAGACAGACGGCGAGAGAAGGTTTGCCCGCCTCGATCTGTAGGCGGCTAGCCCCGGCTGGCGGCTTTATTAAGAAATTCCTGCGGCAGGCGCGTTCACACAACCATTCCATATCTGTCACCGTGCATTCTCCCCCTCTCGCCGCAACGAAAGAATGCCACTCCGCCCTTAATGATCCCGACCAGCGTTCTAAGAAAATATCTGTGTCACATACGCTTCTGGAGCAATATCGCTTACATTATGCGATCTAATATCTTCTATATTTATTTCACAGATTATTGATAAAAGTGTATGAAAGGGAAAGGAACATTCCACTAAAAAAGAGTGCTCGTCTCCGTCGCAATATATTTCCTGCCTGCGCTTTCAGCGCGTTATTCGTGCTCCTCGCTTCTAAAGGGGAGGTGGTGGTCCTTATTTCTGGGATATTCCAGGACCTGTGGCTAAAGGGCTAATTCTAGGATAGTAACCGTATGTAACACATTGGTGCAATATTTCTCTAACGTGTCTCGGCTGGTAGGATCATAAGTTACCAGAAACGCCATTATTAACCGAATAGCTGCAAATGTATTGCATTTGTACTCAAGTAACAGCATCAACAATTAAATTAACACTAGCGTGGTTATGGTGTGATCCAGAGATAGAAGACTTTTGCAGTTTTAGGCATTAATTGTTTCCGCTCGGGAATGTCCATGTGGTTTGAGTTGCCACGTCGCGTATTGCGCGGCTGCTCCCGCCGGGCGTTCGCGTCCTACCTCAGACATTGGTGTGTGTGTTGTCCTTAGCATATGTTAGTTTAAGTAGTTTATACGTTTATAGACGGCGAGTGTTCATCAGCGACGAGTGTATCGTCAGGCGTGCCCCAGGGGAATGTGATAGGGCCGCTATTATTTTATATAAATGATCTGATGGACAGAGTAAGTTGTAATTTGCGGCTGTTTGCTGATGATGCTGTGGTGTATGGGGCGGTGTCATCTTTGACTGTAATAGCATATAGGATGACTTAGACAAAATTTCTAGTTGGTGCGAAGAATGGCACCTAGTTCTCAATGTATAAAAATGTAAGGTGATGCGCATGAGTAGGAAAAACAATTCCATAATGTTCGAATACAGCATTAGTAGTGAGCTTCTTGATGCAGTCGCGTCGTTCAAATATCTAGACATAACACTGCAGAGCGATACGAAATGGAACGAACATGTAAGGACAGTTGTGAGTAAGGCGGACAGCCGACTTCGGTTTATTGGGAGAATTTTGGGAAGATGTACTTCATATGTAAAGGAGACCGCGAATAAAACGCTTGTACGACCACGTCTTGAGTATTGCTCAAGTGTTTGGGACCCGCAGCAGATCAGTTTAAAGGAAGACATAGAAGCTGTTCAGAGGCAAGCAGCTAGGTTCGTTACTGGTAGGTTCGACCAATGCGCGAGTGTAACGGAAATGCTCCGGCAACTCAATTGTGGATCGCTGGAGGAAAGATGACGTTCATTTCGTGAATCTCTGTTGAGGAAATTTAGAGAGCCGCAATTTGAAGATGAGTGTAGTACGATCTTTCTGCCTCCTACTTACATTTCGCGTAGTGATCACAAAGACAGGATAAGAGAAATTAGGGCTCGTACGGAGGCATATAGGCATTCCTTTTTTCCTCGTTCTATTTGGGAGTGGAATAGGAAAGGAAATGCCTAGTAGTGGTACAGTGTGCCCTCCGCCACGCACCTTACGGTGGATTGCGGAGTATGTATGTAGATGTAGATCTAAGCAGTTTGGTCCTTTAGGTTTACAAACATTTGAAGACTTTTTGAATAACCTGAAAGATCCGCGCAGGAATGGCCGCGCTCTTCTAAGCATCACGTAACGGATTGTGCAGCCACTCCCGCCGGAGGTCGAGTCCTTCTTCGAGCATGGATGTGTGTGTTCTCCTTAATTTAGTTTCAGTACTTTGTAAGAAACATAGTAGACTAGTCCCATAGATTTATAAACGTTTGTAACATCTGAAAATGATAAAAATTTCTCCTTCTTCTTCCTTAGCATTTGTCCCACCTGCCGGCGGGGACTATTGTTTTGATTCTCTGTCGCCATTTTATCCGATCTGATCAGGGTGAAAGCCTGAAATCTCCTTGCAGGGTGTCAAACCCTCGTTGCCTAGGATACCCTGTTTGTCGCGCACGCATGTCTGAAGGATGTCGACTTTGGTTGTATCGTTAAATGTGGACACTGCATATCGTATTTAAGCCAAAGCATGCAGGCCCCATTTGCAATAAACGTCTCGACATCTGCGGTAATTACATAACTGAATGAACGGAAACTCATACAATGTGTGGCACAAGGAGGTTTAAGTCCTCTAGGGAAGGGTGCATTGATAGCGTAAAGAGTACGGCAACCGCTCACAAAAAAAGCGAGATATAAGGGTTATAATCCAGGTCTGAGACAAATTTTCATGTTTCACCAATAAATTTCAGAACTGACGCTGATTGATAACACATTTCTCGTATAATCTGCTACCGTAGTCGTTACAGGGTTCTTTTTCTTCGGACATACAGGGTGTTTCACTAAGTGTGTTTGCCTCTGTAACTTATATAAAATAACAGGTGACGGGAAATTTTAATGCGGTAGGTCAACACAAGAAATGTTACACTTTCTGGGGAGCTATGAACATAGTTTATTATATCATTTTCCAAAGAGTTACAGCAAAAAGATATAATTTTTTAAATGGAACAATAGTTTTTTCTATCGTGCATTGGATTCGTTGAAACCAGCTGCGTCCAAATCAATTTAAACTACATTCCTATCAATGTTATTTTGGGAGCTACAACCCTTCAAAGTTTAGGGGGCGGAGGCTGCGATAGCGTAGCTTACTGGCCGAGTGGCTATCTCCTGGGGCACGGCCCACTGTCTCATGACCACCAGCCAGTCAGCTACGCTGTCGTAGCCTCCGCCCCCTAATCTTTGAAGGGTTGTAGCTCCCAAACTAACAGTGATAGGAATGTAGTTTAAATTGATTTGGGCGCAGCTGGTTTCAGCGAATCCAACGCACGATAGAAAAAAAATATTGTTCCATTTAAAACATTATATCTTTGTGTTGTAACTCTTTGGAAAATGATACAATAAACTATGTTCATAGCTCCGCAGAAAGTGTAACATTTCTTGTGTTGAGCTACCGCATTAAAATTTCCCGTCACCTATTATTTTATAAGTTACAGAGGCAAACACACTTAGTGAAAGACCCTGTATATGCTTGTCTGAAGTACATATAGATTGATTGCATCGTTAAGCAAGGCAACAGCACACCCTAATATTATAAGCGTCGCTGAATAAATAATAAATTTAGCCCTTATACTGCTGGTATTTCAACGTCGCACATGTTTCGTCGCGTACAAGCGAATAAAGTCATCAGATATACAAACACAGCAACTCACCTCACGTAATCAGGAAATATCAAAGTTGTTTCATTTTCTGGAGTTCTGTTGCAGGGATGAGAGTATTCTCGATGATGGTTTGGCGTTTCTGGAAAAGAAACACAAGTTTTCCATTACACTTTGAAGGAAGTCAAACGCTTACATGATAGATGTTACAATTTTATTAAGGGTTTTATGGCAATAAATGTTTTGTTCTCTTTATAATGGATGCAATCTCTGGAGAAACGAATTCTGGGTAAGACGACCGTGGGACGAGACGGGCTATTCTCTGGCCGCTATTATTAGCCTCGCACTCCTGCGTGCCAAGAACTGCAGCTCACCTACTTGGCTGTCACTTCCACTATTTATGAAATTTATTTCTGCTCTCAAGCAGTGTCCGTGGTCGCCACTGCAGTGCCTTTCAACGTACTGCCTTCTATATAAAGGACAGTTTAGAACAATTCCTCAAAATTGCATACAAAACCTGTACGAAAAAATTACATTCAAATTCACATTAATCATCCATAACCCTGTGTTTTAGTATTACATCAATGAACAAATTTCCTGAAAATGTGTTGTCTAAGCTACTGTCGCATGACGCAACCTCTGATATGTGAGATAGTTTTATTAGTTGATTTTACAAAAGAGGAAATCTTTTCAAATTATCGTCTGAATCAGTGGTTCCCAAACTGTGTATCCAAAATTAAACATCTTTCGGCCTGAAAAAAAGTGAAAGTGTGTTCTATAAGACATTACTTTCACGATATTGTATTTCACCCCATAAAGAAAAGTAACAATTAATTGTACCGCCTTTATGTTTTAAACTGATAACGGATATGAACTATCTTTTCAGAATTAAAGCTTTTATATACTGATATTTTCGCGTTTGGCCCAATGAAAATTGTTTGTTTGTCTAGGAGTATTACTTACAACTTATACTTCTTTTAGTTGTTACTTTTGAAGAATTTCTTAGGAATCGTTATGTGTAAGACACATTTGCAGAAGACAACCTCAAAAAGTCGAAACTAACAGCATTTGAGGAAGACTGGCCGATTTCTTCAGGCGCCTTCTTTATAGACGCAACCCTAACCTCATTTTAAATCAGAAAAGGGATACTGTGGAATGCTTTCAAATATATCTTTGAAGTAATTCATGCGATTTACAACAATTTATTTATGTGAACAAGAATTTTCTAGTTTAAAAAAAATACAATAAACAGAGTAGAAACAAGTTTACGCCTAAAACCAACAAACTTCCGTCTAAATGATTAAAATATTATTAATACAAAGAATTAACGGATCTTAACATATAAGGTGTATAAGCAAAAATTTTATTGCCCATTACAGTGGTCGTTTAGGGTCGCGAAAATGTTTCATAAATGCTGTGGATTCCACTATAAAAAGATTGCAAACTACTGGTCTTAATAAATTCACCAGTCAAGAAATCTGTAAGATGTTACCGTCGGGTGATGTTCCTAGAAGATTAACACTAAGCAAATCTTCGGAGTGTCGCATCCTAATAACTTCGTTACTCGGAAATAACACGAAAATGTTTCTTCAGAATTGAACTGATTTTTAAGAAATTGTAAAAATTGTAAAATGTTTCTATGGGGCGATTTAAGGGGAAAACATGGAACTGCAGCTATTCCAAAGCGTGCGACTGTTTTTAAAATAACAGTAAACTACAGTAAACCATTAAGGGAGTAACTGCTGAATCAAAATTAAAACTAAGCTTGAATGACTTAACTTCTGCAATATTTAAATAAAAGACACCTCACATGTTATTGAGTTCCGTAGCTTCTTAAAATAAAAATAAAGAAATTAGGTTCTTGAAACTGCTCAATATCTCTCTTATAATTAGCCTAGACTTGGTGATTGAGGTAATGGACCACAGTTTCAAGCAGAACAACTGGTTTATTTATTTATTTATATTTATCAAGTTCCGCAGGACTGGATTGAGGAACAAGTCTCCATGATCATGGCTCGAGTCAGTACCTCAGACTGTAACAAAGAAGTAGCAATTGATAAAGTGAAACGTGTAGCAATCGTAAGCACACGACAGTCTAAGCATACCTAGTTCAATTTCAGTTTTCGTCAAGCTACTGAGAACCATGAAATCGCATATATCTTTTACTTTCAAGTCAGGCAAATTACACATACATTTATAGGAATTAGTAACTGGTTGATTCTGTGCCTACTTAACACTTTTTAACAACGTTATGTACTTATTTTCCTTATCACTAGTTTGTTTATTTCAATTTTAACCTCCTAACGTTCCTATTTATCACACAAAACTTCAAAATTCGCATATTTTCTACGCACGTTTACACTTTTTAGTATAGGTATTACTTTGGCAATTATTCATTTTCCTTCTATCTTGAAAATCTAAAGAGTCATTTCTGTACTGATAAGTATAAAGAATAACATTTTTTTCTGCGTCTATGTACTTAAACAAGACTTTTTGGAGTTAATCCATTCAGACATATCAGAACAGATTTAAGGTTGGAGTGGATAAAAGGTGCTATCCCGAGTTATCTTAGGTTCAACAATAATCTATGCAACTATTCGTTAAATAATTTATATGATATTGCTATTCCTCACTGGAATAATCATTTAAATGTTTACAACCTAGGGACCAAACTGCTGAAGTCATTGGTCCCTAGACTTACAAACCAGTTAAACTTATGCTAAGGACAACACACACACACACACACACACACACACACACACACACACACACATTCCCAAGGGACGATTCGAACCTTTCCGCCTTTCTCAACCATAAAATTATATGTACTCTGCCAGAAAAGACCCAAACACGAGACTAAACACTACGTCAGCCACACCAACATCTCTGCAACAAAAGAGCATGTGCTACACCGCACGTCAGTGGAAAATAGCTAGAGAACTGGTGGACGCCTCTACCCTAGGAGCATGCTTAGACAAAAACAACTGCTAAATAAGATACTGAGTAGCAACAAATTGGTATCAGATAATTGGAAATGTCATTAACATACGTTAGAGTTTATCACTTACAATCCTCTTAACTGTAAGAATGTCGGGAAACATAAATATATTTACAGTATTAAATATTTATTATAGATCCTGTCGAAGAGTCCTGACTCGATCAGTTGATACAAGCCTTCACATATACTAAGACTACCAGCTTTCTTGCTATGTTAGTTTATTATAACACTATCAAATGCATTATCAAAGTGAAACACCTGTGTTGAAGGAAAGGAACGAAGTACGGCAAGAAAGACAATATTTTAAGTCTCAACGTCAGCGATGTCTTTACAAAACAAGTGAGTGAGTGAGAAGGTATTATCGTGGTTTACTCATAAATTCATGAGAAGGCTTATGATAATTTACAGTACGTGACGAGAAAGGATTCTAAACCCTTCTCCTTCCCAATGCGACTCCATTGCTTTAGTTACTGTACAAACTTGGCTCTGCAAATTTACTGTACATCCCACATGTTTTTCCAAACACCCATGCCCGAAGAAGGACCCAAATCTCCGACGGCGAACGGCCGCGCGCACCGCGGCTGAACGTCTTAGTGCGCAGGGTTATTCTGCCGCGACCCCACCTGTTTTCAAGAATATTATTTCCGTCGTCTTATCAAAGATCGCTCGAATCAATGACAGTAAATACTACATATTAGAGTAGGTTTTAGATGCACGTTTGACGACTTAGTTCAATTTGAGCCGTATCAAATTCTTTTCCTGCAAGTTGTAGTGCGAAAGGCGCTGCGGTTTCCGCCGAGTATATGTGCGGCTCGCTTTAATTAACGAGCGCAAGATACCGTAATCACGTGTAGGTAACCACGACTATATCGGCGAATTTCCGGCAGCTGCAAATCCTACGGCCACGTTCGTAGCTCTCCGAATCCAGATACTGTAACTCCTTGCACAAGAGACCGATAGGACGTTTCGTGAATTACAGGGCCATACATATAAAAATTAGTCCAAAGAACTGATATGGTGTGGAGATCCTTCAAATTATTTTTATGTACTGTATTTATCGATATAATTTATAGAGCCACTGGAACAAGCGATGCAGTTATAAAATTACACTTTCCTGAGCTGTGTATAACGTTATGTTATTCTTGTGTCCTCGGATCGTATTAAACAGGAATGTTAGAATACTTTGAGGATATATTTGCGGAAACCTAACTTGTAATTTTCGACATATTTTACAACTAGTCTTCGTCAGTCCTTCCTTCGATGTGTTGTTATTGAGATGCCATGCACGTATTCTTCACTCCATATTTACGATGAATGAGAGAGTAATTGTGACTTCAGCGAGTCATCGTACTGAGTAATGAGAGCTTTTACAAAAAATTGCACTTATGTAATAATAGTTGATTACATAATGGAATAAGCTCTAAAATACAAGAAAGTAATCATTTCTAAAATCCAATAGAAGCTATACATGAACATGGCGGACAGGGTTAAATTAGAAAAATTACATTGCATTGGTGACACCGTTAAACACAGACACTCTACATTATACTTCATGCCAAAGCAATGCCGGAGACAGCGAATAAATGTTTTGCGTTGTGCGATAATAAAAGGCAAAAGGTGGCTATATTTGACATGGAGGTTTGGGTCGGTGCAAGGATAGCCCAATGGTTTAAGCTACAGGTCGCGTAAAGCAGGGAATCCTGGTTCGAGTCCCAATACGCCACAAATTTTCATATCTCACAAACAAATTGTACAGCTGATACTTGTCATATTTGCTGTTGGGAATACTTTTTTGTCTACTTTTGTAGCTGTAGAAGAATATTGTCCAACCAGACAGTATCGATCGGTTTCCTTAGATCGACGAATACAACTTCAAAGTGGTGTTAGAGTAGGGAGGAGTGTTATACTGTAAATTTAAGCTGAATAGTTTTGTAAATTATGGTTGTTATTAGTATGGTGACAATTTGTTGATATTATAGTGTTTAAATTAATTTCGTGGCACACATACTTTTCAAATTTTCAGGCTATGCTTCTCTGATTTGCAATTTCTTTGGTTATCTGCTATAACAGTATATTATTCCCAAATGTAAAATTATTGTTATTAATATTGCATTAAAGTATTTGGGGTGTTTTATGATTGTTCATTTATTCCGTGTTACCATCGTTTTCTGTCGTACTACGAAATCCACGCCAATCTCGCTATTTACTAACGGGACACCAGTAAGAATACGAACAAATTCATGATATCGTTAACAAAGCGATATAACAGTCGCCAGTTCATTCAATGGGAAGATATCGGTAGTCTAAGGAAATCAGTAAATCATAGAAGTAGACAATCAGAATACAACATATTTTCAAAATTATGCTAAAATTAACCAAAATTAATCATCTGTACTCTAAATATATCAATATTAACAGAGAAATTATGATGAAGTTTATGAGAAACTGATAGATAGCCATACATGTTGAATATAGACTTATTAAGCTCATATGATGTAAAAAAAAGCTAATAAATACCTAGTTGTACAATGACTCAGCATCTATGTCAAACTGCAGGGTTCGCTGTAACTCTCTCGGTACGTCAATTCGAAGATAGGTAGAGGGCAAGACAGTAACAGGATGATCACTATAACAGCTCTACGGCTTTCATAGCAACCCTAGGGATAATGATAATTTTACCCCTCTTTACAACAGACAGTGTAAACTCAAATAGGAAAGTTTTTTATGAAGAAGTCGCTGTATTGTGTGCCAGTAGTGATCCAAAATGATCAAATGTTTGTTAAGCTTATGGGACTTAACTACGGGGTCATCAGTCCCTAAACTTACAAATTACTTATGAACTACTTACGAACTAGGACGGCACAAATATCCATGCCCAGGGGGGGATTCGAACCCCCGACCGTAGTGGCCGTGCTGACCGTGACTGGAGCGCCTCAGTCACCTCGGCCACCGCGGCCGGCAGTAGTGATCCCTTTAAATTAAGTGGTGTTTGAGGAAAAAAATAAGCTCAAACCAGTTACATTAATATCTGCTTATAGATAGATTATAGATGGTAGGTCCTATTCTCCTTGATAACAGTAACACTAAAGTGGAGTTACTAGACACGATTCACCAATGACTACGAATTAAATATTCCACAATTCAGATTAAGAACTGCAGAAAACATGAATAACTTAGAAGCAGATATGTTCCTTTCAGTGTATTCTGACTTAATAATACCATATTCGGCAATGATATAGTCTGGATCGAAAAGGATTTTGATACCGTTCCTCACAAAGGATCTGTGATCAGATGTCATGCATATGGATAACCGTCTCAGTTGTGTTACTGGATTCACGACTTTCTGTGCGAATTGTTACAGTACGTAGTAAAGGACGTGAAGTCGTCAAGTAAAACACAACTGATATCTGCCGTTTCACAAGGACGTGTCACAGGCCCATAGTTGTTCTTAATTCACGTAAATGAATTAAGGGCAGCCATCTTAGACCTTTTGCAAATAATTCTGTCATTTGTCGTCTACTTAAGTCATCAGAATATCTAAACGAATTGTAAAATTAAATACCTGTTGTTGTTGTGGTCTTCAGTCCGCAGACTGTTCTGTGCTAGCCCTTTCATCTCCGAATAAGAACAGCAACCTACATCCATTTGAACCTGCTTACTATATGCGTCTCTCGGTCGCCCTCTACGTTTTCTACCAAATCCACTTCCCTCTAATGCTAAAGTTAAATTCCTTGATGTTTCATAATGTATTCTACCAATCTCTCTCTTCTCTTAGTAAAGATATGCCAGAAATTTCTTTTCTTCCCAATTCTATTCATTGCCCCCTCATTAGTAACGTGATGTACCCCTCTAATCTTCAGCATTCGTCTGTAACACCACATTTCAGAGATAACAATTACGGATAACTTAAACCAGAACGACCACGCAGATAATATTGCGGGAAAAGAGGACCAAACGCTGTGTGCTTAGTAGCAGAGTGCCTAGAAGGTGCAACAAAACCAAAATGTTCAAATGTTTGTATAGCTTATGGGACTTAACTACGGGGTCATCAGTTCCTAAAGTTACAAACTACGTATGAGCTAGCTAATACTAAGGACGGCACAAATATCCATGCCCAAGGGTGGATTCGAACCCCCGATCTTAGTGGCTGTGTAGACCGTGACTGGAGCGCCTCAGTCCCCTCGGCCACCGCGGCCGGCGCAACAAAACCACTAAAGAGGCTGTCATTACTACTCTTGTCCGTCATCTGCCACAGTATTGTATACAGTATGAAATCCATACCGGAGAGGAGTGACGAAGGAACTCGAAAGTTCTAAAAGGCCAACTCATTTTTTTTTCGCGAAATACGGGCGACATTGCCGCTGATATAAGCCAATCGGATGGAAACAATTACAAGAAAGGCCTTTTTGGAAGCGACTAGATCTTTCATGAAATTGAAACCTTACTGCTTTCCTTTTTACATATTTGGGATTGGGTGGTCGATAGAGAGCTCTAGGGGTAATTGCAATACAGTTTGACAAGGGATGAAGTCATAATCCGTGACGGAAGTCTCTCGCACGGTCTTATACATCAGATGATTATCCACCGTGAGTTATAACACTTTCACCTTCATCAGAATGTAACTGTCGCAGCACATGGGATGAATTGCTGGCAAGAATAATTTTGCTCTGTATCTACTACGTCCATCATTCAGCGGAAAACAATCCCATAGCGTATTTCCTTGGGAATGAGTGACTGTGTCAGTTTTATGAAATAACACCACGTAATCAACCAACATAAATCGCAGGATATTGGCTATGGGTGAAAACACAAAGTTTAATTGGATGTCACAAACAGATAACCCACTATTTTATCTCTAGTGACCTATGTGATATACAGCTATATGCATTGAGTACGAATGATAGCAACATGTCACTTATTACTTTCGACGAGACACTAACTGGGGATCCTTGATAGCTTTATCGTTAATCGCCGTGAGAGCTGTCAAACATTAACAAAAAACTTTCGGAAAAATAAGTAAAATATATTTACAAGCCAAGTTCCACAAAATATGTGTTGTATTTGTGCATGTTTCTCAGCAACACACGGGAATGCAAGCGAGGAAGAACTTTTGAAAGCTAAATGTTAGTAACCGTAAATATAGTCGCTAAATATTTTCGCGCACAAAATCATGTTTATATCTAAAGTTATGTGTTTAATTGTCAATGAAGATTAATACCAACATCAGTTAGTTGCATATCACAATGTAGAGTGTACTAAAAAAGCCAATGATGTAAAAATTAATACAATGACCCAAACAGACAAAAACTATTTTGAAAACTAGTTTTCGAAGAATAATTATCACTTAATTTTTTTAAAGGAAACTCCGGTAACAGCTGTCACAGTTCCAATTTTTGTCCACTCACTGCCTATTTCGTACCCTACAGCTACATTATAAGGTGTATAATTATAACAAATAAAATATGATTGCCTCCCTGACACAGGACCCTTGCCCAGCCAACAATATTAAAAGTTCGTAGCCGTGAGGCGGTTCCTCACGAAGAAAATAAATACATTTGGGTCACAAAAGTTCCAAGTTACTGGTGCTCCACAGGAAGTAGGTCTCACGGCTATGAGCTTTTAATATTTGTTGGGCGTAAGTCCTGTTCCGTGGAGACAGACATGTTTTAAATGTTACATGCATCGGATAATGTGGCTCTAGGACACGACACTGTGTAGTACCTGGGGTAAAAATTGGTACTGTGACAACTGTTATTACAGTATCATCTGAAAACAGTACTACCACATCTGCGTCTGCCTTGAGCGCCGAGTCTTCTGTATCACTCAAAACATGTTTACAGACGTGAATAAGTAATAGTCACCGATTACAGTACAAAGTTGTTGTAACTTGTTTCGATTTTGATAATAAAACGGTTGTTTTCATTACACGCAGACCTTACCTGCAATATTATTGTCCACGAACGCGCCCATTACAAGAGAATAAATACTGAATGATGAATGGAACGAAATGGTTAGCGGAAGATCATGGATTGATTCTCCAAAATTATAGCCTTGACTGCCGGCGCGACCCGGCTTAATATCAGTAGCGGTAGCTTTAATCAACTGACAACTTGTCCGGCGTAGTGTTTTTGGTTTGCAGACCATGAATAAAATTTAGATAATGTCATGTCACTCATCAGTTTCATGTAACTTACTTGACGTAAATAGTGTATGCCAAGAAAGTTGTCGACAGATATGATGATGCTGATGATGATGATGATGATCGAGTGACGTTTTTGCCTATTACACCCCTGCTGTCATCGTGTTCGGCCTGCCCAGTACAAGTCCTTTTAGGTAACGCCACTTGGGTGATTTGTGCTTCGATGATGATGGTGACAAAACACCCAGTCCCCGAGCGGATAAAATCTGCAACCCGACCGGGTATCGAACCTTTGCCCCAAGCGCGGCAGTGCACCATGCTGTACACTGCCCCCACCCTCCCCCCTTACCTGTGCCACCTGAGGCAAAAGCTCCCATCACCTATATCACCACCAAAATTTTAACTGAATTTACTAAACAAAAATAATCTAGTTCCACCGCCACATTCACCATGAGCTCAATAAGGAAAAGAGGCATGTAGGTTCCCTTATTTTATTTGTCCATTTTTAAGATTTTTATTATTTATTTATTTATTTTTCATTCGGAAGTGTTCGCAGCGTCCAGGCGTTGGGATCTCCACGTCGTCTTCTCGTTAAGGAAGGGATGCACCCCCTATTGTTACCAGGGAGTTCATCGTCAACATATGTTTTCGTATATCTTAAATCACATCTCAAACCCGGCTCTGGGGGACGCGTAAACAACGACCCCAAATAAATTGCAAAAGGGATTTGTACGATGCGTTGCGTCGTGATATGTTGAAGTTAGTCTTTACGTAGTTGAAAATCTAACAGCTCGATCTCTGTCTCCCGGAAAACTGTGGCATCGTGTTAATTGTTTAGGAAGTACAGAATGAAAGGATGAATCAATTCCACTGGTTCTACAGAATGGAGCGTCCGTCGCAACAGCAGCGACAACATACGGCGTGTAATTAGCCAGTAGTTGGCTGCCGCATCACAAACGAAATGGTGCGTATCGGTATCGACAGAGGCGCAGCCGGGACAGAGCGGTTCGTCGACCACATGTTCGGAATGCAGTAACTGACGGTCGGAAATTTCTCAGTCTCTATCATATGCCACAGCGCCACCACACTGGTGGAAGAAAGGGCGATTGTATGTTAAGCCACGCCCTCTTCTAATCAACCGACGGATAGCGGTATTCAATCTTATTGGCAAGCAATGTCTTTTGAAATTATCGGTAAAAGTTCTTGGAACCAGGTGCCCTTGCAGAACGTCCAGCATTTACTTCATTTCTGCGGTGCAATATGTCTAACAGGCAGCGGTGTAGAAAGTAAGGGTGGCTTCACCTCTTCAACAGTATACCAGTGAGCTTATCCTTGTCAGAGATGTGGAGGAGATGTATCGTTCGCTCAAAAAGGTCGCATGATCTACGGTGCACATGTGTCAACGCCTCCAGCGTGTGGAAGCAACGTCACTGTCTCATAACGGGTCTTCAACACCCTACCATCGCTGACAAATGCCCAAGGACCCCTGAAACTTACCTGCCATCATATCAGGCAGCGGGAGGACACGTATTCTGTGATTAAATTTCGGTGCAAGGCAAACGTTCCCGCATTGAACTCGCATGATCATGTCAGGCGTTCGAATTGTATTGCGACGGACTTGTGTACGAATCACGTTGAGCAGATTACGGTACGTAGCAGCTGTACTACGCTTTATGTTCCCATAGAAGTTCACTCCTAAGCATTGCAACACTGAGACCGTGGTGACAGGCAAGTGTGTACCAACCTTTGCCCATGTCCATGCAGTGCGACTTCCGCAGGTTGATACGGCTCCCTGCCACCTCAGCGTATCGTTGAAGTCACGCTACCGCCGTAGAGACTTCTTCCGCCGACGTCACCAAGAAAACTACATCATCTGCCTAGGGACAACACAAATCGCACATGGCGCAGGTGAATGCCCTCCAAACGTTTACGTAGACCGTGGAGTGCAGGTTCGCGGGCAACGGCAAAGGGAAAGGCTAACAGAGGACAGTCTGGCCTCACTGAGCGCCCAAGAGGATATGGTAACCACTGACTGCGACTTTGGATAGTGTCCCGCAAATGAGACGGAGAACTACATCAGCAAATACCGGTGACATCCCCATCTTTTGTAATACGGCCTGAAGGAAGCCGTGTTCGACTAGTTCAAAAGCGGGTTCCAAGTCTACTGCGACGAGTGCGCCTTCCATGGAACATGCTGACACAATTTCCACTACCTTTCGATATGCGCTTAATGCCGTATGTATGTTGCTATTGCTTTCCAAATGTGCATGGTGACCTTGATAGTAGCGAAGAGACGAGCACGAAGGATACGTGCAAACAGTTTATAATCAGATTTGACGAACGTCAGGGGGCGGAAATATTGCGGTCTACATCCTCCTTATGGTTTCAGCACAGGGATGACCATGCCCTCCACAAATTCCGGGGGAACCCGAACACCAGGATTCAAAAGTTCGCAGAACATCTGTCGCCAAACCTCTCCCATCAGATGCGGGAATGCCATCAGGGTCGAAGATGGTTGTTCGCTTCCCGCGATAGGGCAATGCACAATTCCTCCATCGAGATATACTCTAAAATTAAAGCTTTTGCCTATGGCGTTCCAGAAGGCGGTAGGTCGTGCAGCGCATCCTCGACGCCAGTTTGCGGTTGCGAATCTACCACACAGAGAGCGCGATGGTACTGAGTGAAACCCGGGAGATTCGGCTGCAGTAAGTGCCTAGATGACTATCCTTTCGCGATGACGCCATTCGCGGACCAAGTAATATAGCGAAGCGCGTTCGTCGGGAATAGAAGCAAGCAGCCTTGCCCAAACTCGCGTGCCGTCTAGTTTCGTTTCCATATGTTGCAGGTTGCGCATCTGTAATTGATGAACGGTCATTTGGCGTTCTGGCGAAGAAGGTTGCGTCGCTAGTTTTCTCAAGACCGTTTCGTAAAGCTCAAACGTTGACCGTTGCCAGAGTGCTCTATCGCGTCCAAACGCCATTAGAGTCCGTCGAATAGCTGGTTTTGCGCAGTTTGCCCACAACTCTATCACAGAATCACAGATGCGGCGTCACGGCTCACAAAGGCGCCAAGTATACTGGACAGAACAAGTAGGAGATCAGTTGAGATATCTAGGTTCTGAAGTATTTTCAGCGGCAGAATGAACTAATTCTGTCGATTCTGCGAAGTGGAGATAACAACATTACGGCAACCGATGTCTGGAGATATAAATGTTATGTGTTCCATTTTACAGTGCAGATAGGTTTGACGTGAAGTAGCAATGATGGTAGCACATCGTAAAGTAAATTACTTCCAGTGTAAGAGTTGCATGCGGATTCCGACATACAGAGGGGTCCAAAAAAAAAAAAAAAAATAAATAAATAAATAAAATAAAAAAAATATCCACTGTTTAAAAGTCCATAACTTGCAAACTAATTGACGGATTTGTCTCAATTTTGGTGAAAGTGTAGCTTAAAGTCCAACTTAAAGATATCACTATAGGTGCTCAAAATGGTAACCATTAACATCCGCACACAAACTATGCTGCCGAACTGCAGCACGAACTACTGCCTGCCACGTGTTGTATATACGCACATGAATGTACGATGGATTCTCGAAGTTCATCCAATGTGCGTGGCTTTTGTCGATAAACGTCGTCCTTTAGTGTCCCCCACAGGTAAAAGTCCAGAGGAGTTAAGTCTGGGGAATGTAGTGGATATTCCACAGCACCTCTATGGCCTGTCCATCTTCCTGGTAGATTTTCGTCGAGATAAACACTAACAAGATTTTGAGACTGGGCTGCGGCACCGTCTTGTTGAAAGTAAATCCTTCCGTCTCCATCCAAGTCTCGGATGGCAGGTAAAATGGATGTCTGAAGCTTCTGAAGGTACACCTCACCGGTAACTGTGCCGTCAAAGAAAAATGGCCCTATCAAGGCCCGCTAAGACAACCCACATTTACTCCTGACAAATTCACGGCTTTGTCTACATGCACGTTCGGATTTTCGGCGGCCCAGTAGATGCAATTGTGGCGATTTACTGTACCAATAAGTTTGAACTGTGCCTTATCAGACCATACAATCATCTCTACAACGGCTTCATTGTTGCGCACCATGTTAGTAAACCACTCGCAGTACTCTATTCTACGATCTGAGTCGTCCTCGTTCATTGCGTGTACCAATCGTGGGATGTAGCACTTCCATTTTGCTGCCTTCAAAATTCGCCGAACACTTGAGCGACTCACTCCAGTTCCACGGGTACACTGTCTCACAGACTTCTGTGATGAGCGGATGAATTGTAACACACAACGAGAGTTAGCTGGACTTGTTACTATTACAGGTCGTCCAGATTGTTGTTTGTGTACATCTTCGGCCTGAAATTTGTCTCGAATGCGACGAATCGTTAAACGTGTCGGTCGCTATGTTTGATACTCATTTCGCCATTGCCGTTAAATCTCATTAACGTTTTATTACTTAAAATACCACTTCAAAACTGACTTCCTTTCATCGAATGTAAGCATTGAGCCAGCCATGTATACTCGAGTAACTAAGTGCAACTAAGAGCATAACATTGACTATCCGGCGTCTGTCATCTGACAAAACAAAACAACGCAATTCAACGCTTGTGTGGCAATTGTCGGAACTACAAACTATTACACTACCAAAGATGAGACAACTCCGTTAGTTAGTTTGCAACTTATGGATCTTTAAACAGTGGATACATTTTTTTTCTTTTGGACCCCTCTGTATGTGTGTGTGAGTTATTCAGTGTTGTATCAGATGTTGGCTGTTCTCTGTCATTCACTGTCAATATTGTAAGCTGTTCACTGCGACTATTCACTGTGACTACCCACAGTTGACATTACACCACCGGCCGCGGTGGCCGAGGGGACTGAGGCGCGTCAGTCACGGTCTGCGCGGCCACTACGGTCGGGGGTTCAAATCCCCCCTCGGGCATGGATATTTGTGACGTCCTTAGTCTTAGCTAGTTCATAATTAGTTTGTAATTTTAGGGACTGATGACCCCGTAGTTAAGTCCCATAAGCTATAAAAGCATCTGAACATTTACACTGTAAGGTTCATCGACTGCAACACACAGCATATGGCTTTGTGCTTTGCTTATGGTTATGGAATAAAAACCGATTATCGGGAATAATCGAGTATTAGGGTAGAAAACGGAATCGAAATGTGATAAATGGGTGTGGTGTCGCCCAAGTCTGAAATGCGCGCCTCGTACTTTCGCCGCGCGCCGCCATGCAAGCACGCTGCGGCGTTCTTACGACGTCGGCCACGAGCGCCCTCTGCTGCAACCCCTCTCGCGGCCACCACTGAACTGTATCGGTCTCTTGGCAATAGGACAGGCATTATAACAGACTCTCATCAGTAGGCAGGCCTCTTTCTAGTTAAACTATGTATCAGCATTTCACCTATCTGCAGTCATCAAACTTGTAAACGTTAAGTATTATAATATTGTAATAAGATATAAAAAAGCCAAGATCGCTGTTCATCAATTTTTATTTACGACGACCGGTTTCGCTGAACTATGTCAGCATCATCTGGTCAAATAAGATATTTTACAAGGCCATAATCTTGTAATGTCAATCAGTTGTTATATAACAATTTACAGTGCATAGGTTCCAATGTTTGTAGAGCTTATGGGACTTGACTACGGGGTCTTCACTCCCTAAACTTACAAACTACTTGTGAACTAGCTACAACTAAGGACGGCACAAATATCCATGCCCGAGGGGGGATTCGAACCCCCGACTGTAGTGACCGTGCAGACCGTGACTGGAGCGCCTCAGTCTCCTCGGCCACCGTGGCCGGCGGTGCACTATGTCATTATAATAAAACATAATTATCACAGTGAGTGACAATAGCCAACTATTTGCTATATAACAATTTACAGTGCATCGGTGCACTATGTCATTATAATAAAACATAATTATCACAGTGAGTGACAATAGCAAACTATTTGCTATTGTCACTCACTGTGATAATTATGTTTTATTATAATGACATAGTGCACCTATGCACTGTAAATTTTTATATAGCAAACTATTTGCTATTGTCACTCACTGTGATAATTATGTTTTATTATAATGACATAGTGCACCTATGCACTGTAAATTTTTATATAGCAAACTATTTGCTATTGTCACTCACTGTGATAATTATGTTTTATTATAATGACATAGTGCACCTATGCACTGTAAATTGTTATATAACAACTGATTGACATTACAAGATTATGGCCTTGTAAAATATCTTATTTGACCAGATGATGCTGACATAGTGCAGCGAAACCGGTCGTCGTAAATAAAAATTGATGAACAGCGATCGTGGCTTTTTTAATATCTTTTTACAATATTATAAGTGGATCGCTTCCTAAAACGTAAACCAACTCAAGTATTATAATGTTTCTACGAAATACACATCTTGTACTAATTTAGCTTAGTGTTCCTAGTTTGTGCTGTCCCACTAGATGGTCACCTCAGACTCCGTACCCGCACACGCGTGCATCCTATTTCCCTGTTTCGGTCTCTCTCTACTCTGCCACCGACACCTAGGACAACCGGCGACAACGAGACACAAAAATGGGCATTGAAATTACAAAGTAAAGTTAGTAAATGTGTGTTTCCTATCAAAGAAGTTAATTTTAAATAAAACATATTGGTCGCGTGGAACGGACAGAAACTACGGTTTTAGATACTCGACCCTCCACTCCCTAAGTTCTACGGCAGGGCCGGCCAGAAATTCTGCACACGTGCGGTGCTGCTGCCTTTTGTAATTTCCGCGTCACTGCATGCACGCCGCAGCTCTGTCCGCTCATTTAATGCATGTTTCTCCCCTCAGGGGTCACCACGGTTAAACGAAAGGCTGTGTCTCTCGCTCAACGAGCTTAAATTTCATGGAGTGGCTAACACACGAGTTACAGTGCTGTTTGCAACCTGTGTAAACTCGGCCGCCATATTTCTTGAGAGGAGTCTTTCCAACGTATGTTGTTGTTGAATGTGAAGTGCTGTAATTAGTGTATATTCTGTTTAGTGTATATTTCCTGTACAATTTTGCTTCTGCAACATGCCTAAATTGTATTCAGTATTTAAATGCACAAATCGATTTGTTAATACGACAAATATTTCGAACAGGAACACCAATTGTTTTGCCGTGTTTGCCGGCCGCGGTGGCCGAGGGGACTGCGGCGCTTCAGTCACGGTCTGCACGGCCACTACTGTCGGGGGTTCGAATCCTCCCCCCCCTCGGGCATGGATATTTGTGCCGTCCTTAGTTGTAGCTAGTTCATAAGTAGTTTGTAAGTTTAGGGACTGATGACCCCGTAGTTAAGTCCCATAAGCTCTACACACATTTGAACATTTTTTTGCCGTGTTTGATCTCTTTCTGCCTACACACAAACAAAATTACTGCCTAATGGTACATAACTTCCCCAAGAGAGAGGCTTCAGATGACCTATATTGCAATTCCCTTGAAGTGTACTCCATAAAAAAGGCTCAGTTTTCTGACCAGCGTGTGTGTGTTTCTTCTTCTGTTGCTGCTGTGGTTGATGAAAGAGTATCTCATCTGCTGAATAATAAAATAAATACTTATGAGTGTCTGCACCTTCTTTAAAAATATTTTCATTTTTGTTGACAATACTTGATCACGCATGGTTAATATATGTATAATCATAGTAAAGCTTGGAAGCAATAGTAACAGCCGGAATTTTTCCGCTTGTCTATTTTCTTTGTAACAAATATTTACGTATATCTGTGTGGTAACGACATAAGTTATTGACGATACGTAATTTCGGTGTAGAATACTTCTGTGGCTGCTGACCTACGCCCATTTTTCATTGCAGTATTCTGTTGTTACTTTCGTCTTTGTATTCAAATCTGTCCCACTAAACTTTACTTGTTCCAGCAAAACAACAACGAAAGTTATTAATGACGCCTTATTTCGTCGTGGAATAATTTTGTGGCAGCTGACACAGGCGCAATTTAAACTGCAATATTTTGCTGTTACTTTCGTCTTTGTACACAAATTTCGTCAGCTAAGCTTCACGACCAAACCCTTTAACGACCATTTTACGAGTATGTGGACTTAATACGTTTAATAAGCACCAGATAAATGTGTACTATAATTTATGAAAGCCATTGGTCACCGTTATAGATGTATGCCTTTAATCTTGATAGTTACTTTAAATAATATTTCGTATCATATTTCCTTCATCTTACCTTTAAAAAAATTCTTTAGTTCTTATGGAAACCTAATTTGTTACTTTTGTGGTTTTTGTATGGTACCTACTTCTACATTTCTTATCATGTACACTAATGCCACCTGGCGACACCTTTAGTTTACTTGGACGGTGATGTCTGCTACTTTGCTTTAGTTCAGCAGACCCATGACGTGTTAAAATTGTACGAAACTTTACCCCATGTTCAAATGTTTGTTAAGCTTAAGCTTATGTCGCCACTTGGCGACACCTTTCGTTTACTTGGACGGTGATGTCTGCTACTTTGCTTTAGTTCAGCAGACCCATGACGTGTTAAAATTGTACGAAACTTTACCCCATGTTCAAATGTTTGTTAAGCTTATGGGACTTAACTACGTGGTCATCAGTCCCTAATCTTACAAACTACTTACGAACTAACTAAAACTGAGGACGGCACAAATATCTATGCCCGAGGGGGGATTCGAACCCCCGACCGTAGTGGCCGTGCAGACCGCGACTGGAGCGCCTCAGTCCCCTCGGCCACCGCGGCCGGAGTTTACTCCATGTTTTAGGAATGTACTTGGTTCAGTGTATGAACAGTGTATTGTGTCTATCTCTTGTAATAATTCTCTTTTTGTAACACTATGCTAATTGATGGTTATAAAAAATTACAGATTATGACGACGAAAAGGTCGTAACGCGTCAATAAATAACAGCCGCATCACCACCCGTGGTCTTCGTGTTTTTCAAAGCGTCCCCTGTAGCATTGTTTAATTACGAAGTTGTAAATGGGCGCATACCTCATTGGTGACTTCATGTCAAATTTGGAATTTATGAAAGCAGTTATTCCAACACTTTAACAACACCTGCAAATCCATTATCATGATTTATGTCATAACACTTACTGTTCACTGTATGTTTCGCAGCTGGTTTAGACCATGTAGTTGCATTATAATCAAGACACCTATTTTCACAGCGGCACTTTCATTGTTATTTCAAACCTCAGGTAACTGTTATACTTCGAATTGGGAGTATATTACTGACAGGTTCATGATATTTCAGTTCTCCATTTTTAGGAAATATACTACCGGGCTCATCAATTTGCAGCTTCGATAAAGTCTGGCGGAACTTAATCCACATCCGTATTCAATAGCCAATCTTTATTTAAAATGTGAAACAGTAAGCAGATAAAATTCTCTATTGGGTGTGGCACACCAGCTGTCAGCCAATACCCCAAATAACATGACGGAAGCCAGTTAAATTAATCTCATACATGGCGGACCTATCGCCACTCTATGAAATTCAAGCTCGTTGGTTGCGCTCTTGCCTGTACCGCATAAACCAGGAAGTGGAGCCATCGCCGTTCATTATGTACACATGTCTCGTAACAGATGTTATTGCTCGCTGCTTCACATGTGCACACGTGTGCAGCATTTCCGAACCTCTGCACAGTGTGCAACGTTTGGCCGGCCCGGGTCTAGGATGGTAAAAATCTTAAATTTTAGTACTGGTTTGGATTCTCCGGGAAAAAAAACGAAAGTTCATCCCAAACCTTTTGCTGTATTCTTCACAGATAGAGCTGTAATCGCCTAAAATCAAAATAGTTAATAAATTTTTCCTCTCCTCCCTTCCACCACCACGCATTTTTACTAAGAGTAAAATGAAATTATAAAATATATACTTTCGCTTATAATTCGGTTGCTCTGTACGTACTGCACTATCTTTTAAGAATCAGTAATAGCACGTCCACAATTGTGATTTCCCTTTTAGCCTTGGAGAAGGAATACTGCATCTAGAATACACTGTTCCATTGAAAGAAATGGAATGATTGCCTTTTCGGCTATCGGTGCATGGGTGTGGTGGTTTAATTCACACGCGTCTCCTTTTATTTGCGTAATCTGATACGTACTTCTTGAGATATCCTCAATTTTCTAGCTATTTGTTACCCTTTTCATTTTTATGGATTACCTACGGTGCATTCATCAATGGATACAAAAAATGTTTGAGATATAGTTGCCGCGGTGGAGTAGCCGAGTGGTCTAACGCCCCTCGCTGCGGAGCGCGCGGTTGCTCGCCGTCGGAGGTTCGAGTCCTCCTAGGGCATGGGTGTGTGTGTTGTCCTTAGGTTAGTTTACCTAGGTTTAAGTAGTTTGTAAGCTACGGACTGATGACCAAGCAGTTTTGTCCGATACATTTACAAGCATTTGAACTTTTTTTTTCTTTTTTTTTTTTTTTTTTTTTTTTTTTTTTTTTTTTTTTTTTCGAGATATAGTTTTCGTATTTTTTTTTTCTGGAGAAATCAAATCTGCACTAAAATTGAGAATTGCTATTAAAGATTTTTACCCTCCACTACTATTGGCCGCTAGGACTTCAGAGGTGCGAGTTGTGTCGCATTCGGAATCATTTAATTTTCCACACCTAGACAAACACATTTTAATCTTAAATATTTTTGCTATTACGTACTGCTTTCGAGATATGTCACTGTCTTCATATAAAATTGAGCAGTCTACATGCAGGGTGTTTCCGTGAGAATGTGCAAAAGTTTAACGGGACATAGACAATGCTCCAGCAACACATTTGAGGTCGCATTACTTTTTTCTAGATTATTTACAACTTACACGTGTACAAGTATAGAGGTACAGTGCTGTTCATTTTATATGCATCTTTATTTGCTGCACGCAAGTACGGAGGGCGAGTCTGATTACTAGAAAGTCGTGATGCAGGCTATATCTTGAGTTTTAGTGAGAGGTTGTGGGAAGAATATGACGGGGCGCCGCCGCACTTCGGTGTGGTTGCTCGCAACCAGCTCCGTCTCGTATTACCTAGTCGCTGCTTTGGTACGGGTTGTGCAATTACATGTCCCGCGACTTAAATTCCCTACAATATTTCCTATGGGGATATGAAACATTAATAATGTTCAAATGTTTGTAAACCTAAGGGACCAAACTGCTGAGAGCATCAGTTCATAGACATACAAACTTATTAAACTAACCTATACTAACGACAACACGCAGACACCCTTCCCAGAGGGGGGCTCGAACCTCCGACGCGACCGGCGTCGCGATCCGTAACGTGGCAACCCAGACCACACGCCCGTTTCTCTTCGCCGATAGAGAGATGGAATTAATTGCTAGGATTGTAGCTGCTGTGATGTGTTTCAATACAAACCAGAGATATTTGTCAGGGTGCGTCGGAATCTAGTCTGCCAATGTCATAGTTGCAATGAAGTGACGGCCGTCAGTTTCAGCATATTATGTAAGATACAGAACATATGGTACGTTCATTGTATCAATGATGGTATTTTCAGTTAACTGTAACTAGTGTAAATAACAAAGCGCGCAGTAATGTGACTATACACCTATTATCTCCTAAGGCCGTTTCTCCCACCCGAAGTTTCGTACTCCAATTGTTGAGAGGATCGCCCTGTCATCGTGTTAAATTTTTGCACGCTCTATGGAAACACCCTGTACAGGATGCACATAACGTCCGAGAACATTTTAATTATTTATTGCACAAGAACCAAACCTTGTAAAGACAGCATACATATGTAATTTTAAAGAGAAAGCCAGAAAGGTTTGTTTTTTCATTTATAATGTCACAGCGTAGTTTGGTAATTTGCCGACAGTCAGCGCTAGTCACAAACAGGTATTACACCTGCCTTGGAGCGGTCCCTGTGCACAGGCAACACTCGTGGCACAGCGGTGTGCCGGGAAACACACTCAAGAGGCTTCAACTTGAATTCTGTGGCAGGACTTTCCACACTGCCATTGGAGCCATTTCAAGTTCACGGGATGACTGACGCACCGATTTGTTTGGACTCCGTATGAATGTTTCTCGTACGCGCTCCACATCCACTTCACTCACACTGGGACTTCCGTTTCTCTTTGCCGGGTACATGCAACCCGTCGTTTCGAAATTGTTCTGCCATTGGTAAAAGGCCCTCCTTTTTGGTGGCTTCTTACCGTACTTGGTTCTCAACGTCCATTAAACAGCTATAGCACACTTGTTTTTCTCAAACTACAACACACAGGTCGCTCGTCCAGCATCGGACCTCTCCATGGTTGCGACTAGCGAAATTTCTATATATCAATTTACAAGTAAAATGAACATAACTCTAATGGTTTTGAGGGGGAAAAAATTATACTTTCACCAGTAAAATTTAACTTTTTTAGTACATTAATTATTATAAAACAGTTGATGATTTTTTGTGGTTCTCAATTTACTTGTAATGATTTATTACCATCTTCAGTACAAAAAGACAAATTTCATCTTTCTAACCCCATAAGTTTATCAAATAATGGTACCTGAAAGTAAAAAAAAATGTAGTTTCGAGAAAAATCAATTTAAAGTTTAATATTGCAATTCTAGTACAGTTATTGATGAGAATTACTTACCACTAATATTTTCCTGCGCCATATTGAGCATCATCTGAATCATACTGAGCTTCCTTTCTTCTCTTGGTCTCTCTCCTTTCCTATCTAGCTTCTTTTGTGCATTTTAAATTAGCAATATCGGCTTGCGGATTCACTCTTTATCTATTTGCACCAAGGATTTTGCAGTATTTCCACTAGATTGTATGCCCAATAATTCCAAAACATCCAATTTTCTAGTAACACCATCATTGAAGCATAAAATAGCACCATAAACACCAAATTTGAGGGTTGTAATCTGAACAAATACAGTTTTTGGTAACGTTCGAAACCAATAACAAACACGATCGGAACAAAAAGTACCGATAGTAGATACAGGGTAGGAAACATTGAAGCGATAAAAACAATAGAAGCATGAAATAATATGCATGGAGTAAAAGAATGCTGTGTGCATTTTCTCCGCATGGCGCGAAACGGAGGGCGTGGCCAGATTGCACAGAGCGTCAGAAAAACCATCATAACTCACGAAAAAATTGTCGGATTTATATAAAACAAAAACTGGTTCACGCAGAAAATACCAGGCATTTCAAAAACGCTAAAATCTAAAAATCGAATATTTGAGCACAGTTGCCTTCCGTCTCCCCTTAATTACCAAACTACGCTGTGTCGATATACATGAAAAGTACTTTCAGGGTTTCTCTTTAAAATGACATATGTTTGATATCTTGTACACTGATTGGTTCTTGTGCAATAAATAACTGAAAGTGTTCCCGGACTTTATGTACAGCCTGTATATTGATATTGTGCTGCGTTGGGGCTGTGTCACGGATTGCACGCCGGCCGCGGCCGGACTGCGGCGCGCCAGTCACGGTCTGCACGGCCACTACGATCGGGGGTTCGAATCCCCCCTCGGGTATGGAGATTTGTGCCGTCCTTAGCGTTAGCTAGTTCATGACTAGTTTGTAAGTTTAGGATCGGCCGGGGTGGACGATATGTCGAAACAAGGGCTGCAAGGCTAAAACCAAGCCGGCCGCGGTGGCCGAGCTGTCTGCGGCGCACCAGTCACTGTCTGCACGGCCACTACGGTCGGGGGTTCGAATCCCCCCCCGGGCATGGATATTTGTGCCGTCCTTAGTCTTAGCTAGTTCATAAGTAGTTTGTAAGTTTAGGGACTGATGACCCCGTAGTTAAGTCCCATAGACTATACAAACATTTGAACGGATTGCACGGCCGTTCCCGTCGGAGTTTCGAGTCCTGTGATGGACATGTGTGTGTGTGTGTGTGTGTGTGTGTGTGTGTGTGTGTGTGTGTGTGTGTAAGTCTAAGCAGTGTGTATGTCCAGGGACCGATGACCCTAGCTGTATGATCTCCTTTAGCTAACTTCATTGATATCGATGATTTTACTGTTATTGTTGATGTGGCACAAAACGATTCATTTCATGTAGCATGAAATATCTTTTGACTTGATGAGAAATTCAGCTCCCAGGCTAGGACTTTGAAGGAAGTTTCGAAGTAGAAAAGAAAGAGCAAAGTTTTTGGGCTAATGCAGTGGTGGTGTAGCGCAGCTTTCTCGCTAACAAGGAAGCAGATAAAGAAGCGGCCACAGAGAGACAGGTGGCGGCGGGTTTGACGGCACGCGCGATGCGAGCGGATGCGGAGTGAGCGGCGCCACAGCAGAGCGCGCTTCCGTCGCTGCAGGAAGCCGGGATCCGGCCGATAAGCCGCCACAAACAACTCCGCCGCTGCGGCTGCGATCGCACCGCGCCGCCCCGTGGGGCAGGCCTCTGGCCGGCAGGCAAATGTTTGTACAGCTTATGGGACTTAACTACGGGGTCAACACTCCCTAAACTTACAAACTACTTATCAACTAGCTAATACTAAGGACAGCACAAATATCCATGCCCGAGGGGGGATTCGAACCCCCGACCGTAGTGGCCGTGCAGACCGTGACTGACGCGCCTCAGTCTCCTCGCCGGCCGCGGTGGCCGAGGGTACTAAGGCGCTCCAGTCACGGTCTGCACGGCCACTACGGTCGGGGGTTCGAATCCCCCCTCGGGCATGGATATTTGTGCCGTCCTAGTTCGTAAGTAGTTCATAAGTAGTTTGTATGTTTAGGGACTGATGACCCCGT
The DNA here is from genome assembly GCA_026315105.1 of Locusta migratoria. Taxonomy (NCBI): domain Eukaryota; kingdom Metazoa; phylum Arthropoda; class Insecta; order Orthoptera; family Acrididae; genus Locusta; species Locusta migratoria. Next base: position 476,022,645 of record CM048755.1, on the reverse strand, counting down.
AGTTAAGTCCCATAGACTATACAAACATTTGAACATTTTTTCAGTCTCCTCGGCCACCGCGGCCGGCTAAAAGAAAGCCATTCAAAATAAAATGGAAGTAAACATTGGTCGTATCCAGCTATGATCCCGTATTAAAATTTCCAAACAGATAGCCGGCCGCGGTGGCCGAGGGGACTGCGGCGCGCCAGTCACGGTCTGCACGGCCACTACGGTCGGGGGTTCGAATCCCCCCTCGAGCATGGATATTTGTTCAAATTTTCAAATGTTTGTAGAGCTGATGGGACTTAACTACGGGGTCATCAGTCCCTAAACTTACAAACTACTTATGAACTACCTTATACTAAGCACGGCACAAATATACATGCCCGAGGGGAGATTCGAACCCCCGACCGAAGTGGCCATGCAGACTGTGAATGGATATTTGTGCCGTCCTTAGTGTTAGCTAGTTCATAAGTAATTTGTATGTTTAGCGACTGATGACCCCGTAGTTAAGTCCCATAAGGTATACAAACAAACATTGCCAAACAGATAAAAATGGCACTGCCGCGCGCCGTTGGCCTTGCGCTCTAAGGCACCTTGCGACGGATTTTCCCCTCGGAGGTTCGACTCCTTACTCGGGCATGTGTGTGTGTGTGTGTGTGTGTGTGTGTGTGTGTGTATGTATGTATATGTGTGTGTGTGTGTGTGTGTGTGTGTGTGTGTGTGTGAGAGAGAGAGAGATATGAGTATGTGTGTGTTGTTCATAGCATAACTTAAAGTAATTTGTCAGTATAGGGAGTGATGACCTCAGTAGCTTGTTTCCTAATCTTTAGATTGGAAAAGTTTCTCTTTTAAATGGCACAATGGCACAAGAGTAGAATGTATATGGGGGGGGGGGGGGGAATTAATGTTAAATGCATGTGATGAGAGGAGGAAATAGTGTTCAAATGTTCAAATGTTTGTTAAGCTTATGGGACTTAACTACGGGGTCATCAGTCTCTAAACTTACAAACTACTTATGAACTACTTACAAACTAGGACGGCACAAATATCCATGCCCAAAGGGGGATTCGAACCCTCGACCGTAGTGGCCTTGCTGACCGTGACTGGAGCGCCTCAGTCCCCTCGGCCACCGCGGCCGGCAGGAAATAGAGCGTTAAGATGACAGATGTAAGACATAGGAAACAGATAAAAACAACAGGAAGGATGTGGAACGGGAAGATAACATTCAATTAATCTGACGGAAATTCGGCCGAGCGCACTGAGGCGCTGTGCTACGATGCACGAGGTTGTCCCCCGTCGGGGGTTCGAATCCCCCCTCTGGCATGGATTTTTGTGCCGTCTTTAGTATAAAGTAGTTCATAAGTAGTGCCGCGGTGGAGTAGCCGAGCGGTCTAAGGCGCGTCGCTGCGGATCGTGTGGTTGCTCGTTGTCGGAGGTTCGAGTCCTCCCGGGGCATGGGTGTGTGTGTTTGTAAGCTACGGACTGATAACCACGCAGTTTGGTCCGATAGATTGACAAACATGTGAACATGTAGTTTATAAGTTTAGGGACTGATGACCCCGCAGTTAAGTCCCATGAACTCTAAATGTTCAAATGTTTGTTATGCTTAAGGGACTTAACTACGGGGTCATCAGTCTCTAAACTTACAAACTACTTATGAACTACCTTATACTAAAGACGGCACAAACAAACATCCATGCCCGAGGGGGGGGATTCGAACCCCCTACCGTAGTGACCGTGCAGTCTGTGACTGGCGCGCCGCGGACCACTCGGCCACCGCGACCGGTAACTCTACAAACATTTGAACATTTTGATTTGATCGAAATTCTCCAGAAAGATGCGAAAAAATTATTCAAAAGATCTAGAGTGGTTGGCCAGTACTTACCTCATCAAGTACCGCCGACAGTCACAAAAAAGAGGAAAATAAACTTACAGCACAAGCTTGCGGAAGTTAATTCCTTCGGCAGGCAGGACAGAGGAGAAAGGTGATTGAAGGAAATGCCTACACACAACCTAGACCATGAGATAAGGATGACGTGCAGTCAGAGATATTAAGGAATTAACTCCTGAAAGCTTGTTTTGTAGGTATGTTTCTTTTTTTTTTTTTTTTCATGTGTGATTATCGGCGCTACTGAGATAAGTACTAGCCAGCCACTGTACCTCTGTTTAATAATAAAAATTCCACTTATTTACTTACTTACATTTTACTTCAGATCTTGTCTCCACCAGCAAAACTAAAGAATCGAAGGAGAACCTCAATAAAGACACCTGCATCGGTAATGACCAGGAACACAAAAAATTCCAACCTACGAACGCTGTTTGCTGTGATGCTTACCTTCCTGTGGTAATCCTTCGCAAGCAGACGTCATTACCCCACTACCGTGACAACGCATTGCTTTTATCGGTACGGCTTACTGCGGGTTTATCAAATGAATAAAATCTCTTAATCATTCGATAAAAAATGTACTGCGTCCCTCCACAACACACACTGCTATGACAACAGTCCTCATGGCGTGCTACCGATAGTTGATCGATGATGACTACTTGGGCAGGATTTCCATAGGGAGGTAAACAGCACAGTAGACTATGTTAGAAGATTAGAATTATTCGTGTTTCTGGTCATTAGCTGCATTTATTGATGATCTTCTTTAGTTCTGAATATGGCGGCAAGATCCGTCAAAACCGTTAAATAAGTGGAAATTTTAATACACGAAGTGACTGGATATTATCAAGATTTACATAAAGTACAGGTCGCACGCAGCAACATGTATGAACGGATTGAAACCGAAGCTATAGCTGCTAAACACACTATACCTTTATAACTCTTGGGTTCATTTTGATAACGTCCCCAGGCGCGGCGGAGCGGCATGGATGTTTGTGCCGTCTTTAGTATAAGTTAGTTCATAAGTAGTTTGTAGGTTAAGGGACTGATGACCCTGCAGTTAAGTCCCATAAGCTTTACAAACGTTAGATAATGTCCCCATGCAATTATAATGTTCAAATGTTTGTAGAGTCTATGAGACTTAACTACGGGGTCATCAGTCCCTAAACTTACAAACTACTTATGAACTACTTACGAACTAGGACGGCACAAATATCCATGCCCGAGGGGGGATTCGAACCTCCGACCGTAGTGGCCGTGCGAAACGTGACTGGAGCGCCTCAATCCCATATATATATATATATATATATATATATATATATATATATATATATATATATATATATATATATATATATATATCATAAAAAAAGCCCAAGATTCCAGGAGACAATTTTCGCTCTTTGGGACCCCGATGCCCCAGTGTATAATACATCCTTTAGTGACGTAACTGTAATAAAACTATATACCAGTTACACTGCTCTTTTCGTGATTTTATTGATCAGGATGAGCTCATATCGGTACGTTCAAATGTTTGCAATTCTGAAGTTATTAGATCCTAGACTTACAAATTACTTAACCTAACGTAAAATTACCTAAGGACAACATACAAACCCATGTCCGAGGGAGGACTCGAACCTCCAACGAGGAGCAACCGCGGGCTCCCGAGCAAGGCGCCTTAAAGCTCACGGCCATTTCACCTCAGCGCGACTGCTACACACTGGTCCCATTCACAGATAAAATTAATAAATCAAACCACTTAAACGCCGCGCGGGAGTAGCCGAGCGGTCTGGAGCGCCACATTGCGGATCGCACGGCCTCCCGCGTCGGAGTTTAGAATCCTCCCTCGGGCATCGATGTTTGTGCTCTCTTTAGTATAAGTTAGTTCATAAGTAGTTTCTAAGTTTAGGTACTGATGACCTCGCAGTTAAGTCCCATAAGCTTTACAAACATTTGAACATTTTGGAACTACTTAAACTCACACAACAAAGATATAGCGAAGATTTAAGGAAATTTCTAATAGAAGATCTAAAAAGAACAGAACATGGCAGCAAAGTTACTATACGTGAGGCATAATTATGAAAAGAATGTACATTGGCTTTTCCGAGAACATACAGCTTCTAAATTCACATATCAGTCTATGAGGGCGTTAAGAGTACATTATACCGAAATTAGCTCAGCGTGATTAACAAAATGAGGTACAGCACTGAAACTTATGTATATTATTACTAGCTGAAAACCCGGCTTTGCCCAGGCACTTATTTATTTATTCCTGCCTTGAGCTAGTACTTCTCCTATAAAAAAAATGTTCAAATGTTTGTAGAGTCTATGGGTCTTAACTACGGGGTCATCAGTCCCTAAACTTACAAACCACTTATGAACTACCTTATGCTAAAGACGGCACAAATATCCATGCCCGAGGGGGGATTCGAACCCCCGACCGTAGTGGTCGCGCAGACCGTGACTGGAGCGCCTCAGTCCCCTCGGCCACCGCGGCCGGCACTTCTATCCTTTCTCTCTCTGTCCATCTCCTTTTTCTAAAAAAGTGCTATATTTATCAGTGAATAAATAAGAAATAAGGCTGTCTCGCATAATGTACAAAATTATAAGTATCCAAAAAGAAAAATAGTAATCAAAACACAAATGACATATAAAATGCGTACGATCTCATATTTATTGAGTTTTATGTTGTACAATTGTATAATTTTGCAGGTAGGTATTCATTTGTATAAGTGCTGTTATGTCTGTATTAAAGAAATTTCTTTTCACTGCTTTATTTATTTATTCTTATATTTCCTTATTAGTATGCTTATCCTTACAGGGAAAGAGCTGAAGACATTGTAGAACGCATAGACCAAAGATATGGTCTGTGGCATCATGTTTCGCTGTATGTAACCTCCTTGCTATAGAGTCGCAAACGTCATCGCCGTCGGAATTTTTTTTTATAATTTGAAGACTTTCAACCACCATATCTTCCACCCCATTATAGCTATCGGCATGGCACTGCTATGGTGTACAGCGGTAGATTTCGGACAACAATTACACACCATTCGTTTGCGTTCTGTAGTTTTCACTGCAGAGCGAAATATTAACACACACACACGTAGAATTTTATATACACCGATAACTTTCCTTTCCAATATACTCCACCCTTTTATCATTATCAACCCTCAAGCAACAATGCAACCAATAAAACCATTTTCAAAGAGTAAATATAATTTTCAAAGAGTAATTATTCTTCCGCATTTCGCGTTATATTCTTCAAATTACTAAATATCTATTAGATCGCTATAAAACCGTGCCTAAAACCTTCCTCAGGTATAAATTAGTAACTGTACAAATATTTAAGTCTCTGCGTCTTGTCTTTCGGACGTGATAAGCGTACATCGAACACACATTCACATTAATATATATATATATATATATATATATATATATATATATATATATATATATATATATAGATAAATACCTATCCGATCGTTATAAAACCGTGCCTAAAGCCTTCCCCGGGTAGACATTAGTTACTGTACAAATTTTTAACTTTGGGATCAGTTTGGGATCAGGATGACCTTTGATAATCTCAATGCTCAGTGTCAAGATTAGAAGCCAAGAGACCGAAATTACCAACAAGAAGAAATAACTCAGCCGGCTACAAAAATACAGCAGAATTAAAAAATAAGATACTAGTTCTCTTACCAATGGCGGAAAAATATAATACTGTATGCATTTTCAGAAGTATGGAAAGTCACATCTCCTTAGGGATGTTAACATTTAAATTTCACATCGTTTTTGTAAAAATAATAAGTATTATGACGGGGTGGTTTCTCTGAATCGTCCCGACACTGCAGATTTACTTCTTATTTCTTGCTCACACAGGACATTTAATATTACACTGAGTGGCTATGGATGTAGATGAGAGATAAGGGCTAAAGTCCCATCTACATCGTGATCATTAGGGACGGAACCGATTTTCGAATAGCTTGTGTCAGGGATGGGGAAGGAAATCGGCTGTGTCCTATGAAAGGAATCATACTTGTGTTCCTGGGAGTGATTTAGGAATATCACGGAAAAACTAATTCAGGATGGCAATACGCGGATTTGAACCGCCGTCCTCCAGAATACGAGTCTAGTATGGAACCCCTGCGCCACCACGCGTGGTAGTTGGTGCAGAACAATCATACATTGCTGTGCGCACGATGCAGTAAGAATTCCCCATCGCATAAACTTGCAAAAAATTAAAAAAAAAAATAAAAACAATATCTTCCAATGATAATAATTACTTCCATCTAATGCTTTCCAACAGATCAGTAAGGAGAAAAACCAATGTGCACGCAAATCAGAAATTTGGATCTACTATGGATAGAGCCCATGAAGCTGTGCAGTAGTTCCACTATGCCGCCGGTCCAACCCAGCAACCTTGCCTGGAATAGTGATATCTCTTGCCCAACAATCTCCCGAGAGTTTTTACACATATAGTTTTCAGGCTTCGCGTTGCCCAACTATGCGGTCTGTTCCATCATTCGCAGTGATAACTATGTGTTGGCGGACATTATCGCCCGAAGAACGAAAATAACAGCTTTCTGAACCAATAAAATGTCCAAAAATATTCCTTAGAAACTCGGTGCGACATACTTTCTCTAACACTGAAATTTTGTAAGATGTGAAGAAGTATTTTTACATTTACAGAACAGACGCCGCCATCATTAATTGCAGTCCACCTTTTCGAGGACTGATGCTTATTTCATTGCGGTTGTACACGAGGACCCGACCCCCTGGAGCTTGCTACGACCCGCGCATTGCAGTAGTAGTAGCAACAGACATGTGGGTGTTTGGGTCTGACGGGCTGCGTGCTTGCGTAGTCCTTGCAGATGTGTTAAGCCCGGGACCCTGGGGTGGCGCACAGGCTTAGTCAGCAACAGATCCCGGGATCGATTCCCAGCCGCGGCACAAGTTATCATATGCCCATGTTGTACTAGCTGCTGAGAATCAAACCGGCTGCAGTGGCCGAGCGGCCTGCGGCGCGCCAGTCACAGTCTGAACGCCCGCTACGGTCGGGGGTTCGAATCCCCACCTCGGGCATGGATGTTTGTGTCGTCTTTAGCATAAGGTAGTTCATAAGTAGTTTGTAAGTTAAGGGCCTGATGACCCCGCAGTTAAGTCCCTTAAGCTTAACAAACATCTGCTGAGACAGAAACCCCAGTTAAATTCCATATTTTGACATTTCTGATAGTAGACAAATAAATCATGCTTCCACATCCACCACGCTGTCACAGTGGAGTACATTTTGCGAACAGTAATGCATTCCTGCAGTCTCTATACGCTGGCTATCATTCATAATTACCGTCATTTATATGAGGGCGTCACACTGTGCAGCTGGCGTTGGTTCAAATCGGGATGTTCGATAAGGCGTCTGATATCGCTGGTGCATCCATGTATGTGAGCAGCGGATGGTACCACATGGACTTCTGAGCATACAATCCGATACTATGTAACAGTTCTGGCATAATGTTTGTAGCCCGTAGGATGCGCATAATTTAAATCGATCTGTGTAAAACTAATAGGAGACTTTAGTATCTGTAGCTGGCTCTCGGTGCTAACCCGGCTGAAATAAGAAATTCTGAAACGTTGCGCTAGTTTCTTACAGAGTCAAGGTCGTTTTGCTTACAGTGTGCGACACTATCTCAGTGTCACCGCCTGTGCATGTAGTAAGGCTGGTTTGCATTCATTAAAACGTCTCATTTCAAATCGCATAAGGTTTACGGTTCAAATGAACAGAAAAACCCCGCTGTATCCATTGCCAATGTTACCAGAATTTTCTTATTTTTCACAATCTCAAATAACCACACATACTATAGTTAATCTACTACCAGCAGCGTGTTTCCGTCTTTGAGTGCCAATGCACTCGCAATTCAAGTAAAATTAATTAAGAAATTAAATATATCTAATCACCCAGACGATGCTTTACAGCCCTGGTTTACAGCCTATACGGGTTGTTCTGACATTGTTATCACGTGTACTGTTCAATAATATGTGTCTCTTTTGTTTCCAGCAACAGCTCACGAAATATTCACTACTGCACGCATTCGACGACATTGAAATATTCGCAGTCAGTAACAGATGCCAAAGAAGTATTTCCACAAAATTGAAACTATAAACGACAGGAGAAAATAACAAATTTGCTGATTTTCCTCTACAGTTTTGCCTGACACGACCAGAGGTGTTTCAGGCACTACTGTAATAATTTTTGTAACGATGTTTAACACGGCTAATATGTTTTACAGAGCAAAAACATCTTTTACAATAGTGTATGTGATACTTCAATTTTTCACATGAAAACAACGAACTTTGGAACTTTCAGAGTTTCATATACACAGTCTTTCTGTCGATATGACTAGTCGATTATTTATTCCCAGATATGGAGATACCCGATAAAAAAAATTAATTAAATGTAATTATACTGCAAAGCGCAGTACGTCAACCATGCAACCAGTCTCCTCTATTGGCTTGTCTTTTCTGTTCCATGTAATTGCCACACACTATCCTTTTCTTATTTTCTTTCAAATACTACTTCGTAGTCCGCATTTTTCATTTCTTTCCCATCCTTTTCCGTTCAAAAATCTTAATGATGAATGAGCTGTGTGTTATGAGACGTCAAATAAATGTTGTTTTCGTCATTCCCATTTCCTTTAATAATCAGCTTTCCACACTCACTTCCATTAGGACTTCGACGTGTAAAATATGTTCCGCAATTGAAGGATATATACAGGGTGTTATAAAAAGGTACGGCCAAACTTTCAGGAAACATTCCTCACACACAAAGAAAGAAAATATGTTATGTGGACATGTGCTCGGAAACGCTTAATCGTCAGGCGCATTTTCTCTGGCATTTGAGCAGATATTAAGAATTTATTTTTTGTAATGTGTAGCTGGACTCAGGCAAAACAAATTCTGCTCCTCACGACGTTCCTGCGACGCCTGGTGTAGATGTGATGCGTCAGTTTGTTTCCTATCACGAACAAAATGATTTTAAAGCAAAATTTTTACTGCTCACTCGATAGAGCAGTCCCAAATTAGTCTAGTGTGATATTAGGTTTATCGAAATGTTTTAACAGAGACAGTAAAACATGACAAATAATCAGTACTCCGGAAGCGGCTGTATAGCGCTTTCATAAGGCAGTAGCAGACGGCGCGAGACGTGGCAGCACACGCGACGAGGCACCTTGCTTAAAAAAGAGGGTGCGGACACATGTTTACCGAAACGGCAAGTGCTGTACGACAATTTTGCTGGCAGCGGACGCATCTCAGTGTTATTTCGTCAACGCCTCACTACACAATACAATAGGTGCACACCTTCAGAAATAACAGACATGATTTTAAGAATGGGTAAGTGCAGCTAGCGTTAACTTGTAAAGCATCCTGTTTAATTGCTGTTACTGTAATATACAGTATATTGCAGACTAGATTTCGTACAGCGAATTGTAGGGATATGTAATGAAGTCGCCAGGGAGGCAACTCGGATGTAAGCTGAAAAGTATCCGGAACGAGAAAGAAGACATCCCTGCGCAGACACGTTGCGGGTTGTAGTAAAACGAGCTCTATACATTGGGCATTTACGCCAGGGAAGCAGGCCTGTGCGATGTCGTAACAATGGCATTTCGTTGGATGTGGTACGTGAAAAACTACACAGCAGTACAAGGACGCTCGCTAGAGAGTTACAAATCTCACTTGTACGGTGCATCGCATTTTGAAAGACGCAAAAATGCACTCATACCACCAGCAAGTGCACCAAATGCTTTCGGTGGATGACAAGGCCAACAGGCTAATGTTTTGTGAATGGGCATTAAACCAACCACCTGAGGTTTTTAACCCTTCAAACCCTCTGGCTACAATTGTGTATATAACTTTTACAGTTTCTAAGATGGATCAGAAACATTTTTTCTCAACTGAAACAACATGTATATGACTGTAAGTGTTCAACCTTTTCATCGTGCACAATTACTGTCAACTGCGGAAGATCACTATAAAAATAGCAAGTAGTCAGTGTTGCAATGTGCAGCCGCTTGTGCACTCCAAAGAACACGCAAGTTGTGGGTTACATTCCACTGTACAACTGAAAAGTAGTAGTAATTATTTTGCATGCCAACTATTGAATGATCAGTTTATTTAGTACAAAAGTTAGTGCTACAAAATTAATTATTTTAGTCCATAAAAAGAAGCCTTGCTTTTCAGCATATGCAATTTTGTAGTATGTAAATGGATGCATACAACAGCGTAAATCTTGCTTCTAAAATCATTAAAAACGAAACTTCAGATGAATACAGCAAATAATAATAATAATAATAATAATAATAATAATAATAATAATAATTTCCTTCCTCCAGAAAAATATCAGGTCTCAAACGGTTAAACAGACTCTATTCACCGACGAGTCAACGTTTTGCAGCACAGGCGTGCCATCATTGCTGGGCCTCCGTGAATCCCCAGTGGTTGCGTGAGGCAGATCTCAACACCGATGGACCGTCAATTACTGGGGTCGTATCATCGGTAAGCGTGTTGTTTGAAGACAGACTGGATGGCACGGTGTACACCAATTTCCTTCAGAATGAACTGCCTGTTCTGCTCGACGATATTGATTTAAGAACGAGGCAAATGATGTGGATGCAACAGGATGGTGCATCCAGCTACTCACTGCTAGTGCGCGCCAAGCTGCAAAATGTTCAAATGTTCAAATGTTTGTTAAGCTTATGGGACTTAACTACGGGTTCATCAGTCCCTAAACTTACAAACTACTTATGAACTACTTACGAACTAGGACGGCACAAATATCCATGCCCGAGGGGGGATTCGAACCCCCGACCGTAGTGGCCGTGCTGACCGTGACTGGAGCGCCTCAGTCACATCGGCCACCGCGGCCGGCGCGCCAAGCTGCACAGGATCGTTTCTCGCCGCGGTGGAGTAGCCGAGCGGTCTAAAGCGTCTCGCTGCGGAGCGCGCGGTTGCTCGTCGTGGAGGTTCGAGTCCTCCCTGGGGCATGGGTGTGTGTATTGTCCTTAGCTTAGTTTACTGTAGTTTAAGTAGTTTGTAAGCTACGGACTGATGACCACGCAGTTTGGTCCGATAGAATTACAAACATTTGAACATTTTTTTTTTTTTAATCGTTTCCCCAATAAGACAACAGGCACAAATATGGGTGTACAGTGGCCAGCTAGGTCACCCGATCTGTCGGTCCTCAACTTCTATTTCTGGAGTACAAAAAAACATATGGTGTACGCAGAAGAATGTGAAAACAATGACGAGATGAAAAATCGCGTCAGGCAGGCCTTAAATGTACTTGATGAGTCATATGATGTACTGCGCGCTACAGCTAGCATTCTTTCTAGACTGGAACGATTTATAGAAAAAGACGATGGTTTTTTCGTACACCTGCAATAAGGTACGGATCCAATGGAGTAGCGATAAAGTTTTGATTAGTCTTAACTGTTTTCCCTTTGTTGTGCTCTAAGCATTTGAAGGCTACTTTAGCTTGAAACGGTTTTATGATTTTATTTATTCTATGTGGACTGTTAATGGATTGCGTGTCCACAATGAAGAATCAGTAGGCTCTATGTTAATTATCTGATGCAAATCATTTATAGGAAATCGCTTTGATAGCGACTAAGTAATGTATTAACCATTCAGTTGCTTGCTTCCTAATTGTACAGTATAGTCTTGTCACTAATAAGTGCAGTAACTAAGCTAAATTAAAACAAGTATTGTTGGCCCGCTAGATAACGCAGCCATAGGTCAAACTCATATCAACTGCATTTATTAAAAATAGGTACCCCCATTTTTATTACATATTCGTCTAGTAAGTATATAAAAATGAATATTTTATTTGGAACACTTTTGTCGCTTTGTGATAGATGGCTCTGTAATATTCACAAACAAATTTCTCACAAATTTAGACGAACAGTGGGTAACAGGTAGGTTTTATAAATTAAAACACAGGACGTAGTTATGTTTGATCTTTCGGTTGTTCCAATGTGATACATGTACTTTAGTGAAATTATCATACATTATGAGAACTCATGTTGTTACTGCGTGATTACCTGTAATTACCTCATGACTTCAATAAATGCTCAAAATGATGTCCTTCAACTTCAATAAATTTGGCAATACGCGTAACGAAATCCCTCTCAACGTCTTCAGTAATGTTCTCACCTGCATTGACAATGCGCTGACGCATGTTTTCAAGCATTACCGGTGAATCACAATAACAAATATCCTTCAATTTTCCCAACAGAAAGAAATCCAGGGATTTAACACCTGATGAAGGTGCAGGTCATGGTATGGTGCTTCTACGACCAATCCACCTGTCATTAAATATTCCATTTAAGACCGCTTCAACTGCACGCGAGCCATGTGCCGGACATCCATCATGTTGAAAGAACATCGCCATTCTGTCATGCTGTGAAACATCTTGTAGTAAAATGGGTAGAACATTACGTAAGAAATCAGCATAGATTGCACCATTCCGATTGCAAGCGATGAAATTGGGGCCAATTATCCTTCCTACCATAATGCCGCACCATTCATTAATCCGCCAAAGTCGCTGATGTTCCACTTGTCGCAGCCATCGTGGATTTTCCGTTGCCCAGTAGTGCATATTATACCGGTTTACGTTACCTAAGATTGTGAATAACGCTTCGTCACTAAAGAGAAGGCGTGAAAAAAATCTGTTATCGTCCCGTAATTTATTTTGAACTGAAATCGTATCGTCTGTGGGTCATCCAAACCACTCTGCTGCGAAAGTGAAGCTTAATTTTTGTCGTCTCTTCCATTACTCGGTATTATAGAGTTTACTTTTGTATGAACCAGAAAAGTGTTATGTCACTCTTTCCGAAAACGGCAAAAAATACCTTGTAGTACTGATAAAATTACACTTCATCCTGAGAATTCAATCAAAGTAGATGGATCAATAACAATAAATAAAAAATATAAAAAAATTCGCAAAGAGTCTGATTAATGCCGAGAGCTACCCCAGACTTATGTGTTTTATTAAACTCATTTTACTTTAAAAACCTTTAAAAGAATTCTTGGTGTGCGGCGAGTGTGGGAATTTTCATTTTACTGTGAAAGGGAAGAAGTTCCGGTTTCGCCACGGGCACTCTCACTGAAGTTCAAATACTTGCGATAGCTTCCTTGCATAAAGCCAGTTGATTGCTCGGAACTCTTAGAAGTGCGCGCCACCACAAATGCCGCTAAATAGCTTTTGTCGTGGAAGAGCTTTTGCTCTTCACTTCTGCGTTTTCACAAGTGGCTCATCCCCTCTGGCGATGACGGAGAACCCAAGTGAGCAGTTGTTTGCGCACCGAATACCTAAAGGAATAATTTACGTATTCCTTGAAGCGTGGTCACAAGGCAACATGGGAAAAAGGACGTTTGTGAGATTACATTCAGTTGTTGATCAAAAGCGCCGGTTTAACTTAACCGCAAACTTTTTCCCAGCGAGTTCATCAGCGCGAATTCGAACACAAAGGAATTTTGAAAAATTCCTGAAGGTTAATCTCGGTGAAAAAAAAATTGAAGATCTGCATCAATGGCAATTGACTCTAAATAATGAGAAGTGTGAAGTCGTCCACATGAGAACGAAAAGAAATCCGTTAAACTTTGTTTACAACATAAATCAATCAAATGTGAAGGCCGTAAACTCCACAAAATACCTAGGAATTACTATTACTTCAGACCTAAATTGGAAAGAACACGTAGATAATATCGTGGGAAAGGCGAACCAGAGACTACGTTTTATTGGCAGAACTCTTAAAGATGCAACAGAACTACTAAAGAAACTGCATACACTACGCTTGTCCGTCCATTTTTGGAGTATTGCAGCCCAGTGTGGGATCCTTATCAGGTATGTTTGACGGAGGACATCGAAAGAGTCCAAAGAAGGGCAGCTCGTTTCGTATTGTCACGATACAGGGGAGACAGCGTTACGGAAATGATACAGGATCTTGGATGGGAATCATTACAACAACGGCGCTTATCGCTGCGGCGTGGGCTACTTGCGAAACTCCAATCGCCAACATTCTCCTCCGAATGCGAAAATATATTGTTGACTCCCACTTACATAGGTAGAAAGGATCATCAGAATAAAATACGAGAAATCAGAGCTCGAACAGAGAGATTCAGGTGTTCTTTCTTCCCGCGCGCTATTCGAGAATGGAATGGGAGATAAATAGTATAATTGTGGTTCGATGAACCCTCTGCCAGGCACTTAAATGTGATTTGCAGAGTATCCCATGTAGATGTAGATAGATAGATCTACATCTACATAGATACTCTGCAAAACACATCTAAGTGCCTGGCAGAGGTTACATTAACCACTTTCATAACCTTTCTCTACCGTTCCATTCTTTAATAGCGCGCGGGAAGAAAGAAAACCTAAATCGTTCCGGTTTCGATCTAATTTCTCTTATTTTATTGGGATGGTCATGTCTCCCTATGTAGGTGGGTGCTAGCAAAATATTTTCACATTCAGAAGTAAAAGTCGGTTATTGAAATTTCGTAAATAGATCTCGCCGCAACGAATAACGTCTTTCTTTTAATGGTTTCCACCTCAAATCGTGCAACATTTGCGTGACGCTTTCCCCCCTGTAACGTGATAAAAACAAAACGAGCTGCCCTTCTCTGAACATTCTCAATGTGATCCATCAGTCCCACCTGGTGAGGGTCCCACACTAGGCAACAGTACTCCAGGAGATTACGCACAAGTGTGATGTAGGCAGTCTCTTTGGTGGAGCTGTTGCATCTTCGAAGCGTTCTGCCAATGAAACGTAACCTTTGGTTCGCCTTCCCCACAATATTTTCTATGTGTTCTCTCTAGTCTAAGTTTTTCGTAATTGTAACTCCTAGGTATTTTGGTAGAATTTACGACCTTAAGGTTTGACTGATTTATCGCGTAAATGAAGTTCAGCGGATTTCTTTTAGTGCTCATGGGTATTACTTCACACTTTTCTTTATTTAGTGTTAATTGTCAATTTTCGCACCATGTAGAAATTTTGTCTAAATCGCTATGCAGTTGGTTTTGATCCTCTGTTAACTTCACTAACCGATAAATGACAACATCATCCGCGAACAGTCTAAGGCGCCTATTTAGATTGTCTCCTAAACCATTTATAAACACAAGGAAGTGTAGGGGACCTATAACGCTTCCGTGGGGAACGCCAGATATCACTTCGGTTTTACTCGATGATGTACCATCAAAGATGAATCTGTCAAAACATCGAGACGGTAAAAACTGATGTGTTTGCAAGGGTAGATTCAGATATCTAATATATAAAAGTTAATGTTTGTCTTTTTGTTAGAATTTTATGCACGGCCATACCGTAGATTTAATAGCGATAAAACTTTGTCAATTCATTGCTTGCACTCGCGCGAATGTTATAGGCATACTAAAATTAACTTCGTATGGTGCATAGCAAAGGGTGCTTTACAATTAGTTATTTCGTTTCTTACGACTTTACGCTGAAATGTCTGGACGGTATGAATGGAATTTGGAACAGAGGTAGCTTATATCCTGATTAATTCATGAGCTACCTTTCGGAAGCCACCGTAGGTGCATGGTGGAGGGTATGTTACAAGAAACATTCAAATTTTATGACTGGTAACCATGAAAGTCAGCACATACATGTATGTTTCCATGAAGTAGATTTTTAAATCTGCAAGCCTGTGAATTTAGCATGGCGGGGGGTACCTTGCGGCGTTGACATCATTTGACCAGTCACCATGAAATTTGGCGTATATATGTACGTTTTAATAGAGGTAGAGGAGTAGGTGGAGGAGACGGACAGAAAGGGGAGGGGAGGAGACAGACAGAGAGAGGGGAGAGGAGGAGAATGAGAGAGGGGAGATGGTGGCAGGCAGATGAAAGGAGATGAACAGAGGGAAGAGCAGGAAATGGACAGAGAAAGCAACAGGAGGAGACGGGGGGAGGGGCAGGTGAACAGAGAGAATGGAAAGGAGGAGATGGACTAGTGGGAGATTAAAAACCTCATATATATTTGTTCGTTTGTTCGTATTTTATGCGCTGTCATAACGTTCATCTGATTGCGATAAAACGTCAACTTACTTCTTGCTCTTACGCGAAGGTTATAGACATAGTACAGTAGGTGACGCGCGTGTTATATTGAGTCAGAAGAGGTAATTAGCAGAGGAAGGGGGAGGTGGGCTTGGGCGGAGGGAGGGTAGGAGGAAATGAGAAAGAGAGTGGAGATAGGGAAATGAACTGAGAGAGGGGAGATGAACAGAGAGGGAAGGAGGGAGAAAGAGAGGGAGAAGGGAGAGGAGGATGGGCAGGGACACAAGGAAAGAGAAGGTTCACAGAGAGAGAAAAGACAAAGAGAGGTGGACTAAGTTAAGATCGGAATAAATAAGTACCCAGGCGACGTCAGGATTTCAGCTAGTCTGAAATACGAAATACCGGTAGACCTGTTTAAGGGAAAAGCCTAGTGTTGTATTTAAATAAACTGCTAAAAGTATATAATTTTTTATCTACAACATTTGATATTTTGCTCATAGGAACATTTTAAACAAATTATCTAAGATAGTGACGAGCGGGAAAGCTACGTAGAGTTTTCAATGTGGAAAACAGATCGTCCTGAGGTCGACGCTGGCCGATTCAAGCGTCTGTCATGACTCGTTTCAACTCTATTCGACGCTGTCTCCATCAAAGCACATGTACGGTGCGCCAAGCTTCGGGGGACGCCAGCGACACCTGGGCAAAATCGGACTGGGCACGTTGAAAGTCTATTTCAAGACAGTCACCAAAGTTCGCCCGCCCGTCAGCAACGTTAACGCCAGAAGATGTTTTTCGACGCTCCATGGTTTACTTAAACAAATAAGATTCTGGACAACGTAACGCCGTCTGTGTTTTGGAAAGGCTTGAATTTCGCAGCTACGCCGAGACCTATGCCTTTGACTGATTTCATTCATGCCGTTGAAAAAGTTATCATACTTCTTCCGACTTAAGCTGCAGAAGAAATCAGAGGTGAAACGTGTCGTACTAAACCTCAGAAGAACATTTCCGCCATGGGAATGGCCGCACTACGCAAACTACGAGAAGATCCTCACACGACCAGCGGATACAGTGAAGTAGCAAACGTAACTGGCGGGACGACACTATATTCGCGCCTCCCCCCCCCCCCCCCCAACGCTCCCACCAAGGTTCCCGTGGTACAACACTATACTTCATTGGCGCCCTCACCTTCCAGAAATACATATAATAATATAATATATAGAATGGACCCCTCTAATATTACTATAAAATTATAGCAGAACGTTGTGCTAAAATATCTATAAAACATTAGTCACTACCTAGCTGCGCTTCTACAAAATACGAATTTTTTGGGGTAAATTGCGACACATGTAAAGTGTGAGCAAAAAATCTAGTTACAAATATTAGGATTTGATTCAGTAATGTACCTGGGTCAGAGGAAAAATCAGATGTACTATCATGTAGAATTAATTAAACATGTTTTGAAAATACAGTTTTTGACAAGAAAATAAACATAAAACATTCACACATGAATATCTTGTTTAACAATCATAATGTTATAAAACATGAATATAGATAAGTAATAGGTATACATTTTTCTTGCCTTTGTTGCTGCAAAGTCGATCAATTCAAATTTTTCTCTTTCCACACTTAAAAATGCTAGGTCAAAAATGTTCAAATGTTTGTAGAATTTATGGGACTTAACTACGGGGTCATCAGTCCCTGAGCTTACAAACTACTTATGAACTAGCTAAGACTAAGGACGGCACAAATATCCATGCCCGAGGGGGGATTCGAACCCCCGACCGTAGTGACGTGCAGACCGTGACTGAAGCGCCTCAGTCCCCTCGGCCACCGCGGCCGGCATGCTAGGTCACTTAGACGATCTTGTCCCATAATTGATCGTAGATATGTGATAATTAATTTCAGTTTGCTGAACGAACGTTCACAGCTCGTAATTGACACTGAAATAGTAAGGAATAATTGAAGTGCGACTCTCAGGTTTGGAAAAACATCTTTTCCATACGAGATTGTAAAGGTAAGAAGCTTAATTACTGTTTTAATCGAAATGCCCCAAAGTTTAAAACAATTATAGAAATAAAATTTCAAAATTCACGTACTATAGTTAAACGAAATTGATCATGGTAATAAGATACTACCTAAAACAAAGGGTTAAAACCAGTGGCGGCGCGTCCTGTGTGTTCACTGGTTCAGTGAACCCCACTCTGGACTCACATTCGGAAGGATGGTGGTTCAAATCCACCTCCGGCCATCCAAATTTAGGTTTTCCATGATTTCCCTAAATGCCGCGATCGTTTCTTTGAAAGGGCACGGCCGATTTCCTTCCACATTCCGAGCCTAAGCTCCGTCTCTAATGACCACGCTGTCGACGGGACTTTAAACTCCAAGTTTCCTTCCTTCTTTCTCAGTGAACCCCCAGAAAAAAGCTCGTCGTGGTGAAAAGTAGGTAAATAAATAAAATAGAAAGTAAATAATGATAAATCTGAAGCATAGAATTAAAAATTGTGATGCGGCCGGGAATCGAACCCAGATCTCCATGCTTACTAGGCAGACGTCTTACCACTAACGATTAAGGCGCCTCGGCATAGTCTAAGTACGATTTCCCTCCACGTCACAAACTTTAATTCAGCTTCTGTGTTCCAAAGATAATTGCCACTACTGTCACGGCTCTCCATGCAGCGGAATAGCACCTTGGCAGTTGACATATTGGAACAATCTTGTTAAGGTGATATTTATATCAATTTAATACAAATAAACAATCCCTGAGACGGATTTTTGTCTCGAATATGTCAAAGACAATAATGATAAATCTGAAACATAGAATTAAAATTTGTGATGCGGCCGGGAATCTATGCTTCAGATTTATCATTATTGTCTTTGACATATTCGAGACGAAAATCCGTGTCAGGGATTGTTTATTTGTATTAAATTGATATTTATATCACCTTAACAGGATTGTTCCAATATGTCCATTGCCGACGTCCTATTCCGCTGCATGGAGAGCCTTGGCAGTAGTGGCAATTATCTTTGGAACACAGAAGCTGAATTAAAGTTTGTGACGTGGAAGGAAATCGTACTTAGACTATGCCGAGGCGTCTTAATCGTTATTTGTGTGGTGGTCTAGCGGTAAGACGTCTGCCTAGTATGCATGGACGTCCGGGTTCGATTCCCGGCCGCATCACAAATTTTAATTCTATGTTTCACATTTATCAATATTGTCTTTGACATATTCGAGACGAAAATCCGTCTCAGGGACTGTTTATATGTATTAAAAAATAGAAAGTGTTTTTCAACTATCACTCTTCGTTTCATTTCTCTAACAGATCATTTTAGACGCACATTCGAAGTATTTTTAACGCATGAGAAACGTTTTACGTCGCGGAGACAGCACGTATACGAGTCGTAGCGTGGCCACTTAAGCCCCGGAGCACACTTGACGCAGCAGAGGCAGAGGCGAGGTGCAGGGCCTCTGCTGGTCAACGCACACTTCACGCAGCATAGGCGCAGCACAGGCAGAGCAACACTTGCTGCATGTCCACAGCAAACCTCTGGATGCAATTATATTTAATTATTGAGTCTCTTCAAAACTCAATTAATTTGACTTGTGTGCGTGAGTGTGTGTGTATTCTCGTAAAGTGCACATAAAGATCAGTGAAAGGACTGTTGATCAACAGACAAAAGTTACGAATATATGACGAATATAATGGAAATTCCAGGAAGGATTCAAAAAAATTTCTGAGAAGGATAGGTTGCTTACTCACCAAAGAGACTTCCGATGAGACGCAGAAACGCACAAATAACGGAAAATCTCATTATAGCTTTCGGCCGTTTCTGTGTGTGTGTATGTTTGTTTCTCTAACCGACGAAGGCCTAAACGGCCGAAAGCTATAATGTGATTTTCCGTTATTTGTGCCTTTCTGTGGCACACAGAACGTCTCTGTCGTGAGTAAGCAACCTATCTTTCTCAAAAATATTAATGTTCATTATAAGCTACTCAGCTACACGGACGAGACGACAGTTCAGAGAGATTCAGATGCTGCTTAATGAAGACTTAAAAAAGAAGCGAAGTAGTTTGTGAGACGTCACAGCTACTAAAGAAAATGTTTGTTTGTTTGTTTGTAAATCTATCGGACTCAACTGCGTGGTCATTAGTCTATAGCTTACAAACTAGTTAAACTAAGGTAAACTAACCTAATTACAACGAAAACACCGATGCCTGAGGGGGAACTCTAAGACCCGACGGCGATAGACCGCGCGCGTCGCAGCACGGCACCCCAGTACGCACGGCTAATCCGCCGCGGCGAAAAATTAGGGATATATTTTAGGAATATAATAAAAATGAAATTTATTTTCTCTAATTTCTTTTATAATTAAGAGAAACAAGTGTCAATACAAATTAAAGAATTGAAGAACCTTTAAACTTTGCATAGAATAATGACTGTGGTGCAGTTTATACTACCAAAAACACTTTTCTCCTCAGTAACAGCCAGGAGGATCTTCACATGTCTTAGGTCGAAAGATATATCGATAGGAAAAATATTTTTAAATGATATGTTCATTGTTTAAATGCATTTTCACGCAAAGTGTTTCATTACTTAGGTCTTTATTCGTAGCTCTTCATAGTCATTTTTCCTCTTCTTTGACAGCAGCTGTTCTTATATGTCCAGTATTATATTGTGTTCCTATTTTGTCTCTGTCATGATTTATAATAATTAATATCAACAGCCATTATGATTGATAGTAAATCTATGCTGTAATTTTTGTAATTATTGAATTTCTGAAACTAGTTTAGACTTCAGCTTGAGGAATACTGACAAGAAACGTTACTAGATTTCTACTTCATTAATCATCTATAGTGTAGCAGTGGTTGCTGAAATCCACGGAGGAGTGGACAGTGTGTTTCAAGATATGGAAAAACGCCCCTGATGGTATAGAAAATCATTGTGCATTCCTCCTTGCTTCGCCGAGATAATCATTCATAAGTAAGAGGAATTCCAGCGTACATAGTCCTTTCATGTCTGTCACAAAGTTTTACTGAAACCAGGAACTATAGCCCTAAAAAATACACCATCAGCATCTTCAGCTTATGAATCTCTGTGTATTTTCATTCAAGCTGTTCATTTCCAGCTTCGGTCTGTTTCGGCAGCACACAAAGATGAGAGACACGAGGCAGCTCCGCATTCGGCACAGAAGGTGGCAACATTCGCGCGTGTGGCGCGTAGCTGCCGACCGCGTCTCGTCAAACGTATCTCACGTATTTTCTCGAGAATGGAAAGAGGTATGGCTCTCCTTCCACCGTTAAAAACAATTTCGACATTTTAGCTATATTTCGTACGCAGTAATGTATGGTGTAAAACGCACGAAACGCAAACTAACCAACGACTACATTTTTCACTGCAAACTCTGCAAAAATATGCGAGGCATTGTAGTTTACTTCTTATTTTGACAATATCTCTGGGCAATAACTACATGAAAGTCAGTGCAATATCATGCAGTTACTTTTGGCTATAAGATTCAAAAAAATTATTTTTATACCGAATAGTTTCTGTAAAATCGATAGAGGAAACTGCGTTAGCGTAGAAAACGCACAAATCCGAAAATAGTGTATTTTTTTACGCGAAAAGTAAAAGTCTTAGAGATAAACTAAATACAGACAAGGAGGTAGGTTATATTCGTCTACATAAAACAATTTTTTCCAAGCATATAGGTTGACTTGAAATTTCACTTTGCGGCAGAGGTGGAACAGAAGCGCAGGAAAATTGTGCGCCTCGGACAACGGGACAGAGGCCTGACAAAGGAAATGCCTGTCCTCCGCCTCGGCTGCGTAATGTGTGTGCTGTCCCATGGGAAAGCATGGTTTAGAGGCGGCTGGCCACCTATCCTCTGCCTCTCCTCTGCCTGTGCTGCGTCAAGTGTGCGCCAGACCTAACATATGGGGTAGTGGCCGCAGTGCCGCAATGCGCATGCGCGGCTGAGGTACAAATTCTATTCTGAACCCCCTGGACGCAGCACACAGGCACTCCAGCGACAGGGAGGGGCGAGGGGGAAACAGCGCTTTTAACATTGCATTTGGAGCTGTCAGAGACGCCAGCTCCTGAACAATCGAGCTCTGGCGGTTACGCACGAATGGTGCCGAAGCAAGACAATGGAGCTACTACGCACCTCGCCTGTTCCATGCGCAAATCCTACATGAAGGCAACATCCGCCCTTCATATTGGTTTTTGGCGTACTGAAGATTTATCAAAATCACGTTTTTTTGGTAAAATATCTTATTAGTGCCAATTAAAGACGCATCAACTGTAAAATCTGTCAGAAGATCCAGTCATGAATAATAATAAAGCACTATTCTCTATCTAGCAAGTGTAGTTGTGTGGTTAACGGCGGCGGCGGAGCGGCCGAGCGCAGTGAGGTGCTATGCTGAGATGCGCGAGGCCATTCCCCATCGGGGGTTCGAATCCCCCCTCGGCCATGGATGTGTGTGTTTTCTTTAGTATAAGGTAGTTCATAAGTAGTTTGTAAGTTGAGGAACTGATGATCCCGTAGTTAAGTCCCATGCGTCTTACAAACGTTTGAACCTTTTTTTTAAGGGTTAGCGGCATAGTGCTAAAGTGTCAAAGGTAATGGGATAGGCCGCGGTGGAGCGGCCGAGCGATCTAAAGCGTCTCGCTGCGGAGCGCGCGGTTGCTCGCCGTGGAGGTTCGAGTCCTCCCTGGGGCATGGGTGTGTGTGTTTGTCCGTAGGTTAGTTTACCTAGGTTTAAGTAGTTTGTAAGCTACGGACTGATGACCACGCAGTTTGGTCCGATAGATGTACAGACATTTGAACTTTTTTTTAATGGGATAGGGTCTGACTGCAAGCAATTTTTCTTAAATCCAACCTTCTTTTTAACAGATACGAGAAAAACAATGACATTTGGATTGTTACTTGCCGCATATCTTTGGATGGTTTTGCGAATGTGTCACGATTTTGAGGGTAAATGACATGTATACTCTTCGTTGTAACAAATACTTAACTCTTTTGAAAAGAGGTGGGAGAGAGCAGCCTTTGTTCATATGTAAAGTTAGGAGGGGCGCCAGTATCAAGTTTCAGCCCCGGTTGGAAATATTGTAGATCCGGCACTGAAAGAAGTGAACCCCCAGTCATCTGAAGCACCAGCCTCCATTGGTTAAAACGGTTGCTGCTTCACGTGTCGATGTTGGTAGCTGGCACGATGAAAGACGGGAGGTGAAGGCAGCCAATCAGGAGTGGCGTTCAGACACCCAATAGCGTTCCGTCTTTCATGCCCACAATCAAATTACTAGTGAATATAGAGTTAACTATATAATACGGCTAATATGCAGCTTTTAAACGAAATAGTGAAAACACAATTATGTTATTCGTGAATATATTCCGCTCGAATTCCATACATCCCACGTCCTGCTTCTCTGTATTTGTTGAGAGGTATAAACGCAGGTTGCCATGAAACAGACAAAGAAGTGCTTAAATGAAAAACATGTAAAGAAACATATAAGACATAAAATAGGTGTACTCTTGCTAATGTAACTTACGTTGTGTGATCTGCAATAATGCTTCGTGAGAATATCAGTCCAACTTCGGACACAGTTTTTATGTTTGTAATGTTTGTAAAGCTTATAGGACTTAACTGCGGGGTCATCAGTCCCTAAACTTATAAACTATTTATGAACTAACTTATACTAAAGACGACACAAACATTCTTGCCCTAGGGAGGATTCGAACCTCCGACAGCAGTTTTTAAGTAGCACTACAATTTGCAGTATTCATTTTCTGAGAGACCACACAAAAGTAACGTTACATGCTTGAAGGCAATTTCTAATTTTAATCCTTGTCTTATTAATGATCACGCGAAATATTAATAACAAAATGTTTGTTGCATCCTCAAGTCTGCAACTGGAACGGGAAATGCCGTGCACGAACCGGTAGACGCCAGAGTCGTTTAGTATCATAGATCAGTTGACCTATCACCGTAACATTTTGAAACGAAACCTGAAAATCCCGGTGACAAGATAGCAACAGGAAAATTTACTATTTAAGTGCTGTTGTTCTGAGAGAACGAACATTTTGTATACAAAGAATTTCCGTTTATTTACTGCAAATGTTATTTCTAACGTTTAATCAGACAAGTCATAAAAAATAATTAATTATATTACAATGATAATTAATTTTAAAATGTTTTGCAGCAATCGATAAAAGTATCAACTGCAATTATCCGGAGACCATTTGGTGCCCCTCTGCTAGCTGCTAGAGCCGCCTGGGGCTTCATAGACCACCTTCCTCCCCCCCCCCCACCCCCCGCTACGCCGCTGCGCCGCTGAGCGGATATGGGAAAAACTACTGAGTGTTGCCACGGGACATCTGCTTACAACTTGTTGAGTGAACCAATGTATCGGAAGTTTGATCAATATCCCGCAGAGAGAGAGAGTAGAAAGGAAAATACATTGCTGTTGAACTCTTCCTCTCTTCCGTAAGATGTGACGAAGAGATAAACGCATTAAGGCCACACAGCTCTTTGTGCCACCAAAGATGGGCTTCCAAAGATTCATCAGACAGAGGTACATATTCGGCTGTTGGTAGCAATATTGGTACCCCCTAGTACGAATTAGCTGTACAAAGAGCCTCATTCCCGAGTCCTTTTGTGGGGCAATGCTCACATCATATTTGCAATTGATTTTATCAGTAGACTGAACTCTCTGAATCTGATATATTAGTGAGCTTTGATGTTGTCTCACTCTTAATTAAGGTTCCTTTCATGGACTCATTGAACTAATCAGCAGAAAGTTCACAGCCGACATAACAGCACTTTATCATCATGCCCTTCCGTCAACCTACTATTTATTTAACAATGAATATTTTGAGCAAACTGGCGGTGAACCCATGGGCTGTCGTATCTCCCCTCTGGTTGTAAAACTTTTTTATAAAAGACTTCGAGGAAAGGGCAGTTGATTCGGCAGAACATAAACCAACAGTCTTATGGTGGTATGTAGATGATAACTGTATAGCGCGGCCGCACGGAGAATAATAATTGTCACTTTTCTGCAACATCTGAATTCGATCCACGAGAATATCTTATTTACAATGGAAATAAAGAAGAATAGCTGCTTGCTCGTTCTGGATGTCTTAGTAGAAAAGTGGCTATGTCATTGGGGCATTCCGTTTACATACGGACATCTGTCTGCAAGCGTTGAACTGTCATAACCCTGAAAAAACTACCGGCGTCCTTCGAACGTTGGTGCACCGGGTACTTCACATGTCTGATGGGACATACACAGATAGTTTTCAAAGGTAATGTATATCATCCACATCAGATTAACACAGCACTGGGGAAAACGAAACGTGACCACCCGCAGTATCAAGAGGATAAGGAGCTTATTAGGTGGAGGGCGTTCCTTCCATACGTCGGTAACATCTCGTCGCAATTAGGCAGGATCCTAAGAAAACTTCAAGTCAAAAGCAATCTTCCGGCCACCTGCGAACATTAATGCGCTTCTCGGATCAGTTAAGGAAGATTTGGGATTGCGTGAGGCCGGAAACTACAGAATACCCTGCGAGTGTAGCATTGGTCAGAGGTCTCGCACAGTGCGGGAAAGGTGCTTGCAACATGAGCGTCACATCTGTCACCGCCCAGTAGGTCACCCATAGCTGAGTTTGTATTTCCACAGGACACTTTATGGATTACTCTGCCACCGAAATCTTGGTCACTACGAGGCCCTTTTGGGATTCACTGATTAAACACTCTTTGGAAATACGCTTGGCACAAGAGTGTATTAATCGTGACGGCGGTTTTGAAGTGGACAAGGTTTGGGACCCGGTGATCTCTTTAATATCTTCGGAGAGAAAAACAGTTTGTTCGTAACGACAAGGCAAGAAACACTTAAAAAATGATTTGACATCTGAGTTTTAGTGCGCCTTCCGACAGAGGACGGACATGTAGTTTCAAAATGTTCAAATGTTTGTTAAGCTTATGGGACTTAACTACGGGGTCATCAGTCTCTAAACTTACAAACTACTTATGAGCTACTTACGAACTAGGACGGCACAAATATCCATGCCCAAGGGGGGATTCGAACCCCCGACCGTAGTGGCCGTGCAGACCGTGACTGGAGCGCCTCAGTCCCCGCGGCCACCGCGGCCGGCATGTAGTTTCACCTTTGCGCTTTCGCCAGCGCGCCACATTTAGATCTGGATACGTAGAGGCAGAGGGTGCTCATGAACGGCCGCTTTTGCGCATGAGTCATCGCGCCAACTTTCACTATAAAGACGTCGCCCTGAACTCGCAATCTACAGTGTGTGACAGCCGGCCGCGGTGGCCGAGGGGACTGAGGCGCTCCAGTCACGGTCTGCACGGCCGCTGCGGTCGGGGGTTCGAATCCCCCCTCGGGGCATGGATATTTGTGCCCTCCTTAGAATTAGTTAGTTCATAAGTAGTTTGTAAGTTTAAGGACTGATGACCCCGTAGTTACGTCCCTTAAGCTTAATAAATATTTGAACATATTGAGTGTGTGACACTCACCTTAAGATGGCTGAACAATTCAAAAAATCGCACAGACGTATTTTACGGCCCATATTAGATTTGTAGCTTTATAAGTTTTTGCAAACTCTTTGAACCAAAATAATAATCTAAATAATAAAAAATATTTAATAAGAGTGTCTGAAACCCTTTTAGGAAAAGAGAGTTTAGGTAGTGGCGGGTTCCGATCCACCGACCTTTAGCGTCATAGTCCAACGCCTTGCCCACTACGCTACGGCTATCAAGCGAAAGATGAGTCTTTTATTCTCATACTATTGAGGCCGTTGTTAACTGATGCTAATATGGGATTTGTAGACACTAGATTATCATTTATCGTACGAAGAACAACGTGTTTTTGTTAATTCTTCAGTGCGCCATTGCTTTGAAATGACAACGTGTAAGTTACAATAAGAAAATCATCAAATACGCAACGCAAGAAAGCGTATGCCAGAGAGAGTTGTGGCCGGCCGCGGTGGCCGAGGAGACTGAGGCGCTCCAGTCACGGTCTGCACGGCCACTACGGTCGAGGGTTCGAATCCCCCTTCGGGCATGGATATTTGTGCCGTCCTAGTTCGTAAGTAGTTTGTAAGTTTAGGGACTAATGACCCCATAGTTAAGTCCAAAAAAGTTGTGGACGAGGATTGTCACGTGACATCTCGGTGTCAAATCTCCGTTATTTTTGCAAATATGTCTCAAACGATACGAGATAGGGGAAAAAAAAAACATAAGGGAGCTAAGTTGTAGAGAATTTTCTCCCTTACCAATTAGGTTATTCAATTTTGGTGTCAGATGAACGGTTCGTTTGCAATTACAAGTATATTACAAACACCTTATTTTGGATTACTACCGTATTTTTTATCCGAAAATTTTGAAGAAGGTAGGTTCTGGTCTCTGGCGGCCTACAATCATGTCTGTAAAATTTGGTGGTGATCGGTTGAACGGTTCGTCTTAAAAACAGAGAACACGATACGGACAGACAGACAGACGGCAGACAGACAGACATACATCCCAAAATCGCCGTTATTTTTGTAAATATCTTTGAAACGCTAAGAGATATGCAAAAAAAAAAAAAAAAAAAAAAAAAAAAAAACCACAAGAGAGCAAAGACGTAGAGAATTTTCTCCTCTACAAATTCGGTTATTCAATGTTCGTGTCAGATGAATAGTTAAGCCGTTATTTTCATTTAAATTTCGAGCTGTCAAAAGACGATCGCAAAGGTCCACTTTTAGTGTTACTACCGTCACCTAAAGTGGGCCAAAATGTTCAAATGTTTGTAAGTCTAACGGACTTAACTAGGTTTGTTATCAGTCCCTAGGCCTACAAACTACTTAAACAAATTTAAAGTAACTTATGATAAGGAGAACACAAAAACCCATGCCCGAGGGATGACTCGAACATGCGGTGCCGAGCAACCACACGCTCCGTAGCAAGGCGCCCCAGAACGCTCGGCCACTCCACCGCGCCGCTGAAATATTACCAGCCGAAAGATCGTGCCAGGAAGTTGACGTTATCCGGCTGCACACCTGTTTCCGGGATGTCGG
Source organism: Locusta migratoria (assembly GCA_026315105.1). Lineage (NCBI taxonomy): Eukaryota > Metazoa > Arthropoda > Insecta > Orthoptera > Acrididae > Locusta > Locusta migratoria. The sequence continues at coordinate 475,994,656 of CM048755.1, read as the reverse complement.
CTTCAGAAAGCCGGAAAACTATGAGACATACCAAGCCTTAATGAAAGCCATTCTAGAGGAACTTATACCTACTGATATTGTTTCTCATGATGATCTGAAATCTGGGCCTAAGAGAGCGATTATCATGGCACGTTTAATTTGTTGTGGAATGTCGCCTATCAATAATGATGCCAATAAGCTTTGTAACCTTCTTCTATGGGATTATCCTTATCAGTTTGTAAAGTTGTCCTCGTTTCCAGTCGTTACTGTAGGCTCCGATAGGTCAATGAGGCCACAGATGTTTTTAATTGGTTTTAAAATCCCGCTTCAGTATGTTATGTAATAAGCAGGACGTGGTCCGCACAGCTGTGGTTGGGTTGGAAGCAAACTTGTTCAACAGAAATGGCCGTGAGAAGTGTCCTGTGAACAGTGTTAAGCATTACTGGTTCGAGAAGTTAATATACCATGATAAGCAGTATAGTGGTTCGATTGGATATGAAATGTTTCCAGGTTTACCTGGATTTAGGTGAGTGATTATCTTGGCACGTCTAAGTTCTTATGGGAAGTCTCCTATCTTTAATAACGATTTGAAGAAATGTTCTAGCCATGTCTTCATATATTTGCCAGACTTGGTAAGAAACTCGGGGAGGATGTCATGAGAGTCTGGAGCTTTACCTGGTTAGGTGTCCTTTATTGTTCCTGAAATCTCTTCGAGACTCATGAATATTTAGAGTCGAGACTGATCGTTGGGTAGAAGCCGAGCGGTCTAGAGCGCCACGTTGCGGATCGCGCGGCCACCCGCGTCAGAGCTTCGAATCCTTCCTCGGGAATGGATGTTTGTGCCGTCTTTAGTATAAGTTAGTATATAAGTAGTTTGTAAGTTTAGCGACTGATGACTCCGCAGTTAAGTTCCATAAGCTTTACAATTTGAACATCTGAACTGACTGTTTGTTTTAGTACTTTAAGTTCACACTCAATGCATGATGTTAACTCTCGGTGGTTTACCCCTTTAGTTGTTTTAACAATGTCCAAGTAATTTTGTTGGGTCTTGTAAAGTGCCGGCCGTGGTGGCCTCGGGGACTGAGGCGCTTCAGTCACGGTCTGCACGGCCACTACGGTCGGGGGTTCGAATCCCCCCTCGGGCATGGATATTTGTGCCGTCCTTAGTTGTAGGTAGTTCATAAGTAGTTTGTAAGTTTAGGGACTGATGACCCCGTAGTTAAGTCCCTTAAGCTTAACAAACATTTGAACATTTTCTTGTAAAGTTTCGTTCTCCATTGACATGGCTAGTTACTCCCAATTTTTAAATCAGTGACCATGTTTGTCTCATGGATACTTTCAAATCCATCGTTCGAGCATTCTCCATCCGCTTCTGCCGTCATGCCGTATCAAGGCTATTTCTCTGCCATCCTTGCTTATCAATGAAGCCTAAAACACGACATGAGAACGAAAGGCTGGCAGACAAGTTTTATGAGCAAGACACCTATTTAAAAAGTTTGATGGTATTCCAAAACTGCAAATCCAAGAAGAACAGGATGTGTGTGTGTTGTTTGTGTTCTGGTCCACAGACTGGTCTGATGCAGCTCTCCATGCTACTCTGTCCTGTGCAAGACTCTTCATCGGAGAATACTAACGGCAACCTACATCCTTTTGAATCCGCTAACTGTATTCGTCCCTTGGTAACCCTCTACGAGTTTTACCTCCCACCCTTCCTTCTAATGCTAATTTGACGTTTCATTGACGTCTCGGAATGTGTTCCACCAAACTATCCCTTCTTTTACTCAGGATATGTCATAAACTCCTTTTCTCCCCAATTCTGTTGAGCACCTCCTCATTAGTTACGTGATCTACCCAAATAATGTTTATCATTCGTTTATAGCACCAGATTTCGAAAGCTTCTATAATCTTTTTGTCTGATATCCTTATCGTCCACTTTTCACTACCATACAATAGTACACTCCAGACAAATGCTTTCAAAAAGTACTTCCTAACATTTTAACCCATATTGGATGTCAACAAATTTCACTTCTCCAGAAACGCTTTTCTTCCATAGCTATTCTACATTTTATATCTTCTTTACTTTGGCCATCAGAAGTTATCTCACTACCCAAATAACAAAACTCATATCTTCCTTTCAAAACACTGTTCATTCCATTTAATTGCTCTTCCAGGTCCTTTGCTGTCTCTGACAGAATTACTATGTTAGCAGCCAACCGCAAGTTTTTTATTCCCTCTTCCTGGACTTTAATTCCCTCTCCAAACTTTTCCTTGCATTTCTTCACAGTTTGCTCAATATACAGAATGAACAACATTTGGGAAGGGCTACAACCCTGTCTTACTACCTTCCCAACCACTGCGACCCTTTCATGCATTTCGCCTCTAATAATTGCTGTCTGGTTTTTGTACAAGTTGAGATCGTCTCCTAAATCGTTTATAAAAATAAGGAACAGCAGGGGCCCTATTACGCGTCTCTGGGGAACGCCAGATATCACTTCCGTTGCACTCGATGACTTTCCGTCAATCACAACGTACTGTGTCTTGTTTGACAGAAAATCATGAATCCAATCGCACAATTGTGGCGATATGCCATAAGTACGTTTGTGAGGTACAGTGTCGAAAGCCTTTCAGAAATCTATAAACACGGAATCCCTTGTCGATAGCACTCATCACATTATGTGAGTAAAGAACTAATTGAGTTTCACAAGAATGATACTTTCTGAATCCGTGTTGACTATGGGTCAATAGGTCGTTTCCTTCGAGGTAGTTCATAATATTTGAGGAAAGTATATTCACTAAAACCCTGCTGCAGACCGACGTCAATGTTATAGGCCTGTAGTTTTGCGAATCACTCCTATTGTCTTTCTTGAATATTGGCGTAACCTGTGCAAAGTTACAGTCTTTGGATACGGAATGTTGCTGAGCGATCGCTTGTATATGATAACTAGGTATGGGGCTATTGCATCAGCATACTCTGAGAGGAAACTGATTGGTATACAATCTGGATCGGGAGGCTTACTTTTGTTAAGTGATTTAAGTTGCATTACTACACCAGAGGTATCAACTTATAAATTACGCATGCTGGCAGCTGTCCTTGATAGGAATTCTGGAGTATATGCTTCGTTTTCACTCGTGAAGGAATTTCGGAAAAGTGTGTTAAGCAATTCTGCTTTAGTAGAACTGTCATGAGTAGCATCACCTTTACTATCGCGTAGTGAAGGTACTGACTGGGTTTTACCGTTTGTATATTTTACATACGAGCAGAATTTCTTAGGCTTCTCTACAAAATTACGTGACAGGGTTTCGTTGTGGAATTTATTATAAGCTTCTCGCATTGAAGTTTGAGGTAAATTTCGAGTTTCTGTAAAAGACTTCCGGTCTTGAGGATTTTGTGTCGCCGGCCGCGGTGGCCGAGGTGACTGAGGCGCTCCAGTCACGGTCAGCACGGCCACTACGGTCGGGGGTTCGAATCCCCCCTCGGGCATGGATACTTGTGCCGTCCTAGTTCGTAAGTAGTTCATAAGTAGTTTGTAAGTTTAGGAACTGATGACCCCGTAGTTAAGTCCCATAAGCTTAACAAACATTTGAACATTTTTTTGATTTCGTGTCCGTTGTGGCCGTTTAAATTTTTCTTTGCTTTTGCAAGGGTGATCTAAACTGTTTTGTGTACCACGGTTGGTTAGACCCCTCTTTTGTTAATTTTTTTGATATAAATCTTTCAATGGTTTTCGATATTATTTGTTTGAATGTAAGCCACATCTGATCTACACGAACATTAACATTAGTTTCGAAAGACTGGAGATTCTCACTCAGGTAAACGTTAATCGAATTTTTTCTGCTTTTTTGAACAGATATATTTTTGTTTATTTTTGGGAGATCTGGGAAATCCTTTATTCATTTTCGCTACAACTACTCTGTGTTCACTAATCCCTGTATCTGTTTTGATATTCTTTATTATTTATTTTCACAACCACTTACTATACTAATGGGTTCATGAACTAATTGCTCGAGACAATTTTCGGAGAATGCGTTCTGTACGATTTCGGACGATGTTTTATGCATGCCTCGGGTTTTGAACTTATATTTTTTGCCAACGTAAGTTATAAAGTGGCCACAAATTAAAGTTGTATGCTTGTGGAACGTTTTTGAAATTTGGTCCAAGCTTTCTTTGAACATTTCTGCAGTCGAATCATTTGAGTTAGGGGGTCAGTAAAAAGATGCAATTATTAATTTGTTTTTGATGTCAGGTATAACCTCTACTCGAACTAATTCCCAGGAACTATCTACTTCAGTTGCGCTACAAGAAAAATTGCTTGTGACAGCAATAAATATGCTACCGCCATTTTTATTCAATCTATCCTTTCTGAACATCGTTTTCCCCTTAGTAAAAATTTCTGCTTCAGTACTATCTATTAGCGCTTGAGCTCTGGTACTTTCCCAACACAGCTACGACAATTTACAATTAATTGTTAGACCAATAGTTTTTAGATCTGCGTTCGTCTATCTCTGACCTGTACCCATTGAGCTTGAACACCTTCCTGTGTGTTCCCGAGGCCCTCTAACCTAAAGAATCGCCCAGTCCACGCCACATAGCACCCGGTACCCGCATAGCCTTTCCCTGCGTGTAGTGGACTCCTGACCCATTCAGCGGAACTTAGAACCCCACCACCAGATGGCGCAAATCGAGGAATCTGTAGCCCATATGGTAGCAGAACCGTCTGAGCCTCTGATTCAGTCCCTCCACTCGGCCCTATACACGCTCTAAGGCGCCTTGCCGCACAATGCGCGTCCGCTCCCCGTCAGAGGATCGAGTCCTTCGTCGAGCATGGCTGTGTGTGTTGTCTTTAGCGTAAGTTAGTTTACATCGTTTGTCAGTCTATGGACTGATGACTACTGTAATTTGGTGCCATAGCTTTACAAAGATTTGAACTTTTTTATGCACTGGTAATTTCCTTTTCAATATTTCTCGCATTCCGAGCTTGTGCTATCAGCAGAGACCTACATGGTAATTCCTGGAGATCTCTGAGACCAGTCTTTGCGCCTATCTGGTTTCATTTTTCACTGGGGTATTTCAGCTTCTTCTCTATAGTCTTCCTGATCAGTGCCAAAGCACCAAGAGGAAGACAACGTCTCCTTTACCTATCTTAAATGTTCAGAGATTTAATTAAGGAATTTATGTGATGAACAGAATAGGAAAAAGGGCAAATTCCTGATAAACACCCACAGAAATAGAAAACCCGTCGTGATACAAAAGATACTGGAAACCAGCCCTTCCTCTAAAAAAGTAAATAATATAGGTAAGCAACTACCTGAAACAAACTTCAAAGGAAAAAGAGTTACACGTGCTAGAAATAATGCAAGCAGTATGATCATGTTGAAATTACTGAATTATATCAGATCAAATTTTAAGTGTAAACTGGATAAGGTCCAATATTTTACGTGCATCAAACGTATGGCTTAATTATACTAGCCGTTTAATCTTGTGAACTAAACTGTTTCGAATTCCATATGCATGAAATGTCAAATGCTGTTACATTACAGCGTTACATTCGATTTCAAGATGACGCATAAAACGACGGTACTTTGCTCAATGATGGAAATTCAATCGAAGCGGAAATCGCATTTCCGATGCGTACCTGCCCGATAATTGGCCCACGCTCGGTGTCGGTGGCAGTCAGTGCTCTGTCAGCTCGGATATTAACGGATGCGTTACAGGCAAAATAAAATTCTACTCCAAAGGGCCGATAACGACCAATGTTGCAAATCAGTTAAGCCACACGAAACATCATAAGACGCCTCGTATTTCACATACTGGTATCCAAATTGAAGTAACTACCCTCTATTTCGTGTGTCGAATTCACGATATAATCATACAAAATGTCAACAGATATCTGTTTCATCGTATTCTGCAAGGAAATGTGGCATTCTGTTCAACGTTCAACCATGCCATCGGAGACGGCAGGGCGCTAACGAAATGGTCCTGTTTGCTGGGAAATACCACATGGGCAGTCGTTGTGTACACAATCACAGAGAGGAAGTCTACAAGACTCTCTGCCATGGAGCTCCATAGGAAGAATGTGGCGACTGTTTATAGAGACCGTTACTTGGCTGTAAGATGACATCAATACCGCCGCATACGATACAGTGTGGAGACAAGGCCTACTTTGCAAGATTCTTGAGATCTTCCCATTCCAAACTCTGTATAAATTACTAAGTGAAATGCTCAGTAATAGAGCTTTTGAAGTCCACCTAGAAGGAAAGAAAAGCCGCATTACCATCTTAAATAATGGCTTACCACAAGGTTCTGTATTGGCTCCATTACTGTTCAACCTATACACAAACGATCTACCGACAACAAATGCTTGGATGTTCTGCTACGCTGATGACATGGCTTTGGCTGTGCAACACGGAAGCTTCGAAGAGTGTGAAAACACCCTCAAATAAGATCTCAGAACAATGGAAGAATACTTCAGAAACTGGAGATTAATCCCCAATCCATCAAAGACAGAAGTTACAGTATTTCACTTTTGCAACCAACAAGCCACTCGATATCTTGATGTTAGTTTTGCTGGAAAAAAGTTAAGCCACAACCCAAACCCAAAATACCTTGGCATCAGACTGGACGGCCGGCCGCGGTGGCAGAGGGAACTTAGGCGCCCCGTGCTGCGGTGCGCACAGGCGTTCGCCGTCGGGGGTCCGAGTCCCTCCTGGGGTATAGGTGTTCGTGTTGTCCTCAGGTTAGTTTACCTTACTTTAAGTAGTTAGTAAGCTATGGACTAATAACCACGCAGTCGAGTCCTATAGATTTACAAACATTTGAACATTTCGATTTGGCTTGGAACAGCAAGATAACGACGCTTGCTAGTAAAAGATCAGATTTTAGATTATCATGTGAGAGTAATAAGTGTTAATGGAGTCTTAATTTCACCAAATTTGTCCATAATTCTACACAACGACACCGCGGGATAGGAAAGTCAGACACCTGTCACTCATATTTCAAATAAAATGTTTTTATACTATGGGACTTAACAACTATAATTATTAGTCCCTAGGCTGAAAAACTACTTAAACTAACGTAAGTACAACAGACCCACACATGCCCGAGAGGGGACTCGAACCTCCGACGCGGACCAAGGCGCCTTAAGAACGCTCGGCCAGTCCACCGCGGACAGTAATTATGATCTGTGATCTCGGACGGCCAGTACAGATGCACTCTGCGTGGAATGGACAGTATGAGTTTATCTATAAGCACTTGAGGGATATTAGGACATTCTAACATGAGTGCAATATCCAGCTCTGCAAAAGTTGTAGTGGGTGCTGAACTATCTGCAATGCGTCTGTCAAGTGCATCCCAGACATGCTCAATCGGGTTTAAGTCCAGAGAACAAGCTGCCCACTCTATTCGTTCAATTCTTTCAGTTGCAAGCATGTTATCCACCAGTACAGCTCTCTCCCGACGTGCGTTATCGTCAACCAGAAGGAATCCATCTCCAACGGCATCAATGTTGTATACACTAAAACATTATAGGATCTCGTTTCTATCCCTGTGAGCAGTCAAAACACCATTCTGAATGACACAGATTTCCGTACGTCCGCTAATAATGACTCCTGTGCAAACTATTCGTCCATGACCATGATATCGTGATGTTTACTGCACATAAGGAAGCCGGCCGCGGTGGCCGAGGAGACTGAGGCGCTCCAGTCACGGTCTGCACGGCCACTACAGTCGGGGGTTAGAATCCCCCCTCGGGCATGGATATTTGTGCCGTCCTTAGTCTTAGCTAGTTCATAAGTAGTTTGTAAGCTTAGGGACTGATGACCCCGTAGTTAAGTCCCATAAGTTCTACAAACATTTGCTTTTTTTTTTTTTTTTTTGCACATAAGGAAGATTCCGAGTTCCATGTTCTCTCCAGATAAGGGAATACCGATTCAAATGTTCAAATGTTTGTAGAACTTATGGGACTTAACTACGGGGTCATCAGTCCCTAAACTTACAAACTACTTATGAACTAGCTTATACTAAAGACGGCACAAACATCCATGCCCGATGCGGGAGTCGAGCCCCCGACCGAAGCGGCCGTGCAGACCGTGACTGACACGCCGCAGACCGCTCGGCCACCGCGGCCGGCAGGAACACCGATTGTCCGGCTGAACACAAAATGTTGAATCATATGTTAACAGAACCCAGCGCCATTCGATACGATTCTAATCCTGATGTTCTTCCGCCATGTTTCTCCGGACTAAAGGTTATCGTGGTTTTAATGGAATACACATCATAGGACTCTGTGCGTAGAGGCCATATTTCCGAAAGCGATTTCGGACTGTTTGTGTTGATAGTGCGCGTCCTCTTGCTTCCTGGAGGGGACGTTTCAGCTGAGATGCATTCAGCCTCCTGTCTTGACGGGCTGTTAACCGGAGATAACGGTTATCTCTTGCTGATGTTACCCGTGGACGACCATGGCGTTGCCTTCTTTTATCTGTTCCAGTTGTCTGAAATCGCGTCCATGTCCTCGAAATTACACTTTGAGACACTCCAATAGCTGCAGCCAGCTCCCTCTATGATTGTCCTTCTTTCAACCTTTCTATTGATCTCCATTTCGTAGCTTCGGCTAAGTCACGTTGTTGTTGTACTGCACTACCTGCTCACTAAACTATCTGAAAACGCAACTGCTTGCGTAATTCGATGTTCGAATCCTCCCTCAAGCATTGAAGTTTGTGTTGTCTTTAGTATAAGTTAGTTCATAAGTAGTTTGTAAATTTAGGGACTGATGATCTCACAGTTAAATCTTATAAGCCTACAAACATTTGAACATTTTGTAATTCGATTTTAGAGTAATCTCAAGTCAACACCAACCTGCTCTGCAGCAACTTTGTTATTAGCAATATCCCTGTTGCCTAAATGATGTTGTTTCCACTAGGTAGAACCGACAGAAGGACGTCTAGCCATTTGAGTTCATTCTACCGATTACAGTACTTCAGAACCTAGATGCCCGTCGTGGGTTGGAATCCCCCCTCGGGCATGGATGTTTGTGCTGTCTTTAGTATAAGGTATTTCATAAGTAGTTTGTAAGTTTAGGGACTGATAACCCCGCCGTTAAGTTCCATGAGCTTAACAAACGTTTGTAGAACCTAGATGTCATCTATAATGATATGGAAACATACTGAATACACAAACACAATACAACAGCGTTCTACATCTATACCTACATAAATATTCCGTCAATTAATTGTAGTGCATGTCAGAGGATTTTTCGAACGGCTTATATAATATTTATCTATCGTTCCTTCTCTAGCATCGCACGGGAAAAAGGAACGTCTAAATTTTTACGTTTATGATTTTCTTTCTCTCCGTTTATTATGATGTTGATTCCTCCCTATGTAGGTGGGTGCTAAAAAAATATGTTCGCATTCGAAAGAGTAAGTTGGAGACAGGAATTCCGCAAATGAATCTCGCCGCAACAAATAAGCCTTTCTTTTAACAATTCCCACCCCAGCTCGTGCATCATTTCCGTGACACTCTGCCCCCTTCTTCGCAATAATACAAAACGGGCTGCCTTTCTCTGGACTGTCTCTGTATGTTCCGTCAGTCCAACTTGGTAGGTATCCCACAATGGTGAGCAATATTCCAAAATAGGATGCACAGGTTTAGTGTAGGTAGTTTCTTTAGAAGAACTGTTGGGTCAACTAAATGTTCCGCTAATGAAACTTGGACTTTGGTTCGCCTTCCCTGCAATATTTTCTGTGTGTTCTTTCCAATTTCAGTTGTTCGTAATTGTTATTCCTAGGTCTTTAGTTGTAGATATGACTGATTTGTGTGTAAATAAAGTTTAACGATTACTTTCAGTGGTTATATGGATTACTTCACACTTATCATTATGTATGTAGTGGGGCCCGGTGCTCACGGGGTACAGTGCTCGACTGGAGACCGACACGTCGCGGATTCGAACCCGGTCAGACTTTACACTCTGTGTTTTAACCCAGCCTTCACCTCACAACGATGCAAGGAGTCGCCATGAAACGACACGTGGTTCGGATTCCACGTTCAGCTGTAGGTCCCCTTTCCCCTGTTGGATACCTGGGGTAGGTTAGGGACACGCAAGTCGCCTAAGTGGCGTCCAATAGAAAGACTTGCACCAGGCCACTGAGCCACACGAAATTATTGTTATTATTATTATTATTATTATTTAGGTTCAACTGTCAATTTTTTCATCATGCAGATCTTCTGATGACTTTACTAACCGATAAATGTATCATCCGCGAACAACTTATGAGAGTTGCTCATATTGTCTCCTAAATCGTTTATAAAGATATTAAATAGTAGGGGACCTGTAAGACTTGCGCCGGCCGCGGTGACCGAGGGGACTGAAACGCTCCAGTCACGGTCTGCACGGCCACTACGGTCGGGGGTTCGAATCCCCCCTCGGGCATGGATATTTGTACCGTCCTTTGCCTTAGCTAGTTCGTAAGTAGTTTGTAAGCTTAGGGACTGAAGATCCCGTAGTTAAGTCCCGTAAGTTCTACAAACATTTGAACATTTGTAAGACTTGCCTGGAGAACACAAGGTGGCATTTCTCTTTTACTCGATGACTTTTCGTCAGTTGCAACGTACTGTGTCCTTTGTGACAGGAAATTGCGAATCCAATCGTACAGCTATGACGATATTTTCTAGGTACGCAATTTGATTAGAAGATGCTTGAGAGGTACAGTTTCAAAAGCCTTCCGAAAATCGATGGGACCGATTTGATATCCCTTGTAATGACACTCATCACTTCATGGAAGTAAAGAGCTAGCTGTGTTTTGCAAGAACGATACTTTCTAAATCCGAGTTGACTATGGGTACAGGTCGTTCTCTTCGAGTTAGCTCATAATGTTTGAGGAAAGTATATGTTTCAAACTCCTGCTGCAAGCCGACGTCAGTGACACAGGCCTGTAATTCTGCGAATAACTCATATTGCCTTTCTTGAATACTGGTGTAGCCTGTGCAACTTTCCAGTCTTCGGGTTAGCATCTTTCGCAGAGTGAGCGGTTGTATATGATAGCTTGGTATAGAGCTGTTTCATCAGCATAATCTTAAAGAAACGTAACTGGGATGCAGTCTGGACTGGGAGACTTTTGTAAAGTGATTTAAGTTGCTTAAATACTCCAGGAGTATCTGATTTTTAATTCGCATGCTGGCAACTGTTCTTGATTCGAATTATGGAGTGATTGTTTCGTCTTCTCTGGTGAAGAAATTTCGGAAAGTTGTGTTTAGAAATTCTGCTTTAACGGAGCTGACATCAGTAGCATCACCATTGCTATTGTGTAGTGAAGACATTGATTGTGTTTTGCCTCTATTATCTTTTACATACGACCAGAATTTCTACCAGATTACGTGACAGTGTTTTGGTGTTGAAACTATTATAAACTTCTACCACTGAATTTCAAGCTAAATTTCGAGTTTCTATAGAATATTTCCAGTCTTGGAGCTTCTGTGTGTGTTTAAATTTGGCATGCTTTGTTCTTTGCTTTAGTAAAAGTGATCTAACCTCTTTTGTGTACTATATTGGGTCAGCCCCCTCTTTTGTTAATTTTTTCGGTATAAATCTCTCAATAGCTGTCTATATTATATCTCTGAATATAACCCACGAGTGACCTAGACTGAAATTATTAGTTTCGAAAGACCGGAAATTCTGACTCAGGAGAGACTTTAAGCCTGCATTTTAAAAGGGCTGGATACGAAGTAGTGGTGATACTGCTGTAACGCCGAACCGGTGAGTGTTGACACAGAAATGGCCTGTGAGACGAGATTGTACAGTAAGTGGAAATAATAGTCTACTGTTGTGCGTAGACCTTTGAACGTAAATAAATAGTGCAATTGCCGTGACATCACGTTTACAAAGGTATAATACGTTCTTGGCTCAAAATTGAAGTGACTCGAGGACGGGCTACGAGAGAATATTCCCAGGGACAGCGTGAGTATGTAGTAACGCAGCTTGCCACAGTGCACAGTCGCACGATGGATTAAAGTATTCAGATTAGACAGAAATGCGGTGAAGGTCCTCCCTTCCCCCACTGTACATGACGACGCCACTCGGAGAACAATACGGTTCACCTCATTGCTTCCTTATTGGACATTGATCGCAGCTGGACTGCACGCGACTTAGTAACAGAAGTCCGAGAATGCCACAAAAACTGAGCTCCACATTATGCACGAAATTATGGGTTACCACATAACAGCAGCACCTTGGATATCCTATGAAATGTACGAGGTCAAACATGGCGCCTCTGTGCCATCGCATACTATTTGTTGCGTCGGTACTGAAGGGAAAGTAACAACTTTCTTCGACAGATCGTCACTATAGGCGAGACACGAACGCGCTCGTTAGAAGACGGTAGACGCTTCCCACTACTACACAATCCTGCAACACCATCTTATTCCAGCGCTCAGGCGTAAACGACAACATATCATGGAACATTTCGGAATGAGAAAGAACAATGCCACACCGCTGCTGTTGCCCAAGACTTCTAGCGTCATTGACAATGCGAGCTTCAGGAACATCCATCGTACTCTTCCGATATAAGTCCTTGTGCTTACGGTCCCTTTACCAGATTGAAAAGTCGTTTGAGAGTTCAAATGTTTGAAGATCTATAGGACTTAACTTCTATGGTTATCAGTCCCTAGGATTACAAACTACTTAAACTAATTAAACTAACCTAAAGACAAACACACACACCCATTCCCCAGGGAGGACTTGTGACGCTGAAAGGAAGCAATCACGAAATTCTTTTCGCTTTAAATCTGTATATATGATTCGTATTCTCCGCGAAAAACATAACTGTTAAATAGCTAATGTCTCACTGATATATACATAACGAATCTGAACTTTCCTTTTTGGCTTCAGAAATAGCGAAGCGTATTATTTATGTAATTTTTCTTTAAACTTACATCGAAATCCGTATATAAATCCATACATCACGATTTGTTGTGTTTATAACACAAAAACAAATGTGTTCAAATCAATTCACGTATTTGGACAGTTCTCAGGCGAGAATTCCATGTTGTTTACTAAGTCATAGGGCCAAATATCTTCAAGAAAAGATATGCCAGTTAAAAATATAAATGATCTAAGTTCGTATTCAATGTAAATAATCTCCTTATATTATATTAAAGCTTTGTAAATTAAATGAAACTGCTATATCTTTATGATGAACGTAATATTTGTTATAGAAGAAAATGTATGGTAATACTATTTGTTGCTAACATGAAATTCTAGGTTAAATAACAGCTAAGAATTGTAATATTCACCTATTATATTAGTATGTAGTAATACGTTTTACTTTCTTAAAAATGTAAGTATTCTTAAGATAACAGTTTTTCCTGACCAATTCCACATCCACAAGGGCAATTACATTTGGGATTTGTGGAAGGTACATTAACACATATGCTCTCTTTTTGTAAATATATATTGTGTATTTTGTTCTGACATGTTCTACATCCAACAGGATTTCCTCAACTCGGATCTACCGGAACGAAAAGTACATCTAATCTAATCTAATCTTAAAATCTAAAAATTTAACAATATGAGGGATCAGAATATTATTGTAAGTCTTTATTGTTAAACAATTAACTTATATTTAATTATTAATGAAAATAATAGTTTGTTCACATATTGTAACTGATCACATGATATAAACTGTCGCCGTGAAGAAGTGGCCGAGCGCATTGAGGCGCTATGCTCCGATGCGCGAGGCCGCTCCCCATCGGCAATTCGAATCCTCCCTCAGGCATGGATGTTTGTTCTGTCTTTACTATAAGTTAGTTTATAAGTAGTTTGTAAGTTTAGCGACTGATGACCTCACAATTAAGTCCCATATGCTTAACAAACATTTGAACTTTTTTTTTATAAACTGTCATTTGTCACGGTGTATATAAGCTGATCCGCAAGCAGTGCAAGTGACGGTGATCTGTTATGTTAGTAGTCAGTTATGAGATGACAGTTGCTATTGGCAGAAGTCAGTTATTAGTTGTTGACAGTTATAGTTGAAAGTTACAGTTGTAATGTGGAATTGTAAAGTGGCCAGATTTGAGTTTGGTGCAACATGATTATTATTTTTGTATGTGAAACTTGAAGATAATACAACTCAAAGTACTATATTTTCGCAATTTTTGGAACCTGAAACAAAATTTCAAATTAAATTTCGCAGCAAACACTAACAGAAAAACTTCCAGAACAACATGAAGACTTGAGAAAAGATAAGTACCCTAGAAACGACTTTCTCTTTGAAGTGAATGAATAGTTTCCTAAAATTTCTTATATTGAACTTATTAGATGGACAGCAGTAGTTTTGTTGCATGTCAGACTCGATCCACCGACGGCGAGGAACAGCGCACTTCGCAGCAAGGCGCCTTAGAATGCTCGGCCATTCCATCGCGGCACGTTTGAAAGAAAAATAATAGTTCACATTACATTTTTTCCAGCCCTTCTGCGAGGTGTATTCAAGTCGTAATACCACCGATCTTTTTTCTTGGGTGTGGCTATTAATAAACACATCTCGTTAGTTTTAATATAAGTTACCAGCACACTCATTGTGAATGCGTCGACACGCGGAATGGTCGCGTGGTCTAAGGCGTCATGCTACGAACTGGGCGGCCGTTTTCGTCGGAACTTCGAGTCCACACTCGGGCATGGGTGGGTATATCGTCCTTAGTGTAAGTCAGTTAAAGTAGTTTGTAAGTCTAAAGACTGATGACCGTAGCAGTTTGGTCTAATAGGGTTACAAACATTTGAATATTTTATTTTGTGGAACACTCTCTGTGAATTCGTCATAGCACTGTACGACACACGGAATTCTAGTGGCAGCGGAGAGAGATAGGGCTGTCTTTGATAATTAAAATAGTTACGTTCTCAGGGTAAGAATAGCATGTAATGATTCGTTTTCTCCATTTTCATGGTCTGCCATCGATTGAAATTCACTGCTAGTTGAGTGAGATACGTGGTAATGGTGTCATGGAAGTGTCCAACCTGCGTTCGTTGACGCGGTAGTTCAGAGAAGGCAGAACGTCCTGTGACAAGTCACCAATACAATCTCGGCGTCGCACCAGCTGCTCTGAAGATATGATCGATCGAGTGGGGCCGGCCGCGGTGGCCGAGGGGACTAAGGCGCTCCAGTCACGGTCTGCACGGCCACTACGGTCGGGGATTCGAATCCCCCCTCGGGCATGGATATTTGTGCCGTCCTAGTTCGTAAGTAGTTCATAAGTAGTTTGTAAGTTTAGGGACTGATGACCCCGTAGTTAAGTCCCATAGACTATACAAACATTTGAACATTTTTGATCGAGTGGGAAAAAAATTGTTTTGGTGGATCCCCGAACGACTGTGGAAGACATGGCCTTCAAAGTTAGCATTTTCGGTCGATCTGTGCACACAATTCTGCATGACTACCTGAAAATGCGAAACGTGTTCCTCGAGGTGTGCCGCGAATGCTGATGGACTACTACAAGGCTGCAAGCGTGAAGTGTTGTCAGGCAATTGCGGCAAAAACTTTGAATGATCTCTAATGTTCCCTACTCACCTGACTTGGGTCATAGCGATTTTTGTCTTTTTCCAACTATGAAAGACACTCTCCGTGGTCGCACGTCCACTAGCCGTGCTGAAATTACATCAGCAGAATCCTAAAAGAAGCGTTCACAGCGGCCATGTAATCATGGCGTCGGCATTGTGAAAAATGTTTACAGTTGCAGGGAGATTACGTGGAAAAGTGTTAGCATGTGTAAGTAAATGCACCTCGTATATTTTTATGGGCTACTGGCTTTACCCAAAAATAATGTCAACAGTGTACAATTTATTTAGAAATAGCAGTGACAGGGATCGAAGTGTGTGTGTGTGTGTGTGTGTGTGCGCGTAGTGAAGCCTGAATGAGCGTCGTTAGCTTGTGCGGGCTACTTGATTTGGATGTCGGCTCATTAGGGAAGTTCGAACTGGGGACGCGACAGCGGCCGCCTACGGCGAGTAGCTACAAGTGACGGCATTCAGCTCTAAATTTAGCCACGTTGGGAGCCGCCTGAAGCAGTCCAGGCTCTCTTGTTGAGAGATAAACAGTGGCAGCCGCCCGCACCAACCTCACGCTCCGCTGAAACTGCCGAAGTGCAAGTTTCCTCATTTCTGGGGACGCTGTGGGATACCGCTTAGCTAAAAGTTTCATACAGACATTTTTAGCAAGCTACGAGTCGCCCGGCAGTTTTATACTGTAGGGTAACATTACTTTGGTTAAATATGCAAGAGTATTAATTCACCAGCATCATTATAATCGCATTCATGGTTGTCGTTACTGCTATGTTCCTCGTTTCTGATATTAGTATTGTCTTTCCATAAAACCACAATATTTATATTTTCGGGTTGTGCTGAGATGCTATTAATTTGATTATCAACCTTATAGTACACTTAGTGACATTTGTCTAAGTGGCATTGCTGTTTGCAGTTAAGACCAGTAATTAAGGCGGTCTCCACAGCTCAGTGTACAGCGTCCCTTACAACCATGCAGGGGCCCGGGTTCGATTTCCGGCAGGGGACTGGATGTTGTGTGTTTTCCTCAGTTTGACAAAAGTATCGTCAGGGAAGCCCCAGGAAAGTGAGATAGGACCGGTATTATTTTTAGCTACATAAATGACATGACGAACAGCGTGAGTAGCGATCTGCGCTTTTGGTAACGATCCTGAGGTGGACTGCAAAGGGCCGTAATTGAATGTCTGTACATCTACATAGATACTCTGCAAATCACATTTAAGTGCCTGGCAGAGGGTAGTAGGATGCAAGGCGACTTATACAAAAGTTCTAGTTACTATGAGAAATAGCAGTTACCTCCAAATATAGAAAAATGTAAGGTGATGTAGATGATTTTGGAAAACGATCACAGGATTTTCGTATTCAGCATTAGTAGTGTGCTGCTTTCAATACTCTAAGAATTTTCAGCTGCCAAGCAGCACACTCATCAAATTACTTTCCATGGTTTGCGGTCCACGACTGTGATATGTTTCCAATACTCTGAGAGTTTTCAACTATCAGTCGTTCTTTTATAAAAATTCTTTATTGCCAAATCACGATTTCGGCCAGCAACTGGCCATTATCAATGCATGTGTTTAACTGTAGATGTTATTAATGTGGTAAAACACCACGCCAAGTATGACAACTGGTCATTTTGCCGTTTCAAATCTAAACACATGCATTGATAATGGCCAGTTACTGGGCGAAATCATGATTTGCCAATAAAGAATTTTATAAAAGAACGACTGATAGCTGAAAACTCTCAGAGTATTGAAAACATATCACAGTCGTGGAGCGCAAACCATGGAAAGTAACCTGATGAGTGTGCTGCTTGACACGATCGCGTCGATTAAATATCTAAGCGTAACGTTGCACAGTGGTACGAATTGGAATGGACAGTCGTGGGGAAGGCGGATGCTCGACTTCGGATTATTGGGAGAACTTTACGTTCATCTGTAAAGGTGACCATCTATAAAACACTTATGCGTCAACATCTTGAATATTTTTCAAGTGTTTGTGATCCCCACCAAATCGGTTTAAAGAAAGATATAGAAACAATTGAGAGGCTATCTGCTAGGTTTGTTACTGGTAGCTTCGATCAATGCCGGAGTGTTACAAAGATACCTTGGGAACTCAAAATGGGAATTTATGGAGGGAAGGCGACGTTCTCTTCGAGAAACACTACTGAGGAAATTTATAGGACCTGAATTTGAAGCTGACTACGAAGGATTCTATTGACGTTAACAATATTTCGCGTAATTACTACAAAGACAAGGCAAGAGAAATAAGGGCTCGTACAGAGGCGTACATGTATTGGTTTGTCCCTCCTATTTCTAAGTGGAAATGACTTGTAGTGGTACGAGGTATCCTCCGCAAGGCTCTTTACGTGGACTACGGAGTATGTCTGCAGATGCAGAGCGTCTCATTGTCATATTCATGCAAATCACCCACGCGGGTCAAATAAAAAGACTTCCAATATACAGCGGAACAATCCTAAATGCGTTCTTCCTACCTATAATGCAATTCTATCATTTAATTTCATTGATGATAATTTTATGTTGTTCGTTACTGCGTCTCTCCCTTCCAATGTTGAAATGTTTTGTAAAGCTGTAGGACAAAACTGCAGTGATCATCAGTCCCTACACTTGAAAAACTACTTTACCTAACTTATGCTGAGGGCAACACACACACACACACACACACACACACACATACACACACACACACACACACACCCTTTCCCGATGAGGACTCGAACCTCCCACGGGGATCTCTCCATTTTCGTTGCTAGTAGTACATGTCATTTACCCTAATATAAACAGAATTCAAGCGAACGGAAGTAAAATACATTACACTGAGATATTCCCTTAATAATCAGAAATATGGAACATCACAAATAAAGCAATATCCTCGTTGAAATAATCAATGACGCTACTATGAGACATCACTAAAAGTTTGAACAGAGCGCTCTGAGGCACTTCATTCGCAACCTGCTCATAATTTTTGCCTATGTACTCCCACAGTCCAAAAACTCTTGTAGCCTTTCGTGGAGTGATGCACGTGATACTGTTCGTTGTAATATGTGCGACGGCGCTTTTCGATACTCCTATAGTGCAGTAAGCTATTTGCCGGGCGCGGTGGCCGAGGAGACTGAGGCTCTCCAGTCACGGTCTGCACGGCCACTACGGTCGGGGGTTCGAATCCCCCCTCGGGCATGGATATTTGTGCTGTTCTTAGTATAAGGTAGTTGATAAGTAGTTTGTAAGTTTAGGGACTGATGACCCCGTAGTTAAGTCCCATAAGCTTAACAAACATTTGAACATTTTTGAAGTAAGCTATTTACCAGCAGAGTTTCTCCCGCTTTTATCGTGTCATTCTACAATAATTCCCAGCCTCACGGGCCCAACACTATACTTCTATGCACCTGTCGTTGTCATCCTTCAGATTTTACAAAAGGTAGGAAAAATACCAACAAGAATCTTGTTCATGACAGCAACACGAAATTAAAACACTGTCTCCGCCGTCAACTGATAACCACCACTTACATTTTGTTATCACTATTCGTCATGGGCAGCTATTACTCAATATAATATAACTTACTGTATATTCCACACTTTTCCGTTCCCGCAATGATTGCAGGAGTGTTTAAAGTGAGTCAAAGCATTATTGTAGCAAATGTGTGCTTGAAACTACCTGCAAACAATACTTCGCTGTGGCTGCCCCATTTGCTACACAGTCGGTCGTTATTCCGAGAAATGCAGCTCGTTACGTTAAGCTAGAGTCCAACTTGGAAAGCCTAGCTACCTAAGCAAACCAACCAGTCGAAAAACGTCAAATGTTTGTAAACCTATTGGACCCAGCTGTTATGTTAACCATTCCCTATACTTACAAACGTATTGAACTAACTTATACTAAGGATAACACACGCGCCGGCCGCGGTAGCCGAGGGGACGCGGGGCGCCGTGGATCAGCGTGCCCGGTCAGAGGGCTCAACGCCTTCTGTAATAAAAAAGCTGAGCCAACAACACACCGAACAAAAGCGATCAGCGTCCGCAACGAAGAGAACTAAGCATTGAAGGGGAAAAAAGGTGGGGTAGGGGACTGAGGCGCTCCAGTCACGGTCTGCACGGTCACTACGATCAGGGGTTCGAATCCCCCCTCAGGCATGGATATTTGTGCCGTCATTAGTCTTAGTTAGTTCATAAGTATTTTGTAAGTTTAGGGACTGATGACCCCGTAGTTAAATCCCATAAGCTATACAAACATTTGAACATTTTGATAACACACGCACCCATGCCAGAAGAAGGACTCGTAGCCGTGCGGGAGTACCCGAGCGGTCTGGAGCACCACGTTGTGCCTAGCGCGGCCTCCCGCGTCGGTGGTTCAAATCCTCCCTCGGGCATGGATGTGTCTTGTCCTCAGGTTAGTTTAACGTAGTTCAAGTATTTTGTAAGCTAGGGACTATTAACCCAGCAGTTGAGTCCGATAGATTTACAAACATTTGAACATTTGAGGACTCGAACCTCCGGCGAGAACGGCCGTCCAGTCCGTAGCATGAGGCCTTAGACCACGCGGCCATTCCGTGCGGCACACCAGTCGAAACATGAAGCTTATTACGTACAGCAATTACACTGGTATAAGCGTTTAAAAATTTGACTTCAGATATAAAACTGCTATAAATATTTGCGGCCTATGACGGCTTGCATAGCAGTTCATTCTTCTTACGCCTTGCGTAGTTGAGAAAAATCAGAAGAAACCAATGTGTGGTTTAAGAGCGTTTCATCACTCTCCTAAGTTACAATACACGACTAAAAAGTTTCATAAACGGGTCTGGATGGCCTTTTCAGTTACAAACGTTTATAGGCATATATGCACTCTTCCTATCTCTATTTCCTTTCTGTCAGTAATCACAGAAGCACAAGTAAAAAAATACTAACATAGATATGTACCTGTAGGCTAACCAGTGATAAAGCAAGTCAGGTTACTATTCAAACGTGAAGTACTTGGAGATTTAGACGCATGAATCAATTTAGGAACTTAAGATATGCTGTTTTCCTAGTAGTCGAGTTAGTTCTCTAGTCAGTTGTCGACGATTAATCATCAGTACATCACTTTAGAGAAGAGAATCGATTTCGTTTGCAGGTTGCAGCAATAAAATTTTGATACTTTTTCAGTATTTCGCGTAATTATTCACATAAGTTGATAATTTAAAATGCTACAATGATCTACTCATTAAGAGGTATAATCTCATGTTGAAAGTTTAACGCAATCGCACGCTAATTAAAGTTTGGAACTGTTTGTTTGTCTTCAGGCCGCGTGACGGAGCGCAAGCACCCGGGTATTATTCATCCGGTATTTGAGAAAAAGACGACAAGGAGACCACCAACCAACTTTATACACCATTACGAAACCATTCTCTGTGACACCGAACACAGAATGACGAGAGTGTGGTGTCGCACAAGTACAAAGTGCGCGCCACCTACTTTCGCCGCGCGCCGCCATGCACGCACGGCGCGGCGTTCTTACGAAGACAGCCACGAGCGCCCTCTGTGGCAACCCCGCTCGTGGCCACCACGGAAAGACATCGTTCACTTGGGACTGAGTTAGGAACCAGTAAAGACTTCGGAATCCGATAGGCACCAGTGAAGACTTTGCTATCGGATAGGCACTAGGCAGGCCTCTAACAACTATGTATCAGCATTCTGCAGTACTGATCTCTGTAGAAGTTAAGTATTGTATAAATTCGGTGCAATATATATCTCGTTCTAATTTACTCTAGTGTTTCGAGTTTCTGGCTGCTCCTCTCCGTACCTGCACCAGCGTGCTATCTTTATTCCTGTGTCGGTCTCATTCCACTCGGCCACCGACACCTACGACGGAAACGAGACACAAAAGCGGCGACGAGGCAGGGATACAAAAGAGAGGAAAAAAGTTTATCATTTACGTCATTTTCGCTTTTCTTGCAGCAGAACTTCAGCATCAGACGTGGCATTTTAAATTATTAGCTTTTTACTACCAACTTTATTTTCAGCACTGTTTTCAGACAGTAGCTACATAAGAGGGTCGCAACTTAAATAGTGGCAACACTGCTGTGGAGACACTATGCAATTGAATCTACTACTGTCGCTGATGGCACACGTTTTTGACCTACGTACCTTACCTCCAAGCAAATGGACTCGCCCGTCCCACGTCACTGGCGTGCACATAATCAAGGAAAACAGTCACTTGTGAGGAGCGGTCTAACATAACGATGTTACTATGTTTTCGAAACAGGAATAATGCAGTTGGATCAAGATTGAATGTGCCAGACGTCGTACAGCACGACAGTGTCATCAAGGTTTCAAGAGGCCTTCGGGGAATCGGCATTGTCGTACAGAACAGTGGCTCGTTGGGTAAAAGCCTTCAACGAAGGTCGGCAAACTGTGACAGTTATGCATCAGGCAGGTCGTCTAGCGTCTTTGAAGGAGAAGTGCATACTGTTGCCACGTTAGTTGACAGTGATTGATGCCAGGCGATTTCTGCGCAAACCACCCACCATTTTGCACAACAATGCGCTGGCGCACGCAGCGCAAATTGTGGCTGCTCTGTTTGTCGATGGCACTGGGAAATATTGTACCATCCACCATACTCCCCAGACTTAATTCCTTGTGACTTTGATTTTATTCCGAAGATGAAGGAACCACTTCGTGAAATTAGCTTCAGAACTGTTCCAGAGATTGGCAGAACCCTTAAAACATGCAACAGAACTACAAAAGAAATTGCAAACACTACGCTTGTCCGTCCATTTTTGGAGTATTGCAACACAGTGTGGGATCCTTATCAGGTGGGTTGAACGGAGGACATCGAAAGAGTCCAAAGAAGGGCAGCTCGTTTCGTATAATCACGATACAGGGAAGACAGCGTTACGGAAATGATACAGGATCTACGATGGGAATCATTACAACAACGGCACTTATCGCTGCAGCGTGAGCTACTTGCGAAAGTCCAATCGCCAACATTCTCCTCCGAATGCGAAAATATATTGTTAACGCCCAGTTACATATGTAGAAATGATCATCAGAATAAAATACGAGAAATCAGAGCTCGAACGGAGAGATTCAGGTTTTCTTTCTTCAAATTCAAATCAAATGTTTGTATAGCTTATGGGACTTAACTACGGGGTCATCAGTCCCTAAACTTACAAACTACTTACGAACTAGCTAATACTAACGACGTAACAAATATCCGTGCCATAGGGGGGATTCTAACCCCCGACTGTAATGGGCGTGCAGACCGTGACTGGAGCGCCTCAGTCCCCTCGGCCACCGCAGCCGGCTGTTCTGTCTTCCCGCGCGCTATTCGAGAATGGAATGGGAGATAAATAGTATAACGGTGGTTCGATGAACCCTCTGCCAGGCACTTAAATGTGATTTGCAGAATATCCCGTGTAGATGTAGATTCGACAGACAGTATACCGCTCCATTCGCACCATCAAGTGAACAGCCTCTGCTGACGGTATACTACGCCTTCCGCATCACTGGCACCTAATTTGAAGGGCAGTAACAAGCGCAACATGTAACGCATTTGTATCGGCTCTGAATAAATAGTTGCCACTATTTAAGTTCCAAACCTCGTATATTATTGAATTCAACTAGAAAATTATATACTAATAGCACTGTTTAATAACGAAAATTAGATACTTCCACAGTAAGGTGGCATAGGTCATGGATCATAGGTCAAGTACTGATACAGGTAGCATTAGTATCAAGTACTTGAGGTGTGAAAAGGCGGTGAAATGGCAGATCTGTAATTTTCACACTGATGATTCGTATAAAAAATTCTGACTTGATTGTGGCTGCACGATGGGAATGAATCGACTGGGAGCACAGAATGGGAATTGAAGCTAGAGGCATAGAACGTTCCACTTCGTAACTGGTTAGGTAATTCAGTTTTCTGAGGTCCAGTGTCAAGAGTGTGTCGAGACAACCAAATTTCAGAGACTACCTCTCTAACAACACAGTGGCCGACGGCGTGCACTCAGTGACTGAGAACAGCGGCACTTTTCTAGAGGCGTCAGTGCTGGCACACAATCAACACTGCGTGAAATAACCCCATCAATTTGGAATGCACGATGAACGTATCCATTCAGAGAGGTGGCGCAGATCCAGTGATTTGGAATTTCAATGTACAGGCATTCACACGCTTTATCTCTTGAGGGAATCCAATATAGGCTGCAAGCAAGAGGGTCATTAGTGTGCTATAAGCTGAGTATTTAGGTTGGATGGGTTGTTCAAAATCTTCAATCTTTGTAAATCTAAGGGACTTGACTACGTTGGTCATCAGTCCCTAAGCTTACAAACTACTTAATCTAACTTAAAGTAACTTATGCCAAAGACAACACAAACATCCATGCCCGAGGGAGGATACGAACCCCCAACGGCCAAAAGGCCACGCGCACCACAGCAGGGCGCCTTAGTGCGCACGGTTATTCTTCCATGGCGTTGGATGAGTAAGGCTTTGTTTATAGACTGCGGTTCCTCCGCTGCGGAGGTTCGACCTAAAAAGTGGGAACACGTTACAGACCGGCAGACATCGCCAAATCGCCGTTATTTTTGCAAATATCTCTGCAACGATGCAAGATATTGAAACACATAAAAGAGCGAAATTGTAGAGAATTTTCTCTTCTACAAATTCGGTTATTTAATTTTCGAGTCAGATGAACGGTTCGTTTGCAATTACACTTACATTACAAATGGCTTTTTTTAGTGTTACTAACGTATTTTTTGTCAGAAAAATTTGAAAAAGGGAGGTTCTGGTCTCTGGCGGCCTACAAGTATGCCTGTACAGTTTGGTGCTGATCGGTAGAACGGTTAGACTTAAAAAGTGGGAACACGTTACGGTCAGACAGACGGACGGACAGACAGACATCCCAAGATCGCCGTTATTTTTGCAAATTTCTGTGAAACGATGCGAGATATGAAAAAAACATGAGAGAGCAAAGTTGTAGCGAAATTTCTCCCCTACAAATTCATGTATTGAGTTTCCGTGTCAGATGAACGGTTAAGGCGTAATTTTAATTTAAATTTCGAGCTGTCAAAAGGCGGTCGCAAAGGCCCACTTTTAGTGTTACTACCGTAACCTAAAGTGGGTTAAAAGTCTCAGAAAAGGAGGTGGTTAGGTGGATCTCTTTTCGCAACGTTATGAAAATGGCTAAGAAGTTTTCTTACTATAATACGAGATAGTGCTACAGAGAGCATATGGTTCTTTATTGCAATCGGTCGCCGCCGATAGAAAAATTCGAGCTTTCTGAAGCTTGACGATCAAAATCACACAAGAATCGGATACCACGTCCTGCACGGACCGTTAGTATTTCGTTTTAGTCTCCATTAATATTATTGTAGAGCTTATGGGACTTAACTACGGGGTCATCAGTCCCTAAACTTACAAACTACTTATGAACTAGCTAATACTAAGGACGGCACAAATATCCATGTCCGAGGGGGGATTCGAACCCTCGATCGTAGTGGCCGTGCAGACTGTGTCTGAGTCGCCGCAGAACGCTCGGCCACCGCGGCCGGCATTAATATTTTACAGTATATGATAAACTTGCACGAATTCTATTTAAATGAAACCTGCATTACCTACGAAGAACGACAGATATCAGTGTCAGTACCATTTGGAGGACTATTCTGTAGTTTTAGCACTTGCAGTAAGATATAACCTAAATTGTAGCGATCAGTAAGCTGCAAGCTGTCACAATTTTGCAATGCAATACATGACCATCTAAGTGCAAATGCTAGAAAAATTGTATCATTTCACTAATAGGTAAGACTAAATACGAATTAAGGAAAAAAAATACGAATCATGACAAGGTCAATGGTTTATTGAGATGTCACTCTTTCAAACTAGCACATGTGAACAACAATAATATTTTTACGCGCTTTATACAAAACTGACTGACAACGAGTGGATGCTTACTCATCATCGTCAAATCCGTCCACATTTATGGTACATGTAGGGCGTGGTGAAACATGAAAATTCATCATGTGGGAACTCCAGATCGCCAAGCGTTTAGGAAAAAGGAATTTTGGTACCGACCTAACACCACATGCACTTTAATAATTGTCCCTCTGACAGTATGTTTATAAAACGGTGTTTGGCTCAACGGTAAGAGATCAGACTGGTATTGAATGCATCACGTGTTCGACTCTGGACGACGGCACATATGTTTGCGCTCCTTGTCAATGCGTATACTACTGACGTCACAGTCAACCGCAGTATCATATAAGTTATTTTGTATTTATATGTGAACATCAGCATCGGACGTCATTATTGCCGCGGCGGAGTGGCCGAGCGGATTGAGGCGCTATGCTCCGATGCGCGAGGCCGCTCCCTGTCGGGGTTCCAATCCCCTCTCAGGCATGGATGTTTGTGCTGTCTTTAGTATATGGTAGTTCATAAGTAGTTTGTAAGTTTAGGGACTGATGACCCCGCAGTTAAGTCACATAAGCTTAACAAACATTCGAACATTTTTGAAACAAGCACATTATCTTGCAAACTTCGGGTTGTAGAGGGTCCATAAGGAGCTAACACGAATAATCGCATACATTGAGTATAATTTGACTTTGGTAGCACTGTCGGCACAAAACAGCACCAGTGCCAACGACGCCGGCCTGAAAACTGGCAGCTATATAAAGGCCGCTACCAGACAATACATCATCAATCACTGTAATTTACAGTTCCGTGTACTTACTTTGCTGCCGACTGTAAACTGTGCTACGAGTACTGGACACTCTTTCTCTAGGGGTTACTCGCGCTGGAAATGGTTATTTTCACGCTTATTACGACCGTGCTCTGAACTAGTATCGTTGTTCGTATAGTGAACTTTGCCGTTGATGTGAGCCTTAATCGTTGACAACTTGTTGTGGAGCAACACTGCAGCGCTGTTGAGCAGTGTTGCTCCACAAGATATGGGCCAGCTCCTCACCAAGGGCATGATCTGATGATGATCCATGTAGATCGAAACCGGTCATCAAAATAAAATAAAATATTATTTTTGTATCCCATCCTCGTCGCCACTTTTGTATCCCATCCTCGTCGCCACTTTTATGTCTCGTTTCCGCCGGTATGTTGTAGGTGTCGGTGGCCAAGTAGAAAGAGACCGACACAGGAATAAAGGATGCACGCGTGTGCAGGTACGGAGGTGACCAGCCCGTGGGACAGCAGAAACTAGAAACAGTAGAGTAAATTAGAACGAGATATATATTTCATAGAGTCTTGGTAATACTTAACTTTTACATAGTTCTTGACTGCAGAATGCTGATACATAGTTTATATAGAGGCCTGCCTACTGATGATTCCTAGTGCCCATCCGATAGCTAAGTCTTAACTGGTGCCTATCTGATTCCCAAGTGGACGATGCAGCAGTCGTGGCCACGAGCGGGATTGCAGCAGAGGGCGCTCGTGGCTGACGTCGTAAGAACGCCGCGCCGTGCGTGCATGGCGGCGCGCGGCGAAAGTATGTGGCGCGCACTTCATACTTCTGCGACACCACAATTATATGCGATCTTGACTGCTTTATTTATTACATTATTTAAAGAAATTGAAGATCGCTGCTATTTTCCGTAGGAACAATGTTCCGTAAAAAATTAAATCCACAAATATACGACGAAATTTTCCACCGTGAAGACGGACTGCCATCGTACAGTATCAAAGTAATTCCCCCCCAAATATACGCCACTAGTGCAATCCTACGATGTATATTTTTATCGCCAGGTAAAAAATGTTATAAAAAATATTCCGAGCTGCACTTACCTCATCGAGAAAGAATCATTACCTGCGAAGCTTGCCTCAAACTACATCCCATTGTACATCACCAGCTATGTTTACAGGAATTGAGCGATGTGCTGCGTTGCGTGTGGTTGGCTGCTAGACTGTGCGACGGCTGTGTGGAAGGGCCGCGTGGTCTAAGGCGTCATGACACAGGCTGGGTGGCCGTTTCCGCCGGAGGTTCGAGTTCTCCCATGTGTGTGTGTGTGTGTGTGTGTGTGTGTGTGTGTGTGTGTGTGTGTGTGTGGTCCTTAGCCGGCCACGGTGGCCGAGGGGACTGAGGCGCTCCAGTCACGGTCTGCACGGCCACTACGGTCGGGGGTTCGAATCCCCCCTCGGGCATGGATATTTGTGCCGTCCTTAGTATTAGTTAGTTCATAAGTCGTTTGTAAGTTTAGGGACTGATGACCCCGTAGTTAAGTCCCATAAGCTATACAAACATTTGAACAATTTTTTTGTGGTCCTTAGTGTAAGTTAATTCAAGTAGTTTGTAAGTCTAGCGACTGATGACTATAGCACTTTGGTCCAATAGGTTTACAAACATTTGAACATTTAGACTGAATGAAATTGGCGCTAATGACCTAAACGCTTAGCACCCTAAAACGCCAATCATCATCATCATGAAAGAAGCTGTTTCAGAATGTTAATCAAGTTTGTTTTTCTATAGAGACATAAAGAAACACGTTAGTGTTAGAAGGCAGCGTTTATAACGTGCGTAAAATGCGGTCAAAATTATTACTCCCCTGTTCTTGCGACGAATATCTCCCCAGTACATGTAACAGATCAGTTGCAAAAGAATGGAGTTATCAATCTACATACACGACGGTACGTACAGTACTTTTTGTTTGCAGTCCCGAATTTCAATACTTACAGTTTTTGTACTTATACAAATTAATCAAATAACCTATTTGATGTTGCGGTTGTGACGTCAGTAGTGTAAATATTGTCAATGAAAATATTTGCTGCCGGGCGAAGTCGAAACCGCGGCCCTTTAAATACTGATCCTATCTTTTACCATATTTTGTTGTTTTCTTACTAACGTATTTTTATTTTATTTATTTATTTTTGTATTATGTTAGTTTGATGGAAGATCTAAAACGACAGCATATTTTGTCTTTTTCATTATTACTATTATTATTTTCTTTTTCTTTTTTTTTTTTTCTTGCCCTTCCCTCAGGGAAAAAAAAAGAAACGATAACTAAGAAACTAAATTCCTACAGCTACTTTGACCCTAGGAGAAAAAAGGAACCCCAACGTCTTCACGCGTTGGTTGGCGCCTAAGTAAAACTACCTCAAGAAACTATCTGCATAAGGGAAAATAAAGGTAACGAGTGGTAAATCAGAACAAAATAAAGAACATCTCTTTATTTAGTTTTATTACTATGGTTATTTTTATTATTATTATAGTTATTTATAGAGCTTTATGTACGTTGTATGTTTCGGAGTCTCAACAAGCCCCACGAATAGTAAGGTTCGTCTCGGATGTGTATACCGTTGAAATGTTCGGGTATGGACAGTGATTAAAAAAATTAAAATCCTTCTCTCTTGACTGAACAGATTTACCTGCGGAGGAATAACAAAGAATGAAGGGTAATATTCCTGGCAAGGAAAGCTATGATACGACGAATCAGATGCCAAACGTCAGCCACATTACCGCAAATACGATGTTCTTCACTGTCAGGTGATGCCATACGAGGGACAGAGTGGGTATTAGGTGAGGTGGATGCGACAAAGGCGAGATCGGCAAACATGCTTACCACTGAAAGTAAGGTACGAGACCGATTGTACATCAAACCAAGAAAAGAAACAGATACAGAGCGCCATATGGTACTATAGTTAAACTGGGGAAATTTCTGTTCAGTAGTGTTGGTTGGTACACTCCTTTGTAGAACGTCATAGACTGCTTTAGTTCTGAGTAAGTACAGGGCGGAAAAGTTGAGGTGGAGATAACTTAGCTCATGAATACAATATCTGATATAATGGAACGAGACTGGAATAACCGACAGCACGATCGGAGCTGACAGCGAGACCGGTGTGTCAGTGGACAATATAAGACCCGTTAAGCTCGTTGGGCAAAGTGTCCATATCATTATCTGGAAGCTAAGAAAGAAGGCATGAGCTCTATCCGGTACGTGAAACAGACCTACTCCTCCACTACGATCTCGGGGAAGGGTGAGTGATTCATAATTAACTTTGAACAACAAGCCACCGCTGACGAAAGACGCCATCGCCGCCAACATCCGACCGGCCATGGTAAGTGGATAAGAAAGACCTGTGCGACATGGGGAACGTAGCATGCGATACAGAAACTGACATATAGGAGTTGCTGAACAATATGCATGGATCGTAGGAGATGATCAATGAGACAGGCCCTGATCTGCTGAAGTAGGGGTGACGTAGGGTTCGGCAGTTGAAAGCGACAGAACGCTGGAAAATGTTTGTAATTCTATCGGACTCAACTGCTTGGTCATTATTCCGTAACTGACAAACTACTTAAACTAAGGCAAACTAACCTAAGGACAACACAAACACCCATCCCCGAGGGGGGGGGGGTCTTGAACTCCCGACGGCGCACGGCTCCGAACGCCGGAGATCAGCCAAAGAGTCAATACCTAAACAGCGGATGGTATCTTTGGTGATGAGCGGAGCAACGCGCCAATGAACATAGCGTGTGACTTTCAGACGTTGAGAAAGCTCCCCGATGTCTGACTACAAGTTGCCCGGACTTCATCAACATTACGTATACAGATTAATAAATCGTCAGCATAGGCTAAGCAACAGAATCGGTAGCCATCAATCGACATCTCCACCAAATGTTGCCGAAGATCAAAGAGCAAGGATTACAAGGCGAAGGCATGCATTATCGCTGAAAGGAGTAAACTCTGTCGTATAGAGCGACTAATTACGATCGGTGGGGTAAGTCTGCCGTTGCAAAGGACTCTAGATGAAGCACCCCTCAGAAGACGCATAGCCATCGTAATGACCACATCTGGGAAACCCACATGACGTAGGACAGTCGTAAGACAGGAATGATCAATTCTATCAAAAGCCTGACTGAAATGCAGCGACGCGAGAACACCGGAGATGTATTGTGCTCGTACCACAGCGATCATATCCCGGTAGTGACGTAAAACTATACGGATAATTTGATCTCCTTCCAAGGATGCTTGGTGTGTCCAAACGACATATCGAACACTGTGTTTGAGGCGTGCGGCCAAAAGGCGAGTGAAGATCTTCACATCACTGTTAGGGGTATGATAGAGTGATTATCACTGATACGTGTCTGATCATGGGGCTAATTGGCAGCGACAATAATCCCTTCAATAATGGCATCAGGAAAGTGCACCTTCACAGATATCAGCTCGTGGGAGATGGAAGTGAACGTGGTATGAGAAGACTGTGTATCTTATCGACTCCCTGCCTTGTCCTTTTGGGCATAGATCAACTTCATATGTCAGTTTAGTCGGTCGTTGAGTATATGGTAGGGTACATCAGCAGTATGAGACCTCTCTAACCGCTCCGCCCAAGTGCTGTCGCATGAGAACATAGATGTGGACTTAGCACATATCATCATTATCTGATGTTCAGGGGAGATAGGCATCGTGGAACAGTCCAGTAGGATCCTATAGTAAAAGTGCATCCTGCTTTTCCTCCAACTTGCAACGCCTTTTCCATACTGAATCAGAGTTTTAAGGAAAGCGGGTTTTACACACAGGATCCACCAGGATATGGTTGACGGGTATGTATATTTGTAGGCTCAAATGTTCAAATGTTTGTATAGCTTATGGGACTTAACTACGGGGTCATCAGTCCCTAAATTTACAAACTACTTATGAACTAACTAATACTAAGGACGGCACAAATATCCATGCCCGAGGGGGGGATTCGAACCCCCGACCGTAGTGACCGTACAGACCGTGACTGGAGTGCCTCAGTCCCCTCGGCCACCGCGGCCGGCTATTTGTAGGCGACACTAATATATGGTCTACGTGTCTCTGTTATCCGGCGACAGCCGAGCGAAGCGAGAAGTGCTACGTTCTGTTTCCATAATCCACGTCCGTGCCACACAACCTGTCAAGCGAGAACTACGTCACAAAAATATACTTCATGATCGGAGAAAGCAAGACGCCATATTTCCGCCTGTCGAGTGCCCCCTATTTGGGGTCATGAGTTGGAAATGCGATCCACCCGGTTCGAGGAATGTGCTGTGTAATAATTAAAGCCAAAACGATTACTGTGAACACTGTGCCACGTGTCGACAAGTGATACGTGATTGAGCCGCGCAACAACTTTGATAGTTAACTCTGCCAGATCAATAATGCTAGCACAATTTTCGCAACAGCACCAAAGACAAGACAATTCACTGCTGGAATGAAATAAAAGGAACCACACTCACGCTCACACTCTC
Source organism: Locusta migratoria (assembly GCA_026315105.1). Lineage (NCBI taxonomy): Eukaryota > Metazoa > Arthropoda > Insecta > Orthoptera > Acrididae > Locusta > Locusta migratoria. The sequence continues at coordinate 475,962,943 of CM048755.1, read as the reverse complement.
AGCCACGTTTAGGAAACATCGTTCATGTAAAACTCAGCTTGCCCTTTTCTCACATGACATCTTGCGAGCCATGGAGGAAGGGCAACAGGCGTATTGTGTTTTTCTCGACTTCAAAAAGGCGTTCGACGCGGTGCCACACTGCAGACTGCTAACGAAGATACGAGCTTATGGAATAGGTTCACAGATTTGTGACTGGCTAGAAGACTTCCTAAGTAATAGAACGCAGTACGTCGTTCTCGACGGCGAGTGTTCATCAGAGACGAGTGTATTGTCAGGCGTGCCCCAGGGGAGTGTGATAGGACCGCTATTATTTTCTATCTATATAAATGATCTGATGGACAGAGTGACTTGTAATTTGCGGCTGTTTGCTGATGATGCTGTGGTGTATGGGAGGGTGTCGTCTGTAACTGACTGTAATAGCATACAGGCGGACTTAGACAAAATTTCTAGTTGGTGTGAAGAATGTCAGCTAGCTCTCAATGTAGAAAAATGTAAGGTGATGCGCATGAGTAGAAAAAACAATCCTATAATGTTCGAATACAGCATTATTAGTGAGCTTCTTGATGCTGTCGCGTCGTTCATAGATCAAGGCGTAACATTGCAGAGCGATATGAAATGAAACGAACATGTAAGGACAGTTGTGAGTAAGGCGGACAGCCGACTTCGGTTTATTGGGAGAATTTTGGGAAGATGTACTTCACCTGTAAAGGAGACCGCGTATAAAACGCTTGTACGACCACGTCTTGAGTATTGCTCAAGTGTTTGGGAGCCGCAGCAGATCAGTTTAAAGGAGGACATAGAGGCGGTTCAGAGGCGAGCAGCTAGATTTGTTACCGGTAGGTTCGACCAATGCGCGACTGTCACGGAAATGCTCCGGCATCTCAATTGGGGATCGCTGGAAGAAAGACGACATTCTTTTCGTGAATTTCTGTTTAGAGGGCCGGAATTTGAAGCTGAGTGTAGTACGATCTTGCTGCCGCCTACTTACGTTTCGCGTAAAGATCACAAAGACAAGATAAGAGAAATTAGGGCTCGTACGGAGTCATATAGGCACTCTTTTTTCCTCGTTCTATTTGGGAGTGGAATAGGAAAGGAAATGCCTAGTAGTGGTATAGTGTACCCTCCGTGAAGCACCTTACGGTGAATTGCGGAGTATGTATGTAGATGTATAGACGGCAACGCAACACAACCTCCAAAATGGACAGATTAATGCCTCAGAAGTGAATACACGCCGTACCAAGTGGCAAAATGTCGTACTAGAAGCATGTTGTTCATCAACAAAAATGCAATTTTTATGACTGATGCACACAATACGGTGTAAATCAACCTTTAATACGTTGTTGTCCAGGGACAACACTGAAATGAAAGGATTAACGAGTATATTTCGCTTCTTACTTGAAATGAGAAACACTCATTATGCACAAAATATACTTGTCTGTCGAGCACTGCTGGAAAAAAGGATAGGGTGAAGACTCGGTCCGTCGAGCATGCCAGGAAAGCTCAGCCGATAGAGCGATTGCTCGCGAAAGACAAAGGTTCGCATCCCGATCCGGCACACAGTTTTAATTTGCCAGAATGTTTTATATCAGCGCACACTCCGCTGCAAAGTGAAAACATTAAAATAGAACAATGTTTTCGTTTCCTAAAAATACACTAGAAATTAATTCTATAAGGTATAATACTGTACAATTTTTTTTCATCAGAAAGTGTCATCAACAGAAGGAAAATTACATTCGTTTTCGTTGATATGACAATACACTCGTCATGTTCTTGGGGAGGGTGATCGCCCGAATGCTTTTTCTTCTAAGGGTGTCGAGTATTAAAAAATGTTGGGAAACAGTCATTTAAATAATCAAGTGCTGGTGCAGCGGCGCTGGCGTGAGGGCGTCGACACGAGCCCCGGCCGCGGCACACATGTGCGCTATTTTTTGTACCCGCAGCTTATTTATCACGGCCTACTGCTCAGCCCACATATGCGCTCGAGATAGCAGCTGTATCATTGTCCTCGTGAAGACGAACAGGAAGTCTGTCGGTGACTTTTGGAACGAAATCAGAGCAACACTATTTCCTGCCGGCCGCGGTGGCCGAGGGGGCTGAGGCGCTCCAGTGACGCTCAGCACGGCCACTACGGTCGGGGGTTCAAATCCCCCCTCGGGCATGGATATTTGTGCCGTCCTAGTTCGTAAGTAGTTCATAAGTAGTTTGTAAGTTTAGGGACTGATGACCCCGTAGTTAAGTCCCATACGCTTAACAAACATTTGAACAACAAACAACACTATTTCCTGCTTGGTTGATATGTGAAGTAGTATGCCCTACCTACAACTTAGCTTTCACCATATTCACGACCATCTAGTGAGGTGGTGCAGTGGTTAGGACGCTGGACACACAATCGGGAGGACGGTGGTTCAAACCCAACTCCGGCTATCCAGATTTACGTTTTATGTGATTTCGCTAAATCGCTCCAGTCAAATACCGGCATAATTCTTTTCAAAGAGGACGACCGATTCCCTTCCCCACATTTACCAAAAATGTTGCGAGCTCGTGCTCCGTCTCTAATGGCCTTGCTGACGTCGGCACTTTAAACTACAATAGTCCTTCCTACCTCCATATTCACGCCAGTATATCCATGCTTGGTAACATATCCCCCGCGGCATCTATATGATCAGGATCAGAAATTTCGAAACAGACTAGGTAAAAAGAAGTGTAGTGCCACGTTTAAAAAGTTCAAATATTTGTAAATCTATGGGACTTAATTACTGCGGTTATCAGTCCTTAGGTTTACAAACTACTTAAACTAACTTAAGGACTACACACAAACCCATGCCTGAGGGAGGACTCGAATCTCCGACGGCAAGCAACTGCGAGCTCTGCAGCAAGGCGCCTTAGGCGGTCACTCCACCGTGGCGCCACAGTAAAAAACTAAATAGTTTTATTAATCACAGTCTTATTACTCGTACAACTGCAAGCATCACTGGTGACATGAAGCAACCTCACAGCTGTAGATGCAATGCAAGAAAAGAAAGTGTAGCACCCTGAAGGACATGGTAATATTATTAACATGGGAGGTGATATGTTGTCAAGTAGGACATCAGTGAAGGAGCTTATTATAACAAATTCGGACTAAATGAAACATACAGCATTGTAAAGATTACAGAAACAGTTACATCATTATACAATGAATCTTCATGGTGACAATGAAGGCTTATATTCTCGCTAGCAAAAAAACCTGCAGATGCCCGTTGGCATCTTGCGATAGACTGTACACAACATTTTGCACTTTTTGTTGCAAATTTGAAATTATTGTTGCTTGCTCTGCAGAACGAGTAACTTCCCCCTTCACACATGCCACATAAATGTGATATTAGCGAGACACCTGGAGATCTGGTAAACTGAACCTAGTGGAAAAGACGTTACATTACACAAGCCATTAGTATGCGTCCATTGTCCTGCTGAAGAAACCCATCACCGTCTTGTCGAAGAAACGACAGTAGCTTCGAATATCAGCCTCTTTAATCTAACCGCCAGTGACTGCTTAATATAAAAAAAATTAAACGTGAACCCGAGTTATACTTAATAGTCCATTACGATGAGCCTAGAATAGTATCTGTGAACTCCAATATTCACCTACAGACAGAGGATGATTTCGTCTCTGTAGACAGCAATACGTTACACCACTACCCAGTCAACTCGAGGACGACCGCAGAGTAACTGTGATTAGAGGAGTCGATGTGTCAGCGGTAGCCTGGCCAAATTCACGCCGTCTTCTTCATTTTACTACATGTGGATGATTTTTAACATTCCATGAGGAAACAGCAACTGTAGCATGTGTCGAATTTTCGTGTTTGTAAGTTTTTAAGGTATTTGGTCGGCCACTGCTGACTTCACAATACGCCCACCTATACGTGTATCCATAACACGCGGTTTTGTTTCCGACATTGTATTTAATTGCTGTGCAAAGTCACTGGCTCGCATGCTTTACAACGTTTTGTAAACACAGAGCCCTAAATCGCACGTAAAACGGTCAACACAAAATGAGTCAAATAGCTCCCAGTCGCAGGTTCGAGTCCTCCCTCGAGCATGGGTGTGTGTGTGTGTGTGTGTGTGTGTGTGTGTGTGTGTGTGTGTGTGTGTTGTCCTTAGTAAAATTACACTAATTTGTTTGTAAGTCTAGGGGATGATGACCACTTTAGATTGGTCCCATAGCTTTACAAAGATTTGAACATTTGAATCAAATAATGAACATTTTTACGTTTATGTACTAAAGTAATACTCAAGATATCAGGGTTAACAGATACGTGGTTCCGTATTCGAAGTCCAACGCGCTCACTAACGTAACACACTTAAGATAAATAACTATTCTAAAAGTGATTCGGAGGACTACTGTATTTGATTGTTAGTTATTTTTGTGTCTAATAATTTCAATAGACTCTCGTTTAACAGTCAGACCTTCCCGCATAAGTAACGGCTGCAGTTATGGCTGATGTAGACTGCAGATGTAGAACACTAAGAAGTCGCTGTCAACTAAGCCAGTTGTGAACTTATACTTCGCTACTACGTTAACTGAACTTGGTGTGAACTGGCTGAGAGCTGCCGCATAGCCAGCCGCGGTGGCCGAGGGGACTGCGGAGCGTCAGTCACGGTCTGCACGGTCACTACGGTCGGGGGTTCGAATCCCCCCTCGGGCATGGATATTTGTGCCGTCCTTAGTGTTAGCTAGTTCATAAGTAGTTTGTAAGTTTAGGGACTGATGACCCCGCAGTTAAGTCCCAAAAGCTATACGAACATTTGAGCTGCCGCATATCGATATTTATCCCGCGATGGATGAAATGATCTTGCATTGCTCGGATCCTTCTCAACATGCCCTCATGAAGATAGGAGAGACTTGGGCGCTTAAATGTCTTCCACTCTTCGACGGCGACTCTCTGAACTTCATACATTGTGTCAATTACCAATCAATAGCAGTGAAAGGATATTTAAAGGAAGATTAGAGTTTAACGAACAATTGATGTCATGGTCATTATAGACGGAGCAGACGCTCGGATTGTTCTGCTAAGGATTGGGAAGACAATCGAGCGTGCCCTTTCAAAGGAACCATCCCGGCAATTGCCTGGAATGTTGTAGGGAAATCAAAGGAAACCTAAATCCAGATCATCGGGGGCGAGTTTGAATCGCTGTCCTCCCGAATGCGAGACCAATATGTCACCACTGTGCCACGTCGCTCGTTATTAAAGGCTGTTTGTGCGTGTAATGACCATAAATGTGGCTGCCTCACCTCCTCCCCAATGTTTTGCGCCTGTGATCTGGGAAGCGCATTAGCACTTGCACGCCTCATAATATTTCTACTACAGCAAACAAGTAAATGGGCGGCTACGACATAGATTTACTTTCGATGATATATATTCCTTCAACTGCCTCCTCTAGATCCTGAACCAAAGAGAGTATTTATTTCTGTTAGGAAAGTAGGTTTACAACCTAAATAGTTCAAGTGGGGGCGGTTATCTACGGTTTGGACACCACAGCACTCCTAGTTGCTTGCAAATGCCAGAGCCCAATTACGTCGCGTTGTCCCTTACAAGGTGTAATTTGTAGATAAAGGTCATCACTGGTGGTAACCGCGGGAAAGAACAGACACCATATCAATAAGAGGAAGATCTGTCAGTGAGGGAGTAGAGGATTGTGGTTGCAATATCTTAGCAGTTAAAAAATCATGAAAAGCTAACACCATGAGGTACTATACGTGAAAATATTCTTGTGTGTGAGTATTCTTAAGCAAGCAAGTTTGTACACATCCCTCCAATTAGTTTCATGGCTTTTTTTTAAATACGATCAGTTCACTCACTCTCTTACAGAACCACCTATTCACCTAATTTATGACAGTGTATTTTCTATTTTTAAGAAAGCGTAATTTCCTTCACGATTTAATTATTTATGATATGAATTTTTAATTAATTACGTCCTAGTAATACTTGCTAAAGAAAGACTTGCACAAACAAAGATAAAATTACACGGACACTGAGTTCACCTTTTAACCTTTAAAGCACTTAACGATATACACGGGTTTTGTTAATATTTGTGTTGTTGTTATGTAACTCGATTTTTTTGTAGATAGCACAGCTTTTCCATATTTCAGTATTAACTCCGGAGAATGTTAAAGTTGTTTTCTGTCATGTTGTATGCGTCTGTTTTATTACACTCATACATTTTTAAGCTGGAAAACAAACTGTTAACTAAACTAACAATTAGTGGAATGAAAAGCAAGAACTCATAAACTAACAGAACTCTGAAGTATGGGGAGTTAAGCCAACGTTTTTGATAACGTACGTGGTGTTTTCAGTCCGTGAACTTTCGTAAGGGCAGTTATTCCATGTTGCAAGAGACGAAAATGTAGAGCTGGTTATAAATGTTGTGAGAGCTAATGGTAGACGTTTTGGGCGACAAAAAGAAAACATATTCGAACCAGCTCAGCTCTCACCGCAGTTGAACAGCGCGACACCGCAAGAATAATAAAGGATTATCCAGTTGGCACTCTGCTAGTCAAACACACAAATGTGTACATACACACTATTTACGTTTTCAACAGATTTACGTCTTCCGTCAGGCTTTATCGCCTTTCAGAAGAGATACAGGCCAAATTCCGTTAAGATTTTTATTTCCGGTCTACATTTAAATATAAAAGCAAAGGGAAGGTAGTCGTCCTGTACTTTCAGATAAAGCACAAAGCCGGGTTTTTAAGCGGAATGCATGCATTTAACGCCTGCTTCTGACGTTGAAATCACTAGCGCCCGCTATTGTAATGGCTCTCGAGATGCAAGTAAGGAGACAAGTATCGTGGGGAAAAGTTTTTCATCAACGGAATGTGGCCAGCAACTGAAGGAGAGATGGTACTGCATAGCTGCTCACCATTATAAATTACGTGAAAGTTCTGTGTATGAACCTAATCCACTGTGCGGTATGTTATCGAGTACGAGCGGTAAACTTGTCTTCAAATGCATTGGCTTCCTTTACACTCCGCTCAGGCGAACAGTTGATACAGCCGCACCCCTACGAGCAGTAGTGCGACTGTCCCACATCCTGCTCTCAGCATGGAGTATGTATGGAACCGAGGGAGCTAACTCTAACACACTAGTCGGGCATTCTGAAGGACGCCGGAGCAAACACCCCTCCTGCCGCCCTCATTCAGCTTTCCCGTGATTTCCCTAAATCACTACAGGCAATTGCCGAGGTGTTTCCTTCCAAAAGGCACCGCAGAATTCCCTCCCCATACTTACCAAAATTTAATCCGAGCGTGTGCTCCGTCTCTAATGACCACGCTGTCGTCGGGACGTTAGACCCCAAACATCCGTCCTTGGAATATGGGACTGTTTAATTTTTAACCTATCTCTAATAGATGAATTAAAAGCTACATTGTTTATGACAGGATGCAGAACTTTCTATCCAACAGCCTCTGTGTGTCTTTCACGCTTAACCCTTTCATTCCCACATTATGAAATTTGCTTTTAAGAACTTAAAATTCCTTGTTCTCTGTATTAATGCAATGCACTAAACATAAAAATACGTTCTTTAATATTTTTGACCAAAAATTACTTTTATATCAATTTCTTCATTCTCAACAAGGATTCTGTCGATTTTTAGGACTGTCAGATCAATAATCTTCACGATAGCACCAAAGACCAAGCAATTCACTGCTGATGTACAATAACACGTGCCTCAACAACACTCGCGCACAGCCACGTACAGGCAGTAACGTATCGTCACCTCCAACACGGGGATGGTTAATGCCTCTGAATTTGGCATATGCCTCACCAAGCAGCAAATTGTCGTTCTAGAAGCATCTTGTTCTTCAACATCAGTGCGACTTCAATGATTGAATCAGATAATAGTGTGTAATGCAGTTTTTAATACGGTGTTGTCTAGGAGCAACAGCCGCGGTGGAGTAGCCGAGCAGTCTAAAGCGTCTCGCTGCGGAGCGCGCGGTTGCTCGCCGTGGAGGTTCGAGTCCTCCCTGGGGCATGGGTGTGCGTGTTGTCCTTAGGTTAGTTTACCTAGGCTTACGTAGTTTGTAAGCTACGGACAGATAACCACGCAGTTTGGTCCGATAGATTTACAAACAAACATCTAGGAACAACATTGGGAATGAAAGGGTTGACAGTCACTTTTCATTGGCACTGTCAGGGAAAATATAATCCTTTTCACACGTTGTCATTATGTATATTGTTTATTTACAACAGTTAGATCCGAGGCCTTCTCATCAGTACCCAACGACGATAACCACAATTGCACCAAGTGGAATATTGCCTTCTCAGTCGATGATTCAAACCTTGTTAATTTTTAATATATGAGCATTAGAAGGTGGACTACTTGTACACCTTTATTCACCCGATGACTTTACAATTCACATTTGTATGTTTGCCTGAGTGTTCAGTGAAATGCTTTGGCCGGCCGCGGTGGCCGAGGGGACTGAGGCGCTCCAGTCACGGTCTGCACGGCCACTACGGTCGGGGGTTCGAATCCCCCCCTCGGGCATTGATATTTGTGCCGTCCTTAGTATAAGGTAGTTGATAAGTAGTTTGTAAGTTTAGGGACTGATGACCCCGTAGTTAAGTCCCATAAGCTATACAAACATTTGATTTTGAATTTCAGTTGCCGCTTTTTGCATTATCCACATTTATTGTATAAATCATTTTGCAGTTCGTTTTGATTTTCTCTTGATTTTACTATATAGTGAGAGCATCATCTGGAAACCATTTAAAAGTGGTTCTCAAATTGTCCCCTAAATCTTTTTTGTGGATTAAGAACATCAGAGGGTATATTACAAGTATTTGGAGTACTATGTGTATCACTTCGGTCCCGATAAATAACTACTCGTCAGTTACAACTAATAGTGGCTTTTAGGACAGAAAATCACAAATGAACAAGCGCTACTGATGCGTTCTTCAACTTTATTAGAAGTTATTTGTAAGGAAGGATGCTGAAAGCCTTACAAAAATCTGAGAAAAAAAGTAGTGGGCTTGAGATCGTCTATAGAGAGTACTCATAACTATTTGTGAATAAAGTGATAGTTGTATTTCATACTAACGACATTCCTTGGCTATTTGCTGGTTGTGTGTTAATAAATCCTTTTCTTTTTGGTGTTTAGAACACAGAACATGTTTCAAAATTCTACTTCACTTCGATGACAATTATATATGCAACGAATTAGTTCTATCCTCGTTTCTTGTGCGTTTATGTGACCTTTATTCTTTAGGGGCGGCATATTTCTCTGTTTTAGAAAAAAAAATTACTGCTTTGACGGCGATATAAATTGAACACAAGAATATAAAATATGTATTTAGAAGTTCTACCGCTCCCCCCATACCTAGAAACCGTCAACGAAGTAACAGCAGAAGATACAAGACTGAAACCATTTTTAAAACGAAAAGAAATTGTGAGTGCGAGTGAAGTGTGATCTCTTGTGAACAGTACGTTGCAAGGCATCAAAGATATGTTCTATAATGTTCATGTCTGGGGAGTTTTGTGGCCAAGGAATGTGTCTAAAATCAGAAGGGTGTTCCTCGAGCCACTTTGCAGTAATTCTGGACGTGTTTGGTGACACATTGTACTGCTGGAATTGCACAAATCCAATGGAACGCACAATGAAAATGAAACTGCCTGAACTACACTTGTGCGTACTATTATGGAGTACTGCTACCCATTATGGGATCCCCACCAAGTGGGACTGATGGTTGATATAGAGAAAGTTCAGAGAAAGGCAGCTCGTTTTGTATTATCACCGTGTAGGGCAGAGAGCATCACAGAAACGATTAGGGATGGAAATCATTAAAAGAAAGGCGTTATGCGTTGCGGCGAGATTTATTTGCGAAATTCCTGTCACCAAGTTTCTCTTCCGATGCGAACATATTTTGTTAGCACCCAACTACACAGGGAGACATGATCATCTTAATAAAATAGGAGAAATTAGATAGAAAACAAAAAGATTCAGTGAATGAAATGAATTGCAATTTGCGATGTTATGGCATCACTGTATTAGGTTTAGATGGAATACCAAACTGTGGCGAATGAAAATTTGTGCCCGGCTGGGATTCGAACCCGGGATCGCCTGCTTACTAGGCAGACGCGTTGAGCACTCCGCCACCGAGGACACAGTGACCAGCCCGACTGCAGAGGACTCTTCCCTGCACGTCTCCCGCCACACACAAATCTCCATTCGCCACGCTGTCTCTTTCCTATACCACAGCCTATATGTGCAGGGAAGAGTCCTCTGCAGTTGGGCTGCTCACTGTGTCCTCGGTGGCGGAGTGGTCAACGCGTCTGCCTAGTAAGCAGGAGATCCCGGGTTTGAATCCCGGCCGGACACAAATTTTCATTCCCCACAGTTTGGTATTCCATCTAAACCTAATACAGTGATGCCATAACATCGCAAATTGCGATTCATTTCATTCATTTGAACGCTGTAATTCGTCAAAAATATATATAAAGAAAGATTCAGGTGTTTCTTTTTCCCCACGCAGAGAACGGTAGAGAAATATCATCAAAGCGGTTCGAAGAACTCTCTGGCATGCACTTAAATGAGATTAGAAGAGTAATTATGTAATTCATTTCATTCATTTGAACGCTGTTCAAATGTTTGTAAATCTTATGGGACTTAACTACGAGGTCATCAGTCCCTAAACTTACAAACTACTTATGAACTACTTACAACTATGGACGGCACAAATATCCATGCCCGAGGGGGGATTCGAACCCCCGACCGTAGTGGCCGTGCAGACCGTGACTGGAGCGCCTCAGTCCCCTCGGCCACCGCGGCCGACTTGAACGCTGTAATTCGTCAAAAATATATATAAAGAAAGATTCAGGTTTTTCTTTTTCCCACGCAGAGAACGGTAGAGAAATATCATCAAAGCGGTTCGAAGAACTCTCTGGCATGCACTTAAATGAGATTAGGAGAGTAATTATGTATATGTAGAATCAGGGCAGGTGATCAGACAGGACGCGCACGTACGTCTCACCTGTCGTAGTCGTATCTATACCTGCTGTCATGTAAGAAGCCGCTTCCGCGCATTGAGGCGGAGCGTGAGGGGATAGCGAGGAGCTACGACCGAGCGCCAACAGCTGCGCCTGCGGGAGAAACATTGCGTAACTCGCGGCCAGCCACGCACCTACAGAGTGAACATTATTGGCTGTCACTGCCGTACTGGAGGGGGATGCGCAGAACGGCTGAAAACTGGGCCGCCTTCGTAGCTGACGCCGACTATAGAAGTATCAGAAGTCCGCTATCACTCCTTCTGCACACGCCTCACACATACTATTACAGAGGCCCTACTAGCTTGAACAGTCCTCTGCTAACGCGCAGGGTTCACGGAGTTGTAAGGTTGTTTCTATACACGTACAAGTCCACTCGCTCGACACAATTGGAAAAGAGATTCGTCAGATCAGGAACCATGTTTCCACTCATCAACAGTCTAATGCCGGTGTTGTCGGAACCAGACGAAGTGTAACGCTTGTTGTCGGGCGGTCATAAAAGATACACGAATGGGCCTTCGGCCAACACCAGCTAGAAGATGTTCAAATGTTTGTATAGCTTATGGGACTTAACTACGGGGTCATCAGTCCCTAAACCTACAAACTACTTATCAACTAGCTTATCCTAAGGACGGCACAAATATCCATGCCCGAGGGCGAGATTCGAACCTCCAACCGTAGTGGCCGTGCAGACCGTGACTGGAACGCCTCAGTCCCCTCGGCCACCGTGGCCGGTCCACCTAGAAGACAAGGCCTTACAACAGGCTGTGCATACGTCACACTTAGAGGCCGCGGCCGCCACCTCACTGGCTGTTGGCTGGGGCACGCCCACCGCCGCGCAGCGGCCGGCCAATCAGATGGCGGCCGCGGCCTCTAAGTGTGACGTAGGCACGGCCTGTTGTAAGGCCTTGTCTTCCAGGTGGTGTTGCTTAGGCTCAGAAAACCTATATCGTTGATGTTTCGTTCAATGGTTCGCAAGCTGACGTTTGTTGATGACCCAACAATGAAACCTGCCGCGGTGGCCGAGGGGACTGTGGCGCGCCAGTCACGGTCTGCACGGCCACTACGGTCGGGGGTTCGAATCCCCCCCTCTGGCATGAATATTTGTGACGTTCTTAGTGTTAGCTAGTTCATAAATAGTTTGTAAGTTTAGGGACTGATGACCCTGTAGTTAAGTCCCATAAGCTATACAAACATTGGAAACAAATATCTTTTTGAAATCCGCAGCAATTTGTGGATGTCGGAGATTATATGTTTTAACGGATTTGCGATATTCACGGAACACTCCTGATATGGTCGTACGGGAAAATCACCACCTCATCGGTACCATGGAGATGCTGTGTCCCATCCCTCGTACGTCGTCTACAACTCCATGCTCAAACTCACTTAAATCGTGTTAACCTGCCATTGTAACAGCAGCATCCGATCTAACGCCAGCGCCAGACATCCGTTGTCTTATATATATGTATCCGACAGCAGCGCCGTCCTTTGAGTGTTAGATATCTCTGTGTTTACATTCGCGTTCTATACCAGTTTCTTTGGCTCGTCGGTGAATTTTGCAGGGTCCTTCAGCTGCCTCTACTACTGTCGAGATATGCAGCCGCATCATACATCACGCTACTATTCTTGTATTACGAACAATTCGAGTTCACGATTGATCAGTTAGGTGTTTAATATATTATTTGCTTCAGCGTTAACTAGTTTTAAGCGTTAATTTCACTCTTCGTTACACCCGATCAATAGGCACAACATATTAACATAGTTAGATGGTTCACGGACATAGGTAAATGAAACAAGTAACTGACGTTTCGCGAACAGCCTCTTTGGTGGCATCACTCCAGTGCTGTCATTCGTAAAGCTCGCCAGCCGTCGAAACGCCGCCAGCCCGGAAGTCACAACGAGGCCCTCGAGGTGGTTCTAGTGAAGCCTCGCCTGCCTATCAGGAGAGGCGGCTCCAATGTTCAAATGTCTGTGAATCTTATGGGACTTAACTGCGGGGTCATCAGTCCCTAAACTTACTAACTACTTATGAACTACTTACGAACTAGGACGGCACAAATATCCATGCCCGAGGGGGGATTCGAACCCCCGACCGTAGTGGCCGTGCAGACCGTGACTGAAGCGCCTCAGTCCCCTCGGCCACCGCGGCCGGCTGAACTTTCGGCTAAACGCCGTTATTGTGGTAACAGTCTAGTATGTTGAAGTTTGATGCGGCTTGTACGGAAAAACATAAAACATTATGTATACCTTTGGTGCATACCTATACCATCTATTAGTCATAGTTATGCTTCATACACGTTCTAAAAATTGTTAATACTTATGCAGCGATTAACTGCGGTCGGGGGTTCGAATCCCCCCTCGGGCGTGGATATTTGTGCCGTCCTTAGTGTTAGCTAGTTCATAAGTAGTTTGTAAGTTTAGGGACTGATGACCCCTTAGTTAAGTCCCATAAGCTCTACAAACATTTGAACATCTAAATGAAGTACATTTGTGTATGTTACTTTTTTAACATTTTTTTCCGATTTCGGCCCAGTCATCCCTGGCTGCATACTGTTTGCAACGTCATCAGCACATACCACTTACTGTGAAGTTGTGGTTTCATCAACGCGGAGGAAATAACAATGTATTAGATGTGTTTAGAATCATTTGTAAGATCAGTTTACCGGAAATTCACACCAATCTATATATATATATATATATATATATATATATATATATATATATATATATATATATGTATTTATACGCGATGACGGCGTAAAGTTCAACTACTTAATGCTGCGGTATATCCATTTGATTGCCTTCTACGACCACGTCTGCGTACGGTGGCATCAGGAAGGAAGGAAGCTTTTGGGTTTAACGTCCTGTCGACAGCTTGGTCATTAGAGACGGAGCTTACGCTCGGACTTTTCGGTAAGGATTGGGCAGGAAATCGGCAGTACCCTTTGAAAGGAACCATCCCAGCATTTGCCTGGAGTGATTTTAGGGAAATCACGGAAAACCTAAATCAGGATGGCCGGAGGTGGATTTGAACCACCATCCTCCCGAATACGAGTCCAGTGCGTTACCACTGCGCCATCACGCTCGGTGTGGCATCAGAAACCACCACCTTGCTGCACTCGCTGTACGGCGTGTCTAAGACTTCAGGCTGACCAGACAGCCACAAAGTAAAATCTCCGACGATTGTCTGGTTGAAGGTAGATGTGTCTCTTCTGCAAGTAGCACTTTATGTCATTTCTTAAAAGTCCATTTAGCATGCTGTTGGGCCCATCTGTACTGCACTGCATGGTGTCTTGGGGTCAAAGCTGGACCTAGTTATGAACGTCGAATTTGAAGTTGTACCATGGTGCCTGTTATGCGCTGTTTGAGCCGAAACACGGCGTCCTGCGGCTGCACGAAAACCATTTTTCTGTATGGTGTCATGACTCTCAGGGTTCCTCATGGCTGAAAGCCGTAAGTAGCGGTCATTAGATGCTATGGTAGCCTTCGAGCGACCAGAGCTGGCAAGTCATCTGTGTCTCTGTACCTCCTCGACATCCGAACAACATCGCTTTGATTCACTCCGATACGTCTGAAAACTTCTCTTGTTGTAAGTCCTTCCTGACACAAAGTAACAATATGGATACGATCAGACTTCTGAATTGACCTTCTAGGGGTGGCGTAACTACTGCATGGCATTTCCTTCCTGGTGTTATGGCTGCAATTGATCTACCGTCTTACTCCGTCGCATTGGTACTGTTCATGCGTTGTTTACCACATTGTGCGGGATGAGTAAAATCTATGGACAACCTAATGAACAGTGATCTTGATATAATATACACATTCACTGTCAGTGTTCAGGAGATGTTGGAACAAGGTAATGCAACACTTTAGATGTGTGTATAATGAACAGAAAATGTGATGTGCCTACTGCTACTTTAGTGAGTGTGAATAATGAAACTTTGTTTGGACATTAAAAACTAGGGCAGGTTTCTACAACTGGTGTATGTGAATAACCAGTATTTTCAGAAAAGCATATTTTCTGCCTTCAGTCTCTCAGTAGAGAACATCACATTTAGTATCATAAGAATGACAAGGTGGACTCTTTCTCATACAGACACAAACTCGTTTCATGCTCATTCCATCTTGTAGTTATAGCACTATCTGTTCAACCAACAAATAAATTTCCACGCAGATTGCAGGAAATCCTATAAATTCTTCTCTGAAATGTTTGTGAAGCTTAAGAGACTTAACTGCGGGGTCATCAGTACCTAAGCCTACAAGCTAATTATGAACGACCTTATACTAAAGACGACACAAAACATCCATGCCCGAGGGGGATTCGAACCCCCGACGGGGAACGGCCTAGCGCATTGGAGCATAGCGCCTCAATGCACTTGGCCACTCCGCCGCGGACAATTTACTCTCTCTGCTACAGGTGAAATTATGTCTTTACTGTTAAACATAATTTGTTCATCGGTCTTTCTAGTATAAAAAACTGATATCTAGTTCCAAGATTTCAGTTTGCTGGAAGTACCTGTGATGTGCAAATTACATATTGCGTGGTTTCCATTTTCAGTTCTTTTTGAGTTGATACTCTGTCTCTACTTTTTCTATGTATGTTTCTTATTATGGTAGGACTAGAAACATTACAGTACAGTATTTCTGTAATTATTATTACAAAGCAATGAGCTGATATCAAGGAACACATTATCAAATGTTCAAATGTCTGTAAATCTATCGGACCAAACTGCGTAGTCATCAGTCCGTAGCTTACAAACTACTTAAACCTAGGTAAACTAACCTACGGACAAACACACACACCCATGCCCCAGGGAGGACTCGAACCTCCACGGCGAGCAACCGCGCGAGACGCTGTAGACCGCTCGGCTACTCCACCGCGGCCACACATTATCAAAGTGATATGAATAGACATATCACTTTTTAACATGTATATATGCGTGGCTATCTTCCGCAGGAAACCTCGAATTCTTTGGCTTTGGAAATGCAAACACCGTTGTTCTGTAGTTATTTATTTAGTTATTTTATTCAGACACGTTGCACTCTCTTCTACGTCAAGGCATCACCAGTTGATTGTTTTATCTAGAAATTACATTCCTGTTCTCAGCTGTAGCATTAACATTGTATTAAAAAAAAATGAATATCACTTTTATAGGTGCAGTACAGCGGAGTCTTTCTTGAACACGCTGTAGGAGGAATACAAGAAACAGTAAGGTACCTTTATTCCCACAATTTTTATTGAAAATAACTGTTACAGGTTTTCCCCTTTCGGCTCAATTTGACTTACCAACTTGTCTTTTCAGTTTCAATGAAATAAATTTTCCATGTTTCTGTACAGTCGTGAAACTGATTTCGTCACAGTTATAGATTTATCAGAACATAATTTATGTCTTTCTATTATAATTAGATGCGGCGGAGCGGCTGAGTGCATTGAGGCACTGTGCTACGATGCGCGAGGACGTTCCCCGTCGGGGGTTCGAATCCCCCTCGGGCATGGATGTTTGTGCCGTCATTAGTATAAGCTAGTTCATAAGTATCTTGTAAGTATAGGGACTGATGACCCCGCAGTTAAGTCCCATAACCTTTACAAACATTTGATTTGAACATTTATTGTAATTAAAACATACTTAAATAACAGAGTGTCTTTTACCATATTAAACAGACCTGGTTTCATGGTACTCGTCGATTCTGGATCTCTGAGGACGGGGCAGAACTCATTACTAACATTTTATGTCATTTATTTTCTTTTAAATATTTTTTATGACTCACGACTGAAGTGGTGCGGTGTTTTCAACAACTCAGTAAGTTTGAAAGATATTTTAAAGAACTCCTTTTCGAGTGGCAACAGTCTATCAGATAGACGTTTTACGTGAACCTGTAAAATATTTCCGCATCCACAGTAAAAGCGTTTGATGTTCAGAAGAGAAATTTCATGACCTCATTTTGTAGCGGAAATGTGATCAGTTAACGTGCTCTTAGGCTCTTTTCTGTTAGTATAACCTCAACAGCCTGTTTCATGGTATCTGCACACTGTCTGCCCTTTCAGAATTTGCCCGATGCTTGAGTTATAATTTGCAACGTACAGAAACACGTACGAAACATATGAAATGAAGTCACCGGTACTAGTAAGTATGACAAATAAAACTGTCATTATAGTAGTACGAACAAAATTCCCAATGTTATAACTACTTCCATACTAGGTGCGAAACATCTCGTCACTGAATGTAATATAATGTAATTATATCAAACGAAACTCATTATAATAGTAGTACCAAATTTCTTCATTATGTCGACCTATGTATAATTACATTAGGTGCGAAACAGTACGTACAACGAAGACTAACATCAATTGTTTTTCGGCGCGTGAAGTATCATTTAAGTTTTGACTTTGTTTTCAACAATCATTAATAGGTATAAAAATAGTAATTAAGCGTATGTGCTATCACCCCTTTCAGCTTCTGTGCCACACTACCTAAAAGGCGCTGCTCGAGTCCACCGACTATGTAAAAAGAGGCCACATAAATTCAGTAACACAAAAATACATCTAACAGAAAAGGAGGATCAATAAAGTAGACAAGCTGTCGGTCTTAGTGATAAAAAGAACAAACGTCACCAATTCTTGTGCAGCACAGGCTGTACTTTACTCAGAGACGTAACAGCGCGATCTTTGTCTGTGTTTGGATGACGTAACGACCCAATCGTTACGCGGATGTATATAAACCGCACGCCTTGTCGACGTTCTTTAAGTTCGGAAACCATCTAACGAAGTCTGTATGACTTCTAAATGTTTCGGCCATTAGAAGGTGAAACTTTAGGTACACAACTATGCTTTAGCCCAAGGCCTAAGATATGTGTGACAGTACACAGTTTACCAATTATAATGAAAGTTTTATGTTTTGTGATACAAGGTTGCGCTGGTGGGCGAGCAGTATAGAAGAAATGGACTATACAGATCCTTTCATTATTCGTAATTGCAAGAGCATAAGCTTTATTGACAAATATTTTGAAAACATTCCTGTAGTTACTCTCCCCCAATGTGATTTCTGGCTGGACTAGAAAGGCTGTTGTATATTACAATGCACCCTTTCGTTCCAAGATGGTCAGGGAACAACAGTTCTATATCTCTGGCAATAACACACTCGCGCGCGCGCGCGTGTGTGTGTGTGTGTGTGTGTGTGTGTGTGTGTGTGTGTGTGTGTGCGTGTTGCGCTTAGCATAAATTAGTTTCCGCAGTCTGTAAATCTAGAAACCGATGACCTAAGTAGTTTGGTCCCTTTTAACAAACATTAGAATATTTTGACGGAATTTGCACATATTTTGAAGCTAGTTGGTGAGCGAAGGGCATGACCGTAAACGCCTTAGGATCTGGAAAATGCCGACAAAGTTTTGTTTCCAAGACTTAATGCAGTTCATACTAATTGTCATATTGGTCATTGCCATTATATTAAGGAGTAGATGAACACGTCTCAAGATACCCCTTAAGTGCAATGCTTTGTTGTCAGATGATTAAAATTAGAAGATCAGTTTGATATCGGAAGCCATGGATACCAAGTAAGACAATGGTGTTAACTTTGCTTACATTCGACCGAATGTGCAACAGGAGGACGGATTTCTTCAACATTTCTAATAAAAGTGGTATATCTGATATTTTTACTGTGAACTCTCAGCTACTATTACATTGTTATTTTAGTGACTAATTTATTTATTTTACATCTACATACTGCAAATCAATTGAAGTGTATGGCAGAGGGTTCATCGAACCGCTTTTATGATGTTTCTCTGCATTTCCTTTCCCTAATAGCTCGCGGAAAAAAGGAACACCTAATTGTTTCCGTTTTCGATCTGATTTCTCTTATTGTATTTTGATGACATGTCTTCCTATGTAGGTGGGTGCTAAAAAAATATGTACGCATTCGGAAGAGAAAGTTGGAGAAAGAAATTTCGTGAATAGATCTAGTCGCAACGAATAACGCCTTTCTTTTAATGATTTCCACCCCAACTCGTGCATGACACTCTTTCCCCTAAATCGCGATAATACAAAACGAGCTGCCCTTCTATGTACTTTCTCTAAATCGTCTATCAATCACATTTGGTTGGGATACCATAATGTGCAACAAATATGAAAATATAATCATTAAGACATTAGTAGAATATGTACACAAGTTTCATGTGTGTACTGAGAGAATGACATTTTATGCTGCTGCACACAGAAATTATTTCCAGGATCAGGGGTTTATGGAAAAAACAAGAACAGCCTCTAAGAATATTGAAAGTAATATACAGGACGTTTAAGAAGAAACAGAAAATATTTTAGGAGGTTAAGAGTAGAGGAATTGAAATTAAAAAGACATATAACACGTGTCCAATTTTTAATAAGTGCAGAGACACAGCTGCTTTCAATGCATTTTTGTTTTGCGTGTTGGTACACCGGTTGCGTATTTATCGAATATCAGCGGTAGAGTGTTGATGTCAAGTTGTAACGTCGTGAATTAGTTCACATTGAAGTTTTCACTGTGATTTGTTGCCCAAATCTACTGTCATGTAGCGTGTAAAAACGCCGCACTTATACCGGTATGGTTTCATAATGAAAACACTACTGCTACTTGTAGAATAACCGTGGACTACCAGATTAATACCGCTACAATTGTGCGATTGGATTCGTTATTTCCTATCAGAAAGGACACTACCTTATAACTGACGGTAAGTCATGGAGAAGAACTGAAGTGATATCTGGCGTTCCCAAGAGCAGTGTTATAGGACCCCTACTGTTCCTTATTTTTGTAAACGATTTAGAAGACAATCTGAATAGTCTCTTACACTGTTCGCGAATGATACTGTCATTTATCGATTAGTAAAGTCACCAGAATATCACAAGCAGCTGCAAAATGATGTAGATAAGATATCAGCGTGGTGCAATAGTTGGCATTTAACCCGTAATAATGAGAAGTGTGAAGTCATCAAATCAAATGTTTGTTATGCTTAAAGGACTTAACAGCGGGGTCATCAGTCCCTAAACTCACAAACTACTTCTGAACTACCTTATACTAAAGACGGCAAAAACATCCATGCCCGAGGGGGATTCGAACTCCCGACGGGGAGCGGCCTCGCACATCTTAGTATAGCGCGTCAATGCGCTTGGCCACTCCGCCGCGGCGTGAAGTAATCCGTATGACCACTAAAAATCCGTTAATCTTCATTTACACGATAAATCACTAAAAACTACAGGCGGTATATTCAACTAAATACCTAGGAGTAACAATTACGAACAACTTCAACTAGAAAGAACCCATAGAAAATGTAGTAGGGAAGGCGAACCAAACACTACGTTTCATTGGCAGAACACTTAGAAGATGCAACAGTTCTACTACAGAACCTGCCTACACCACACTTGCGCGTCGTATTTTGGAGTACTGCTGCGTATTGTGGGTTCCCCACCTAGTGCGGTCTGACGGACGATTTACAGAAAGTTCAGAGAAGGGCAGTTCGTTTTGTACTGTCGCGATATGAGTGAAAGAGTGTCACGGAAATGATGCACGAGGTAGGATGGAAATCATTAAGAGAAAGGCATTACTCGTTGCGACAAGATCTATTTGCGAAATTTCTTTCACCAACTTTCTCTCCCGAATGCAAACATAACTTTCTAGCACCCACCTACATAGGCAGACATGATTATCAGAATAAAATAAGACAACTCAGAACACTGAAAAATTTAGGTGTTCCTTTTTTCCCGCGAGCTATGGAACTGTAGAGAAATATCATAAAAGCATTTCGATGAACTCTCTGCCATGCACTTCATTGTGACTTGCAGAGTATTCATCTAAATATAGATATTACTAGCTGAAAATCCCGCGTTTCCCGGGTATTTATTTCTTTATTCCTGCCAATTTTCAGGTATATATTCATTTGTATAAGGGCTGTATGTCTGTAAAATCTCTTGGAAATACAATTAGTAGTAAAGAAGAAATAGATTAAAACTTGGTGCGTGATGGGGCAGTTTACCATGAACGCTATTGATTATGTGCTCATTTAGAATGGACTACGTGTCGTACTGTGATACAATTTAGAAGGTACACTCAACTATATGTGTGTATACTGTCTGAAAAATTTCCTGATGCTACTATTTGTAGTGTAGAAATTATAAATTGTAACGTCATACCGAATTGCGGAATTTTAGTCCATGAACTGCGGAACGTTAATGTTTATGTGCTCATATCTCATGAACTACGTGTCTTACTGTGATACAACTTAGAAGGTACATTCATCAAGTATGTGTGTATCCTGTCTGTTAAATTTCCTGGGGCTATTATTTGTAGTGTACAATTTACAAATTGTAACGTCATACCGAATGCCGTAGTTTCAGTCCAAGAACAGCGGAAAAGTATTAAGCGAGAAACTTTTTTCCTTTCAATTTTTTGACGTGGTTGTCAGCGAGAAAAAGGTTAATAATGGTTTGAAATTATGTTCAAAGTTTGTTGCAAGTCGCTAAGTACTCTCATTCTCATATAGCGTATTTATAACGTCTCACCGCATTATGTGCCAGTTTTTTGTATATGACATCATATCTTCTGAAACATGTGTCGTATGCGATTCTTAACGTTGCAGAAATTGTTACCTCACGGTAAGGAATGTGTGTACCAAATTTGGTTGATATCGGCCCAGTGGTTTAGGAGAAACAGAGCAGCATTGTCGCTAAATGCAGCAGTTTTTTGCGCATCTCATTGTTTATGACGTCATATATCGTGAACTATATATCGTACGTGATTCTTGCACTTACGGCGACCGTCCACATGGATTGAAGCTCACTTGTACAAAATTTCATAAAGATTGGAACAAAACTGTAGATTTGTATTGAACACGTACACACATAGGGACACTCTGCTTTATATATCACTAGCTGAAAACCCGGCTTTGCCCGGGTATTTACATATTTATCATTGCTATTTTTGCGATATATATTCATTTCTATAAGGGCTGTATGTCTATAAAATCTTTTGGGAATACAATTAGTAGCAAAGAAGTAATAGATTAAAACTTGGTGCGAGATGTGGCGGGTTTCCATGAACGTTACTGTTTATGTGCTCATATCTCATGAACTATGTGTCGTACTGTGATTCAATTTAGAAGGTACACCCAACTACATGCGTGTATACTGTCTGTAAAATTTCCTGCGGCTACAATTTGTAGTGTAGAAATTATAAATTTTAACGTCATACTGAATGCCGTAGTTTTAGTCCATGAACAGCTGGACGTTACTGTCTACGTGCTCATATCTCATGAACTACGTATCTGAATGTGATACAATTTAGAAGCTATATTCAACTATATGTGTGTACAATGTCTGTACAATTTCCTGCGGCTGCAATTCGTAGTATTCAAATTATAAATTGTAACGATATACCGAGAGCCGTAGTTTTACTCCATGAACAGCGGAAAAGTAGTAAGCGAGAAACTTTTTTCCTTTCATCATTTTCATATGGTTGCCAGCGAGAAAAAGTTTAATAAAAGTTTGAAATTATGTTTAAAGTTTGTTGCAAGTCTCTAAGTACTGTCATTCTCATACAGTGTATTTCGAAAGTCTCGCCGCATTATATGGCATTTTTTGCGATTTCTGTTGGTTATGACGTAATATCTTTTGAACCATGTGCCGTATGTGATTCTTAACCATGCAGAAATTATTACCTCACGGTAAGGAATGTGTGTACCAAATTTGGTTGAAATCGGTCCAATGGTTTAGGTGAAAATGAGCAGCATTGTCGCAAAATTCAGCAGTTTTTCGCGCATCTCATTGTTTATGACGTCATATCTCGTGAAATATATATCGTATGTGATTCTTACACTTAGCCGGCCGCGGTGGCCGAGGGGACTGAGGCGCTCCAGTCACGGTCTGCAGGGCCACTACGGTCTGGGGTTCGAATACCCCCTCGGGCATGGATATTTGTGCCGTCCTTAGTATTAGCTAGTTTGTAAGTTTAGGGACTGATGACCGCGTAGTTAAGTCCCATAGACTTTACAAACATTCAATTCTTACACTTACAGCGACCGCCCTCACGTGTACAAAATTTCATAAATATTGGAACAAAACTGTAGATTTGTATGCAACACGTACAAACATACGGACACTCTGCTTTATATATTAGATGCAGATGTCGATCGTAGTCCATAAGGTGAGAAAATTGGTAGGAAATCCACAAAATATCTCAGGTGTAGAAACTGAGCAGACACACTGTTTGGGAGCTAGTAACGACGACAAACTATTATGAAACGATCAGCAGTGAGTCCGTGTTTCTGACAACGAGGAGTCGCCCCCGAGGCCAATTTAACGAGAGAAGTTATGGAGGGACTGTCGCGATGCGGGCTTAGAGGTACGTGCGCCGAGTCCTCAATGCCACCAATTCCCTGCCGCCCCCAATTAACGCGGCCCCACTGGGGACAATACCCGCCCAAGTTGCAGCCACACAATTCAGCGGTTCGCGCCTGTAGCGCTACACGAATCAACATCAATGGTGAATTTCCGCTAGAGTCAGTAATTAGGCTCAAATAAAGGACGAGCGCAGTTTGGACACGGCAGTACAGCACTGCGTATACAGAAGACCCTTACAATAGCCTTGTTGGGCTGGATGCGTTCGCGAGGATGTGCAGCAAGTAGTTACGATCTTCTTCACGATGGATTACCAAACGGGTATCGTCAACCCTCTGGTATTCTTGATGTTTATGAATATTTTGCCTAACTGGAATATAGATTCCGGACTGTACGGTCTTCGATCAGAAACTTTTTGGATCCCCTTACCATATCTAAGTTCTTTTCATCACATTACACCGTTACTAAATTCGCGTCCTCCAGAATGGAGGTGAAGTGCATTAACACTCCGGTAGCTAAGATTTGAGAGCATACAGGCTTTCACACAACTCTCCTATAACTGCAATGCAGAACATGATGTTTCTATAAGCCGAGCGTTAGTATGTCATGTTTCTAGCTCATTTCAAATAAAGAAATTGGTAGGTTAATAACATCTACTTCTGGATGAAAACTCCGCGCCGGCCGCGGTGGCCGAGGTGACTGAGGCGCTCCTGTCACGGTCAGCACGGCCACTGCGGTCGGGGGTTCGAATCCCCCCTCGGGCATGGATATTTGTGCCGTCTTTAGTCTTAGCTAGTTCATAAGTAGTTTGTAAGCTTATGGACTGATGACCCCGTAATTAAGTCCCATAAGTTGTACAAACATTTGAACATTTGAATTTGAAAACTCCGCAAGTCACCATACCTCTCACAATTACTAGTCATTTGCCGCGGCGGAGCGGCCGAGCGCATTGAGGCGCTATGCTACGATGTGCAAGGCCTTTCCCCGTCAGGGGTTCGAATCCCCCCTCGGGCATGGATATTTGTGCCGTCCTTAGTATAAGCTAGTTGATAAGTAGTTTGTAAGTTTAGGGACTGATGACTCCGCAGTTATGTCCCTTAAGTAATGGTAATGTTTGTTAAGCTTATGGGACTTAACTACGGGGTCAACAGTTCCTAAACTTAGAAACTACTTACGAACTACCTTATACTAAGGACGGCACAAATATCCATGCCCGAGGGGGGATTCGAACCCCCGACCGTAGTGGCCGAGTAGACCGTGACTGAAGCGCCACAGTCCCCACGGCCACCGCGGCCGGCTGTCCCTTAAGCTTTACAAACATTCGAAGTAGTCACTTCATTTCTTGTCTAAGTCCCAAATAGACCGAACTGTCACCACACGCTGCTAACGATGTGGGAGGCGCTGAATACCATCTGCTTCAGCATTTACCTCACCATGTCTGAATCTGATCACCTTTTCGCGCACAGCATTTGCAATTACTAAAAATTGCCGGGCTATTATGCCGTGGTCTAGTGGATTTATTCTGGAAACCCAATGTTTCGTCCCCGATTGCGGAGGACATTTTCAAGGGGGATCGTGGTACTTTTGAATGTCCGATGCACACCCTGGCTCGCTACTGACTGAAGCCAAACTCCGTTTACGAGGGCTCGCGCGCAGAGGTGTGACGTCAGATGTTTTTGACATGCGCGCGCAATTCGTCGTTGCCGATTGCTTCCGTCCGTTAATATCGTCCCATGGTGGAAGACTATTACATTTCTTATTCAAAACCGGAATCCAGATTTCATCTAGTTTCACGCCCTCCTCCATCCTATTGAAATTATTGGAGTGTTTTACAATTTCTATAGACTCTCTGTACAGTCTTTCACGGTATCCATTTGTGGCTACTAAAACCTGATTCTTCTCAAATTGAATAAGGTGGTCCCCTGGTTGAAAAACATAATAATACTATCGTCCTCAGTCAGGCTTTTTATAGCATTTTTCTCACCCGTTGTTAAATTCCTTTTTGGAGGCTTTGCGAGAGCCAATACTCTGACAGCTTCTATACGTATTTCCTCAGCTGTAACTTTGTCTAAATTGCGATTACCCGCTTCTATATTGGCTATAATTTCCCCTGTGGGCACAACTCGCGGACTAACGGCAAAATTTCCGCCCCTGAAGCACCGATCTTTCATCATCGGATAGCAAATTTCCCGATAAATTGATAACAGTGCGGGAAGAATCTAATTGACTGATGGTCGGTTGCGGTCGCAAACTGTCAAATTTCTTTCTCTGTCTACTAGACGTTATCAACACACGTTTGTTAATGGCATCGTGCAACAACCTGTCAATTCTATCCCAGTCACTACTACACACACCATTACTGATGGTAATATGGACAGACAATAATTTACAGATTGTGCTTGCCAGGTCCTGCCGGGTCTGTTGAATTCGCTCCCGTAGTAGAGCCTCTTCCATCCGTTTGTAAATACGCTGTGCCTCGGCTGTGCTACATAATCGTTTCAGCCTCAGAAATTTTGGAATAACACTGGCCGATCTGCAACGAGACAGAAATATGAGCCTGGGTGTGTATCGGGCATTCAAAAGTGCCAAGATCCCCCTTGAAAATGTCCTCCGCACCGCAAAGGTCATATTGCCCTATATACTAGAGTATTACATTAGAGTGTTACGATATTTCAGTGCTATTCATTGTCCACCAATGTAGTTGACACCTTGTCCTTTCGTCTGTATTTATCACATTATCCAGCCGGACTGGTATCTGCAAGGGGAAAAAACACATAGTTGCCATGACTTTTGCCTCAACTCTCGTAAGTTTAATCCAATTCCAATGTAACAAAGTTTGTAAAGCTTGTGGGACTTAACTGCGGGGTCATCAGTCCCTAAACTTACAAACTACTTATGAACTACCTTATACTAACGACAGCACAAACATCCATGCCCGAGGGGGGATTCGAACCCCCGACGGGGAACGACCTCGCGAATCGCAGCATAACGCCTCACTGCGCTTGGCCGCTCCGCCGCGGCTAAGTTTAATCCTTATAATAACTGCATATCTTTTGTTGAATGAAAATGTTCAAATGTTTGTATAGCTTATAGGACTTAACTACGGGATCATCAGACCCGCAACTTACAAACTACTTATCAACTAGCTTATCCGAAGGACGGCACAAATATCAATGCACGAGGGGAGATTCGAACCCCCGACCATAGTGGCCGTGCAGACCGTGACTGGAGCATCTCAGTCCCCTCGGGCACCGCGGCCGGCTTTTGTTGAATGAAAAAAAAAAATTGTTTTACAACAACGAATTAACTGTTGTCATGTTACTGTTCTATACGTGTATCAACTTTAGATATTCAGCTTAAAAATGAACCGTAGTTCGCTGAAATACGGTATGAGGTTCTTGAGTTACACAGCACACAAAGTATCGCGTTCGGAAAATAACGCTAACTTCACCGAATTTTAGCTCGAAAAATAGTAATCATTTGAGAGATAACTTCATGGCAGTTGTTTCCTTTTACGTGAATTGGCACACGTGAAAATTATTAATTATTTAAAAAATAGGATGTCAATTTTCTTATTTTTCGTCCGATTTCAAATGGAATATCCCGTCTGTTATTTCGGACATGTCCGAAAGAACTGACGCCCCAATTATTAAAAACAGAATAAATGGTGGAACTTGACATTGTATTTTTTTCCAGGGAGCAGCACGTGGCTCCGAATCAAGCACTCTCTCTTAGTAATAAAAATCATCAGTACCCATATTAAGGAAACGTGGTACCGATGGCCTAAAACCTGAAATTTGTAGTTTGTAGTAATGGAGCCATTTGATTTGGTCGGGTATGTTGCGTTGTACACTGTTTCTAACTTCTGTCTGAGTACACACCTAAGAGTAAAAGATGGCGGGGGTAAAGTGGTGATTTAAACATCCGAGTTTTGATATTCTATACGCTCTATGGGTTTGCAAGGTCGTATTACTGTCACTTATTATGTGACTATTGTGGATGATCAGGATTATCCCATGGTGCAATGTTTGTCTTCCAAAGGTGGAGATGCGTTTGAAGATGACAAGGCCGCTGTTCATAAAGTTCGCAAAAAAATGTTCAAATGTTTGTATAGCTTATGGGACTTAGCTACAGGGTCATCAGTCCCTAAACTTACAAACTACTTATGAACTAGCTAACACTAAGGACGCCACGGTCTGCACGGCCACTACGGTCGGGGGTTCGAATCCCCCCTCGGGCATGGATATTTGTGCCGTCCTGGTTCGTAAGTAGTTCATAAGTTCAAATGTTCAAATGTTTGTTAAGCTTATGAGACTTAACTACGGGGTCATCAGTCCCTAAACTTACAAACTACTTATGAACTACTTACGAACTAGGACGGCACAAATATCCATGCCCGAGGGGGGATTCGAACCCCCGACCGTAGTGGCTGTGCTGACCGTGACTGGAGCGCCTCAGTCACCTCGGCCACCGCAGCCGGCAGTTCATAAGTAATTTGTAAGTTTAGGGACTGATGACCCCGTAGTTAAGTCCCATAAACTATACAAACATTTGAACATTTTGAGAGCTACATGCTATCTTGAAAGCACTAGAGGAGATACGTCGTGTATAGGATGTACGATTTCCTTTTTGCTCTAAATGTTTGTAAAGTCTATGGGACTTAACTATGGGGTCTTCAGTCCCTAAAATTACAAGCTACTTATGAACTTGTTCAAATGTTTGTTAAGCTTATGGGACTTAACTACGGGGTCATCAGTCCCTAAACTTACAAACTATTTATGAACTACTTACGAACTAGGACGGCACAAATATCCATGCCCGAGGGGGGATTCGAACCCCCGACAGTAGTGGCCGTGCTGACCGTGACTGGAGCGCCTCAGTCACCTCGGCCACTGCGGCCGGCACTTATGAACTAGCTAACACTAAGGACGGCACTAATATCCATGCCCGAGGGGGGAATCGAACCCCCGACCGTAGTAGCCGTGCAGACCGTGACTGGCCTTTTTGCTCTGATTCTCTTAGTGCGCTGCAGTTATTGCAAGACCTATATCCAGCTTAGACGTTGGTGCAACAAACAGATTACGAACTTTCCTTCCTGTAACGTTGTGGGAAGGAGGTGTAGCTTTGCTGGGTGCCACGGCATGTGCGTCGGGGTAATGAAGAAGCCTATGGTGCTGCCAAAGAGGCTTACAGTGAATCTGATGCGGCACGGTGCCTCATTACCTTGCAGGACATCACATCTTTGTTGCGGCTGTGGTCCCTGCTGTTGCAGGACGAGGCATGACTTGCAGTGACAAATAACAAGCTGAGCGATCCTCATGCCGGCCTCTCAGGTGGGTTGAAGTAGCCATTACCTGCCTTCGAATCGGTCACTGTCCGTTTACCCACGACGTCTTACTTCGACGAGAAGAACACCCGATCTATGATGCCTGTGCATGCAGATTACCGTACGCCACATTTTCACTGAGTGTCATTTACATCACGATGACAGGGTAGAGGAGATCTGTGTGGTGACATGCTCTCTGTATTAGGCGATGACGAAGCGAGTGTCAGCAAAGTGTCAAAATTTTGTGTTTTGTCTCAACTTTGGCCTAAGCTTTTAGGCTGGAGGTTTTAATGTGTTGCAGAATTGCTGGCTCATCGCTTTTCATCCCTGTAGTCAGCCAGCCTTAGTCATCTGCTTAGTTGTTTCAACTGCCCCACCAACTTTTCCTATAGGGGAATACTCACACCTTCACCTGCATTTTTCGTGTGTGTGTTTTACTTTTACTGCCTCACTTACTACATTTCTTAGAGCCTAAAGACCTACCACTCATGCTCCCAAAAGCCCTATCCATCCATCTAGCTATTTATCCATTTCGTCTTCAGTAAACTCACCGAAGAGCCAAGGAAACTGGTACACCTGTTTAATATCGTGTATGGCCCACGCGAGAGCGCAGAAGTGCCCCAGAAGGACGTGGCGTGGACTCGACTAACGTGTGAGGTAGTGCTGGAAGGAACTAACAACATGCATATTTCGTGCCTGTCCATAAATCCATAAGACTGCGAGGGGGTGGAGATCTCCTCTGAACAGCATGTTGCGTGGCATCCCAGATATGCTCAATAATGTTCATGCCTGAGCAGCTAGGTGGCCATTAGAGGTGTTTAATCTCAGAAGGTTGTTCCTAAAGCCACAGTATACCAATTGAGAACATGTGGGTTGTCGTAATGTCCTGTTGGAATTGCCCATGTCCGTCGGGGTACACAATGGACACAATGCACACATCCACATCATTACGGAGCTCCCACCAGCTTGAACAGTCCCTTGCTGACTTGCAGGATCCTTGGACTCATAAGGTTGTCTCCATACCCGTACACGTACTTCTACTCGGTTCAATTGAAATCGAGACCCTTCAGACCAGGCAACATGTTTCCAGTCATCAACAGTCCAATGTCGATGTTGACGGGCCCAGGTGAGGAGTAAAGGTTTGTGTCGTGCGGTCTGCTAGGGTATACGAGTAGGCCTTCCGCTGTGATGGTGTTTCATTGAATGGCTTGTACGCTGAAATCGTTGACGGCTCAGCATTGAAATCCGTAGAAATTTGCTGAAGGTTTGCGCCTCTGTCACGTTGAACGATTTTCTTCAGTCGTCCTTGGTTTCGCTCTTGCAAGATCTTTACCCAGCCGCAGTGATGTCGGAGATTGAATGTTTTACCGTATTTCCGATATTCACTGAGATGGTCATACGGAAAAATCCCTACCTCATGCTGTGTCCAATCCCTCGTACGCCGACTATAACACCACATTCAAACTCACTTAAATCTTGATAACCTGGAATTGTAGCAGCAGTAACCGATCTAACGCCTATGTTGTCTTACATAGGCGTAGCCGCAGCTCCGTCCTTAGTGTGTTTACATATCTCTATGTTTGCATAGGCATACCTATACCAGTTTATTTGTCTCTACAGGGTATAATAACGTTGTTGCCTTACAGAGATATAGGTGAAATTACCTGCGGGGTAAGATGTTGATGTGGTGTATCTGTAAATAGTGTACGTAATATTGTACATAATAGTATTCACCAACTGAGTCAGAATGGAGTGAAATGGCTTCCCTTGTAACCTTTATTTTGTCCATTAATACCTATAACTTGCTGCAGTATTGTTGTAACATGAGTTAGTTGTTGCAGTTGTGTGGTGTATTTATTCTGAGTAATAGAGGTCATTCAAATACTTTTGACAAAAGTCCAGTTGCTTCGTTGAAACTGGCTCTTGCGTTTTAATGGTGCTTGAAATATACAACTCTGATAGGAGGAGACAGGAGGGAGGTGGGATAACCAAAAGTTAATACACTAACATGTTATCGGTTTCTGCAGCTTCAAAAGACTATCTACCTGAACGTAAAACATTGATAAGAAATATGAGATTTTAGAAATTTTTACTGAACTTAGTTGTATCATCGAGCCCCCACGCAATAAATTTTGCTTTAGTGACAGTACAAAACGACTTTCTAGTATGTAGAAGTGGTAGGGATGAATTTCATTTCAGCGATGTTATCTATTCAAATAATTCCGACCAAAAAGTTGGCAAGGCTTAATTCAACCACTTACAGACTGCCTCTATCAACTATACGAACATATCACTGTGCTCTCTTCGAGTCAGTATTATGCTTTGCATCTAGTACCTATGCTCAAAGATTGAGCCTAATAACCAACAAAACAATTGTGTATTATTATAACTTACAGGTGCATTCAAATCAACACCGATAGAAAAGCTATGCGTTCTTTTGGGTATCTGTCCAGTTGACATAACAACGATATAGAGCTGCAGCGTACTGGTTTAAAATAGGGAATCTAGACAAAATGCATGAAATAACGAGCACACATATTGCAACAAACCACCAACTGAGAACATGGCGAACGGACACCTAGCAACAGGAATGGGAAGCTTGTGACAAGGGACGTAGACTACTCACACTGATACCAGACATTAGAGAAAGAAAAAGGATGAAGCATATCGACTCCAGTCGCGGTATGGTTCGCTTCCTCATCCCACTCACCTGTTTTGAATGGGACTGGGCGACAACATTACTTGCACCTGCGAAAACACTGAAGGTTGCCCTGAACACATCGTCATACACACATGTCAGAGACACACAGCAGCTTGACTTTACAAGAGACGATACGATATATGACGTAATAAGAGACGAACAAAAATTGACACAACTCAACACACTAGCAGAAAAGATATCCAACGCGACCTATGAAGTATTCAAAAGGACAAGGCTCTACAGGAGGCGTGCCCGTATACCCCGCAGACTGGACAGGTGTTAACAGCTTTGCTGCATAGAAACTGGCGGAATTCACCAGCTTGGGCGTGGAGGACATTGGCGTTCCACGTGGAAATGGTGAGTCCTCTAACACCAGCCATAATCGACATGAGTGGGGGCGGGGATGAAAACTGTCTGGGTAGGCGTCAGCACAGCAGCGGTGAGTTCCTGCGACAAAGTCTCAATTAGACTCGTCATACTGGTCAAAAGAGCCGTGAATTGGGCTATCAGGCTATATCAGTCAGTGGCCGATACAGCAGTGGCAGCTTGAACGCTGGAACCAGCGACAGGAGCTGAATCGCCAGTTGGTCCCTCACATGGTTGGTCCGCAGTCAAGGGTGGCTGATCTACTTTTGCAGCACGACGTCGACCACGACGACGCGACGACCGGGTGGACCGGGCATGGGCTTCTTCAGGATCAGATTGTGGCTGTTATTCAGGCAGTGCATGAGTTACAGCGTCGTCGAGGCCAGACGCTGGAGCCAGCACCGAAGCAGGGGGAGCAGCAGCATTTTCAGGTGGTGGGGTTGATGCACCGCTGGCTGGACGTTTTCTGCAGCTTGACATCAACCATGACGATGCGACGACCGGGTGGACCGGGCAGTCAAGTCATCAGGGGCAGATTGTGGCTGTTATTCAGATAGTGCTGGGGTTGCAGAGTCAACACGTTCCGACGCTGGCGCCAGCACAAGAACAGGGGTGCAGCAGCATCTTCAGGTGGCGGGGTTAATGCAACACTGGCCACTGCAGCAAAGCTGATCGCAGGACGAATGGTGCCGGCCTCCTCGTACTGGCCGCAGGTTGTTGTCCTCTCTGGCTTGAGATCAAATGTTCAAATGTTTGTCAAGCTTATGGGACTCAACTACGGGGTCATCAGTCCCTAAACTACCTTATACTAAGGACGGCACAAATATCCATGCCCGAGGGGGGATTCGAACCCCCGACCGTAGTGGCCGTGCAGACCGTGACTGGAGCGCCTCAGTCCCCGCGGCCACCGCGGCCGGCGTGACTTGAGATGCTACGTTTCCATACTAGGGAGCCACGTTACGTAGGCTATCCGCACATAGACGCCCCTTTATAAAGAACAAGCGCGCGAAGAATGCGCCACGTGCAGACAGGTTGTTCTGCAGAGGCCGCATGAGATTGGGGCCCTCCATCTGCAAATTATTGCACATGTATGGTTTGCACGCCGACGTATTCTTTGTGCGCGTTTTCTATAAAAAGGGATTTTGATGTGCGGATACTTCCAGCCATATTTGGCCACCAGCAAGGTTCCACCACCTGATGATGTTTGATAATTTCTCCGAGGAAGTATTTCGGGCCGCGGTGGAGTAGCCGAGCGATCTAAAGCGTCTCGCTGCGGAGCGCGCGGTTGCTCGCCGTGGAGGTTCGAGTCCTCCCTGGGGCATGTGTGTGTGTGTGTGTGTGTGTGTGTGTGTGTGTGTTGTCCTTAGGTTAGTTTACCTAGGTTTAAGTAGTTTGTAAGCTACGGACTGATGACCACGCAGTTTCGTCCGATAGATTTACAAACATTTTGAAGTATTTCGGGATCTGCACAACGATATCCGCCAGAAAACTCGTCAAGAATATTTACAACAAATAAAAGGATTGTGAAGTATATTACAGAAAATGAATTCAAGATTCAAAACCTCCAAATCGGAACGTTATCTTCGTAACTTGTGGTAATTGTGTAGGTCAAATTATAGGTCCCTTATTGACACCTCTCTGTTGCAAACGGACATTACAAGACGACGAAGAAAGAAAATTCAATGCAGCGAACAGACACGTCAGTGACCAGGCGGATAATTGATAATGTTGTGAAAAACAATTGAACACGAGGGAGATCTTAACGCTAATCCCCCACTTCGCAGTTGAAGACCGACGCTACATAAACACGATCCCAAAGCTCTTCCAGCTCGCTTGGTGATGCAAATGTTGAGCTTGCACCGTTCACTGTTTCTAATTTTATTCTTTTTTCAAAAGTTCCGTGCAGCTTCTTCCTGTTTTTATGCTTCATCTGTGTACAGGTTTTGACGAGCTATTCAGTAGGCCATCTTAACACTAAATGTAAGGGGTCGCGATGGGAAGTTTTCCTTGTTAAGGCCAGTTGCACTAGAAGGCGGTAGCGCGTGGCACGGCAGTGGCAAGCTTTTTCCGCGTTGCCGCGGAAGCTGCAAACGCTGGCGGTAGCCACAAGGTTGAGGTACGGATGGGGAACCAATGAAACGCACTTAACAACTCCCATCTTGGGCACACATTTATAGTCAATGTATAATTTACTACATTGTTGCAAGTCCTGCATTATATGTGATTAACGATTGCATGAAGCTATACGAAAGAAGGACGAAGTTGGTTGAAGACATACATTGTTTCACATATTTCATTACTACTGTTTTCTCATTGTTGTAAGAGAAATTAGGTGACTCGAAGGTATTTATGTGTAGTATAGCCTTTTATGTCAGTAAATCGTGAACGACAAGCAGATCAGTCAAAGAGAGTTTGGAAGCTTTCAAAATACAATCATAATATTGATAATTATATGGGTAGGACGTAAAACTAATTAGGAGCTGCTGGATCAGAGACTAGAGAGAGGGAGTATTCTTTGCGCAACCTGATTAAAAGAGGAGAATGTTTGACAGTATATATTGTAAGATATCTTGCAATAGTCAAATTGGTAATGGAAGCAAAAACGGGTTTAAATACGAAGGCCAATAACTGACGATAGGAGCAGTCTGAAATACGTGTGAGTTGCAGTAAATTGACAGAGATTAAGATGCTACATCTATTATTTACACTGCAAATCACCTTTAAGTTCACGGCGGAAGGTTTATGGAACCGCTTTAGTAATATTTCTTTACCGTTCAATCCTCTAACAGTGGAAAAGGGGACATCTAAAACTTTCCGTTTCACATCTCATTTATCTTATTTTATTATGATGATCATATTTTCCTATGGAGGTGGGTGCTAACGTAATATGTTTGCATTCAATGGAGAAAGTTGTTGAAAGAAATTTCACAAATAGATCTGATCGCAACGAATAACGCCTTTCTCTTAATGATTTCCACCCCAAATCGTTTCCGTGACACTCTCTCCTCTGCGATAATAGAAAAAGAGGTGCTCTTATCTGAACTTTCTCTCTATCCTCCGTCAGTCATACCTGGTGGGGATCCCAAAATGTGCAGCAATACACTTAAATGGTACGGTCAAGTGAGGAGTAGGCATAGAACTGTTGCTTCATTGTACTAGATATACTATCCTGGAGAAATCCATCAAATTGCTCTTCGTTCGGAATCTCACATATAAACAGTGCTGTAGCCACAATAAATAGAAAACTTCGTTGTAAACTGAAATAATCCGAAAATTGCATTTACAAACCAATTACATTTTATGAAACAATAGCAAACAGGTCACGAATAAATATCTTTAGTACAGATAGAATATTTTAAATCTTAACGTGGACAATTCCAGTGTACTATTATATGTAGTAAAAACTGTTATAACAAGAAGTAGAACCTTTCTTTGTAAAGGAAGGAAAAAATCTACTGTTATATAGATGCAGTCATTCTCAGTATCTATCAAATGAGAAAATACGTGACTGTCCATGTGTTCTCTCCTGTGTGAAAAACCTCATTTGTGTATCCTGAACAAGACTCCCGATGCACAGTCGCAACTGGGTCCTACCCGTCCGTCGACAATCAATACCAGTATCTCCAAAATGGGAAGAGAATATCATTCTGCTTTCACCTTTACATACTGTTTCGATATGATCGCTACATTTCATTCACAATAGTGTATGACGTATAATAAACAATACGCATAATCTACAAACTGAGTTTTTATATCTCCAAGCCGCGGTGGGGTAGCCGAGCGGTCTAAAGCGTCTCGCTGCGGAGCGCGCGGTTGCTCGCCGTGGAGGTTCGAGTCCTCCCTGGGGCATGGGTGTGTGTGTTTGCCCTTGGGTTAGTTTACCTAGGTTTAAGTAGTTTGTAAGCTACGGACTGATGACCACGCAGTTTGGTCCGATAGATTTACAAACATTTGAACATTTGAACATATCTCCAAACTCTTCAAAATCTTGTGAAATTTTTTAGCTTCATTATGTGCAGTGCAATAACTGTGGTGAATAAATGCCGCCCTTCATGGAAGAAATATATCAAGCTGTAAGAAAGTATCATTTTTCACTGAAAAGTGAAAATAATGTGATAAGTATTTCAGCTCAGGCGGAACATTCGCTACAGTTCTTCGCCGAGAACGCGCTAGTCGCTGTGTACACGGGACCGACTGTTTCTCGTGGGTCCCTGTGGATACGAGGCCTACGAGAAAGACAGGCCCCAGAGCAGTCATGCCACGTGAGCAAGGTAGCTGCGAGCCGGTGCGATCGGTAGCAGATTGGCCGGCCGCTGGGGCACTGCCCACTGCGTCATAGCGGGCAGCCACTGAACTAGCGATCGCGCCGGCTCGGAACTACCTTGCTTGCGTGCAATGACGGCGCTGGGGCCTGTCTTTCTCGTAGGCCACGCTGTGGATACTACTTACGTCACACTCGGCACCTTCTGTGATTGGCTGGAGACCTGCAGCACGTCACGCGGCAGCGGTTCAACATGCACAAGTCGCGTGGCTGAGCCAACCGCACAGCGGTTTAGATGGCGTTACCGCGACAACCCTCCGCTGTCGCGTCGTTTACCGCGCGGTAGTCACTAATGGGAACATGCTCGGCAGGGGGGTGAAACTCATATAGGGATTTCCGGTAACACGATGTTGGTTCGCTGCCAGGCCACATAGAGCGCTTCGAGCGTTGCGATTTTTCATCTCGCTTTCCTATTGGATGATTTAAGTTTTACAGTCCTCCAGATTTGTTTTGATTCGTAGGTGGGTTCTGTGCTGAGGTTCTGTAGCAACGTCTTCCTAATTGCGATCTTCTGTGTGCATGTTGTGAGTTTCATTAATTTCATTTATCTGAACTGTACAGAAGTTCCATTTCATATGACTGAAGATGCATAAATAGTAATCAACAGAAATAAAAATAAATTGGTTTTTGTACACATTACAGTAGGCCTACATTCTTGTTTGCAGGACAGTTTATATGTCTGTAAAATTATTTATTTGTAGAACCTACTATTCCCCTTTGTGGTGTCGCACAAGTACAAAGTGCGCGCCACCTACTTTCGCCGCGCGCCGCCATGCATGCACGGCGCGGCGTTCTTCCGACGACAGCCACGAGCGCCCTCTGGTACAATGCCGCTCGTGGCCACCACTGAAGGACATCGGCGACTTCGCACTTCGCACTTCGGACTGAGATAGCAACGAGTTAGGACCTTCGTAATCCGATAGGCACGAGTGAAGACTTTGCTATTGTACAGGCACTAGGCAGGCCTCTAACATCTATGTATCAACATTCTGCAGTACTATGTAAAAGTTAAGTATTGTTACATTCTGTGCAATATATCTCTTTCTAATTTACTCTAGTGTTTATAGTTTCTGGCTGCTCCCCTCCGTACCTGCACCAGCGTGTCGGTCTCATTCCACTCGGCCACCGACACCTGCGGCGAGGCTGGGACACAAAAGCGGCGACGAAGTCGGGACACAAAAGTGGCGACGAGGAGTGATAGAACCTTGGACCAGCCCACTTGCAGCAGCCAGACAGCAGCAGTCGGAGCACGCAAAAATTGCTCCCGCCCACCCACCCTTATTATAAGATTTTTGGGGGAACATATTCTGTTACGTATTTTGTGGACTTTTTTGTTACAGAGCGTCCTCTTTCATATTGCATTTGTGTTTTGTTATAATTTACTTGTATACGCGGCGCCTAATCGGTCAGCATGGCCACTACCCCGAACCCAAACTTAATGGAAATTATTCAGTTACAGACGGCGCAAATCACCCAACTTCTCCAGGCCGTGTCGCAGTTGACGACACAGGCTGCTCACCAACAACAACAGTCGTCACATCAGCAGCCCACACATGCCGCCGCACCGCTTCCGACGTTCCGCCAGTACAACGAACGTGAGGAAGAATGGAGCGACTATTTCGCACAGTTTCAAGAACTCGTCGCGGCTCATCAAATTACAGGTCAGAGAGTGAAGAACCTTTTCTTATCGATTGTGGGCCCCCAGACTTTCGTACTATTGCAAAAACTTTTCCCTCTCGCATCTCCTCGTGATGTAGACTTTGAACAAATTGTAGATGCACTGAATGCTCATTATGAGAGAAAAGTTCTTGTAGCCGCTGCACGATACCGATTTTTCAGACTTAAAAAATTACCGCAGCAGTCACACCAAGAGTGGATTACGGAATTGAAGGGCTTAACCCGCCAATGTAAATTTACTTGCTCTTGTGGACTTTCGTATAGTGACGTGATGTTGAGGGATGCGATTACGCAGAATATTCAGGACCCCAGAATTAGAGCAGCAATTCTGAAACAGTCTGACCCCTCATTAGACAGTGTACTGCAGCTTATAGAAGCGCATGATACTTTTGACTTAGCAGATGTAGAAATGCAAAGCCACAGTGTAAATTCAGTGCGCCGCAACGGACGCTTTCCTAGCCGTAGTTCTCAGTATAGCACTAGTGATTCTTATTTTTCTACCGGCCGTGCTGAACAGACAGTGAACAGTAGCCAGAGTAAAAGTGCGACGCAAAGGTCGCCCCGTCGTGTTAGAAACAGTAATTTGAATAACGGGCGCCAACGCTCATTTAAGAAAAATGTACGTAAATCTTGCCCCCAGTGTGTGTCTCGCCACAAGCGTGCTCATTGCCCTAGTCGCAACGCAACCTGTTATCAATGTGGCAAATCGGGACATGTACAGTCTGTGTGTATGCAAATTAAAAACTCAAAGAACGGTACCGTTAGAAACAGTGCTTCGCAGAGTGCGAGAACAGTTCATTCTGTAAATGTTATACGGGCTGTGGAATTGAACAGTGCTTTCCTTGGATGTCAATTGCAAGAAAGTAGTTCTGCGCCTATGGCAAAACTATATAGTGCACCACGTAGCAAGCGCCGACGAGCGCGTAAAACAGTGCAACGGAAAAGGGTTCGGGACAAGCAAAATGACTATGCACAGTGCATTCCTGTAGTGAAAATAGTGCCTTCTGCAACTGCTGCTTGTAATAGTGCCCAGTACTGTGTAGCTAGTGACAGTAGACTTGTTGTAGATACTGAAAGTAATTTTAGTGCAGTAGCCTTGCATTGCGCGGACGCCGATCCGGCGGTAGTGTCATCTAGTGACAGTGTTGTTAATCCGCTGCGTGCCGAGTCTGCGCCGCTTACTTCATTACGCGGCCCGCGCAAGTGCAGTACACAAACCGTAGCAGACGTTGCCCACATTCGCGCACCTGTCGAGCGCCGCAAGCAAAAACTGTTTGTGTCTCTCTTCATAGAAAATAAGACGGTGCAATTTCAGCTTGATACTGGTTCCGCTGTTACATTAATTAATAAAGATACTTATGAACTTCTGGGTTCTCCAAAATTGTCGCCGTCACAGCAAGTGTTAACAGCTTATACGGGTCAAAATATTCCCGTGTTAGGAACGTGTAGCCTGCCTGCCTCTTTTCAAGGTGTTACAAAGACAGTTGCTTTTGTAGTTCTTCAGGCCAAATCGACACAGAACATTTTTGGACTAGATGCTTTTGACTTGTTTGGTTTATCAATTCAAAGAGATGTGCTTCAAATTTCGTCAATAGTGCCTCAGGATAAAATCAATGCATTGTGTGACAAATATAGTGACTTGTTTTCGCCGGAACTAGGTTGTGCAAAAGACTTCGTGGCACATGTAACTTTAAAAGAATCTGCAGTTCCAAAATTTCGTAAAGCTAGACCAGTGCCTATCGCATTGCGTGATACAGTTTCCGAAGAACTTAAACGTTGGCAAGATAGTGGGGTGATTTCTCCTGTTTCTGCGAGTCAGTGGGCCTCGCCTATAGTAATTATACCCAAGCCGTCAGGAAAACTTCGTCTCTGTGCGGACTTCAAATCAACAGTGAACAGTCAAACAATTGTAGACACTTACCCTCTGCCCAGACCTGAGGAACTTATGGACAAATTAGGACAGTCTCGTTTCTTTTCCAAGATTGATTTAGCAGAGGCATACTTACAGATTCCACTTGATGACGAGTCCAAAAAGTTTTTCGTCATTAATACTCACATGGGCCTTTTTCAATTTCAACGCCTACCCTTTGGCAGTTCTTCCGCTCCCGCTATTTTTCAGCGTTTTTTGGAACAGCTGACAGTTTCTGTACCGTGTTGTTCGAACTATTTAGATGATATTGTGGTATCCGGACGTACAGTTGAAGAACATTTAGCAAACCTGGAGTGCCTTTTCAAAGTTTTGACTGCAGCAGGTCTACGTTGCAATAAAGCAAAGTGTTCAGTTTTTTCAAACTGAAATAGAGTACCTAGGCCATGTGATTAATGCCCAAGGAATCCATCCCTTACAGTCACATCTTCGAGCAATCAAAGACTTGCCTCCTCCTAAGAATGTGCACGAATTGCAAGCAGTAATGGGAAAGCTTAATTATTATTTCAGGTTTATTCCCAATGCCTCTCAGATTGGAGCTCCACTGCATCACTTACGAAGGAAGAATGTTCCTTTTGTATGGTCTAAAGATTGTCAGGTTGCCTTTGACAAACTAAAGTCTGCACTACTCAGTGATGCATGTTTGATTCCCTTTGACCCACAGAAGCCTGTAGTGTTAGCAGTTGACGCCTCGTCGTACGGTCTGGGTGTTGTTCTGTCGCATCGTATTGGATGTCACGATCGTCCTATTGCCTTTGCATCCAAGCTACTGACGCCAACGCAACAGAATTACAGTCAGATAGAAAAGGAGGCCTTAGCAATCATTTACGGCGTCACAAAGTTTCATCATTATCTCTATGGCAGAAAATTCTATTTGTTGACAGACCACAAGCCCCTCACGTCGTTGTTCTCACCCACAAAGCCAATTCCGCCACGTACGGCACAAAAGCTTCAGAGATGGTCCTTGATATTGTCAAATTATCAGTATGAGATTTTGTACCGACCTACCACTAAACATGCTAACGCGGACACACTTTCCCGACTTCCGGTTGGCCAGGATGTATCATTTGATTCTTCAGAAATGGCATGTTGTCAGATAGACTCCAGAGATGCTTCCGCTGTCGCAGACTTTCCTTTGAACTCTCGTCGGGTTGCACAGGAAACAGCTGCGGATGCAGACCTAAGTGTGGTAGCACGTTTTGTTCGCTCAGGGTGGCCTGCCAGAGCCAAAGACATTGATCGGCCTCTGGTTCGACGTTATTTTGCACAACGTCATGCATTGTCTTTAAATCAGGGTGTACTGTTGTTGCATACCGACAACGACCAAGCAAGAGTGATTGTTCCTCGTTCCCTGCAACGAGAAGTGTTACGCCTCCTGCATCAAGGACATTGGGGCATTGTTAGGACAAAGCAATTGGCCAGACGTCATTGTACCTGGGTTGGTATGGACGCTCAGATAGAGGACATGACGTCACAGTGTACTGTTTGTGCGGAGCATCAGGCGGCTCCACCGCAACGTTTCTCAGACTGGCCACGCCCCAAGGGACCATGGCAACGTTTACATATTGACTTTGCCGGACCTTTCTGGAATACGCGCTGGTTAATTGTTGTAGACGCTTTCAGCAAGTTTCCTTTTGTGATTGCCATGAACTCAACGACAGCTTCTAGTACAATCAGTGCCTTAACATCAGTGTTTTGCATCGAAGGCTTGCCTGAAACTATCGTCAGTGACAATGGACCTCAGTTTGTTAGTGCGGAATTTCAACAGTTTTGTCGTGTGAATGGCATTCAGCATATCACCACCGCACCTTTTCACCCTCAGTCCAATGGTGAAGCAGAACGTTTCGTTCGAACATTCAAGTCTCACATGGAGAAGATGAAAGGTCAGCACTCCAGGCAGCAAGCTCTTCAAATTTTCCTGTCTACGTATCGGTGCATGCCACGTGACGGCCCGTCTCCTGCCGAGCTGCTACACGGCCGCCGTCACCGCACTCTCCTTCACCTGCTGCAGCCTCCCACGCACCGAGTCGGTTCGTATGGCGCTACGCGTTTCAGGTTTCCACGCCGGTGCTGTACAGGGTGTTTGCTGGAAACAAGAAGACATGGTTGCCGGGCACCATTCAGCGCGTGCTTGGTCGCAATATGTTTATTGTACGTTCTTCCACAGGGTCGGAGCTGCGGCGCCACGCAAACCAATTGCGCCTGCACAGACCGCGCGATCCTGTCTCCGGTTTCTTGATTCCAGACCCAGTTCTGCGCCAGGGAGCACAACCACATCGTTCGTCCCCGGACTACGAGATCCCTATGGACGTCGACGTACATCCGACGCAGTCGTCGCCGCCGCTGTCGCCGCCGCAGATGACAGCGTCACCGAGAGGGACTCCGGGACCGTGCGGGCCCCCCCAGCTTGGGCCACGCACCTCAGAAGAAGATGACCTGCTCCCTCTGGGCGGGGGCGGGCGCCCTTCCCCAGGTTTCGGCGGGTTCCCTGGAGGATCGCAAGGCGGATGCCGGGGCGCGGACGGCGTCTCGATCCCGGCCTCAGCTACGACGCCCGTCCCACCAGTAACGCCCCCGCTCAGGCCCTCCTCCCAGTGCCGTCGCCGTGGCCCTCAGCCCTACGCCACGACGGCGCGGCGGTTTGGGGGGGAGGGGTGTGGTGTCGCACAAGTACAAAGTGCGCGCCACCTACTTTCGCCGCGCGCCGCCATGCATGCACGGCGCGGCGTTCTTCCGACGACAGCCACGAGCGCCCTCTGGTACAATGCCGCTCGTGGCCACCACTGAAGGACATCGGCGACTTCGCACTTCGCACTTCGGACTGAGATAGCAACGAGTTAGGACCTTCGTAATCCGATAGGCACGAGTGAAGACTTTGCTATTGTACAGGCACTAGGCAGGCCTCTAACATCTATGTATCAACATTCTGCAGTACTATGTAAAAGTTAAGTATTGTTACATTCTGTGCAATATATCTCTTTCTAATTTACTCTAGTGTTTATAGTTTCTGGCTGCTCCCCTCCGTACCTGCACCAGCGTGTCGGTCTCATTCCACTCGGCCACCGACACCTGCGGCGAGGCTGGGACACAAAAGCGGCGACGAAGTCGGGACACAAAACCCTTTTGTTCACATGAGTGGATGTAATTGTGCCTTAG
Source organism: Locusta migratoria (assembly GCA_026315105.1). Classification (NCBI taxonomy): domain Eukaryota; kingdom Metazoa; phylum Arthropoda; class Insecta; order Orthoptera; family Acrididae; genus Locusta; species Locusta migratoria. The sequence goes on along the minus strand of CM048755.1, from coordinate 475,920,092 downwards.
CGTATGTGAAAACTGAAAAATCATTTACATGGATGCATGCAATATCAGATGATTTTTAGTCTGACATGCGCAAAACCACATTTATTTCCATGTGATAACGCCACACGGCAAAAATCGCAGTATCGAGTTTCAGAAACAAACATTTTTACGGTCAAAAAGATTACTACGACATCATTTACGAAGTTTGGCCGACTCTAAACAACAGGCAAAAGCAATTAATGTTGGTTTTTGATTTAAATTTCTCTTATATATTACTTTGCAAGCTCTCAAAAACCTTTCTATGAGGTCCACCCTCGAAGAATAAATGAAAAACATTGTCATCTAACACCAATAAACGTTTTCTCATTCGTGTATTTAGAAGTAAACATACGGATTCTCGCGCCACATTTTTCGGATTGACAGTTCACTGCCAGGCCGCTAGTAGCGCTGCTGTCGTCCTGTGTTTCCGTGTGATAACATGGTCTTTGCACTTTTGTTATTTTTGGTGTTCTGTGATGCTCGGGCTTGCCACTTAGCGTCGTGCGGCGCGTATCCGTGGCAACCATGACGCTGCCGCCCTATTTTCCGCGCGGCAGCCCCTAGTCATAGTCTGAACCGGCCCTTAGTTCAAATGTTTGTATAGTCTATGGGACTTAACTACGGGGTCATCAGTCCCTAAACTTACAAACTACTTATGAACTACTTACGAACTAGGACGGCACAAATATCCATGCCCGAGGGGGGATTCGAACCCCGACCGTAGTGGGCCGTGCAGACCGTGACTGAAGCGCCTTAGTCTCCTCGGCCACCGCGGCCGGCCGGCCCTTAGTATTCTGGGGCTACGTAACTGCCCACTCCCATGAACCACAGACATTGCCGAGGTGGGGTGGCTTGCGTGCCTCAACGATACAGATAGCCGTACCGTAGGTGCAACCACAGCGGAGGGGTATCTGTGGAGAGGCCAGACAAACGTGTGGTTCCTGAAGAGGGGCAGCAGCCTTTTCAGTAGTTACAGGGGCAACAGTCTGGATGATTGACTGAGCTGGCCTTGTAACATCAGCTAATGTGGCTTTGCCACACAGCTACTGCGACCGGCTGAAAGCAAGGGGAAACTACAGCCGTTATTTTTCCCGAGGACATGCAGCTCTACTGTATGGAAATATGATGATGGCATCCTCTCGGGTAAAATATTCCGGAGGTAAAATAGTCCCCCATTCGGATCTCCGGGCGGGGACTACTCAGGAGGATGTGATCATCAGGAAAGACAATACTGGCATTCTACGGGTCGGAGCGTGGAATGTTAGATCCCTTAATCGAGTAGGAAAATTAGAAAATTTAAAAAGGGAAATGGATAGGTTGAAGTTAGATATAGTGGGGATTAGTGAAGTTCGGTGGCAGGATGAACAGGATTTCTGGTCAGGTAAGTACAGGATTATAAATACAAAATCAGTTGGGGGTATCACAGGAGTAGGATTGATAATGAATAAGAAAATAGGAATGCGGGTAAACTACTATGACCAGCGCAGCGATCGTATTATCATTGTCAAGATAGATACGAAGCCAACACCGACAACAGTAGTACAGGTTTATATGCCAACTAGCTCTGCCGATGATGAGGAGATCGAAGAAATATATGAGGAGCTAAAGGAAATTATTCAGACAATTAAGGGAGAGGAAAACTTAATTGTTATGGGAGACTGGAATTCGGTAGTAGGACAAGGAAGGGAAGGGAAGATAGTGGGTGAATATGGTCTGGGCAAAAGGAATGAAAGAGGAAGCCGCCTGGTAGAATTTTGCACGGAACATAATTTAGTTATAACAAACACCTGGTTTAAGAATCACAAAAGAAGGTTGTACACGTGGAAGAGACCAGGAGACACCGGGAGATACCAGATAGATTTTATAATGGTAAGACATAGATTTCGGAACCAGGTTTTGAAGTGTAGGACATACCCAGGGGCAGACATAGACTCTGACCATAACTTGTTGGTTATGAACTGTAGGCTGAAACTGAAGAAACTACAGAAAGGTAGGAAAATAAGGAGATGGGACCTAGATAAATTGAAGGAACCTGAAGTTCTTAAGAATTTCAGAGGGAGCTTCAGGCAACAATTGACAGAAACAGGGGAAAATAAAACAGTTGAGGAGGAATGGGTAAAATTGAGAGATGAAATAGTGAAGGCAGCAGAGGACAAAATAGGTAGGAAGGCAAGACCTACAAAGAATCCTTGGATATCACAGGAGATACTAAATTTAATCGATGAAAGGAGAAAATATAAAAATGCAGTAAATGAAACAGGCAAAATGGAGTACAGACGACTAAGAAATGAGATTGACAGGAAGTGCAAAATGGCTAAGCAGGACTGGCTAGAAGGCAAATGCAAGGATGTAGAAGAATGTATAAATAGGGGAAAAATAGATACAGCCTACCGGAAAATAAAAGAAACATTTGGTGATAAGAAAAACAGCTCTATGAATATCAAGGACACTGATGGAAAACCAGTTCTCAGCAAAGAAGGGAAAGCTGAAAGGTGGAAAGAGTATATAGAGGGGCTCTACAAAGGAAACGAACTTCGAGACACTATTGTAGGAAGGGAAGAGGATGTAGATTATGATGATATAGGAGATACTATACTGAGAGATGAATTTGACAGAGCACTGAAAGATCTAAGTCGAAACAAGGCCCCTGGAATAGATGATATCCCGTCAGAGCTACTGAAGTCTCTGGGAGAACCAGCCATGACAAAATTGTTTCACATTGTGTGTAAGATGTATGAGACAGGTGAAGTACCCTCAGACTTTAAGAAAAATGTTATAATCCCCATTCCAAAGAAAGCGGGTGCAGACAGGTGTGAAAACTACAGAACTATCAGTTTAATAAGTCATGGTTGCAAAATATTAACACGAATTATATACAGAAGGATGGAAAAGCTGGTAGAAGCCGACCTCGGGGAAGATCAGTTTGGGTTCAGGAGAAATGTAGGAACACGGGAGGCAATACTCACTTTACGCCTTATCCTAGAAGATAGATTAAGAAAAGGCAAACCAACATTTCTAGCTTTTGTAGATTTGGAGAAGGCTTTTGACAATGTTGATTGGAATAAACTCTTTCAAGTTCTGAAGCAAGCAGGAGTAAAATATAGGGAGCGTAAGGTTATTTACAACTTGTACAAAAACCAGACAGCGGTTGTCAGAGTTGAAGGGCATGAAAGGGATGCAGTGGTTGGGAAGGGAGTAAGACAGGGTTGTAACCTTTCCCCAATGTTGTTCAATTTGTACATTGAGCAAGCTATAAAGGAAAGCAAGGAGAAATTTGGAGAAGGAATTAAAGTTCAGGGTGAAGAATTAAAAACATTGCGTTTTGCCGACGACATAGTAATTCTGTCAGATACAGCAAAGGACCTGGAAGAGCAATTGAACGGAATGGATAGTGTGCTTAAAGGTGCATATAAGATGAACATTAACAAGAGTAAAACTAGGGTAATGGAGTGCAGTGTAAGAAAATCAGGTGATGCTGAAGGAATTAGATTAGGTAACGAAACAATAAAGGAGGTAGATGAGTTTTGTTACTTGGGCAGTAAAATAACAAATGATGGTCGCAGTACAGATGATATAAAATGCAGAATGGCAATGGGTAGAAAGGCATTTTTGAAAAAGAGAAATTTGTTAACATCGAATATTGATTTAAGCCTAAGGAAGTCCTTTCTGAAGACATTTGTATGGAGTGTTGCCTTGTATGGGAGTGAAACATGGACGATAAGCAGTGTGGACAGAAAGAGGATAGAGGCTTTTGAAATGTGGTGCTACAGAAGAATGCTGAAGATTAGGTGGGTGGATCGCGTAACTAATGAGGAGGTACTGAACCAAATTGAGGAGAAAAGAAATTTCTGGCATACCTTGACTAAAAGAAGGGATAGATTGGTAGGACACATTCTTAGACATCAAGGAATTGTGAATTTAGCGTTGGAGGGAAGTGTGTGGGGTAAAAATCGCAGAGGGAGACCAAGAGACGCGTATAGTAAGCAGATTCAAGTGGATGTGGGTTGTCGTTCTTATGAGGAGATGAAAAGGCTTGCTCAGGATAGAGTAGGGTGGAGAGCTGCATCAAACCAGTCTCTGGACTGAAGACCACAACAACAACAACGTAACTGCAGGGCCGGCCACGGCGTGGCAAACTTGACGGACGAAGAAACTCGAATCGAGCATGTCTCAGCTTCGTTTCGCTCTTCTCGGAAATGAAATGAAATGATCAAAATGTTCAAATGTTTGTAAATCTATCGGACCAAACTGCGTGGTCATCAGTCCGTAGCTTATAAACTACTTAAACCTAGGTAAACTAACCTAAGGACAACACACACACCCATGCCCCAGGGAGGACTCGAACCTCCACGGCGAGCAACCGCGCGCTCCTCATCGAGACGCTTTAGAGCGCCCGGCTACTCCACCGCGGCATGAAATGATCGTATGACTCGTAGTGGCAGGGGTATCCCCACAGGAGTTTGACTGCATACTGCAAGTCTTGTTACTGGTGCCACTTCGGCAACTTGCGTGCCGGTAATTATGAAACTAATGATAGGGGAAAACGCAAAATACATACTCCCTTGGTAGCAATGGAACACCTGGACCCCATACAGGGCAGCAAGCAACCTACTGCAACTCTTCTTACTGACGCCATTTCAGTGACTTGCGTGCTGATGGTGATGAAATCATCGATAGGGGCAAACACAAAACATGTATTACCCTGCTAGAAATCGAACCTAAAATGTTCAAATGTTTGTAAAGTCTATGGGACTTAATTACGGGGTCATCAGTCCCTAAACTTACAAACTACTTATGAACTACCTAATCCTAAGGACGGCACAAATATCATATGCCCGAGGGGGGATTCGAACCCCCGACCGTAGTGGCCGTGCAGACCGTTACTGGAGCGCCTCAGTCCCCTCGGCCACCGTGGCCGGCAAATCGAACCTGGACCCCATGTATTGCAGTCAGTCGTCTACTGCAAGTCATTTTATTACACCACTTCGGCGGCTTGTGTGTTGGTGATGGTGAAACTGAGAAGAGGGCAAAATGTGTATTGTGTATGTGTATCATGTCACCGCTGTTTACCCGTTTCTACTTGTTCGTGGTAAGAAGGAAGTTCACACTTCCAGTGACTATATGCATAAAAAGTGGGAGCCTTGCAATCTGTCGTAACAAGCCTTTACAAATGAATGGGAAAGGCGAAAGAAAAGGATGAGAATTCTCAAAATCTGCGCTGTCACATAATCGTCGGGTAGGTTAACACAGATTTGCTACGTAACTACATTACAATAACATGTAAAAAGAATATATTGATTTGGTTGACAGTTACGATCAACGTATGGGATTAAAATCAAATGTTTGTAAACCTGCTGGACAAAACTGCTATGGTCATCAATCCCTAGACTTACAAACTACTTAAACTAACTTACATTAAGGTTAAACGCACACTCAAGTTCGAGGGAGGACTCTAACCTCAGGCGGGAGTGACCGCCCAATCCGTAGAATAATACCTTAGACCACGGGGCTATTCCCGCGCGGTACAGATGGGACTCATTGTTCTGTACATGAAAAATCGCTTCAGGCTAAATTTTTAGGCATGGAGAGAGTGAAAAAGTTTGTGATATGGATAAGAAATCTTTTTATGGCGAAAGTGTTTTCTAGGTAATTGAACGAAAAGTAAAGGGACTTGAAATAATTTAAGGCGCTGCCTGGAACGAATTCCGATTTAAAACCGCTATTGTCGAATATATTAATCTGCAGTAGAGAAAAAAAGAGTTCAACTGTGAGTCCAAACGACAGTGGAAGTTCCCATTATCCACATACGCTAACTATTTCACATTGAAATATGTGTTTGGTTCACTAATGGATCAGAGACTGAGCCACAATAATTCACCGACCGTAATTTGGAAGATGTGTTGCATATCGAAGTCGCGGCTTCTAAACGATATTAATTAAACAGGTGAGCATCGTAGTCGAAAATGTGAATTATGTTAAATAGGTTGAGAGTGACCAACGCTTTAAACAAAATCCCATAAAAGAGGGCAACAATACAAGATATACGTAACGTCCGCGAACACTTTCAATTATTTATTGCACAAGAACCAAACATTGTGCAGAAATCATACATATGTCATTTTAAAAAGAAACCCTCATTTTTTTTTCTAATTTCATGTATAGCACCACAGCGTAGTTTGGTAATTTGCCGATAGTCAGCGCTAGTCGCAAACATGGTAAGTTCAAGGGAGCTTTCTGTGTGTTGGAGTGGACAAAAACAAGTATATTACAGCTGTTTAACGGATGTTTAGAACCAAGAACGGTAAGAAGCCACCAATAAGGAAGGCCATTTACCACTGGCACAACAAATTCGTTACGACGGGTTGCTTGTGCCCGGCAAAGAGTAGTGGACGTCCCAGTGTGACTTAAGTGAATGTGGAGCGCGTACGAGATACATTCATGAGGAGTCCAAAGAAATCGGTGCGTGGTACATCCCGTGAAATCTAAATGGCTCCAATGACAGTGTGGACAGTCCTGCGACAAACTGGAACTAGTGCAGAAGCACAATGACGACGACGAACACAACAGTTTCGAGTTTTGTTCGCAGTTCTAACAACTGAATGAGGATGTGGATGGCAATGTTGATCGCTTAAATTTTAGCGACGAAGCCACGTTTCACACTAATGGGAAAGTGAACAGGCATAACTGTCGAATCTGGACATCCACACGAATGCAATGAATTTGAGCGTGATTCTCCAAAGGTAAATGTTTTTTGTACCTTGTCATGTTGAAACTATATGGACCATTCTTCTTCGCCGAGAGCACTGTCACTGGATATTCCTACTCGGACATCTTGCAGCGTCTCGAATGTGTTTTTCGATTCACCACTGTGCCATGAGTGTTGCATTCATCTGGGGCAGCTCCATTACCGGTACAGAACTTGAACTCGCCATGTTTGCGTCTAGCGCTGACTATCGGCAAATTATCAGACTACGCTGTGGTGGAATACATGGAAAAAGAAAGAAAGAAAGAAAACAACGTTCAGGATTTCCCTTCAAAATGCAATATGTATGGCATCTGTACAAAGTTTATTTCACATGCAATAAATAATTGAAAGTGATCCTGGACTTTATGTACACCATGCAGCCGCGGCGGATTAGCCGTGCGTACTAGGGCGCCGTTCTGCGGAGCACGCGGACGTTCTCCGTCGGAGGTTCGAGTCCCCTCTCGGGCATGGGTGTTTGTGTTGTCCTTAGGTCAGTTTACCTTAGTTTAAGTAGTTTTTAAGCTACGGGCTAATAACCACACAGTTAATCCGATAAATTTACAAACATTTGAACATTTTTTACACCCTGTATTTTGTGTTGACCATGAAATAAATAATTATTACTGTTCCTGCTCTATGGTTGACAGGTTACTGTGTGTACCCTCTCCAGTCAGTAAATTAATTATCCTCGTAAAACGAACATTTCGTTTCCAACATTAGCACAATACGCCGCTGCTGCCTTTACGTAAAATTTGACCTTTTAATTAATTAAAATGCCGTTATACTCATGTAGTGTGTGGCTCGCAATGCACTTTTCTAAGTGTACATCGAGAATCATTCACTACACGGGTGCAACGGTTTTTTTAATTAATTAGACAGCTTTCACTGCAATCATATCGGTTTTCGACTGTACGAAACTCACCTGTTCGATGCATATCGTTTGGAGTCCGGGATTACGATCTTTCAAATTACCCAAGTTCCATCATGGACGGATAGATTTCGTGATGTTTTTTGGTGATACCTGTCTATTACTTAAGAGCGGTAGGTTACACATCTCCCGTATACATATTGTGGAAGAACTTGTACCATACCATCAAAACGTTAATGGAGAGCAAACACTTATTAAAATGAAGTTAATACTGTAACTTGAAGTTTAGAACGCTTAGCTGATGTCTTAGTTAATGCCACAAAATTTATCCACAACAACCGTTTTCTCTGCACGATTTTTCTTATATCACACAACTCCAAAGACAGCCCGTGTAAGGTCTGCGTTTTAGCAGTGATATTTTACAACATATGAGAGAAGGTAAGGTCTATTCCATCCCTCTCACTTACAGAGATCACAGTCAATAAAATTAGAGCTTTTAATTCGTGATGCGTAACTGATTGTTTTACAACTTGCTGATTTCTGCGAAAACAATACTCCCGATTCCAGTGATTTGGAATTTTTTTGCATTAACTGACACCAAAGAACAAGACGCGTGCAATTCAGTGGATACCACCGCAATGGAAAAGCAGATTTTCTACCGACAAATGTCGCAAAACTAAACAGATTCGAGAAACTGATATGTTTCGCACTGTACTGAAATGCATTATCAACGTATTTCAAGAGGAATTGAAAAAGTCTAATGAACTATGTTAGGAAAAGATCTGCAGAAACCTCAACGACGACTCATTAGTAACTAATGGACATGATTAGTGCTCACCTGCAAAAGATCTCCATTCTGCCGATCTCTGAATGTATTCTATCTCAGAAGATGGTCTCGATTATCAACAAAGAACTTATAACAACGTTGTTTTAGGAAGGAAGAAACCGAAATATCATTTATCTTTTGCCTTTACCTCGCTTTGATGTGAAGTCGGCATGGTTAATGTGGTTTTTGCGTGGCTATTTTAACCCTTTATAGGACAAAAAAAAATTCTGAAAATTTGAAAGGTACTATTTTTATTGCACCCCATTTGACTCATATAGGCATATAATATACTCAGAATTATTTTATGCCGGCCGCAATGGCCGAGCTGTCTGCGGCACGCCAGTCACAGTCTGCACGGCCGCTACGGTCGGGGGTTCGAATCCCCCCTCGGACTTGGATGTATGTGTAGTCTTTAGTATAAGGTAGTCCATAAGTAGTTTGTAAGTTTAGGGACTGATGACCCCGCAGTTAAGTCCAATAAGCTTTACAAACATTTGAACATTTTGAATTATTTTATGTTTATTTAACTCGAAAATGAAAGGAAGAAACAGGTGATTGATGTACAGATCACTATCCATTTTGGGTGATTCTTAGACTACTGTTGATGGTGGCCATTTAAAAGATCACCTTCTTATATAGATAACTAAAAATGGCATTTGGAGTGCAAAGAAGACACAATTTATTAAATCAGATGTTCAAATGTTTGTAAACCTTATGGGACTTAACTACGGGGTCATCAGTCCCTAAACTTACAAACTACTTATGATCTACTTACGGACTAGGACGGCACAAATATCCATGCCCGAGGGGGGATTCGAACCCCCGACCGTAGTGGCCGTGCAGACCGTGACTGAAGCGCCTCAGTCCCCTCGGCCACCGCGGCCGGCATTTATTAAATACTTTACTAAATTACAAAAAAATAACACATTACAATATTCAAAGAATAAAACATTACTACACACTATGAAATATTACGAATTCCAGTGGTAAACGTGTTATTTTGTATGAAACGGGAGAAAACAAGGAAGGCCAAGAGCAAAGTACACTGTTTCGCACTTATGGTTGATGGGCAATATATCGGCTACTATCCTGTAAAGGGTGAAAGGGTGGCCGCATGTCCTTCCTGTCGCCACCTCATCATTCCCCGAGAGGAAGTTTGTGTTCCTAACTGTGTACCTATAGTGTCATACATACAAAAATGTGTGGACGTTTACTAAATGTTATAAATGACGTGGACTTGGGTACCGCTCCGATAGACACCTATTGAGACGTGAGAAACAGCGTAAAAACGCTGTCTCATAGCCATCAGCGTACAGCAACGCGATCGTGGGCTACTGTACGTGATGTGACGCCACAGCGCTCAGGTCTTCTCTTCAAGAGGTGTTGATTCGAACCTGGGCCTGAGCTTCTTCCCACTCCGAAAGAGGGTGATAGCAACACACACTGCTATCCGGACGAGTAGAATCAAGTGGCCGCGGCAAGGTGCGTACTAAGGAGCCCAGCTGCGGTGTGCGCGGCCGTTCGCCATCGGGGGTTCGAGTCCTCCCTCGCGCATGGGTGTTTGTGTTGTCCTTAGCATAAGTAACTTTAAGAAGATGTAAGTAGTTTGTAAGCTTAGGAGTTAATGACCAACGTAGTTAAGTCCCTTAGATTTACAAACTTTTCAACATTTTTAACACCAATTCCATACAAACACAAAGGAAGACGGAAGGTTAGGGTTTAACGTCGACAGTATGGTCATTACAGACGGCCCGCACACCAAAGTAGTTATGGGGAAACTTCACGGCAGATAAAAACTGTGTGCGGGAACCGGAATTCAAACCTGGGACATCTGCCTTTCTCCTCCATACCGCTCTTCCAAATGCGCTATTCCTGCAAGGTTCGCAGGAGAACTTCTATGAAGTTTGAAAAGTAGGAGGCGAGGTTCTGTAGGAAGTAAAGCTGTGAGAACAGCCCGTGAAGCCGGCCGCGGTGGCCGAGCGTTCTGCGGCATGTCAGTCGTAGTCTGCACGGCCACTACGATCGGGGGTTAGAATTCCCCCTCGGGCATGGAAATTTGTGCCATCCTTAGTGTTAGCTAGTTCATAAGTAGTTTGTAAGTTTAGGGACTGATGACCCCGTAGTTAAGTCCCATAAGTTCTACAAACATTTGAACATTTTTGAAACTTATCCAAGAACTATTCGGGGCTAGAGGAGTGTACGGTACGATCCGTCGGCTTTGACCTGTGGCGTAAGAAAATATGGTCGTTTTAAAAGTTGTGGTTAGGCAGAAACCTAAGTATACAAGTCAGCCGCGGCGGATTAGCCGTGCGCACTGGGGCGCCGTGCTGCGGTGCGCGCGGCCGTTCACCGTCGGGGGTTCGAGTCCCCCCTCGTGCATGGGTGTTTGTGTTGTTCTTAGATTAGTTTACCTTAATTTAAGTAGTTTGTAAGTTACGGACTAATAACCACGCAGTTGAGTCCGATAGATTTACGAACATTTGATTTGAATACAGCTTAAATTGCTGCGAATGAAACGAGCAGCAATGACATCTAAAATCTGCCTTGTCAAAAGAATTTAAGTCCAGTTTTTTTTATTTGCGAGAATAATTAATTTACGTACGTGGCGTGTCAAAGACTACGGCGCGCATCGACAACTCCTCTACATCCCAACGACACGCATACAGCTAATAAAGAAATTAAATATCCATCTAATGATGGAAATAAAAGGGATGAGCAAAAAGGAAGAACAAACCATCGCCCTATTGCTATATGTAAAAGGTGTCACCGAACGAGTGGGTAAGATTCTTCGTCGAGAGGGCATCAAACCTATATTTCGCAGCAACAACTAAATAAGAGATGAGTCCTAGGCTCAATGAAGGACAAAACTGGTAAGTTACACACAGCCGGAGTCAATGAAATCGGCTCCGAGTGCGGCCAGGTGTACATTGGAGAAACTAGGCGGCCGATTAACACAAGGATATCCGAGTACGAGAGGTACATTCGCCTGGGACAGCATACGAAGTCGGCAGTAGCAGAACACCAGGAAGTGTGCGGCAAACAGATAGGTTTTCAGGAAGTCACTACTGGCAAAACAACAATTCAGGAAAGCAGTAGAAATAGCTAAGCGACGCGGAAATATGAACAGAGAAGACGGGTATAGACTTCCGGCGTGCCGCGGTGGAGTAGCCGAGCGGTCTAAAGCGTCTCGCTGCGGAGTGCGCGGTTGCTCGCCGTGGAGGTTCGAGTCCTCTCTGGGGCATGGGTGTGTGTGTGTTTGTCTGTAGGTTAGTTTAAGTAGTTTGTAAGCTACGGACTGATGACTACGCAGTTTGGTCCGATAGGTTTACAAACATTTGAATATTGAACTTCCGGCGTCTTGGCTGCCAGCAGTAGCAGCGCTTCGCGACGACACCGCGCGCAGTGCAGTCCATACGGGCCCATCCGGAGACAACAACGGCCGCGCGTACACAGAGCAAAATAGCACGCTCTAGCCGGCGCTAGGCATCAGTGCTACGTCATTGCTACTAGCGATCCTCATTCGCCAGTTTCAACCAATGGCAAACATTAATGTAAACACCAATCAAGTACTTCCTTTTTCCACCAATAGGAAGAAATAAAGCAATGAAAGAGAGCTGAAACCACCAATCATAACTGGCAACATTTAATATTTAAGACGACAGCTTTCGCTCATACAGCAGTAAACATGACACCCAGAAGATGGCCGCTTGCAATAGTGGCCGAAACATCGGTGAAATATTTGATATATTGACGATGCGGTCCAATACCCAGAAGATTTTTATCAACAATGACAACGGCCGCAAAAGCCTTCGTTTACATTTAACTTAAATATCATTTAATATATGGTTTGGAATCACTTCGATATAAGATTTTAATGACTTTTCCCTAGTTGACTATTGTGCTTCATTTATTACTACACACCAAAGATTTCGAGCATGTAGCCATTTTCAAGTGCCACATTCAAGTTTAAAATTGTCTGATACTCCTAAACTGCATATCATCAGACAACTTTAAGCTTGAAAATGGCTGCACGGACGAAATCATAATTTTTAGTATTAAATTAATCAAAACAGTAAAATTCCGATAATTTCGTTAAAAGATTCTACATGAATGTGGCTCCCCACGAAAGGAAATGTCATTAACTATTCCAGTGTCGTTTATGGAGAGAAAGATGAATATCAAAATGAAACACTGGTCTCATTAGATTCGAATCAACAATGGGGAGAGAAAAGTAGCCTTATCATAAAGTACTAACATATGAAAGTTTTTGTAGTAGAACAAAAAGTGTAAGACGTTTTTTCCAAAGAGGACGATTCACGGGATTTTTGTAAGTATTACAATACAGAAAAAGTAGTTGTTAATCAAAGATCAACTATTTGGGAACGTTTCCTGTAGCTATCTTCTGTATTTATTTGGCATCTATCATTATTTATTTGCAGCGAGGAAAAATTGTCCATCCGATTGCAATTTTGAAACTGTTCATTTAATACAATTTGCGTGCATGCAAGTGTAGTTTCATTATGAAATGTGTGCTTGAAAATTGTGCGCATGTGTTGGTAGACAGAAGGCCTATGACGTTAACGGATTTTATTTGGAAGTTGAAAGCACAACACACAGTCGTTTTAAATTTCAGTTATAGTGCGACGGCGTGAGTGCAAGCATAATCGTATGTAAGTGAACAGTCCCCATTTATGCATTCATTCTTACTCAATACACTGTTTAACTTGTTTCGATTCAGCTCAATCTACATCTACATACATACTCCGCAATTCACCGTAAGGTGCGTGGCGGAGGGTACACTGTACCACTACTAGGCATATCCTTTCCTATTCCACTCCCAAATGGAACGAGGAAAAGAAGAATGCCTATATGCCTCCGTACGAGCCGTAATTTCTCTTGTCTTTGAGATCACTACGCGAAATGTGAGTAAGTGGCAGCAAGATCGTACTACACTCAGCTTCAAATTCCGGCCCTCTAAATTTACTCGACATAAATTCACGAAAAGAACGTCGTCTTTCTTTCAACGATCCCCAATTGAGTTGCCAGAGCATTTCCGCGACACTCGCGCATTGGTCGAACCTACCGGTAACAAATCTAGCTGCTAGCCTCTGAACCGCCTCTATGTTTTCCTTTAGACTGATCTGCTGCGGGTTCCAAACACTTGAGCAATACTCAAGACGTGGTCGTACTAGCGTTTTATACGCGGTCTCCTTTACAGGTGAAGTACATCTTCCCAAAATTCTCCTAATAAACCGAAGTCGGCTGTCCGCCTTACAACTGTCCTTACATGTTCGTTCCATTTCATATCGCTCTGCAATGTTACGCCTAGATATTTGAACGACGCGACAGCATCAAGATGCTCACTACTAATGCTGTATTCGAACATTATGGGATTTTTTTTCCTAATCATGTGCATCACCTTACATTTTTCTACATTGAGAGCTAGCTGCCATTCTTCGCATCGCCGCCCGCGGTGGCCGAGGAGACTGAGGCGCTCCAGTCACGGTCTGCACGGCCACTACGGTCGGGGTTTCGAATCCCCCCTCGGGCATGGATATTTGTGCCGTCTTTAGTATAAGGTAGTTGATAAGTAGTTTGTAAGTTCAGGGACTGATAACCCCGTAGTTAAGTCCCATAAGCTTAAAAACATTAGAACATTCTTCGCACCAACTATAAATTTTGTCTAAGTCATCCTGTATGCTATTACAGTCAGTTAAAGACGACACCCTCCCATACACCACAGCATCAATAGCAAACAGCCGCAAATTACAACTTACTCTGTCCATCAGATCATTTATATAGATAGAAAATAATAGCGGTCCTATCACAACCTTTACATAATGTTCTTCTATGAGCGAATTTAGCAGCCGCTCTCGCTAAAAAATACATTCGGTTGAATACCTCAGTTGACAATGTGGATGGGGCACCTCACGATCCTGATGATAACGAACATACATTGTTTCATTATTATGATAAGCCATGAATTGTTAATCGACACTGTCTGTATAGACCTTACTTACAGTACGTAGCGGCAGCTTCAGCAGGACAGTTCTGGACGCTGCGAAATGTTGAGGCGCGTACACCGCAAAACAAAATAAAAAACAATTGTTAGGTAAACAAACGAAAAACGTACGTTTCAGACGACAGTTTTCCTTCACTAGGTAGTTGACTGGACAGGATAATTTGGAGGAGGTGTGCGAGAGCGGACGGTGGCAGCTCTACGAGTGGGCGCGAGCGGGGCTGGTGTAGCGGGGGAGCATGTTTCGACCGTGGCTGGCGTGTGTCGGCGGCGGACGCCAGCGGGCAACTGCCGGCTCGCGCCTCCGTGGGGAGGCCGCAGCCCACCAGCGCACTCACGCGGCCGCCCAGGGCACTCGCAGTGCCGTCACACGCTGCTCTCCTACTTTTTCTGGGTTCCCGATGCCCAGTGGCGGGCTAAGCCCGGGACGCCAAAACAAAAAGCCCTCCCCCCTCTGCCCACGGTTTGCAACACCCTTACCAGTGGCGTAACTATGGGGGGGGGGGGGGATAGAACCCCCCCCCCCCAGAACCCGAAAAAAAAAAAAAAAAAAAAACAACAACATTGTGGAACAGCAATCTGGTCAGTGGCGGCGCTACACGAAAACTAGGTGTCGGCGAACTCGTCTTTGCGAGGCCCCTTTCATTTTTTCAGTAAGGAATTAATGAAAATGAGCTTAATTATACATCAGTAATCATTACACTAACATTTTATTAGTATAATATACAACGATTATTGCAATGACAAAAATTACAATAAACAAATACAAACTAAAATAGTGAAAATTTTCGGCTTTTCGTCTGAATTTCTTTTTAATTTTTTTTATTTATTTTTTTAAATTTTTATTTTATTATTTTTTTTTTTTTTAAGAAGTCACATCTTAATTAATACTAGCCGCTCAAAAATGTTCAAATGTCTGTAAATCTATCGGACCAAACTGCGTGGTCATCAGTCCGTAGCTTACAAACTACTTAAACCTAGGTAAACTAACCTAAGGACAAACACACACACACACACCCATGCCCCAGGGAGGACTCGAACCTCCGCAGCGAGACGCTTTAGACCGCTCGGCTACTCCACCGCGACTACTAGCCGCTATTTCGGCTTCAATTGATAGTACTGACAACGCAGATCGTCTTTCTTGTCCTATTGTGCTTCTTAAGTTAGTCTTAATCAATTTTTTGTGAAGCTTCTCTCGGCCGAAGCTGTACTGACTGGAACTGTGAGCGTGATTCTGATTGTTATTCAAACATTTGGATATACTTCTTCCAAACTGTTTTCTACAATGTACTGAAGAAGTGTTTGACAAGTATTTAAGTAAAAATTCCATCACGTCTGCACTCATACGGACAACTAAATAGCTGCCTGCCGAGAATGGCCGAGCGCACTAAGGCCTCATACCAAGGTGAGCGAGATCGCTGTTGTCGGGGGTCGAATCCCACCCTTGGATACGGATGCTGTCTTCGTCCTTTAGTTAAGCTAGTGTAAGTTAGATGTAAGTCGTCGCTCCATAACCTAGCAGTTGAAAAGCGCCGTTAAACATCAAATATTAAAAAAAGCAAAGTTTGAATAATGTTTTGCGAGGCCGTCGGCGGTGGCCGACGTCGCCGACGCCTAGCGCCGCCACTGAATCTGGTAAAGGTAAAGATTGAAAACTTGGAGTGTTTTACCATAATCTTTCATTGGATGGGAGTGAATTAGTTTCTTCAGTGGGAGTGAAAGATGGTAGTCTGTCTGGAAACTGACTAAAATTTTGCTCGTCAAGCAGATCTATCCCCCCCCCCCCAAAGCCAAGTCCTAGTTACGCTACTGACCCTTACCATTCCCACCACCACGCTCCCTTACAATTTCTCGTGTCAGCTTTTCCGCTTAGGCCGGTATTACACTATCGTAGGTAAGGTAAAGCAGTCAACAATCCGAAGATTGGTTTGAACACCACAGTGCTTTACTAGGCATGGTCCTGTTCGGAGGTGGTACGCGGTTGCCTTCCTCCGACCTTCGAACTGACTTACCCAGCCAGTTATAGGGGGACCTACAGTTTAACGTGGGTTCCGAACCACGGTGCTACTCAGTATTTTTCACATGAGCAGTACTGCCAGAGGTGAAAGAAGTGGAAAGTGAAAGATAAAAATCCTAGGACCTGGCGGGGATCGAACCCGCGACCTTTGGTTTTGTAGTCTGGCACTCTACCACTGTGCAACCGAGGCGCACTGCATTATCGTGTTATTGGATAAAGAATTGGACGAAAAAATTGGATGAAATATTTGTCATTTTTTGACAAATAAATTGGATGAAACGCAAAAGAAGGTATTACACTATCATCCAATATTTTGTCAAGTTTGCTTCAAAATGGCGGTGCAATGCTCAGCTGTTGTTTATACTACAGTTGCCTTGTGTCTGTATTTAGAAGAGAAGGAGGGAAAAAAGAAAAGGAAACAGACTTGGATGAAACCGTGGGTGTCAGAGCGAGATAAATAAAATTTGTTCTGGGACCGGGAGGATTTTCTTTTTTTATGCCGTCGGCAGAACAGCCAGGCCGTTCACTGCTAATTATTGTGTCAAAAAAGATGTTCAAATGTTTGTTAAGCTTATGGGACTTAATTACAGGGTCATCAGTCCCTAAACTTACAAACTACTTATGAACTACTTACGAACTAGGACGGCACAAATATCCATGCCCGAGGGGGGATTCGAACCCCCGACCGTAGTGGCCGTGCAGACCGTGACTGGAGCGCGGCCGGCATTATTTTGTCGCTCTTCATCCTTCACAGTTAGCAATAGAGTAACAAAAAGGCTGACTCAGTGTATACGAATAAGATTGTTAAGTTGATAAAGCAAGTTTAGTTAAATAACGTTTTAAATGGAAAATGTGACGTTATTAACAATGTAAGGGGGGAAACATTGCTGATAAATAGGCTCTATTTATTTCCTTACAAAAATTGGCTGACGTATTTATATGTACATAGATTCGCTTGCAAACAGATGCCGATGTTTTGAAAGTTGTTTCACTTCCCAGCACTTAGCACACCAAGTTACCAAAATTATACTTTCTAAAATCTGTTTCGGCCGCAAATAAGATTTAGGGGTATTACTTCTTCAATTCCGATAGTATATAATGACTTTTTTACATCACGGATTGTAACGTCCAATTCTTTGTCCAATAATTTGATAGTGTAATACCGGCCTTAAAGTAAACCTTTTAAATGCCTAAATGTACAAGGACCGTATAAAAGTAACGAGGATTATTACTTTACTCTGAAATGATTACAAAATCAAGAGATTGTGGCGTCCCTCCTGTTTTTCTCGTTTCCCCCGAAAGAACGACATGAAAATTTTTAGAATGAAATTTCACTCTGCAGCGGCGTGTGCGCCGATCTAATATACGAGGCGCGTCCAGAAAGTAAGTTCCGTTTAGTAATAAAATGAAATTGTACACAGATACAGAAGAAATTTTTATTGCACAAAATTCTACAACTCTTAAATTACTTTTCCACATAACTGCCGAAATTTTGCAGGCATTTGTCATAGCGTGGCACCAGGTTTTGTATACCTTCTTCATAGAAATCTGCCGCCTGTGTCTTCAACCAGTTGGGAACAGTTTCTTTCAGCTCGTCTTCATTGGTGAAGTGATGACCGCCAAGGAAAGACTTCAGATGTAAGAACAGATGAAAGTCGCTAGGAGCGAGGTCAGGGCTGTACGGAGGATGGTCAAACACGTCCCAGCCAAATCCCTGTAGGAGCTTTTTCGTCACATTTGGAGGAGTAGCCGAGCGGTCTAAAGCGTCTCGCTGCGGAGCGCGCGGTTGCTCGCCGTGGAGGTTCGAGTCCTCTCTGGGGCATGGGTGTGTGTGTGTTCGTCTGTAGGTTAGTTTAGTTTAAGTAGTTTGTAAGCTACGGACTGATGACCACGCAGTTTGGTCCGATAGAATTACAAACATTTGCACATTTTTTTGTTGCCCAGTGAGAATCTTTGGTAGCCAACGTAAGCAAAGTTTACGGAATTTCAGTTGTTTGGTAACAATTTCATGCAACAGTGATCGTGAAATTTGGGGGAAGTCCATACTGAGAGCACTAATTGTAAACCTATGGTTTTCCTGGATCTTGTCATCACTCGCGTGAACCAGTTCTTCTGTAACCAAAGGTGGACGCCCACTTCGTTCTTCATCGTGCACATCACTACGCCCGCCATTTAACTGTCGTACCCATATTCTCACCTTCGAATCACTCATCGCATTTGGTCCGTAAACATCGCAAATTTACCGATAAATTTCACTTGGTTTCACTTTGCTCGCATTCAGAAACCGAATCACCGACCTGATTTCACAGGCGGCGGGATTTTCAATCAATTCCGACATTTCAAACAAGCACAAAAAAGCGTACGTAACTGACAGCGATCTCCAAATGGCGCACGTTCTTCTCCTTGATACATATCGTCTACAGCGCATGTGCGGAACTGCAATCGCAGCGGTGCAGCGGAGATAAATTGAAACGGAACTTACTTTCTGGACGCGCCTCGTATAAAGCATAGTGTCCGTATATATTTACGTGTTGCATACAAATCTACAGTTTTCTTACAATCTTTACGAAATTTTGTACACGTAAGTTTCAATCTATGAGAACGGTCGCCGTAAGTGTAAGAATCACATACGATATATAGTTCACGAGATATGACGTCATAAACAATGAGATGCGCGAAAAACTGCTGCATTTTGCGACAATGCTGCTAATTTTCTCCTAAACCATTGGACCGATTTCAACCAAATTTGGTACACACATTCCTTACCGTGAGTTACCAATTGCTGCATGGTTAAGAATCACATACGGCACATGGTTCAAAAGATATTACGTCATAACCAATAGAAATCACAAAAAATGCCATATGATGCGGCGAGATTTTCGAAATACACTGTATGAGAATGACAGTACTTAGCGACTTGCAACAAACTTTAAACATCATTTCAAACCTTTATTAAACTTTTTCTCGCTGGCAACCTTAGTAAAATGATGAAAGGAAAAAAGTTTCTCGCTTACTACTTTTCCGCTGTTTATGGAGTAAAACTACGGCTCTCGGTATGACGTTACAATTTATAATTTGAACACTACAAATTGTAGCGACAGGAAATTTTACAGGCAGTATACACATATATAGTTGAATGTAGCTTCTAAATTGTATCGCATTCCGACACGTAGTTTATGAGATATGAGCACGTAAATAGTAATGTTCGTGGAAAACCGCCCCATCACGCAACAAGTTTTAATCTATTATTTCTTTACTACTAATTGTATTCCCAAGCGATTTTACAGACATATAGCCCTTATACCAATGAATATATACCTGAAAAATGTCAGGAATAAATAAATAAATACCCGGGCAACGCCGGGTTTTCAGCTAGTATAATAATAATTTCGTGTGGCTCATTGGCCTGGTGCAAGTCTTTCAATTGGACGCCACTTCGGCGTCTTGCGTGTCCCTAGCATACCCCAGTTATCCAACCGGGGAAAGGGGACTTACAGCTTAACGTGGAATCCGAACCACGTGTCGTTTCTGGCGATTCCTCACATCGTTGAGAGGTGATGAAACTTCCTGGCAGATTAAAATTGTGTGACGGAAACGGTATTCGAGCCTGGGACCTTTGCCTTTCGCGGGCAAGTGGTCAACCAACGGAGCTATCCCGGCACGCTTCACGTCCGTCCTCACAACTGTATTTCTGCCAGTACCTCGCCTCCTACTTTCCAACCTTCACTGAAGTTATCCTGCGAACCATGTAGAACTATCACTCATGGAAGAAAGTATATGGTGGAGACATGGCTTAGCCACAACCCAAGGGATGTTTCTAAAAGGAAACTTTCATTCTGCAGCGGAGCCCCAAGTTCGAATCCCTTTTCCGCCACACAATTTTAATCTGCCAGGAAAATTAGCGCACACTCCGCTGCAGAGTGAAAAACATCCCTTTAGCTGTGGCTAAGCCATGTCACCACCGTAACCTGTTTTCCAGCGTGGTTCACAGGAGAACTTTAGTGAAGATTGGAAAGTAGGAGGCGAGGTACTGGCAGTAGTAAAGTTGTGAGGATGGACCTTGAAGCGTGCCGGGATAACTCAGACGGCGCCGGGCGCCGTGGCTCAGCACGCCCGGTCAAGGGCTAAACGCTCCCTGTAATAAAAAGAAAAGTTGATCCAAAATATTCAACGAAGAACGAACTTAACCAACGACCGCAAAGCATACCTCTACATGGGGAAAAAGAATAATAATAAAATTAAAATAAATAAAAGACGGTAGCGCGCTTGCACGCGAAAGGCAAAGATCCCAGGTTCAAATTTAGGTTCCAGCACACAATTTGAATTTATTTTTGCCGGTGCCTGGCTTCTAACCTGTTAGCTCCCGCTCAGTAGGCAGTTGAGAGAAGCCCCTGAGCCATCCCAAGCGCACGGGCCCAGCACGTCTGCACGGACAGCCCTACAGTTACCTCCACTTCGGTGACTGTACACCATGGCTCGCAGCTAGCTCTGCATTCCCGCCTCGAGTCCGGTCCCAGTGTGCACCCGCACTGAAATAACCGTCACTCATCGACATGGAGACTTTACAATCAGAAATTTTCGGCGCCTCTTCTTTCGAATATAGGGGCCAGCTGAGACCCATGGAGTACATTGGTCAAGTAGGAGGCCATATGAAGCTCCTGTTCGGGGAAGGGGCGGACGTGGTTGGGTAATCCGTGCGGATGCGTCAAGCCCGTATGCCTGGGGCAGTGCAGGGGCTTAGCGCCACTGTCTACTGAGCGGCAGACCCCGGGATCGAAACCCGTCGCGGTGCGCCTTGCTGCGGAGCGCGCGGTTTCTCGCTGTCGGAAGTTCGAGTCCTCAGTGATATTTCTAGCTTGTAGCCATCATAATCAATTCTTTAGAGCAAGTCAGAACAAGGCTCTATGCAGCTGACGCAGAATGGTGTGAGGTACCGATAGCAGGTGGTACAGAAGGTACTCTTCCCGTGCGAAATGCCGCTTTAAGTTTTTGTACTCTGCTGAGATTGGTCAGTGCATATGGAGGCTTGACGCCAAAGCTAATTTCTTCATTGCTTAAAATTAAATTAAGTTTTCATTAATATTTACTTGCTTTCCTGAAATCCTCATTTCTTAATAGCAAGCTACCATTCTGTTTCCGAGTCGCGGCTGAGCGCATTGAGGCGCTATGCTACGATGCACGAGGCCGTTCCCCCATCGGAGGTTCGAATCCCCCCTCGGGCATTGATGTTTCTGACGTACTCAGTATAAGGTAGTTAATAAGTACTTTGTAAGTTTATGGACTGATAACCCCGCATTTATGTCCCTTAAGCTCTACAAACATTGGAACATTTTTGTTGTTTCCGATCATTTACAATCTTACAGATCAATAAACAAAAGGAAAAGGAAAAGGCAGACGAAAGCCGCGGCGGAGAGGCCAAGCGCATTGAGGCGATATGCTCCGATGCGCGTGGCCGCTCCCCGTCAGGGGTTCGTATCCCCCCTCGGGCTTGGATGTTTGTGTTGTCTTTAGTATAAGGCAGTTCATAAGTGGTTTGTAAGGACTGATGACTCCGCAGTTAAGTCCCTTAAGCTTAACAAACATTTGAACTTTGTTTGGCAGACGAGACGCTTCGGCCATGTTTTGAAGCGAGTCATCTCGCCAGCAGACCGAGGTGGATCACGTTGCTAGTCACTCCGGTTTCGATAGTCATCACGATGGAAGGAATATATAGAGGGCCTGTACAAAGGAAATAAACTTCAAGGCAGTATTCTAGAAATGGAAGACGAAGTAGAGGAAGCTGAGATAGGAGATACTACGATACTTCGAGAATAATTTACACACCACTATAAGATTTGTGTAGAAACAAGGCCCCTGAAGTAGATAATGTTCCCTCTGAACTGCTGTTATCGTTAGTAGAACCAGTCATGAATTGTTCCACCTGATATGAAAGATGTATGAGACAGGGGAAATACCCTCAGACTTCAAGAAGAATATAGTGATTCCAATTCCTAAGAAAGAAAGTGTAGACATATGTGAAAATTACAGAAATATCAGTCTAATAAATCATGGTTGCAAAATACTAACACGAATTATTTACAGACGAATGGAAAAACTGGTAGAATCCGATCTTGGAGAAGTTCAGGTTGGATTTAGGAGAAACGTAGGAACAATCGAGGTAATACATTACGACTTACCTTAGAAGATAGGTTAAGAAAAGGGTACCTACTTTTGTAGCGTTTGTGGATCTGGAGAAAGCTTTTGACAATGTTGACTACAATACACTCTTTCAAATTATGAAAGTAGCAGGGGTAAAATATAGGGAGGGAAGAGTTATATTCAATTTGTACAAAAACCAGATAGCAAATTCTAGAGTCGAAGGGCATAAAAGTATCGCAGTGGTTGGGAAGGGAGTAAGATAGGGCTGTAGTCTTTCTCCCATGTTGTTCAATCTGTAAATTGAGCAAGCTGTGAAGAAATGCAAGGAGAAATTCGGAGAGGGAATTATAGTCAAGGAAGAGGGAATAAAAACCTTGCGGTTTGATGATGACATAGTAATTCTGTCAGAGACAGCAAAGGACCCGGAAGAGCAGTAAAATGGAATGGACAATGTCTTGAAAGGAAGATGTAAGATGACCATTAAGAAGAGTAAAACGAGGGTAATGGGATGTAGTGTCAGAAAATCAGGCGCTGATGAAGGAATTATATTAGGTAACGGGACAATAAAAGTAGTAGACTAATTTTTCTGTTTTGGTAGAAAGAAAAGATAACTTCTGATGGCCGAAGTAAAGAAGGTATAAAATGCAGAATGGCTATGGGAAGAAAAGCGTTTCTGAAGAAGCGAAATTTGTTGACATCCAACATTAGTTTAAATGTTAGGAAGTCCTTTCTGAAAGCATTTATCTAGAGTGTAGCATTGTATGGGAGTGAAACGTGGTCGATAAGGAGTTCAGACAAAAAGATGATAGAAGCTTTCGAAATCTGGTGCTACAGACGAATGATGAAGATTTTATGGGTAGAGCACGTAAGAAATGAGGAGGTGCTAAACAGAATGAGGAGAAAAGGAGTTTATGCCATATTCTGACTAAGAGAAAGGACAGGTTGGTGGGACAAATCGTGAGACATCAAGGAATCGTCAATTTAGAATAAGAAGGAAGTGTGTGGGGTAAAAATCATAGAGGGATACCAAGAGACGAATACAGTAAGCAGATTGAAAAGGAAGTAGGTTGCCGTTCGTATTCTCAGATAAAGAGGCTTGCAGAGGATACGGTTGCGTGGATAGCATCAAACCTGTCTGTGAACTGAAGACTACAACAACAATAACAACACTGACGGACCCGCTGTCCGATGCGTCATACAGTAGTAATAGTTCATGTAATAGTGAGCTTCAGTCTTGTAAAAGCAATATAAATCGTCTTGTTAATGTTCAAATGTTTGTAGAGCTTATGGGACTTAACTATGGGGTCATCAGCCCCTTAACTTACAAACTACTTATGAACTAGCTTATACTAAAGACTAAACATCCATGCCCGAGGGGGGATTCGAACCCCCGACCGCAGTGGCCGCGCAGACCGTGACTGGCACACCACAGACCGCTCGGCCACGGCGGCCGGCACGTCTTGTTAATCAGATTCAGTTTGTTAAATGAGCAGTTTCTTTGTTTCTGCGTAAATAAATAAAGTGGCATCCTTCAAACATTTGGTTTATGAGACAGGTTTCTCGCTATTTAACATAACAGCCTCATCATCAAGAACCAGCGACCTGTGTGCCGTCTTCTGTGCTGGAGACACAATCTGTGAAGACCACGGGTTGGTGAACATTGTAATAGGGCTTTTTTACTCTCACTGAGGAAAGTGAAAGCTAGCACGGCACCTCACGAGTATTGCACTTTCGTTACAACCGAATTCAGTTACTCGAATTCATGGTAACATGGAAGACGTCACGGCGTGAAGATTTAATATGTGGGGGGGACAATTTTTAAAATGGATACCCCATATTATTTCTTAGGCAATCGATAGAATGAAAAATCACAAAAAGAATGGCGTTGGTAGCATCGCGATGCGTCAAATACGTCCGGAGAAACTGCTAAGCGAAGTTGACGTTTGAAATACATGAGGCGCGCTGCTAGCGCGTGTCCGAGACTCAACCGTGAGTCTCGCTTGAGCGCGCCTCATGTATTTCAAACGTCAACTTCGCTTCGCAGTTTCTCCGGATGTAATTGACGCATCGTGATGCAACCAACGCCATTATTTTTGTGATTTTTCATTCTATCGATTGCTTAAGAAATAATATGGGGTAGCCATTAAAAAACATAAGTTTGTGTTAAAAATAATATTTCTTCACGTTTTAGAGTGTCTCATAGTACCTACTTTCATAAGCCCCTGCCATACGTTCATGATCATAAAAGTGGTTTTTCAATATCTCTTGTAGTTTCAGAGATATCTGGGGTGAAACAGTTAAGTGAGACACCCTGTATATATCCCTGTCGTACATTTCTCGGGATGTGTGTGTGTGTTTGTAATCCTTAGGTTAGTTTAACTTAGTTTAAGTAGTTTGTGAGCCTATGGACTAATAACCGAAGAAGTTAAGCCCCACAGTTATTTGAACAATTGATTAAATGAAACCCAGTGTCCATCTTGTATGATTATACCACTTACCAGCATCTGAGACTAGAAACTACACAATTAAAATATACACGTTGGCTGGAAATTCCCGTTACAAACTTCTAGGACTTGTAGAGCGTACTGTGTACATAACATTTTGAATAGGAACCCATGTCATGAAACGTATCGTTACCGTTCCAGGACAGTTTCAATTCAAAAGTGTAACTCGTCAACGTCTGCTTAGAGCCAGAGAAAATAATCCCCATTGCGCTACAACTCGTCATGTGGTTGTTGCCTCTTTAAATGGTTTATTGTTTTGTTGTAATAAAATTTAGTTGATGGTCGGCACCTCGAGCTGCTGTTGTAATGCATCAGTACGTTGCGGCTGGTGCTGGGTTCTTGTTTTTGTCGAGTAATGTAAACCATAAGGAGTAAATTGTAATGAAAATGCTTAAGTAATAACGGAACGATTCAGTATTCTTTTCAAATTGATTGCAACAATTGTACTGGGTCACGCCTAACTACATTCCTCAAGTAGGAGTGGATGAGATGATCATCTAATCTGAAACAGTCGTGGAACGCAAACGATACGTTTCCGGATTGAAATGTTACTTAATCACTACCCTCTACAAGTCCTAGAAATTCGTAACGGGAATTTCCGACCTCCCTGTATATTAAGAACAGCTATGGCACCCCATCTCCATGTCTGTTTTTCGGTCACGTCCGAAAGAACAGACGCAACAGTCTTCATGGAGTGAAGCATATTTCAGTGCCAATCCTAATGAGGACCGGCCTCCTGTCATCAATGCAGTGCCAGCTGTGACCCATAGAGTGCAATGCTCCAAGTAGGACACAGGCGGGCTACGTGGTCGGTAATCCGTGCAGTTGCATTAGGTCCGTGTATTGCGGTGGTGCAGGGACTTAGACCAACTGCCTACTAAGGAGATTCCGGGTCGGAATCCCTGCCTCTGCTCATATTTTCATTGGTCCGTGATTTATGATTTCAACACCTGCCAGCAGCTTCGGCTAAAATACCCCCCGGCCGCGGTGGCCGAGGGGACTGGGGCGCGCAAGTCACAGTCTGCACGGCCGCTACGGTCGGGGGTTCGAATCCCCCCTGGGGCACGGATGTTTGTGTTGTCTTTAGTATAAGGTAGTTCATAAGTAGTTTGTAAGTTTAGGGACTGATGACCCCGCAGTTAAGTCCCTTAAGCTTAACAAACATTTGAACATTTTCTAAAATACCCCAGTTAAAATCTGAACTTATTTTATTGACAGAGGTAAAGCAGCACTGAGGTTTTGTGCTTCCTAGCACCACCACCTGGAGAGAAGGCCGCGGCGCTCTCGTGTGACGTCAGGTAGAGTAGGTTGCGCGCGCATAGCTGACTGGCTCGCTGCTTCGGCATAGTGGGCCGTGCCCCAGCGGCTACCCAGTCAGCTATGCGCGCGCAAACTACTCTGCCTGACGTCACACGAGAGCGCCGCGGCCTTCTCTCTAGGTGGTTTTGTTCCTAGCCACAGAGCATGTGGAGGGACGACAGCAGATATTCCGGCCCTCTGACAAACGGAGAATGTCCTAATAACATTTAATTAAAATGTTTATTTCAAAATTAGCTTCGCCTGTTAATAACGAAACAATTGATGAAGATAGCGATGAAATGGGTCCAGTACATTACAATGCGATATAATGGATTATAGACTAAATGATATGAAACGAATTTTCCCCGGCAAATGTCGATCTTTGTAGGCTTGCCTAACGACAGAACTTCCAGCCAGCAAACAGATAATAGTTTTCGGGCTCCTGGTTTCATTAACATAAATGTGGTGCTACAGACAAATAATGAAGATGGGTAAACCACGTAACTAATGAGGAAGTACTGAACAGAATTGGGGAGGAAAGAAATTTCTGGTTCAAATGTTCAAATGTTTGTAGAACTTATGGGACTTAACTACGGGGTCATCAGTCCCTAAGCTTACAAACTACTTATGAACTAGCTAAGACTAAGGACGGCACAAATATCCATGCCCGAGCGGGGATTCGAACCCCCGACCATAGTGGCCGTGCAGACCGTGACTGGAGCGCCTCAGTCCCCTCGGCCACCGCGGCCGGCGAAATTTCTGGCATCCCTTGACTAAAAGTGGGAATCGATTGGTAAGGCACATTTTGAGGCAACAAGGAATAGTCAGTTTGGTATTGGAGGGTATGTGTGTGGGTAAATATCTCAGAGGGATACCAAGAGACGAATACAGTAAGCAGGTTTAAACGTGTGTAGGTTACCGGCATGTTGTGTCTTCCACGGCACAGAGCAGCGTGGAGAGCTGTATCAAACCAGTGTCTGGCATTAACGATAACAAGATCAAGAACTCCAATATTGATTATTCTTAGAAGGCCAAAGTAGCCGTTGTTTGAAGTCCAGTCCTCCTTTCCCAAAGGCGGAAGACACAGGTCCCACTACCAGGAGGGGGGTGGGGGTGACAGACTTAGCAGTGTCTTAACCGGCCAAATGAAGATCGCGAGAAGAGTACCTGTAAGTTGGTCACGGAACTCCCTTTCTTGTCGGAAGAAATACAGTGTCCATGGGCCCTAGTGCACAAACGGGACAGTCGCTCTCCGCATCCCAGTTGTTGGCAGTGTTTAGTTGCAGCAAGTTCATGACCATAGTCCGTGAGTAAGTTGCCGCAGTTATGCACAAGTGTGCATGCTAGTTTCGTGGAGAGTGTTCAATGAGCTTGTGGCAGATTAGCGTGGTTACTAATCGGTAATAATGCCGGCACATCGTGATAGTATGTACACCGGAATTGTACCATGTTTCGGTAACTGCAATGTTAGCCTGTCCTGCCACGCCCAACCTCGTCAGTTCTCATGACTGTTAACACTTCTAGAATCTTTCGGCGCACTCTCTCTTAATTCAGCCATTGTCTTGCCGTACTAAGTTTCAGCTATGCTATTATTGTGTGTTGACTTGTATCACGACGATTTCTGGCCAGATTTTCAGTTTAATTTGTAAACAGAGAACGTTATTATTGTGTAAAAGGCTAACTATATTTTACTGTGTTCCTTCAAAATAATGTATGCAGCTTCTTACGAGATCCGTCAGTTGTTATCTTGGTCTGTTGTTTCCCCATACTGTCCTTTTTATTTTCGTAATCCAACAGTGAAACTCCGTTACTCGTGATGGAGCCTTGATGCCGGCGCGGTAGGGACACCAGAAAATACACACGTGAGAATTAATATCACCAGTCTATTAGGAGAACACGATAGCCGACAGGCAATTTAGTGATTGCCATTTCTACAAACTACCCCTAGCCATTGTGATAACACACCTTCAGTATAATCGCCCACGTTATTTATTACCTTTTATCAACTGTCCCGAAGGCGTCAAATACTATTTAAGCGCGTCTGTTGATGGGCCGTACGGCCCACTCAATGCTATGGATAATTTAATCTCTGGTGTTGTACTGGATGCCTCGCAGTGGTTCTTTCACTCTGGCAAAGAGATGGTAATCATAGGCACTCGTGTCGTGTACGTACGATGGATGTTCCAGAATATTCCATTGCCAGCGGCGAAAGAGGTTCCGAGTAGCAGCAACGGTACATTGTCATGCAGAATAATGAGATGCTGAACAATGAAATACAGCGCCAACATGAGTCCAGCGCTCGGACGAAAGCGATGATATTTCATAAAACATGACCTCATCATTATCTATGACAATGCACAATACTACACAATTGTTATTGTTCGGGACCTATTGCGTCGCTGGCAGTGGGACATTCTGGAACATCCACCGAACTCACCCGACATGAGTCTCTGTGATCATGATCTCCGCCAATGTGATTAAACCACTGGGAGGGATCCGGTACAAGACCAGGGCCATAGGGCGGTCAACAGGATACATCAAGAGAAATAGAAGCGCAGCTACTTACGAACTAGGACGGCACAAATATCCATGCCCGAGGGGGGATTCGAACCCCCGACCGTAGTGGCCGTGCAGACCGTGACTGGAGCGCCTTAATCTCCTCGGCCACCGCGGCCGGCGAACTTCTGTGAAGTTTGGAAAGTAGAAGGCAAGGTACTGGCGGGAGTAAAGCTGTGAGGACGGACTGTCAAGCGTGCCGGGATAGCTCAGTTGGTAGAGAGCTTGCCCGCGGAAGGCAAAGGTCCCGGGTACGAATCCCGGTTCCGGCACACAGTTTTAACCCGCGAGGAAAGTTTCAGGTTAATATTCTTAACAATAAACGACATTAAAGAAAACGTTTATTGAGAGGTCAATGGCAGAATTCCCAGGCCAATGAATAGTGGTCAACAAGAGGTTTGCAAGTCTACACTATAAATTTCTCAAATTGCCAGTTTCTGCGCAATACATTTCCTTCTTCAGTCACAAGAGAGACCCTCAATATAACCCATACGTCAAAAGCAAGTTAAAATAAGCCAAGTAGACGAGTTTTGTTGTTGAACCATCATTTAATTCAGATGCTGTTCTAATGGTAAGAAACGCAGCATTTTGTTTCTGAAAAATATCCTGAACAACGGTTTCCCACGACCACTTACTATTTATTTCAACGCATAGAAATTTGAACTGTGCAGCTTCCTTTATAACAGCACCATTTTGAGTAATCAAAATGTCGGTTTTTGTTGAATTGTGTGTTAGAAACAGTGGAGAGAGAGTCTCACTTTGATACAAATTCAATTTAATTAATGGAAGGAAGGACGGAAGCTTAGGGTTTAAGGTCCCGTCGACTGCGCGGTCATTAGAGACAGAGCTTACGCTCGAATTTTCGGGGAAGAATGTGAGAGGAAATCGGCCGTGCCCTTTGTGGTGTCGCACAAGTCTAAAGTGCGCGCCACGTACTTTCGCCGCGCGCCGCCATGCACGCACGGCGCGGCGTTCTTACGACGTCAGCCACGAGCGCCCTCTGCTGCAACTCCGCTCGTGGCCACGACTGCTGCATCGGCCACTTGGGAATCAGACAGGCAGCAGTTAAGACTTGGCTATCGGATAGGCACTAGGAGTCATCAGTAGGCAGGCCTCTATCTAATCTATGTATCAGCATTCTGCAGTCAAGAACTATGTAAACATTAAGTATTACCAAGACTCCACGAAATATATATATATCTTGTTCTAATTTAGTCTAGTGTTCTAGTTTCTGCTGTCCCACTGGCTGGTCACCTCCGTACCTGCACAAGCGTGCATCCTATTTTCCTGTGTCGGTCTCTTTCTACTCGGCCACCGACACCTACGACAACCGGCGGAAACGAGACACAAAAGTGGCGACAAGGCTGGGACACAAAACCCTTTGAAGGTAACCATCCCGGCATTTGCCTGAAGTGATTTAGGGAAATCACGGGAAACCTATATCTGAATGGCCGGAGGTGGATTTGAACCACCATCCACCCGAATGCGAGTCCAGTGTCTTACCACTGCGCCAACTCGCTCGGTAATTTAATTTATACAAGCCAATAAATAGTGTCTTGAACTGTATTATATAATACTTTGCCAATTTTGCAAAGAACGTCATTCACTACCAAGATGGTTTTATCAGCAAACAGAAATATTTTATTATTACCTCTTATACTATCAACAAAAGCGACCCCGGAATGGAGCCCTGATGCACCATTTTCAATACGGCAGACAATTACCTTCTGCTGATCCGCCCGGTTTAGCCGCGTGGTTTAACGCACCGCTTTCCGGGACGAGGAGGCGTACCGCCCTGGTTCGAATCCTCCCGGTGGATTAACGAAAGGGGTCGGAGTGCCGGCCAGCCTGGATGCGGTTTATAGGCGGTTTTCCACATCCCCCTACGCGAAAACCGGGCTAGTCCCCAAGTCCCGCCTCAGTTACACAATTCGCAAACATTTTCGTAATGCTTTACACTTTTACGCACATCTCTCACTATACGCAGACATTTGGGGTACACATTTCCTCCGTGGGGGGGGGGGGGGGGGGGGGGGCATGAGGAGGCGGCAGGAAGGGCATCCGGCCGCCCTGCAAACATTAACACATGCCTGATCCGCGTTTAACACAGTGCCCCTCCTGCATGTGCGGGAGACGGGCCGAAGAGATAGATAATTAACTTCTGCTGTCTGTTATTAAAATAAGAGGTGAACCAATGTGACCTACTCCGTTTATTTCATAATGTTCCAGCTTCTGCTACAGAAATTTTTTATCAACAAAATCATACGCCTTTTTTTAAATTAAATAAGACGTCTATCGCTCGCAGTGTTTTATTTGATCCATTCAGTACCTCACGGAGAAAAGTGAGTATAGCATTTTCATTTGTTAAAACACTTGTAGACTCAAGCTATACATTTGACAGCAAATTATGTCAACTGAAATGATCAATTTTCAGATGGATTACAGCACATCTATCAATAAAGTAAATTCAGAGAAAAATAATAGTTCTTATTGCTTCCTATCCAGCCCTTGTAAAAGTGTTGTACCTTTTTCGAGAAACAAATACAAGATTAATAAAAGAAGCGGTCCGCTGCTAGACCGTAACAGGACGAGACCGACACGTGCGTTAGAGTAACATTTCAATTGTTTTTCAATTGCTTAATGTGGTGTCGCACAAGTACAAAGTGCGCGCCACCTACTTCCGCCGCGCGCCGCCATGCACGCACGGCGCGACGTTCTTACAACGTCAGCCACGAGCGCCCTCTGCTAGAACTCCGCTCGTGGTCACCACTGAACGACATCGTTCACTTAGGACTGAGATAGGAGCCAGCTAACACTTCGGAATCAGATAGGCACCAGTGAAGACTTGGCTATCGGACAGGCACTAGGCAGGCCTCTAGCTCAACTACGTATCGGCATTCTGCAGTACTGAGCTATGTAAAAGTTAAGTATTGTATAAATTCTGTGCAATATATATCTCTTTCTAATTTACTCTAGTGTTTCTAGTTTCTACTGTCCCACTGGCTGTTCACCTCCGTACCTGCACAAGCGTGCTTCCTTTATTTCTGTGTCAGTCTTTCTACTCGGCCACCGACACCTACGACGGAAACGAGAAACAAAAGCGGCGACAAGGCCGGGGCACAAAAGTGGCGACGAGGAGTGATAGAAGAACCGTAGACCAGCCTGCTTGCAGCAGCCAGACAGCAACAGTCGGAGCACGCAGAAATTGCTCCTGCCCACCCACCCTTACTATAAGAATTTTGGGGGAACATATTCCGTTATGTGTTTTGTGGAATTTTTTGTTGCAGAGCGTCCTCTTTCACATTGCATTTGTGTTTTGTACTAATTTACTTGTATGCACAGCGCCTAATCGGTCAGCATGGCCACTACCCCGAACCCAAAGGAAATTATTCATTTACAGACGGCCAGCCGCGGTGGCCGAGGAGACTGAGGCCCTTCAGTCACGGTCTGCACGGCCACTACGGTCGGGGGTTCGAATCCCCCCTCGGGCATGGATAATTGTGCCGTCCTAGTTCGTAAGTAGTTCATAAATAGTTTGTAAGTTTAGGGACTGATGACCCCGTAGTTAAGTCCCATAGACTCTACAAACGTTTGAATTTGAGTCACAGACGGCGCAATTCACGCAACTACTTCAAGCTGTGTCCCAGTTAACAGCGCAAGCAGCTAACCACCAACAGCCGTCGCTTCAGCAGCCCACACCTGCCGCTGCATCGCTCCCTACTTTCTGCCAGTACAACGAACGTGAGGAGGAATGGAGCGACTATTTCGCGCAGTTTCAAGAACTCGTCGCGGCTCATCAACTTACAGGTCAGACTGTTAAGCATCTGTTATTAGCAGTGGTGGGCACCAACACCTTCGTGTTACTGCAGAAACTTTTCCCCTATGCATCTCCTTGCGATCTAGAATTTGATGCAATCGTAGATGCACTGAATGCTCATTATGTGAGAAAAGTTCTCGTAGCTACTGCACGGTACCGATTTTTCAGACTTAAAAAATTACCTGAGCAGTCACACCAGGAATGGATCACTGAGTTGAAGGGCTTGACCCGCAAATGTAAATTTACTTGCTCTTGTGGACTTTCTTATAGTGACGTTATGTTGAGGGGTGTGATTACGCAGAACATTCAGGACCCCAGAATTAGGGCAGCAATTCTAAAACAGTCCGACCCCTCATTAGACAGTGTACTGCAGCTTATTGAAGCGCATGATACATTTGACTTAGCAGATGTAGAAATGCAAAGCCACAGTGTTAATTCAGTGCGCCGCAACAGACGCTTTCCTAGCCGTAGTTCTCAGTATAGCACTAGTGATTATTTAAATTCTACCGGCCGTGCTGAACAGACAGTGAACAGTAGCCAGTGTAAGAGTGTGACACAAAGTTAGCCTCGTCGTGTTAGAAACAGTAATTTGAATAACGGGCGCCAACGTTCATTTCAGAGAAATGTTTGTAAGTCTTGCGCTCAGTGTGTATCTTGCCACAAGCATGCGCATTGCCCTAGCCGCGGCGCAACCTGTTATCAATGTGGCAAATCGGGACATGTACAGTCAGTGTGTATGCAGAATGTAAATTCAAAGAATGGTGCCGCTCGGAAAAGTGCTTCGCAGAGTGCGAGAACAATTCATTCTCTCAATGTCATAGACGCTGTGGAATTGAACAGTGCTTTACTTGATTCTAAAATGCAAGAAAATTCTTCTGCACCTATTGCAAAACTATGTAGTGAGCCACGCCACAAGCACCGACAAGCGCGTAAAACTGCAACGGAAAAGGGTTCGGGACAAGCAAAATGACTATGTACAGTGCAATCCTGTAGTGAAACTAGTGCCTTCTGCAACTTCTCCTTGTAATAGTGCCCAGTACTGTGTAGATAGTGACAGTAGACTTGATGTAGCTACTCAAAAGTTTAGTGCAGTAGCTAGTGAATCTGTTGTCGCCTTGCATTGCGCGGACGCCGATCCGGCGGTAGTGCCATCTAGGGACAATAATATTAATCTGTGTACCGATTCTGCGCCGCTTCCTACCGCACGCGCACATGCGCACCTGCACATGCGCAAGCGCCGCAAACAAGCTGTATTAGACGTTGCCCACATTCGCGCAGCTGTCGAGCGCCGCAAGCATAAACTTTTTGTGAATCTTTCAATAGAAGATAAGACTGTGCAATTTCAGCTTGATACTGGTTCTGCTGTCACATTAATTAATAAAGAAACTTATGAATTTCTGGGTTCGCCAAAACTGTCGCCGTCTCAACAAGTGCTCACTGCGTACACAGGTCAAAATATTCCCGTGCTAGGAACGTGTAGCCTGCCTGCCTCTTTTCAAGGTGTTACAAAAACAGTTGCTTTTGTTGTTCTTCAGGCCAAATCTACACAGAACATTTTTGGACTTGTTTCGACTTGTTTGGCTTATAAATTCAAAGAGATGTGCTTCAAATTTCGTCAGTAGTGCCTCAGGACAAAATCAATGCATTGTGTGAAAAATATAGTGACTTGTTTTCGCCGGAACTAGGTTGTGCAAAAGATTTCGTGGCACATGTAACTTTAAAAGAATCTGCTGTACCAAAATTTCGTAAAGCTAGACCAGTGCCTATCGCAATGCGTGATACAATTGCCGAAGAACTTAAACGTTGGCAAGATAGTGGGGTGATTTCTCCTGTTTCTGCGAGGCAGTGGGCCTCGCCTGTAATAATTATACCCAAGCCGCCAGGAAAACTTCGTCTCTGTGCGGACTTCAAATCAACAGTGAACAGTCAAACAATTGTAGACACTTATCCCCTGCCCAGACCTGAGGAACTAACGGACAGATTAGGACAGTCTCTCTTCTTTTCTAAGATTGATTTAGCAGAGGCATACTTACAGACTCCGCTTGATGACGAGTCAAAAAAGTTTTTCGTCATTAATACTCACATGGGCCTTTTTCAATTTCAACGCCTACCCTTTGGCAGTTCTTCCGCTCCCGCTATTTTTCAGCGCTTTTTGGAACAGCTGACAGTTTCTGTACCGTGTTGGTCGAACTATTTAGATGATAGTGTGGTCTTAGGGCGCACAGTTGAAGAACATTTAGCAAACCTGGAGTGCCTTTTCAAAGTGTTGACTGCAGCAGGTCTACGTTGCAATAAAGCAAAGTGTTCGTTTTTTCAAAATGAAATAGAGTACCTAGGCCATGTGATTAATGCCCAAGGAATTCATCCCTTACAGTCACGTCTTCGAGCAATCAAAGACTTGCCTCCTCCTAAGAATGTGCACGAATTGCAAGCCGTAATGGGAAAGCTTAACTATTATTTCAGGTTTATTCCCAATGCCTCTCAGATTGCAGCTCCACTGCATAACTTAAGTCGGAAGAATGTTCCTTTTGTATGGTCTAAAGATTGCCAAGTTGCCTTTGACCAATTATAGTCTGCACTACTCAGTGATGCATGTTTGATTCCCTTTGACCCACAGAAGCCTGTAGTGCTAGCAGTTGATGCCTCGTCATACGGTCTGGGTGCATTATTGTCGCATCGTATTGGTTCTCACGATCGTCCTATTACCTTTGCATCCAAGCTACTGACGCCAACGCAACTGAATTACAGTCAGATAGAAAAGGAGGCCTTAGCAATCATTTACGGCGTCACAAAGTTTCATCATTATCTCTATGGCAGAAAATTCTATTTGTTAACAGACCACAAGCCTCTTACGTCGTTGTTCTCACCCACAAAGCCAATTCCGCCACGAACGGCACAAAAGCTTCAGAGATGGTCCTTGATATTGTCTAATTATCAGTACGAGATTTTGTACCGACCTACCACTAAACACGCCAACGCGGACACACTTTCCCGACTTCCGGTTGGCCAGGATGTGTTGTTTGATTCTTCAGAAATGGCATGTTGTCAGATAGACTCCAAAGATGCTTCCGCTGTCGCAGATTTCCCTTTGAACTCTCGTCGGGTTGCACAGGAAACAGATGCGGATGCAGACCTAAGTGTGGTAGCACGTTTTGTTCGCTTTGGTTGGCCTGCCAGAGCCAAAGACATTGAGCGGCCTCTGGTTCGACGTTATTTTGCACAACGTCATGCATTATCTTTAAGTCAGGGTGTTCTGCTGTTACATACGGACAACGACCAAACAAGAGTGATTGTTCCTCGTTCCCTGCAACGAGAAGTGTTACGCCTCCTGCATCAAGGACATTGGGGTATTGTTAGGACAAAGCAATTGGCCAGACATCATTGTACCTGGGTTGGTATGGACGCTCAGATAGAGACTATGACGTCACAGAGTACAGTTTGTGCGGAGCATCAGGCGGCTCCTCCGCAACGTTTCTCAGACTGGCCACGCCCCAAGGGACCATAGCAACGTTTACACACTGAATTTGCCGGACCTTTCTGGAATACTCGCTGGTTAATTGTTCTAGAAGCTTTCAGCAAGTTTCCTTTCGTGATTGCCATGAACTCAACGACAGCGTCTAGTACAATCAGTGCCTTAACGTCAGTGTTTTGCATCGAAGGTTTGCCTGAAACTATCGTCAGTGACAATGGACCTCAGTTTGTTAGTGCGGAATTTCAACAGTTTTGTCGCATGAATGGCATTCAGCATATCACCACCGCACCTTTTCACCCTCAGTCCAATGGTGAAGCAGAACGTTTCGTTCGAACATTCAAGTCACACATGGAAAAGATGAAAGGTCAGAACTCCAGGCAGCAAGCTCTTCAAATTTTCCTGTCTACGTATCGGTGCATGCCATGTGACGGCCCATCTCCTGCCGAGCTGCTACATGGCCGCCGTCATCGTACTCTCCTTCACCTGCTGCAGCCTCCCACGCACCGAGTCGGTTCGTATGGCGCTACGTGTTTTCAGGTTTCTACGCCGGTGCTGGGGTCGGAGCTGCGGCGCCACGCAAACCAATTGCGCCTGCACAG
Source organism: Locusta migratoria (assembly GCA_026315105.1). NCBI lineage: Eukaryota > Metazoa > Arthropoda > Insecta > Orthoptera > Acrididae > Locusta > Locusta migratoria. Next base: position 475,883,214 of record CM048755.1, on the reverse strand, counting down.
GCCGCGCGATCCTGTCTCGGGTTTCTTGATTACAGACCCAGTTCACCGCCAGGGAGCACAGCCACATCGTTCGCCGCCGGGCACAGCGTCCCCGGACTACGATATCCCCATGGACGTCGACGCACCTCCGACGCAGTCGTCGCCGCCGCTGTCGCCGCCGCAGATGACAGCGTCACCGAGAAGGACTCCGAGACCGTGCGGGGCCCCCAGCTTGGGCCACGCACCTCAGAAGATGACCTGCTCCCTCTGGGCGGAGGCGTGCACCCTTCCCCAGGTTTTGGTAGGTCTCCCGGGAGACCGCAAGGAGGATGCCGGGGAGCGGACGGCGTCTCGATCCCAGCCTCAGCTACGACGCCCGTCCCACCAGTAACGCCTCCGCCCAGGCCCTCCTCCCAGTGCTGTCGCCGTGGCCCTCAGCCCTACGCCACGACGGCGCGGCGGTTTGGGGGGGGGGGGGGGAGGGGTGTGGTGTCGCACAAGTCCAAAGTGCGCGCCACCTACCTACTTTCGCCGCGCGCCGCCGTGCACGCACGGCGTGGCGTTCTTACAACGTCATCCACGAGCGCCCTCTGCTAGAACTCCACTTGTGGCCACCACTGAACGACATCGTTCACTTGGGACTGAGATAGGAACCAGCTAACACTTCGGAATCAGATAGGCACCAGTGAAGACTTGGCTATCGGACAGGCACTAGGCAGGCCTCTAGCTCAACTATGTATCAGAATTCTGCAGTACTGAGCTATGTAAAAGTTAAGTATTGTATAAATTATGTGCAATATATATCTCGTTCTAATTTACTCTAGTGTTTCTAGTTTCTGCTGTCCCACTGGCTGCTCACCTCCGTACCTGCACAAGCGTGCTTCCTTTATTTCTGTGTCGGTCTTTCTACTCGGCCACCGACACCTACGACGGAAACGAGACACAAAAGCGGCGACGAGTTTGGGGTACAAAACTTAATAAATGTTTTGGGTTGTAAGGCCGTTTCTAAGAAACTTGCTGCTTCCGATGCTGCACCCGAATTCTTCGGAGGTTGTCCATTTGTTTAGTCTTGCCGACTGACGGACAACCTCCGAAGAAGTCCGGTGCAGCAATGGAAGCAGCAAGTTACTTGGAACACGGCCTTACAACCCAAAACATTTATTAACCAATAGAAAAACAATTGAAATGTTACTCTAACGCACGTGTCGGTCTCGTACTGTTACGGTCTAGCAGCGGACCGCTTCTTTTATTAATCTTAACAAAAAGGACAACACTTTTACAAGGGCTGGGTAGGAAGCAATGAGAACTATAATTTTTCTCTGAATTTTCTTTATTAGTATATGTGCTGTAATCCATCTCAAAATTTATCATTTCAGGTCACATAATTTGCTGTCAAATGTATAGCTTGAGTCTACAAGTGTTTTAACAACTTCTGTCTGTGAGGTACTGAAAGGATCAAATAAAACACCGCGAGCGATAGGCGTTTTATTTAATTTAAAAAAAGGCCTATGATTGTGTTGATAAAAAAATTGTTTAGCAGAAGCTGGAACATTATGGAATAAGTGGAGTAGCTCACATTGGTTCACCTCTGTTTCGATTTCCACTGGTGAAATCATCTAGCTGTTGTGGTACTATAGCTGGCCTGTATACTTGTGTTACTGCAATTCAAGCCTTACCTATAAATTTCTCTAGACTGCAGTATCACGAAACGTTGTTATTTCTATGTGGCATTTTTAGAAAAGCTCCTATTAATTATGTATAACACATCAACATCTACATACATACTGCGCAATCCATTCAAATGTGCGTGGCGGACAGTACCTAATACCACGACTAGTTACTTGCTTTCCTGTTCCAGGGAAAACGATTGCTTGTATGCATATGTACAATCCCTAATCTTTCTGATCTTATCTCTGTGATCTTTATGCGAAATGTATGTTGGTGATAGTACTCCTTCTGCACCGCGCTTCAAATTCTGGTCCTTTAAATTTCTTCCATAGCGTTTCTCGAAAAGAACTTTTCCTTCCCTCCAGCGACTCCCATTTAAGTTCCTGAAAAATCTCAGTAACACTTGCGCATTGATCGAACCCACCAGTAACAAACCTAGTAGCGCGCCTATGAGTTGCTTCTATGTCTTCCTTTAAACCGATCTGGTGTGGATTCCAAACACTTGAGCAATACTCAACATGAGGTCGCTCAAGCTTTATATATGAGGTCTCCTTTTGCAGACGAATCACATCTTCCTAAAATTCTCCCAATAAAACGATGTCGACCACCAGCCTTTCCCACAACTATACTTATGTTCCCGTTCCATGTCATATCGCTGTGTAGCGTTACGCCTAGATATTTAAATGACACGACTCTGTCAAGCAGCACATTACTGATGCTCTATTCGAATATTACGGGATTGTTTCTCCTACACATCCGCATCACCTTATATTTTTCTACATTTAGAGCTAGTTGCCATTCCTCACATCACCTAGAAATCTGGTCCAAGTCATCTTCCACACAAATACAGTCATTCAATGACGACACCTTCCTGTATCCCACAGGATCATCAGCAAACAGTCGCAGATTGCAGCTCACTCTGTTCGTCAGATCATGTATATAGACAGAAAATAATAACGGTCCTATAACACTTCTCTGGGGCACCCTGACGATACCTTAGTCTCTGATGAGCACTCGCAATCGAGGACAATGTACTGGCTTCTATTACTTAAGCAGTCTTCGAGCCACTCACAAATTGTGGTACGTACTCCATATGATCGTATCTTCATTAGCAGTCTGCAGTACGGCACTGTGTCAAACGCATTTCGAAAATCAAGAAATATTCAGTCTGCCAGTTGCCCTTCCTCCATAGCTCGCTAGATATCGCGAGAAAGAAGGGGGAACTAAGTTTCGCTAAGTTTCGTACAGCTGTACTGAGGCATGGACAGAAGCATTTCCGTCTCAAAGAAATTTACTATATTAGAGCTGAGAATATGTTCAAGAATTCTACAGCAAACTGATGTTAATGATATTAGTCTATAATTATGTGGACCCGTTCTTTTGCCTTTCTTATACATGGGAGTCCCCTATACCTTTTCTTCAGTCTCTTGGAACAACACCGTCTGAAGAGATGGCCTGCTCGCTGCCGTGTCACGTCACATAGAGTAGGTCGCGATCGCGTAGCTCACTGGCTGGCCGATGGGGCACAGCCCACTGCCTCACATCGGCCAACCAACGAGCTACGCGATCGCGACCTACTCTGCGTGACGTGGCACGGCAGCGAGCAGGCCTTCTTTTCAGACGGTGTTGGTTGTGGTCTGCCAACACCACCTAGGGAGGAGGCCGCGGCACTCTCGTGTGACGTCAGGCAGAGTAGGTTTCGCGCGCATAGCTGACCGGGTAGCCGCTGGGGCACGGCCCACTATGCCGAAGCAGCGAGCCAGTCAGCTATGCGCGCGCAACCTACTCTGCCTGACGTCACACGAGAGCGCCGCGGCCTTCCTCTAGGCGGTGGTGGGTCTGTCCCCGTAGTCCTGTAGATACCGTGGCAGATTGACATGCAAGGAGCCCAGGTTCGATTCCCAGGCGGGGTGGAGGTTTTCTCCACTCGGGGACTGGGTATTGTGTTGTCTTCATCATCATCGACGCGCAAGTCGGATTTGTACCCCATCTGCCTGGCGATATGTTTGTTTTCAAGTCTTTTCATATGTTCAAATGTTTGCAAATCTATGGGATTTAACTACTCTGAGCCGCGGTGGAGTAGCCGAGCGGTCTAAAGCGTCTCGCTGCGAAGCGCGCGGTTGCTCGCCGTGAAGGCTCGAGTCCTCCCTGGGGTATGGGTGTTTGTGTTTGTCCGTAGCTTAATTTACCTAGGTTAAGTAGTTTGTAAGTTACGGACTGATGACCACGTAGTTTGGCCCGGTATATTTACAGACATTTGAACATTTTTAACTACTCTGATCACCAGTCCCTAGGCTTACAAACTACTTAAACTAACTTATGATAAGGACAACAAATACATCCAAGCCCATGGGAAAACTTGAACCTCCGACGGCGAGCAGCGGCGCGCTCCGCAGCTAGGCGCCATAGAACGCGCGGCCACTCCACCGCGGCTTCAGTTCTCTCAGCTGTTTCTCTTGAACGGCTATGTCTATTACTATGTTCCCCATTTGGGAGTTAGTGCGATCATCAAATGAAGATCTGTTTGCACGGATCCCCTGCGTGAATGATTTCTTAAATGTTAAATTTAAAACTTCGGCCTACACTTTGCTGTCTTCTATCACCGCCACAGAATAATCAACTGCACAGAGGTCTTTGACCTACTCACCGATCTAGTTAGGACTAGAATTTTTTCGGATGCTCGGCAAGATCTTTTGCTAAGGTATGACGGTGGTACTTATTGTGTGCTTCGGACATCGATCTATAGCCACGCAAATCTCTACTAACTTTTGCCTAATTTCATTTGTTTGACCTTTTTTCAACCGATAGCGCAATTGCCTTTGCTTTCTCAACATATAGAGAATTCTTTTATTGAAACACAGTGGGTCTTTCCCATTCTTAATCCACTTTCTTGGCACATATTGGTGGCTTATTAATTTTTGAAAGACACTCGGAGATTTTAATACCTGTTACAAAAATTAAAATCTTCGTTTGTTATACAGGATGGGGCAAATAAAAGTGGCCCGCAGAATGAGTTATAGGGCAGAAAGAGTCACAACAGATGAAAGTAAATATAGCAATAACTTGTCTATAGCAGACCTTGAAAGTGAACACCATTCGTCTATTGGCACTCTTGGGCCCTGGTCCGCGGAACGAAGCACTGCTGGAATTGCTGCCATCTCATCCGCAAATTTTCTACTGCAATTCTTTACGACTATGAGGGTCATTGGGATATATCTGAGACTTGAGGCTCTGCACCCGAAGTAATGGCCCACTGACAGATCAGGTGACCTCGGTGGCTAGCTAGGGCCGCAACCAGACTGGCCCCTACCAATATCTCTGTTAGGTGTCAAGATTGTGTAAATGTGCTCCAAGGTTCGGCCGGCTGTATGGGCAGTTGCTCCATCTTGTTGGATGTAGTTATACATGTATACATTCACGTAAAATCGTATCCATTCGTCTGGGCAAGTTTTATTCGCCCCACCCTGTAGATACGACATCAGTTACCTTCATGGATGCATGATGATATTTTTTTCTTTATTTCAGAACTGTAGCAAACTATCTTTCGAATTATTAATGTTTGATTGGTGGCCTAAAATATTCAATAAAAGTGGTACTTCAATTTTCGTATTCACTTATTATGATTTATCCTCTCTTCGACATTTGAGCAGGTGATTCACACGTTGGGGCAGATGCAATACGTTTATATGCTACACATCTTCCGTAAGACGGAAATCGAGATACTAAACAAATTTTCGCTGTATTTACATCTCAAGGCCAGAGCATCTAAGAAACAGATACTACTGTTTCTGCTTTATTAACCCCGATAGCTATTTCTCTTTAATCAAGACACTTCCACGCTTAGTTTAATTTTTCTACTACTCCTTCACTGAGCAAAAAGACACTCCGCACATATTAAAATGTTTTTAAAACGAGTGTGATATTCCTGGCCTGTAGCCACTTCATATTTCTGGCCGCTGGCCGTTTCTTTGCTAACATCGTAAGTGCCTTAAACGCGGAAGAAAGACAGCAGTGCAGCATATGTTGGAATGTGGGGTGGGGAGCAGTAGCATATAGCACAGTAGGTGCTGGTTCCCGTGGGAAAGCCCGCCTATGTTACTGGTGCTCTCCTCGCATTGGCTGCTGCATTTCACGTCACGTGATTTCTTTTGAAATTAGTTTCGTTTATTATAAACTAAATATTAATTATTCAGAGCTAACATTTGAACATTTGATAGAGCGTCAGGTGCCCTCTCGCAACGCGCCGCAGTTTCAGTCTCGAGCTGACCACTATACGCGCCGGACCGCGCCGGCCATGAGTAAAGATTTGCGTAAATGTAATAACAGTTGAGGTCTCAACATGAACTATGGGCAGCATAGGCCGTATCATATTAACAATAGTTGTTCATTTTTTTATTATTTATTTAATAAATGGCATCCCTGACAATTAAAAATCTCGCGAGTCGCTTATTATGCTTTCATCATAAAGAACTTATTTTAGCCTCACTTGTATGCTGTAGAAGAACCAACGACCTGTGTGCTGTCTTCTGCGCAGGGGACACAACTATAGAAGACAACAGGTTAGTCAGAACTCTATGCTTTCCGTAAAGTCTCGGGAAGCAACTACGGCACCTCGTGCGTACTGTAGGGCGGTACAAACGCACACTGCTACGCAACAGCATCCGCAAGGATGTGGAGGTTTTAGGGGACTTGTGAGAGGAAGCAGTACTAACTTCTCCGTCCGCAAATAAAACCCTATGAAGCTTGTAAGAGACCTAACCTGACTGCTCAAGCACGATTCGAAAAATGTGTATTCCGTTCTTTGTGTAGGATGTTTATTGACTGCGGCTGCCTAGTTTAATAATTGAATAATACTTTTAGACCCCTATTTTGATTGTGATAACGTCGCCACTATCGAGAGCCGTCGCAGTCGTGGCCGTGGGAACATCGCAGTTGATAATACCACTTCCTGGATTCACGTTAGATGTCGCGCATGTACGATGAGTATCCCTGACAATTAAAAATCTCGCGAGTCGCTTATTATGCTTTCATCATAAAGAACTGATTGGTTGAATTATACACACATAAAAAAAGTTGCATCACCTCAGTTCCGAAGTTTCTTGAACACTGACACTCGATGTATATATTGAATCAAGAACACAGTTCCTTGGATAGTCCTTATATGTCATTCAACCTGCACGTAGATGCCAATGCGACGGAGTGCATAAAACAGCCGATCAGTTCCAATCATAACACAAGGAATGAAGTATACTGCTTGTGTTGACTATAGTTCTGCCATGTCGAGAAGGTCATTTCAGAAGTTTGATCGTATCTGCATTGTTACTATGTGTCAAGAGGGACTCTCATCGCCATGGCGGAGTACCCGTGCGCACTGAGGCGCCGTGCTGCGGTACGCGCCGTCGTTCGACGTCGGAGGTTCGAGTCCTCCCTCTAACATGGGTGTATGTGTTGTCTTTAGGTTATTTTAACTTAGTTTAAGTAGTTTCTAAGCTAGGGACTAATAGCCAAGCAGTTAAGTCCCATATATTTACAAACATTGCAACATTTTTTTGGACTCTCATCAAGAGAAGTTTCCAGGCGTCACGAGTGAACCAAACGATGTTGTGCGCACGTGAAGTAGGTAGAGAGGTACAGGAAGTGTCGATGATTTGCCTCGCTCTGGCTGCCCAAACGCTACCAAAGAAGCTGACAATCACAACTTACGGATTTCAGCTCGGAGGAACCTCGAGAGGAACGGCACCATTCTGAATAATCATTTTCGTGCAACCACAGGACGTCGTGTATTGACTCATACTGTAGGTAATAGGCTTCATTACATGAAACTTTATTCCCGACATGAATGGTAAGGTCCCGCTTTGACACCTAGACACCAAGCAGCACTGTACAGATGGGCCCAACAGCTTGCCGAAAGGACTCGTACGAATTGGCATCAAATGCTATTCACAGATGAGACCCGCAGCTGTCTTGAACCAGACAATCGTCGGAGACATTTTTGGATGCAGCCTGGTCCGCCTGAATGTTTTAGACGCACCACCCGACGACTCCATCAAGGTGGTGGTTCCCTGATGTTTTCGGATGGCATTATTTGTGCGCCCAGTGACCGTAGAGGGCAATTAAATGGCTTATACGATACGGGGATAACATTGTCCGACATATATTGGAACCATTTTGTTGAGATATTCGTCTTAATAGACGATAATTCACCCGCTCACCGAACTCATCTTGTGAATGCATTCCTTCATGATAAAGACATCAAAAATTAGAATAGGCAGCATGTTCTCTAAATATGAACTATATCGCACATGCATGCGGTACATTGAAAAGGAATGTTTTGACACTAGGCGACCCACAAACCAATCAGAGAGATATACCCCAAAGCGCCCTTGAGGAGTGAGATAATCTAGACCAACGGTCCCTTGATGTTCTAGTGGACAGTATATCTCAACGAATATGTGCATGCGTCAGTGCAAGAGGACGTGATACCGGATATTGGGGGTACTGGTGTCTGCTGCAACCTTCAACAAAAATTCAGAATGTCTACGTTACTATCGTACAAATTGTCATTTTCTCTTTTCATGAACAATAAAGGTAACTGAAATGTTTTTTCTGTATATCTCTGTTCCATATGTATGTAAAGAGTTTTGAATACCTGAAATCATGGTGATGCAGTAACTATTTGGTGCGTGTATTTAAATAGCAAGCACATACGGCCTGTGAGACAGAGAGAGCGTCGCTTGGTCGAAGAGTTTCCTCACCGTGCAATGTAACAATGTTCCGCAGTGCCTCAAGACTCACCACTATAGACTTTTAAGTTGACGTTGCCGACACTTAGAACTATCGCCGACTGTCTCAAGAGAACGCTGAAATTTCACTCAGAATCTGGAACTTTTATTTTATCAGACTGGAATTATAGTATTTTCTCCAGGGCCCAAAGCTTATTATTTGTGAGTTTTAATAAATATCACTTGTAGTTAAGTGGACGGTTCGTTCTGTTAAAGTATAGGCCTACCTGTATCACCTTACCAATACACACCCCACAACACAGGATGGGGATCAGCCCTATGCCAGTGGTGTCCTTTGTCGACTGATGAGCAAAGTGACAGTGTCATTGCGCCAGAAATTTATCCATACCACTGTCGTAGTGTTGATCCCCATCGTGACTTCACAACATAATACATTGCCGATGTACGTTGGTCAGGGGGAATGCTGAAACTAGTTGCTATATGAAAAGACAAAATAGACGGCTGAAGGTATGGGCATGCGAATCGATTATGGAAACAGAAAACCCACAACTAGATGTGTCTTTTCAGAATCAATTTTTAGATGCTTACGTGACCAACCACATTAGGAACTGGGAAATCATTTTACGAAATCGGATTTTGAGAGCCCCATGTAACAATAGTGATGTTATTAGCATAGTATATAGCATACTTTAAGCACCTTTTTACGGATGATTAAACTATTATATGTTTTATTTGTTCGAAAAACAAAACTGCGTTATGAGGAAAGCCGCTCTGCCGCTTCGACATTCCATTTACCGTTTAGTGTCATACTTGTTGGACACATCAGTCGTTCGTTGTTGGTGGATAGGGGAATTTCGGGAGCTGAGGTCTGAAACTTACATACAAATCAAGGCTGGAGATTATTTGTTATTTTGTTGTTAGTAGGATGCACAGACGTATGACAAGAAAGTTTTTTTTCTTATAGAATTTAATTCTGGTATATTTCTATTTCGTTAGTGTTCGAAAATGGTAAAAATATCTTAATGTGTTTTTTTGTCTGAAGTTATTTCGGTTGTACAATTACTCTTGTAGAGCTTTTTTGCTAGGTTTTACGATCTTACAGACATGTTAATCGTAAGCTTATTATCGGAAGAACGTAAACTTGGTAGACATGTTGATGGTAGGTAGGATATTTGGAGTATTCAATGTATGTGAAAAAACAGCATTCTGGAATATTCTAATATTGCATAAACAGCTGAACTCTGTTTCCAGGAGTTCAGTTCTATAGAAGTTGTACAGTGGCGTCAGTAATAAAAGTGTTTACTGTTCTTAGTGTACCATGATGTGAGATTACCGCCCAATAGAAATATTGCTAATTAATAGCATTTGATAATTAAACAGTATGAAGTTCACTGCAAACATTGTCCATGCCAATGCACTAAATGTCACGCAATTTTAATCTTATTAATTATGGTATCAGTTGGGTGACAACATTTATAGTTGGCCAAAGGTAGAAATTCTCCACGTTGAGATTTGCTGTGTGCTTGTAGCTGACGGGAGGCCAGCGAGCAGGCCGACGTTGGTGGCTTGTTCCAACTTAGGATTTCCCAGTTCGTTTCCGGTGAGGGGAGAGAGGGACAGTGGCAAGTGCCAGGCACAATGCAATGCACAAATATTGTAATAATACTGGCATTTGAAGTAATACGATGCAGTTAGGAACCTTTAAGGCCCTCATTACAAAATAGCCTGTTGACAAATAAACAATACATTAGCTGATATAGTCACATCTGACGTAATATGTTTAATTGACAATGAATAGTAATAAATTACCAATAAATACAAGACAGTTACACAACCAGCATGGCAATGTTTGTTTATAAAAATAATATATTAACTATTTCTCATTTTTATTTTCAATTAATCTTGTGTATTTTACCTTGAAATATTCAGTTAAATCACTTATCTGTGATATAAGAAATTGCACTATTATAATAAATAGTACAAAGGATGTTTATACTAATATAAAAACGTAAGAAAATATTTGTTAATGTGTAGTGTAATTATTTTGATTTTAAGTAAAGTTTTAGAAATGTATTGGCTGAGCACTGTACGTTGGCAAATCGGTTAGAACAGCTCACATGGGGAAGTTGATGACGTAGGGGAAAAAACCCCGGCAGTTGAGCTTTTGGCGTGCGCGCACGAGGGCAGGAAGTGACGAGACGCGAGCACGTGGTGTAGCTGGCCGGACGGCGTCGCTCGGCATCAGTCGACATGTGGATCTCGAGGTGGTGACTTTAGATTTGTCTGTGGCAATAGCCACGTGTGGTTGCTCGTCGTAGACTGTACCAAGTTAAATCGAGTGCTACTGTGTGTTTGTGAATATTTAGCCAGTGGAACAAGGTGTGCATCGCACTGAATTAAAGTGACTGTGATTTGTTAATGTAACACGTGTCGTCGCATAGGCATGAACATAAACGGTGTTTGAGACAGCCACGTGGTGTGAAAACAATTCGCGACAAATATTCATTTTTGTCTGGGAGCTCACGAGCTATAACTTTCTTTGGTAAATGTGTCGACATACAGACGTGAACCCCACAGGGTTCAAATATTGTGAAATTAACAACATAAAGTGAACTTTCACGTGTTTTCAAAAATAGTAGTTAGTACACCCTTTTCTCTCATGAACTTGATTTTATTATGAATTTGTTTTGTTGATCATATGCAGGGAAGGAAAGGTGCAAACGTGTGGTATCATCCCCTAGAAAACGAGTCAAACAGTCGCAATAACAGTTCCAGTGTTTTTGCATGTTTAGGAATTTGGTTCGCAGCTGGTGGTTGTGAGTTTTAGAAATTAATCTTTTCCTATTTTAAACTCTCACCCCGAGCTTCAACCTTGCAATGATAACTAAGGCATCGTATTTGGACTTGCTTGTAGTTTCGACGTGACAGTATGCGATACTGAAAGGAACCAAGAGGGAACATCAAGTATGAAATATAAAAACCGACTTGCTCGGATTAAAAAGGATTTCAGACAGTCTTTTGCACCCTGCTGATCAGTCTATCCATTGAAGCAGCAATGCCGGAAATAGAAGAAAGTATTAAGAGTGGTATTTAAATTCAGGGTGAAAGAATACCATTGAAAAGATTCGTTGATGACATTCTATCGTTTGTGAAATTGAGCAAGAATTGCAAACGTTTTGAATGTAGTGAACAGTTTAACAAATACAGAATATGAATTTTGAGTTAATCGAAGGAAGATGAAAGTAAGGAGTAGCAGAACCAAGACCAGCAACAAACTTAACATCTAAATTGGCACTAAACTTCAGACGAGTTTAGAAAGATTACTACCTGAAAAAAATAACATAGACTACAGGGAAAAAATTGTAAACCTGGAACTACGTCGTTCTTTTGATATGATGACCACAGGCACCACCTGATGGTAGTAGATGTACTAATAGTTATTGCAACGTCCTCTGCCTTGGAGTATAGTGACATAGCTCCGGAGAGTCGTCTGTGTCGTAATATTTCGGCCAGGGACGCTTTTGTTCGGTGAATTTGCCGATGGAGGCATTTGCACACGACACGCCGACCTCCAGCCTGGAGCGTCGCGCCAGCGTGGGGGGGGGGGGGGGGGGGACGGAGGCAGAGCAGCGACCACCCCAACTTTCACCTTCGTCACCGGTCGCCGCACCGCATTCTCTCGCTTCAGAGGGGGGGGGGGTCAGCCTGGCGAATTGCCGTGGCTTTCTTGTAAGGAAACCAGCCTGACTTAAGGAACGTCCAGATAAATGGCGATAACAGACGCAGGGCAGAGAAATCCCTTAACTGCAGATACCAGAGAAGTCGTTTCCAAAAAACAGCGACGGCATCGCAGATAAACTGTGAACCCCTGCAGACGGGAAGAAGACAAGCAAACCCCATGCAGTGCAGACGTGAATGGGTGGGAGGGAGTGTGGCCTGCAGTATAGATACAGTGGTTCCACCACAACAGTGTTTCTGGCCAGGGAGAAAGACCCTGATAAATGGCATACCAGACAGGCCTAACACAGCTGCCACAAAGAATTTTTTTTTGTACCGAGAAGGAACGTTGAAGGAAAGTTGGCGAGTCTCATGTGGGCCCAAAGAAAATTTCCACAAGCGACTGAGAGGCGTGGTCGTGAATACGGTGGCGATCAGCCATTGGATGTCATTTCAAAACCAACCCACGAATCACAGAGCCAAAGAGACGCAAAATTCGAGGAGAAGCTGTAGCTGGGGAGCGAGTGGACTTGATGAGAAACCACCGAAGAGAGACTTCGTCCGACTCCGGAGAAGTGAGAAGATATGCAGGCATCTTGGCAGACGCTGGACTTTGACACCTTCGCTTGGTAATCGCGCCGCGTCCCACATCGCAGAGCCGGCAGAGGTGTACAAATTCCCCTTCTACCTTGCTTGCCCCTAGCTTCACTGCAACCATTCAAGCAGTTAGCCTCGCGGCCAACGGAAAATACAGGCCCCAGTACAGACGTCATGCCACGTAAGCAAGGTAGCTCCGAGGCGAACCGATCGCTAGCTCAGTGGCTGCCCGCTATGAGGCAGTGGGGTGTGTCCCAGCGGCCGGCTAATCGGTTAGCGATCGCGCCGGCTCGGAACTACCTTTGGTTCGTTCAAAGAGCTGCAGGGCAGCAGCTTCTTGCAGCAGCAAAGCAGATACTACCGTGCATGCGCGGTACCGAAGACGTCAGTCAGCTGCAGGAGGAAATTTTCCCTGCAGCTCATGCAGCCCGGAAGATGCAGCCGGGAGCTTCCTTGAACAGCCGGTAGGCTGCAGCATGCTGCAGGATTGCTCTTTGAACACGAATTTCCGTACTGCGCATGCGCGCTAGCAGCCCTGCAGCTCTTTGAATGAACCCCTTGCTTACGTGGCATGATGTGTGCGCTGAGGCCTGTCATTCTAGCCAGCCACAGGTTAGCCTGAAGTGACGTAAACCCAAGAGTGCAGGTGTACCGAAGCGCACTGGAGTAATGCTACTGATTGGGTTCCCACAAGCCCGCTCGACTTGGGTTCCCGTAAGCCTAGCAGGCATCACAGGACCCATCCAGCTTGATGCACATGACAACAGGTTGCGCTGTCAAGTTAGCGTGACTGTACAACAGCCAGCTAGTTATAATGCATTTCACTCAACAGCGGGTGCAACGAGATGAATAAGTCGAGCTTCAGCATGATTGAGGAAAAATTAACAGCTGGTGAATACATACGAATATGCCGTGGGAAACTGCCGCATGGGAAAAGTTTTGAATGTATTGGTAGGTGTGTCGCAATGCAAACAGTGTAAAAAGCTATTACGTACGCATTCGAGAACCTCGAGTATGTTAAGACATGTTTGCAAATTTGTCCAGCAGCTGACTTTTCGATAAATACTTTGAAATAGGACAAAGAGTTAGTGATTGACAAATCTGTGGAAATGTGTGCTGCCGGCCGCGGTGGCCGAGGGGACTAAGGCGCTTCAGTCACGGTCTGCACGGCCACTACGGCCGGGGGTTCGAATCCCCCCTCGGGCATGGATATTTGTGCCGTTCTAGTTCGTAAGTAGTTCATACGTAGTTTTTAAGTTTAGGGACTGATGACCCCATAGTTAAGTCCCATAAGCTGTACAAACATTTGAACATTTGAAATGTGTGCTAAGGACCTGAGGCCATTAAGCAGTAAAGAGGGGGAAGGCTTTCTAAATTTAGGGCAGACACTGATCGACATGGGGAAAATATGGGTTAGTTGATATTAATAATCGTATGCCATCTAGAGTGACAGTAGCCGGAAAAGTCCAAACCTTAGCTGATAAAGTACGCAGTAAAACGCTCCCAGACGTGGTGCATGCGATTGGTTTTGGTACAATTGATCTATGGACAGACCATTACAAAGGGGTGCATTACATGTCCATCACAATGCATTAAATAAATTCCGACTGGTGTTTGCATAAATATGTATTGATGTGCTCTGCATTTCGTGACTGCCCAAAAACTGGCACAAACATTCGAAACGAGTTGGAAGAATGCTTAGAAGCTATAGGTGTTTCTCGTGAAGACAAAATTACGTTTGTCACAGACCACGGTAGTAATATTGTTAAAGCTCTCGAGACATATAAACGTTTTCCATGCATGGCTCATTGTATACAGTCTTGAGCCGCGGTGGAGTAGCCGAGCGGTCTAAAGCGCCTCGCTGCGGAGCGCGCGGTTGCTCGCCGTGGAGGTTCGAGTCCTCCCTGGGGCATGGGTGTGTGTGTGTTGTCCTTAGGTTAGTTTACCTAGGTTTAAGTAGTTTGTAAGCTACGGACTGATAACCACGCAGTTTGGTAAGATAAATTTACAAACATTTGAACAAATTTATACAGTCTTGAAACATGTTCTGAACGAACAGTTTTTGAAAGAAAAGGTCCCAAATGTATTAGTAGTTCTTATTACAGTGCGGAGTACGGTTTCCTATTTCAAGAGAAGAGGTCTCTCTGTGAGACAGCATGCATCTTTAAAGCAATGTGTTTCAAATCGTTGGAATAGTTATATTGGCATACTTCTATCAGTACATTCTCAGACATATTCAGTGAAGGGTGTTTTAGATAGTGAAGGTGCTTGTGATAAAATGCTGCATTATGACCACCGTATAACTGGCCAGCATATAGCATTTCTTAAGCCATTTAAGGAAGCCACAATCGATTTAGAGTCTGACAAGGTGCAAACCTTACATTTAGTCAAAAATATTCAAATGTTTGTAAATCTATCGCACCAAACTGCGTGGTCATCAGTCCGTAGCTTACAAACTACTTAAACCTAGGTAAACTAACCTAAGGACAAACACACACACCCATGCCCCAGGGAGGACTCGAACCTCCACGGTGAGCAACCGCGCGATCCGTAGCGAGGCGCTTAGACCGCTCGGCTACTCCACCGCGGCACATTTAGTCCTACCGTGGTTTTATGCCTTAAAAGCGCATTGTACTCTGCAGGATGAAAAAGAGGTAGGTAATTTTAATCGATCTGAATAACATAGAAATGCTTGTGAAATTTAAATTTCGATCAAAATGAATTTTCAGAAAATGAAACCTTTGAAACAAGCCACCGGTGCCTTTTTAAAACAGAAGGATGCGCCGAAAATGTAGAAAAGACAAAATCTCATATTTTGACCTGAAATGAATACAAGTAATATTGACATTCGCCTTTTGATGCGCAGATAAAATAGGCAAGAACTTTTCATTAACTTCCTAAACATGACAATGATGCGCGCCGACTAATCTGCTACGTAGCGTAGCACGGCGGTAAGACGGGCAGGCAGGCAAGTTTTCCGCAGCCTGCTTGGGTTGGGTTGAGCTTGGCTTGTCCAGGAGTGAAGCAGCCTGCCCGTTCTGTTGACAACGCGCGGCGGCCTGCCTGCCTGGCCTCCAAGCAAGCTAAAAGCGGGAAATGTACACCTATGACAGCCGGCGAGCGCACAACAGTTGTCTGCTATGCTGCCGCGTCCGCCGACACCGCCTACGCGCAGACACACCGCACCGCGCCTATCCATCGCCTGACGCCTACGCCGAGTTAATGTTGGTGAGACAGGAAATTACCTACACTTCCCCATTCATATCTGAGTCGTGTCCATGCCCAGTCAAATCGACCCTGAGAGATTATTGTTATCAAATTTTTCAATAAATAAAACTAATTTACATGTGGTAACCCTCAGTGTAAACTATTATGTTCTCAAATCAGTCCCTTGAATGAAATGTCCCTATCAGCCTAGTTTCATAATTACTCGTTATATTTGTATTTAATTTTACTGCAGTGTGGGAGTTATTCAGGGAGAGGTTTGATTTACTACAGTGTGTAATGTTTCATTGTAAATGATCATATCCACGAGGATCCGAGTGATGTCAACGTGTGCAGCAAAGAAGCGCCATGCCACGGCTTCCTGCAGCCAACTGAGCGACTTTTCAAGTAGTGACATTGTAGCGTGAAGGTGCTTTCGGATAATCGTCTCTCAACTTGGACTTGCTGCATCAGTTGTGCTATTTGCAATGGTCACGTGAACATTCTCGACCCGTAGACGAGGTTCTGGACGTCCATTCACCACAGGGCTCCGCCAAGATCTCCATATTGTAAGGGCAGTAGTGGTAGATCGTACAGCTGCCACAGCGCCGATAAGAGGCTTTGTGAGTCCAGACGTGTCACCAGCAACCGGTGGCAACCGCGTACTAGCGGTGTGGGACTATGGGCTCGCACAATTCCAGCCCGTCTTCTGCTCACGCCCCAATACCTATGTGAATGGTTCGACTGGTGCCGTCAAAAGATCACTTTGAACATGGAATGGCGGTCCGTGCTCTTCAGTAATGAAAGCAGGTTCTTTCTGCGTGCAAGTGATAGCCGTTTGATCGTACCACCTAGACCTGTCTCGTAGAGTATATTTCTCCAAGGTACAGTGGCCTCACCACAGGCCTTATGGTGTGGCGATAAGCTGCAACTCTCGTTCACGTTTTGTATTTTTGGAGGGAGCACTGACCAGCGCTCGATACGTGCAGAATGCTGTAAGACTCGCTCTTTTGCCTGTAATAATTTCATGCACTCCAAGTGCACAAGTGCACTGTTGAAACGTGTCCATAGAAAATTATTTTTACAAGAAAATGTCTAATATTGTGCCTCCTGTTTTGTATCGAGTAACTTGCTTGCAAGAAAATGTATAATATCGCTTCTACTGTATGTATCGATATGTGTAAAGTTTCATCTCTGGCAAAGACCATGTATTGCATAGCATTGTAGCTCGCACTGAGAGAGAGAGTAGCACTAGTGGTTCAGCTCGCTTAGAGAGCGGTTGGGTTGTGTGTATGGCTCCGATGTAGAGCAGAGGCTGCTTTGCCAGCAAGTCAGAAGTTGTATTATGTAGGTAATGTAATGCTGTTTATCAATAATAAGTAACTTAACCCTGTTTCATATTTCATTTACGTAGTTAGAAAATTAACCCACTTCCTTCATTTGATAATTACTTGATTTAGTGGAGTGTTGATTTGAATAACATTATTGAACATATTTCATTATTGGTGCGATAGTAAGATAATAGTTGATTTGGATTTCAATAATAACTGATCGACATTAATTCTCACAGTCAAGCATTAAGAAAGTGATTTGTGGTTTTTCTTATATCTTTCTCGCAGTCAAAATTTTTGAGTATAGTCAGTGTCTGTTTCAAAAGGTTACATGTCACAGTTGTTTACTTAAAAGATCCGTTGCGCACAAAATCAATTTAATGCACTGTTTCTTGTACATTAAGATCAGGGCCATAATTAAACCAAATAGCTGAGTTAATGAACAATTTATTGTCTGATTTAACGAAAGGTTCTACATTCCAAAACACGCGTACAGTTTTTATCTGGCGACCCTGCCAGGATAGTTCACAAACAGGATCGTGACGTAGTTAGATACGTAGTCTTATTTCAGTTAGTTTGTCTTTTCCACTAACCAACTTACCTTTTGGCTCTTAATTTAATTTTTGTAGCACCATCCTCTGTTGTAGCAACAGTAGCATAGTAATTGTTTCTGTAGTCTGTTACTTACCATTCTTGAGATTGTGTAGTATTGTTTATAGTAGATGAATTGAATATACAAATAATTGCATTACTACTGAACAAGCCTCTCTTTTATATTGCCTGATGTTTGTTGTAATGAAAGTTCTAGTACCGCGGAACTCGTGTGATAATTAACGGTTTGCGTAATCTCGATTGTGATTGTATGTTGCACTAGCCCGATTCAACCTATTGTTCTCTCATAATTACTGTGTGTAATTTTCAAAAAAAATTAGCAGTAGGTGAAAATAAATATTATTGGTCACTTTACTGCAAAATTCTGTTAACAATGTCGAAGAATAGGAGAGTCCGCGCTGATACTAAAACTGCTTCCGAAAATGAGACCTTGAATGAAGCAAGGAGAGAAACTGAATTTTTACAAGAGTCTTCTCACTGCACTGATACAAATACGACAGTAAATACCGTGTCTGAAAACGCGGAACAGATTAGTTCGGGAACAGACAATATGGATAATGACAAAGTACAGGATTTGACAATACAGAATTCCGATTCTTGTAATGTGGTTGCGGAAAATAATGCATCGGTTCCGCCTAGCTCTGCTACAAAAAATACTTGTGCGACGGCTATGGAAAACGTATTACCAAATGATTTCATGCAAATTTTATTGTCACAGCTCTCTAAATTAAATGAGAATAGTCAATTACAATCTCAGAAATTAAATGAAAAACTTGAGAATAGTCAATTACAATTCCAGAAATTAAATGAAAAACTTGAGGAACAATCTCAGAAATTAAATGAAAAACTTGAGAAAATTGAACAAACGTGCGATTCGAGGTTTGTGAGTATTCAAAGTAGTTTTAATAAGATAAACGAGGACAACAATCGGTTCAGGGAACAACTGCTCAATACTTTCAAACGTGAATCTCAGCAAATAAGACAAGATATTCGCGACGAGATCAACCCGGTAGTGGAAAGCCTTGCGTCACGAGTCGAAAATATGGAAACTACTGAACTCGCTCAATTGAAGCAACAGAGTAATCTAGTTGTTGAAAAGTTGCAGAACTTCCAGTCAGTCACGACGGAACAGATCAATAAAATAAATAAACAGTTTGAAGATATTACTGTTAAGATTACCCAAATTAGTGATAACACTGACAAAAGTTCGGATGTAACGCATCCTACCCCGTTTAATGAAACTAATGAATATCTCGCCCTTGACCGTTTCAAACAAGATCAAATGACCATTAATCAGCAATACAAGGCTGAGGTCAGAAAATTAGATGATCGCGTGGCGCGAATAGAGAGGAAATTTGACCACACTTGTGGAAATCCATACGAAGATGTGGAAGAAAATTTGAACGAAAATGACAATGATGATTCGAGCCAAGTAGGTCGCTTGGTACGTGAACGAAGTGTACCTCATAGTAACAACAATGAAGACGCAGTGCGTAGTTTACGCTCACTTACGCCGCACGGGCGAAAGGAAGCGTTTGACTACAAGCATTTCCTGACTGTACGTAAATTCAAGACATTTAAAAACTCTCCGAATGACTTGCACCCTAAAGAGTGGTTGCAGCAATTCGATTATTGTCTTCCCCCGAATTGGCCACTTGAGCACAGATTAGAATTTATATGTGGTTATCTGGAAGGCGAGCCAGCCACCAGAATGAGAGCTATTGCACATGAGTGCTATAACGAGAATCACTTCCGACGCTCATTTCTATCCGCATACTGGTCGGAAGCGGCACAAGACCGCGTTAAAAACAGTATTGCGACTTTCAAAACTTTTGAGCGATCAAATTTCTCGAGCCCTGTGGAATATTTCCAAAACTTAGTATACAAAAATCAATTTTTATCGGCACCTTACTGCCCTGCGGAATTAATCAGAATTTGTTTGAACAAATTGCCTCTACACTTGCGTCAAATTGCCATTACGGCACGATGCAAGAATGATATTGAAGCCTTTAGAAATCTCTTACAAGACTTAGAAGAAGAAGACGAGGAAAATTCCTCGCGCAGTCGATATTTTGAAACAAACAAATATGATCGCCGGTCGCAACAAAGCCCGCCGCGTTCTAAACGTTATTCAGAGCACGACGATAAACCAAAAAATAACTCTTTCACTAATGAATCTTACAAACAAAGTCGCGACAATGAGAACGGTGAGTTTCATGATCGTGACATTAACCGTGGAAGTTTTCGTGGCCACAACCGAGGTGGTGGTTTTGGCCGCGGAGGACGCTACAATAATTACTATCATAACAGCAATACTTCGAATGATACTAATTGGCGTGATAGACGCAATACTGATAGTGATCGCGAGACTGAAAATCACAACAATAACGCTGAGAAGCGTAGTCGGGAGGGCACACGCGATAATTCTCGTGATCGCCTTCCACGACACGAAGACACAAATCGGGCCCAAAGCAGATCGCATACCCCAGAAAGACAAGAGCAAAGCATTGAAATTCAGTAATTTTGCTGGGGTAGAGAGTCCATTAATCTGTTTTGGACACACCAAGTGGCGATTGGTGCCCCGTTCTCGAGCTGAGTGTCACTATTCTTCCGCTTTTCCTTAGTGCGCTCTATCTACCTCTTTTTCTCACTGTTACTTTTCTCTAACTCTGAATACTTATGCTCTGTGCTACGCTGGGATATTGTCATACGAAACTTTGATTATCTTGCAATTTGCATATAACGAACTCTGTGGCTGTGCAAGACAAATAAAATTAATGGAAATTTTTGATTGTGTAATCTAATCAAGTTCCTATGTTTCAGAAAATATCAGATTTTTCTTCTGTGTTACTAATTGCATAACTTACGAAGTTCTGAGCAAGTGAAGAAGATTTTGAGTTGACATGAGCATTTGGTAAGCCAAGAACATTATGGAGGATGATGAGTAAGGCAATACACAATATGTCATGGTGGTCTTTAAAATGCATTATTGTTTATGGATAAATGATGGTAAGGAAGGTATTGGTAACAGTCAAAGATGTTTGATAAATGTAATTATGTGGACGAGATTATACAATGATTATGAAGCAATTATGAGGAGAATCGCTATGTTGCGCTTTCAGCCAGTTACACGCCGCCCGTCGCGCACTTGTTAATCCTGGGCCTGGCTGTACCTAGTCACATGTCCAACGTAGTTCCCAGTACTGCCACAGTTACCACTTCGCCCTCTTTATGATTTCCGACCCATGCGAACACCGGTATTCCACTACACTCAGAGCATCCTATTTATAGTTGCTTTAGCGTGCAGTACACCGCTTACCAGCGTAGTCGTGCATCAGAGTAATCTAGTGAGGGCACGAGGGTAGCACACATTGTCAATAAGCTTTGTATTGTGGAACTTATACTGTATGATGTAGACGCATAGAGACATGGTAGAAATGCTGCTGATCTTCGGAGAATGTACGTTGGCGGGAAATACGTTATTAGATTGCGTGTTTGTTTTTAGTACTGTTAGAGAACTTTATGATTATTATGTTAATATGTCTATCTTGCACCCTACTCTACATGCCTGTGCTGTAACCTTCTGTAGGCGGGAGAAATTCTGTTCAGGCACAACAACTGTACAGAAGACGATTGCCTGAGAAGCCATCGCCGTAGCACTGGATGCTTGGTCGTCTCACATCTCGTCTACGTGAAAAGGGAAGTTTAATTCCAAGATCTAGACACGTCGTAGAACACGTACAGATGAACGTGCTGAAGTTGCTGTGCTCGGCGTCATAGCTGTGAATCCTCAAATCAGCACACGTCAAATTGAACGTGACGTTGGTGTCTCGAAACAAAGTGCACAGCGCATTCTGCAACGTCATAAATTGCATCCTTACCTTGTTCATTTACACCAGGATCATCAGCAGTAGGGTAACATTTCGTCGGTGGGCTGAGCAACATTTGTTTGAAACAATTTGTAATTTAACGCATTAGATAAACTTAACATTGATAATTATATGATAATAAAACTAAACGATTAAACATTTTTAACTTTATCTTCTATGTCCTACCTGAACTTCCCAAACCAAAACATTTTTATTTAAACAACGGTAAAACTTTTGGTCCACTTGCTCATTTCATTAAAACCATCAACATGAAGTTTACTGTTACGAGCTAACGATTAACTGTAACTTGCGATAGATCTCCAGTAAAGTAAAGTTTTAACGTTGAACGACGTTACCTTTTTGGTAACTGATTAACGATTGGCGAATTTAACTTTGTGACTAACGTTGCGGTACACAGATATGTTACAGAACCGCATCACCCCTAGCCCATGCGATAACACCTGCTAGGAGGTACGACTTTCATGCAGGATTGCAGCAAACCGTATTATTCGTTTCGGACCTGTTGATGAGTATGGAAGTGGGATTACGCATGTCAATCACATAGCGATTACGGGCAGCATGGGGTTCACGTTTGAGTCTCAGGACGTGCGCTATCAGCGCATTTCGCGCATTTCAAGCGTCAACTTCGCGTCGCAAAATATCGAGATGTAATTCGTGTATTGCGATGCATTCAACGCCATTGTTTATGCGATTTGCCACGCTATAGGTTGCTCAAGAAATAATATAGGATGTCTGCCGTGGCGCGCTTCACTACGAAGCCAAGCCGCGACCACGCCCCCGACACCACAGCGCTGTACACCGGCCATCCACGGCCGCGCAACCAACTTCGGCGACAACAAGCCGCCACGATACGCGCGCGCACTAACATGACGGCAGCTCATTGCGCACGCATACCAACCTATTTGCATGCGCAGATGCCGTCGCGGACCGCGGAAGTGTACGGTGTGCAGCTCGCCACACGTCACCGCCGACCAATAAGAAGATGCGCGTGACCAGACCCGCGGGCCAATACCGGGACTCCACCGTGGACGGATACCATCCACCGGCGGCGCTAAACCGGGCAACGCGACGGAGAATAGTCGTTTTCGACCTCCAGTAGCCGGACATCGCAGAACTACGGACCACGGAGCAGCCTCAGCCACCACGTCATTGCCACGCTGCCTGACTGACCTCTGCCCTGGCACATCCGGTACTGCGGCGACTATCGGCCACTAGCGAAGACATGGAGGAGGAACGTAATCTTCACTTACAGCAACTTACAGCATATTCCATAGTACATATAATTCATTCAGAAGTTCTTTTTAGTTTGTTTAATCCCGAAGTAATAACTTAATTTTTTGGAGTAACCTCAGAAGGAGGAATTTTTTTTTTTTTTTTTTTTTTTTTTTTTGTGATACAAACAATAAAGTTTGGGTTACACTCAACGAGTTGTGCTTGAATACAGTAATGTCCATTTAAAATAAACATAAGTTTGTGTTAAAAACACATATGCTTTCGTTTTAGAATGAGCCGGCCGAGGAGACTGAGGCGCTCCAGTCACGGTCTGCGCGGCCACTACGGTCGGGGGTTCGAATCCCCCTTCGGACATGGATATTTGTGCCGTCCTTAGGATAAGCTAGTTGATAAGTAGTTTGTAAGTTTAGGGACTGATGGCCCGTAGTTAAGTCCCATAAGCTATATAAACATTTGAACATTTTTTTGTTTTTGTTTTAGAGTGTTTCAAAGTATGAACATTCATGAGCTCCAGTCTTACATTGATACCTGTGAATGTCGTTCTACTATAGCTGCTGTTGTTCCAGAGATATTTTAGGTGAGCAAGATAGCAGGCACACCCTCCCGTTCGGTTAGCCGTGTGGTCTAACGCACCGCTTTCCGGGACGGGGAGGCGTACCGGTCCCGGTTCGAATCCGCCCGGCGGATTAACGAAAGGGATCGGAGTGCCGGCCGGCCTGGATGTGATTTTTAGGCGGTTTTCCACATGCCCCTAGGTGAATACCGGGCTGGTCCCCAAGTCCCACCTCAGTTACACGATTCGCGAACATTCCGTAACACTTTACAATTTCACACACATATAACTCTATACGCAGACATTTGGGGTACACCTTTCCTCCTGGGGTGGATGGGGTGGCGGCAGGAAGGGCATATTAACACGTGCCAAATCCGTATTTAACACAGTGCCGACCCTGCATGTGCGGGAGAAGATTCATAGATTTGTGACTGGCTGGAAGACTTCCTAAGTAATAGAACGCAGTACGTTGTTCTCGACGGCGAGTGTTCATCAGAGACGAGTGTATCGTCAGGCGTGCCCCAGGGGAGTGTGATGGGACCGCTATTATTTTCTATCTATATAAATGATCTGATGGACAGAGTAAGTTGTAATTTGCGGCTGTTTGCTGATGATGCTGTGGTGTATGGGAGGGTGTCGTCTTTAACTGACT
This sequence comes from Locusta migratoria, assembly GCA_026315105.1. Lineage (NCBI taxonomy): Eukaryota > Metazoa > Arthropoda > Insecta > Orthoptera > Acrididae > Locusta > Locusta migratoria. The sequence continues at coordinate 475,859,035 of CM048755.1, read as the reverse complement.
GTAATAGCATACAGGATGACTTAGACAGAATTTCTAGTTGGTGTAGAAAAGTGTAAGGTGATGCGCATGAGTAGGAAAAACAATCCTATAATGTTCGAATACAGCATTAGTAGTGAACTTCTTGATGCTGTCGCGTCGTTCAAATATCTAGGCGTAACATTGCAGAGCGATATGAAATGGAACGAACATGTAAGGACTTCGGTTTATTGGGAGAATTTTGGGAAGATGTACTTCACCTGTAAAGAAGACCGCGTATAAAACGCTTGTACGACCACGTCTTGAGTATTGCTCAAGTGTTTGGGACCCTCAGCAGATCAGTTTAAAGGATGACATAGAGGCAGTTCAGAGGCGAGCAGCTAGGTTTGTTACTGGTTGGTTCGACCAATGCGCGAGTGTCACGGAAATGCTCCGGCAACTCAATTGGGGACAAATGTTCAAATGTTTGTTAAGCTTATGGGACTTAACTACGGGGTCAACAGTCCAGAAACTTACAAACTTATACTAAGGACGGCACAAATATCCATGCCCGAGAGGGGATTCGAACCTCCGACCATAGTGGCCGTGCAGACCGTGACTGGAGCGCCTCAGTCCCCTCGTCCACCGCGGCCGGCAGAGAAACATCCTTTATGTAAGTATTTCTTAATTAGCCATTCTTTTGAAATTTTAATGGATCCTACTTCGATTAAGTTATAACTAATTTATGAATCAAAAATTGGTTTCTTTCGGGGTACTTGGTCCCCTAACTTTCACTCACCCTTCAATATACCTAGACCTAGTTTCGTCTTTTATCAAAAGATGCTTATGTCAATAGTCATTAAAACCGCTTCACTAATCCTTAATTTATCGCACTTTTTCCATTTTAGCTAACATTTTGGAGGTACTGTTTCACCCCTTAAATATGTTTTACCGCCCTTAAAAAATACGTGTCCCTTAGTTCTTCATGTATTATAACATTTCCAAATTGCAGAAAAATCGGAGAGTCCCACTTCCGTAGGTTTAGTTGCCAGAAGTAGCGGCTCCGGTCATTGCAACTGAGAACGACCGGGAGGTGTTGTAGTGACCACATAACCGTCTTTCCCCGGTACATCAATGGCTTCTAGTTGAGGATGACACGGTGGCCGGTTGGTAGTCTAGCGCCTTGCGAGGTCTGTTCGGACGCCGGCCGCGTTGGCCGAGGGGATTGAGGCGCTGCAGTCACGGTCTGCACGGCCACTACGGTCGGGGGTTCGAATCCCCCCTCGGGCATGGATATTTGTGCCGTCCTTAGTGTAAGGTAGTTACTAAGTAGTTTGTAAGTTTAGGGACTGATAGCCCCGTAGTTAAGTCCCATAAGCTTAACAAACATTTGAACATTTTGAACTGTTCGGACGGACTTACGTTTTAGTTTTATATGCAGTTTAATATCACCATACATTTAACACGAAAAAAATTGTAAAATTCTTGTGGTTACTACTATGTAGTGCCATAGGTTTTCCCTTATATTATGTTTCGTACTTCAGTTCTTACAGTCTAAATGCTTCATTTTACCATAATTTCAGTCTCGCAGATACTTCACTTCTACGTGCTGAGGAGTGAGTATGGTTTCAGCCATTGAAAGAGTTTTAATGACAGACGGAATAAGTGGCTATAAAGTCAGTTACATCCACGACAAACGGCGTTAACGGCCCATAAAGTCAATTTTGCGTTGGTTGGCAGGACGGAGTTGACGCTTTGTACAGCAGTGGAACTCACACAGCATTAAAAGCACACGAAAACAACATTCAACCAAGCAACAACAGATTGTCAGAATATTATCAAGCTCGTTCTTCAAACGATTTAAGGTAACAAATAAGTTTGAATTATCATTTAGCTAATCTGGTACAAAAGTTCACTTCATTCATGTGCATCATCCATGCTGCTGAAATTTTCGCAGATAAAACTGCAGTACTGCTAGCACTGACAGAGCGAGGTGGTGCTGTAGTAACAAACTTAATTCGCTATAGGGAGGACGGCGGTTCAGACATATCTCTGGCTATCCTGATTTAGGTTTTCAGTTATTTTCATACATCAGTGGAGGAAAATTCCGGGATTGTTCCTTTCATAGGAGACGGCTGCTTTCCTTCCACATATCTGACAAACACAAACCGAGTACGTGCTCCGTCTCTAATGACCATGATGTCGACGGGACGTTAAACCTAATTGTTCTTCTTTCCTGACTTGTTACCAGAATTAGGCACAAGAAACTGCATTTTTTTTATTATTTAGAGGAACAGTCATTAATAATTATCTCAAGTATCGTACAGTAGAAAGTACCCTGAGCAACTTATTTCTATTGAATACAGACGCAAATCCCGACTGAGGTAGCGCACGCACGTCGCATTCAGGAAGACGACGGTTCAGTTCCGACCCGACGATTCTAATTTAGCTCTTCAGGAATTTCACTCCAGGACCAGGCAAATTCCGTTATTGTTGGTTTATAATCAAACAGCCGAGCCGCGCGGGAATGGCGCCACGTTATGCATCGTGCGACCTCTCGCGTCGGAGTTTCGAGTCCTCCCTCAGACATGGGTGTGTCCTTAGGTTAGTTTATCTTAGTTTAAGTAGGTTGTAAGTCTAAGGACTGATGACCACAGTAGTTTGGGCCCACAGAATTACAAAATCTCAAATCGATTCCATATTTCTGGATTTCCGGAAGGCTTTTGATACTATACCCCACAAGCGGCTTCTAATGAAATTGCGTGCTTATGGAATATCTCCCCAATTGTGCGATTGGATTCACGATTTCCTGTCAGAAATGACACAGTTCGTTGTAATTGACGGTAAGTCATCGAGTAAAACAGAAGTGATATCTGGCGTTCCACAGGGAAGCGTTATTGGTCCCCTACTCTTCCTCGTGTTTATAAACGATTTAGGAGATAATCTGAATAGCTCCCTTAGACTGTTCGCGGATGATGCTGTCGTTTATCGGTTAGTGAAGTCAACAGAGGATCAAAAGCAACTGCAAAGCGATTTAGACAAAATTTATACTTGGTGCGAAAATTGGCAATTGACACTAAATAAAGAAAAGTGTGAAGTAATACACATGACCACTAAAAGAAATCCGCTGAACTTCAATTACGCGATAAATCAGTCAAACCTTAAGGTCGTAAATTCTACCAAATACCTAGGAGTTACAATTACGAACAACTTTGACTGGAGAGAACACATAGAAAATATTGTGGGGAAGGCGAACCAAAGGTTACGTTTCATTGGCAGAACGCTTAGACGATGCACCAGCTCCACCAAAGAGACTGCCTACATCACACTTGTGCGTCCTCTCTTGGAGTACTGTTGCCCCTTGTGGGACCCTCACCAGATGGGACTGACGGAAGATATTGAGAAGGTTCAGAGAAGGGCAGCTCGTTTTGTTTTATCACGTTACGGGGGGGAAAGCGTCACGGAAATGTTGCACGAATTGGGGTGGAAATCATTAAAAGAAAGACGTTATTCATTGCGGCGTGATCTGTTTGCGAAGTTTCAATCACCGACTTTTAGTTCTGAATGTGAAAATATTTTGCTAGCACCCACCTACTTAGGGAGACATGACCATCCCAATAAAATAAGAGAAATCAGATCGAAAACGGAACGATTTAGGTGTTCTTTCTTCCCGCGCGCTATTAGAGAATGGAACGGTAGAGAAAAGTTATGAAGGTGGTTAATGAACCCTCTGCCAGGCACTTAAATGTGATTTGCAGAGTATCTATGTAGATGTAGATGTAGATGAATATTTGAACAGCCGATTTCCTTCCTCCGAGCTTGTGCTCCGTCTCTAATGACTTCGTCATCAATGGAACGTTAAAACCTAATCATCTTTCCTTCTCTTGGACATAGATCGACACTCCAAGAGCAATAGAGTGCATTTGAGTATTTTCCTGTTGTTTGTGGGACAGTGAGTCAAGTAAGAGAAGTATAGACAGGTGTCCGTTGTAACTAAAATTTAAACGATCACCTTTCGATTACTATAATTAGTCACTGGCAACAAATTTTCTTTTACACTCGAAATTCCGAAGCAAAAACATTCCTAACGTATTCATTAGCCCATTGTTCTGGATTGAGCGTATTTATAGTCAGTTTTTGGTTACTGCAGCCGATTTCACTTAATTACGAAATAAGACAACTGACGAAAGAATGTGATACTAAAGCTTGGTGTCCGTTTAACGCTTTTGTAACCAACTGTACAAATAAGTCCCCGCAAACAAATTTCTTGCCCTATTTTACAGGGATATGAAAGTCCCTTGTCTGTGAGATGTGATATAGCGTTGAATGTATAAATTTTTTGGAGTCGATATCTTTCATGTGCGAGATATCGCTTAATTGTTTGTAATGTGCAGTCTATACATCGTGGTTTGGTGGTCTTCACTTTTCCCCCTATCCGCAATCGATAGGCTCCGTAGAGGTATTTATTGACTCTTATAAATTGTTTGCTAGAAATATATTAATTTGTGTATGCACTGATACATAAGACACTGTATACTTCGTTTAATGATTTTGCCTCATACTCAGTTTGTGTGAAGATTTATTATGGTAGTTTGTTGATAATTGTGTCTATATTTTTACGTTTATATATTTTATAGCCGGCCGCGGTGGTCGAGAGGATTGCGGCGCGCCAGTCACGTTCTGCACGGCCACTACGGTCGGGGGTTCGAATACCCCTTCGGGCATGGATATTTGTGCCGTCCTTAGTATTAGCTAGTTCGTAAGTAGTTTGTAAGTTTAGGGACTGATGACCCCGTAGTTAAGTCTCATAACCTCTACAAACATACATATATTTCATTGGGTGCTGTAGACCAGTTATACCAGCATAGAGAAAGATATGCTGTTGGCACAAGGTCGTCAAATGGTTCAGATGACCGTCTTATTTTCCTTTGTACGTGGTAACAGTAAACAGTTTCATCATGTGAAACTATGATAATGGAGCATATGGTGACTAAATTTATTTTAGCCGTGCTCTCGCAAGACAACGTTTAACTGGAAGAAATATAAAAAGAAGCGAAAGGCAAGTATTCATCTTAAAAAAACAGGAGTTAGCGGCGTTCCTAATGATCTTTACAGTTGGAAAACACTTCACACCAAAGAGCGCAAGAGACAACTCAGCACATGCATGCAAGAGATAAGAACTAATTTCATATATATAGGTTCTGTAACGTATCGCTATACATTCATCCATGTAAAAATAATAGGTTTCCGACACTTAAAATAATTATGGAACTATAAACAGTCATGGAAATTTAGATACGGGGCCTGACTCAGAATCCCTTATCAAATCAGGAAATCATTTTATAGTAATATGCGAAATTTCTATTATTTCCATAATGAAAGCGTTGAAACTGTAATTTGTGTCGGGGCTCTAACCTAGTTCAGTGCTTTATCCGTAACGAAAGAGTTGAAACTGTAATTAGTGTGGGGCTCTAATCTAGTTCAATGCTGTATCCAGAGCAATGCAAAGTTACTATTTATAAGTGACACATTTGCAATACTGCACTGAAACGGACAATTATTTTGGTAGACTGTCCTCTCTTGCGTCCAACTGTCAACTGGCTCGCAAGTGGCAGCAGAGGGGAAAGTAAGGAGTAACCTTTTAAGCGCGCGGTGGGGGGCCTGCTAATCGATGTCGGCCGCGTCCTCTTGTGACGCCACAATTAGGGACAGCTGGCTCTCTCATTGCCCACACAGTTACCGGCCCCGTTCACCCGCCTTTGTTACGTCATCTCTTCCTTTTAATAAACACACAGAAAGAGGCACTCAGTCGTCGCGAAAACTGGGACAAGAACAGATCAAAATTTTATTTATTTATTTACTAGCTTAAACCTGCAGTTCCGCTCGCGTGTTGGTTGATTATGATAGATAATGTATCTTTCAGTAGTGTTCTATGAGACTGGTTTTGAAGGATGAAATGAAATACAATACCTTCTTTAGAAACAAACAGTTTTAATCAACATTCAAATAAAAAAATAAAATTATGTGGGGTGTTAATGATTCAACGTTCGCCATTGCTGACCTCCTGTCCCTCCTTTTTGAAAGTCGTATCTTGCGCTATTCTTCATTTTCGTTTGCCCTTGATGTTTAATATGTTCCGACAGTGTTTCTTGATAATGGCGTTTTCCTTTTCCGAGGCATATTGTCTGAATGAGATCTATTAAAAGTGGATGTACTGTTGTATATGTGTAAAGTAACGCAATGTACAATTATCTACGAAGTTTAAATAACAATTAAATTAATTTAATTAATTTCACCCATTTTTTTAGGAAATATCGCTGATAACGCGGAACTGAAAAATATTCCTATCAGATTTCAGAAGTCTATGCACTTGACGTTTATCAGGAAAGTAAGTAGTGTAGATCAAATCACACGTAAAAATGCACTCTTTTCGAAGAATCAAATCACGAAATTCAACAATAATGATTGTAATAATATCACAGATCGATCACTTGATGTAATGCGCAAAACGTCAAATCGATTTTTTAAAGGGATATATTAAAAGAAATTTCTTTTTTACTGCTTTATTTATTTATTCTTATATTTACTTATTCATATCCTCATCCTAACAGAGAAAGAGCTGAAGACATTGTAGCACGCATAGACCAAAGATATGGTCTGTGGCAGAACATTTCGCTGTATGTAACCTCCTTGCTATAAAGTCGCAAACGTCATCGCTGGGCTTCAGTCCGATTTTTTTTTATAATCTGACGACTTTCAACCACCATACCTGCCACCCCCTTATAGGTATCATCATGGAACTGCTATGGTGTACAATGGGAGACTTCGGACAATAATGCCGGCCGCGGTGGCCGAGGGGACTGAGGCGCTCCAGTCACGGTCTGCACGGCCACTACGGTCGGGGGTTCGAATCCCCCCTCGGGCATGGATATTTGTGCCGTCCTTAGGATAAGTTAGTTGGAAAGTAGTTTGTAAGTTTAGGGACTGATGACCCCGTAGTTAAGTCCCATAACCAATACAAACATTTCGGACAATAATTACACACAGACCATTCGTTTGCGTTCTGTAGTTTTCGCTGCAGAGCGAATTATTAACACACATACAGACAAACGTAGAATTTTATATACACCGATAACTTTCCATTCCAATATACTCCACCCTTTTATCATTATCAACCACCAACCAACAATGCAACCAATAAAACAATTTTCAAAGAGTAAATATAGTTTTCAAAGAGTAATTATTGTTCCGCATTTTGCGTCATATTCTTCAAATTACTAAATATCCATCAGATCGCTATAAAACCGTGCCTAAAACCTTCCTCAGGTATAAATCAGTAACTGTACAAATATTTAAGTCTCTGCGTCTTGTCGTTCGGACGTGATAATCGTACACCGAACAGACATTCACATTTATAGATATAGATTGAGATGACTTACAAGACAAAGTTTTACATGGGTGTTCGGAAGAGTCACCCAAGGACATTACATCTTTAATTCTCCCAAATGTGTTCTACGGCAAACTCTTTCAAAAATTTTAAAATCTTTGTAAATCTAACGGACTTAACTCCTGCGGTTATCAGTCCCTAGGCTTACAAACTACTTAAAGTAACTAAAATTTATTTATGCTAGGGACAACACACACACACACACACACACACACACACAAACACACACAATCATACACACATGACCGAGGGAGGACCCGAACTTCCGACGGCGAGCAACCGCGCGCTTCAGCATCTTACAATTAGACCACATGGGTATCGGATTTTAGAATTTCCTTATATTTACGGTACGTGAAGTTCAGAACTTAAATAACAACCAGACAACGCCATTTGATGTAACTCTCAGAAATTCCGGAGAAATTCGACTTCGAAGTTTTGCAAAATATACATAAGTACCAATAATAAAAATTGTTGCAGCACCTGTCGATGTAACTCAGGTGGTAGCATCCTGGCCTCACTACCATAGAGCTGGTGGTTCGAATCCCACAGATATTTTATTCGTTTTATAATTCAGTTATATAAAACATTTGGTATCTCTAATTCCACGTGTTTTTTTATATGTATCTAAACGAAATGAAAACCTTGTCGTCACGTAAAACGATGGTTGAGTAGGTTTGTTGCTTGGAAACCCTTAGTAGCTATGCAGATGACTTTCCAACAACAGCGTCATAGCTCTTAGCAAACTGAACAGTCAAAGACTACCGTCATCAACAAATAGAGAACCCAATACCGTAAAAAATGTAACTTATATTTTTAGATTGAAACCATAATTATTAACATCCTTCCATAAAAATGTAGAAAATTAGGAATAAACAAAAATACGTACACTTTTTGTGCATAATACCTCCAACACGTCCAGACCTGTCCACCCCCGCCAGACTGCCGCCACCTCCAACATGTCCACACCTGTCCATCCTCGCCAGACTGGCGCCACCTCCAACAAGTCCACACCTGTCCACCCCCGCCAGACTGGCGCCACCTCCAACATGTCCAGACCTGTCCACCCCGGCAAGACTGGCGCCACCTCCAACATGTCCACACCTGTCCACCGCCGCCAGACTGGCGCCACCTCCAAGATGTCCACACCTGTCCACCCCCGACAGACTGGCGCCACCTCAAACATGTCCCCACCTGTCCACCCCCGCCAGACTGGCGCCACCTCCAACATGTCCAGACCTGTCCACACCCACCAGCCTGGCGCCACCTCCAACATGTCAACACCTGTCCACCCCCGCCAGACTGGTGCCACCTCCAACATGTCCGCACCTGTCCACCCCCGCCAGCCTGGCGCCACTTCCAACATGTCCAGACCTGTCTACCCCCGCCAGACTGGTGCCACCTCTAACATGTCCACACCTGTCCACCCCTGCCAGACTGGCACCACCTCCAGCAAGTCCAGACCTGTCCACCCCAGCCAGACTGGGACCACCTCCATCATGTCCACACCTGTCCACCCCCGCCAGACTGGCGCCACCTCCAACATGTCCAGACCTGTCCACCCCGCCAGACTGGCGCCACCTCAAACATGTTCACACCTGTCCACCCCTGCCAGACTGGCACCACCTCCAACATGTCCAGAACTGTCCACCCCCACCAGACTGGCACCACCTCCAACATGTCCACACCTGTCCACACCTGTCCAACCCCGCCAGACTGGTGCCACCTCCAACATGTCCACACCTGTCCACCCCCGCCAGCCTGGCGCCACCTCCAGCAAGTCCACACCTGTCCACCCCCGCCAGACTGGTGCCACCTCCAACATGTCCACACCTGACCACCCCCGCCAGACTGGCGCCACCTCCAACATGTCCAGACCTGTCCATCCCCACCAGACTGGCACCACCTCCAACATCTCCAGACTTGTCCACCCCCGACAGACTGGTGCCACTTCCAACATGTCCAGACCTGTCTACCCCCGCCAGACTGGCGCCACCTCCAACATGTCCACACCTGTCCACCCCCGCCAGACTGGTGCCACCTCCAACATGTTCGCACCTGTCCACCCCCGCCAGCCTGGCGCCACCTCCAACATGTCCAGACCTGTCCATCCCCGCCAGACTGGCACCACCTCCAACATATCTAGACCTGTCCACCCCCGCCAGACTGGCACCACTTTCAACATGTCCACACCTGTCCACCCCCGCCAGACTGGCGCCACCTCCAACATGTCCACACCTGTCCACCCCCGCCAGACTGGCACCACCTCCAACATGTTCACACCTGTCTACCCCCGCCAGACTGGCGCCACCTCCAACATCTCCAGACCTGTCCAACCCCGGCAGACTGGTGCCACTTCCAACATGTCCAGACCTGTCTACCCCCGCCAGACTGGCGCCACCTCCAACATGTCCACACCTGTCCACCCCCGCCAGACTGGTGCCACCTCCAACATATCCACACCTGTCCACCCCCACCAGACTGGCGCCACCTCCAACATGTCCAGACCTGTCCACCCCGGCCAGACTGACGCCACCTCCAACATGTCCACACCTGTCCACCGCTGCCAGACTGGAGCCACCTCCAAGATGTCCCCACCTGTCCACACCCACCAGCCTGGCGCCACCTCCATGTCAACACCTGTCCACCCCCGCCAGACTGGTGCCACCTCCAACATGTCCGCACCTGTCCACCCCCACCAGCCTGGCGCCACTTCCAACATGTCCAGACCTGTCTACCTCTGCCAGACTGGCGCCACCTCCAACATGTCCACACCTGTCCACCCCCACCAGACTGGCGCCACCTCCAAGATGTCCACACCTGTCCACCCCCGCCAGACTGGCGCCACCTCCAGCAAGTCCACACATGTCCACCCTCGCCAGACTGGCGCCACCTCCAACTTGTCCACACCTGTCCACCCCCGCCAGACTGGCGTCACCTCCAACATGTCCAGACCTGTCCATCCCCGCCAGACTGGTGTCATCTCCAACATGTCCACACCTGTACACCCCCGCCAGACTGGCACCACCTCCAACATGTCCAGACCTGTCCACCCCAGCCAGACTGGCGCCACCTCCAGCAAGTCCACACCTGTTCACCCCCGCCAGACTGGTGCCACCTCCAACATGTCCACACCTGTCCACCCCCACCAGAATGGCGCCACCTCCAACATGTCCACACCTGTCCAACCCCGCCAGTCTGGCGCCACCTCCAACATATCAACACCTGTCCACCCCCGCCAGAATGGCACCACCTCCAACATGTCCAGACCTGTCCATCCCCGCCAGACTGGCACCACCTTCAACATCTCCAGACCTGTCCACCCCCGCCAGACTGGCGCCACTTCCAACATATCCAGACCTGTCTACCCCCGCCAGACTGGCGCCACCTCCAACATGTTCACACCTGTCCACCCCCGCCTGACTGGTGCCACCTACAACATGTCCGCACCAGTCCACCCCTGCCAGCCTGGCGTCACCTCCAACATGTGCAGACCTGTCCATCCCCGCCAGACTGGCACCACTTCCAACATATCTAGACCTGTCCACCCCTGCGAGACTGGCGCCAATTTCAACATGTCCACACCTCTCCACCACCGCCACTTTGGCGCCACCTCTAACATGTCCAGACCTGTTCACCCCCGCCAGACCAACACCACCTCCATCATGTCCACACCTGTCCACCCCCGCCAGACTGGCGCCACCTCCAACATGTCCAGACCTGTCCACCCCCGCCAGACTGTCGCAACCTCCAACTTGTTCACACCTGTCCACCCCTGCCAGACTGGCGCCACCTCCAACATGTCCAGACCTGTCCATCCCCGCCAGACTGGCGCCACCTCCAACATGTCCAACTGTCCACCCCCGCCAGACTGCCGCCACCTCCAACATGTCCACACCTGCCCACCCCCACCAGACAGGCACCACCTCCAACATGTCCAGACCTGACCACCCCCACTAGACTGGCGTCACCTCCAACATGTCAACACCTGTCCACCCCCGCCAGACTGGCGCCACCTTCAACATGTGCAGACCTGTCCACCCCCGCCAGACTGGTGTCACCTCCTACATGTCCACACCTTTCAACCCCCGCCAGACTGACGTCACCTCCAACATGTCCACACCTGTCCACCCCCGCCAGACTGGCGCCACCTCCAACATGTCCAGACCTGTCAACCCCCGCCAGACTAGCGTCACCTCCAACATGTCCAGACCTGTCCATTCCCGCCAGACTGGCGTCACCTCCAACTTGTCCACACCTGTACAACCCCCGCCAGACTGGCGTTACCTCCAACATGTCCACATCTGTCCACCCCCGCCAGACTGGCACCACCTCCTAGTTGTCCACACCTGTCCACCCCCGCCAGACTGGCGTCACCTCCAACATGTCCAGACCCGTCCATCCCCGCCAGACTGGCGTCACCTCCAACATGTCCACACCTGTCCACCCCCGCCAGACTGGCGTTACCTCCAACATGTCCACATCTGTCCACCCCCGCCAGACTGGCGCCACCTCCAAGATGTCCACACCTGTCCACCCCCGCCAGACTGGCGTCACCTCCAACATGTCCACACCTGTCCACCCCCGCCAGACTGGCGTTACCTCCAACATGTCCACATCTGTCCACCCCCGCCAGACTGGCGCCACCTCCAAGATGTCCACACCTGTCCACCCCCGTCAGATTGGCGTCACCTCCAACATGTCCACACCTGTCCACCCCCGCCAGACTGGCGTTACCTCCAACATGTCCACATCTGTCCACCCCCGCCAGACTGGCGCCACCTCCAAGATGTCCACACCTGTCCACCCCCGCCAGACTGGCGTCACCTCCAACATGTCCACACCTGTCCACCCCCGCCAGACTGGCGTTACCTCCAACATGTCACATCTGTCCATCCCCGCCAGACTGGCGCCACCTCCAAGATGTCCACACCTGTCCACCCCCGCCAGACTGGCGTCACCTCCAACATGTCCACACCTGTCCACCCCCGCCAGACTGGCGTTACCTCCAATATGTCCACATCTGTCCACCCCCGCCAGACTGGCGCCACCACCAAGATGTCCACACCCGTCCATCCCCGCCAGACTGGCGTCACCTCCAACATGTCCACACCTGTCCACCCCCGCCAGACTGGCGTTACCTCCAACATGTCCACATCTGTCCACCCCCGCCAGATTGGCGCCACCTCCAAGATGTCCACACCTGTCCACCCCCGCCAGACTGGCGTCACCTCCAACATGTCCACACCTGTCCATCCGCGCCAGACTGGCGTCACCTCCAACATGTCCAGACCTGTCCATCCCCGCCAGACTGGCGCGACCTCCAACATGTCCACACCTGTCCACCCCCGCCAGACTGGCGCCGCCTCCAACATGTCCACACCTGTCCATCCCCGCCAGACTGGCGTCACCTCCAACATGTCCACACCTGTCCACCTCCGCCAGACTGGCGTTACCTCCAACATGTCCACATCTGTCCACCCCCGCCAGACTGGCGCCACCTCCAAGATGTCCACACCTGTCCACCCCCGCCAGACTGGCGTCACCTCCAACATGTCCACACCTGTCCACCCCCGCCAGACTGGCGTTACCTCCAACATGTCCACATCTGTCCACCCCCGCCAGACTGGCGCCACCTCCAAGATGTCCACACCTGTCCACCCCCGCCAGACTGGCGTCACCTCCAACATGTCCACACCTGTCCACCCCCGCCAGACTGGCGTTACCTCCAACATGTCCACATCTGTCCATCCCCGCCAGACTGGCGCCACCTCCAAGATGTCCACACCTGTCCACCCCCGCCAGACTGGCGTCACCTCCAACATGTCCACACCTGTCCACCCCCGCCAGACTGGCGTTACCTCCAACATGTCCACATCTGTCCACCCCCGCCAGACGGGCGCCACCTCCAAGATGTCCACACCTGTCCACCCCCGCCAGACTGGCGTCACCTCCAACATGTCCACACCTGTCCACCCCCGCCAGACTGGCGTTACCTCCAACATGTCCACATCTGTCCACCCCCGCCAGACTGGCGCCACCTCCAAGATGTTCACACCCGTCCATCCCCGCCAGACTGGCGTCACCTCCAACATGTCCACACCTGTCCACCCCCGCCAGACTGGCGTTACCTCCAACATGTCCACATCTGTCCACCCCACCAGACTGGCGCCACCTCCAAGATGTCCACACCTGTCCACCCCCGCCAGACTGGCGTCACCTCCAACATGTCCACACCTGTCCACCCCCGCCAGACTGGCGTCACCTCCAACATGTCCAGACCTGTCCATCCCCGCCAGACTGGCGCGACCTCCAACATGTCCACACCTGTCCACCACCGCCAGACTGGCGCCGCCTCCAACATGTCCACACCTGTCCATCCCCGCCAGACTGGCGTCACCTCCAACATGTCCACACCTGTCCACCCCCGCCAGAGTGGCGCCACCTTCGACCATCCCCGCCAGTCTTCCGCCTCACACCCACCGCCGTCAATTACTTTAATTAAATTTGTATATCAAACTAATTTTGAGCTGCTTAACCGTAAGCCGTCACTGCCCGCCCTCGCCCCCACCGCTCCCGCGCCACCCTCACACCTCCGAGAGATACGTACTTACACAGTCTAATTATGTGATATATATTTGGAGCTACGCCTTAAGGAGGGGAAAGAGCATACTTGTGACCGCAAGCGGCCGGTCGATGTTTACACAAGAGACCGAAATAGATCCAGCGCGCACTGATTTTCATATCAGATTAAATTTGAGCACCTTAACCGCCGCCTGCCCGCCTGCGCCCTGTCCGCACCCCCACAGCCGCCCTCACTAAAGGTCGCTGCCCCCGCACCCTCAAAAATAATTTTTACAAAAGATATTACTTACCAACGTACAGGTTGTATTACACCAATAAAGGATCCAATTATTCAGTACTTCAAATGGTACAATTACCTGGACTAACAATAGAGTTTCGTATTCATTAGAACATTCGGAATCGGTACATACAGTTTAAGACATCGAACCTTAAGTACAACTCGCAATAAGCAGGTAAATAATTAAATTCAGTGTAATGCTACAGGTGGGTGTTGTACATTAATTGACAATTCTAACCAAAGTCACCATTTAGGACTAATGTTCCGTCTTTCGTAAATCATTCGTTCCCTAAGGTAACTGGGTAAAATCAATCCTCAGACGATGCGAAGGAACAGCCAAGGACAAAAAAAAAAAAAAAAAAAAAAAAAAAAAAAAAAAGAAGCACACGTTAGAATGTAACGGTGACGATCATCCCCAAACATGTGTGTCAAACACTCTTTCAATCCCACAGCTACCTTAAACAATTTCTCTCGACAGACGCCATGGAAACGGTACGATCATTGTTTTCAAAATGTTCAAATGTTTGTAGAACTTATGGGACTTAACTACTGGGTCATCAGCCCCTAAGCTTACAAACTACTTATAAACTAGCTAAGACTAAGGACGGCACAAATATCCATGCCCAAGGGGGGGATTCGAACCCCCGACAGTACTGGCCGTGCAGACCGTGACTGGAGCGCCTGTCCCCTCGGCCACCGCGGTCGGCGATCATTGTTTTAAAGAATAAAAAAAAAACGCCTAACTGTGATGTAGCTCAATCTCCAATGCGATCACAGTGTTCTCCAGACAAGCTACATAAAACAATTCTATAAACATATGCTAAATGTTTACACAAAATATCATAACATTTTAAGCATTCTCTATCAAAAAACATCTGAACTAAATATCCAAATGAATTAAGAGGCGACAAAACCTTCTACTCAAGACCTCTGCAGGAACACCACTGTTGGGGGTTCGAATCCCCCCTCGGGCCTGGATATTTGTGGCGTCCTAGTTCGTAAGTAGTTCATAAGTAGTTTGTAAGTTTAGGGATTGACGATCCCGTAGTTAAGTCCCATAAGCTTGACAAACATTTGAACATTGGAACACCACTCTGACGAGGATAAAGTGCATTGCATTTATTTAAACTTGCTAAGATGGAGCTGGACGTAGTCAATTCCCATAAGCTCTACAAACATTTGAACATTTGATGGAGCTGGACCCAGCCATGTGCCTGACAACAGCGGACAGTATTAGCTTCCCCTCCCGAAAGGAAACCGATGAGTGACGTTCACATACATGCCCCATTATATAGATAGACTAATGACAACCCTCTTGCTCTCGTACAAATAATACCAGCCACACTTTGAGACTGCTCTTAAAGTTAACAAGTCTTGAAATATAATACTCTCTCGCATGCCCTGTTACACTGCACACAGTTTGTTTCGAAACATACCAACAGTTCCTTAGCTCGGGAAATCGCTGTCTAACATCCAGTATTTCGACAGGTAAATTTTCGAACTCCATGTCTTCCTGTAATCCAACAATTTTATGCTTTTATAACCCTTCAGAGAATTCGGGTAGTTTAATTTTACCTCTAAAGCAGTACACATCTTCCCGCGTATACACATCTAAACATAGCAAAGGAATCTTTCTTTATCGACCATGTCCTGTTACAGTGGAAATGATTCTTTACAGCACTTACCTGACACAGGTCATATACCGATAATCGAGCAGCCCAGAAGACGTTTAAAATTGTTCTTAAACCCGATTGTACAACGGTATTTACGTCTAGAGTCACAATAAACAATAATAAAATGCTTGAAATAATTTAAGATCAACAGTATATCGATTACTTACCGTCTACACTTCACACTTTTCTCAAAAGCATTGATCTAACAACAGCCCTCATCGAAATGACGCACGACAATACAGCAACTACAGAACCAAGGCAGTATTTTACCTGCCTGATGCAACACACATACAACAGATTTTTAGTTCTGTTGAGCAAGATCGACCCATCCTTTACCCAAAATACTGACAAACATTCAGACTCCAAGCTCCTTTCCTGTGATTTCTTTATTCATTCCACTAAACCGAACTCGGATTTTTTTTTAATTACAAGTAGCTGTCTACCACAAACGAAGATGCTAGGATGCTAACCTACACACCGAAACACCTGAAAAATTAAAGGATAAATTTATAGTCATCAAACATCACATATTTCGAAGTCCTATGTCAAAGTACAGGCGATGTTAGATGATCCATCCTAGTAATAATAGTAGACAATGCTTAAACACAGGGAAATTTAGTAGACCCTCTAGAGGCCAAAAGATTCATCATCGAGGCCGTCTGCACTATCATCCTCTCTCGGAATAGTATTACACAAACAAAAACGTTCAAACCAGCAATTTAAAGACGATAGTAGCTGACCTGAGGCCTCACAACGACAGCACAGAGTGCGAGAGGAGCGTCAGATAAACAAACATCGAACATGATGTGTCTACAGTACAACTGCGTACGCGCAATGTAATAATCGCAAACGCGGTCATCACAATGCAGGAAAACGCGACAGATACGCATTCATCAATCATAATGTTTCCACACATTACCATGCAAATGGAATGTTTTTTTTTTTTCGTAGCTCTCTGCTATTTCGGCCATGTAGGATGTGACAAATAAACAGACTACATGGAGCTCTGATCTAAACTTTACCTTTAGAGCGTATAAATTATGCATACAAACGTTACTTGTAGTTTAGAGGAGGACATAAGACGAATGGCAGTAGTTCTGTGCTGTAAAAAGTCCGATGTAACACGTACGCATCTGGCTTTATTTTAGTAGTACTGAGCTGTATTTTAGCATCTGCCTGTAAATGGCTAAGTATTTAGTGTGTGCTGGCTACTTGAACCGTAAGGGATTGGCCTGTGGTTGGAAGTTCGAGCTTGTCGTCTAATTGGTGTCAAGATTTGGAACTTGTTGTGTAGCATGTATGAGGTTTTTCAGGGCTATAGGGTTTTTAGGGTGTACAAAAGGACGTGATTAGGGTGAGAAGAGTCGAATAATGACGTTCTCGTTTTGATTTTAAATGGTTCTTCGTATAGGTCATGAAAAAAGCGTATTTCGAGTAATATTTGTGTATCTTACTAGGTGTGGTTCGTTTTGTCCTAAAAAGGGTTGGATGTGGGTGTGCTGTGTTGTAATCTATGGTTTTTATGTCAAAATCATCGATCTGTGGGTTGCTTTGCCATAAAAAGGGCTAGTGTTGTAAGCTGTTCTAGCGCAGTATCTTTTACGTCATGTTGGAATCGAGTTAGACGCATTCCAGGTTTTTTCTCTCTGTGGAAGCAGCCTGTTACTCTTCCATGGTGTATATAGGCGAACCTTACGAGGTGTTTGCTGCAGATCATAAGATCTGTAGGGCGATTAAGTGTGCTGAGGATCACTCCAATGTCGATATGTTTACCTAAAATATGTAGAAGTTTGCATCTGCAACAGCTGTTTGTTGTTAAGACTTATAGCTTTTCGTGTAGAACGATTCGGTTTTACAGGTCTATGGATCTAGGAGAAAATACCGGAAAGCAGGTTACGTGTCAGAAGAGCAGTGCTTCGATTGATCGATTATCTGTTAGTTGGTCAGTTATTGGAGATGTACTTCTGTTCTGTTCTAATCTACAGCTAAGCAAGCGTTCGTTTAAATCGATGTTGTGTTGGTGTATGGACTAGAGTTTGACTTAACATTGCAATTTAGCGCTCATCCAACTTTTTGTTTGTGTATGTGTGTGTGTAAAATAGGTTATCGCTAACTATATTTTCATCGTGCAAGTTATAACTGCTGTTGTAGTCAACTCCTATGGTAAATACCTCGTTTGTGTCAACTGCGAGGAAATGATCCACAGAAGTGTTGCAGTATTTTTCGGTAATACGATTGTGTGCGGATGTCTCTTTATGGCCTGTAGAGATGGCCGTTATTGTGTCGATGTTGCATTAAGAGCGATGGTATAGCTGTGACAGGTCGTTCGTTTTTTAAATTCTTACGGCTGTTGATAGAAGTAATGTAATATTCTTTCTTCATGAAAATAGCTCTTGTGTATTCGTAATCTTCTGCGTACAATGTATCCTGGCTTGTGCAAAATACCAATGTCGATCTGTTTAGTCGTACAGTTCGTTGCAACCTATAGGTGTTCTACATTTGTGAGCAGCATATTGATAGTAGTATGGTCACGTATTAGGGATGTGGTGTATTTATCTCGTCTTTTAGTGATGTTTACTTTACGACTGGACATCTTTCGGTAGCGTAGCGGAAATGCTTCCAGTAGTAAATTATTTTTCTTCGGTCGAGAAGCATCGATTTCAATAAACCCTGTGGTTAGGTGATTTGATGCTGCGCAGTTACCTTCGTTGGAAGGCGCGTTTAATATTTGTTTAGTCTCTAAACGATTGCTCTTGGCATTCGATAAAAATTTTCGGGTGTTGTATTAGTTCCAAATGGTGTACACTATTTTACGTTGTGGCTGTAAGGATTAGATATGTATAATAAAAGAGCTTGGTGTTGATCTGGATCGTTCCTTGTCAGCTGTTCTATGTATGTCAGTAATTTTTACGATATAATTGCTTGTGTTACAGATGTCCAGCGAGAGTATTGATTTGTTAGAAGGCAGAATACGATGACTGTTTGTGCTAGAGTGATTGTTATACGTACGAGGTATGTGGTCTAGTGACTGATAGAAAACGTTTCAGAAATACTGTCTGGTGATGTATGCAATGAAAAAAATGGATGTTCAATCGGTTAGATGTTCGAGAGGGAACCATCAACGACGCAGAGATATCGAGAGTGTCGCTTGCTAGTTAGTTTAGAACTTTAGTAGACAAGAGCTGTGGCGGCAGAATAGCCGCGCGCACAAAGATGCCCAGCTGCGGTGCATGTCACCGTTCGCCGTTGGGGGTTCGAGTCCTCCCTCAGGCATGGGTGTTTCTATGTTGTCCTTAATCTAAGTTAATGTAAGTAGTTTGCAAGCGTAGGCACTAATGACCACCACAGTTACGTCCTTTAGATTTACAAACATTTGAACATTTAAAAAGAGCTGTCATGGATAGGTCAGTTTGTTGTAGTTCAGTCGTTGGGTTGTATATGGTTGTTGTTACACATTGGGATATGATTTAAGTAAAAAGTGTTTGAACTACTCTAAAATACTCAAAGCATATTGATGTTGTGGATGATGTTGTGTTGCGATAGACATTTAAAGAAGTCAGTTGAGGATTATGTTCTTGTGGTTGTAAAAAAATATTGCACTGTGTACGTTATGAAGTATTGCCTGTTTGATCGTGTGTTAGTGGTGTTTAATTTATGAATGATGCCATTTATGTTTGTGATAGTAAATTTTTGCTGATCTTTTAACTTATACATGCATAGTAAATTCGACAAGTTCGTCACTGCAAGTCATGCAGACAAGGCGAAGTTACCATTTCTCCTACCTGCCGGCGGCGTTGTGAGAGCACTCGGAATACTGGAGAAACTCGGCAAGGAGACACTGGAGAACATCTCTAGGAAATCATTTGGCTGTACCTTATAATGTGGGGCAAGCTGATGTTAACTAGATGTAGTAATAGAGGAGCTTCGTGTATGTGACTTTCATCTTCTGGATTTGGGCATCCCACACGATTTCGCTGGGATTTTTAACAAATAGGGCATGTGGAACTACTTGGTATCCACCCATGACTTTCGTTTGGAAAAAGGCTGTATAGGGAACAAAAACGTGATGGGAGAGCTCGAATCGATTGACGTCGAATTGCCGAGTAGAAAACATATAATACATTTATTTGTCGAATCGAGAGTTCTGGCGTGAATAAAATTACCGGTAATCACTTTACAGATTTTATAACATGCATCAGCGGGATACTTTCACCACTCCAAATGGCATTACCAGACTGGAGGCTACAATATACTCTTACGAACTAGATCAGAAACGAGGATAGCCAATATTTACAAAGTGCAGCACTGTACAATGCATCAATTCCATCCGTATAATCTCGGCTACCAAATTTCTTAGAGAGCAGTTCTTGCGCTGTATGTTGTAAATTGTTTACTGGGTTAATAGGAACATCGGCAATTGACTGGTGTGTACGTAAATCTAGCGAGCTCCTCTGTCCGATAGGCTGTTTGCGGTCTTAAGGGTTAGTTGATTGGTACATTACGTTTGCAAGGTAATGTGTGGAAATATTATGATCGATGAATGCGTATCTCTCGCGTTTTCCTGCATTGTGATAACCGCGATTGCGATTAATACATTGCACGTACGCAGTTGTATTGTAGACACATCATGTTCGATGTCTGTTTATCTGACTCTCCTCTCGCACTGTGCTGTCGTTGTGAGGCCTCAGATGCGCTACTTTCGTCTTTAAATTGCTGGTTTAAACGTTTTTGTTTGTGTAATACTATTCCGAGAGAGGATGATAGCGCAGACGGCCTCGATGATGAATCTTTTGGCCTCTAGAGGGTCTACAATTTCCCTGTGTTTAAGCATTGTCTACTATTATTACTAGGATGGATCATCTATCATCGTCTGTACTTTGACATAGGACTTCGAAATATGTGATGTTTGATGGCTATAAATTTATCCTTTAATAATAAGGTGTTCTGGTGTGTAGGTTAGCATCCTAGGCATCTCCGTTTGTGGTAGACAGCTACTTGTAATTAAAAAAAAATCCGAGTTCGGTTTAGTGGAATGAATAAAGAAATCACAGGAAAGGAGCTTGGAGTCTGAATGTTTGTCAGTATTTTGGGTAAAGGATGGGTCGATCTTGCTCAACAGAACTAAAAATCTGTTGTATGTGTGTTGCATCAGGCAGGTAAAATACTGCCTTGGTTCTGTAGTTGCTGTATTGTCGTGCGTCATTTCGATGAGGGCTGTTGTTAGATCAATGCTTTTGAGAAAAGTGTGAAGTGTAGACGGTAAGTAATCGATATACTGTTGATATTAAATTATTTCAAGCATGTTTTATTGTTTATTGTGACTCTCTACGTAAATACCGTTGTACATTAGGGTTTAAGAACGATTTTAAATGTCTTCTGGGCTGCACGATTATCGGTGTATGACCCGTGTCAGTTAAGTGGTGCAAAGAATCGTTTCCACTGTAATAGGACATGGTCGATAAAGAGAGATTCCTTTGCTATGTTTAGATGTGTATACGCAGAAAGATGTGTACTGCTTTATAGGTAAAATTAAACTACCCGAATTCTCGGAACTGTCGGAAGGGGTATAAAACCATAAAAGTTTTGGATTACATGAAGAGTTCGAAAACTTTACTGTCGAAATACTGGATGTTATACAGCGATACCTTGATCTAAGGAACTGTTGGCGTGTTTCAAAAAGAACTCTGTGCAGTGTAACATGGCTGGGTCCACCTCCATTTTACCACATTTAAATAAATGTAATGCGCGCTACCCTTGTCAGAGTGGTGTGCGTGCAGAGGTCTTGCATAGAAGGTTTCGTCGCCTCTTAAATCATTTGGATATGTAGTTCAGAAGTTTCTTGAGAGAGAATGCTTTAAACGTTATGATATTTTGTGTAAACATTTAGCATATAATTATAGAACTGATTTGTGTAGCTTGCCGCGATAAAACTGCAATCGCATTGGAGATCGAGCTACATTACTGTTAGGATTTTTATTCTTTAAAACGAGGATCGTTCGTACCGTTTCCATGGCATCTATCGAGAGAAATTGTTTACGGTAGCTGTGGTACCAAAAGAATGTTTGACACGCATGTTTGGAGATGATTGTCACCGTTACATTCTAACGTGTGCTATTTCTTTTTCGTCGGCTGTTGCACGCTACGTCTATGCATTAATTTGGCCCAGCCACCTTAGGGTGCGAACGATTTACGAAGGACGGAATATTAATCCTAAATGTTGACTTTGGTTAGAATTGTACCTAAGGTTCGATGTATTAAACTGCATATACCTATTCCGAATGTTCTAATGTTTACGAAACTCTCGTGTTATTGCAGGTAATTGTACTGTCCGATGTACTGAATTATTGGAACCTTTGTTGGTGTAATACAACCTGTGTGTTGGTAAGTAATAACTTCTGTTAAAATTATTTTCGGGGATGAGGGGGCAGCAATCTTTAGGACTGTCGGTGGGGTGGCGGCGGGGGCCAGGGCAGGGGCGTGGTCGGGCGGTTAAGTTGTTCAAAATTAATTTGATGTCCAAATTAATCGGAGGCTTGGGCCGGGCCTCGGTGAGCCGCTGGATCTATTTCGGTCGCTTGTATAAATAACTAGCTTAAACCCGCGACTCCGCTCGCGTGTTGGTTGATTATGATAGATAAGCTATCTTTCAGTAGTGTGCTATGAGACTGGTTTTGATGGATGAAATGAAGTACAATACCTTATTTAGAAACAAACATTTTTAATCAACATTATCAGGAAATTAAGTAATGTAGATCAAACCAAACGTAAAAAAACAATCGTTTCGAAGAATCCAATCACGAAATTCAACAATAAAGATTGTAATAATATCGCAGATCGATCACTTGATGTAATGCGCGAAACGTCAAAACGACTTCTTTTAAAGAGATGTATTAAAATAAATTTCTGTTTTACTGTTTTATTTATTTATTCTTGTATTTCCTTATTCGTATGCTTATCCTTGCAGAGAAAGAGCTGAAGACATTGTAGGATACATAGACCAAAGATATGGTCTGTGGTATCACGTTTCGCTGATGTAACCTCCTTGCTATAGAGTCACAAACGTCATCGCTGGCCTTCAGTCCGAATTTCTTTATAATTTGTCGACATTCAACCACCATATCTTCCACCCCCTTATAGCTATCGGCATGTAATTGCTATGGTGTACAACGGGAGACTTCGGACAAGAATTACACACAGACCATTCGTGCCGGCCGCGGTGGCCGAGGGGACTGAGGCGCTCCAGTCACGGTCTGCACGGCCACTACGGTCGGGGGTTCGAATCCCCCCTCGGGCATGGATATTTGTGCCGTCCTTAGTATTAGCTAGTTCATGAGTAGTTTGTAAGTTTGGGGACTGATGACCCCGTAGTTAAGTCCCATAAGCTATACAAACATTTGAATTTGAGACTATTCGTTTGCGTTCTGTAGTTTTCGTTGCAGAGCGAAATATTAACACACACACACGTAGAATTTCATATACACCGTAAACTGTCCATCCCAATATACTCCACCCTTTTATCATTATCAACCCTCAAGCAACCATGCAACAAATAAAACCATTTTCAAAGAGTAAATATAATTTTCAAAGAGTAATTATTGTTCTGCATATCGCATTATATTCTTCAAATTACTAAATATCTATGAGATCGCTATAAAACCGTGCCTAAAACCTTTCTCAGGTATAAATTAGTAACCGTACAAATATGTAAGTCTCTGCGACTTGTCGTTCGGACGTGATAAGCGTACACTGAGGAGATATTCACATTAATATATATAGATACGTAGCTATCCAATCGCCATAAAACCATGCCTAAAGCCTTCCCCGGGTAGACATTAGTAAGTATACAAATTTTTAGCACTTTATGTCTTGTGGTTCAGACGTGATAAACGTACACCGAACAGACATTCACATTTATAGATATAGATGACCGGCCGCTTGCGGTCACCAGTATTCACTTTCTCCTCTTTAAGGCGTAACTCCAGTCATGTATCACATAATTCGACTATGTAAGTACAGAGGTGTCCGAGGTGTAGTGGTGACGTTGGGGGCGGTGGGGCCGGGGTCAGGAAGTGGCGGGTAGCGGTTAAGTTGCTACAAATTAATTTGATATGCAAATTTAATAAATCATTCAAGGACGGGGGTGTGAGGCGGGTGGGAGTGGTTGGAGATGGCAGGGATGGTCAGGTCTGGACATGTTGGAAATGGCGCTAGTCTGGCAGGGATGGTCAGGTCTGGACATGTTGGAGATGGCGCTAGTCTGGCAGGGATGGTCAGGTCTGGACTTGTTGGAGATGGCGCTAGTCTGGCGGGGATAGTCAGGTCTGGACCTATTGGAGATGGCGCTAGTCAGGCGGGGATGGTCAGGTCTGGACATGTTGGAGATGGCGCTAGTCTGGCGGGGATGGTCAAGTCTGGACATGTTGGAGATGGCGCTAGTCTGGCAGGGATGGTCAGGTCTGGACATGTTGGAGATGGCGCTAGTCTGGCGGGGATGGTCAGGTCTGGACATGTTGGAGATGGCGCTAGTCTGGCAGGGATGGTCAGGTCTGGACTTGTTGGAGATGGCGCTAGTCTGGCGGGGATAGTCAGGTCTGGACCTATTGGAGATGGCGCTAGTCAGGCGGGGATGGTCAGGTCTGGACATGTTGGAGATGGCGCTAGTCTGGCAGGGATGGTCAGGTCTGGACTTGTTGGAGATGGCGCTAGTTTGGCGGGGATAGTCAGGTCTGGACCTATTGGAGATGGCGCTAGTCAGGCGGGGATGGTCAGGTCTGGACATGTTGGAGATGGCGCTAGTCTGGCAGGGATGGTCAGGTCTGGACATGTTGGAGATGGCGCTAGTCTGGTGGGGATAGTCAGGTCTGGACCTATTGGAGATGGCGCTAGTCTGGCGGGGATGGTCAGGTCTGGACATGTTGGAGATGGTGCTAGTCTGGCAGGGATGGTCAGGTCTGGACATGTTGGAGATGGCGCTAGTCTGGCGGGGATGGTCAGGTCTGGACCTATTGGAGATGGCGCTAGTCTGGCGGGGATGGTCAGGTCTGGACATGTTGGAGATGGCGCTAGTCTGGCAGGGATGGTCAGGTCTGGACATGTTGGAGATGGCGCTAGTCTGGCGGGGATAGTCAGGTCTGGACCTATTGGAGATGGCGCTAGTCTGGCAGGGATGGTCAGGTCTGGACATGTTGGAGATGGCGCTAGTCTGGCGGGGATAGTCAGGTCTGGACCTATTGGAGATGGCGCTAGTCTGGCAGGGATGGTCAGGTCTGGACATGTTGGAGATGGCGCTAGTCTGGCGGGGATAGTAAGGTCTGGACCTATTGGAGATGGCGCTAGTCTGGCGGGGATGGTCAGGTCTGGACATGTTGGAGATGGCGCTAGTCTGGCAGGGATGGTCAGGTCTGGACATGTTGGAGATGGCGCTAGTCTGGCGGGGATGGTCAGGTCTGGACATGTTGGAGATGGCGCTAGTCTGGCGTGGGATAGTCAGGTCTGGACCTATTGGAGATGGCGCTAGTCTGGCAGGGATGGTCAGGTCTGGACATGTTGGAGATGGCGCTAGTCTTGCGGGGATAGTCAGGTCTGGACCTATTGGAGATGGCGCTAGTCTGGCAGGGATGGTCAGGTCTGGACATGTTGGAGATGGCGCTAGTCTGGCAGGGATGGTCAGGTCTGGACATGTTGGAGATGGCGCTAGTCTGGCAGGGATGGTCAGGTCTGGACATGTTGGAGATGGCGCTAGTCTGGCGGGGATAGTCAGGTCTGGACCTATTGGAGATGGCGCTAGTCTGGCAGGGATGGTCAGGTCTGGACATGTTGGAGATGGCGCTAGTCTGGCGGGGATAGTCAGGTCTGGACATGTTGGAGATGGCGCTAGTCTGGCAGGGATGGTCAGGTCTGGACATGTTGGTGATGGCGCTAGTCTGGCAGGGATGGTCAGGTCTGGACATGTTGGAGATGGCGCTAGTCTGGCAGGGATGGTCAGGTCTGGACATGTTGGAGATGGCGCTAGTCTGGCAGGGATGGTCAGGTCTGGACATGTTGGAGATGGCGCTAGTCTGGCAGGGATGGTCAGGTCTGGACATGTTGGAGATGGCGCTTGTCTGGCAGGGATGGTCAGGTCTGGACATGTTGGAGATGGCGCTAGTCTGGCAGGGATGGTCAGGTCTGGACATGTTGGAGATGGCGCTAGTCTGGCAGGGATGGTCAGGTCTGGACATGTTGGAGATGGCGCTAGTCTGGCAGGGATGGTCAGGTCTGGACATGTTGGAGATGGCGCTAGTCTGGCAGGGATGGTCAGGTCTGGACATGTTGGAGATGGCGCTAGTCTGGCAGGGATGGTCAGGTCTGGACATGTTGGAGATGGCGCTAGTCTGGCAGGGATGGTCAGGTCTGGACATGTTGGAGATGGCGCTAGTCTGGCAGGGATGGTCAGGTCTGGACATGTTGGAGATGGCGCTAGTCTGGCAGGGATGGTCAGGTCTGGACATGTTGGAGATGGCGCTAGTCTGGCAGGGATGGTCAGGTCTGGACATGTTGGAGATGGCGCTAGTCTGGCGGGGATATTCAGGTCTGGACCTATTGGAGATGGCGCTAGTCTGGCGGGGATGGTCAGGTCTGGACATGTTGGAGATGGCGCTAGTCTGGCAGGGATGGTCAGGTCTGGACATGTTGGAGATGGCGCTAGTCTGGTGGGGATGGTCAGGTCTGGACATGTTGGAGATGGCGCTAGTCTGGCAGGGATGGTCAGGTCTGGACCTGTTGGAGATGGCAGGGCCGGAGGCGACGTTGGGTTCTCTCAGGCGGCGGCGGAAGCGGCGGGGGCGGGTTTTGCCGGCCGCCTTCTTGAATTTTTGGGGTCCGCCCCGCAATCTATATCTACTATCGATCGCCATACCACTGGCCAGGTAACATTTGAATACTTTTTCTCAATACAATTGCCAGTTCTTGTTGAGGTTAAGATTCCATAGATGATGCGAGTCGCCCCAGGTCACCACCTGAGCTACACCGAGATATACTGCAGTACGTATATTGATTGATACTTACGTGTAATTGCAAAATTTCAAAGTCGATTTTCTCGAGAATTTTTTTAGAGTGCGTCGAATGTCTTTGGCTGACTATTATTTGTATTCTAAACTTCACATAACATAAATATAAAAACAATTTTAAAGTTGTACCCATATGGTCTTCTTGTTAGAGCGCTCAGCCCCTTGACTGCGGCCAAGCTCTTTCCAAATGTTCAAATGTTTGTATAGCTTATGGGACTTAACTACGGGGTCATCAGTCCCTAAACTTACTAACTACTTATGAACTAACTAACAGCCCGAGGGGGGATTCGAACCTCCGACCGTAGCTGCCATGCAGACCGTGACTAGAGTGCCTCAGTCCCCTCAGCCACCACGGCTGGCAAGGTCTTTCCTTTACATATTTTGGGAGAAAGTACAATTGACAAAGCAACCAAAAATGTCTAGTAAGATGCATTCCTTAAGAGATGTCAACACTTGGCCAGGAGATTGGAAGTGTTCCGCAATATCGAAGTTGAAGTACTGCCCATATAGCTCATGGTATTCATTTGAGAGTCAAATTTTACTTAACGTTGCTCTTGTTATGGTCCATTGCAAGGACAAGTTGCTTAAAGTTGAGCTTACTATTCGCTGCATTGGGCGTTGGCTGCGACTATGAAATCCTATCAAGGAATTACCTGTTCAAACCAGTAGCTGAACTAAATCAGCGAAAACTTCATATTAATCTTGATGAAGTCCAGACCTGCTAATGTCCCTAGTCAAAGATTAATATGGCAGGGTACGCTTATTCAGCAATTCAGTCCACAATTTGTGTCTGCTCGCTTCCGTCCACAGACGTTAACTAATTATTGTGGGCAGGCAGAAATGTCCACCGCTCGCCCTGTGAATGTGCCATACTTATAGGCGAAGACTGCAGCTTAAGGTGGCCACAACCTGAGTATCTAACCCACATTAGTTTAGGCAAGTATTTGACCCATTTCTGAAAAAAAAAAAAAAAAACTATTGGATGCAGGACCTTAACATTTTTACTGTATGCTACATGACGCTAATAGAGTCAACTATATTAAAATCTACTTGATCCATTTTATAGTTTTTAAGAAATACTGTTTTCAATATATTAATATAAAATATTAAGTTTTTTCTGCAGGAAATATTTTTTCTGAATTTCCTAATGGGGGAATATTAACCCTTTCGCGGCTGACGGCGCGAGACCAGCTGTGGGCCTTACGGCGGCGGCCGACCCGGCCCCACGGCCGCTGTGGGCTACGGCCGCTGCAGCCGCACGCTAGTCGCTCGTTGCACTGAGCACACAACTGCCCAACTAAAATCAGTATCTCACTGCTCTGCCACAGCAGTTGCAGTTTGTGATACGAAACAGCCTTTCAAATCTAAACGACACTGTTATAAGATTATCCTTGGCTGAGAACGAAAAGATTTAAGTAAATTCTAATACCTTTTTGATTTGTTATTGAAAAACTATAACTTAAGGTGTACGTAACCAAAATATAATACTAAAACGCATTAAAGTTTCATTAACATCGGTCGAGTATGTTTCGCAACGTTTAGTTTTAAAGTCACTTGTTCGTAGGGAAGACCTGCAAAACTCCGACAGTTCTAGCTATAATCGTAAATAAAAAATCAAATCAAATGAAATGTTTGTATTGCTTATGGGATTTAACTACGGGGTGATCAGTCCCTAAACTTACAAACTACTTTTGAACTAGCTAACACTAAGGACGGCACAAATATCCATGTCCAAAGGGGGATTCGAACCCCCGACCGTAGTGGCCGTGCAGACCGGGACTGGCGCGCCTCAGTCCCCTCGGCCACCGTGGCCGGCATAAAAGCATTTATTGAAATTTATGTTGTGCCATGTAGCACAATAAAGAATTAACAAGAAAAATAATGATGTAATAATGAAGTGGAAACAATAAAATATTGATAGGTCGATTGCTTCGTTTCAAATTAAAGCCTAATTTCGATTCACTATGCCAAATAGTCCGATAATAAGCATCTGCATGCTCTCTGCTAGCGGATTTATTTTTCAGATATTCATGGAGTGGTAGAGTTTGACTTTGTGGTTTCCAATCCTCATTTCTAACGCAGGCATTCGACTGCCGCTGGCCGAGTTAAAAAAAATTGTTACTTCTATTGCTTTTATTGTTTTCTTATTTTTTTCAATTTCTTTTCTTCCAACATTCAAATTACCTGAAGAAACTAATACTACCTTAGTTTGTGGTATGTCTCAAAACATGGCACCATACAGAGAGCAACATTACATTTTTTTGCACCTGATTCGTGTCATTTTCCGTTTTGTATGGGCAGTACACACTACACAATGTCTTTGCGTTATCTCCTTTCTCTCCATTGCTCCGAAAAACACGGGATAATGTTGTTGTTTTTTTATTGCAGTCGAAAAGGGCTGTCCTTTTTGGTGTCAGTGGCATCTAGCTCTAAGATGTTTATGAATGAAACTTCTCTAGTAATTGACGGATTAGTTCTAAGTGGAATTTCGCTAGTGGCTTCTTCTGTTTATTTTGCATTTCAAAAATAGTTTTTGCATTGAGCATACTCAAGTCATTTAAATGAAAGAATACTTTCTTGTACCATTTCTGTATTTCGTATGCACTGTAGGGACTTAATATCATGTTAGTTCTATCAATCCTACTGACTAATTGTAACTAACTATGCAAGTGGGTTTCACTTTAATTCCTCCCATTTTATGATTATTTCTTTCTCTCTGAGCAAACTCTAATCCATTTACAGTGGAAAGCATCCAGAACTAATTTACTGTCCACCCCAGACTTCAATTGTATTTACCTTTCTTGAGATTATCATGTAAAGGTAGTAAATGTTTCCTGTTTTTATGCACTGTGCCAATGGCATTAGTGCACTTCGCATGGAGCCATAAGAACAATTCAGGACTCTAATACCAATTGTCTAAATAAATCCCATGACTTTTGTTGAGGTATGGTAACAACAAACTGACAACGACACCACCTGATTTGCCCCAGTCAGCATTTCCGGATTCTACTTCAGTAGCGGCACCAATGTAGACAAATATAATCCAGAATGTAATTGGTCTGAACGACACAAAGCACGGAAATTTTAATCCCACGGCTATGTTTGTTTGGAATATACGGTTTGAACCATAGCCTTCCTCCAAAAAGTAGCAACTTTCGTCAGTTACTAAGTTCTCAAATGGGAATGCAGCCTGTCGGAATCTCATATTTTCACAAGAATATCTTGCGATGCGGACGAATTGTCACTGAAGTGTAACAAAGGCAGTATCGAGTGGCCGATCGCGTTGAGGCGCTGTGCTTAGATGCGCGAGGCCGTTCCCCATCTGGAGTTCGAATCGTCCCTTGGGGAAGGATGTTTGTGCTGTCTTTAGTCTTTACTATAAGATAGTTTATAAGTAGTTTTAAATTTATGGGATGATGACCCCGCAGTTACGTCGTATAAGCTTAACAAACGCAGTATCACCTTGTACCTGTCTCTGGCCATTATGTTAGAAAATACTGGTGTTTACAGCAAGCAATCTTTTGACCAATATTCATTCACTGCTAACTGTTTGGACCTTGGCATAAGGAGGGAACAAGCCAAAAACCAATAAGATTCTAGAGGGTCTATAGGTTTCCATCTTGTTATCTGCTGGGCACTGTCGTCATCTTTTCGGTGAGAAATGTGTAATACTTGTTCATATCTACAATTAGCTGAGACAAATTCAAATGAGATAATGTACAAAAAATAAATAAATAATCTAAATGAGTTGCTTATTCATCGAAATCTACCTTTAAACCACTAAAAGTGGTCGCGAAATTGTGGCGATTCGCCGCAGGACGGTTATCTGACCAGTCATAAAATATTTTTCGTGTCGAAATTTTACTTAACAAATCTTCTTTTTCCTCTTAAGAAGAGGAATCTTCTGCAGAAGTTCTTCGTTGTGTTCAATAAATACCGTTAGTTCCATACACATCCAGCTCTTCGTATAAAGAAAGGATGTAGTAGCACTATCGTCATCGTCAATACTATTCATGTTGATGTCCATTATTCCCTTGTTTGATGAACAACGTTCCGACATTGTAACGAAAGTACTGTGAAAATCTGTTCTCTCGCCAAACAAAAAGTACAGGACGGGCCCGACGGAGAGCTCGTGAGCAGGAAGGCCCGGAAGTGAAAACTGTAGTGCATACCGACATAACAAAGAAGACCTGTTAATGGCAGTGCCACCAAGAATGTTGAGCCGCGGGTAAAACCGAGTCGCCGCCGCTCCATTGTGCGCCCGCACCCCGGGCGTAAATGAATGCCCTTAGCCGTCAGGCCGCTCTACCTGCTGGGCGTATATGAATGCCCGTAGCCGTCTGGGCCTCCTGCCTGCCGGGCGTACATATACGCCCGTAGCCGTCTGGGCCTTCTAACTGCTGGGCATACATGTATGCCCGTAGCCGCGAAAGGGTTAATGAATGTAGTACCAGAGGTGGCTTTTTATGTTATGCAGAGTCTCTGAAAATTTCATTCATTGATCTATGATAGTTTCTGATATAATGGGGCATATGTACTGAAAATTTTAGTTTGCGGGAAATTGACTTTAAACAAAAAACTTTTGAAATTTGTTACTTACAGTTAATTAAAACTGTCCTTCTTCATTTGATGGGCCTTCTTTGGTTTCTAGCAGGCCTTCCAGCTTGTTTTTCACCCTCCTGGGTGTTTGTCTTGCTTCTTGGCCATATTAGATGCAGACCAGTCTGCATCGGCTATCCTCATTTTATCGCAATGTTACAGCCCAGTAATCATATTCCCACCAGGATTAATTCCCAGCATTTTCAGTACCCAGCACTTTCCAATATCACCACAATTGAATGTAATAACAGCATCATGAACTCCTAGTTTCATTGTTTGCATGCCTACAAATACAGTTTTAGGAAGGTGGTTCCAAATTATGCTGTTGAAAC
The DNA here is from genome assembly GCA_026315105.1 of Locusta migratoria. NCBI lineage: Eukaryota > Metazoa > Arthropoda > Insecta > Orthoptera > Acrididae > Locusta > Locusta migratoria. Next base: position 475,827,122 of record CM048755.1, on the reverse strand, counting down.
ATTCAATTAGGTTCTTTGTCTGCCCATGCAGACATTTCCTTAGAAGTTCAGTATGAGCTAAGGCTCTGAAAATAGGTTTAATTGCTGTAATAACAGCAGCAGGAAGAGAATGCTGGTGAGAATAAGATTCTCCAGTTGCCTGATCCCTATTGTATTTGCACCACGACTTTTCTCCTGATAGACACAATGCATGACATGGCTTATTATTAGCAGAGGACTAATGGAAGAATATGACCCAAACATCTATGTTCATTGGCTCCAGATTTTCTTTATTTCTGCTAATTGTCTGCAAACGAAATTATAACAATTACTCGCAATCACACTTGATCAAAACTATCAGCTTGTTTGAAAGTGTGTTGTTTACAACAGAATACCGACCGTTGCATTCCAAGGATAGCCAACACATTTGGGAGTAAAAAGATATCCCTAACGTGCATTGTAGGGGATATAAAGATCTAAAATATATGCAGAAAAGTAGGTGACAGAAAAGTGGGTGTGACACATAAACACATGTGGTAGGAAAATGCTCTTTAAATGGTCGAAAAAAAATTTTCAGCGAAATCCTTTTCAGAGTACTTAAATAGAACCTTTATCAATCGAAATATGATGAAAACCGAAAATAGATTTTTTCGATCTGAACCACGGTATGGTCCTCTTAACAAATGAAATGTTTGTAAAGTGGATGGACCTAAGTGCAGTGGTCATCGGTCCCTTAACTTACAAAGAACTTAAACTGACTTATCCTAAGGACATCACACACCCCATGCCCGAGGGAGGACTCGAACCCCCAACGTGAAACAGCCGCGCGCACCGTAGTAGGGCTCATCAGTGGGCACGGCTATTCTACTTCCACATCTACACAGATACTCTGCAAATCACATTTAAATACCTGGCAGAGGGTTCATTGACCAATTTCATAACCTTTCTCTACCGTTCCATTCTCCACTAGCGCGCGGCAAAAAAGAACACCTAAATCGTTCCGTTCTTGATCTGATTTCTCTTATTTTATTGGGATGGTCATGTCTCCCTATGTAGATAGGTGTGTGCTAGCAAAAATTTTTCACATTCAGAAGTAAAAGTCGGTGGTTGAAACTTCGCAAACAGATTTCGCCGCAATGAATAAAGTCGTTCTTTTAATGATTTCCACCTCAAATCGTGCAACATTTCAGTGACGCTTACCCCGTTGTAACGTGATAAAAGAAAACGAGTTGCCTTTCTCTAAACCTTCTCAATAGCCTCCGTCAGTCCCACCTGTTGAGACTCCCACACTGGCCAACAGTACACCAGGAGAGGACGCACAAGTGTTATGTAGGCAGTCTGTTTGGTGGAGCTGTCGCATCTTCGAAGCTTTCTGCCAAAGAAACGTAACCTTTGGTTCGCATTCCCCAAAACATTTTCGATGTGTTGTCTCCAGTCTAAGTTGTTCTTAATTGTAACTCATAGGTATTTGGTAGAATTTACGACCTTAAAGTTTGACTCATTTATCGTCTAACTGAAGTTCAGCGGATTTCTTTTGTGGTCATGTGTATTACTTTACACTTTTCATTAGTTAGTGTTAGTTGCCAATTTTCGCACCATGTAAAAATTTTGTCTAAATCGCTATGCAGTTGCTTTCGATCCTTTGTTGACTTCACTGACCGATAAACGACAGCATCGTCAAAGAACAGTCTAAGGGAGCTATTCAGATTGTCTTATAAATCGTTTATAAACACAAGGAACAGTAGGGGACCTATAACGCTTCCCTGGGGAACGCCATATATCACTTCTGTTTTACTCGATGACCTACCGTGAAGTACTACGAACTGTGTCCTTTCTGATAGGAAAACGTGAATCCAATCGCACAATTGGGGCGATATTCCATAAGCACGCAATTTCCTTAGAAACCGCTATTAAGCCGGGGTGCAACTAAACGCTTGGCACTACATACTGCTTTTTATGTCACTAGGCAAAACCACAGTGGATCACCAAGTATTCAAAGATACGCACCGTCTGATCGCCCAAATCGGCACACCAACGGCTGCTGGCTTGCCAGCGACATCACTCTCAGGAAGAGAGTTTTTTCGTAGCACTCTCCATTGTATATATTGCCGTGATTCTTCCGACGGAACCTCCCTTGGCGCCTGGTGTTTGAGCGTTCTGTGTTCACTTCTGGAAAACGGTGGGTGGCGTGATTCTTTGTGCTTTCCTGGGGCACACATGCAGTATTGTCTCCACTACCTCGATAGTCTGTCAAAAGCCTTCCTTTCACTTCACCACCTGCTGCGAGGGCGGAAACGCAGTATTTTCCTACCGAGCGTCTTCTCCCTTTCGCAAACAGTCTCAGGCTCCTGTGCAACACCACGAAGTTGTAAAATGTACTTAGAATGTATTTAGACAAGATGACTATTGCAAGGACATTGATTACGGTATTTAATTACCATTAGAAATACCATGTGTGGGGAATCAAATTGCTCAGAAAAATGAGCCGTTCTGTTCATGTACGCAAAAGTAGCACACAAGGTGGTTGAAAATTATTGCCTCCTTACATATAGCTCTCCTTCCGTGCAGATTTCATTTGATATCCATTCCTCGATACAATGGAATTCTTGTCTTGGGAATTTAAGTAATGTTACAAAAATCTTTGTGTTTTGTTTTTCTTTAAAAAATAATAACTTTTACAATGAGTTATTTTTTCGTTGCCATTATTTGTGACTGTCTTCTATTTAATATTCTTACAAGTCTAATTTATCAAACTTATGAAACATATAAAATTGTTGTTTTAGCTCCATACAAAACACATCAAAATCTTAGAAAGTATCATATAATATCTGGACACATAAACGAACCCACAGCAGAATGGCCGAGCGCACTGAGTCGCCGTACTGCGGTGGGTGTAGCCATTTGCCATTGTGGGTTCGATTCCCCCCTCGAGCATGGGTGTAAGTGTTGTACTTAGGTTAGTTTAATTTAGTTTAAGTAGTTTGTACCCTAGGGACTAATAACCAAGCGGTAAAGTCCTATAGATTACAAACATTTGAACATTTTTGAACTTATACAAAATAATTTTTTAGCAAGAACAAAATAAATATATAAATGTTCACAAATATTACAAGAATGAAGAGATATGTTAAATTTAATGGTGTGACAAAAATAATGTTCATGAAACATTTCAAACGGATGGGTCTTCTCTGCATAGTTGAGTTGAATTGTAGACTTGCCTTGGCTTATCTCTTGGAATACCTTGGGTGTTAGGAAGGCTATGTGAGATAGGTAGTGGTGAGTTGTATGGATTGTTTGAGACTAGTATGAGCCATCTCCATCTCAGTATTGATATTCATAGCTGTCATCGATGTTTATGCAAGTCATCATTGCTGACTTGACAGAATACAGATTATTGGTGTGTGGGAGTCTTTGATCTTTCAAGAGCTGTTGCCACTAGTTTACAAACAATTGTTGGTAACATGTTGTACATACTGGACTTATTTTCTTAACTACTATTGAGTAATTTGTAGCAATGTACTTCATCAGAAAATATGCATGATGAAATTAATATGGCTCCTTTGAAAGATTTCATTCTTCCTAACTCTTATTATGATTTTGGTCTTCTATTTGTGTTACACATAGAAAAATGACTGGACCGGGATCTAGTTCCTTTTTTAATTCTGAAAACACCATATTTTTGTCAACATTAGAATCATAGTTTAATCGATTTATTCTGATTTCATTGTCTTCTGTCCCAGTTTGTGTGGGTTTAGGCACTTCAATTGGTTTTGAAAAAATCGTAAAGAGACTGTCACTTATCTATCTCCTTTTCTCTCTCTCTCTCTCTGTTCTTTTTCGTTAATCTCCTTCTCTCTACATTCTCTCTCATACTCCCCTTCAATCAAGTTATAATCGTTGGGATTATATACATGGTAATTCTTTTTCCTATTTTCCTTCTATTAATTTGTGAACATGAAACAAATTAACTACGACCACTAATACTTCATCTTCGTCTACCATTTTGTTAATAGGAAGAGGTGGTAGTTCGTTCTCACTGTCCATGTGCTTCCACTTTATTGTGTCCCAATAAGATATGTTTGAATTTTCTACCTGTGACTGTACCTCCTCCTCACCTGATCGTAACAAATAAATTGCCTGGTCTGATTTTATATTAGACCAGACATCATCTTGTTCGACCTCTTCCTTAACATCTAGTCAATATTTTCTTTACTCAAGGTTTGGTGGCCTAATCTCCATGATTTGAACACCTTTCCCCTCGTTTTGATTAGTTTGTTGCTGTTGTATTTGATCTCCTTGTTGGAAATTTTGATGCCCTTTGGCTTGCCTATTTTGCCTTGGATCTCCTATTTTTTTTAATTTAACAAACTCACATAAAGAAGAATTATTTAACTTATTATTTTTTAGATTAGTTTTAAAAAACAACAAAAATAAAGTAAGGTATGACAAATTATGAAGAATTATAAAAATTAGGAATATCTAGTTCAAAATTTCTTTCCTTCTATAAACCAACCTAGTCAGATGTTTGGTGTTCAAAGATACAAATAGGAATTTTTTCAGATTTAACTATTTCTTTTCTAATTAAAGTGATTATTCTGGTATATTTGTAACAGCAGAAACACGAATTCCCATACAGTTTACAAAATTTTGTCTTCATTTGGACATGAGAAATAAATTATTTTTATGGAACTATCTAAGTATTCAATCTTCAGAATGTCAGCTCCAAGTAAAAATTACAGTTAGATCACCTTCAACTGTAATTTCTTCATAAATGTTCAATGTAAAATTTAAGTAATTAGTGAATATTTGCCATAATAAATGTTTGAAAAAGATGATCAAGAAACTGTTAACAAAAGCAAACAAAATGCAGGAATGAATGAGCAATTAAAAGAATAGTCTAAGAAATGGGAGAAACCATGAATAGAATATCAAAAATTTAACTAGTTATTGACACACTAGAAAACCTTAACCAAGGAGTGGAAGGATTAGATAAAACATTAAAAACCAATTCAAGGAGATGGAAAAGTTGAAAAGAAATTGTTCCATATGATCAACATTATTAGAATAATTTAATGATATGCCAACAATTGAATCGGTCGGTGGAGAAAGGAACTATGTCACTTTTTCATACTTTTCAGGAAAGACAAAAAACTGTTTTATTGTTAAACTATTTAATGGATTGCATTGAAATTTTCGACATTTGCTGTACTGTAACAATACGTACTGTGAATTAAATTAATTTTTGTACATTCTAAAAGGATATCTTCTGAAAAAAAATTAAAATTTGTAACATAGTTCCTTTCTCCAGTCAATGAAGGAATTAGTATTTTACGTGACTATAATACATTCAAAGATACACATTTCTCGATTAAAACTCAAATTTATTGATAAATTACCTTCAACTGAACATGAAAACAACTTTTTACTAGAATTCAAAGATCGGAATAGTTCATATCACAGTTAGTTATCACTTAATCGGCCATTTCAAAATCTCCTCATAAAAAATCTCAGCGTGTTCTCCATGGATGTATTTCATCAGTTTCCAAAAATATCTTCAATTTTCTTTATACTGAGTCATACTTTTCTCCCATCGTGTAGGCCCTAGTCTTCTCAATCCAGTTCCAAATGAAACAAGTTCAGTTATTGCCAGATTAAAGGTGTGACCAACAAAGCTGTTTATGAAATAAATATAATGTTTCTTGCATTGGGATGTTTGGCAGGGGCAAGTTTTGCATAAAGTCGAAAGCTAGTCCAACAATGTCATCCCTGCCCATACATTCTAGCTCAGTTATTGTAATGGATTTGTAAAACTACCTGCTGCATTGCTTGTGAATATCCAACTCAAGTTGTGCACCTCGTTTATTACTGTCAGAGATATGTGGACTTTATGGACTTTCAACTTAGCCTGAAGTTCTTCACATTTGACACATCAATTTGCGGACGTCCGAAATGAAAATTGTAATTTTCATGAAAATGTTCCTATGGAAGTCGTATTTCACATTTACATGTGGATATTACTTGAGGAATATTTCGTGCATATTTTTCAGGTCCAAACGTGAATCTAGGTATTTCATCAGCATAGTGAGTTTCTTTGAGTGGGAAAGATGTGGGTATCTATCAAATTTATTACATTTTCCGTAATTTTGGTTATGCATGGATTTCTTCTACGCATGTCCTTTTGACATTTAGAAAGATGGTATTCAATCACTTACAACACTCAAAAATAACCGCGACACCTCACGAAGTTGGCGCCAAGTTACTGTTTTGTTGCGCTTTTTACACCTGCATTCTGCAGACCAACGCCATCTAGCATGTAGTTGGTGCAGTACAAGCTCGCTGACAGTAAAATCTGCTGGTGGGATGCAACATGCGGCGGAGAAAGGAACTAAGTCACTGACTTGATTCCTTTCTCCTCAGCATGTATAAAATGGACCTCATGTTATTCCCATAGGAAGAAACCAAACATAGTTCCTTTCATCACAGAAAGATGTGTGTTGGTCTGTTTACTACATTTATGTAAAAAAGTGAAAATCGTCAAAAAGTGACTTAGTTCCTTTCTCCACCGACCGATTCAATTAAAAATTATGAAAGTGATAAAAGAGGTAATTCATTAAGTGAATCTAAAATAAATAGTTCGTTAGAGCAATTTGAAAAAATAAATAGTAAAATTAAAGGAAAGAGATATCAAAAATTATTATCACTGAAAGAGTATCAAAATTTAATAATCATAATGAACATAATGTTATTGGATTAAAAGCTGTTGGTACTCCTAAATATATTGTTAAATAGCCAAGAGCAGTAATTGGTAATAGATTAAAGATTGCTGAAGAAGAATACGAAGGAACAGAGGGATTCATGAATCATTTCTCAATAGAACGATTACGTATGGATGAATTAGGACCAGAATTTCGTATTATTGCTTTACAAAATTATGCAAGAAGTTTATTTGTTTCAATTATTTAATATAATGAAAGTTGTACATAGAAATATAAAACCAAGTATAGAAAATAAATTAAGCAATTGTTGAAATTTATTATCCTAGGTTTTTAGCAAGAAGTATTAAAATTCATTTGAAAATTGGGTTTCATAAAGCAAAAATAGTCAGTTAATTGATGGATTAGCATTAATTCATGGTTAAGAATTATCAGCAAATAAAAATTATCACACCTATGTTCTGACACAAGAATATTACTACCTCAACAAAAAAGCAGAATTAGACAGTTAAACAAAGTTTATTGAAAGAATACAGAAATAATGTGGTGTGTCATTTAAGATAGGTAGCATGGTGCAATGGTACCCATTTGCTTCTTAAAATGTTACTGATTAACACTACATATCAATAACTGTGAATATAATTCTTATAATATTGTTGTTATAGTACTGAAATTTGTTGGCTTTTTATCTGTAAGGGATATTGAAATTGTAATTACTGTGTTTGATTTTCACAAGTCTCCTGAATCCACTCATATAGTTATATATGCCATATGACCATTACTTGATTTTATATGGATTTTTGGAATAATGTGTGTGGCTATATTGTATTTCAGTTGCAATCTGGGAGAGCCGCCCTCGCTCAGCCAAGAGTGTAGTTTCTGGTTTCCGAGCAGATTAGGAAAATCCTAACTACCTGTATTCCATTAATTTAGTCCAAATTGTTAGTCGGCGGCTGGGGAACCCAAGAGCCTGATAATACCCGCCTTTCACATGGAAACAATCAGCTTCCCCCTGGATATGTAATATAACATTGCTTACAGAGACAAAAAGGTTTAGAAAAGAAGATGGCATGTATCCTGCCTTAGGTCTGACAGTTGCTGAAACTGCAATTAGAGAGATTTTAACTGATATTCAATAAAGAAGGGAAGGGATTAAGACTGGTGGAAATGTACTTTACATTAATTATTCCTGCTATAAAAAATCAATATCTAACTATCTCAAAAATATATAACAAAAATCCCATACAAAGACTCTTTTTGCATTGCTTTAGCCTGTATTACCATATCTACCAACAATTGATTCACTTCCTGGTGGATTTTTAGCAACCGCAAATGCAGTAAACACAAGACAAAATTAGAAGAATGAAAAAGCTGTAATTTATCAAAAAAGGGGAAAGAATTTTCAGAACTAATAAAACATTTAATAACCACTTACTTATTTTTTGTAGAAGAATTAGTTAAAGAATTAAAATTTAAACATTTTCGTAGTGTTTTAATGATTGATGCATGACTTAATGTACCAGATAATGTACTATGTAGAATAGTAAATTTAAGATTCCTCTGATCATATAAGCGTTAATTCATTTTCTTATTACCAAAACGAATATATAATTTTTTATTCGTTTGGAGAAAATAAACCAAAATAACTACAAAATTAATTAGGAAAAAATTATTTATATTACACTGTCGAAAGGATACAGAATGTCCTGGATGTAATATGTATATATCTCTGTTAAAAGTGTTATTGGACAACTATAATTTTAAATATATCTTTGGAAATAAATTAAATGAACAAATTGATACAGAATAAAAACGAAAATTAGTAACATTGAAATAGTTACTGCAGAACACTTAATTAAACAAAAAATTGAAAATATAATTTAACTATTTCACAATGAGTAACATACCAGTTTTAAAGTTACTAATACTTATAGTGATTTTAAGGGAAGAATAACTGGGAATATGAGTAATGATTTGAACGATCAATATTTAAAGAATGAGTTTTAAAATCCTGTTATAGGACCTAAATAAACAATTGTTTTAACATAATTCAAAAATTACATTACTGTTCAAGACCTAAATGAGGACTATTCAAAAAGAAATTGAAAAAGCATTATCAGATTATTTGATATGAAGGAATAAAATTACAGAACTTAATGTACTTAAATTTGAAAAGTTCTTCATATCAACTACTACCAATTGTTTTGAAAACACAGTGGTATGTCCATTATTTCGTTTTGAAATATCTTTCTTTCTCTTCAGCCACGTTCCCTCACATGCAGGGTCAGCTTTGGTTATGTCGGATTTGGCCTGTTAATATTTACTGGTTCGCCGGATGCCCTTCCTCTCCCACCCATGCCCCCTGGGAGGAAATTTGTACCCAAAATGTCTGCATATGTTGTTTTATGTGTGAAAGTGTAGAGTGTAACAAAATGTTTGCGAGTCATGTAACTGAGACGGAAATTGGGGACCAACCTGGTATTCACCTATGGGGATGTGGAAAACGGCTTAAACCCACATCCAGACTGGCCTGCCCTCCAGGACCCTTCGTTAATTCGCTGGGTGGATTCGAATCGCGGCTGGTATGCCTCCCCATATTGGAAAGTGGTGGATTAGACCACACTGCTAACTGAGTGGGTTGGTTTTGAAATATAATGAGTGTATTTCCCTGCATTTATAATTATTTTAATATTTAGTCTATTACAATATTTTCTATGGCTTTCCAGAAACTCAGTTGTTAATTTACTTGTACAAATATTTTTAAAATTCAAAAAATGAAATTCCAGGAAGGTTTCAACCATACTTTTGAGAAGGATAGGTTGCTTACTCACCACAGAGACATCCAATAAGCCACAGAAAGGCACACATGACACACAACATTATTGCTTACAGACATTTACGCCTTCGTCAATTAGAGACTCAAACATACACACATACTCTCACACAGACACGATCATCTCTGGCCGCTGTGTCCACAGAGGCCGGAGATGGTGGTCATGTCTGTGTGTGAGTGTGTGTGTGTGTATGTTTGCATCTCTAACCGATGAAGGCCTAAACGTCCGAAAGCTTTAATGTTGTTACCTGTTATTTGTGCTTTTCTGTGGCTCATTGGACGTCTCTGCGGCGAGTAAGCAACCTATCCTTATCAAAAATATTATTATTAAAATTCATTAGTGGCATTCTTCTTTCTTTCTGTACTAAAATCAATGTACTTCTTCAAACAGAGTGTTCAACAGATAAGACTCAATAACGTTACTTAAATCTTTATACAAAACTGTATATATTGTTTAAGGTTTCTGTAATGTAACACTTATTTTTTATTAATTAAAATTGTTAATGACTTGTTTCCTCCTTCACGGGCTCATGCAGATCTTAATGTAAATAATGTAGTTTTCTCGAATATTATACTTCAACTTTTAAAATATAATCACAATAATAACGTTTGCATTCTTAAGTATTCTTTCAGCATTAAATGATTTTCTATCCATGCCTCTGATACTTTCAAATGGTAAAACTTTGAGACAATGGATATCCATATAATTATTCTACATATTGTGATTGTATCTTATTAAAATTTTACATATGTTAGTTAATTTGTTTTGTATATATTTTAATGCTTTGATAAAATTCACACTGAATTCTTTTCTCAAAAATTAAAATATTATATCATGTAATAAATATAATTTAACTTTCGTCATTTTTAACACATCATCTAATTCTGGACTGGTCAAACAACAAGATTTATCGTATTTGTATGGTTTTATACAAGTATCTCTAAATGTTGTTTAAATATCTGCTAATATTAAAGAGATCAGTGTTATTAAGACTTCCTTTTTCAGAACTTACATCTTTCTTCTCTTTTAAAATCTTTTACTATTTGTACATTATATTTTTTACTAATTTTCCGAATGCACCTATTATAAGATTGTAACATAATTTATCGAAACTTGAAAACCAAATTTTGATAGTAGTTAAAAATTTTGTGTTTGTCCAACTACATCAAGTTTACCAAAATATTTTTTTCATTATTTGGAATTACATCAATACTTTGATTATCTATTGGTAATTCTTCAATAAACCAATGAATATTATAATTTGTTAAATTGCGACTACAAAATCGAATAAATTCAGGACTTTTATGATTAGATTACAATATTCATGTGCAAGTTCACAATATTTTCCAGCTAAATGACACTGAACTCTTGCTTTCATTTCAACTAAAGTAGATTCTCTGTCCAAATAAGAGACTTTTGAGTTTTTGGAGTTCCTAACATCTTCTTTAGTCAGTTGCAGTGAACTATTTCTACTTTTTTCGAGCAATATCTCTAGATTCTTCTTTCAAGATTTCAGCGACTTTTTGTTCTGGATCTTTACCTGTGGAAGTAGCTGTGTGTGTGTGTGTTTTTTTTAAGCTCCTTAGAATATTTAACATAATAACTGAATCAAATTGCTAAATACTTCTGATATTTGTCAATTAAACCTTTTTCTGGATTTGCTGATGAGTTTTAACATCTTTCAATAAAAATTCGAAATCTGCATAAATTACAAAAGGAACCCTTCAATGAAAGATTTTTAATTTATGTGCTGTAGCTTCTTTATGCATATAAATTTTAATGTCTTAAAGCTCTTCATGATAATTTTTAATGAATGCCCATTTTTCCTGTTTACTGAAGTATCTTCAATATTTATCATAACCATAAATATTTCTTGTAATTAGATTTCATATTGTGCCAGCCCACCACAGAATTATAATGAAATAAAAGGTTTCAGCTTGGTAGGCGATGTGAGATGTTTATTTTATTAAAATTCACAACATATCGATTTCATCCCTAATATGGAACATCATCATTGTGTGATGTTAAAAACAAGGTACCTTAGTCAGACATTAAAATCAAGATAAAATTACAAATGCTACTGACAGTGTTATTTTGGAAACAGAGGATTCAGAAGTTGAATTTTTGTTTAATAGATTTCTATACGAAGATCCACAAACAAGCTTCATAATGGGCACATACAACAACATGGTATAAGTAAATGAATAACAACAGTTATGTTATAGCAGTACCTGTGTTTCCTGTCCTATTCATTACTACACCACTACCAATAAAACTAACAAACATGTATACTTACCACAATTGGCAGCAAACATTGATGTAACAACTAATTACATTATTCCATTCTTATTGATATTATTTCTGTAACTGTGAGACTGGTAATGCACCTTGTTGGACATAAATGTGGTGTACATGCAGAAACAAATATGGCTCACAAAAGTGGAATGATTTATTCAAGAGAAAGAAATTCCCAAATTGCGTAAGTCCATGACACATTAATTTACCTCTGGACCTTAAGCAAGCCAATATTTATTTTATTATTATTTGAAACCGAGTTAAAATTATGATTTTGTTATAAAATTACATCAGAGAGTCTGGAACATAACACTTGGTTTCAATTTTCATTTGTCATTATGGCATAAAGTGGTGGTTTCGGTGTGAAGCCACTGTAGCAATACCAACATAAACAGGCCTGAACATAAAACTCTCAATTTTTATTTTATTTTTTATTAATCTCACATGAACATTTTAATTAAATCTGTATTGTGATGAACAGAAATATTGTAATGAAATAAACAATGGTGAGTATACAGTCACAAAATCAGTATCTGTAACACATAGTTCTCTGATTGTCATTCAAGTCAAACACATCAAATGTCTTTTTCAATTCATCAAAGCACTATGTATGACACAACTGGCACCACTCCCTACCTATCATCATACTGAATCCTGATTTGCACGTCCACATTGTTCATCTGCACAACATTTAGACATGAGTTTCAAGGCATGTGTGCTACTTTATCAGAACGCAGTGCTTTTGATCGAAACTGGGAAATATAGCCTAATTCATGAGCAGTACCCACACATTATAGCCTGAACTTCTGGGATGATTTGCCTTTGAAATGCTTTGGCATTCTGATGGATGAATACATATTCCAAATGTCTCTGGAAGTTTTTCAGTGAAAGTTAAATTTTTTTACAACTCGTCAAACATATGATAATTTCTGTTCCGCATAAGGCCTTTGTCTGACAAATAAATGTGAGATAGCAATCAACCATATCATGAGAAACGAAATCTAAATGTAACGCAATTTCAGTCGTGATTACAGTAGTTTTTGTAGCATAGCAACCGTTTTACTCCAGTTAGTAAATTTATAGCCTGAATTTCCTTAAATTAATCTGCTGTAGTTGGCATGTATCCATAGCTAAATGGGTACATACAGATTGGTTTGAAATACCAGACCATCAGTAAAATCCATTGGGAATAGGAGTAGAAGAAACTAGATAAAATATCACTGTTATCTAGAATATTTCTTTGGCCTGATGACTAAAAAACTGACTTATCAGAATAAAAATAATTATGATTGTTAGTCCAGTTGTATAAATTCGGACAGCTTGCTGCTGAACAGGAGCAAATCTACTGAGTGGTTGGTTATATTCATGTTCCCAGTCTGATATCAATAGACTGTACACCAATTCACCAATGTTGTCAATTGTTCCTCAGAGTCAGAACTGTAATCTTGTAGAGAACCTCCAAACTCATAGTCATGGAAAGTTCCTGTCCTATCATAGCCTCAAGGGCAGAAAGAGTATCTGTGCCTGGTGTCCACACTTAGCAAAACACATAATAATATAAGTGTTAAATAGTGTACCTAAATACTGGTATCAATCATTATCGCTTCTATTTGTTCACTTCATGGAGTAAATGTCAAAATAAATAAATAAAATATATGTAAGAATGTTTCAAAACAATATTACTGATTTATAAAGTTATTTGGTAATGTGTTGTTTTTCCAAGGTTTCACATAACCTAACAAACAAACATGTTTTGCGCCACAGTTGAGACCATCAACATCATAGTAAGTTTTCTTTAGTAAAACTTCATATATATTTATTATTATCTAATATTTATAAGCTTTGGACACTGACGTTACTGCTGAATACATAAAATACTTAAATTATTACCTTCAAAAAGAACACAAAAGCCGGCCGCATTGGCCGAGGGGACTGCTGCGCACCAGTCATGGTCTGCACGGGCACTACGGTCGGGGGTTCGAATCCCCCCCCAGGCATGGACATTTGTGCTGTTCTTAGTGTAAGCTGGTTCATAAGTAGTTTGTAATTGGCCTTTGAAATGCTTTGGCATTCTTTGGCATTCAGGATTCGTTAGTTATTGCCAATATCATCCAAGGGAGGCATCTACCCATGTCAAATGCTGACTGATTCGTCGATGATTCAGACTTGAGCCCAGCTACGTGCCCAGCATATAGGTATAATATTCAAGATAACTGAGTACACGAAATGAATTTAACAAATACTTTATGCCCTGGTAGTGACATGTCTCGTTTTTATTATCCTTACCAGCTGCACACTGAAACTGCACTCAAGCATTTCATATTCCTTCGCTAAATGAGGTGTGGTATACAGATGGTTGTATTTATGATTAGTTTAAAGCGAAGTTAGACAAAACGTAACACAGATTAGCGGGTCTGTAAATGGATTGATACGTGGGGCATACGGTAAGTACCATTGTCCTAACTTAGCAAATTATATTGCAGAGAATCCTGAGAAAATTCTGGTTGTATATAAAATCGATAAGCTGGTCGAAGGCCTCTAGTCAATCAGTCGTTGATCAGTCTGGGTTGGTGATAGAAGACAGCAAAAGGAAAACTAATGGCTTAAATTTCACATTTAAGAAACTGTTCAAATATTTAAGAAATAGTTCTCACCATCGTTGGACGTTCGCACGGACTACTGACTGTAAGACATAGATCGATGCCGGAAACAAAATTTTATAAACCCTCTTAGAGTTTTCCAAGCTTCACTAAAGAAACACAGAATATTGAGTACATGAAATGAATACATTTACAGACGAACAGCTCAAGCGCCACACCCTTGTTAGTACGTGGTGTAGCCTCCTGGGGGCAGCAATGCAGGCGCTCATTATGGCATCCATTTGAGCACACAGATGGCGAATACTGTCTTGGCACACATTGTTCCATGTCTACACGACATGCACACGTAATTCTGCAGAAGTTGTGGGTTTTCGAGTCATACGTGTCAGTTGTTATCTCATCATATCTCACACGTGCTCCATTAGATTTGTTTGTATAGCTTAAGGGACTTGACTACAGGGTCATCAGTCTCTAAACTTACAAGCTACTTATGAACTAGCTAATACTAAGAACGGCACAAATATCCATGCACGAGGGGGGATTCGAACCCCCGACCGTAGTGGCCGTGCAGACCGTGACTGGCGCGCCTCAGTCCCCTCGGCCACCGCGGCCGGCTGCTCCATTAGAGACAATTCAGCAGATCACGCTGGCAGGGAAAGTTGCTGTACGACTTACAGAGCACGTTGAGTTTCATGTGCAGTGTGTGGGTGAACTTTATCCTGTTGGAGGAACACGCCACCTTCCTATTGAAAGAATGGCAAAAAGAAAGAGTACGGTATTACAACATTATACTCGTACCGAGCGCTGGTCAGCGTTCCTATCGCAAACACTAAAAATGAATGATAGTTTAATACCAAAGACCATAAGGCTTTGGGGTAAAGCCTGTGTGTCTTGGACGAATGAGAAAGTGCATGCCAAGTCCACGTCGTACACGCAAATGACCATCACTTCCACGCCGGCAAAAATCTTCTTTCTTCTCTGAAGACTATGGCTCGCCATTCCGTGTTCAAAGTGATCCTCTAACGACACCAGTCGAACTGTGCACATCGATAGTGTGTCGTGAGTAAGAGACTGGCCAGAGTTGTGCATGTCCGTAGTTTCACTAGTAACCGGTTGATAAATGTCCGTGTTCACACTTTTCGAATATTAAGTGGTCTTTTTCGTGCTGTGGTAACTGTACGATCTGCCACTACTGCCCTTAAAATACGACGATCTTGGCGGACGTCTGTGCTGCGCGGAAGTTTAGAACCTCGTTTAGGGGTGACAAAGGTGATGCGACCATTGCAACCAGCATCGGTATACAATTGACACACAGCGTCCAGCTTTTGTAGCCAATTCTCCGAAAGGACCATCCCGTCACTCCAACTCGCTCGGCTGTCTGTAGGAAGTACGAGTGCGTCATGTGGCACGGCGCCTGTTGGCTTCAAACGTTGATAACAAAACCAACTTTATGGCTGTAAACATTTCCAATTAAAGAGTACACCCAGACGGTACTCTGGCAGCTATATTGCTACGCAATGTGTCGAGGACGACGTTGAAACTTCATCGGCAATCTAATATCCCACAGATGGAACCTGTCGTCATCGGATCAAAATCGTTGTCGTCTTTCCAGTTGTACTACTTTCTCTGGTATGTAGCAGGCATCACCAGTTTAGAAAAGCGGGTGAGAGAGTTGAATACAGTCACCAGATCCGGATGAGCCGGACGCGGTGGGCGAGGGGACTGAGGCGCTCCAGTCACGGTCTGCACGGCCACTACGGTCGGGGGTTCGAATCCCCCCTCGGGTATGGATATTTGTGCCGTCCTGGTTCGTACGTAGTTCATAAGTAGTTTGTAAGTTCAGGGACTGATAACTCCGTAGTTAAGTCCCATAAGCTGTACAAACATTTGAACATTTGTAAGCTTAGGGACTGATGACCACGTATTTAAGTCCCATAAGTTCTACAAACATTTGAATTTTTTGAGATCCGGATGAAATCCCGACTCTGTTTGATGACCGACGCGTGTTCGGTTTGGAATATAATTGTAAACTACCAACGGCGTAGGATTTGCTGCGCAGTGTAAGGTGTCATGTTACGTAATGCGCGGTCGCTTCCGCTGGAAGTTAAAGTCTTTCGGGCTTAAGCGTGGATGTTGTCCTTAGCGTAAGTTAGTTTAAGTTGGCTTACGTAGTTTATAAGTCTAGGGACAGCCGGCTTAGCAGTTTCATCCCTTAGCTCTACAAAGGTATCACCATGTTCCAGTATCCTTTTGTATTCACTTGGTTGTAGCTTGTTGAGATAAACACGAATATTAGTAATTTTCGCCCAAGAAGGAAATTAGCAGCGGCGGAGTGGCCGAGCGCATTGAGGCGCTATGTTGCGATGCGCGAGGCCGTTCGCCTTTGGGGGCTCGAATCCTCCCTCGGGCAAGGATGTTTGTGCTGTCTTTAGTATAAGTTAGTTTATAAGTAGTTATATAGTCAAGTCCCATAAACTTAACAAACGTCTGCACATTTCTTGAAGGAAATTGTTTTATTTACATTTTGGGGTTTATTATCATCTTAATAACATTCTATTATTACCACAGTATTCTTCCAGTAAAACCTTAAATATTTTTTTTTTAATTCATGATACTTTCGTTATACTTGTGGCTCGTTTAGTAAGTAATTCAAAAAACTGCAACGCACAAGGTTAAGTTTCAGATCAAGAGACCGCCAGTCCCCAAGTCCATCCCCTGCTCCAGTTGACGAATGAAGTGCTCGCACACATAACTTAATCACTCATTTACTAATACTAACAAGACAGTGGTTTATATCCTATTTTTTCTGGAAAATAAAAGTATACAATATTAACCTCCTGCAAGCACACCGCTTTAATATTTTAATTATGTCTGAAAGTTTTATTCAGAAGGAAAATCTTTTCCCGGTCGACACCGTAATAAAAATAGAAAAAAAAAATCAAATATTCAAATGTTTGTATAACTATGGGACTTTACTACGGGGTCATCAGTCCCTAAAATTACAAACTACTTACGAACTAGCTAACACTAAGGACGGCACAAATATCCATGCCCGAGGGGGATTCCAACCGCAGTGGGCGTGCAGACCGTGACTGGCGCGCCGCAGTCCCCTCGGCCACCGCGGCCGGCGGAAAAAAATTACAGTATCTGAAATCCTCAAAAAATTTAATGAGTTTAATTATTTATATGTTATTTCGAAACACACTACTAGAAACAAGTTCAGAAAGTGCAAATTTACCGAAGTTAGATTTTGAATCTTACAATTAAGAAAAATTATTTAATAGCATGGTAGAACAACTCATCATGAAGAAAATGAGATCAAATGTTACTGTAGTTAGATTCTCTGAGACTATGAAGCCCCTTATTGAAAAGGCCTCTATTTTCAAATAATCGTTATATCCCAAAAATACTTAATACATATTTTTTTTAAAATCTTTCAGAAGGCACTTTTCTGAATTACCGTAGTATATACTTGCAGTAATTTGCAAATTAGGCTAGGTAAACATTAACACATTACAGAGAACCCAGTTCTTAAGAATTTTAAGACTTTGGTAGGTAGGCAGGTAGCTTAGGGTTTAACGTCCCATCGACATCGTGGCCATTAGAGACGGAACTAACGCTCGGCTTTTTGTGTAAGGATGTGAAAGGAAATCGGCCGCGCCTTTTGAAAGGAACCATCCCGGCATTTGCCTGTAGTGATTTAGAGAAATCGCGGAAAACCTAAATCTGGATTGATGGAGGTGGATTTGAACCGCCGTCCTCCAGAATGCGAGTCCATTGTGTTACCATTGCACCACCTCGCTCGGTTTGAAAAAAAATTGTAATTATATACCGTGAACCCTAGCACTCTGGTAAACCAATCTATACTTACTGAAAAATATTGTTTTGACCCCTAAAACTTTCTGATTGAACACTTTATTTTGGATTTTTTTTATTTGTTATTATTATTTTTTAAATCGACATCTTGGATAGAGATTCCACAAATTGAAACTGTTTAAAATTTAATTTCCTATACTCTCATATTATTTGTTCTCAGATAATAACTTTTGCAATCGCTTCTCCCTAATGGTTGGATTATGTCTTCAAAATTTCCAGGTTTATGTGTTGAATGTCGGTGCTGGTACTTCTTAAATTCTCACGAAAGTGACATCAGTATTTATTGAATCACGTACATTTTCTCAATCTTTATCCTGAAGAACAGAGAAAAATACTTTTCGTAAGAAGTCTGGAAGCAACACTCATACACAACAAATTCCAGTTTAGTAATTAAAGTCGATTTATTTAATCGATCCGTGCACAACAGTGTACCGTACCTAACACGTTGCCAGCCGCGGTGGCCGAGGGGACTGAGGCGCTCCAGTCACGGTCTGCGCGGCCACTACGGTCGGGGGTTCGAATCCTCCCTCGGGCATGGATATTTGTGCCGTCCTTAGTCTTAGCTAGTTCATAAGTAGTTTGTAAGTTTAGGGACTGATGACACCGTAGTTAAGTTCCATAAACTTAACAAACATTTGAACCTAACACGTTCGAAAACACCGCAAGCGGAAATGAGGTTATTCAGGGGCCCATATGGTAGATTGTATTGATAACAAAGATAGGTGTTTAGCGATCATTTTTATGTTTATTGGGAGACTGGTTATATTGTTTGCTACCGTACAGTAAAGCATCAATAATTAAGCATTATACATTTCCTGCGGGACAGAAAAATTGCTGGTAAGATGGGCTTCATGCGGCTTATGAAAACACCATTAGGCGCCTCCTGAGAAGACCAAGAAAAACCAGTCGTATTGGGTGTCAAAAACCGCAGTGTGGAGATCGCCACTAATTTTTATTATATGTTCTTAAGATGATATTCTCGAGGAACATTTTAGAATATTCACCGAGATAATGAGTTTTACAGTATTTACGCAGACTATCACAAAAATAGGTTTTACCCTTTTTGGACATGGTCAGCCAATATCTAAGAAACAGTATATTCTTCAGATATTTATCTAGAAATAGTACTTTCCCGTTTTCGAAAATCACTGTGTACTGTTAAATTACACCGGAAAACCCCTATGATGACATTATTAAGATAAATGCGAGATACCAAAAGGGTCGACTGCGGCGGTGGCTACTTCTGTACTTTACATTTAAGGCATATGGTCGAAATCTTTTCCATGTTTTCTTATAATGTTGTTCTCGGTGATCTTGACTTTTTTTTAGATATCGCGGTCTGTTAACGAGGTGCAGAGATTCAAAATAATGGCAACTCTTGCTGTTACAGACGTTCTACATCTACATACGTACTCCGCAATCCACCGTAAGGTGCGTGGCGGAGGGCAGACTATACCACTAATAGGCATTTCCTTTCCTATTCCACTCCCAAACAGAACGAGGAAAAAAAGAATGGCTATATGTCTCCGTACGAGTGCTAATTTCTCTTATCTTGTCTTTGTGATCACTACGCGAAATGTAAGTAGGCGGCACGAAGGTCGTACTACACTCAGCTTCAAATTCCGGCCCTCTAAATTACCAAAATAGAAATTCACGAAAAGAACGTCGTCTTTCCTCCAGCGTTCCCCAATTGAGTTCACGCACCATTTCCGTGACACTGGCGCATTAGTCGAACCTACCTGTAACTAACCTAGCTGCTCGCCTCTGAATTGCTTCTATGTCTTCCTTTACACTGATATGCTGCGGGTCCCAAACATTTGGTCAATACTCAAGACGTGGTCGTACTAGCGTTTTGTACGCGGTCTCCTTTACAGGTGAAGTACATCTTCCCAAAATTCTCCCAATAAACCAAAATCGGCTGTCCGCCTTACTAACAACTGTCCTTACATGTTCGTTCCATTTCATATCGCTCCGCAGTGTTACGCCTAGATATTTGAGCGACGTGACTGCATGAAGAAGCTCACTAGTAATGCTGTATTCGAACATTATGGTATTGCTTTTCCTACTCATGCGCATCACCTTACATTTTTCTACATTCTTCGCACCACCTAGAAATTTTGTATGAATCATCATGTATGCTATTGCAGTCAATTAAAGACGACACATTCCCATATACCACAGCATCATCAGAAAACAGTCGCAAATTACAAGTTACTCTGTCCATCAGATCATTTATATAGATAGAAAATAATAGCCGTCCTATCACACTCTCCTGGGGCTCGCCTGACGATACACTCGTCTCTGATAAACACTGGCCCTCGAGAATAACGAACTGCGTTCTATTACTTGGAAAGTCTTCGAACCAGTCATAAATCTGTGAACCTATTCCATAGGCTCGTAGTTTCGTTAGCAGTCTGCGTCCCGTACAGAGTGCGGTTTTAAAATTGTGTGCCGGAACCGGGACTCGAACCTGGGACCTTTGCCTTTCGCGGGGAAGCGCTCAACCTACTGAGCTACCCCGACACGACTCACGATGGCGCCTCACAACTTTACTCCCGCACGAGCTCAGTCGGTAGACCGCTTGCCGGCGAAATGCAAAAGTCCCAGGTTCGAGTCCCGGTTCCGGCACACAATTTTAATCTGACAGGAAGTTTCATATCTGCGCACACTCCGCTGCCGAGTGAAAAGTTTCATTCTCGAAAAATCCCTTAGGCTGTGGCTAAGCCATGTCTCCACCATATCCTTTCTTCCAGGAGTGCTAGTCTTGCAAGTTTCGGAAGAGAACTTCTGATAAGTTTGGAAAGTAGGAGGCGAGGTACTGGCGGAAGTAAAGTTGTGAGGCGACATCGTGAGTCGTGTCGGTGTAGCTCAGTCGGTAGAGCCCTTGCCCGCGAAAGGCAAAGGTCCCAGGTTCGAGTCCCGGTTCCGTCACACAATTTTAATCTGCCAGGAAGTTTCATATCTGCACACACTCCGCTGTAGAGTGAAAATTTCATTCCAGAGTGCGGTTTTGTTGTCGTACTACTGATCGCCTGTGATGAGAGATGGAGTTTCGGCCAATTTGGATAAATGACTGAATTTACACTAAATGGTACAGAAACTTGTGCACAAGCCTAATGTGGTGTAACGTCCCCGCCAGTGCAAGTACCGCAACACGACGTGGCATGGACTCGACCATTGTCTGAAGCAGTGCTGGAGGAAGTGGTCACCATGCTTCCTGGTGGTTGTCCATGTATCCGCAATAGATGGGAATCTCTTCTGTTGAATACGGTGCAAGGAATCCAAGATATGCTCAATATTGATTGTCTGCGGTATGTGGTGTACAACGGATGTGTTTAAACTAAGACGAGTGTTTCTGGAGCGACACTGTAGCAGTTCTTGACGTGTGGGTTGACGCATTTTCCTGGAGTATTGCCCAAGCCGTCGGATAGCACAATGGACATGAATGTGTGCAGGTGATGAGCTAGGGTCCGTACGTACGCGTTACCTATCCGAGGCGTAGCTAGACTTATCGTGGATCCCATATCACTCCAACTGCACGCGTCACACACTTTACAGAGCCTCCACCAGGTTGAAAATTTCCCTGCTGATATTCAGGGCCCATGGATTAATGATGTCTCCATAGCAGTAAATGTCCGTCGCTCGATACTATTTGAAACAACACAGCCGCATGGTCTAAGGCGTCACGGTATGGACTGACCAGCCGTTTCCGCCAGAGGTTCGAGTCATCCCCGATCATGGGTGTGTGTGGTGTCCTTAGTGTAAGTTAATGAGGGAGTGATGACGACAGCTGTTTGGTGCAATAGGTTTAGAAACATCTCAACATTTTGAAACGACATTCATCAGTAAGGCAATATGTTTACTGAAAAAAAAAATACATAAATAAATAATTTTAAAAAAAGAGAGAGAAGAAGAAGTTGAAATGTTTGTAATTCTATGGTACCAAACTACGTTGGTCATCAGTCCCTAGACTTACTGTGGTGTCGCACAAGTCTTAAGTGCGCGTCACGTACTTTCGCCGCGCGCCGCCATGCAAGCACGGTGCGGCGTTCCTACGACGTCAGCCTTGAGCGCCCTCTGCTGCAACCCTGCTCGTGGCCACCACTGAACTGCATCGGTCACTTGGGATTAGGACAGGCACTAGGACTCTTCTCAGTAGGCAGGCCTCTACCTGGTTAAACTATGTATTTGCATTCCAGTAGTCTTCAGTTAACAAAGTTAAGTATTGTAAGATTTCTGCTAAATATATATCTTGTTCTAATCTAGCTTAGTGTTTCTAGCTTCAGCTGTCCCACTGGCTGGTCACCTCAGACTCTGTACCCGCCACGCGTGCATCCTATTTCCCTGTGTCGGTCTCTCTCTACTCGGCCACCGACATCTAGGACAATCGGCGGCAACGAGACACAAAAGTGGCGACGAGGTTGGCACACAAAAATTACAAACTACTTAAACTAAGTTAAACTAACCTAAGGACAACACACAGATCCATGCCAGAGGGAGGATACAAATCCCCGACGCGGGAGGCCGCGCGATCCGTAACATGGCGCTCCAGACCGCTCGGCTACTCCGGCGCGGCTGTTTCCTGTCATCAACAGTCCAATGTCAGTGTTGAAGGGGCCAGGCGAAGCGTAAAGCTTGGTGTCGTGCAGTCTGCATGGGTACACGAATGTACCTTGGCTCCGAAAGCTCATATCCATAATATTTCTTTGAATGATTGGCACGCAGACACTTGTTGATGGCCCAGTACCAAAATCCGCAGCAATTTGTGGAAGGGTTGCACTTCTGTCACGTTGAAAGTTTCGCTTCAGTCGTCGTTGATCTCGTTCTTGCAGGATCTTTTTCTGTCCGCAATGATTTCGTATATTTGGTGTTTTACGGGATCCCCGATATTCACAGTGCACTCGTGTAATGATCGTACGGGAAAATACCCACCTCAGCTCTATATCAGAGATGCTACGTCCCATCTCTCGTGCATCGACTATCACACTCAGTTCAAACTATCTTAAATCGTAATAACCCGCCCCTGTGGCAGCAGTAACCCATCTAACGCTAGTGCCCTACACCTTGCCGACCACAGAGCCGTCCTCTGAATAGTTACACATCTTTGTGTTTACATACACATGGCTATACCAATTAGTACGGCTCCTCAGTGTATTTTCCTTATTCGCACATTTTCTGTGCAACATCGAGTTTTTACAGAGTTTTCAGAGATAATGCACATTGAGTAGACTTTGCGTATGGCCGGCCGCGGTAGCCGAGCGCTCTGAGGCGCGCCAGTCACGGTTTGCATGGCCACTACGGTCGTGGGTTCGAATCCCCCCTCGAGTATGGATATTTGTGCCGTCCTTAGTATTAGCTAGTTCATAAGTAGTTTGTAAGTTTAGGGACTGATGACCCCGTAGTTAAGTCCCATAAGCTTAACAAACATTTGAACTTTGAACTTTGCGTATGGTTGATTTTAACTCATACATATCAGTGAATGAAATTTATCGGAGATATTGGAACTTTGTTTAAAATTGAGAGTAGTACGATTTCTCATTTCATTCTCGTGATATTGTTCTTTATGTCCGGTGCTCGGTAGTGTGCAGCGTGCCCATATCTGGCCCCTGAGGATTTCATGCCCGCTCTGAGATATTTATCATTCCACGTTTAAAAAGCAGGTTGAAGAAATATGAATTTTGTTCAAATATCTTCTCTCAATGAAGAACTGAATATCCTTCCATTATTAATCAAAACTTGTATACAAACGTGCCGAAGTGCACAACTAAACTGTCAAAACTTTACTGACCTACAGAATAAGAAATATATCTAAAACGGTAGTACATATCGATTTTCGAAAAATGTTAGAACGTGGAGGGGTACATATTTTTTCCTTGGTGCATATTTTAGCACTGATATCAGTGGCGTAACTAGGACTATGGCTTTGGGAGGGGGGGAGGATAGATCTGCTTGACGAGCAAAATTTAGTCAATTTCCACACAGACTATCATCTACCATTCCCGTTGAAGAAACTAATTTACTCCCATCCAATGAAAGCTGATGGTAAATCACCCCAAGTTTCCAATCTTTACCAGATTGCTGTTACACATTTTTTTTTCTTTTAGGGTTCTGGGGGGGGGGGGGAGTTCTATCCCCCTCATCTCCCCCCCCCATCTCCCTCCCCCCATAGTTACGCCACTGACTGATATCAAATGAGGTACTGAAGCAAGTACTTATTTTTTTTAATGAAATCGTATACTTTTTATAACTACATTCGATAGCTCTTTTGAGAAGACACTTTCAGTCATATAGAGTTTGTTAACGTTGATAACGGTAGTAAAGAAAATTACAGAAGTGATACAAGGATGTTACGTGGCTCACCCTGTAGCAATGAGAAAAGGGAATCAGGTGAAAAACGTTACAACTTGGGTAAAAGAAAGGTGAATACGTTCCCCTTTAAAATGACGCAGCAGTGGATGCACCAGTCCACATTCCGTCTACTTTACCGAAATTTTGGCATACGAACATATTGGCGCTGTTATGCTGAAAGAGACTACCAGAGAGAAAGTGACCGTGCGAGAGAGAGGATACAATGGCTTTGTGGGAGTAAGAGAGAGCAGACAGTAATGATGGGAGAAACACAGTGGCAGTAAAAGAGAAAGGAGACAACAAGAGTGGAAGAGGGAGATTCGTAGGGAGTGGGAGTGAGAGGAATATGCCAGGTATGAACATTTCACCACAAAGAGATACTGGATAAATGAATGTAGCATATTCTGTGTTAAAACAGTGCGAGTTTATTTCGTGCCGAAATATTTGTCGAGGAATACGGAATGAGTGCTGAGGCAGCTGGCTCCCCGCCTTTTTGTCGGGTCTATTAAAGAGAAAGGTATTCTCCCCCAACTGGAGAGTATTTAACCTGGTATTATTTTACCTGCGTCTGTGAAGAGTAAGAAGTGTAAGATACGAAGCATTTCCCTAATTAGGGTGATACTCATTGTAGCAACTTGAAAAAGGCAGCACTTTCACACATTAATAAAAGTTATGCTTCGTCACGAGTCTACGATTTCATGGCCTTTTACATAAAAATGGAATAGAAATATACAAAAGCAATATTTCATTACTCTTTCTTGCTCATGAAAACAGAAATTGACAACTTGCACGACAGTAACCTAGAGATACTGACTATAAAGAGAAGCGTTGAATTACTTTTTTTTTAATGTTTGTTGATCTATCGGACCAAACTGCGTGGTCAGCAGTCCATAGCTTACAAACTACTTACACCTAGGTAAACTAACCTAAGGACAAACACACACACCCATGCCCCAGGGAAGACTCGAACCTCCACGGCGAGCAACCGCGCGCTCCGCAGCGAGACGCTATAGACCGCTCGGCTTCTCCACCGGGCAATTAAAATTTGTTCCGTCGTTGGCATTCGAACCTGGGACCTCCTGCTTAGAAGGCAGACGCTTTAACCACTCAGCTAACATTGCCTACACCGACTTCCTAAAAGCAAGTTTCCCCCAAAGCACATATTTTGATTCTGTTTCAATGTTTCCCTGTGAAATACATATCAAAGTTGTCAAGGCTCTCCTGCATTGGAACAGCTGAGTGATTAAAGCGCCTGCCTAGTAAGCAAGAGGTCCTAGGCTCGAATCCCAAATTTTAATTCAACGCTTCTTCTTATATTCAGTATCTTTGTTATAATGAAACAATATATGTCTCAGAGAATTGAATTATCTTTCATATGAATAACCCAGACATTAAAATTTTGTTTTCTAGATTGCAACATACACAGTACGCCTAATATCTGGTAAGACGTCCTTCTATACTGATGGATACCTGTCCGTTAGATAACCAATGGACTTTTTGTCCAGATTCTCCAACTCTTCAACGATCAATCGGCGTAGATCTCTCAAATTAGTTGGTCGGACGTCTCGTTCAGAAACATGCCTTTTCAGTGTATCCCAGACATCTTCGATAGGCTTAATGTCTGGAAAATATGCTTGCCATTCTAATCTAGCGATGTAGTTACCATGAAATAACGCATTCGCAAGATGTGCAAAACGACCGCGAGAATTGTCGTACATTCAGACAAATACCTCACCGAAATGGTTGAACTTTACGTCGAAGTACCGTATAGCCGTTTTACTGCCTTCTACGTATACCAATGGCATACGATGCCACCTGAAATCATTATGCAACCACCACCTTGCTGCACTCTCTGGACGGTGTGTCTTATATGTTCCGGCTGACCAAGTTGCCTCCAAAAATATTCAGCGTTTGTCTGGTTGATCGCAGATGACATTCTCATCTGTGGATGTCACTTGATGCCAATTCTCATATTCAAATGTTGAAATGTTTGTAATTATAAGGGACCAAACTATTCTGGTCATCATTTCCTAGGCTTACAAATTACTTAAATCAAATTGATCTAACTTATTCTAAAGACAATGGAAGACTCAGACATTCGACGCGAGTGGCCGCGCGATCCAACGTGAAGCATCAAACGGCACGGCCGTTACCGCGCGACGATGCCAGTTCTGAATAATCCATTGAGCATGCGGTTGGGACCAACTGCAATGCGCTGAATGTTGTCTAGGTGTTAAAGCTGGACCTCGCCGTGAACGTTGGGAGTGAAGTTTCGTGTCATCCAACCTGCTACGTACAGTTTGGGTCGAAAAAACACGCCTTGTGGCAGCACGAAAATAATCATTAGTATAGTGGCGTTCCTATCACGGTTCTTCCGATCAGTGGTAGGCTTGTCAAGTCATCAGCAGTTCTTGCATCTCTGTACTTCCTCCACATCCGAACATCATCGCTTTGGTTCACTCCGAAACTCTGAAAAATCCCCTTAATGATAGTCCCTCCTGGCAGAAAGTAACAATGCGGTTACGAGAAAACTTCGGATTTGACCTTTTAGGCATAATAGGAATTACATTGAACACAAGAAGTGCTGTTATGAGTGGTACTGATCGGCAGTCTTAACCACTCCGTCACATTGCCACTGCTCATTCGTAGTTGCTTAGATCTTTGTGCAAGTTGAATGACATCTGTTGCCATCTAAGAAACTGTATTATTGATGCAATATACACATTCAACATAAATGATCAAGAGACCTTGGAACCAAGGTGATGCAACACTGTTTTGATGTGTGTATAATGAACGCCTAATTTTTATATGCATTTTTTCGAAAACAAACTATGTTGATATTCAAAATATCCACGGGTGTACTGCCGGTATACAGTGTCCAACGGGCACAATATTTCGGCGATCATACATGTCGCCATCATCAGGTGAACTGACGGTCTGAGCTCCTGGAAACGCGCCGGGCCGGCCGCGGTGGCCGAGCTGTCTGCGGCGCACCAGTCACAGTCTGCACGGCCACTACGGTCGAGGGTTCGAATCCCCCCTCGGGCATGGATATTTGTGCCGTCCTTAGTATTAGGTAGTTCATAAGTAGTTTGTAAGCTTAGGGACTGATGACCCCGTACTTAAGTCCCATAAACTATACAAACATTTGAACATTTGATTTTGAAACCCGCCGGCACGGAGATCCGCAAGCTACGACGGCTCGAAGGGAACTGGGTTCTAGCCCAGTGGCGGGCAATTTAAATACCCTCCGCCCGTGGAGCGTCCCCTCCGTGGTCCGCGCCCCGCGCCGCGGTCGCGCACTGGAACCGATTGCGACGGCGTCTGAGATGACGCCATGGTCGTCACTACATTATGTTTGCTAGATTTACTCTTAATTAACCCAATCGCTGGTTCACAAGCTTTGCTAAGATTATAGCCACAGTCACGGTTTATGAGGTCGTCACTAGTGCGAATTTTAATGGTCTCCCTAACGACGCAGTCCCAGTACCTCGACGTCTGTTCCAGAATCCTAGTGCGTTCATACTCCATCGCGTGATTCTCTGACAAACAAAGTTCAGCGACCGCCGACTTGCTCGGATACATCAATCGTGTGTGCCCTCTGGTGTTCAAGGCATCGATCCTCGACGGCTCGCATCGTCTGTCCAATATATGACTTGCCACATTGACACGGAATCTGGTACACGCCGGCCTTCCTCAAACCGAGATCAACTTTGGCGCTCCCCACCAGTGCACGAATTTTATTCGGCGGACAGAAAAAAGTTCCAAGCTGGTGTTTCTTCAAAATGCGGGCGACATTCCCGGAGAATGCGCCGGTATATGGAATAAACGCAGTGTCTACCTCCTCCCTCGTGTTTTCGTCCGTTTCCACAGGTTGTGCTGTAGTGGTTGGGCGGAGATCCCGCTGAATCTGCCACGCTGAGTACCCATTTTTTCGGAATACAGTTCTGAGGTGTTCCAATTCCTGGGGTAGACTCTCTGCATCGAAGATAGTGCGCGCCCTATGTACTAGAGTTTTAAGTACCCCATTCCTCTGTGAAGGGTGGAGACAGCTGTCTGCGTGTAAATACAGATCAGTGTGCGTTGTCTTCCGATACATGACCCAGGGTGTCATCAGCTCTTCTCTTGACCAAGACGTCAAGAAACGGCAATTTACCGTCCGTTTCAGTCTCCATAATGAATTTGATGTTGGGGTGTATGGAGTTCAGATTGTAATGAAGTCAAGGAGTTTATCCATACCATGTGGCCAGATGACGAAAGTGTCGTCCACGTAACGTAAAAAGCATTAGGTTTCCATTCAGATGACGCCAGCGCTTCCTCCTCGAAATTCTCAATCTACAAATTTGCGACCACAGTGGAGAGTGGGCTACCCATGGCGGCTCCCTCCGTTTGTTCGTAGTATTCGCCATTGAAAAGAAAATACGTGGAGGTCAAGTCATGCCTAAAAAGTTCGGTGGTCTTCTCGTCAAACTTCTGACCAATCAAATCTAGTGACTCTCGAAGGGGTACCCACGTAAACAACGAAACGACGTCAAAACTCACCATGATATCAGACTCATCCAGCCTGAAGCTGTCAAGGCGTTTAACAAAATCCACGGAATTGATGAGGGCATTTACCCACATAAGGACTTAATATCCCCATCAAGTATTTGGCCAACAAATATGTAGGTGCTCTGATGTTACTGAAAATGGAGCGTAACGGCACCCCATCTTTGTGAACCTTATATTTATAAGTGATTTTTAATCATGACACAGTTTCTTGGTGTACCACGTATTTCGGGGCATGTCACCAAATACTGCTTCAGACCAAATTTTGATGTAATTTTGTCTGGAAGCTATAGTGAGTTGTAACGTACCTTCTAGGAACCAGTTGTAGTGGGAAAATACAACCTCTAACAATATAGTTCTGTCAATATAGAACGGTCAATCGGGCAATACAGGCGAATCACAACGCTGCACATGCGTAGCGGCCGCTCCCAGAGTAGTTCGGTTGAGCAACGGGTGTGTTCCGTGTTACACCTGTTGGACTAAGTGCTTGTTTAGTGTGTCCGTTCTGAACTGAGAAACGGACGCAGAAGTTAGGGATGATAGTAATGTGTTGTTGTCTTGCGCCACATCCCTAGACAGGCGATCAGGAGCAGGCACTTTTAGAGGCTTCACAGGATTTTGTCGAAACGGCGGATGCGACACTAAATATCTGGAACCGTATTGTCCATGAG
Source organism: Locusta migratoria (assembly GCA_026315105.1). Lineage (NCBI taxonomy): Eukaryota > Metazoa > Arthropoda > Insecta > Orthoptera > Acrididae > Locusta > Locusta migratoria. The sequence continues at coordinate 475,797,258 of CM048755.1, read as the reverse complement.
GAAGAACCCTGGTGTTCCTGGTATGATCCTGAAACGAAACAGCAAAGCGTGGAATGGCGATCTCCGACATCACCTCGTCGGGAAAAGCTCCGAGCCGAAAGTCACGCACCAAAACGATGATCATCATCGTTTTCGATTAGGCATTAACCAAAAAGGAATTTCTACCTAACGCAACGGCGTTGAACGCTGCAACGTTGACATTTTGACCAGTTCCATGAAACGTCTACGCAGGGTACGACCTCAGTCAACACCGTCTGAAGAGAAGGCCTGCGCGCTGGCGTGCCACGTCACGCAGAGTAGGCCGCGATCGCGTAGCTCGCTCGCTGGCCGATGGGGCACGGCCCACCGCCTCACATCGGCCAGCCAGTGAGCACAACAAGGTTCCTTGTTTTCTGTTTACAACAATGCTCGTCCAAACACAATCAATATAGTCAGCCGCGGCGAAGTCTCCGAGCGGTCTAAGGAGCCTTCCTGCGGAGTGCGCAGTTGCTCGCCGTCGGGTGTGTGTGTGTGGTGTGTGTGTGTGTGTGTGTGTGTGTGTGTGTGTTTTGGCCTTAATTTAACTTAGTTGAACTAGGAACTAATAACCAAAGAACTTAAGTCACATAGATTTACTAACATTTGAACAATATCGTGAAACAGTTCCAGGCAAAAAGGAGGTGGTGCAAATTGAACTTCTACCAAACCCGCTCCGAAAAGAAAAAAAAAAATATTGACGATATTTCTGACATCCAACGAAACTGGCGAGGCTATTGAACACCATCACAAAGGAACACTTCCTGCAAAATTTCCAGGACATGTATCGCAGAGTTCAGCGGTCCATAGTTAAGGAAGGTGACTATTTCGAAGGATAGTATGTTAACTGTAGTTCGTAGTTCACCTACGTTGATGTAACAGAAATATTTACCGAACTTTATTGTCTAAGGTTGTATCTGAAATAACTTAAAAGTAAAAGAAATACAGAATATCAGCCGGCCGCGGTGACCGAGGAGAGTGAGGCGCTTCAGTCACGGTCTGCACGGCCACTACGGTCGGGGGTTCGAATCCCTCCTCGGGCATGGATATTTGTGCCGTCTTTAGTATAAGGTAGTTCATAAGTAGTTTGTAAGTTTAGGGACTGATGACCCCGTAGTTAAGTCCCATAAGCTTAACAAACATTTGAACATTTTGAACAGAATATCTGGGTAAAGACTTTGATTATTGCCGCGGCGGATTAGCCGCGCGTACTGGAGCGCCGTGTTGTTGTGCGCGCGGCCGTCCGCCGTCGGGGGTTCGAATCCCCCCTCGGGCATGGATGTTCGTGTCGTCTTTAGTATAAGGTAGTTCATAACATGGAGGTAACGGAGACACTATGACGAGACCGCTGTGAAGCCAAGGGTAGCCATCTTGATCCGACCAAAACACTGCTGTATTTACCTTGTTTGCGTATGCTTGTCGCTCGTTTTTGGAAGGATTTTGCATTGTTATGTTGACTTGTTTGATGTGTATGTGTACGGATGGTTCTGATTGTGACGCGAAATCGAAGCTAATAACATTTCATGTGTAAATTCCTCGCTAACGTGTGATTTTACCACTTTTATTGTGAACGAACCTATACATCATCTTTTCTTTCTCTTTTCGATTTCTTAAAGAAGAGAGTTATTTCGCCCACTTAACATACTATTCATGAATGAATAAGGAATAAAATATAAATCTGACTTATTACGTCAAAGATTTCGAAAGCAAAACCTAGTTACAATATTAATGAAACTTACTACACAAAGAAAAGGTCTCTTGTTCCTGTGCGCTATCCTGTTCTAGCAAACAACGCCTACTCTTCAAAAGCGAGAAATACTTCGAGCTTCCGTAAGTTGTGGTGGATATTGTAGTAGTAAGGAGCATCATATTCTGTATTTGCAGTTGAAAGATTCGGGTAAAAAAATATACATAGAAACAAAGGAGTACACTTACCGAAAAGCAGAGGCGTTGAGACTCGATGCTGGTAAACGAACATGTGATTGCGAGGGTGCATGTGCTTGTGTGTGTGTGTGTGTGTGTGTGTGTGTGTGTGTGTGTGTTTACGACTCAGTTTTGAACACACTCAGTGTCCGTTCATACACTAGGGTACGATTCGAATTTGCAATATGTTTGTAAACACACTGTAAGCAGTCTCTCTTGCAGACCACATTCTATTTCTCGATACCCTGCCTATAAACTTCTACCTGAGATCTAATACGCATACAGCTTACCTTTTGTAATAGTTTAACGTCACACGCTATCTATCGGTATACCCAGTTCACTCCACGTACGACTCAGTACTCGCGAGTTCTTTCTTTTTTCCTTAGCTTTTGGAGATTGGATCCACGCACACGCAATCATGGTGACGACCACAAATAATTGTAATACCATTTCTGCATTGTTTAGGGAGTCACAGGAAGCGTCTGTGTGGTGCGTGCTTCTTGGTACATTTTCCCACCAAAACGCTCTCATCTGGTAACAGTGTCGGTCTCCGTAGCTCATTGGCAGCGTTGCTGACCGCCATACAGAACACCCGGTTTCGATTCCAAAGAGTGGACTGGGTGTTGGCGCGCCGCAGAACTCTCGGCCACCGCGGCCGGCTGTGAGCTTGTCCTCTTCATCTCATTCATCATCATTGACATGGAAGTCTCCGATATGGCGTCAATAACAAGACCTGCAGTAGGCGGCCAAACCCCAGTGAAGATATCCCGCCCACTACAAGCCATACGATCATTCCATCTTGTAATAATAAGAGAGCTAATAATGTTTAAGGAAGAGCGACTTTACAGGAAGAGGGAGAAACGTGCCAAAGATAGTACCAAGAGGGGAAATACACTGGTATAGATAAGCCTATGCAAACAAACATATGTTAACATTCAGAAGGTGGTGCAGCCGTCGGCAACGCCTATATAAGACAACAGGTACTTGGCGCAGACGTTAGATCGGTACAGCTGCTACAATGGCAGATTATCACGATTTAAAAAGGAAAAAAAAGAGAGTATTCAAATTATTGTAAATGTATGCGGTTATCAGTCCCTAAGCTTACAAACTACTTAAACTAACCTAATGACAACACACACACCCGTTCCTGATGGAGGACTCGAACTTCCGACGAGGAGCAACCGCGTGCTCTGCAACAAGATGCCTTAGACCGCTCGGCCAGTCCACCGCGGCTATCATGATTTACATGAATTTGAACGTGGAGTTATTGTCCGCGTACAAGAGACGGGAGGTAGCATATCCGAGGTAGATATGAGGTGGGTATTTTTCCGTACGGCAATTTTACAGCTGTGTGAATATCGGGACTCCGGCAAAACATCAAATCACAGACATCGCTGCGGCCGGAAAAAATATCCTGCAAGAACAGAACCAGTGACGACTGAAGGAAATCGTCCAACTTGACAATGGCAACCGTTCCTCATATTTCTGCTAATTTCAATGCTGGTCCATCAAAATGTGTAGAATGCGAACCATTCTACCAAACATCATCGATCTGGGCTTTCGAAGCCGAAGATACACTCATACTATACCACTTCTGACTGCATGACACAAAGTTTACGACACGCCTTGGCCCGTCAACACCGATATTGGATTCTTGATGACTGGAAACATGTTATCTGATGGTCTCGTTACCAGTTGTATCGAGCAGAGGGACGCATACGGGTATGGAGTTACGAATCCATGGACCCTGCCTGTCAGCCGGGGACTGTTCAAGTTGGTGGAGGCTCTGTAATTGTGTGCAGCTGGAGTTATTGGGACCTCTTATGCGTCTAGATACTTGTCTCACAGGTTACTCGAATCTACGCATCCGGGATGATTATCTGCATACATTCATGACCAATGTGCATTCCAACGGACTTGGGAGATTCCAACAGGACAAAACGATACCACATTTGTCCATTATTGTTACAGAGTGGCTCCAGGAACAGTCTTTGAGTTTAAACATCTCCGCTGTCCACCAAACCCCCAGACATGAACATTACAAAAAGGTACGGCCAAACTTTCAGGAAACTTTTCTCACACACAAAGAAAGAAAATATGTCATGTGGACATGTGTCCGGAAACGTTTAATTTCCATGTCAGAGCTCATTATAGTATTTACGTATAAGGCTTCATTTCCAACGTGATCAAATTGTAAATTTTCACAATCAACATGTTTGGGCTGATGATAATCCTCAAGCAATTGTGCAATCACGTCATTAACACAGATTTTCTGTGAACGTTTGGGCAGGAATTGTTGGTGATGTCTTCATTGGGCCTCATGTTCTTCCATCTAAGCTCATTGGAGCACGTTATCATGATTTCATACGGGATACTCTACCTGTGCTGCTAGAACGTGCCTTTACAAGTACGACACAACATGTGGTTCATGCAAGATGGAGCTCCTACACATTTCGGTCGATGTGTTCGTACGCTTCTCAACAACAGATTCGGTGACCGATGGATTGGTAGAGGCGGACCAATTCCATGGCCTCCACGCTCTCCTGACCTCAACCCTCTTGACTTTCATTTATGGGGGCATTTGAAAGCTCTTGTCTACGCAACCCCGGTACCAAATGTAGAGACTCTTCGTGCTCGTATTGTGGACGGCTGTGATACAATACGCCATTCTCCAGGGCTGCATCAGCGCATCAGGGATTCCATGCGACGGAGGGTGGATGCATGTATCCTTGCTAAAGGAGGACATTCTGAACATTTTCTGTAACAAAGTGTTTGAAGTCACGCTAGTACGTTCTGTTGCTGTGTGTTTCCATTCCATGATTAATGTGATTTGAAGAGAAGTAATAAAATGAGATCTAACATGGAAATTAAGCGTTTCAGGACACATGACCACATAACATATTTTCTTTCTTTGTATGTGAGGAATGTTTCTTGAAAGTTTGGCCGTACCTTTTTGTAATACCGTATAGATTATTTCTGGAATGCCTTGTAATTTGTATACTCTGACAAATTTATGGTCATCCCTGCGGGATGCATGGTATCAATTCCCTCCACCACTACTTCAGACATTAATGTTCATGCCACGTCGTATTTCGCCAATTCTGCGTGCTCGCGAGGCCGTATACGATATTAGGCAGGTGTACCAGACTTTTTGATCTTCAGTTTAACTCTGCAACTGTCTGAACGGTTAGTAAGACCAGTAGTGGACTTCTCTTGACATTTGCTATAGATTACAAGGGCAGGATTATATTAGTTGCGGGTATGGTGCATGCTTGGTGACGTTTCATAGCTTAGGTTCGTCATATAGATGGTCAGTCTGGTATGATGAAGGTCGTCGTTGCCGCCGGACACAGACGTTATCTTCTGGGCCAGCCTCAGCGTCTGCATACCTGTAACATAGAAAATCAACATTTCATTTGTTATTTTCTTATGAAGTCGATGGCTCAATATATATGCATGGGGATGCCACTGAGGTTTGCTGCGTTGCAGGAGTTTCCTTAACTATTGCTTTATTTGTGTGCATAATTTACTTTCCATTGGTGTTCAAGAGTCCCCAATAAACGCTGTTATTGGTCGGGTATTTTCCCACCTATGTTGTGGTCGTCAACGACATTTTTAACATTCGTGAAAGTTACAACTTTACGTCTATCTACGTCACGAGCTATTCGACCATAATGGAGGACGTTAATATTTTGTCACAACGTAACTGTAAGTTATAAAAAATTTTATAAATATGATTTCCTAACTGGCAAAAACACTAACCAGTTCATAGAAATTACAAATATATTTATAATCTTCCACAGCTTACAATATTGAGTAATCTTGTAATAAAATTGTAATGACAACAGTATTTAACACTATAATATACCTACATTAATTTTGAAATGCATCTGGAATTATTCGACTTTCTAAAAAGAAAATATTGTAATTAAAATTTTAATTAGCTTCAACTGTTATTTCATTAATGAAACAATCTTCTTTATGATGTAACTGATAATATTTTATATCATTTACTTCATTTACAGATTGTCATAATTTTGAAATCTAATGATAAATATAAAATGTATCCCAGGTAATATCGAACCCTAACCATCTGTATAACAGACAGGCAAGCCACTGACTCAACTGTTACGCTATTCTACTTCAAAGTATTCACTGACTAGTATACGTTCTATATATGAGTTGCTCTTAAAATTTTGGGCCCTGGTTTCGGAATTTTCTGCATTGTGCGCTGTGAAACTTTTGTGAAATGTTCAAATGTTTGTAGAATTTATGAGACTTAACTACGGGATCATCAGTCCCTAAGCTTACAAACAACTTATGAACTAGCTTATACTAAGGACGGCACAAATATCCATGCCCGAGGGTGGATTCGAATCCCCGACCGTAGTGACTGTGCAGACCGTTACTGGCGCACCGTAGACCGCTTGGCCACCACGGCCGGCAAACTTCTGTGAGTGAACAGTCTTAACGTATACTACTAACATGCGAAGTCTCATCCGTAACTGAATTTCCGAGACCTGAAGTTCCTTTTAAGATTGATACTCATATTACACGCTAACTCAGTAGCGTAAAACAATTAATGTTTGTTCCAGAACATTGGCGTAGGCTACAAGGATAATAATTTGTTTGTGTTTGCCTCCCAGTACATAATACCGTTTTGCGCTATATCTCTCAACAAATCTCGTCTTTCCACCGATTTTGTGATTTAAGTAATAAACGTGTATGTAACATCGGATCATTTGTTTTTCCGAAGTCTACAAATAAGAATATATATGATACTTGCATGACACACTTCCGCAATTATTCTGTAGCTGTGCCTGACCTGTACTGTTTTTCAGTCATATTTTAAAAGCAATCCATAAATCATGTTTTAAGGCGAATACAGTGCACTCAAATTGTGTACAGAATCTACGAGGGCCTTTACTATTCCTAGGGGCTTGTAAAAATTCAGTTGCTTTCTAACACCGCTTAGGCTGATTATTATATCATACACACAAACTTTCATGCACCAAATGAATGGTGGCAAATATACTATCATTGTTCTTTGAGAAGGAACCTTTAAAGACATAATTCTAGACTTTCGTTTTTTCTAGCAAATGAACACCAAATTTTATAATTGTACTACTTATTAACCAGATTCCGTCATTCCAAATTGCTTCATCTCGACGGCAGAACTCATTAATGGTTGTGGCTGGAAAGTAGTGCATTTCAGTCTCTCGTTAGCTCATGACCCAGTGTTTCAAGTGAATAAGAGATGGGCGTGGCGGAGCGGCCGAGCGCATTCAGGCGCTATGCCACGATGCGCGAGGCCGTTTCCTGTCGGGGGTTCGAATCCTCCTCGGGCATGGATGTTTGTGCTGTCCTTAGTATAAGGTAGTTCATCTGTAGTTTGTAAGTTTAGGAACTGATGACCCCGCAGTTAAGTCCCACAAGCTTTAGAAACATTTGAATAAGAAACGAGGGAAACATGTAGTCTAAATCTATAGTGCCACGGTGGAGTAGCCGAGCGGTCTAAAGCAGCTCGCTGCGGAGCGCGCGGTTGCTCGCCGTGGAGGTTCGAGTCCTCCCTGGGGCATGGGTGTGCGTGTTTGTCCTTAGGTTAGTTTACCTAGGTTTAAGTAGTTTGTAAGCTACGGACTGATGACCACGCAGTTGGTCCGATAGATTTACAGACATTTGAACATTTGAAATCTATAGTCTATGGTCCTTTGTATTGATTTAGGTGGTCCATATTAGCTAACAACCGGTCATGTGTAATCTTGTTGAAACATAATGTCATGGAGACCTCGATGACAGAGCCCAACCACCGATCTTGAAAGTGCAGCATACCGACTATGTTGAACACAGATGTTCACTTTGTCTACCCTATGACACCGTACACCATTTTGTCAAATGCTGGAGCCGAATCGCCTTGAGAAACTCGAACTGTCGAAGTTGCTTCTTCACAAGCGTCAACACACTAAGACATTCAATATGTCCCTAAGCATAACCAAGACTTGTCTTGCGTTATCAGTGTGTACCACCTGTCGGAGCACCTCTCCCTGCTACCGTAACAATGGTAACCGCATCAACGGTAAGGCTGTTGACAATCCGAGCTGCTCCAGATGTCATCATTTTGTCAAACCGTCTTGCCGCAAGTTTGCTATTTTCTTCCTAAGGGTATCTAAGTGGACGTTGATGCTGTGCAGCCTCAAAAATGAGGAAGGAAGATTAGGGTTTAGTCTCCCGTCAAAAGTGTAGTCATTAGAGACGGAGCACAAGCTTAGATCGTTTAAGGAAGCGGAAGGATGTCGGATTTACTCTCTCAAAAGAACAATCTTTGTCTGGAGCGATTTTGAGAAATCACAGAAAACTTAAATCCGGGTGGTCGGGGGTGGATTAGAACCGCCATCCTGCCGATTCCGATCCCATTGTGCTTGCCACTGCGCCACCTTGTCCGGTCTCGTGCCACTCCTTTTTGCTCTATCTGCACCTACGTTTACCTGTTCAGCAACCTCATCTCACCTCTGATTTGAGGGTTGCGCAAACTGTAGGCACCGTGCACACACTAGCCGTGGCGTCTGTTGACCTATCACGAGGTAAACACTGCCGAAAACACAAGTTGACAATGTCGCCAAACAGTTCACAGCTTGTCAACAGGGGAAGTACCGGATGCCACCACTACGAGCGCTCCCTTCGCCGACAGGCGGTGTTCCGAGTTAACGAGCTTAAATGTCATAGAGTGGCCATCACACGAGTTACAGCTCTCATTGCAGCAACCACCGTAAACTGGCTGCCATTTCCACCGTGGAAAATCACTGAGAGTAACCATTCTGTGGTTTGTCAGTGTGGAAAGTGACGTGCCTCATTTAATAAACCATTTGTTTTCTCTGCAGATTGATGACCGAATGTATATCACACATGCCTTAACCCATTTCTTCCCAAAAATAGAAATTGTGAAAAAGTGTTATATTTAGTCATCAGGTTCTCTTTAAAATAATTGAAAGAACATTACAAATATTACAAACTAGCAGTATGTGTTGTAATTTGCACCACCCATAATGTTGCGCTGTTTCCTAGTAAAAAAATATAAAAATTTAGTTTTTGTGATCACATTCTTCTATTTGTTCCAACTTTGCAATATATTCTATTATATGATAACTCTGACTTACATTGATGGTATCACTCATGAAATTTTAAAAACAACTCTGTGTGAAGCTGAACTTGACATTTCTTGTGTATGTAGATCGTCTGACTTTTGTAAATCTTGCATCTATTTATGAAGTGTTAAGGTAATTGTGAAACTTTAACATATATACAGAGAGCTCGTGAATGCCTTTTAACACGTGTGGTGAATTTTGTATATTAAGTCCATTTCTACTGCATTTTGTAAGGCAAAATTACGTGTTGCGTGTACTCAACACTGGGAAGAAGTGGGTTAAGCGAATTCGGCTTTCAACTACACGAATCGAAGTGACATATCACTAAATATTGTCGCGAGAGACCACAACGACCGACTGCCGGCGTGGCGCAGGGGATAGCGTCACGGTCGCCGGTTCAATCCCGCCCACCGGCAAGAATTTATTCCTTTGTAATTAACAAATCCAGAATGTTCTAAATCTTTCTTATGTTCACTTGTAAATTCTACTTGTTTCTTATGTTAACTGTTCTTCTAATTTTTGGTAAATTCTGTCTGTGTATAAATAGCAGAGCACTCTGCCAGAGAGGCAGTCAGTGCTGCGTGTATGTTGAGTTCGTAATAAACGTACTTTGAGTATAAGTGCTGTGTTCAGTTGCTTTCGAAGTCAAGCCAGCTCCCATTTCAACGAGACATTATTATCTACTACAAGTTAGATGTGAGGAAGACTCTGAGAGAACCAAATGCTGGCTTGGAATTTTAGTTAAACTTCAAATAATGTTTATAAAGTACTTAACTTAGCAATAGTTACAGGTTTCCATTGAAAGATCGAAAACAAACCTTGGCAAATACGACAAGAAAAAAACGTTTTAAACAGCTAAACCATCTAAATCCACTCAAATCACTTTAAGTATGTACAATGAACATGAACCACAGGCATTGCCGAGGTGGGGTGGCTTGCGTGCCTCAACGATACAGATAGCCGTACCGTAGGTGCAACCACAGCGGAGGGGTATCTGTGGAGAGGCCAGACAAACGTGTGGTTCCTGAAGAGGGGCAGCAGCCTTTTCAGTAGTTACAGGGGCAACAGTCTGGATGATTGACTGAGCTGGCCTTGTAACATCAGCTAATGTGGCTTTGCCACACAGTTACTGCGACCGGCTGAAAGCAAGGGGAAACTACAGCCGTTACCTTTCCCGAGGACATGCAGCTCTACTGTATGAACATATGATGATGGCATCCTCTCGGGTAAAATATTCCGGAGGTAAAATAGTCCCCCATTCGGATCTCCGGGCGGGGACTACTCAGGAGGATGTGATCATCAGGAAATACAATACTGGCATTCTACGGGTCGGAGCGTGGAATGTTAGATCCCTTAATCGAGTAGAAAATTAGAAAATTTAAAAAGGGAAATGGATAGGTTGAAGTTAGATATAGTGGGGATTAGTGAAGTTCGGTGGCAGGATGAACAGGATTTCTGGTCAGGTGAGTACAGGATTATAAATACAAAATCGATTGGGGGTATCACAGGAGTAGGATTGATAATGAATAAGAAAATAGGAATGCGGGTAAAAAACTATGACCAGCACAATGATCGCATTATCATTGTCCAGATAGATACGAAGCCAACACCGGCAACAGTAGTACAGGTTTATATGCCAACTAGCTCTGCCGATGATGAGGATATCGAAGAAATATATGAGGAGCTAAAGGAAATTATTCAGACAATTAAGGGAGAGGAAAACTTAATTGTTATGGGGGACTGGAATTCGGTAGTAGGACAAGGAAGGGAAGGGAAGATAGTAGGTGAATATGGTCTGGGCAAAAGGAATGAAAGAGGAAGACGCCTGGTAGAATTTTGCACAGAACATAATTTAGTTATAACAAACACGTGGTTTAAGAATCACAAAAGAAGGTTGTATACTTGGAAGAGACCAGGAGACACCGGGAGATACCAGATAGATTTTATAATGGTAAGACATAGATTTTGGAACCAGATTTTAAAGTGTAAGACATACCCAGGGGCAGATATAGACTGTGACCATAACTTGTTGGTTATGAACTGTAGGCTGAAACTGAAGAAACTACAAAAAGGTAAGAAAATAAGGAGATGGGACCTGGATAAATTGAAGGAACCTGAAGTTCTTAAGAATTTCAGAGGGAGCTTTAGGCAACAATTGACAGAAACAGGGGAAAATAAAACAGTAGAGGAGGAATGGGTAAAATTGAGAGATGAAATAGTCAAGGTAGCAGAGGACAAAACAGGTAGGAAGGCAACACCTACAAAGAATCCTTGGATATCACAGGAAATACTAAATTTAATCGATGAAAGGAGAAAATATAAAAATGCAGTAAATGAAACAGGCAAAATGGATTACAGACGACTAAGAAATGAGATTGACAGGAAGTGCAAAATGGCTAAGCAGGAGTGGCTAGATGGCAAATGCAAGGATGTAGAAGAATGTATAAATAGGGGAAAAATAGATACAGCCTACAGGAAAATAAAAGAAACATTTGGCGATAAGAAAAACAGCTCTATGAATATCAAGGACACTGATGGACACTGATGGAAAACCAGTTCTCAGCAAAGATGGTAAAGCTGAAAGGTGGAAAGAGTATATAAAGGGGCTCTACAAAGGAAATGAACTCCGAGACAATATTGTAGGAAGGGAAGAGGATGTAGATGAAGATGAAATAGGAGATACTGTACTGAGAGAAGAATTTGACAGAGCCCTGAAAGACCTAAGTCGAAACAAGGCCCCTGGAGTAGATGATATTCTCTCAGAGCTACTGAAGTCTCTGGGAGAATCAGCCATGACAAAATTGTTTCACCTGGTGTGTAAGATGTATGAGACAGGTGAAGTACCCTCAGACTTTAAGAAAAATGTTATAATCCCCATTCCAAAGAAAGCAGGTGCAGACAGGTGTGAAAACTACAGAACCATCAGTTTAATAAGTCATGGTTGCAAAATATTAACACGAATTATATACAGAAGGATGGAAAAGCTGGTAGAAGCCAACCTCGGGGAAGATCAGTTTGGGTTCAGGAGAAATGTAGGAACACGGGAGGCAATAGTCACTTTACGGCTTATCCTAGAAGATAGATTAAGAAAAGGCAAACCTAAATTTCTAGCTTTTGTAGATTTGGAGAAGGCTTTTGACAATGTTGATTGGAATAAACTCTTTCAAGTTCTGAAGCAAGCAGGAGTAAAATATAGGGATCGTAAGGTTATTTACAACTTGTACAAAAACCAGACAGCGGTTGTCAGAGTTGAAGGGCATGAAAGGGATGCAGTGGTTGGGAAGGGAATAAGACAGGGTTGTAGCCTTTCTCCAATGTTGTTCAATTTGCACATTGAGCAAGCTATAAAGGAAAGCAAGGAGAAATTTGGAGAAGTAATTAAAGTTCAGGGTGAAGAATTAAAAACATTGCGTTTTGCCGACGACACAGTAATTCTGTCAGTTACAGCAAAGGACCTGGAAGAGCAATTGAACGGAATGGACAGTGTGCTGAAAGGTGCATATAAGATGAACATTAACAAGAGTAAAACTAGGGTAATGGAGTGCAGTGTAAGAAAATCAGGTGATGCTGAAGGAATTAGATTAGGTAACGAAACAATAAAGGAGGTAGATGAGTTTTGTTACTTGGGCAGTAAAATGACATGCGTTGGTCGCAGTACAGATGATATAAAATGCAGAATGGCAATGGGTAGAAAGGCGTTCTTGAAAAAGAGAAATTTGTTAACTGCGAATATTGATTTAAGCGTAAGGAAGTCCTTTCTGAAGGCATTTGTATGAAGTGTTGCCTTGTATGGGAGTGAAACATGGACGATAAACAGTGTGGACAGAAAGAGGATAGAGGATTTGAAATGTGGTGCTACAGAAGAATGCTGAAGATTAGGTGGGTGGATCGCGTAACTAATGAGGAGGTACTGAACAGAATGGGGGAGAAAAGAAATTTCTGGCATACCTTGACTAAAAGAAGGGATAGATTGGTAGGACACATTATAGACATCAAGTAATTGTGAATTGAGGGTTGGAGGGAAGTGTTTGGGGTAAAAACCGCAGAGGAAGACCAAGAGATGGATACAGTAAGCAAATTCAGAAAGATGTGGGTTGCCGTTCTTATGTGGAGATGAAGAGGCTTGCTCAGGATAGGGTATTGTGGAGAGCTGCATCAAATCAGTCCCCGGACTGAAGACCACAACAACAACATGTACAATAGAAATGATCGGAGGTGTCTTTTATCCTAAGCAATCCAAGCCGTTTTTAATTTTCCAAAAAATTTACAAATAAATGACGGCCAGTGTTCAAAACGATAACTTACGTAAATTTGGAATATAATGCTCTTATGAAGCAATCAGTACCGCATAGTAAGTGTGTAATTTAAATTTGTATTTACAATGTTTTATATATCATAACTTTTAAGCTCCGTAATATTTGCAGGCGTTTATATCCAAAGTAAAATGCCGTTCAATCTGCCTCACACATAACAGATGTATTGCTACTCAATGATATTTAAGGTCTTTGTCCCGAGAGATGATAGGATTTTCTGCGGTCAAGATTATCGCCCTCTTACCAAATGTTCGCCGGCCGCGGTGGCCGAGGGGACTGAGGCGCTTCAGTCAGGGTCTGCACGGCCACTACGGTCGGGGGTTCGAATCCCCCCTCGGGCATGGATATTTGTGCCGTCCTAGTTCGTAAGTAGTTCATAAGTACTTTGTAAGTTTAGGGACTGATGACCCCGTAGTTAAGTCCCATAAGCCTTACAAACATTTGCTTTGAACGAAATGTTCATCAGTCCGTAGCTTACATACTACTTAAACTAAGATATACTAACCTAAGGACAACACATACACCCATGCCCCAGGGAGAACTCGAACCTCTGACGGCGAGCAACCGCGCGCTCCGCAGCGAGGCACCTTAGACCGCTCGGCTACTCCACCGCGGCACCCTCTTACCATAAAGAATTGTGACGTCAAGATTTTTAACCGTATCGTCGCTATCCGCCTCAAAGACGTCCTTCCTGAACTCATCTGTATGTACCAAACGTTCCTTGGTTTTTGAAGTAACGTACAGACAGCACTCAGTGATTATCGTTATATGATAGCCGTGTCAGTGACCTGCCATCACAATGAGTCCTTTTCCTAGCAACTCTTCCAAAGAATGAATTATGACGTTGCTAACTAACTAAGTGGCGAATACCATTCCTCTTCGCCTTCAGACGTATCATACTGCGGCTTCTTCGAGGTGACAAGCAGCAGATACTAATCAATGGACGTGTGGCGGGCCCTGTTACTAGGATCGTTATTATAGGGCCTTTCACTGTGGATGATTCTCTTTCCTGCTGTTCATGAACCACTGTTATTCGGATTGCAGATTCGATTGACTCCGATCACAATGTGGGACCACGGTTTCCTTTGTCGACCATACACAGGTGTACGGTGTTTTCAAATGGATCGCAGTGAAGAATTGCGAGTGGCGCTAGAATGTATCGTCTCTTTCGAAACTGCTGAGGGCAGCTGAATGAATATGAGGAATTATAGTGCTATGACCAGTTGCAACGGTTTTACAGAAGAGACTGATTCCGTTACGATGACTTGTCACTCTCATGTGTTTTGGGAATTGCCTTCAATCTCGACATTCGGTGAACTTCGACAGTTGGCTATTAACACATTCTTCAAGTGATCAGCACGAACGTCAGTCTAATGCAAGCATTACAGATGAAACGAGCTGATTTCGTCAACACTCATCTGGTGTCTAGGATACCGCACAGGGCCATAAATTTTCAGATGAAGAAGGCGATGGCCGACAGATTTCTGGCAATGTTTAGATACTTCTTGGGCACGGGTTTCATCTTTAAATTCAGTGACACGTTTTCACATCCACCTCTCGACTGCGGACATGGATATGTCAACGTGATGCACCCAGAATGAGTGGTTGTAAATGAAGATTAAAGACCATGTGATTTTATTGAACTGATTGCACTATGGGACGAAACCGACAAGGCCGTTATCAATTGCTGGTAGAACATTGTCAACAAGTCAGTAGGCTGCTGCCTCCGTGCTGCTCGCAATGCATGCCCTGTAGCGATTCGGAATCGTTTGTCCACAGTTGTCTTTGCAGATTCCGTGAGATGGTATTGTGATGGAGGTCCCTTGTTCTTCATCCCACGCGTGATCACTGATGAAGAGGTCTGGTGGACACGATAGGACCTCGACATTCTGTAGACAATCCACAGACACGTCCAGACGCAGAATGTCTGTGACGTATCAATGACTGCAGAAGCACGACTAGAGGTACCTGAACACAAGTTCAAAAAATGTTCAAATTTTTGTAAATCTATCGGACTCAACTACGTGCTCATTAGTCCGTAGCTTACAAACTACTTAAACTAAGGTAAACTAACCTAAGGACAACACGAACACAAATGCCCGAGGGGGGACTCGAACTCCGGACGGCGAACACAAGTTCTCTAGCTCCCTTTACCATTATGCCTGTGTTTCTCTCAACAATATTGACAGGATATGCCCTTTCCCATTGATGCCGCCAAACCCGAATAAAAAAAATCATTGTAGGTTATAGAGAAGGAGGAGTTATTCGCTGAAACTGCTGCGATACCATTCGTCCTCTGTCGATGCCTCCTGGGCACACCATCACACCACACGCCCGCGACGGTGTTCTGGTGTGAATGGCAATTGACACATGGGGTGAAAGAACCCAATTTCGGTAGATGCGAGTCGGCAAGACGCTGTGAGGGAACTCACAGGAAGTTTTAGGGTCTCCAGTACATGTTACTGGATGGCGGTGGCTCAAGTCATGCGATCCGTTACTGACTGGCACACGATACGACGCTCCTACCCCAGGGTGGCGTTTCTTGGTTGACGGGAACCTGCACGACATGAGTCGGTGCTTTCATGTATCCATCGATTCCAAAATGGGGTAGCCGTAATAGCTTAGTGGCCAACGTGCTTGACAATTGCACGACACATCCAACCTGCTTCACGAAGTCCAATGATGCGGACTATGTCAAACGCATTCTTTGGTGCACAGACCGTCTAACACGTCTGTGAGGCATCGCGGGTGCTTCGTATTCTAATTAACGTCTTGCATCACTGTCTGCCCTAAGGAATGTAACTAATAACAGAGTGTCAACAACGGGGCTATGACATCACAAATACACTGTGGTGCCATCACTTCCGGATGGATCGACCGATCTGCTTGGTTTCTTATTTATTTATATTTATTTTTTATTTTTTCCTTGCTCGGAAAATTTAGGATAAACTGAAAGTGCTTTTTTCTGTGAAACTTTTTTAATTGACATAACCATAATTCACGGTTTAAACGATATATATGCGTAATTGGTTTTTTTATTTTATTTATTATGGTCCTGAAAAATTGCAAAGCCAGATAATTCGGACCGACTGCAAAGTCATAATTTTGATTGCGCTCCCGATCACAGATGACGATAGGAACAACATCTGAAAGATCACCTTCATATTTTGTGATACAGTATATTTTTATCTTTTCATGGTGAAGTTCAAATGTATAGCTGTGGGACCAAGCTACGACGGTCATCGGTCAAATGTTCGTAAAGCTTATGGGACTTAGCTGCAGGGTCATCAGTCCCAAACCTTACATACTATTTATGAACTAACTTATACTAAAGACAACACAAACATCCATGCCCGAGGGAGGATTCGAACCTCCGGCGCGGGAGCGCGCCCGATCCGCAACGTGGCGCTCCAGACCGCTCGGATACGCCCACGCGGCGGGCATCGGTCCCTAGACTTACAAGCTACGTAAACTAACTTAAACTTATCCTAAGGACAACATACACACACACTCACACACGCCGGCCGCGGTGGCCGAGGGGACTGAGGCGCTTCAGTCACGGTCTTCACGGCCACTACGGTCGGGGGTTCGAATCCCCCCTCGGGCATGGATATTTGTGCCGTCCTAGTTCGTAAGTAGTTCATAAGTAATCGCTGTTGTATCTTCCGGGTTATGTGGTCGTGGTCCAAGAAACATATCTGCTCCTGACGTTTCGTCCAGAGCTGCGCTGGACATCTTCAGAGGTACTACTGGTAGCGGTGAGTCTTGCCGACTGACGAGTCGGGCGTCGGAGAGCGGTATAAATACTGTCCAAAAGGGGGCGTGGTCAAGTGTTCACGTGCGCAGCAGAGATAAGCCTTGTCAAAGATAAAACATAACTTTCGATAGTCGATGGTCAAAGATAAAAGCGTAACTACCTACTCTGAAGAGCCACAGTCCATATGTCATTAAGTTTCATTGTTTCTTCCTTTCTATTAAAATTATCCCTATGTTTGTATATTTCTATTGCTTCTCTGTGCAGTCGTGGATAATAGTTCGTCGCTGTAGATAAAATTTCTGTTTCGGAAAACTTTACTTCATGATTTCCTGATTGGAAAACATGTTCAGCTACAGCTGATTTCTCAACTCTACCTAGTCGGCAAAGACTTTTGTGTTCTTTCAGTCTTGTATTCACACTCCTTTTTGTAGTACCAATATACAGTTTTCCGCAAGAACACTGAATTTTGTACACCCCACTAGATGATAGAGGAGGGCGTTTGTCCTTAACAGATCGGAGTGCCTGACTTATCTTTTTTGTTGGTTTAAAAACCGGTCTGATATCGTGTTTACGTAAAATCTTTCCTATCCGATCCGTAACTGTTTTAATGAAGGGGAGGGAAACTGTGTTCTTCCATCGTTGTGTTTTGTTGCTGTCCTTTTGTTTACCTCTCCTTGGTCGCAGAACCCTATTTACTTCTTTCCGTGTATATCCATTTTTCTCAAAAGCCTGCATCAGATGATGTAACTCGGCATCTAGGTGTTCTGGCGTACAAATTCGTTTAGCTCTGTCAATAAGACTTTTAATGACCCCTCTCTTTTGCTGAGGATGATGGTTGGAATCTTCGTGCAAGTATCTGTCCGTATGCGTGACTTTTCGGAAAACCTTATGCTTCAAACTTCCATCTGTCTGTCGCATAACTGAAACATCCAAGAAAGATATTTCATTGTCATTTTCCATCTCCATAGTGAATTGGATCTTTGGATTTACACTATTCCGATAATTAAAGAAGTCTTCCAATGCTTTTTTACCGTGTGACCAAACGACAAATGTGTCATCCACATATCGAAACCAACGATTCGGTTTCTTATTTGCTTTTTCCAGAGCTGACTCTTCGAATTTTTCCATGTAAAAATTAGCGATTGCAGGACCTAACGGGTTACCCATTGCGACACCGTCAATTTGCTCATAAAACTCATCATCCCATTGAAACTGACTCGAAGTAAGGCAGTGTCGAAAGAGAGCGGTCAAATCTCCTGGTAAAAGATCCGTTATATAAACCATAACTTCGTTGATAGGAATCATAGTGAACAACGACACTATATCAAAACTTACAAGAATGTCTCCAGGAGCCAGGATTAGTCCTTCAATTTTCTCAATAAAATGACGTGAGTCTCTTATATAAGAGTCAGTCTTACCAATGTATGGTTGTAGACGAGTTGCCAGATATCTTGCTACTTCGTATGTTGGTGAATTGATAGCACTGACGATCGGTCTCAGAGGAAAATCATTTCTATGTATCTTGGGTAGCCCATAAAGTCTGGGACACATTGCTTCAGATTTCAATAGGGCTTTCTTATCCTCTTTCTGAATCGAAGTGGATGACTTTATCAGTGCGTTTGTTTTCTTCAGTACGCTGGCTGTAGGGTCTTTCTTCAGTTTTTTATAGTGTCCTGAGGTTAAATAGATCAAAATTTTGCTACGATAATCCTCCTTATTTAAAACAACAGTAGCGTTGCCCTTGTCAGCGGGAAGAACTACTATCTCTTCATCTGTATTTAAATCTTTTAGAGCCTTTCTCTCTCCTTTCGTTAAATTACTGTTCAAAGGTTTACTGTGGCACAGAACTCTAGTGGTTTCGATTCGGATTGCATTAGCAGTTTTGCAGTTTTCGATTCGGATTGCATTAGCAGTTTAGCAGTTTTGATCGTCCTCAGCAAAAGAGAGGGGTCATTAAAAGTCTTATTGACAGAGCTAAACGAATTTGTACGCCAGAACACCTAGATGCCGAGTTACATCATCTGATGCAGGCTTTTGAGAAAAATGGATATACACGGAAAGAAGTAAATAGGGTTCTGCGACCAAGGAGAGGTAAACAAAAGGACAGCAACAAAACACAACGATGGAAGAACACCGCTTCTCTCCCCTTCATTAAAACAGTTACGGATCGAATAGGAAAGATTTTACGTAAACACGATATCAGACCGGTTTTTAAACCAACAAAAAATATATGTCAGGCACTCCGATCTGTTAAGGACAAACGCCCTCCTCTATCATCTAGTGGGGTGTACAAAATTCCGTGTTCTTGCGGAAAAGTGTATATTGGTACTACAAAAAGGAGTGTGAATACAAGACTGAAAGAACACAAAAGTCTTTGCCGACTAGGTAGAGTTGAGAAATCAGCTGTAGCTGAACATGTTTTCCAATCAGGAAATCATGAAGTAAAGTTTTCCGAAACAGAAATTTTATCTACAGCGACGAACTATTATCCACGACTGCACAGAGAAGCAATAGAAATATACAAACATAGGGATAATTTTAATAGAAAGGAAGAAACAATGAAACTTAATGACATATGGACTGTGGCTCTTCAGAGTAGGTAGTTACGCTTTTATCTTTGACCATCGACTATCGAAAGTTATGTTTTATCTTTGACAAGGCTTATCTCTGCTGCGCACGTGAACACTTGACCACGCCCCCTTTTGGACAGTATTTATACCGCTCTCCGACGCCCGACTCGTCAGTCGGCAAGACTCACCGCTACCAGTAGTACCTCTGAAGATGTCCAGCGCAGCTCTGGACGAAACGTCAGGAGCAGATATGTTTCTTGGACCACGACCACATAACCCGGAAGATACAACAGCGATTATTTCAGCCGGTCGTGAAAGCCTTCACTGCATGAGTTCATAAGTAGTTTGTAAGTTTAGGGACTGATGACCCCGTAGCTAAGTCCCATAAGCTTTACAAACATTTGAACATTTTTGAACACTCTCTATCTCTCACACACACACACACACACACACACACACATATATATATATATATATATATATATATATATATATATATATATATATATATATATATATGCATGCTCGAGGGAGGACTCGAACCTCTGACGGGAGCAGTTTCTGACATGGCTTCTAGAACCACACGGCCATTCCTGCGGGGTGATGAAGAATAAGACACAATATCGTGCATAGCGAGGGTACCTCTCAACAAACTTCGATACGGTTGCGTCGATCTTTCAGAAAATTGGGCCACTTGTGTTTGTTTTCATGGAAAAGTTTTGTATTCTCCGCAAGCCAACGTATGGTACATTAAAGAGTGACTCTTGCAATAGACTACCACAACGTTGGATTATCACTATGAAAGTTAGGGGATGTTTGTAATGTCTCATAGATAGATCAGAAGAGGAGATGAAGAGGATGATATGGACAGAGAAGAGGAGGAGGAGGAGGAAAGTGACAGAGAGGGCTGGGGAACTTATAGGCCAAGAGAGGGTAGGAGTGGGTAGGGAGAGAATATTGACGGGTAGAGGGTAGGAGGTGATGGACAGATATGAAAAGAAGAAGGATGAGAAGATGGGCAGAGAGGAGGATAGAAGAAAAAGACTGGAGCGAGGGCGGAGGGAGTGGAACAGGAGTAGATGAACAAAGGGAGGGGGAAACAAAACACCCAGAGGTAAAAGCCATAAAATGTACATAGCTACATTGAACATGTTGCTAACACGGAAAGGAAGGACACACAGAAAGAGGAACCCGAGTCACAAACTGAACCAAAACTTGAAAGCAGGTTACCATGGCCGGCTGATCAGAAAAATAATACAGGATGATCCAGCCATCCTGCACACATTAAAATCGCTAGACAATCTACATGAAATGAGTTACATGTACCATCGTCTACGTCAGGAGGAGGGTAGGAGGAGATGAACACAGGGACTAAGGAAAAGGAATGAACTAGCGGAAGATATAACAGTTATCCAGACGGAAAGAAAAAAATTTCTCACCTCAAGCTCTGTGATGAATGCATTAGAAACGCCAAAAAAACGATGTCAAAACAATTAATCCCGATTTATGTCATTTCATGATCGTACTGGAATCGTTTTGTTTCAATTCGAGAAAGCTCTAGAAAAGATTCGGTTGAATGAGTCGCTTCTGGACCAACTGACTCATACACAACACACAGTCTTAACCACCAGAGAGAATGGCATGTCGTAAAACACTGATACAGTACTTAATATTTTTTTCTAAGCGCACTTTAGGCGTTCTGCCATTTGTAAATTATACCCAAGCGAAGCCGGGTCGTGTCGCTAGTTTTTAATAGGAACTACAAGTAATAACTGCATTTGAATGCAGTTATAGTTACAGGTAGGAGTCAAAAAAATGTCTGTAATAAACATCTTATTTAGCGAGAAAATCACGTTGATTCCGTACCCAGCCTTGTAAAACGTCGTATGTATTGCGCTCTGAAGTCTGGATCACGAGTGGATTAACCCTGTAAATCTAATCACAATTGTAGTTTTACTTTTTACTACGTCCTCGTGTCTCCTGGACAGTTTTTGTAAAGAAAAATAATAATTACACACAGTCGGTGAAAAGAATGCATTCCATGAGGAAATGGTAGCCACTACAAGAGATAGTGGTCGTACTTCTCACGTCCCATAGCCAGCCTGACGATGTTGAATAGAGTAACGATGTTTTTACATCGCCAGCTACGTAACCATTACTTCTTTACAAGGACTAGAAGAAAGCACTTGTGAACTAAGTGAAGAACACTGCAGCTGCAAAAATACATCTCTGTTTGTTATGCGTTCGGATATGAAAAAGGCTTCTGCAATTCTTTTCTTACAAATAGCGATG
This sequence comes from Locusta migratoria, assembly GCA_026315105.1. Taxonomy (NCBI): domain Eukaryota; kingdom Metazoa; phylum Arthropoda; class Insecta; order Orthoptera; family Acrididae; genus Locusta; species Locusta migratoria. Next base: position 475,775,246 of record CM048755.1, on the reverse strand, counting down.
TTTTTCCAGCGACAGCTACGTACCCATTACTTCTTTACAAGGACTAGAAGAAAGCACTTGTGAAACTAAGTGAAGAACACTGCAACTGCAAAAATACATCTGTTATACGTTCGGATATGAAAAAGGCTTCTGCAATTCTTTTCTTACAAATAGTGATAGCTGCTCAGATCACGTAGAACTACAGCATACGTCGGCATTAAGTCCTCTCAAGAACTTTATCAAAGGAGTCGGCGGAAACGGATGACGGAAATCAATTTGAATCTGCCTCCGATTCCAGCCACATGCAGACGCGGAAATTGCATTTGTCAAGGAATCACGTGTTGGATTCGTACACGAACGCTTTCCGCCCGGAAATTGGGTCTAAGCCAATTTATGCCAGATATAGCAAGGCAGCACTTTCAATCGATACGGTAACACATTGGAATGCACGTAGTACTACTTCGTCGGAGTAAACCGAGTAAAAAATGTGACACGGAAAAATTATGATCTGCTGTTACGTAACACCCAATAATAGTTTTAAATCACATCTTTGAATGGATGACTGGGGAAAGCATATGTGCAACCTATAATTACTAAGTGTTTTTTGTAAACATACAGAAGCTATTATTACGTTTTTCAAAGTCAGTAATGACAACGTCAAGAAATGTGTTACATTAGTATTCCGCACAGAATATTTCATTTGTGAAAATAGTGTAAAATATTAATTAGTGCTTAATTACCCATATTCATATTTCATTACGCCTAGGATGTAGAATATACCGGACTGGAAGTGAGCTTCATCCACAAAATTGGATATAGAGGAATGTTAACAAAGATTAAAGTACAATTAGAAGCTTTAATAATAAGATTACAGCTGCAGAATCCACTTTTAAGTATTAGTGACAAAAGAGGACCCGATTTTACATGAAAACTGTACAGTGTACATACAGAACAAAAATTAACCAGTATTCATCGTGGTTATAGCTGAAGTCCTTTACACCAACGACGGGAAAGAAATGAAAATGACCAGTTTCAAGTCAAGCTGAGAACATCCGAAAGAATTACCATTAAATGGTTTTCTTATTAGAACGAACCAATCAGTATTTTTTATCTATTCAAGAACACACGAAGACTTGTCTAAAATTAGAACACACCTTCATTCCTTATATGTTCTGTACTAGTCGATAGGGAGAAGAAATTTCACTGATGCTCTCTGCAGCTGTAAACTTAATTTCAGAGGTAACCACATAGAGGTCCCAGTTGGACGGTACATAGTGGTACTCACATAAAATGAAGTGTTCAAATATTGATAAACCTATTGGACCATATAGCTATGGTCATCAGTCCCTAAACGTACAAATTACTTAAACTAACTTACACTAAGGAAAACAGAACCACCTATGCTCGAGGGTGGACTCAAGCTATGACACCTTAAAATACAATATCTTAATGTTGCTATATTCCAACAAAATGTATAGATTTGTTGCATATCTATTTCTTTTCCATAACTGTACTAATGTATGTGTAGTAATGTTATATTGATGAAGTGTACTTACAAAACCTTTGAAAAATTTTATAATTTTAAAAATGTGTATTTTAATCTTGCACGGGTTGTAATTTTGAAATTACTTTATTGTAATAGCTTTATAGAGGATCTGGCTTAGTGATTTGATAAATGTATGTGTAATGTAAAAGCATGTGGGAAGAACTAAAAAACGGAGAGAGCGTGAGTGAAATGGAAAAGGTGGGAAGGCGCGCCAAAGCATCGCTGTTGCGCGCTACGAACATTCTAGTTGAAAGAGTAGTGTCTGAGACTTCGACGGGTGAGCAGCGTGCAGCTGAGGCAGTGTTTTATCATGCCAATATTGCAAGATTTTGTGGAAATGGTCTCCGATGACGAACGCTGCAAATTGTGGGCAATGGCGCAAATATTGGTGGCTTAATTGTTTTAAATTTCCGACGCCAAGAAGATTGCGAAAGCCACAGCACTTTATAAGCCCATACTTGTACAACTGCGCAACGGCAAGCCACGCACCTACTCTTCTCTGCGAACACCAGCAATGCAATCTTTATTACTTTTGTAAGCCAGAGACTCAATTTGTATGTATTATGAGTAACAACCAAATTTCATTTTAACCTGTGTTCCACCCGTCATTTTCCTAAGTCATTGACCTATGTAGGTTCCTAACCTTATAAGTGCAAAATATTACCAGAGTATCCTAAATATTTATTAATGCAGTGAAGAAACTTATTTTATTCCTGATAATTGCTTTCTCAACAAAAATATGTGTGAATTTTCTCAGACAGTTTATATAGAAGTTCATGTTAAAAGATTTAGGTAAAAAGCAGTTAACTAAATCAAAGATCAGATATGATAGTTAGAATTTTTCATAATTATATTGACATATAAGATATTGAAAGACAGTGATTCAGAAAGTGTCTTACACTGTTCAGACTTGGTATATCAGTGTAGACTTTTCAGCTTTACAAATTAATTATCCTGAAGTCATTTGATCTTACTGAAAGCTAACAATAAAATTAGTCAAAAATAATTACAGTCTCATACTGTAGCTATTTATCCAGAAAGTTATCTTATTTTAATAACATGAAAAGGTTTGTCCCATATCAGTAAATTATTAATGTAGGGAAAGTGTTCTACCACTAAAAGATATTGCCTATGTGAAAGTAGACAGTTGTCAACCATTGGTGCAAACAAGTTTGCTAGTGTATATGTAAGCAGGAAATTTAGGCCTAGAATATACAAAGTGTGATATTCCTTACTAACTGCCTAGACTTATTCCTAAATATTTGGTATACCAGCTTAAGAGCAGTGTATATTAATGTGGTACATATTTTTCACTTTCTGATTACAAACAATTTGCCATACAAATTAATTATTTTCAGTCATACTTTCATAACAGAGTGCATACTTGAATACTGACAGCCTTTGCTCTTTTGTATGTCTATTCCAAATTAAAAAAAAAATAGATCACGTACTTGATGCTACTGCTTATAAAATCATTTGAAATATTAACTTGACACTGTAGTCTGGCGACCGTATTTATTATTAAATTTCTTAGTACCTCAGTACAAAATAACATTAATTTTCATTTCAGTAGTGCACTGGTTTGCAAAGTTTTCCCTTGTATAAAATCTTCGAGAGTCGAAACGTGAGGTTTGATGCCATTACCATTAGTAAGCAGTCGGTAATCCTCACGGAGGGGCGCGTTACGGTTCAGGAACTTTGTGTAATTGTGGGAAGCGGCTGGGAACGATGCGGTAGGTAAAACTTTCACGGTGTAAACCTACCGCAGGTAACTTGTATTTTCAATAGATTACGTCTGAGTATCCTGGATATCAGGAGCGTTGAAAAGCCTCCGACGGAGAACAGCCGCGCGCTACGCAGGAAGGCGCCTTAGAGCGGTCGGAATTCCACAGCGGCGAAAGGAGTGTATAATGTGTTATGCACTACACGACGTTAGTTACTTAGTTCAGTTTAGAGTCGCAACTTCTTGCTTAGTACATACATTTGGCATTAATGATATTATTTGAATGGGTGGAGAACATGGTCAGAGAGAATTGCAAAACAATATTATTTAAACGGAGCCTGAGAAGCCGTGAATGACAGCTGAACTTTCGCTGATAATCCAACCCCGTACTCCTAATTATTTTTGTATCATCTATGGTCAATTTACGTAAGTCATACCTGAAGACCGCACCACAAGTTTAAGTGTTAATAATTTTATAATACCTACAGAGTAACGGTATCATGAGTAGGTTCATTTTAAATACTTGATCAAAGTAGCAACTGCAAAGTCAATCGCATTGCCGCAAATAAGTGTTTAAGATAACCTATAAATGTGATATTTATGTCGTCCCCAAGGTCCTGATGTAGATGATTTGGTATTGCCTTGCTAGGTACCCCTGGATGACGTCACTTCAACAACAATTTTCACGAAAACCAAGGCCCGTCGCTAAAAAAAGCGGATAGCCTCATACTCAGGGTATGTACAGCCGGTGACAGAATTCGCGAGACCCCTCGCCTAATCGCTATACACAACCGCGAAGTTCTGCTGCTTGGTGAGAAGTATATACAGCTAGGCAACACGATCGTACATACTGTCGATTACCCATCTGACACGAAATCTGAGAGGAAAAATGTTATCTTCCAGTATCGCAGCCAGTTGTAACAACACGCGTGCTTTCTATGCGACGTGAAGGCGACTTCGAAAACTGATTTTAGAAACTGCTTTGCGTATTAGCCATAGCGTTTTAAGCTGTTCGCAACCGACAAATTCCTTTCCACATTTCTTTTCTTATAGTTTCAATGAACAAAGACAGCAATTAGAATTGAGATTCTGCAGTCCGTGAATATTTTCGGCATTACACACCGGTGGGTTTCAGTTACTGTGCAGAATACAAAACCACGGTTTTTCGTCAAAGCGTGCGTAGTTTCCTGCCACTTATGCATAGGTAGTAGACCTATGTTCCTGCAGAGATTCGATAAACGGCTATGCTATAGCATGTGTGGGTGGCGCCGGCATAAATGCGCAGATGCGTAACACGAGGTTCTAGGATCGATCTGACATCCGCAGCACTTTTATTTTAATTATTTACTCGTTTCACGAGTTTCAATCCGTATTTTTCACATACGTACTGCTCAGTAACAACTTTGGTAGCGAATATAGTATCAAAAAGTTTTAACTCTTCATTCAGCCAGTTTATATGATAACAAAGAGAAGTTTTGAATGAATGAACGAAATAGACAGTCTATTTGCGTCCGATGTTCTGAGCAGATTGACACTGCCACCAGAACAATGCAACAGATCGTGTGAGTCATAGCGTAAGTTTTTCCACAGACAGATAATAGACGTTGGTTTCAGGGCACATATCGTATGGATTTATAAATATCAAACAATATAGTAGTCACAATTTATTAGCTGAAATAAGTGCATACTGGAAAACGTTGCCTTTATGTAGGTTCGAAACTTGACAAGCACATACTAAGAGTGTAATAGCTACAACGACAATCTTCGAATGCGATTGTCTTGACAAAGGCTAATAATATCCCCTTATATGTTTGCGTCTTGAAAGTCTCAACACTAGGCATCGCTAGATGGGTCTCACCTACTTGGCCCAATCTGTGCGAGAAGAAACACGAATATGAACCTTTTAAATTCCTACAATATCTCCCCTGTGTAGGCCATAGGAAAAGAGAAAACTCACGCCAAATGATCCAACTACAGATAGGTGCAATATCAGCTAATATTGAGGCTCACCATTGCTGATGACGGTGTTTTCCGTGTTGTGAAGTAGCTAAACGATTAGCTTTTGAATGAAACAGCACGGGTTTGAATCCCGTCCCTTCCAAAATACTTTTCTTATATTAACCCTTGTAACTTTAATTATCAATTATAAAAATTTCAATGCATAGTATATATACTTGGTTTCGTTATAACTAATTTAATTAATTAATATATCTTATTTTATCGTTTAATTTTCATAATTCGATAAAGTATTAAATGAAAATAATATTTCAAAAATTGTAGCACGTATTTATATGCCGAAGTTATATTACATTCCTTAGGGTGTTCATCGTCAAAGAAAATCTCCACACTATGCAGACTTTACCAAAGTATTTTAAGCGATAAATTTTATCCGAAATATGCTTCGGTGCAAAGCACACTTTATTCAAGTTTTTAAGTAAATAACTTTTCACTGCTAATTTTTGTGCATAGCAAGTGTATGGATGGGAATTGTGGCACTTGACTGATGCTGTAGGATTGAATTTGTTTTAATTGAGACACCTCTTGACATCAACGTTCGTGGCACACTGAAACGTTTAAGTAAATTTAAATTTCATAAATAAAAGTTTTACATTGCGAGGGGTAATATGAAATGAACAAAAATGTAAGGAGTTCCGGAGAATCGAACCTTGACTTCCAACTTTGCACTCCAAGCACTTTTCAACTACGCTAGGCACACTCCTCGAAGTCTGGAAGGTAATAAGTAGCTTATATAACACCTATTTGTCTGTGAGAAATTTTCGCCACCGTATTCGCTTTCCTTTTAGCCAACTCGGACGGGATATTTTGGGAATTTGAAAGGTTTGTCAACTTCCTTCTCGCAGGGTTTGAACAAAATCTTTGAAACCATCCCGCAATCTACTCTGTCAGTCATAAACATTCTACAGTATAAACTGAAAGACAGAATCGTTGAGGAAATGTCTGCGCCCTCCCCCCTCCCCAATCCTTGAGGGTTAAAATTATAGGAGTAGGAACGTCCTCATCCATGATCCACGGACTGAGACGCGATATTTTTGTGAAATTCAGTGTCCTGTTACAGCGACAGACGTAAAAATTGTGGGAATAAAGTTTATGAAGTAGTTTCTGTTAATATTTATAAAGAAACTTTACGCTGGAGCTACGAATGCCTGATCTACGAAACAGCAACGAATCTGAAACATTAATACGAACGTGTTTCTGACGGCATTTTGACTCGTGAGTGTTCTATAGTTCAAAGGCACATGCGGTAACTTGAGAGTAATTTTGCGAAAAATTTGTAACAAAAAGTGAGGGAGACGTATGTCGACCACGCTACTAAACACCCACATGCAAGGTCTTGGTATTCTGGGGTGTTCATTCTACTATCAATCGCTGTTCTATGTCCTCTGACTTTATTGAAAGCAGTACGGTTTTTTTAATAAATGAAGCATGTCAAGTTACCAAAAAAAGGTGGTCTTATTTCTGTCACCCTGATTACTTTAATGAACAGTTTCATATTAACAACATACCTAACGCAAGAATCATTTATGAAACGTCTGAGACCAACTGAATAACAGTTGGTAAGATTTAGCTGTAGTAGATTGTCGTGTAAGGAAGTTTGTTTACACGCACTAGCCGTGCTGTGAAGTGCCCCGTTTACTTCCGTTGAAACCTCTGGCCGGCCACAAGCACTGACTGGAGGACGAGACATTCGCTGCGATTGAGCAGAGGCATGCCTCGCCTCTTCTCGACTGCTCACTGATGTGTCTGAACCTGTCTTTCCTTAAATGGACTGTTTGCCTTATGATGCCTGGTTATCCTGATACCGATCTCCTAATGGATTCTCGTTCTAGGCTATATTATTGTGCAATAAATTAAAAATTTTATTATTGGATGGTTTCAGATAGCCCGCCTGTTAGTTGCCATATTTAGCGGGAATTCTTACATTATTAAACAATAAGTCTATAATAACTTCTTTATATTTGAACATTAACATGTCCCCGCAGTTAAATCCCATAAGCTTATCAAAAATTTAAACTTTTTTTTATGACATGGCAGTTACGTATTGATTTGAACGTCTAGTCTGTTTGTTGGTTTTGAGGAGTTGTTAATGTTTTTAATACCGTTTAGATAGTCTTAGCTGCAGGCAAAGAACTAACCTTCGGGAAATCTAATGGTGAAACAAAGTATGCTGTTGTATGAACAAAAAATACAAAAGTTTCGAACCTCTGTTATAGTCTCTGTATCTGTTAGCTGGTTCAGAAGTGAGTTTTATACACAGCTTCAAGACGAATTTGAAAGTAATGTATAAAATCCATTACTCCACGACCCAAGTTATTGGCGCTTACCTTGTATACTACGATCGGAGTATTACTACTATATATCGTACAAAGAGCTTTGCAACCTACTTCGAGAAACCTGCTGGAAACCTCTGGCCTGAATAAAAAGACATGTCGTTTATGGCTGCTTACCATCAACAATAGTTATGATAAAGGGTTTCATTGTGTTTTATTTTTCATTTGGCCTTCGTCGCCCTTCCAGACGAACCTGCTCCTTGCACCACAATGCTTTTTTATACTTGCTTCGTCTTCTGTACTATAATTGTTCACAATATGTTATTCATTCCCTAAATTAATGTTTAAAAGTAATACTTTTCTCCCTCATTGAAAAAAAAGTAGTACACAATATTAAAATGAAATCATAGATTAGAACGTTAAAACATACTACATCCGCTTTGAAAGAAATATATTAAAAATTATTTCATTTCGTAGGTGAATTTTTTTTCTATTCTACTAAACCACGGTGTTTCTCAAACTGTTTGGCTCTTTTTTTTTCCAATGGTATCCATACAGTGAGTCGTATGAGTAGCACTCCTATACTGTTACATACTAAACCATTATAAATAATTGAACGTCTTCTGCTTATACTGCTTCCGCAACGATTCGAAGCCTATTGGGTATTCTCGTTTCTTATTATATTGGTGTGGTGTCTGTTATTTCGGGCACATCCGAAGTAACAGACAACATACCAATATAATTAATTACGACTCGCGAAGACGGCGTTTCTTCAATCACTTCACCGCATATGCGGTCATACGTTCGACCTCACACGATATGGGCGCTACAGCCATAGCGTCCAACTTGTGGAAGTTTGAGGCAGACGCTGGGCGAGCACCGGTAGCCACGTGGTTAAGTTCACTACTGGCCCGAAGCGGGAGAGACGGGTTCGATTCCCGTCCCGCTTCATATTTTCACTACCTCCTTATCTGCTCTTCTAGGCTGAACTGAACTTCGCTCACAAATTACGCCTTCATCGGCGATCTTGTACTCAACGATGTGACTCATGGGATTCGTAGCCTATTGGGTATTCTTGTTTCTTATTGTATTGGTGTGGTGTCTGTTATTTCGGATATGTCCGAAATATCGGACACCACACGAATATAATACGTATTTACACGCGAAGATGGCGTTTGCTTCATTCACTTCACCGCAGATGCGGTCACACATTCGACCTCACACTGATATCCGTACCGGCGCGTGTAAAAGAGCATGGGCGATATGGGCGCTACAACCATAGCGTGCGACTTGTGGAAGTTTGACACGGACGGGGGAGGGGGGGCGACCTCGTGAAGGAAAGTGTTTATGGAGACGTCTGCTCGAAGGAGGAGGAGACACGCATTCGATTCCCGGCCCGGCACGCCCTAATACAGCCACTGCCAATTCTTTCCTTCCTAATCCTACTTCCTTCACCTCCTTCATAAATATTTGCAAATATTTGTTACTTTTTCTATGGGCCTATTTATCTCCCCTTGTAGCCTGAACTTTGCTCTCAAATTACGCCTTCGTCGGCGAGCTTCTACTTTAAAAATTTTGCAGGTGTTTTAAAAACTATTCTACACAACCAAGTGTTTTTAGATATTGATTGAATTTAGAAAATGAGTACTGCATCTCTCAGTAAAATAAATATTACGAATCCTGATAAAAATTAGTTTGTGCGTCCTGATAAACTTACACCTTTTCCTTAAAATAAAAGTAAATAACACTTCCTTACAGGAAATAAATTATTTGACTGGTTAAAAAACGAATGCCGCAGCGGAATGACTGAGCATATTGAGGCGCTATGCTCCGATGTGGGAAGCCGTTCCCTGTCGGCGGTTCGAATCCCCCTCGGGCATAGATATCTGTGATGTCGTTAGTATAAGTAAGTTTATAAGTAGTTTGTATGTATAGGGACTGACGATCCCGCAGTTAAGTAGTTAAGTCCAATAAGCATAAAAATCTGTACCCTCAGTTTCGTGTTAGTGTATTAATACAATGATACGAACGCTGATGTAGTAGGACAGCATTACACACCGGTGGGTTTCAGTTAATACGCAGAATACAAAACCACGGTTTTCCGTCAAAAGGAAAAAAAATGTTTGTATAGTCTACGGGGTCATCAGTCCCTAAACTTACAAACTAATTATGAACTACTTACGAACTAGGATGGCACAAATATCCATGCCCGAGGGGGGATTCAAACCCCGACCGTAGTGGCCGTGCAGACCGTGACTGGAGCGCCTCAGTCCCCTCGGCCACCGCGGCCGACAGACCGTCAAAAGGGTGCGTCGTTTTCAGATAAGGTCTGCCGCTTCTGAATAGGTAGTAGGCCTGTTTTTCCACAAAAGTTCGAAAAACGGCTATGCTGCAGTATGTGTTGGTGGCGCGGGCGTAAATGCGCAGATGCGTAAGACGAGGTCCTAGGATCGAGCCGATACTCGCAGCAGGTTTTCTTTTTTAATATCCACTAATTTGCACGAGTGCACGAGAAGACAAGCGGCAAGCCGTATATTTCACATACGTAACATTTCTGCCCAATAAGAATTTTTGAAGCGAATATAGTATCGAAGAGGTTTAACTCTACACTCAGCCAGTTCATATGATGACTTATAATAACAAAGAGAACTTTTGGATGACTGAACGAAATAGACAGTCTATTTGCGTGCAGATGTTCTGAGCAGATTATTGCTGCCAGAGAAAATGCAACAGAAATCCTATGAGTCACAGCGTAAATTTTTCCACAGACAGATAATTTTTGATCATGTTTCTACATAAATAATTTTCTTAAACGTAGGTATCGGGCGCATATCGTATGCATTTATAAATATAAAACATGATAGTAGCCACAATTTATTAGCTGAAATAAGTGGATACTGAAAAACGCTGCCTTTATGTGGATTCAAAACTTGACAAGCACATACCAAGAGTGTAATAGTTACAATGACAATCTCCGAATGCGATTGTCTCGACAGAGGCTGATAATTGCCCCTCATGAGTTTGGGTGTTGAAAGTCTGGACGGGTCTCACCTACTTAGCCCAAACTGTGCGAGAAGAAACACGAATACGAAACTTTTAAATTCTTACAATATCTCCCCTGTGTAGGCTATAGGAGGAGAGAAAACGCCTGTCAAAAATTTTCCAACTACAGATAGACACATTATCAGCTAATCTTGAGGATCAGCATTGGTGCGTAGTAGCTAAGCGTTTAGCTTTTGAATGAAGCAGCACGGGTTCGAAACCCGCCCCTTCCAAAATATTTTTCTTATACTAGCCTTTGCAGTTTTAACTATTAATTATGAATTTTCAGTGCATAATTAATATATATGGTTTCGTTAGAACTAATTAAATTAATTAATACACCTTATTTAATCATTTAATTTTCATAATTCTATGAAGTTTCAGATGAAAATAATATTTCCAAATGTTGTAGCAGGTATTTATATATCGAAGTTATATTACATTCCTTAGGGTGTTCATCGACAAAGAAACATAAACTTCACACTATGCAAACTTCATGAAAGTATTTTAAGGAAGTAATTTTATCCGAAATATGCTTCGGCGCAAAACACACTTGATTCAAGGTTTAAAGTAAATGACTTTTCACTATTGCTTTTGGTAAATACAAAATGTATCGAATCATTGCGGTGGAAACAGGGGCACTGAACTGATGCCATGCGATTGAATGTGTTTTAATTGAGTCTCCTTTCGACGTCAACTTTTGTGGAACAGTGAAATGTTTATGTAAATTTAAATTTCATAAATAAAAGGTTTACATTGCGAGTGGTAATACAAAATGAACACGATTCTACGAAGTACCGAGAATCGAAACTGGGCCGCAAATTTTGCAATACAAGCCCTTGTCCACCACGCTACTCACATTTGACGTAGACTGGGACTCAATAAGCAGCTTAGATAACACCTATTTCTATGTGGGAAACTTTTGCGACCGTATTCGCTTTCCCTTTGGCCAAATCGCGCAAGATATTTTTGGGAATTTATAATGTTTCGTCTGCTTTCTTCTTCTCGCAGAGTTTGAACCAAATCGGTGAAACCCATCCCGCGATCTACTTTGGTCATTCATAAACAGTATGCAGTATAAAATGAATGACGTTGGAGTCCTTGAGGGAAAGTTCGCACCCCTCCTTGTGAATGAAATTCCAGGACTGAGAACATCTCGCCTATGGTCCACGGACGGAGATGCATTATGAATGCGAGTCCTCTTACAGCTACAGTCGTAAAAATTGTGTGAATAAAGTGAATGGAGTCGTTTGTCTCTTTATAAAGAAGCTTTCCGCTGCAGCAACGAATGCCAGATCTGCGAAACAGCAACGAATCTAAATCATTAATACGAACGTGTTTCTGTCGGTATTTTGAGTCGTGGGTGTTCTGTAGTTGAAAGGCACATGCGGTAACAGGAGAGTATTAATGCGAAAAATTTAGGACAAAAAGTTTTGGATACGTATGTTGACCACTCAGGCTTCTTAATAAATGAAGCGTGTCAAGTTACCACAAAAAGGTGGCCAGATGTTATGACACCCTGAGTTGATATTTAGCAGTTTCGTATTACCGGCACACCTAATACAAGAATCATTTTTGAAACGTCTGAGGCAAACTGAATACCATTGGGAAGGCTTAGCTGGATTAGGTTGTCGAGTAAGAAACTTTGTTTATACGCGCTCGCCGTGCTGTGAGTGCGCCGTTTACTTCCGCGTAAACTTCTTGCGGCCGCAAGCACGAGACATTCGCTGCGATTGAGCAGAGTAGAGGAATGCCTCGCCTTTCCTCGACTGCTCACGGATGTAGCCGGACCTGTCTTTTCTTATACGGACAGTGCCTTATGAGGCCTGGTTTGCCTCATACCGATCTACTAATGGATTGTCGACCTAGTCTATATGCTTGTGCACTGAATTAAAAATTTCGGATAGACGTCCTGTTAGTTACTATATTTAGTGGTAATTCTTACATTGATAAACAACAAGTGTATTATAACTTTGTTTTAACTTGGAACAATAACAAGTTATGATGTTTTAAAAAAGGAGTGTGTGTTCTACTAAAAATGTATTCTGTTGAATGTGCAACACATTAAGCTCGAAGTAGCTTTCAAATTATATCTGATGATGACATGGCAGTTACAGATTGATTTGAACATTTAGGTTGTTTGTTGGTTTCAAAATTTTATTTTAATAATTTCGATAGATTTCGCTGCAAGCAAAGAACTAACCTGCCGGAAATCTGATGGTGTAACGAAGTTTGCTGTTTGTGTGACAAGAAATACAGTAAGTTTTGAACCTCTTGTCACGGTCTGTCAATTGGTTCAGAAGTGTGTTTTGGACACGGCTTCAAAAAGAATTTAAAAGCAATTTTGTGTAAGTTCCATTTCATGACGAGCAAAGTTGGTGACGATTACCTTCTATACTATCGATATACCGGGAATATTACTACTATATATCGTACAAAGAGCTTTGCAACCAACTTCGAGAAAAAACCCTCGGAAAACCTCCACCTGAAAGAAAAAAAAAATCAGATATCTCCTCCAACATTCTTTGGAACACAGTTGCTGAAGTAAGCCGGCCGCGGTGGCCGAGGGGACTGAGGCGCTTCAGTCACGGTCTGCACGGCCACTACGGTCGGGGGTTCGAATCCCCCCTCGGGCATGGATACTTGTGCCGTCTATTCAGAAGCGGCAGACCTTATCTGAAAACGACGCACCCTTTTGACGGAAAACCGTGGTTTTGTATTCTGCGTATTAACTGAAACCCACCGGTGTGTAATGCTGTCCTACTACATCAGCGTCCGTATCATTGTATTAATACACTAACACGAAACTGAGGGTACAGATTTTTAAGCTTATTGGACTTAACTACTTAACTGCGGGATCGTCAGTCCCTATACTTACAAACTACTTATAAACTTACTTATACTAACGACATCACAGATATCTATGCCCGAGGGGGATTGGAACCGCCTACAGGGAACGGCTTCCCACATCGGAGCATAGCACCTCAATATGCTCAGTCATTCCGCTGCGGCCTTCGTTTTTTAACCAGTCAAATAATTTATTCCCTGTAAGGAAGTGTTATTTACTTTTAAAAGAATTGGCAGTGGCTGTATTAGGGCGTTAAAACTAAACAATGCGTGCCGGGCCGGGAATCGAATGCGTGTCTCCTCCTCCTTCGAGCAGACGTCTCCATAAACACTTTCCTTCACGAGGTCGCCCCCCCTCCCCCGTCCGTGTCAAACTTCCACAAGTCGCACGCTATGGTTGTAGCGCCCATATCGCCCATGCTCTTTTACACGCGCCGGTACGGATATCAGTGTGAGGTCGAATGTGTGACCGCATCTGCGGTGAAGTGAATGAAGCAAACGCCATCTTCGCGTGTAAATACGTATTATATTCGTGTGGTGTCCGATATTTCGGACATATCCGAAATAACAGACACCACACCAATACAATAAGAAACAAGAATACCCAATAGGCTACGAATCCCATGAGTCACATCGTTGAGTACAAGATCGCCGATGAAGCCGTAATTTGTGAGCGAAGTTCAGTTCAGCCTAGAAGAGCAGATAAGGAGGTAGTGAAAATATGAAGCGGGACGGGAATCGAACCCGTCTCTCCCGCTTCGGGCCAGTAGTGAACTTAACCACGTGGCTACCGGTGCTCGCCCAGCGTCTGCCTCAAACTTCCACAAGTTGCACGCTATGGCTGTAGCGCCCATATCGTGTGAGGTCGAACGTATGACCGCATATGCGGTGAAGTGATTGAAGAAACGCCGTCTTCGCGAGTCATAATTAATTATATTGGTATGTTGTCTGTTACTTCGGATGTGCCCGAAATAACAGACACCACACCAATATAATAAGAAACGAGAATACCCAATAGGCTTCGAATCGTTGCGGAAGCAGTATAAGCAGAAGACGTTCATTTATTTATAATGGTTTAGTATGTAACAGTATAGGAGTGCTACTCATACGACTCACTGTATGGATACCATTGGAAAAAAAAAAGAGCCAAACAGTTTGAGAAACACCGTGGTTTAGTAGAATAGAAAAAAAATTCACCTACGAAATGAAATAATTTTTAATATATTTCTTTTAAAGCGGATGTAGTATGTTTTAACGTTCTAATCTATGATTTCATTTTAATATTGTGTACTACTTTTTTTTCAATGAGGGAGAAAAGTATTACTTTTAAACATTAATTTAGGGAATGAATAACATATTGTGAACAATTATAGTACAGAAGACGAAGAAAGTATAAAAAAGCATTGTGGTGCAAGGAGCAGGTTCGTCTGGAAGGGCGACGAAGGCCAAATGAAAAATAAAACACAATGAAACCCTTTATCATAACTATTGTTGATGGTAAGCAGCCATAAACGACATGTCTTTTTATTCAGGCCAGAGGTTTCCAGCAGGTTTCTCGAAGTAGGTTGCAAAGCTCTTTGTACGATATATAGTAGTAATACTCCGAGCATATCGATAGTATACAAGGTAAGCGCCAATAACTTGGGTCGTGGAGTAATGGATTTTATACATTACTTTCAAATTCGTCTTGAAGCTGTGTATAAAACTCACTTCTGAAGCAGCTAACAGATACAGAGACTATAACAGAGGTTCGAAACTTTTGTATTTTTTGTTCATACAACAGCATACTTTGTTTCACCATTAGATTTCCCGAAGGTTAGTTCTTTGCTTGCAGCTAAGACTATCTAAACGGTATTAAAAACATTAACAACTCCTCAAAACTAACAAACAGACTAGACGTTCAAATCAATACGTAACTGCCATGTCAAAAAAAAAAGTTTAAATTTTTGATAAGCTTATGGGATTTAACAGCGGGGACATCAGTCCCTAAACTCACAAACTACTTATGAACAACCTTATACTGCAGACGGTACAAACATCCATGCCCAAGGTGGGGATTCGAACCCCCGAGGGGGAACGGCCTCGCACATCGTAGCGTAGCGCCTCAATGCGCTCGGCCATTCCTCCGCGGACATGTCATTATTAAGATATAATTTGATAGTTGCTTCGAGGTTAATGTGTTACACATTCAACAGAATACAATTTTAATATACCATACACGCCTTTTTTTTTCAGCGTCACGACATGTTAATGTTCAAATATAAAGAAGTTATTATAGACTTATTGTTTAATAATGTAAGAATTCCCGCTAAATATGGCAACTAACAGGCGGGCTATCTGAAACCATCCAATAATAAAATTTTTAATTTATTGCACAATAATATAGCCTAGAACGAGAATCCATTAGGAGATCGGTATCAGGATAACCAGGCATCATAAGGCAAACAGTCCATTTAAGGAAAGACAGGTTCAGACACATCAGTGAGCAGTCGAGAAGAGGCGAGGCATGCCTCTGCTCAATCGCAGCGAATGTCTCGTCCTCCAGTCAGTGCTTGTGGCCGGCCAGAGGTTTCAACGGAAGTAAACGGGGCACTTCACAGCACGGCTAGTGCGTGTAAACAAACTTCCTTACACGACAATCTACTACAGCTAAATCTTACCAACTGTTATTCAGTTGGTCTCAGACGTTTAATAAATGATTCTTGCGTTAGGTATGTTGTTAATATGAAACTGTTCATTAAAGTAATCAGGGTGACAGAAATAAGACCACCTTTTTTTGGTAACTTGACATGCTTCATTTATTAAAAAAACTGTACTGCTTTCAATAAAGTCAGAGGACATAGAACAGCGATTGATAGTAGAATGAACACCCCAGAATACCAAGACCTTGCATGTGAGTGTTTAGTAGCGTGGTCGACATACGTCTCCCTCACTTTTTGTTACAAATTTTTCGCAAAATTACTCTCAAGTTACCGCATGTGCCTTTGAACTATAGAACACTCACGAGTCAAAATGCCGTCAGAAACACGTTCGTATTAATGTTTCAGATTCGTTGCTGTTTCGTAGATCAGGCATTCGTAGCTACAGCGTAAAGTTTCTTTATAAATGTTAACAGAAACTACTTCATAAACTTTATTCCCACAATTTTTACGTCTGTCGCTGTAACAGGACACTAAATTTCACAAAAATATCGCGTCTCAGTCCGTGGATCATGGATGAGGACGTTCCTACTCCTATAACTTTAACCCTCAAGGATTGGGGAGTGCGCAGACATTTCCTCAACGATTCTGTCTTTCAGTTTATACTGTAGAATGTTTATGACTGACAGAGTAGATTGCGGGATGGTTTCAAAGATTTTGTTCAAACCCTGCGAGAAGGAAGTTGACAAACCTTTCAAATTCCCAAAATATCCCGTCCGAGTTGGCTAAAAGGAAAGCGAATACGGTGGCGAAAATTTCTCACAGACAAATAGGTGTTATATAAGCTACTTATTAACTTCCAGACTTTGAGGAGTGTGCCTAGCGGCGTCAGTTGGGCTTCGGCCGTGCACCGGCTCGGGCGTTGTTAACGTCCCGGCGACAGGCGCAGCGCGTGAGTTGTTTACGCGGAGTGCGTAGCGGTGTAATTTAGTAGTGCACAGATCAAACTATGGCTTTTTCATACCGTAAATCGACACTGCGATTCACTTTCAATAACGACTTTGCACGACCAAAGGCCTACGAAATAGAACGCTTTCTAAGAGATGAGGTAAAAATCGAGCCGGACGTTCTGGTAGGAATACACTTGTCCATAGTCAGTAGCGTCGTTTACTGCAAGCTCATTGATGAAGCGGCATGTGATAGAATATTACAACGACACCAACAGGGTCTCCGTTTTTGCCATTCAGACGGAAATGTCGGAGCGGTTACAGTGGATCACGCCGGAATGGGATTAAGAACAATCCGCGTCTTCGAGCTACCGTTCGAATTGCCTGAAAAACTGGTGACAGAGGCTTTGAGCCCGTACGGCACGGTTATCTCACATGAAGCCGAGAAATGGGAGACTTTTGCAACATATCGTGTCCTTAACGGCGTAAGACAGGTAAAGATTGAATTACGCAAACACGTTCCGTCATACCTGTACATCGGTGGCTGTAGGGCAATCGTCATCTACGACGGACAACCGAGAACTTGCTCGGGTTGTGGAAAGGAGGGACACGTGAGGTCTGAGTGTACACAAAGGAGGCTATTACAACTGCCACGTGATGATCCACAACAGCAGCAGCATGCGACGGTGCTCCCCTTGACGTATGCTGCGGCCTTTCGCGGGGATACGAGAACCACACCAGAACCGAATCAGCATGTAACAACGGAAGACCAATCTAACGAATCAAAGCCAGAAGAGGCGGAGATGGATCATGAACGGCGGTCGCAGGACGTTAGGACTTCGCCACAGCCCTTGCAGGACGCGGCGGAAATGGAAGTTGACAGTGCGAAGGAGCAGGACGTGGACTTGAAAAACGACGATCAGGAGGCTGTACTGACCTCAGATTCGGACGTCAGACAACGGAAGCAGCGAGCGCCAAAACGGCGGAGAAAACGCCGCCTTTCGTCCGACAAAGACAGCAAGGAATCAGAGACGAATGACGAGGTGACCCACAGCAAGGAGCAACAAACGACGGCCGCGGAAGAAATACCGAGCGAAGAGAGAAGTGGGGCGGCGACCTGTGTTCAGAGGAACGACGTAACACAAGACGAGGTGGAAACAGATAAAGGATCTTTGACTGTTGAGAACGTCAACCGGACAACAGAACATGGCGCCGAAAGAACGCATTTGGACTGGGCAACAGAGGCGACTCAGTACGCAGACGAGAACGAAGGAGTAGCAGATAAGCACCCCGGCGGAATGAGTCCGGGCGGCCATTTCGACTAACGTATGACAGCAAGTGAGGGCGATGGGGGACTGGGATGGGGCACAAGGATGATAGGAGGTGTTAACTGTCAGACTGTGACTCCCCTATGATACATGCCATGCAACAGGCGTACCGGATAGGGTCAATTAACATCAGTGGCATAAAAACGCCCGTCAAGATGAAGATGCTCAGTGACATGCTCAAGGCGGCGGATATAGACATAGCGCTGCTGCAGGAAGTACGAGTCCTTCACACCCAGGACTTCTATGGATACGACATTTACTGCCCACCGAGCGACGAGAGAGGCATCGGCACGGCAATATGCTCAGTGACATGCTCAAGGCGGCGGATATAGACATAGCGCTGCTGCAGGAAGTACGAGTCCTTCACACCCAGGACTTCTATGGATACGACATTTACTGCCCACCGAGCGACGAGAGAGGCATCGGCACGGCAATATTACTCAAAGAAGGGATACGTGCTGTCGACATAGAGTATCTGCCCTCAGCACGCGGAACTGCCGTCACCATAGGAGGCGTACGACTGATCAATATTTATGCACCATCAGGCAGCGATAAGAAGAGGGAACGCCAGGAATTTTACGCCCAAGAGGTGACCCCATTGTTCAGGGGCCAATACGAGGCTTGTATCATAGGGGGAGACTTCAACTGTGTACTAGACAGGAAGGACCAACATCCTAACTACACGACATGTCAAGAACTCAGAGCGCTGGTCAACGGGATGCAATTAATTGATACGTGGGACCTCAAACATCCTGGACAACAGGGATACACGTACATCACCAGCCACTCGGCGAGCAGATTGGATAGGATTTATGTTTCAAGAAGACTGATGACGTCGACATTGGATGCGGAAATTTGGCCTACAGCGTTCACCGACCACGAGGCATATATCTGTACAATCACCCTCGCCCGGCAAAAGGTATGGAGACGAAGGAGTAATTGGAAGTTGAATGTATCTCATCTTCACGACGCAGAATGTCGACGTATGGTAGAGGAAACATGGCAAAATTGCCTAAGGCGCAGAAATGCATATGGTTCTGTTCTCCATTGGTGGGTCACGTGCGTGAAACCAGCCTTAAGAAGAACATTTATTTTTTATGGGAAGGAGGCTTCTCGTTGGCAGCGCATGACCTCTGAATTTTATTATACGACCCTCCGGGAACTCTATTCCCAACCTCCGTCACCAGAACGCCAAACAGCCGTACACCGTGTCAAGGCAAAACTAATACAACTCACAACATCCAGAATGGCAGGTACAATGATACGTGCGAGGGTGCAGGATGGACTCCACAATGAACAGCCCTCCATGCACTATGTCATACGGGAAAGACAATGTAGACGTCGGGGATTAATTCACGAGGTTGAACTCGACGACGGCCGGAAATATACAGCACAGAAAGACATAGCCCAGGCGTTCCAGGACCATTTCACCAGATTTTATGGGGCCGACGAGGTGGAACAGGAGGCAATGGAGACCGTCCTTAATGAGATCCCAGACATGACATACGCTAACTCGGAAGCAGACATCCTACAAGCCATAACGGAAGAGGAGATGGTGGAGGCCATCCAACGAGTAGCTCCAAACAAATCCCCGGGTCCAGACGGTTTCCCATTGGAATTCTATCGCACGTTTGTCACTATTATGGCACCGATGTGGTTAAGTATGTTTAACGAGATAATCGCGCAGGAGTTACCAGTCCCCACTGAATTCACAGAAGGGTTGGTGATTCCAATTCGGAAACCACAGGGAGGCAAGCGACCATGCGATTATCGGCCTTTGACCCTCCTAAATAGCGACTACAAGATCCTTATGCGTATAATAGGATGTCGCTTCAAAACATTGCTAAAGGACCGAATCAACAGGGATCAGACATGTCTCGGAGGTACAAGCAATATTCATACGGCCTTGGGAGACTATCGTGATGTTATCTGCCTTGCCAAGGCGTGACGTCTACGTGGAGCATTGATAAGCATCGATTTTGACCATGCCTTCGATAGAGTGGATCACACCTACCTCAAGGCAGTGATGCTCAGGATGGGTGTTCCGCCTACTTTTACCACTATGGTGATGAAGTTGTTGCATGGTGCCCGGTCAGCGGTGTTGATTAATGGAGGGAGAACAGAACATTTCCAGATTTTACGATCAGTCAGACAGGGGTGTCCGTTGTCCATCATCTTGTATGCCATCGCACTAGAGCCATGTCTTGCAAGATTGCGCCAACGACTCACAGGTATCACTCTACGGAATCAGTCCTTCAAATGTAGAGCATATGCTGATGATGTAGTGCTTCTAGTGAAGACAGCAGAGGAGACACGCACAGCAATGGATTGGCTACAGAAATACGGGGAGGCATCTAGTAGCGTGGTTAACTTTCGAAAATCGCAATTCATGAATTTAGGCCGAGGACTCGAACCAGGAACTGAAGGACCCTTACCTGTGGTGCAAACCCTACGACGTTTGGGTATCACTTTCCATACGGAGACGGCACGAACAACAGCAGACAACTACTGTAAGCTGTTGTGTCAACTACGCACATCAGTACGACTCAACGCCCTGCGCTCGATGGATATGCTGCAGAGAGTAACACTGGTCAACCTCCACCTCGCACCCAAGATGTGCCACGTGGCACACCTTCTCCCTTTGCCACGTACGATGGCCACGAGGATACAAGCAGCCTTTGGATACTACGTGAGCATGGGACAGCTCTTTAAGGTGCAATACGAGTCGCTCACGCTCCCGACGCGGGAAGGTGGTGTTGGCCTAGTCCATGTCTACGAAAAGGCTCGGGCAATGTGTATTGACACCATGTGCAAACTGTGGCGTAACAGGAACTACTCCCTAACGGGTGCGATAATCTAAGAACTAGCACCGCCATCGCTTCTTCCACCGGTTAGTGTTGGGCACATTACGCCTCCATTATCACACATCCGAAAGTTCTTCGTGGAACAAAGTTATGTGCGAGCAGATTTACCAACTACCCGATCACCGACTTCCAAAGATGTGTATAGACTGCTTGTAAGACGCATGGAACGGAATAAGATGGAACGGAGGTACCCTGCGATTAACTGGAATGTTGTGTGGCGCACAGTGCACCACCCCCACCTCCCTACATCGGCCAGGTCAACGTGGTACATGGTGGTTAACCGGAAGTACCCGACGAAGGAGAGACAGTATGCTATCCACATGACAGACACGCCCGTATGCCTACGATGCGACACGCTCGACACGGACGAACATCGGTTGGTCTGCGGCACAGCGCTGGGAGTGTGGAATCTGGCACGGAAGATCATAGCGTTCATGATACACACAGTACAGTCAGAAATCTCAACGGACATAGTATTTTTCCCAGATAAAACATATTTCCCACGTCAGAAGACGAATGCGGTGACGTGGGTAACGGGCATGACGGTACATTACATATATCATAATGCAAACACGGACAAACTGGACTATTGGCACTATTTACAGGATGGACACACGAAGCTACGACGACTTGGTAAATACAAGGAAAGTTACGCAATTTTTTTAGAGGTAGTGTTTACTGACCCGCCACCTGGCTGGGGTGTACTGGGTACGAGAAGATGATAGTGATAGTTTAACGAAGATACCGACCAATTGAACGGATCAGACTTAATAAGTTCGAGAAGATCACCCAAGAACACCGACCGGATGCTGCTACACTAACAGAGGAGGCCCCAGTTTATTTTACGTTATATACCTTTAAGTTCGAAAATGCCACGAATGATGCAGCATGCCGGAAGAGGCATCATTTATACAGTTATTTTTCCATTATGTATTAGTTGACAAATTTCTTCCAGATAGGCACTGGACTTCATTTGATTTCATGATTATAATAAAGGCTTCAGTTTGTAAATAAAAAAAAAGCGTAGTGGACAAGTGCTTGGAGTGTAAAGTTGGAAGTCAAGGTTCGATTCTCCGGAACTCCTTACATTTTTGTTCATTTCATATTACCCCTCGCAATGTAAAACTTTTATTTATGAAATTTAAATTTACTTAAACGTTTCAGTGTGCCACGAACGTTGATGTCAAGAGGTGTCTCAATTAAAACACATTCAATCCTACAGCATCAGTCAAGTGCCACAATTCCCATCCATACACTTGCTATGCACAAAAATTAGCAGTGAAAAGTTATTTACTTAAAAACTTGAATAAAGTGTGCTTTGCACCGAAGCATATTTCGGATAAAATTTATCGCTTAAAATACTTTGGTAAAGTCTGCATAGTGTGGAGATTTTCTTTGACGATGAACACCCTAAGGAATGTAATATAACTTCGGCATATAAATACGTGCTACAATTTTTGAAATATTATTTTCATTTAATACTTTATCGAATTATGAAAATTAAATGATAAAAGAAGATATATTAATTAATTAAATTAGTTGTAACGAAACCAAGTATATATACTATGCATTGAAATTTTTATAATTGATAATTAAAGTTACAAGGGTTAATATAAGAAAAGTATTTTGGAAGGGACGGGATTCAAACCCGTGCTGTTTCATTCAAAAGCTAATCGTTTAGCTACTTCGCAACACCGAAAACACCGTCATCAGCAATGGTGAGCCTCAATATTAGCTGATATTGCACCTATCTGTAGTTGGATCATTTGGCGTGAGTTTTCTCTTTTCCTATGGCCTACACAGGGGAGATATTGTAGCAATTTAAAAGGTTCATATTCGTGTTTCTTCTCGCACAGATTGGGCCAAGTAGGTGAGACCCATCTAGCGATGCCTAGTGTTGAGACTTTCAAGACGCAAACATATAAGGGGATATTATTAGCCTTTGTCAAGACAATCGCATTCGAAGATTGTTGTTGTAGCTATTACACTCTTGGTATGTGCTTGTCAAGTTTCGAACCTACATAAAGGCAACGTTTTCCAGTATGCACTTATTTCAGCTAATAAATTGTGACTACTATATTGTTTGATATTTATAAATCCATACGATATGTGCCCTGAAACTAACGTCTATTATCTGTCTGTGGAAAAACTTACGCTATGACTCACACGATCTGTTGCATTGTTCTGGTGGCAGTGTCAATCTGCTCAGAACATCGGACGCAAATAGACTGTCTATTTCGTTCATTCATTCAAAACTTCTCTTTGTTATCATATAAACTGGCTGAATGAAGAGTTAAAACTTTTTGATACTATATTCGCTACCAAAGTTGTTACTGAGCAATACGTATGTGAAAAATACGGATTGAAACTCGTGAAACGAGTAAATAATTAAAATAAAAGTGCTGCGGATGTCAGATCGATCCTAGAACCTCGTGTTACGCATCTGTGCATTTATGCCGGCGCCACCCACACATGCTATAGCATAGCCGTTTATCGAATCTCTGCAGGAACATAGGTCTACTACCTATGCATAAGTGGCAGGAAACTACGCACGCTTTTGACGAAAAACCGTGGTTTTGTATTCTGCACAGTAACTGAAACCCACCGGTGTGTAATGCCGAAAATATTCACGGACTGCAGAATCTCAATTCTAATTGCTGTCTTTGTTCATTGAAACTATAAGAAAAGAAATGTGGAAAGGAATTTGTCGGTTGCGAACAGCTTAAAACGCTATGGCTAATACGCAAAGCAGTTTCTAAAATCAGTTTTCGAAGTCGCCTTCACGTCGCATAGAAAGCACGCGTGTTGTTACAACTGGCTGCGATACTGGAAGATAACATTTTTCCTCTCAGATTTCGTGTCAGATGGGTACTCGACAGTATGTACGATCGTGTTGCCTAGCTGTATATACTTCCCACCAAGCAGCAGAACTTCGCGGTTGTGTATAGCGATTAGGCGAGGGGTCTCGCGAATTCTGTCACCGGCTGTACCTCTGCAACATATCCGAAACCCATCAAAATCCATTACTTACACTTATGATGATTCCCTTGTTATCCCACTGCCAGCCTGCATGTTTTTTGAATGCGAATGAAACAACAATAAAAAAAAGGAAATGAAAGCTTTATGGGAACAATTATTATAACCTATTGAACCAAACTGCTATGGTCATCAGTCTCTAGACTTACAAAGTATTTAAACTATCTTGCACTATGGACAACACATACAACCATGCCCGAGGGAGGGGTCGAACCTCCGGCGGAATGGCCGTCTGGTCCGTAGTATGACGCCTTAGACCACACACGGCCATTCCGAACGGCTCGATGGGAGCGATCGCACCCACCGAGTTGTACCAGTTAACGCGATGACAAGCGCATTGTGTGACGGATCGTTCTGCCATCACGAAGCATATCAGAGGAAATTCGGTCTGTCGCACAACAAGCAGTGGTTTCTCGTACTATTCGATGTCGTGTCGTCTGCAGCAGCGGACTGTCCGCAAGACGTCCATTGCTGCGTTGCCCACTGCCACAGGCTTTTGCACCAGCAATGGTCTGATGAACGACGAACATTGACAGAGTTTTTCCTGACGTATCCTCATTATGATTGTCCCATAACTATGGACGGATTACCGTTTGGAGGCACCACTGTGGGAGACTCTTGAACTGTTACCTTACGCATCACCATTCTGGTTCTGCACCCGGTGTAATGGTTTGGAATGGTACTGGATTTCACTTCTGCACCCCCTAGTTCGAATTTCCGGTACACTACATCTCTGAGTTGTTGGCACCTGCTGTCCTCCCATAACTTCGGATCTGGCCGATGGTTACATAGCAAGATCATAGTCGCGCGGGAATAGCTGTGCGCTCTGGGCGCCTCGTTGCGGAGGGCGCGACTGTTTCCCGTCGGAGGTCCGAATCGTCCCTCGGGCATTGCTGTGTGTGTTGTCCTTAGCATAAGTTAGTAGAAGTAGTTGCTAAGTTTAGGGATCGATGAGCACTGCAGTCAGGTCCCATAGCTATACAAACATTTGAACATATTTCAACATGATAATGCGAGACCGCACGTGGCACGCAATGTCCAAGACTTATTTGTCAGCTGCACTGGCCTCAATGTTCTCCTGCTTTCCCGCCTATCAAAAATGTCTGGTCAATGATTGCGGAACCACTTCAAATTGAAATGTTCAAATGTTTGTAAATCTAAGGCACTTCACTACGTTGGTCATAAGTCCCTAGGATTACAAACTACTTAAACAAACTAAATGTAACTGATGCTAAGGACGACACAAACACCGATGCCTGAGGGAGGAGACGAACTTCGGACGGCAAGCAACCGCGCGCTCCACAGTAAGGCGCCTTAGAACGCTCGGCCACTCCGCCGCGCGTGGAACGACTGGCCCGTGATAAACACCCGCTTCTTCACCAGATCAACTTCGGTAATATGTGGAAGCAGCACGAACTTCTGTACTCCAACAAACACATCCAGAGCCTCTTTGCTTACATGCTGAGGTATGTAGCAGTCGCTATAGACAGCAATGGAGGCTAGACTCAAACTGATTTCATCACATTGCTCACTTCACTAAGGCTATATATTCAATCAAGTGGTGTTTGATCAGTATAATTTGGAGTGGTGCGTTACATGGGTATGGCCAAGTAAATCTTACACCAGAGCGAAGGTATCTGAAATCGTAGTAGATGATAAATGAAGGTAGGGAAGTGTGTGTTCAACGCTTCTTAGACACAGATGTTATTAGAAACATAGTACAACTTCACGTTGAATTGTGTAATAGAACGTTATTGAAGGAAACCTTGCTAATGAAACAGTAAGTGCTATACGCCGCAAGTTATTTACACACGTCATGAATTATAATCAGGATGACATGATGAATAATCCTGTGCATTTCATCTCGTGTACAGGTTCAACACTCAACCACTACGTCGCCTGTTAAGCACTACATTATCGTTGTGGTACACAATATCCTATCCTTGTATATCAATTGTTTTGTTTCATTAAACTGTTTTACGTAAGTGCGTTTTCCGGCTGCAGTAGTTATCAGATAAAATGTTCAAATGTTTGTTAATCTAAGGGACTTAACTGTAGCGGTTGTCATTCGCTAGGCTTACAAACTACTTAAACTAACCTATTCTAAGTACAAAATACACACACACACACACGCGCGCGCGCGCGCGTCACAGTGGGGAGGCCGAGAGTTTCAAGGCGCCTAGCAGCGGAGCGCGCCGCTTCTCACCGTCGGAGGTTCGAACCCTCCGTCGACAAGGGTGTATCTGTTGTCCTTTGCATAGGTTAGTTTAAGTAGTTTATAAGCCTAGGGATTTGTGACCAGGGTAGTTAAGTCCCATATATTTACAAACATTTGAACACACGCACCCACAAGTCCGAGCGAGGACTCTAAACTCCGACGGGGAGCAACCGCGCGTTCCGCACCAAGGTGCTATAGAGGGCAAGGCCATTCCACCGTGGCATAGTAGTTATACGGTCATCGTAAGCGTTTTTTACAAAGGGAAAGGAAGGGTAATGCAATGCAGTCTA
The DNA here is from genome assembly GCA_026315105.1 of Locusta migratoria. Classification (NCBI taxonomy): domain Eukaryota; kingdom Metazoa; phylum Arthropoda; class Insecta; order Orthoptera; family Acrididae; genus Locusta; species Locusta migratoria. The sequence continues at coordinate 475,748,498 of CM048755.1, read as the reverse complement.
ATTAAATCCTGACAGAATTGGATTAGGAAAGTAGAAAATAAATGTGGCAGATGAGTCTTGTTATTTGGGCAGTAAAATAACATTGGATGGCTGGAGTAGAGAAGATATGAAATTCATAAAATTAGTGGGCAGGAAAGCATCTCTGAAGAAGAGAAATTTATTAACATCGAATATTAATGTAGCGTTAGGAAATCTTTTCTGAATTCATTTGAATAGATTGTAACCTTGTACGGTAGTGAAAGGTGGACGATAGACGATTCAGACAGGAAGAGGATAGACGTTTAGAAATTTGATGTTAGAGAAGTATGTTGTAAATTGAATGGTTCAAAAATCAGATGTTTGTTAAGCTTATGGGAGTTAACTACGGGGTCATCAGTCCCTAAACTTACAAACTATCTAACACTAAGGACGGCACAAATACCCATGCCCGAGGGGGGATTCGAACCCCCGACCGTAGTGGCCGTGCAGACCGTGATTGTCGCGCCGCAGTCCCCTCGGCCACCGCGAATGGTTAGATCGCATAAGTACTAACATATTGATCAGAATTGGGGAAAAAGGAATCTGTCATATCTTGACTGAAAATGGGATTTATTTGTAGGAAACGATCTTAAGACTTCAAGGAATCGTCAATTTAGTACTGGAGGGAAGAGTAGGGAGTTAAATAAGAGAGGGAGACCAAAAGACGAATAAAGTAAGCAGGTTCAAATGGAGCTGGGCTGCCGTTATTATTCAGAAACGAAAAGGTATGGAGACGACAGAGCAGGTGCAGAGCTGCATCAGTCAAGTCATCAGTCTGAACAACACCAACATATTTATCTCTACCGTGAAATGTAAGCATACTGAACAAAAATTCACCCGACCTCTCCGGAGATCAAGCTAATTCATTGTAATACCGTCTCTAGCCGTAGTATAATCCAGAATTTGGCAAGCTGTATCCAACTAAACTCGCCATTGCTTATTAGATTCCATAGAATTCACAAATTGCAGTGAAGCTGCCTGAAATGTGTCATCCACTTTTCTAAGCTTTTCTAAGCTTCTCAGACATCTGCTGTGTTTGAGATCAGGCGATTTAGTGAGTCAGTGGAGATGCTACAGGATACTTCAGCGTTCTTCAAACCGGTAACCGTACCACGCAGCCCACGAACACGGCTGTTACCATCTCTGAAGGCGGGATTATTCATGTCATGAAATGAGATGGTAACCGCGAAGGTCGAAACGCACACAAGTTTGAAAAACTTTTGGGACGAATGTAACTTTCGGAGGATGTGTCGCTGCCAAGCACTGAATGTTGGACCATGGATTGAAGGAACTGCTGCGGCTTAGTACAGAAGGTTACTGAAACAAATGAAAGGAGAATGAATTATACTTTGATATTTTTATTGAAGGACAGTAATTACATTGAAGCCTCTGTGATTCACGATAGTCCTCTGGACTTCACAAAAGGTAATTGCAAAGAAAGTATTCGCAATTGCAAATATGAATCATTATCGCCTGTTTATTTTAATGTTGATACATAAACATTTTGTCTGATCGTGTCTCGAAGCCGGATTTCCCGCTTTTCGCGAGCGGTCGCGTTAACCATTACGCTATCCGCGCACATCTCCGGGACCCATCCAGACCCCAGACTTCCACATGCCACGCATTGCCTACTCCCTATGAGTGCTCGTACAGGTCATGCTTTAAGTACCGCACATGAAGAGACGTTACTGTAATTGTTGTAAGCCTTGCTGTGACTCAGTTTAAGTACGATGTGCAGTGTCCGTGTTTATCGATAGAACTAAGCTCTGCGGCGCTGCAGCTTTCAAATTAATTACAAGAAATGTATTCGCAATTTAGAATTTGAATGAGCATCAATTGTATGGTATAATGATTGTTTGTTTTTGTGGTATTCAGTCCGGAGACTGGTTTGATTCAGCTCTCCACAATACCCTGTCCTGAGCAAGTCTCTTCAACTCCAGATAAGAACGGCAACGTACATCTGTCTGAATCTGCTTGCAGTATCCATCTCTTGGTCTTCCTCTACGGTTTTTACCCCACACACTTCCCTCCAACGCCAAATTCACAATTCCTTGATGTCTAAGAATGTGTACCACCAATCGATCTCTTCTTTTAGTCAAGGTATGCCAGAAATTCCTTCCCCCCCCCCCCCCCTCCCCAAATTGTGTTCAGTACCTCCTCATTAGTTACGCGATCCACCCACCTAATCTTCAGCATTCTTCTGTAGCATCACATTTCAAAAGCCTCTATCCTCTTTCTGTCCGCACTGTTTATCGTCCATGTTTCACTCCCATACAAGGCAACACCCCACACAAATGCTTTCAGAAAGGACTTCCTTAGGCTTAAATCAACATTCGATGTTAACAAATTTCTCTTTTTCAAGAACGCTTTTCTAGCCATTGCCATTCTGCATTTTATATCCTTTGTACTGCGACCATCATTTGCTGTTTTACTGCCCAAGTAACAAAACTCATCTACCTCCTTTATTGTTTCGTTACCTAATCTAATTCCTTCAGCATCATCTGATTTTCTTAGATTGCACTCCATTACCCTAGTTTTACTCTTGTTAATGTTCATCTCATATGCACCTTTCAGCACACTGTCCATTCCGTGCAGCTGCTCTCCCAGGTCCTTTTCTGTATCTGACAGAATTACTATGTCGTCGGTAAGCCGCAATGTTTTTAATTCTTCACCCTGAACTTTAATTCCTTCTCCAAATTTCTCCTTGCTTTCCTTTATAGCTTGCTCAATGTACAAATTGAATAACATTGGAGAAAGGCTATAATCCTGACTTACTCCCTTCCCAACCACTGCATACCTTTCATGTCTTTAACTCTCACAACTGCTATCTGGTTTTTGTACAAGTTGTAAATAACCTTACGCGTCCTACATTTTACTCCTGCTTGCTTCAGAACTTGAAAGAGTTTATTCCAATTAACATTGTCAAAAGCCTTCTCCAAATCTACAAAAGCTAAAAATGTAGGTTTGCTTTTCCTTAATCTATCTTCTATGATAATCCTTAAAATGAGTATTGCCTTCCGTGTTCCTACATTTCTCCTGAACCCTAATTGATCTTCCCCGAGGTCGGCTTCTACAAGCTTTTCCATCCTTCTGTAAATAATTCGTGTTAATATTTTGCAATCATGTTGGCATATGGAAATTTGTGCCCGACCGAAACTCGAACCCGGATGTCCTGCATCTTCACAAAAATTGGACACTGTTCTTAAAGTAGTGTGCCGTTAGTATGGAAAGGAGTTGTTATAGGACGTTTCAGTCCTCTACCAACGCAGTTAACGCATGCCAGATGGTCGTTAGGACCGTGCGAGAGTGGCCGAGCGCTCTAAGGCGCCTTGCTACGGAGTGCGAGAGTGATCACCGTCGGAGGTTGGAATCCTTCCTCGGGTATGTGTTGTCCTTAGCATAAGTTAGTTTAAGTAGTTTGTGAATCTAGGGTGTGAGGACCACTGTAGCTTTAGAAACATCTGAACAATTGAATTAGATGGTCGTTGGTGCATGTGTACTTGCTGCAATACTTCTCCCCAGCGGAGAACGTGCTCGATGGGATTAAAATCTGGGCAATGCGCAGATCATTCTAATCGTTAAGCATCCCCTCGTTCAGAAAGCAATGTCACACATAAAAAAGCCATACAAGTGTGATAGATCTATGAGGGTACAGTAAAGACGTAGTTATGTTCATAGATATTTCTTTAGTAGATTTTGATGGGTGATCTTTCGACGTTAAATTGTGTGACATTTTAATTTTTTATATTTTTAATGTAATTTAATTTTATTTAATTTTTCTTATTTTTTGTTACTTATTTATTTTTAAGGAAGAAACATTAGGTTTTAACGTCCCGTCGACTTCGTTATTATTAGAAACTGAACACACGTTCGTCTACCTTTTGTCTCAGCTGGGGGAATGGTGTGCCCTTTGAAAGAAACCATCCCGGCATTTGCCCGGACTGATTTAGGCAGAACACATAACACCTATCTCAGGATGACCGGAGGCGGGTTTAAACTTCCTTCGTCCCGAATGCGAGTCCCATTTGCTGCCAATGCGCCACGTCACTCTGGGTGCATGTGTAGACGTGTCTTTTGGACTTCATTGGCGTAGCAGCTTAGACTTTTTACACCACCAAGTGACCTTAGACCTTAACACTTGACGTGAATTTCAGTTTTTGAGAAACTGACTGAGAGACGAAAAAGAAAGGGATCCTATAAGAATTTCGTTTTTTACCGATTGAGGTACCGAACACTAAAAATTAAGTCAGGACCGAATGATTCGCTGGAAGGAGGTACACAGGAAAGGAATGCGGTGTCAAATTAACATCTACCGGTAAAGCGCAGAGTTCAAAAACTTGCAGGTTAGCAGGCCCATGAAACATTATATCTCTCGAATTCAGAAAATACATCTCTGGTTAATTGCACCAAAGTTGCTTACTTATTATTAGGATGACCACTTTCGGGGTTTGCCAATTTTAATAAGCCAGCAAATGCAGAAAACAAAGTATTTTTACAGGGATATGGTAGAAATTGGGTATCAGTAATGTTGTTCGTGTGATATTTATTTACATACCTTCCGTTTACATTTGGTCACAGTGTATGTCACGCTTTTTATCTTTTCGAATAGTGTATTCTCTATTAAAAATACGTTGTCCTCAATAATAGGTGCTTTATGAAAATGAACAAAGCCCGAAACTGGCCATCCTAATAATAAATAATCAGATTTGGTGCAATTAATCAAAAAGGCCTTTTCTTCAATATTTGAGAGCTGCAAGACGTGACATCCACAAAACCTTTGAATTATGTCTCCCGTCACAGCATAACAGCTGGACCAGAAAAGCGATCATGTTCGACAATGCTGGCCGAGCCCTCAAAAACAAGTACAACACTCTGAAACATTGTCATGATATGAAAAAACCATTAAAACACCGCGGAATCACCTCCATCATGAACTGACCCTCCAAACACTGCAGATTACGCCTCTCATTAAACAGTCAGCGCATCAAAGCCTCGCATTTTAAGGCAAAGTGCTGACTCAGCTACTTCCGCGTGTCTTCGTTGTTTAGCCCACTTGACGCCTGCAGCTGTATGTGCTGCTGTGAGTTTTTGACTATCACGAACTGTCAAATTATATATTTCCAATGCGTGCATACCCTTCACAATATTCGCTAATAAACTGGTTGAGATGGACCATATTACCTGCGAGATTTAAAACCGTCTATGGTCCCTGTAGACTACGATCTTTCTCGGGTCTCACTCCTTCCACAGTGTTGTATGCTTCAGGTAGTACACCCTTTCCTTGTAGACACACAGCACATTGCACGTTCATACAGCGAAAGAAAAAGCAGCTTCATGCACGGTTTGGTCATGGGCACGTCCTAAAACGATGACTCCATTCTGCCATTTCGTTACGTCTCTACGTCAAGTCGTTTTACCACTCTTTTTTCGTTCATTACAGTTACCATTACCATCATTACCATGACTTAAGTCAGCTATAGTGCATCAGATGGCCAACGGGAACCACTTCCACATCATATAGAGTGACTAGCGTGCTCTTTTAAGGAAGTAACTAATATTTGTTGCGCTGTACTTATATATGTGGTGTCTGTTCTTTCGGACAAGTCCGAAAGAACAGACACCACATATATATCACTTGCACGATTTGCCGATGACGGGCAATGATTCTTTCTTCATTGCGGAGGCATTCCTAGGCCCTTACTCTTACGAGATTCAGTACTAAGTGACTACGAGTGTGAGTTCTAGTGGGCAGGTAAAGTTGCAAATTTGTATCTGACGGGAGGCGTACTTGAGTAATTCCGTGCCGGTGTGATGATCGCTGTGTCCCCAGTGTTGGGGGGGTCAGTGCAACTGCCTATAAAGCAGAAGACCTGGGCTCGAATCCCGGCTGGGTACATATTTTCAGCCAGCCGCGGTGTCCGAGGGGACTGAGGCGCCCCAGTCACGGTCTGCACGGCCACTACGGTCGGGGGTTCGAATCCCCCTCGGGCATGGATATTTGTGCCGTCCGTAGTATTAGTTCATAAGTAGTTTGTAAGTTTAGGGACTGATGACCCCGTAGTTAAGTCCCATAAGCTATACAAACATTTGAACATTTTGAACATATTTTCAACTTTACCCATTCGCAGTTAATGTCATACATTCCATGAATATGAATAGATAATAACTGCAGGATCAAAAGTGGCGTCTGTTATTTCGGACATGTCCGGAAGAACAGACACCACATATTATATTTGTAGTATACACATTCAACATCAGTGTTTGGGGGACGTTGGCACATAGGTGATACATTTGTCGAAATGGTGCTTGGTAACCTCAGCGAAGAGACCAACACCTAGAAACATGTAATTCAGTACTAGACAAGTAACCAGTTTACTTGTTCATTTCACCAGTACTCAGTTTGAAGCATTACAACGTGAAGAAATTCTCCTTTCAATATTGGGAACAACGTTTGGAGCCCTCACGAACAACATTATTTATATAAAACACACCGCATTGTACACAATTTTTAAGTGCATTGTGTATGCTAATCTTCACTAACATGGCGATCGGAAATTTTTGTATGAACACTGTACGTGTTTCCTCCAATGACTGAGAATGAATATAGTCCTACTTTCTCCCTGATTGAATAAGGCATTTTGCATAAGCACAGCTGCAGTCACAATATTGCACTGTAATGAAACGTATACTACAGTGACGAATGACACGACAACAGCGGTAAAATAATACATCCGTCACTTGAGGTTTTGCGACATTAAATCTATCTCATACATCTTTCATATCAGATGGAATTATTTTGTCACGGCTGGCTCTCGTAAATTTCATAAAACGGAGGGAATATCGTCTACTCCAGAGACTTTTTATACCACGCTTTCTGAAATTCTCCTTGCAGTGTAAGATCTTCCATGTCCTATTATTTCTATTTTCTTCTCCTCTTTGCCACTGTTTTCAATTTTGATTCCCTTATACAGATCCTCTAGGTATTTCTCCTATGATTCTCGTTTTCTTTCTATACTTGTTGCGGATCTGCCATCTGAGCTCGTAATGTTCATACAGCTGCTTCTCTTCCATCAAAAGGCCTCCTTTATTTTCCAATACGTTGTTTCTGACTTTTCCATCTAAAGTCCACCATTTCTCATGCTTGACACCTCCTAACCCACGTAAATTTATCATAAATATCTCTTACCTTATACAATGAATGATGCTGGACCTTGCCTTTTTTTACGTTTTTTATTCTCTCTTGCTTCATTGCTTGGTCCTGTCAGGATTACCCCTACATATAATGTTGTTCTCCTTCCCCAATTTTCAGTCAGTCGTTGCTTAAGTGTTCTTTTGATACTAAAAACCACCTCTGATTTGTTTCAATTTATCTTATTAGTTTCCTAACTTTCAACCATTTCTTCAGTAGTAATCGGCATTTCGAAACCAAGAAATTACAGATTCTACTCTGCCACTTAACACGTTTTTCAGTATATAATTTTTTCAGAAATATCTATCCTAACATTATGCAGTTTATTAGAAGCCTTCCAGTATCTTCTGATCTTATTTAAACGAAGTCTTGCCAGAGATTGTGCATGTTGTAGAATTCTACCAGATGGTTTCCCCTCCTCCCACAATCGTAGTTCCCTTGCTATATTTTCTTCTTGTCCTTTTCCTACTAACGGAATCCAATCCCCTATCACAACAAAATTTTCGTGTTACTTATCTATTGGATAATTGCTTTTATGTCACAAATTCTTTCAATGTCTTTAACTTCTCTGAAGCTATGAAATTTTACTACCGTGGTGGGTGTTGTCTTTTTGTATTTCAGGTCAACAATAATGCATTCACTATAATGTTCATTTTAGCTTAACGACAATCCTAATTTCTACGGTTTTTTAATCTATATGGAACTGCAAATAAACCCCTTTTGTCCAGCTATTGAACTTCACTAATTCCACCTGATTGTAATCTATCCAGTTCTCTTTTAATCATGATTTCATTAGTCGCTCAGTAGCCTCTTGTCTGTTCCATGTAAATTTTTCACTTGATTCTAAACAAACTTCCTGATGAGCTATACACCTGAAATATTAAAGACACTTCATAACTAGATGGTAATGCAAAATTTATTACCTTTCTTGGAGATACGTTCAGAAGGGATGGGGTTGCAAACTTATGGGAACACTTGATATCTAGTCTACCCAACACAATTAGTATGCTGTGTGGGTGGTACTGCAATCTGTTGTATAGAGTTATGTGGGGACTGGCATAGCTGCGAAGAGAGATGGGGGAGGCGGAAGTGGACTCTGAGAGAGGGGAACGAGGAGATGGACAAAGGGAGAGTGTAAGGAGAGATGGACCGAGAGAGGGAGAGGAGCAGATAGCCAGAATGACGGGAGATGGGCAGATAAATAGGGGGGAGAAAATTGACAGTATAATTCCTAAGGAGGAAATGGACAAAGAGAAAGGAAGATGTGGCAGTGTTGCTGATTGAGGGGGGGGGGGGACGACGGGGGGGGGGGGGGGGGGGAAGAGACGGTAGACAGAGACAGGAGAAAGGAGAAGATCGACGAGGAGTGTAAGAGGAGGATATGGACATTGGAAGAGGGGGCTGGAGAGGGCCTGAAAGAAGGGGAGGAGGAAGCGGACAAAGAAACGGGAGAAAGGTGAACTAAGGGAGGATGGTAGGAGAAAGGCGGCAATGGTTGAAGGACGGGGAGAGGAGATAGAGGATAAGTGGAAAAGGAGGTAATGAATGGTGAGAAAGGAGCAGAGGAACAGAATGAGACAGAGGACAAAATGAACAAAGAGTGGGATGGCTGTACTTGTACAGTGTATGTGACATATGGACACAAGGAAGAAGCTGTAGGTATGAAGCTACTATTTAAATAAAATCATAGAAAAAGCCATTTACAATCAAGTTTGTTTCCTGAGTCTGGTCATGTTTATCGCTATAACATTATAGTATGGGCTGCTCAAAATCCCCTTGCCTACATTGATTACCTACGTAACTCTGCTGAGGTGATCGTTTGGTGTGACCACATGCATGGTAAAATTATAGACTCGTATTTATTTTCAGAGGAAAGTGTAAAGTCAAACAACTACCAAGAGTTGTTGCAATTGTATGTGGTGATGCATATCCAAGATGAAGGTGAAGGCGCTCCTCCAAACTACGCCAGAATTATTTGGGAGTTTCTGGGTGCAACATTCTCCCAGTGGTAGGTAGTAAGGGGGGATAGATTTAAGGCAGGGCCGGCCAAACGCTGTACACTTTGCGACCAGTGGCACTCCGCTGCAGAGTGAAAGTTTCATTCTGGAAACATCCCTTAGGCTGTGGCTAAGCCATGTCTCCACCATATCCATTCTTCCAGGAATGCTGGTCTTGCAAGTTTCGCAGGAGAGCTTCTGTGAAGTTTGGAAAGTAGGAGGCGAGGTACTGGCAGAATTGAAGTTGTGGGGCGTCACCGTGAGTCGTTTCGTGGTAGCTCAGTGGTAGAGCGCTTGCCCGCGAAAGGCGAAGGTCCCAGGTTCGACTCCCGGTTCCGGCACACAATTTTAATGTCAGGAAGTTTCATACCAACGCACACTCCGCTGCAGAGTGAAAGTTTCATTCTAAAAGGTTTAGATGTTTGTAAGGCTTATGAGACTTAACTGCGGAGTCATCAGTCCCTACACTTACAAACTACTTATGAAATAGCTTATATTAAAGACGGCACAAACATCCATGCCCAAGGGCGGATTCGAACCCCCGACGGCGAACGGCCTCGCGTATCGTAGCATAGCGCCTCAATGCGCTCGGCCACTCCGCCGCGGCCATGAATAAAACTGTTGCCATGTATAATATTTTAGTTCACTAATATTTTGGGTTACTACATACTAAATTCTCCGAAAATGGCTGTTCAAGTTTGTGATACTAAATTGACTCAAAATTCACTGAGAAACCGACCACTTTTAACACTCTGTATCTTGTGTGAACACGCGTATTTACGAAGAAATCAAGAAAAGAAAGTTTTACGACCGTCGCTTATAGACGTGGTAAACATGCTTAAGCGAAAGTGGTGCTAGCCAACTGATCAAAACACTCGATATGGTAGCTCAACACATCGCCGGCGTGCCGAAAAAGCCGACATGTAACACACAACGATTCAGAACTGGTTGCATTTATTGGATTCAGAAAGTAAATACATCGATAGAGAATACAAAAAATAATAATTTTTAACCACAATTATTGAATAATTATAGTTGCTATCCTAATATTCTTACAAACGCTCTTAAGTTTACTGTTACAAATCCTCACAGTTCTTTGTGTAACTAGATAAATGATAGTTGTCATACAAAAAATTGGAGCAGATATATTCCTTGTATCAAACACATTTAACGTACTAAATTTCTGAACAACTACAATGTTCGTTTCTAAGATTAAGCGGAAAACATACTTGGTTAACATTTAAAAATAATTCTTTTGATGTATACTGTGCATGCGATAACATCGGCTGATTAATTGGTGCTGGAAGATGATCATGAATAATGCTATTGATTTGGTTTCCAGAAATCAATGGAAATTATGAAGCCTTGATACTAAGTTTTTGACTTGCTCATTAAAACAAACATGTTACCGCTGGCACATAAGAGTACAGTCCTGTTGTCAGCTAATGAATTTCCACATGAAGAAATTACAGCAGTTAATTATATCCATTATGGATAGCAGTCCTTTTCGGACCTATTTTCATACAACAAAGCTTAGTTTCACTTCTCCAGTATAGAGACCGCTTGAGATAACTAATTCACCTTCCACGTTATTAATCCCTATTTTTTTATTTACCTTACAGTAAGCAATTCCGGAACGGAGAATGTTACATATGCAAAACAGAGCCAAAAAAGCACTATTCATATACGAATCGAATAAGGAATCTAAGCTGACAAATCTGGTGTCTCGTCCACTTTTTTCGGGTAGTTCGTTTCTTTGCGGTCGTGAAATCACGTACGTTCAGATGTGATAAATAGGATCTCGCTCAGTTTTTTATTACAGCGGCCACTCAGTTCTTTTTCCCCTTCCTTTGTGTAGATCGGTTCGTTGCGGACAATGGATCGCTTTGTTCATTGTTAATCTATGATTTATTAGGTCTTTTTTATTACATAGGCCAGCTAACCCTCTGGCAGAACGATGAACAATAAAACGGCGCCGACTCTGACCGAACGCGCTGAACTACCGTGCCGGTTGTCGGCTATCGCCGGTTTCACTGACACACGTTTACTTTACTGCATCTATACGAGACAATCTTAAAACTTGCTTTTCTTCATTTTTTGAAATATAACAACATACAGGGTTATAAAAATCGCTCGGTTTACAATCATATATCGACCCAGTAAATTTGCAGTCGTGTTAATGCCATCAACTTTAAGAGCGGATTTCTCAGAATCTGTAGGGGGAGAGGGGAAGCGTAGCGAGCCATCATGTCTTACAGTCCTCCATTTCGCTTCACATACAAGCGATCTGCACAAAAATGAACCAAAATTGATGACCGTGTCAGAGGCTCTTCCCTTGTTTGCCTAGTTTTATTTATCCTGCCCACCATCTATATTAATTCAGATGGCGCCTGTCGGTGGAGTATACGTTTACTGAGGCGTCTCATCGCGATTCGTGCGGCAGTGTGTTGACCTATTTTGCAGGGGGACGACGTCATGCTGCGAGCCAGGCATTTGTATGGTAAGCAGCTTTTGAGTTTCGAAAAACTGCAGTCTACGAAATCTGGCCGTCATTTCATTTTTAAACCAGTTACACCTGCCTGGCTACTCGCAGTGAATGTTCAAATGTTTGTTAAGCTTAAGGGACTTAACTACGGGGTCATCAGTCCCTAAACTTACAAACTACTTATGAACTACTTACGAACTAGGACGGCACAAATATCCATGCCCGAGAGGGGATTCGAACCCCCGACCGTAGTGGCCGTGCAGACCGTGACTGGAGTGCCTCAGTCCCCTCGGCCACCGCGGCCGGCTCGCAGTGAATAACTGTTACATTTGTCGGTCAGCGAGTATTTGTTGATTTTTTACTCCCTTTTCTACGTTAGGCCCCGTTTACTGGTTATTTCAAATCTAGATGCCTTAGCTGGACCGGATGTCATTACGATGAATTTATTTGTAACTTAATATGACTGGTGGGATCCTTTTGGTCGACGTGAAGTGGCCGAGCGCTCTAAGGCGCCTTGTTGCGGAACGTGTGGTTGCGCGCCGTCGGAGGTTCGAGTACTCCTTCGGGCATGGGTGTGTGTGTGTGTGTGTTGTCCTTCGTGTATGCTAGTTTAAGTAGTTTGTATGTCTAGGGGCTGATGAACATAGCAGTTTTGTCCAATAGGTTTAAAAAATTTAAACATTTGGGATCATTTTGTTTTCAATCAGGGATGACTTATTGTTCATTTGTGCGGATCTGATTTAGTTCCCCGCTTAATTTCCCTCGTTTCTTTGTAGCGCTAGAAGATGGAATGTAAATCCCGAAACGGGTCATACACAGTTGTATCCAAATAAAGGATTACAAGTGGAGCAGATTTACTCACAATGAAAAGTGCAGGCCGCACGTGATTTGCCGTGCGATCTAGGGCGCCTTGCTTCGGAGTGCGCGGCTGCTCCCTGTCGGAGGTTTGAGTCCTCCCTCGGGAATGGGTATTTGTGTATGTGTCTGTGTGTCTGTGTGTGTGTGTGTGTGTGTATTTGAAAAATACAATGGTAATTCCACTGTTAATCCCAGAGCAGAGGCGGATAAGAGGAAAAAGATCCTTGAAGGGCACTATGAGGGGAGTTTCGATGTACAAGACTTAGGAGATCCAATTTAGAGGCATAATTTAAATGTTCCCATGAATAAGTGATATCAAATTAGTCAAAAGGAACAGTCAACATTCCACTTAAATTTCTGAAATAATTTGGGGTAATGGAAATCAAAAGAATATTCATGTTGTTTTGTAGAGTCTGTAAGACTGGCGTCGTACCATCACACGCAAATCCGAAACAGAAACGGAAGGCAAGTGTGAGTACTTTCGCACCATTAGCTTAATAGCTCATGCAACCAAGACACTGACGATAATAATAAACAGAGGAATGGAGAATCAAAACTGACGCTCTGTAGGACGATGATCAGTAGGAAACGTAGAGTACCATATAGGCAGCAGGGAAATTACGCTTGGTAATAGATGGGAGACTGAAGAATAGTCAAGACACATCCATACGATTTGTCAACCTAGAAAAAGCATTAGACATTATACAGTGCAACACAGTGTTCGAGATTCTGAGAAAAATAGGGTAAGCTATACGGAAAGACATTTACAAGAACCAAGAAGGAATAATAGGATTGCAAGTCCAAGAACGATGTGCTCGGACGAAAATACGGTATAAGACAGGAATGGATGTGTTACCCCTACTGTTCAATTTATACAGCGAGGAAGTAATGACGGAAATAAAAGAGAAGATCAAGAGCCAGATAAAAATTCAGAGTGAAAGGATATCAGTGAAAGAAGGCGTTTAGACCGGTATTAGACAATCACAGTTATGATCGTATCCTTGACAAAGCAATATCATCAAATTTTCATGCAATTTCTTTGACATAAATCTTTGGCGCTAAAATGGGTATTACACTGTCATATTTTACATCATATTTCAAGATAGTGGACAATAAAAACTTGTAATCAGTTGCAATTGCTACCACCACAGTTACATTTTGTGGAAATTTGGACGAAAACGAAAGGGTGGAAAAAGAAAGCGTACTTGGGTGAAAATGTGAATTTACGTAGTGACAACAAAAACATTAAGAAGAATTTGTTGCAGGGCTGCAAGCGGAAGACATCAAGTCATATATAAATGGATGCCACAACGTATCTGTATTTACTCAGTAAATTGGCGCGTCACATCACAAAACAGAATACGAGCATAAGAAATGCTGAAGACAGGGTTACAGCGACACTGCGTTTTCTTGCTACTGGAGAGATCTATTCCAGCCTCAAGTACAGTACTCGAATGCCACAGTGCGCTTTAAGCAAATTAATTCCTGAAACGTGTGAATCAATTTTTAACGCAGTGAAGGATGAATATCTGAAACTAAATAAATGTTTGGTACACAACATGGGCATTAAGAACTATTTTTAATAATTGTATAATGATTATGCTCCAATGTGGGATTCGAACCCCCTACCGTAGTGGCCGTGCAGACCGTGACTTGAGCGCCGCAGTCCTCTCGGCCACCGCGGCCGGCAGCGCTACTTCGAACTGCAGTGAACAGAAGACAAAATACTTTTATGATCAAATCTTCGGTAATGTCCTAGATTTGATATTTCTTTGAATGAAAGGCGGGATTTGTCGAAGTTCCCTATTACACTCTCAAGTTTCCTGGACGTAGATATTTGACTATCAACTTTGGCAAAGATACATGATCATGTTATATCGGCCATAGTGAAAGTGAAGAAACGACAAAAATCATAAATAAGGAGACGTAGGAAAATGAAAATGCAAGAAACATAGCATCAAATTTGGTGAGCACGAAGTAGACGAAGTTGAAGGGATCTTCTACCTTGAAACCGCGCGGAATGGCCTCGTGGGCTTAGGCGTTTTCGCCGGATGTTCGAATCCTTCCTCGGGCAAGGGTGTGTGTGTGCGTTTGTGTGTGTGTGTTTTTTCGTGCATAGCATAAGTTAGCTTAAGTAGTTTTCAAGTCTAGGGACTGATGACCACTTCAGTTTGGTCCCATAGTTTAACAAACATTTTAAGATTTTGTCTGAGCTAATTACGGAGGTAATTTACTTAACCCTCACATAACTGCACATAATCATCAATTTTACATTTATTTCCATGGTGACTTTAACAAATCCGTCGTATATCAAAAGATAAAGCTACATATGATACAAACTCAATCGCCAAACCCTACATATAGATGGACCACCTATTCAGTGAGGTGACAAAAGTCAAGGGATACCTCCTGATATCTTGTCGGATCTCCTGTCGTCAGGCAATGAGTAGCAACTCCTAGTGGCATGGACTCGACAAGCGTTTGGAAGTCCTTGCAGATGTCCTTGCATACTAAATGTGCCTTGCTGCGGTGCGTGCAGCATTTCGCCACTGGAAGTTCGAGTCCTTCCTCAGGCATGGGTGTGTGTTCCGTTCTTAGGATAAGTTAAAGTAGTACGTAAGCTTAGGGACCGATGACCATTGCAGATAGGTCCCATAACTTTACAAACATTTAAACATTTGAGAGATGGCAGTCCATCTCTCATCTTTATTGACTAATTCAACGTCCTTAGTGTAAGTTAGTTTAAGTGGTTTGTAAGTCTAGGGACAGATGACCATAGCAGTTTGGTCCAATAGGTTTACAAGCATTTGAACGCTTGAATTTGTTACCTTGGAAGTAAAACATCCCACGACAAACGCAGCAAGGAAGTCGTGAAAGTCAGACTAGTGAAGGCAGAGATAGCATTCATTGGCAAGAGAAGGCCTTAATTTGAGAACGGCATTTCTGATAATCTACGTTTGGAGCACAGTGTAATATGGTAGTGAATCATGGGTCCTGCGAAAAACAGAAAAGAAAAGAATTAAAGTCTTTCAGATGTGGTAATATAGAAGAATGTTGTTAACTAAGTGGATTGATAAGATAACGAATGTGAAGGTCGTATAGAGAATCAGCGGAGAAAGTAACACGTAGAAAAACGGTGACGAGCTACATCTACATAGATACTTTGCAAATCACATTTAAGTGCCTGACAGAGGGTTCATTAACCACTTTCATAACCTTTCTCTACGTTCCATTCTCTAATATCACGCGGGAAGAAAGAACACCTAAATCGTTCCGTTTTCCATCTGATTTCTCTTATTTTATTGGGACGGTCATGTCTCCCTAAGTAGGTGGGTGCTAGCAAAATATTTTCACATTCAGAAGGAAAAATCGGTGATTGAAATTTCGCAAATAGATCTCGCCGCAACGAATAACGTCGCTCTTTTAATGATTCCACCTCAAATCGTGCAACATTTCCGTGACGCTTCCCCCCCCCCCCCCCCCTGTAACGTGATAAAACAAAACGAGCTGCCCTTCTCTGAACCTTCTCAATCTCTTCCGTCAGTCCCACCTGGTGAGGGTCCCACACTGGGCAACAGTACTCCAGGAGAGGACGCACAAGTGTGATGTAGGCAGTCTCTTTGGTGGAGCTGTTGTATCTTCGAAGTGTGCTGCCAATGAAACGTAACCTTCTGTTCGCCTTCACGACAATATGTTTTATATAACAAGGGACAGGATGATAGGCATGTGTTGAAACACCAGGGAATTATTTCCATGGTTCTGTAGTGAGCTGTAGAGGTTAGAAACTATAGAGGAAGTCAAAGGCTACAAATATCCAGCAAATACAATGGCTGGATAAAAAATAATGGGAAAATTGCTAGGGGGAGTTGGAAAATAAGTTTCCCATGTCGACTGTGGTCAGAGTTGCGTATGAAAGGAAAAAGATAGAATGAGACATTAAAGATTTCTACATAATTTCCAAGTACATTGTGACATTTGTCTACCCGCTTTATAAGCTTAAAAAGCCTTCCAGGATAAAATCATGGCGTTTCATATGGAATAAGCATTGAACGGCTTTTGCTGCCAAAGCGTCTTCCGTCGAGAGTCTTCTTCAAAGACGATGGAAGATGGAAGTCCTTTGTGCGAGATCAGGACTGTATGGCGGAGGGTGTAGGCGCTCCCATCCAAGAGTTGCAATGTGGTTTTGCGTTGTCTTCACCGAGTGTGGTCTCGCAGTGTCATCCAACAGCAGAACGTCAGATCTGAGACGTTCAGACAGCTTTCTCCGAATCACCTCTTTCAATTTCGACAGAGTGGCACAGTAGCGCGCAGCATTCATGGTTGCATCCTCCAAAAGTCCAGCAGCAAAACTCCGTGGGCGTCCCAGAAAACGGTCAGTAGCACTTTACCTGCAGACGGAGTGCCTTCGAACTTCTTTCGGACAGATGAGGACAGATGTTTCCACTCCATAGCCATTCAACGCTTCTTCCGTATCTTTTGCCAAATATCCGGGAGGCGTCGTATATCAACTGTTCTATTTCGGTAGATGTCCCGTATTGACCGCCCTATGGCACGGTTGTAATTTTTGGATGTTATATTGGAACCGTCACAATGCTTCGTACATGTTATCAGACAGATAGTAATCAGAGGGTCTCATGTCGGGTGAGGATGCTGGAAGTTCCAGAATCTCCCATTTCCGGCGTGGATAGCAGCAGCTGCTGCTGACGTCACCCATATCAAGCGGGACATCAGCACAGTGACGTGCATGTGGTATACGACGCCTTTCGGACATTTGAAAAAAAGGTCATAAATAACGGGGACAGTTATATTGAAGGTTGTAACTGTAAGTACCACAGTCAATGAAGTTATTTCAGAGAAAAAATAATAGTTCTCATTACTCTTTATCCTGCCTTTGTATTTGAGGACGTATGATACAATATCTACGCTGAAATGAAGAGCTTTGCGTGGTCAGACAGATTACTTGATTAACATATGCTATGTTTACTTTCTTGTCTCCTTAATACACATGTAGTCGAAGTACATCTCAACACCGATTAAATATTTGCCGTCTTATCGCAGTTGGAGCACAAGATCTCACTTAACTGGTATCCTAGATGAGCACATCCACGGAAAAAAAATCGCAAGCCCCTCTGCTACTGCTGTTCGCCTCTGAAACAAGCTGTCCTGCATTCTGCGCATAATTAAATGCCCTGTTGCCTTTAAAAAGAAGTTGAAGCTCTTCCTTCGGTCACTTTCATAACGTTCCCCAGAAAGTGAAGTATATGACAATTTTCTCTGTGTTAAATAACAAAGCAAATGTTCTCATCTTCTTTCATTTACACTTATCTCTCTTTTCATTTCTCAGCCAGTCACATTACTTCCTTTCCCTCTTTCTCCACTACTCCCATGCTGATTACTGCTAGCCTTCATTGTTTAAATCCGCCTTTGTGTTACTTATTTTTATTGTTTTACTTTTCAAGAACGAATGTAATTGTGTTACTTTTTCCCTTTCTGCATGGTAGTCATTGCCATATATTTTATAACGTTGTACACTTCTCAACCGCTCATGGCAAATTATGAAGATTGTCTAGTTAAATGCAAGTGAAAACATTTTGATTCTAATCTTACCCCGTTAAAATAAATACATATCGTTCACCTTCCTATCACTTGTTACCATTCCTCCAAGGGTACCATAATAAATTCGCCATATGATTTTTTTATTTGAAAGTAACAGATGTTTCCCATTGTCCACTATGTATCTACTTTCCGAATTAACGAAGATAGCTAGTGAGCCGGACAGACCGAATGTGGATTTTTGGTAGTTTTACACATCCAACCAGATGAATACCGGGCTGATAGCCTCGTCCCGCTTCAGGTACAAACTATTCAAATATTTACCCTCCGCCGGCTGCGGCGGCCGAGCGGTCTGCGGCGCGCCAGCCACATTCTGCACGGCCGCTACGGTCGGGAGTTCGAATCCCCCCTCGAACATGGATATTTGTGTCGTCTTTAGTATAAGGTAGTTCATAAGTAGTTTGTAAGTTTAGGAACCGATGACCCCGTAGTTAAGTCCCATAAAAAAAATTAAAAAAAAAAAAATGAGCGTATGGCTTTCTTGGCCGGAAGATCCCTTACGGGATTGTTCGGCCGCCTGAGTGTAAGTCTTTCTATTTGACGCCGCGTGGGCGACTTACGTGCCAATGATGAGTACGACAACACACAACACCCACTCCCCTGCAGGGAATCGAACCCGGGCCTCTTGCGTGGTAGTCAGTGACTCTGCCACTGAGCTACGGAGGCGGACAAAACATTTCATCATTTTTATTTACACTCCGTTGATAGCCATTTACACCAATACAGATGGTTGTGCATTGACAGATCTGTCATTTCTAGTCTGTTGCTTCTTGTGGACAGCTTTCCGGCATGATTAAGCGTCCACGATTGGAATTAGCAGGCGCCCTGCACATAGTAGCCGAAAACAGCGGCGTTTACGTACTGTTGTCAGTGTTAAGAGTCAATAACACAGCGTGACGTGTGACAACTGAAATCAATGTGGGGTTTGCGACGAACGTATCCGTTAGGCCAGAGTGGCGCAGTTTGGTGTTAACCGACTATGGCAGCTAACGACCGACTCTAGTGCGTTTGCTGTCAGCATATCGCCTGCAGTCATTCTCCTGGACTAGTGACCCGTTGGATCCTATACAACTGGAAAACCGTGACTTAATCAGATGAGTCCAAATTTCAATTGGTAAAATGTGATGGTATGTTTCTCATGTGGGGCAGACCCCACGAAACTATGGACCCACGCCAAGCGGTCTAAAGCGCCTCGCTGTGG
Source organism: Locusta migratoria (assembly GCA_026315105.1). Lineage (NCBI taxonomy): Eukaryota > Metazoa > Arthropoda > Insecta > Orthoptera > Acrididae > Locusta > Locusta migratoria. The sequence goes on along the minus strand of CM048755.1, from coordinate 475,729,137 downwards.
AGCGCGCGGTTGCTCGCCGTCAGAGGTTCGAGTCCTCCCTTGGAGATGGGTGTGTGTGTGTGTGTGTGTTGTACTTAGGTTAGTTCACCTTAGTTTAAGTAGTTTCTAAGCTACGGACTGATGACCAAGCAGTTTGGTCCGATAGATTTACAAACATTTGAACATATTTTCTATGAACCCAAGATGTCAACAAGGCACTGTGCAAGCTGGTGGTGGCTCCGTAATTATGTGAGCTGCATGGCATAAACTTAGTCCTCTTGTCAAATGAACCGATCATTCACTGGAAATGGTTCTGTTCAACTACTTGGAGGCCATTTACCTTTTATAGTCCCCTTGCCTCGAAGCACTCGGTAGCGTTGTTTTCTGATGAGTCTAGCCTGGGTGTAACTATTCCCTGGGTGTAACTATTCTCTATTATTGAAGCCGCCGACACATGAAGTTACTTTTATTTCTCCGCACACATACGGATAGCAAATATTTTTGGCCAGTTCGTTTATCACATTAACCTTCACTGCAAAAGCCAGAATTGTACAAACTGCACAATATCAGGTAGTGTTATCAATACAGAACTACTTCAGTAATTTAACACCTCAACACGGTAGTTCACAGCTATTTACGTGTGACAATAAAACAGTCGCAGAATAGATCTTGTTGTCTGCATAATTAATCGAAAACTAATGCACAATAAATGACAAAAACATAATTAACACAGCTGATGAATCACAATGAAGATTTAACTATTGGGCCTTTTGTTTTAAATGAGCGCAAGCGGTACTTTGCCAGACATGAATGACATAGGTGTTACTCGTTACGTTTATAACCTCAGACTGCCTGAATTGTTGATTTTTCCGTTTATTTATAGAAAGGCGTACAAACAATTTTGTGATCTAGGAATCGGCAGAATATTTTATAAAACGGCTAGGTTACAATTTGACACTTGGATTAAAGTTATGTTGCTATTACTTTTTGGTTTATGGAAAATATTGCTGAAATAGAAATTAATAAAGTATCTGGATTCAATTATTGTTCCGCACGGGGATTTCCTGATAATTTGTAACTGGCAGCCATATTAAATAAAATCATTAATTGTGTAAAATAATTCCACTTTATAATTAGTGCATAAACCAATTCATGTGGCACATCAAACTGGCATCAATATTAAATAAAATCATTAATTGCGTAAAATAATTCATCTTTATAATTAGTGCATCAACCAATTCATGTGGCACATCAAAATAAAGAGGGAAACAGCGGCAAGAAAAGTATGGAGTCAAAGTACGGAATCTAACAACAGTTTAAGAGTAATTGGCCCTGAAAGTTCGTACTGGTATCAAGATTAAATTATATTTATTATGTAAGATAACAAGTTTTAGTTAATTCCAGAAACTTTACTATACAGAGCAGGTGCTAAGCTTTTTAATATGGCTCATTATATTGAAATATGCAGATTTCCGCACTAGAAATTTGACAAGGGAAATCGTAGACACGTCTTCATTTAACAGTATTGCAAAATTGCTACAATTTCGGACTTAACTGATTATCGTAATGTGTTTCTATTGTTTCAAAAAATATACTGAATAATTAAATTACATGGGGAAGACATATTTACATATTGGCTGTTGTTAGTATGCCTAGAAAAAGATTATCTAAAATTATTGGCGGTAGAAATGCAGCAGGCGAGGTGAGGATGCTGACTTTGCTTTGTCACAATGTCAATGAGACACACTTGTTCGCGAATGGTTTTAGAGACATTCTGGACAGTTCCAGAGAATGATTTAGCTACTCAAATCTCCCGAAATAAATCCCATGGAACATTTGTGGGACAGCATCGAAAGATCATTTGGTGCACAGAATCCTGCACCGTCAACACTTTTGCAGTTATGAAGGGTATAGAGGCAGCAAGGCTCAACATTCCTGCAGGGGACTCCCTAAGACTTTTTGAGTCCCTGTCTCGTTAAGTTGCTACACTTCGCCGGACAAAAGGAGATCCGCTACGATATTAGGAGGTATCCCGTCACCGTTATCATCTCAGTGATGTCAGCTTCCATTCAGTGAACCTTCACTCCACGCATCATTACGGTTTTAGACAAAATCGCTCGTGCGTAGTAACTTAGCTTGCCCTCTTCTCACATAACATCGCTAGTGTGAAACTCATTTTGCCCTTTTCTCACATAATGAAGGTCAACACAGACGGTCCATATTCCTTGATTTGTGTAAATCGTTTGACAAGGTCCACCACTGCAACCTCCTGAGGAAGTTACGACCATATGGGATACGTTCCCTTATATGTAAGTGGCTCTAAGACTTTTGCCCAGTACGTTGTCCTCGATGGGAAATGCGCATCAGAGATACGGTTATTGTCCGGATTACCGCAGGAAAGGGTGACAATACCGCAGTTATTCTTTACCTACATAAATTATCGGACGGATAGGGCGAGTAGTAATCTGCGTTTGTTTGGTGACAACGCTGTAGTGTGCGAGAGAGTGTTGTCGTTGAACGACTTCAGGTGGATACACGATGACTTAGAAAAAAATAATTCTTGTTGTTGTGAAGAATGGCAACTATTGGTAAATATCCAAAAATGTAAATTAACGCAAATGGGAAGAAAAAGCAATCATGTAACGTTCGAATACAGCATTCGAAGCGTGCTGCTTGACACAGTCACGTCGATAAAACATCTAGGTGTAACTTGCAAGGATTTGAAACTGATCGAGCACGAGGACAACTGTGGGGACAGGAGTGGTCGACTTCGACTTAGTGCGAGAATTGTCAAATGTAATGGACTCCGCGTATGGAACACTTGTGCATCAAATTGAAGATTGCTTATGTGTCATCTCTTTCCAGTGGTGGTGCTGCAACAAAAACGGCACCGTACCCAGGATGAAAATTTTCGATGTTGTACCTCCTACACTATCCCATTCTAATTTCAGGGTGTTTTCATTATGTGCAAAAATTGCGAATTGGTAAGTTGCGGTTGGTAAGTTGCGGTTGCATGCGTGTTTTAGACAGTTGGCGTGAATCTCTTGCCACAGCCGTGCCTACCGCAACACTCCCATCCCCCTCTTAAAAAATATTACAATGTCACAAATACTGACTCCTCCCTATCTCGGAGATGTCTGCTGCGAAAGGTCCCTCAGCTCCACTAACTTCCGAGGCTCTGGCGTCGAATATTTCGGAGTAAAAGCTACGCCAAGTTGTTTCAGTTTTGTAATTAGCTGAGCCTGTTATGCCATCTCTGTCGAAGACGGTGGATGATCCCCCTGCGGAGAACTTTACGCTATCTGTTCTGGTACACGCAGATGCAATCCTTAGGTTTGATATCTCCACTCCTCGGTTGCTGAAGCTAAGTTCCCTCAGAGCCGTCTCCATCCCTCGGCCTCATCTATGGACCTTGCAATGGATTGAAGTTTGGAATGGAGGATGGGTCTAACGTATTTTTATCTCACTTTAACAGAGGGCTCGAGCATTCAACTTTGATAATTTGAATTTAAATCGTATTGAATCTGGATTACGTCTTGGCGCTCTCCATCGGTATAGGTATGATTCAGACGTGGATGGTGTATTTTCGCAGGAAGTTATCTCTCTGGGTTTCAGAGACTTTTTAATGTAGTCTTAGAAGATTTCACGGATACAGCTCTATTTTACCTCGAAGGGTTCTCCATTACGTATTTTCGCAGGAAGTTATCTCTCTGGGTTTCAAAGACTTTTTAATGTAGTCTCAGAAGATTTCACGGATACAGCTCTATTTTACCTCGAAGGGATCTCCATTACGAATTTCGATCTTCTTGATTCTGGTCCTGAACAGGTTGTACTTTATACACTTCACGCGCCTTCTGGTACTGGCAAAATGGTAGCGGGTTCGAAATTTTACAGCGAGGAACTGCCTTATCCTTTGTGTAATAATCCTAGAAATATTCTGTTGATCAGATATGTTAACAGGGTGTTTCGTCCCTTTGATAAGATTGCTCGTTATAACTTTAATCGTAATCATAAGGAAATGGTGAGAGTGATACTATTGGGGAAATTGGTACTTGATTTCCAGAAATACGTAAATTTCACATGCACACTCAGCCACCGGCCGCTACTACGCCGGATCCAGCTGTCACCGCACTCAACGTAGTTTTCTCTGTAGTGTAGTTGTTTTGCCTTGGCCTAGCGCCACGTGCAATAGTTTATTGTATGTTTATTTGTTCCATTATTATACTTGTTGTTTGTAGTCCCTACATGACTATCTGTTTTCTTGACGTTGTGTTGTTGTACGCCCAGAAGGATCTTTCGTTTAATAAACCGTCGGCAATTTGAGGAGTTGTTATCTTTCCTGCAGATCGCAGGACTTAACAGTATACAAGTTGCAGATGGTCCAATAACAACAAATCAAGTCAGGTTAGATCAGGCGAACGTATCGGCGAACCTCCTCTCCCTATTCACTTTCAAATGTTTGTAGAGCTTATGGGAGTTATCTATGGGGTCATCAGTCCCTAAACTTACAAACTACTTGCCGGCCGCGGTGGCCGAGGGGACTGAGGCGCTCCAGTTACGGTCTGCACGGCTACTACGGTCGGGGGTTCGAATCCCCCCTCGGGCATGGATATTTGTGCCGTCCTAGTTCGTAAGTAGTTCATAAGTAGTTTGTAAGTTTAGGGACTGATGACGCCGTAGTAAAGTCCCATAAGCTATACAAACATTTTTTACAAACTACTTATGAACTAGTGAACTAGTTAATACTAAGGACGGCACAAATATCCATGCCCGAGGGGGGATTCGAACCCCCGACCGTAGTGGCTGTGCAGACCGTGACTGGCGCGCCGCAGTCCCCCCCCCCCCCCTTATTCAATTTTCTGGGAATGTTTGATCCAGATGTTCTCAAACCCTCATCCAAAATGAGGATGAGTTTCATCACGTTTTCATCTTGTTGGTACCACCTCCACATAACAGCTCTTTGAGGTTCCCTTGGTTAGAATCATAGTAATAATGGTACCGTCATTTATATTACACAGATAGTTGTATTAGAACTGTTTTTTTTTTTTTATATATTTCGACTGGGACGTTTTCAAACCAGCTTCCTTTGCCTCGAACTGATATATCTACCGACGTGTATCAAGGTTTGGAACACGATCACGTAATCACTCTGAAAAACGGGATTGGACGTTTCTTTGTCTCCTCCTCTACGGTCTCCTGCTGTGTGACTTCGGATAGATGGATTGTGAAATCTGACGGTTACTGTAGCCATTTTTGCTAAACATTTTCTGTAAGTGGCTCAGTTCCTTCTATATTCACGTATTCACACATATGTGTGCGGCCTGATCAGTCACCTCGGTATTCCCTCCTCTCATCACAGGAATGAGCGTGTGTAGTGCGCACTTCAGTTGGTACTCTTTATCTTCACTGTTGACACACAGCTTAACTTGCATAGTAGCACTTGCTTTGATGTAGTGGGAATCGGAATTACGTATCTCATTATCGTATGTGCCGTACGCCTGCTCGAAGTAATCACCTTGCACATATTCGATTTTGTACTGTAATATTCCAATTTGTTGCATCCTTTAATTACATTACTAGCACTTATTTTTAAATTCACATCTATATTCTATGTCGGTAATTGGATTATAACATCTTATGTATGCCATGTCATGTGCGTGGTCATTTGCTCCAAGTTTGTTTAACTAATGGACTAAACTGCTTAGGTCATCGGTTCCTCCATTTAAAATGATTTATTCTAAGGGCAGTATACATGCCAATGCCCGAAGGAGAACTCGAACCTCCGGCGGCAGCGGTGGCGCAATCCGTGACATAGTGTCTTAGCCCGAGCGGTGGTTCCCACGAGTCCCGTTCATTTGCATTTGTGTTAATTCAGTGGGCTCTGTACAACACAAGAGGGAAAGTCACTGATACCATTATCAACCTTTAATGTACTTAAGAAAACGTATATTAAAAATGAAATGCAACTTAATTATAGTTTCTGCTCTTTAGAAAGAAACTGAAAACTGTTTTACAACCTAATATTCAACTAGTGTGAAGTATCTTCTATTATGAACGTGCTATGTTTCTATGCAAGTTTTCAAAGTACTTCAAATATTTATGACTGTCTTATCTGTGATATTTTATTCACGCATAGAACATGACTTTTGGACGGCCGAGGAACCAGACAAGTCTGTAGATAGATGAAACAGGCTAGATATGACACGCAAATTGGTGTACAGACGAGATTGTATTTTTTTATAAACATGTAATGATGAATTATAACTATACTTAACCTGCTCCTGAACACTTTCAGCTCTGGAAATAAGATATTTCCCATATGTTCATATTTTTGCGTCGTATAATTTCGCAATCTCAAATTCTGCACAGTACGTAACAGTTAAATATACTTTCCATTATTTCGAAAAAAATTCTTCACGTCAGCAAAAATATAGAAATGGGTGGAAGAAAGATCAGTATTACATATATGGGATGGGTGGTTAAATATCTCCCTGTGTAATGCCTGCACAAAATATCTTAATCATCGTAATAGATAAGCACACTGAATACTCATCTACAGCGATAAATATAATAAATGTTTTCATCCAAGATATACAGACAGAGAGGAAGTAGTTTCTGAACTTTTAACGATAGCCGTCTCTCTCATCCCCCCTCCCCCCCCCCCCCCCCCCCAACATAGAACGCACAACTGACACGGACGAGTAACTTCCCGTTCCTCGACTATTATAAGCTTGTAAACATTCATACAGTCTGCCTTGGGCTGTAATTTAAACACGACATTTTCTTTCGCCTTTAAGAAGAAGATATACTACTCTTTAAATTCTACTGACTTTAAGAATGTGGCAGAACTTTTGATAACCATACTTAGAGTAGATGTGATAAAATTATGAAAGTTAGTCTTTTTCCTGCTTCCAGGAGCGGAGGATTTTGTTGGACCGAACGCTGTAACTGTTGCCAGGAGCTTGTATCGGGTAAAGCGCCTGGCAGTGTCATATGTCAAAGCCAAGCACACAGCCAAGCGCTCGCAACTTTCTTCTTGGAAAGAAAGCTGCAGATGAAATAAACGGCCAAGAATAAAGTTGATGCGCTTTTCTGGAAGCGTTTGTCTGAGTTTTAGCAGTTCGCAAAAGAAAAAATGCTGCAATAAAATATTATAGTATAAGTTATCATTTTCTGATCCTCTGTTTTTTCTCCTCCAACATTCTCAATGAAGACAGAAGGAAAGTAATGACTGGTCATTCACGAAACGTGGATGTCGAAATGGCTGTTATTTAGTACTGAGTGAGAAAAAAAATGTTCAGGTGTTTGTAAATCTACTCTGGTCATCAGTCACTAGGCTTACAAACTACTTAAACTAATGTATGCTAAAGACAACAAATTCACCCATGCCCGAGGGAGGACTCGAACCTCCGACGGCGAGCAGCGGCGCGCTCCGCAGCTAGGTGCCTTGGAACGCTCGGCCACTCCACCGCGGCACCGAGTGAAATTAAATTATGAGAGGATATGTCTACCACTATTGGTAGAGTCAATAATTCCGCATTAACAGTGATAAATCAGTTTCACGCTCTAACAAGTGCGTACACGTGTATGATTCTCAGTTGTAAAAATAAAAAAAGAATATTACAGTATGTAGGATATTCCCAAGTCATTTGCTTATATTTGTAACATACGTGGTGTATTTGTTAGAGATGTGTGTATCAATCAAGAATAATAAAAAGACGAGAGCAGTGGAAAAGAGAACAGATGTAAGAAAAAGTCGGTGTTCTAGGGAGTCAGTTTGAGACTTTAAATTAATGGTGTCGAGTGCGGTAGTCATTAGGAATCAGTTTATTGTCGTGAAAGCAACTTATCGGTGCAGAAATATAAGAAAACGTCAGATTTCGTATTAGACAAACCCTATTATTTACTTTTAGAAATATCAAACTGAATTTTTGTATTTAGCGGTAAGCTTGCAGACGGTATCGAGACATGGTAACCTTACAGCATGCACATTCATTGTCCTATGTTTAAAGAATACATATAGGGCTTGTAAGGTCGGAGCACTACACTTTCAGTATCAGATACAAATAGAGGTACTAGCAAAACCACAAAAATTATTGTTCGGTGTCTTGTAATAGCTTGATATACAGAACACTGCTTTGTAAATAAATTATCATATTGTTACACACCAACCAATTAACTACAGTCTCGTTCTTCTATACGATATATGGGCACAAACTAACGACCAGTGACATGTAAAAACGTTCCCCAGAGGAGAAATTTATCCTTCTCTTACAACAAGATCCACTACTGCGACGCATCAAATAGAAATGTATTTGGAGTACTTCTAAAAGAGTCATTCTAGTGATGACGTGAGAAGTAATTTAGAGATTAACCGGCTGGGTAGGGCAGCAACAGCTATTCTGATTACAAAAACAGTGTAGGGTAGCGGGTGTTTAATTTCTTGTGGCCCTTGTCCCTATAAACGTTTAGGAATGTTTTTATGTATGTTTCGTCTACCACTGCCTTCATAGAGCCTGAAAATTAATGTTATGAGCAGCCAGAAAGCGCTGGGGAACATACTACACTTAACTTCCAGTCAGCTGTTCCACACATGAAGTAATCGACACTGAAATAGAATGTTTCTGATCTCTCTTCAAATCAGAGGACTCGGGAAATACGACGCAAGTGAATTTCTACAGTTGTTAATGAATTTGTTAATCATTTTCCAGAAAAGTGACACACACATATCTTTAAATTTTCAGTAACTTTTTCTTCTCTCTCAACAGCACTCGAAACTGTTCAGATTCATATTTAGTGTTCACCTCATACGTGGAGAACGTGTCTGACCAATTTCCACCCGTATTTTCAAATGTCTTCGGGCTGTAGTTCGAAATAAAACATAGAAAAGTAATTAATTCACACGTTTACGTCTTCAAAGTTTAGGATATTGCACAACCGAGCGATAAGAACTAACGCCAGCAATCTTTGACATACATTAGAATCTAGACGTGACTAGATAATCTACAAAGCTCTGCACTTTTCTTTTTTTTCTCACGACTGATGTGGACTGTATGCGATCTTGACTTGAAGTGAACCCCTTTCTACACACGCCGTTTCCTTACATTGGCTCGGCACAGACTGTCAAAACATTAGTCTATTGGTAGCTTTCAAAGCTACAGCCATTTTTTATGCAAAGTATTAATATCTCAGTAATTCCCTAATTTTCCTCCTTATAATGTGTATTGAAACAAATATTAAGTATTTTTTTTTCAAATAAATATCTCAGAAATTTTGACTTCTACATTTTTTGAATTGCAACTTAGAATGGGATACGACTTATGAACTGGTCCTATTCTAAATTCCCGTACTTTTCTCTTAATCGAATCTGTCTGGAATTTAGGGCTGCTTCATCGTTCTGCTCAGTAATTACAGTACTTTAGTATTAAATCTGTACTTAATCCCAAGAGGCACTTAATCTACAGTGATTTTATATTTTCCAATAACAAAATTTATATTTTGTGAGTAGCTTTTGCAATTAATAAAATATAATACGGGAAACACTTCTCCGACTGTTTTACATTACACCACAAGTAAATCTAAAATTTCAGTTTTGTAGCTTTAATATTGCGGGTATTAGAAATTATGTGTGCAGTCTTTTGTGGGCACAGCTACATGGCATGTGCACATCACGTGCTACTTGGTATGTGTACGGGAGATGTAGGCAAACCTGATTTTCCTGTGTGCGATGTTCTGCGTAATGGAGTAGGAGCAATAATTGTAAGCCGACAGACAACAACCTACTTTTAACATTAGATTATAAAAACATCTTATAATTTGTTTTGCCCTGCTTTCCGATTCCAGTATAGACTCAAATAGATAAATATAGTCTAAAGGCCTACAAAATCACACTTGCAAACATCACAAAAATACTCAGTACATAAATGTAGCTGAAAGTGAGAATAGGTTCTCAGAAAACGCTGTGCTCAGCATGAAAAAAATACGTAACTAGTGCAGTTTTCCATCATTTAAACCAAGTGTCAAACTTTCCAAAACATCGGTAATTATTAAAGAAATTAAGATATTTTAGTAAAAGATGGTGTGTAGACGTATCTTCCGGCTTTGTTACGATTCATGATTTCAGCTTTACGCTCCAATCGTCACATCAGTCTTTTAATGTGCTTCTGACCATATACTTACCGTCGATCTTTGTTTACATACACTCCTTGTTCTTGGCAATGACATCTGTATTTTGTGGAAGGTTACCACACAAAATCCGCTGTTGTGTGTGACCGTATCGTACTATACATTTTATTAGGTATGTATTCACCACTCCCATGAACCACAGATATTGTCGAGGTGGGGTTGCTTGTTTGCGTCAACGATACAGTACTGTAGGTGCAACCACAGCGTAGGGTACCTGTGGAGTGGCCATAAGAGGAGCAGTAGTCTTCACAGTAGTTGCAGGGGCAACAGTCTGAATGAGCCAGCCTTGTAACACCATCTCAAATGGCTTTGATATACAGTTACTTCAAACGGCTAAAAGTAAGGGGAAAGTAGAGTGGTCACTTTTCTCGAGGTCATGCAGCTTTACTGTATGAATATTGATGATGGTGTCTTCTTAGATAAGATACTCCGGAGATAAAATAGTCCTCCATTTGGATCTCTAGACGGGAACTACCCAGGAGAATGTCGTCATCAAGAGAAACAAAAACAGGCATTTCACGGATCAAAGCGTGTAATGTTCTGTCCCTTAATAAGGGAGGTAAGTTTGGAAAATTTGGAAGGAGAAATGGACAGATTGAAGTTAAATATGGTTGGCATTCGTGAAGTTCAGTGGCAGGATGAACTGGTCAGGTAAGTACAAATTCAGTTGGGTGCCACGCAGCAGTAGATCTAATAATGAATAAAAAGATAGGAATGCGTGTAAGTTACTATAAACAGCACAGTGAACGAACTATCGTAGAAAATATAGAAATGAAGCCAACACCGACCACAGTAGCCCAAGTTTAATGCCCAGTAGTTATGGCGATGATGAGAAGATTGAGAAAATGTATAATGAGAAAAAAGAATTTATTCTCACAGTTAAGGGAGAAGGAAACATAATTTTCATTGGTAACTGGAATTCGGTAGTAGGAAAAGAAAGAGAATGAAAAATAGTAGCCGCGGCGGAGCGGCCGAGCGCATTGAGGCGCTATGCTCTGATGCGCTAGGTCGATCCCCGTCGGGGGTTCTAATCCCCCTCGGGCATAGATGTTTGTGTCGTCTTTAGTATAAGGTAGTTCATAAGTAGTTTGTAAGTTTAGGGACTGATGACCAAGCAGTTAAGTCCCTTAAGCTTCACAAACATTTGAACATTTTTTGAAAAATCGTAGGTAAATATGGACTGGGGAAAAGGAATGAAAGGGTAGGTTGCATGGTAGAATTTTGCACAGACCACAATTTAATCAACAAAACAACTTCGTTTAGGCATCATGATAGAAGATTGTATACACGTAGGTTACAAGGGGACACCGGACGGTTCACATTGATTTAATAACTGTAAAAATAGTTTTTTAACTTTAAGACTATCCAACAAAAACATAAAATGTACAAAAATGCAAGTCTTCTGACGAATTCTATCCACGGAAAAAAGTTTTGAGTTCTCAAGAGAAACCAAGTCGGTTCTTTTAGTTAGTGTTCATGGAACCACATATTCAATACGTTTTCATAATTCGTTATCTAATTAATTATCTACCATTATTTATCGCTACTATATCAGTATTAAATATCTTTATTTCTATAACAAATATAATGACTTGGAAATCGCACCATAATATAATTTCATTAGAGTAAATACAATAGTCTGGCAATTTCATATCGATATAATGACGTAACAATTCTAATGTTCAAATGTTTGTTCAGTGTTCAAATGCTTGTAAAAGTATAGAACCAATCTATAGTAGTCATCAGTCTCTAGATTTACAAACCACTTAAACTAACTAATGCTAAGGACAACACACACACACCCATGCCCGAGAGAGGACTCAAACGTCTGACGGGCAGCAGACGCGCACTGCGCAGCAAGGCGCCTTGTAGCGCACGGTCGCTCCGGTGCGGCACAAATGTTTGTAAAGCTATGGGACCAAACTACCGTGGTCTTCGGTCCCTAGACCGTACTAACTTAAATCTATCTTGAGGACGCACCCATGTCCGAGGAAGGACTCGAACCTCCAACGTGAGCGACATAACAATATTTTATATTCCATTATATTTTATATTCCATATATTCCATTATGTAACCAAAAGTAATCACATCACTCAAATACGTATAAAGTTTTTTAAATATTCTTTTATGTTTCCATGTAATTGCCAGTCCATTTTATTTATTATAGAAATAATTACATATAATATTGATATAGACGCTATAAATGTTGGTAGATAACCAATTAGATAACAAATTATGAAAAGGTGTCGAATAGGTGGTTGCATGAACACTAACTTAAATAACCGACATGGTTTCACATGCGATTTCACTACTTTATAACGTGGAAGGAATTAGTCGCGAGACTTTCATTTTTGTTCATGTAATGTTTTTGATGGGACTTCTTTTCTTTTTGTGGGTAGTCCTTTTTTCTCATCTGATTTTCTTAAAACCCATTCCCTGTCTCTTTTGGTTTATCTCAGAGGCTTTGCTGTAACAATATTTGGGAAGTCTGGAAAGTCGACTATATTGTTGATGTTTAATCCTTTCAACATGTACACGTACAGCAATATGTGGTGGATAACTATAAAAATATCTAGAAGTTGGTCTTGTATTTCTCATCAGTGTGTGAATTTCAGAATACACCTAAGTAGCGGGTAAGATGTATCTTCCGGTGTTACGAAGTAGTAGTTGTTATTTTGCATGGTATTTATTGAATAATCAGTTTATTTTACATAACAGTAGTAGTTCAAAATTATTTTAGTCCATAAAAATAAGCCTTATTTTTAACTGTACACAACTGTATGATATGAAAATGGTTACACGTAATTGTATAAACCTTACAAGGAGACCACATGGGTACCGGATTTTACAATTTTTTGCTTTTTATGGTACGTGAAGTTCAGAACACAAATGCCAATCAGCCAAAGCCATTCGACGCAACTGTCAAAAATTCACGAGAAAATCGACTTCGAAATTTTTCAAGTACACGTAAGTACCAATAACTAAAACAATTGTTGTACCTGTTAGTGTAGCTCAGGTGGCAGCGTCTTAGTCTTACAACCATACAGTCAGTGGCTCGAATCCTGCAGTAACAACATTTTATTATTTTTTTTTTTTTTTCGTTATGTTCGAATACTTACACAGTTTTAATATCGAATTTTTTATGAAAAATGCACGTGTTTCTGTTTATTCGTAATTTCCTATATTTTATAAAATAATGATGGTTTCAATGACAAAGCATAAGTAACATTTTTTAAAGTATTGACTTCACTATTAGTTGACGACGGTAGTCTTTGATTGTTAAGTTTGTGCAGAGTTACGACGCTGTTTTTGGAAAGTCATCTCCATAGCTAATGACTTTCCAAGCAGCTAACCTACTCAATCATCGTTTTATGTGACGACAAGGTGTTCAGCTAGTCTACATACACATAAACAAAAACCGACAAAACACGTGGAACTAGATATCCCAAAATGTTTTATATAACTGAATTCGAAAACAACGAATATATATATATATATATATATATATATATATATATATCTTCACAGCGGGATTCGAACCACCGACGCTAACGTTGTGAGGCCAGAACGCTACCAACTGAGATACACCGGTAGATATTGTAACTTTTTTAATTATTAGTACTAACGTGTATTTGCAAAACATCAAAGTCGACTTTTCGAGAATTTTTGAGAGTTGCGTCGAATGGCTTTGGCTGATTGTTATTCAAGTTCTGAACTTCTGGTACCAAAAAATTCTAAAATCCGATACCCATGAGATCTCCTTGTTAGTCCTAGAATCATGCTAACAGCAACTTAGGAGAATAACAGCGTAAAAATAATTTCTTTAATTAAAAATAAAACAGCCACCAGTTGTAGGCATGCAGATGCAATACAGTGAGCTACTAACAAGGAGACTTTCAGGTCTAGGAAATTCACTTATGGATGAGACTTCGCATGTTAGTAATACATGCAAGGGTGTCCACTTATAGGAGCTGGTAAGGTGCACAATCCAGACAATTGCGAGAAAAAAGGCTCTGAAGTTGAACCGCAACTCATACATATGTTACATACAAGTCAATGAAACCCATACAGCAAGATAGCCAGAAATATATGCTGCAAATTTGACCTGATTTGGAGATGTTGCATTTTGGTTGCCCAACTGTGTACTTTTTAGCTTAAGAATTTTGCTGTAATACCAGTTGCAGTATAAATTGATGATTTCTCGTGCATTGGTAAGGAATGAGTGCTATTTTATAAGAATTGGGGAATATTTTTACATTACAATCTTTTAACCTCATTGCCCACAAAATAGTGTGATTTGGATGATGATGTCCTGGTTGGGTTGTTGAATGAAAAAAAAGAAAAAAAAAGTCCGAGCATTTAAGAAAGTTGTTGGTAAAATATTTATCTTATGTATCCACATTTTAGATCGCTCTGTATTGCAGACATCATTTAATACTGCTTCTAAAAAATAACTGAGACTGTACATAGAGATTAACATTGTTAACTAAATTTTCTGCCTATATTTAGATGATATATGACGTATTCTCTAAAGTGTCTCAGGCAATTATTGTCCTTCTTCAGGTATCTGTGCAGGAAACAGTTGCAGTACAATATACAAGTATAAATATTGCAGAAAATCTAGGTACAGTTACAGAATTAAAGGGGCAAAAGGTACAGTGTACACAAAGCGTTCTTGAAAAGTGTCATAATTTGAAAAACTGGTGGCTGTTCCCTTTTTAACCCATAAACCACAGTTGCTGCAATGGATAAAATATTCAATAATTTCTTTCATGGAAAAAATCTAGTCCGAGAGCGTTATTAATAACTATTTAAATAAAAACCGCGCGGGAGTAGTCGAGCGGTCTGGAGCGCCACGCTGCGGATCGCGCAGTCTCTCGTGTCGGAGGTTCGAATCCTCCCTCGGGCATGGATGTGTGTGTTGTCCTCAAGTTAGTTTAGCTTAGTTTAAGTAGTTTGTAAGACTAGGGACTGATGACCAACGTAGTTTGGTCCCATAGGATTATAAACATTTGAAAACATTTGAAACTTAAATAAAAGAGGAATTTCTTTAATTTTCACCCTTGTGGGCTCCAGCGGAAGTCCTTTTGGACAACAAACTCGTTTTGACACTATTATTTATTGAAACTGTAGTATAGTTCATACTGCATTAGTTCCGTACTTCGGTCCCCTCATATTTTTAAGATACAAATAAATAACTCCTATTCAGAAAGGTTTATAGACCTAATACTATTGCAAATGCGTAAGGGAAGACTTTCCTCTCCGGGGAACACCACCTTGACGAAGCACTGTCCGTGCGGGTGGAGAGGCTTGCGTATCCGCGTGAAGCAGAGGGCTATACCGAAGGTAGAGAACCTACTGCCGGAAAGGACTCAGCTGATGGATCAGACCAAGAGTGTCCCACAACGTCCCGTCTTCCGTATCCTCTCCCAGTCCTTTCCCAATTCCTTTACCAACCCAAGGTGTGATGCGATCCGTGCCGAGGGGTGCGTGGCACATGGGTGAATGTGTCTCGAACGGAGCCTCAGGGATACTGGGCGACCTCCCTGAGTAAGTAGCCTTGCACCACGCGGGGTTATCGTGGTGTGGACCATATAAATCCCCAAATCTCGTGGGACTAAGATGAACACGGAGAAAGAAAGTATTTTAAAAGAATCTGAGGGGCAATCTGAGACCTTAGATACTCAGACATCGGGATCAGGACCGATGGAGTGCACTCCTACTTCTGAATCAGGGTCTAGATCTGAGCAAGAAGTGGGAACCGTAACAGAGAAGTTGGACCAGATTAGGATTATGGCCTTGTCTGGAGCTCCGAGGAGGAAACTTCTGAAGGAACAGAAGCAAAAGGAAGGAAAAGAATGGCTTCCTAAGCATAAGTGGAGGGAATCAAAAGGGCTTGAGCCCAAGACCTCCAAAAAGAAACTGCCTCAGGTCGAAGGGGATACACAGACCCCCTCGACGTCAAAGACAGGTGGCAAGAGGGTTATGGAGGAATCTAAGACTTCCTCCTCTCTGGACAAACGTGAACCTGAAAGGCTGAGGCAGGAAATAGGGAAACAGACCTATAGTACTGCAGTCTCGGTCTTTAGAATGGCGGTTGTCCAGGAAGGATACCCACTGGTGAGCAGCTCGTGCAGATGGCCCTCTTTGAAGAGATTGGTGGAGGTCGGAGAGAAGTCCCTGAAGGCAATGCGAGAGCAAGGCCTGAAACTGTTTTCAGGGTTCTCGCAGGTCGCCGTCAGGGTAATCAAAGACCTTAAAGGCAATAATGGCAGCAAGATGGGGACTGGAAGTGCTGCAGATAAACCTGCAGCACAGTAAAGGGGCCACTGATGCCCTGAGCCGTCGCCTGGGGAGACAGGAGGTGGACGTGGCCCTGATACAAGAACGCTATTTATACAACGGGGGTGTATCGGGCCTCGGTGGTACTGGAGGTAAGCTGATTTATGCTAGAAATCTAAAAAACTCCAGAACATGCATTTATGTTAGAAATGGAATACCTTTCATACCAATGATGGATTTTTGTTCCAGGGACTTGGTGACCATCAGGATGCAGCAACGTGAGGAAGGCATCAAGAAGGAAATTGTTTTGGCCTCGGCATACCTTCCTTATAAAGACAGCTCTCCTCCTCCTTTGGAAGTGAGGAGACTGACAGAAGCCTGCCACCGGCAAGATTACGAAATGTTGGTGGGATGTGATGCCAATGCCCACAATCTATCGTGGGGCAGCAAGGACACCAACAGTAGAGGTGAGCACCTTCTTGAATTTCTCCTATCTAACAACTTGGAGATCCTGAAGAGGGGTGATGAACCTACATTCAGGAATAGTAGAAGGGAAGAAGTAATTGACATAACTTTTGGTTCCATGATGATGGGAAGTTATGTCAAACAGTGGCATGTGATCCTGGAGCCATCCTCATCAGATCACATGTATATTAAATTCAAGGTTGAAATGGGAACCAGACAGAACATTGGCTATAGGAATCACAGGAAAACGGACTGGGAGACATATAGGAGAGACCTTGACTTCAGCCTATCTGAAATTAAAACTTCGATAAGGAATCCAGCAGAGTTTGAGGAAGTAGCAGAGGCCGTAACCTCTGCTATAGTGACCTCATACCAGGACAACTGCTCAATCACTAAGAAGTGCACAAATAGGAGTGTGCCTTGGTGGAATAATAACCTGGAAATGCAAAGGAAACAGGTACGAAGACTGTTTAACCTTGTGAGGCGCAAAGGACAATGGGCAAAGTATCGTGAGGCCCTTGTCAATTACAACCTTGCCATCAGACGGGCAAAGGAGGCATCCTGGAAGGTATTCTGTGAGGAAGTGGAGGGCACGGCTGCTCAAGCGAGACTACATAAAATCCTCACTAGAGTACTAACTAATCCAGGAGGAACATTGAGGAAGGAGGATGGGGAGTATACAAAGACAGCACATGAAACGCTGGAACTGCTCCTAAAGACTCACTTTCCTCAATATACTCTTGGGGATAACTCAGACCAGAATGTGATTCCTGAGAGACAACGGTCCTCAGGTATTCGCAAAGAGGACTGGGATCTGGCCAAGGAGTGTGTCGATTTCAGTAAGGTCCGATGGGCGGTGGGAACATTTCAACCGTTCAAGTCACCTGGCCCCAATGGAATCTTTCCAGCTCTCCTGCAACAAGCGGGAGAAAATCTTATTAGATTCCTATGTAGGTTATTCAGGGTTAGCCTAGCAGCAGGAATCATTCCCAATGCCTGGAGGGCAGTGAAGGTTGTCTTCATTCCAAAGCCAGGGAGAATTGATCATACCAAGGCCAAGGATATGAGACCAATCAGCCTGTCCTCCTTCATTCTTAAGACATTGGAAAAGCTGGTTAATGTGCATGTTGGAGAAAGGAGGTTAAGTAGGGCTCCTCTACATTCAAACCAACATGCATATCAACCAGGTAAATCATGTGAGACAGCTCTCCACCAACTTGTTGGGAAGGTGGAGAAAGCACTATACTTTCAAGAAATAGCCCTCTGTATCTTCCTGGACATTGAGGGGGCTTTTAGCAACACGACCTTCGATTCCATGGTTAGGGCAGCAGAGGTGCATGACCTAGGGACCACTATATGTAGGTGGACTAGGGCCATGCTCAGTGGAAGAAAGGTAGAGGCTTCCATGATGAATGAAAAAATGGTACTCAACACCACTAGGGGTCGCCCACAAGGAGGAGTTCTTTCCCCTTTATTGTGGAATCTAGTGGTGAATGATCTCATTGGAGAATTAAACTCTAGGCAGTACTTTTGCCAAGGATACGCAGATGATCTTGTCATAGTAATACTTGGCAAATTTGCTGACACAGTGAAGAATATGGCACAAGGTGCATTGCACATTGTGCAAGACTGGTGCAGAAAACAGGATCTGGGGGTTAGTCCTAAGAAGACTGTTGTTGTACCATTCACAAGAAAACATATCAAACACTCAAGTTGGAATCTAAAGCTTTTCAATGAAGCGCTACCTGTGAAGGGGACAGTGAAATATCTAGGGGTTATCCTAGATGAGAAACTGACATGGACCCCTCACATTAGGAATATTTGCTCCAAGGCAAAAGGTACTTTAGTAAGTACCAGGAGAGCTTGTGGCAAAAATTGGGGCCTGAGCCCCAAGGGTATGCACTGGATATACACCACAGTGATTAGACCCAGGATCACCTATGGGGCGGTCGTGTGGTGGAAGAAGGTAGAACAGCAAGTTGCTGCTAAGGAGCTTGGTAAGGTGCAGAGACTAGCCTGCTTAGCCATAACAGGCGGAATTAGCAGTACACCAACTGCTGAGATGGAAACCATGCTGGATATGCCCCCATTACATCTTTGGGTCAAGATGGAGGCGGCAGCTGGTGCCTACAGACTCAAATCTGTCAACAACTGGAACTCTTCGGGATATCCAGAATCACACACTAAAATAGTGAGTGAGGTAAATATAGGAAAGGTTGGGGAAATGCCAGCCGACTATATTATAACCCCATACTGCTTCAACAAGCCTTTCAGAATAACAATTGGAAGTAGGGAGCAGTGGGAGAAAATAGTTCGACACCGTACGGGGGATATTGTCTGGTTTACTGACGGGTCGAAATCAGACCAAGGCGTCGGCGCCGGGGTATACGGGGTGCAGCCAAGACTGGAGGGCGTCATCTCTCTAGGGAAACTGGCCTCAACATTCCAGGCCGAAATCACTGCCATCAGGGCATGTGTGGAGGAGAATTTGCGTAGGTGCTACAAAGATCGTAGCATCTATATCTATTCAGACAGCCAGGCAGCCCTGAGATCACTGGCAGCTCCTACAACAAGGTCTAAAATTGTTGAAGAATGTCACAGGGTTCTGGTGGAGCTAGGGGAAAGCAATAGAGTAAACCTATTGTGGGTCCCTGGCCACTCGGGGATCAGTGGCAACGAACATGCCGACAGATTAGCCAGGATGGGGGCAGAGGCTCCATTTATTGGACCGGAACCTGTCCTGACAATCACCAAGGCAATGATTAAATTGGAGCTACGTAACTGGCTCAGAAGACAGCACGTAGAATATTGGACCAAAGTCCATCAACAAAAACATGGCAAGGTAATGATGCCAAAGCCTTGTTTTAAAAGAAGCTCTGCAATCCTGGGTCTGAACAGGAGAGAGATTAGACTCATGGTTGGATTGCTGACAGGCCATGGGAATTTCAAAAAACACCTACACACAATGGGAATAACAGAAGAGGACCCTAAATGTAGGATTTGTGATGACGGTGATGTAACTGCATCAAATCTGATCTTCGAATGCATTGCATTGGGAGTAAAAGGCACAGAACATTTGGGACAATCAGACCCGAAGAAATTGTGTCTAATAAAGAACTGGTAAAGGGACTCCTTGCACTGTTCAAGGGCATTGGTTGGCTTTACTAGACATACAGGGAGCGATACCGCACAATAAACTTAGTTTCGGTGCGGGCAGTGGCGGCTTAGCCCAAGACTGTTTTGGCTTCCCTGAAAGAATCAAATCAAATCAAATCAAATCAAGGGAAGACTTTTTGAACACGTGAGTGAATACATTACTGGAATGTAACATTTTAACTTTAGCCTTCTTTCCCAAATGTTTGAAGTTATTATTTGAAGTTGCAGAAGTTGAATATGAGTGAATAGAAACAAAAAAATATTTGTTGATAAATTTTATCTTTCATTGTTAGTCCAGCCTGAATGGTAGATAGTGCGTCCTTAGAGGAGCAGTGCTAAATCTTCTATAGCCTCATATTTAGTGGTATCGAATTGTTCACTCTGTATTTTCAACATTCAATCAGGTCCATAATCCGCGTCGTACAGCAGACAGTCCTTAGTATACGTAGAATAAGCGAATACCGAGTGAATGTCTGATAGCTCGCATTTACTGAAACAATGACATGCTTCCGCGATTGCAATGAAAGACATAAACGTATCAAATTTTAAAATTTCTGCTCACGAAGACGGATGAAGTGACAAATAAATTTGCCATGACTCTAATCAAGAAACTAATAGCAGCTCTAAGAGAACAATAATTCTTCAATTTCTTAATAGTATACAGAATAATTATTCTTTAATAATTGTATTTATTACAGTATGTTAGTATCAGTATAATAACCGCTTCAGTAAGGTAGTCATCACAGTTTGGCAAGCCTATTAATTTTAACAAATGTAAGATCAATTAGTGTTAATGTGACCTATCCTTAGTCTATCACAAATTATTATAATTTCTTCCCTCGTGAGTGCACACAAATCAAGCGTATCTTCCATCCCGCAACTCAATAGCCCGATGCCATGAGCCTTTAAATTTTACGTTCCACGGTCACTCAAATATTCCATTCCTTTTTTATTTGATGACGAAGTGTCTCATGGTAAACGTATGTCGCTGAGGAGTATATGCTACATTGTGTTCGGCATCATCGTCATATCTCTTACTATCGAGTTCAACGCAACAACATACCTAATTTTTCACTACTGATTAGTTAACAGTTTGAAAGATGTCTGTAATATTTGCATTTTTGCCAACTTCCATAAATTGTATTTATTTTGTATCGAATATTTGTGAGCAATTTTTGATATTACCTCTAAACCTACTTATCGATTTTCATTGTGGCGTTTGCGGCTATTAGCTATTTGGTGAGCCCTGTGGTGATTTATCTTGGTCAGACATAGAAAGTTACAGCAGTGTGGCCTACGTGATTAATGATACAGTAGGGCAGCTTTAGTTCTGTTTACTAGCTGCACTTAATTCGCCATCAATTTCAGCTAGTTTTAAAGCTGAGTTAACGAACTATCCTTTTTACATCTGCACTGTGTTTTGATTAACGTTAATTGGTTTGAACTATGAAAAACTTTTGTAATTTTGAAGCACGATGACAATAATGAAATCGATGTAAATTTAACATCATTATTGCCAGTCCGCACCAGCCATAGATTTTATCAACTCGGTTAACAACTTTATCAGATGGTAGAAGCAAGCAAGCATGAGACGAAACAGGCCGCGGGGTAGTGGCCTAGCGTTCTAAGACGCATTTCTGCGGAGCGTGCTGTTGCTCGCCGTCGGAGATTCGAGTTCTCCTTCGGGCATGGATACGTGTGATGTCCTTGCCATCAGTTAGTTTAAGTAGTTTGTAAACTTAGGAACTGATACTGATAACCGTAGCAGTTAAGTCCCTAGATTTACAAACATTTGAACATTTTAGACGTAACAGAATCCATATATGAAAGAAATTGAGTTAAATATTCCCATGTCTACTTAAAATGTGCGTTTCTACATCAAAAATATCTCTGCTCGTAGTAGATTACTCTTTGGAGTCGTAAATTACGAGGGTTGGAACTTAAATAGTGGCAACACTGCTGTGTAGACACTATGCAATGGAATCTACCATTGTCGCTGTTAGCACACGGTGTTGAAGTACCTACGTTTCCTCCGAGCAAATGGACTCGCCCGTCCCACGTCACCGGCGTGCGCACAATCGAGGGAAACACTCGTGAGCGAGCGGTCTAACGTAACGGTGTCACTATGTTTTCGAAACAGGAATAATGCAGTTGGATCAAAGTGAATGTGCCAGAGGTCGTAGAGCACAACAGTGTCATCAAGGTCTTCAAGAGGCGTGCGGGGAATCGGCATTTCCGCATAGAACAGTGGCACGTTGAGTAAAAGCCTTTATCGAAGGTCGGCAAACTGTTGTAAATATGCACAGCGTAACTGAAGAAGTTTTGGAGCATCACCTGCGACCAGCGTTGCGAAAGAAGCGGAAACACTTTCTGCGCAAACCACCCATCATTAAGCACGAGAGTGCGTGGGCACAGACAGCACAAACTGTGGCTCCTCTGTTCGGTCGATTGGACTGTGAAGTGCTGTACCATGCACCATACTCCACGGACTTAAGTCCTTGTGACTTTGATCTTATTTTGGAGATGAAGAAAGCACTTCTTGGCATTCGCTTAAGAACTGTTCCAGAGATTCGACAGGCAGTAGACCGCTCCATTTCCATAATCAACAGAACATGTTCTGCTAGCGATATACTACACCTTCCACATCGCTGGTAACAGAATCTAGACAACTTTGGTGACTACTTTGAATGACAGTAACAGGAGCAAACATGTGACCCTTTTTTTTCTCGGTTGTGCATAAATGGTTGCAACTATTTGAGTTCCAACCCTCGTATTTTCAATAACAAGTAGTAAATTGCACCGAGAGGTTCTAGACAGCAATTACTTAACATTTTGTTAGTGGATTTGAGATACTATGGTGCTGTAAGCTTATTTTAACAAGACATAACGTCTTCATATCTGAAAGCATAAAATTGTGCAACTATCTTACTTATTACGCAAATATTAAATATTGTTAGGAGGAGTCCACCCCCATGAACCACAGACATTGCCGAGGTGGGGTGGCTTGGGTGCCTTAACGATACAGATAGCCGAACCGTAGGTACAACCACAGCGGAGGGGTATCTGTGGAGAGGCCAGACAAACGTGTGGTTCCTGAAGAGGGGCAGCAGCCTTTTCAGTAGTTACAGGGGCGACAGTCTGGATGATTGACTGAGCTGGCCTTGTAACATAACTTAACGTGGCTTTGCCATGCAGTTACTGCGAACGGCTGAAAGCAAGGGGAAACTACAGCCGTTACTTTTCCCGAGCACATGCAACTCTACTGTATGAATATATGATGATGGCGTCTTCTTGGGTAAAATATTCCCCCATTCAGATCTCCGGGCGGGGACTACTCAGGAGGATGTCATGATCAAGAAAAACAAAACAGGCATTCTACGGGTCGGAGCGTGGAATGTTCTAACCCTTAATCGTTTAGGCAAGTTAGAAAATTTGAAAAGAGAAATGGATAGGTTAAAGTTAGATGTGGTAGGGATTAGTGAAGTTCGGTGGCAGGATGAACAGGATTTCTGGTCAGGTGAGTACAGGGTAATAAATACAAAATCAGTTGTTGGTAACGCAGGAGTAGGTCTGATAATGAATAAGAAAATAGGAATGCGGGTAAGTTATCGTAGCAAAGATAGACACGAAGCCAACACCGACCATAGTGGTTCAAGTTTATTGCCAACTAACATGGCCGATGATGAGGATATCGAAGAAATGTATGAGGAGATAAAAGAAATCATGCAGAAAGTTAAGGGAGACGAAAACTTGACTGGAACTCGGTAGTAGGAAAGGGAAGAGAAGGAAATGTAGTAGGTGAATATGAGCTGCAAAAAAGAAATGAAAGAGGAGATCGCTTGGTGGAATTTTGCGCAGAGCACAATTTAATTATCACCAACACTTGGTTCAAATGTATGTATAGGTTATGGGACTCAACTACGGGTCATCAGTCCCTAAACTTACAAACTACTTATCAACTACCCTATACTAAGGACTGCACAAATATCCATCCCCGAGGGGGGATTCGAACCCCCGACCGCAGTGGCCGTGCAGATCGTGACTGGCACGCCTCAGTCCTATCGGCCACCGCGGCCGGCACACTTGGTTCAAACATCATGAAAGAAGTCTGTACACGTGGAAGAGACCAGGAGACACTGGAATGTACAATGATGAGGAATAGATTTAGGAACCAGGTTTTAAACTGTAAGACATATCCAGGGGCAGATATTGACTCTGACCATAACGTATTGGTAATGAACTGCAGATTAAAACTTAAGAGACTGCAGAAAGGTAGTAAAGTTAGGAGATGGAACCTGGACAAATTGAAGGAACCAGTGGTGGTTGAGCGTTTCAGAGGGAACATTAGGCTGCACGGCCACTACGGTCGGGGGTTCGAATCCCTCCTCGGGCATGGATATTTGTGCCGTCTTTAGTATAAGGTAGTTGATAAGTAGTTTGTAAGTTTAGGGACTGATAACTCCGTAGTTAAGTCCCATAAGCTTAACAAACATTTGATTTTTTTTTTTTTTTTTTTTTTTTTTTTTTTTTTTTTTTTTTTTTTTTTTTTTTTTTTTTTTTGGTACATTAGGCAAGGATTGGCTGAAACGGGGGAATGTAATACAGTAGAAGAAGAATGGGTAGTAGAGGTCTGCAAATCGCCGGTTTCGCTCGCTCGTACGCGATCGAGTGCGCAACGCTAGGCGGTGGCGCGCCCATTGTGTACGCTCGGAGCGAGCGTGTTGACACGAACGAGGCTACGTGGGGCGGGGCGGGCAGAGGCAGCACCGCTGTACTCAGTCGCTACGGCAGCGCCTCTGCGGCTCTGAGGTGCGAGCTGCTGTTGCGTCTGACGCACTAAAGGAACTATTTTCGGATAAAATCAGTTATGCTGTAGACGTGTATTCCTGCATAGTAGCATGTAACGGCAATATCATAAAACCCATAAGAGAAAAAAAATGTTGTTTTCACCAACTACGACATATGGAAGTAACGTAAAGGATCCAAAGAGAAACTACGGAACGAACACACAAAATACTCGTTTTGCCAATACAGCTAGCTTAGGAAAGAGAGTACTGTTCGACCATTCAAAATGTTCAAATGTTTGTAGAACTTATGGGACTTAACTGCGGGGTCATCAGTCCCTAAGCTTACAAACTACTTATGAACTATCTAAGACTAAGGACGGCACAAATATCCATGCCCGAGGGGGGATTCGAACCCCAGACCGTAGTGGCCATGCAGACCGTGACTGGAGCGCCACAGTCCCCTCGGCCACCGCGGCCGGCCGACCATTCAAGCGGATCGTCGTCATCAGCATCAATTCGTGCTAAATAAAGGTCCACTTCATTGGTGGATTGCGCCTCGTGCATTTCACAGTCCAGCCATTCCGAAATCACCCAGTTCATTATTTTGGCTGGTGCACACGGGTGACATTGTTCAGACGGCCCTAAATAAATATAACACAGATATCACTGGAACACAAGGAGCACCATAAATTTGTACAGCTGTGTAAACAATCGGAACAAGAGGATTTAAAATGGGTAGAGGATATATGAGCATTATACTGGCATATTACCCTGACGATGGAAGAAAGCGCTCATCCTATATATTCCACAAAGGTTTGCATGCGTTTTTTATTAAATATGTAAGAAAGACGATAATGGCAGTGGGGGATATATGAATGCTGCAATTTGGAAAATTCCCGTTAAGGATTCACTCGGAAAAGGTAGAGGCGCAGCTCAAAATAAATAAATAAATTAAAAAATACACAAAATATTAAAATATTTGTAAATCTATCTACCGTTATCAGGATTTTTTTAGGAACTGCTTGATTCTGGTTTTGAAACTGCTACCGTGACGGGTGAGAGGTACGCCGATATGTTACAGAATCGCATCATCCCCAGCCTGGCTGATAAACACCTGCTGTAACGTACGATTTTTATGTTCAAATGTTTGTATAGCTTACGTGACTTAAGTACGGGGTCATCAGTCCCTAAACTTACAAACTACTTATGAACTAGTTAACACTAAGGACGGCAGTAATATCCATGCCCGATGGGAGATTCGAACCCCCGACCGTAGTGGCCGTGCAGACCATGACTAGCGCGCCGCAGTCCCCTCGGCCACCGCGGCTGGCGATTTGGTGATGAACGTGTGCTCAGCCGCCACTTTGGTCATGCTTGGCCTCCCAGGTCCCCAGACCTCAGTCTGTGCTATTATTGGCTTTGGGGTTACCCGAAGACGCAAATGTATTGTGATAGACAGACATCTCTAAGGATGCTGAAAGACAACATCTGACGCCAATGCCTCGCCATAACTCCGGATATACTTTAAAGTGCTGTTCACAACATTATTCCTCGACTACAGCTATCGTTGAGGAATGATGGTGAACATACTGAGCATTTCCTGTAAAGAACATCATCTTTGCTCTGTCTTAATTTGTTATGCTAATTATTGCTTTTCTGATCAGATGAAAGCGCCGTCTATCGGACATTTGTGAACTTTTTTTCCTAATAAAACCCCATGTCATTCCAAGCATGTGTGTCAAGTTTAACCTCTCTATCTACATTATTCCGTGATTTATTAAGTTTTCAAATTTATACTGAGCTTTTGATCACCCGGTGTAACAGGTAATTCTAAGATATGCCTGTTTGCTGATGACACTAGCTTGGCAGTGAAGTATGTTGTTGGCAATACTGATGCAATGTCAGATAATGAAGATACGGAAAGAAGTTCGTGTCTTGCAAAAAAAAAAAAAAAAAAAAGTGTTAATCACAGTAAGACACAGTTTTTAATGTTTCTGACACACAATTCAACGTACGTTGACATTTTGATTACACAGAATGGGCACTTAAGTGAGATTGAACAGTTCATATTTCTAGGCGCTCAGATAGATAGCAAGCTGTCGCTGAAAGCCCATGTTCAGGATCTTGTTCAAATACTATATACTGCGTTATTTACTATTAGATACGTTTATGAAATACGTTATAGTTCAACATGAAAAGTAGTCTACTTTACTTATTTTCATTCGCTTATGCCGTATGGAGTTATTTTTTTAGGTACCTCCTCTGATTAAAAAAGGGTATTTGTTGCGCAGAAACAGGCGATTTGTGCAATATTTGCGGTAAACTCGCGTACCTCCTGTCGACACCTGTTTAGTAGCCTGAGAATTCTGACATAGGTCTCTCAATACATATTTTCTTTAATATCGTTTGTTGTTAATAATATTTGGTTATTACCAAGATTTAACAGCTTTCATTCAGTTAATATTAGACAGAAATCAAGCCTGCATTTGGATCAACCATCCTTGGCCCTTGTGGAGAAAGGTGTGCAGTATTCTGCCGCATTCACTTTTAGTAAGCTGCAACAAAAACTCAAATAGCTTATTCGTAATCCACGCCCTTTCGGGCTAAACTGATAAAATTCCTCATGGCTCACTCTACTCTGTCGAGGAACTCCTGGAACAGTTATAAAAAAAAATAAAAAAGGCTAATTTCTGAGGTACGGTGTTCATTCTATTTACTTATACCTGACGTGTGTTTATGATTGTTTTACGTTTCAATTTTTCAGTTGCTACTGCTTTGTTACATTCTACGTACTGACTCGTTCTATCACCATGACGCTTGCTCTTCAGTTTGGTCTTGCGGATCATGATAAATATATAGGGGAGAGTTGCCGAAGGTGGACCGTTGCCTGAGTTGGACCATCTACGTGTTTCATTGTGTGTTGGTAACTTAGTTTCAAGTTGGTTCAACAGATGAAAAAAATTGACAAGATCACGTGGCTCAGTTGTCAGTCGACAATAGTCATTGGATTGAGAACAGTTTCCCTTATTGCGTTTTCTTCGTTGCCATAAGCTTATCTCTGCTGTAAAAGTAAGAAAAAATCAGCAGCACTATAGTTCATAATTTCCACTCATTAGATAATAATTCAATATCGCAAAACTATAGTTTAGCGTTGTGTGTTCATATAACTTTATCTTTTATATGACTTTGAGTTGCCAAAGTTGGACCAAATGTGTGTTTCATAATTTGGACTGGTCCAATTTAGGGGACACTCATAGCAAATAATACATAAGAGTATTTTAACAATAGGTAATAGGTACATGTTACGTTTTTAGATTTACTTTTCAAGGCGAGAAAACAATTAAAATGTAAGTAATAGGCATGGTAATCTTTTTAGGTTTGTAAGATGACAAAAAGCGATATGTACGGGTAATGGACAGAAGATGAACTGAATGGGTTCATACACAATGTGCCAATGTGAAGTCGAGCGTAATTTTTTTTCTGTCAGACTGTAGTTACACTTGTCATTCATAACTCCAGTTAACAGAAATAATTGGTATATTTCTGTGTATCAAATTTTCTTATGTCTTTCTGAGCAACTGAAGGTCCGAATTAGGCTACCAGTTTCCTAATTTGGACTGTTTACACATTTTTAAATTTTTTATGCTTTGTTTTAATTTAAAGTGTAATACTAGCAGATGAAAGTGTACAACATGTAGCTTCTTTTACAGTATATTTTGTTTCGATCAGATAGATAATGTAGGCTTGGGATATCAAAATATAATTGTGGTCCAATATCAGCAACTTATCCAATATAAAAAATAAGGATTGTGAGATTCATTCACAGATATCCGACCACAGCAGGTAATGAGATAAACAGTTGAATACCGGGATACAGATGACCGAATCAGGACGAACTCTCCCCCGTCCTTGACTGTAGGAACCATTTATACCGTAGCACAATTCTTTGCTGGGTTTTTCGATACATAAACCTGGTTGTTTGCAGGAAGCAACGTAAACGATGATTCATCGGACCATACCAAAGCGAGTGCCCAGGCTTTATGATCGTGTCACCACTTCCTCCGAAGGTTTCAAAAAATGTTCAAATATTTGTATAGCTTATGGGACTTAACTACGGGGTCATCAGTCCCTAAATTTAAAAACTATTTATTAACCAGCTAATACTAAGGACGGCACAAATATCTATGCCCGAAGAGGGATTCGAACCCCCGACCGTAGTGGCCGTGCAGAACGTGACTGGAGCGCCGCAGACCGCTCGGCCACCGCGGCCGGCTCCGTAGGTTTGCGTGGGCTTCCGTTATTTATAGCTTAACTACTGCAGCCATTCGATGAATGTTAAGCTCCAGCCGTACTGTTTCCATCAAAACAGTGTTAATTGAGCGTTTAGTTCTGCAGTCGCTTTTGCCACGGTAGTTTGATGTTGTCTAGCCATAATAGTTCTCGATGCTCGTCGGTCGTTGTCAGTTAAGTTCAGATTTCGCCCACTATTTTTTTTCGCCAATGATGTTTTACTTTGTTTTGTGTTTGCTACCGACAGCAAGGATGCGGTCGGTAGTGTAAGCCGTTTCGTCACGTACGCTCTCACTAAGGGGCACCATCGAGCTGGCCTCTGGAAATCTGAGAGACCTCGCATTTCATCATTAGCGTTGAGCTTCGGAGAACATAACGTATAATATACTGCTAGGGGCCTGCGGAATGGCCGCGTGTTCTAAGGAGTGGGCGGTCATTCCCGCAAGGGATTCCAGTCCTTCCTCGGGAACGTGTGAGCTGTCCTTAGTGTAAGTTACTTTAAGTAGTTTATCAGTCTACGGACTGATGACCATAGCAGTTTGATCCAGTAGGTTTACAAACATTTGAAAATTTATACTACAAGGTAACGCCCAAGACTTCTGCCATGGTGTCCGTTTGCACCAAAATGTAGTATTCTGCACTGTGTTCGATGATTCTGCTTGAACCATTGTACGTACAATATATCTCCTTAAGGTATTGTGGAGAATAAGATAAGCGAGATTGAGGGCTCAAAGAGGGATAATGATATTACTTTTCCCTTCAATTGCTAAATGGATGCTGTGGGAGAGGTAATGGCTAATAGTGATACATTCCGCTATCGACTGTATCTGCGAGCCTAAGTCCATGAACTCGCGCACCTTTTCCAAGGCAAAGAAAAGCAGCACAGTTGCTGCTCAGTGGCAGTAAATACTGATTATCAATTAGATAAGTATTTCTTTTTAAATTTATTCATGCTGTCATTTACGTAACAGTGTAGAGGACTTGCGTTTTCACATGTTCGCGCTTGGAGTGGGGACCTTTGTTATTTATTTATTTATTTCTCATTTATAATCCTGCTATCTTTTAATGTAAAGCAGGACGTACATTAGTAGTTTCACATGTTATATTATACATTATTTCATTGATGTTACATATTTTAAGTACTTGAAATAGATGGAGATAAGAAGAAAAATAAAATAAAAAGTAAAATATATATACACAATTGCTTACGTTTGTTGCTACAATTATAACAATTTACAATTCGCGCATTTTACAATGTTCAAATGTTTGTAAATCTATCGGACCAAACTGCGTGGTTATCAGTCCGTAGCTTAAAAACTATTTAAACCTAGGTAAACTAACCTAAGGGCAAATACACACACCCATGCCTCGGGGAGGACTCGAGCCTCCACGGCGAGCAACCGCGCGCTCCGCAGCGAAACGCTTTAGACCAAATGTTCAAATGTTTGTATAGTTTATGGGACTTAACTACGGGGTCATCAGTCCCTAAACTTACAAACTACTTATGAACTACTTACGAACTAGGACGGCACAAATATCCATGCCCGAGGGGGGATTCGAACCCCCGACTGTAGTGGTCGTGCAGACCGTGACTGGAGCGCCTCAGTCTCCTCGGCCACCGCGGCCGGCACGCTTTAGACCGCTCGGCTACTCCACCGCGGCGTATTTTACAATACATTAGATTTAGTGGAGAACATAAAAACATGATTAGTTACATGGTTGTTATATACTTGTCGAAGTTCAATGTATTCGGAAATTTGTTACTTGTAATTATGGGCTAAAACAATGTAATAGGAAGGAAAGGAATTATATCTAAAAACAAAGGGGTTTTCTGTCGTTGTGGCTAGTTACATTGTACTGTGATGGGCGTTGAGTACCTTGGAATGTTTCCTTCAAGCCACCGAACGCCCAGCACAGTTTCCTTGGTTTTGGTGATACTACTCTCTTTTATTTATATTGTTTTTTCTTTCTTGTGTCTCAGGTGTTAATATCCATATTAAATTAAAGAACGACTGGTTTGGAATGATGACACTGGGAGATTGTTCCCTTGTCAATGCTGAGTCTCATCGGTGTCACTTTCTTCATTTGTGATAGTTTCATCGTCTTCTTCTTCGTCTGTTTGTTCCCAACTATACCTGTCCACTCTGCGGGGCATACGGGCACGCCTCCTGTAGGGCCTTGTCCTTTTGTATTCTTCATAGGTAGCATTGGATACATTGTCTGCTAGTGTGTTGTGTGCATTTTTGTTCGTCTGTTATTATGTCATATATCGTATCTCATATAAAATCAGGCTGCTGTGTGTCTCTGACGTGTGTATCGTCCGCAGAGGATGGCGATGTGTTCAGGGGAGCCTTCGGAGTTTCCGCAGGTGCAAGTGTTGGCGTCGTCCAGTCCCATTCGGAACAGGTAGGTAGGATACGGACCATGTTCTGTAAGGACAAGCGCTCTACCGACTGAGCTATCCCGACACGACTCACGATGCCGCAACATGCGGTCGTGCATTATCCTGCTGAAATGTAGGGTTTCGCAAGGATCGAATGAAGGGTAGTCCCACGGGTCGTAACACATCTGAAATGTAACGGTCAATGTTATAAGTGCCGTCGATGCGAACAAGAGGTGACCGGGACGTGTAACCAATGACACCCAATGCCATCACGCCAGGTGATACACGCTTCCAATGTGCGTTCACCGCGATGTCACCAAACACGGATGCGACCATCATGATGCTGTAAACAGAACCTGGATTCATCCGAAAAATTGACGTTTTACCATTCGTGCACCCAGGTTCGTCGTTGCGTACACCACCCCAGGCGCTCCTGTCTGTGACGCAGCGTCAAGGATAACAGCAGCCATAGTCTCCGAGCTGATAGTCCATGCTGCTGCAAACGTCGTCGAACTGTTCGTGCAGATGGTTGTTGTCTTGCAAACGTCTCCATCTGTTGACTCAGGAATCGAGACGTGGCTGCACTATCCGTTACAACCATGCGGATAAGATGCCTGTCATCTCGACTGCTAGTAATATGAGGCCGTTGGGATCCAGCACGGAGTTCCGTATTGCCCCCGTCAACCCACCGATTCCACTTCTGCTAAGTCATTGGATCGCGACCAACGCGAGCAGCAATGTCGCGATACAATAAACCGCAATCACGATAGGCTACAATCCGACCTTTATCAAAGTCGGAAACGTGATGGTACGCATTTATCCTCTTTACACGAGGGATCACAACAACGTTTCACCATGTAATGCCGGGCAACTGCTGTTATGTATGAGAAATCGGTTGGAAACTTTCCTCATGTCAGCACGTTGTAGGTGTCGCCAACCTTGTGTGAATGCTCTGAAAAGCTAATCATTTGCATATCACAGCATCTTCTTCCGGTCGGTTAAATTTCGCGTTTGTAGCACATCATCTTCGTGGTTTAGCAATTTTAATGGCCAGGAGTGTATATTGATGAAATTCGTTGGTTTGTTTCAACAGTATTGAGCGCTACGTCGTAAAATTTACGAGGATTTGTGTTTACGTATTTAGAATTCCACAAGGTACGTGCAACAACAGGAAGCATTTTTAGCAATACTAGTGCTTCCGTACATATTTGCTACAGTGCAACGTGCATAATATGTGCCTGCAAGGATCTGAATTTTGATTTTATATGTTTTAGATGAGTATTCTGAATGGAGCGACCCAAAATTCGATGAAAAGCTTTTGAAAATGCTTGCAGAAGAAGTGCGTGAAAATGGACTTGACAGTGATTCAAGTTCAAACACAGAAATTGATAGTGTAAATTTTGATGGAGTAGTAATGACTGATTCAGATCGCGAAGATATTCGAGGGCCAATTGTTGATATGACTGGCAATCCCGAATATTTTATTGCAGTTGGGGAACGAGGACGGAAACGGAATTGACTTGAATCGGAAAATACTAACACATGCACACCTGAAAGTGAAGATCACGGTAGAAGCTCTTCGCCATCAAAAAACGCAAATATTATGTTTCCACCAAGAAAGGTTTTATGGAATGGTAAACACCGGGTGTGTGAATGCTTGTCCATACCCACAATATTCAGCAACAGAAGGGCAACATATTTTCAAGGAAAGACTTTCTTATACGACTGGGCGAAGAACTTACTAAGCCATGGATGACGAAGAGACTGGACACTCGTAGTCTACAAACACACCTTCGAGTAGCTATACGAAAGGTTCTGACTAAAGAGTCACCATTACAAAGGCAGGAAGGACCTACAATTGGCAAAACAACTTTGTCAAATCTGCCCTTCTAAAAAAAGAGTAATGACCGTCACGTATTGCAGAGAATGTCGTCGAGCTTACTGCAAAGAACATTATCAAACTTGTGCACAAACTGCTGTAAACGAACTAGTGATATATATGTACATGAAAAAAAATTCTGAAAGGGGTGTTTTAGTTCTGGTTTGTACCACTTTCATTGTAATTTCAATTTCGAGTGTTGTGTTTATTTGAATATAATAAAGAGTAGTAAAATTTACGAGGCTTTGTATTCATGTATTCTAAAATAGGCTTTGTGATCTAGGGTTAATATTGTTTTTATTAACCGGTGTCGCCCTTGAAATAACAAGAGCATCGTCAAAATATACAATTCAGGTACAATAGTTAGCTGTCGGCGTAGAAAATTACACTTGCTGTACAACAGTAACTGTTGTTGTTGTCTTCAGTCCGGAGACTGGTTTGATTCAGCTCTCCACCATACTCTATCCTGCGCAAACCTCTTCATCTGCTCATAAGAACGGCAACTTACATCCATTTCAATTTGCTTACTATATTCATCTCTTGGTGTCCCTCTGCGATTTTTACCCCACACACTTCCCTCCGACGCTAAATTGACAATTCCTTGATGTCTAAGAATGTGTCCTACCAATCGATCCCTTCTTTTAGTCAAGGTATGCCAGAAATTCCTTTTCTCCCCAATTCTGATCAGTACCTCCTCATTAGTTACGTGATCCACCCACCTAATCTTCAACTTTCTTCTGAACACCACATTTCAAAAGCCTCTATCCTCTTCCTGTCCACACTGCTTACCGTCCATGTTTCACTCCTATAGAAGGCAACACTCCACACAAATGCATTCAGAAAGGAATTCCTTATGCTTAAATTAATATTCGATCTTAACAAATTTCTCTTTTTCAAAAACGCCTTTCTTCCCATTGCCATTCTGCATTTTATATCCTCTGTACTGTGACCATCATATGTTATTCTACTGCCCAAGTAACAAAACTCATTTACCACCTTCATTGATTCGTTAGCTAATTTAATTCCTTCAGCATCGCCTGATATTGTAGGACTGCATTCCATTACTCTTGTTTTGCTCTTGTTAATGTTCGTCTTATATGCTCCTTTCAACACACTGTCCATTCCGTTCGATTGCTCCTCCAGGTCCTTTGCTGTTTCTGACAGAATTACAATGTCATCAGGAAAACGCAAGGTTTTTATTTCTTCACCCTGAACTTTAATTCCTTCTCCAAATTTCACCTTGCTTTCCTTTATAGCTTGCTCAATGTACAAATTGAATAACATTGGGGAAAGGCTACAACCCTGTCTTACACCCTTCCCAACCTCTGCATCCATTCCATGCCCTTCAACTCTGATAACTGCTGTCTGGTTTTTGTAGAACTTGTAAATAACCTTCCGTTCCCTATATTTTACTCCTGCTGATTTCAGAATTTGAAAGAGTGTATTCCAATAAACATTGCCAAAAGCTTTCTCCAAATCTACAAAAGCTAGAAATGTAGGTTTGCATTTCCTTAATCTATCTTCTAAGATAAGCAGTAAAGTGACGATTGCCTCCCGTGTTCCTATATTTCTCCTGAATCCAAACTGGTCTTCCCCAAGGTCGGCTTCTACCAGCTTTCCCATCCTTCTATAAAGAATTCGCGTTAAATTTTTGCACCCATGACTTATTAAACTGATGGTTCTGTAATTTTCACACCTGTCTGCGCCTGCTTTCTTGGTAATGGGTATATTACATTTTTCTTAAAGTCTGAGGGTATTTTCCCTGTCTCATACATCTTACGCACCAGGTGAAATAGTTTTGTCATGGCTGGCTCTCCCAGAGACTCCAGTAGTTCTGAGGGAATATCGTCCACACCAGATGCCATGTTTCGACTTAGGACTTTCAGTGTTCTGTCAATTCTTCTCTCAGTATAGTATCTCCTATTTTATCTTCATCTACATCCTCTTCCTACAATACTGCCTCTAAGTTCATTTTCTTTGTAGAGCTCTTCTATATACTCTTTCCACCTTTCAGCTTTCCCTTCTTTGCTGAGAACTGGTTTTACATCCGAGTTCTTTGTATTCATACAGCTGCTTCTCTTGTCTCCAAATTATTCTTTTATTTTCCTATAGGTGTATCTATTTTCCCCTATTTGTGCATTCTTCCACAGACTTGCATTTGCTTTGTAGCCTCTCCTGCTTACGTATTTCACACTTCCTGCCAATCTCATTTCTTAGTCGTCTGTACTCCATTTTGCCTTTTTCATTTATTAAATTTTTATATTTTCTCCTTTCATCAATTAAATTTAGTATTTCCTGTGATATCCAACGTCTTGCTTTTCTACCTATTTTGTCCTCTGTTGCCTTCACTATTTCATCTCTCAGTGCTACCCATTACTCTTCTACTGTTTTATTTCCCCCTGTTTCTGTCAATTGTTGCCTAAATCTCCCTCTGAAATTCTCCAGAACTTCACGTTCCTTCAATTTATCTAAGTACCATCTCCTTATTTTCCTACCTTTCTGCAGTTTTATCAGTTTCAGCCTACAGTTCATGACTAACAATTTATGGTCAGAGTCTATATCTGCCCCTGGGTATGTCTTACAGTTTAAAACCTGGTTCCGAAATCTCTCTTACCATCATAAAATCTATCTGGTACCTTCCAGTGTCTCCTGGTCTGTTCCAAGTATACGACTGTAGTAACTGTAACTTTCTTAAAAGTACGCTTAGGATAGTCAATGGAAAGATTAGCCGTCTCCTTCAGAGACACAAGATCGATTCGTTTTTCAGGCCTCCTTCATAAATACGTCAGTTAATGAGACCTATTAAGGATGATGTAGGCCTAAGAACACCGGGCCGGCCGCGGTGGCCGAGCAGTCTGCGGCGCGCCAGTCACGGTCTGTACGGCCACTACGGTCGGGGGTTCCAATCCCCCCTCGCGCATTGATATCTGTGCCGTCTTTAGTATTAGCTAGTTCATAAGTAGTTTGTATGTTTAGGGACTGATGACCCCGTAGTTAAGTCCCATAAGCTCTACAAACATTTGAACATTTTGAAGAACACCGGGAGTATATAAAATGCCCTGTGGTTGTGGAAATACTACACATGACAAACAGTGCGCATTATTGAACAGCGCTGTGTGGAATACGAAAGAAATTACCGTTTACGTTATCCCGAAAAGTCGTCAATTGTGGAGTATGCACTTGAAACAGGCATCGTATTGCGTTTGAGGAGACATCCATAATTACAAGAACGAACGGTTTCTTGTATAGTGTAAAAAAAGAGGCACTTGAGATCAAAATAGCTGACCATACTCTAAAAAGAGACGGCGGCTTGCAGCTGAGCACAGCTTGGAACCCGGCTTGAAGTGGGCGCGGCTGGCACGCAATTAAAACATTGCCTTTTATGTTCATGTCGCGGAGCACCAGTGACGTCACAGCCAACAGTGCAGCTATATAAGGACGACAGCAGCAATAATTCGACAGTCAACCACCTGACAATGGTCGAGGAGATCTCGGCCGAAACGTCGTGGATAGAAAACCACATGACGCAGCTGGAAACCCGAGAAAATTTTATCGTTAAAATATGTTTTGACCGCGCACAGGGAAAATTGTATGGTTGTGAAACTGTTGCGTTCACTGTTGCGTTAACTGTTGCACTTATTTAACAAACTGTTTTTTTAATCATTTCTTTGGAAGTAATCACATTCACATTCATAAGAACGCATAAATCGGACAGAGAGGCATCTCTCACTCACTCACCAGGCGTGCAAGTTCAGTGCACCGATAAGCGATTCTTATCCGATTACGCACATACTGTCACAAATGTTGTGTACTATCAGACGTGTTTTCCAGTGGAGGATTCGGCTGTTGTCTTGTCATCAAACATTTGCGGTTCCCATTCAAAGCCACTATCTTTGGACTGCTAACAGAAAACTTCTGCGGTACGGACATTACACCAGAACAAAGACACAAAATTTAATACAATGAACAGACATGTCAAAGATCTGACGGACAGTTGATAATTTGTACAAAACAAAACATATCCACTTCTACATCTACATACATACTTCGAAATCCATCATAAGGTGCGTGGCGGAGGGTACAATGACCACGAGTAGGCATTTCCTTTCCTATTCAACACCCAAATAGAACGAGAAATAAAGGAATGTCTATATGCCTCTATACAACCCCAAATTTCTTTTATTTTATCTTTGTGATCTTTACGCGAAATGTAAGTAGGCGGCAGAAAGATCGTTCTACACACAGCTTTAAATTCCGGCCCTCTAAATTTCCTCAACATAATTTCTCAAAAAGAACGTCGTCTTTACTCCAGCGATTCGCATCTGAATTCCCGGAGCTTTTTTGTGACACTCGCACATTGGTCGAACCTACCAGTAACGAACCTAGCTGTTCGCCTCTGAACTGCTTCCACGTCTACCTTTAAACTGATCTGTTGTGGGTCCCAAACACTTGAGCAATACTCAAGACGTGGTCGTACAAGCGTTTTATACGCGGTCTCCTTTACAGATACAGCACATCTTGGCTGTCCGCCTTACTCACACCTGTCCTTACGTGTTCGTTCCATTTCATACCGCTCTGCACTGTGACGCCAAGATATTTGAACGACGCGACTGTATTTAGAAGCTCACTACTAATGCTGTATTCGAACATTATGGGATTGTTTTTCTACTGATGTGCATTACCTTACATTTTTCTACATTTAGAGCTAGCTGCCATTGTTCACACCAACTACAAATTTTGTCTAAGTCATCCTGTATGCTATTACAGTCAGTTAAAGACGACAGCCTACCATATATCACAGCATCATCAGCAAACAGACGCAAATTACAAGTTACTCTGTCCTTCAGATCATTTATATAGATAGAAAATAGTAGCGGTCCTATCACACTCCCCTGGGGCACGCCGGACGATACACTCGCCATCGAGAACAACGTACTGCGTTCTATTACTTAGGAAATCTTCCAGCCTGTCACAAATCTGTGAACCTATTCCATATACTCGTATCTTCATTAGCAGTCTGTATACACAACACGATGGATCTCCCGCCTCGTAATCCACCACCATGATGACATAATTCAGACGACACGGCTTTTAACGCTTCCTTCATGTTACACATGAAGCACTTGAACAGCCCAATGTCTACGTTGTCTTCTTTTTGACAGTTCCTACAACTGCTTGCTGCTTTAGTGCTCGAACTGTGTTCAGTTTTTGACAGGCTACCCTCTGCGCGAACTTGCCACTAAATCTGAGATGGGTACGATAGGGAGTTTCCCTTGTAAGTCTCAATCCGCCACATAACACATCATCTCACATGAAACACCGCCCTCTGTTAATGTTTTCATCTTCGAATCGCCACATTCGCGTATTCGGGTCAGTTGGCAAATATTGCACTCCCGAACTGCTCAGTACTTACAACTGCTGTTTAAGACCAACCCCGAATAAAAGGAAACATAACAAATCACAGTGACTTCCGCGTACCAACCTCGAATAGAATTGTCATTTCCGTTGGGCTCGTTGCGTATTTCATTGGTACCCTCTGTTCTATACAATAACAGTTATTTCTATTTATGGTCTAAATTTGATGAAGATATGTAATTTCGCAGTGACACAGCATGCAAATGCACACCAGTTTCCCTATGTCCTGTATCACCCTTGTTTGTTCGTTCAGCCTTGTGCGCTGAGATTGAAGGAGCTGTCGGCATGAAGAAAGATGAAGGCAGGATTGACGACAATAAAAAGGAAGGTAGCAGCATATCAGATTATTTCTGAAACAGTAAATGATTAGCTTTCAAAAAGAGATAAGGAATGACCATGTTTTTCTTTTCCAACAAACTTCTATCAAAATTGTTTAATTGTCTGTAAAGTTATGGACCAAACTACAGTGGCCATCGGTCCCTAGACTTACAAATATTTAAACTGATTTATCCTAAGCACAACACAAACTTCCATGCCTGCCGGAGGAATCGTACCTCCTACGGGGAGCAGCCACGAACTCCGCAGTGAGGTGCCTTAGAGCGCTCGGCCTTTCCCACGCCGCGAACTTCTATCAATACTAATTAGAAGTAGAACATTTATAATTATTTTCTTTTGGAGTGAGAATAAGAACAACAAGGCAGGATAAAGTCAGGAATCTGCCACCTGGAAATCTAGAGGACGAGAGCCTTCATTAATTAAATGGAAGATTTAGACTGCACCACAACGCTTCTTAAATTCTTTCTCCTTCAGCTGCAGGGCTGTGGAATTTTAAGGGAAAGTTACGAGGCTGTGAGGGCAATGAAACAAAACTTTTAATGAACTTCCCAAAGTTTCGTAAAATTAGAGCTATTTGTTTACTTCCACGATTAGCCGTCTTCACGATGTAACGTGGCATACAGTATACATTAATGTTTCTATTTTGAGGTACGTTCACAGTGTTTACAGAAACCTTCTAAATTAGCAGTAGTAATTGTGCCCTGAAGAATCCTCTTCTGGTTGAAGAAAAATTAGTTTGGTAGCGATGAAGTATTTTAAGAAATCCAAAGTGTAATTGTTATCCTTTTAGATTTGTATAATATACTAGCTGAAAACCCGGCTTTGCCCGGGTATTTATTTATTTATTCCTGCCTGCCTTGAGTTAGTACTTCTATCCTCTCTGTCTCTGTCCATCTCCTTTTTTTCTAAAAATATGTTATATTTATCGGAGAATAAATAAGAAATAAGGCTGTCTCGCATAATGTACAAAATTATAAGTATCCAAACAAAGAAAGATAGTAATAAAAACACAAATGATATATAAAATGCATACGATCTCATATTCATTGAGTTATATGTGATCAATTGTATAATTTTGCAGATATGTATTTATTTGTATAAATACTGTATGTTTGTATTAAAAGAAATTTCTTTTTTATTGCTTTATTTATTTATTCTTATATATCCTCATTCGTATGCTTATCCTTACAGAGAAAGAGCTGAAGACATTGTAGCACGCATAGACCAAAGATATGGTCTTTGGCAACATGTTTCGCTGTGTGTAACCTCCTTGCTATAGAGTCGCAAACGTCATCGCTGGCCTTCAGTCCGATTTTTTTTTTAATAATTGGACGACTTTCAACCACCATATCTTCCACCCCCTTATAGCTATCGGCATGGAACTGCTATGGTGTACAACGGGAGACTTCGCATAACAATTACACACAGACCATTCGTTTGCGTTCTGTAGTTTTCGCTGCAGAGCGAAATATTAACACACACACACACACACACACACACACACACACACACACACACACGTAGAATTTTATATACACCGATAACTTTCCATCGCAATATACTCCACCTTTTTATCATTATCAACACTCAAGCATCAATGCAACGAATTAAACCATTTTCAAAGAGTAAATGTAATTTTCAAAGAGTAATTATTGTTCCGCATTTTGCGTTATATTCTTCAAATTACTAAATATCTATCAGATCGCTATAAAACCGTGCCTAAAACCTTCATCATGTATAAATTAGTAACTGTACAAATATTTAAGTATCTGCGTCTTGTCGTCCGGGCGTGATAAGCGTATACCGAACAGACATTCACATTAATATATTTAGATAAATAGCTATCCGATCGCCAAAAAACCGTGCCTAAAGCCTTCCCCGGGTAGACATTAATAACTGTACAAATTTTTAGCTCTTTATGTTTTGTGGTTCAGACGTGATAAACGTACACCGAACAGACATTCACATTTATAGATATAGATGTACTGATAAATAAAATGTATTTACGGAAGGAAAAATACGCGTTACTGTATAATACTTTTTTAAATACTGAACAGACTTTTCCAATATGACTTTCTCAACATAGATTTATTTATGTCTTTATTCTTCTGTACAGTGGAAACAAATTATTAAGTGAAACTGTAATTTAGCCTATAATGTTCAAGCAAACTTAGTTAACGGTAAAACATGTTTAGCAATATTAATGGAATATTCCATTGGTACTTAGAGGAACATAAACATATTTAAATGTTGAATTTGTTGTATTTATGTTCTACAGTATTTATTTATTGGTTCGTTATGAACCGGTTTTCGGCTGACGAAGGCCCAAAACGTCGAAAGCAGGTTCATAACGAACTGAAAAATAATTACTGTGGACCATAAATGCAACGATTAAAGATTTCAATACTCCAATTACTTCACATGGTAATAGAAATGCTGCTCCCCAAGGTTTCAGGTAGTTAATTTCCAAAATTAGTGCATGAGTAGGAATTTGAATTGTCTTTGTAATTTTCTACAGTCAAGTCGTCTAAGGTGTGCTCTTCATCCAAATTTCTGTAGATTGGCGAGTGGGGTAGATGATATAGTTTGTTCGTTTTTTTTTTTTTTGTTTTTTTTTTTTATTTTATTTTATTTGCAGAGTCCTTCACTGCTAATGTAACACTCTACAGATTTTCTTTACACCGAAATATTCCTATCGTTAAGACTTTACAAGGCGTAAAAAGGGATTATAATCTCCCAAACATGTATTTTTATATTGACCTATTGGTAACTAGTTCCGGCACAGTTCTACTCCGCATTTACAAGTAGATAACTGGGTTGCTTTGACTGTAACCAGGTCTTTCTTGAGTTCATTATCAGTTGCTGACTTATCTCCAAACATGCGTAAGGTATCTGGGATATGTCTTTTGTTTTGTTTGTCAACATACGCAGCCATATTTCTCCATACTTCTGCGGAGGTTATGCCTATAATATGATAATACTTATTTACAGTGGTAGGGTGATTCCCTGTAATGATACATCCTGTCTCATCCAGAATTACAGCTACTTATTTTGTATGACTAGATTTCGCACGAAGAAGATGGCTTCCTATTCGTCAACTACTTTCATTTTTGTACCCACGCAGTGTTCCTTGTACTTAATGATGCAATTAAGCATGATTCCCAGATATTTCGTGTTACCACGAAGTGCTCAAATAGAAATCACGGACTTGCCTTTTTAGAAAGTTTGCCATTTTCTTCTTCACTTCAAGGATTAGGCAATATGCTTTTTCCAAATTCACATATTTAGCTCGATCTGTTTCTCGACCGCTCTGCATCTCTTCTTCCCAATTTATTTATAAATTTCCAATCCTGCCCGGATGTCATCATTATATATGTGTTCCTTCCTGGAGTAACTTTTGACAGTTCTTTAAATCTCATTTATGCTGACTGTATGTTATTTTTATGTATTTTTCTCTCACTCCAGGATTCACTACAATACGTTTGTTTTATTCATTTTCAATTTCGTTTCTTTCCTAACTTGATTTTTTAAAGGTTTGTTTATAGCGCCATAAATGCATTTATGTTAATTTTTTCTATTTATACGTCCTGACTCCTGTCATTGCCTAGCAACTGAAACTGGAGACTTTCTCAAGTGCCATTTTTTTGTGATAATAGTTTTACTTCTAACTGGGAGTTTTCGATAGTGGTCCACACTTTTTGTTTTAGCAGCACATATTTTTTTTATCGTAACGTTTCCTTTACAGCTATATATCTTCATGGACTTCCTTCGTCATGATTCTTATGGCGTAACTAATACATATGTTGAAAAGAGTTGGTTACAAGCTGCATCCTGGACACGTTGATTTTTTATTATCTTAACAGTTTTAGAACCGCCTGGATTTTTTATTATTTTAGTGTCTTGGTATGGGACTTTTATTACATGTATAAGATGCATATGGTTTTCTCCCGATTTAAGGATTGCATGGTCGCTACCACCGCAGGTGCGAGTCCTCCCTCGGGAATGGGTGTGTGTGTTGTCCTTAGCATGTGTTAGTTTTAGTAGTATGTAAGTATGGGGACCGATGACTTCATCAGTTTGGTCCGTCAGGAATATATATATGGTTCCGTATTTGACAAACCGCGCTGGCGAGAAGGTGCCCACGCATACACAGTGAGGGACACGTCAACTTGCGCCCCCTATCCTGCAAAGCATTGCAGTGAAGGGGTGGTACAAGCTGAGACCCAGGTAACAGGGTCAGTGTGAGAATGCAATGAAGGTTCAAATGTTCAAATGTTTGTATAGCTTATGGGACTTAACTACGGGTTATCGGTCCCTAAACTTACAAACTACTTATGAACTAATCCGGGTTCATCAGTCCCTAAACTTACAAACTACTTATGAACTAAT
This sequence comes from Locusta migratoria, assembly GCA_026315105.1. NCBI lineage: Eukaryota > Metazoa > Arthropoda > Insecta > Orthoptera > Acrididae > Locusta > Locusta migratoria. The sequence goes on along the minus strand of CM048755.1, from coordinate 475,685,590 downwards.
CCTAAGGACGGCACAAATATCCATGCCCAAGGGGGGTTTCGAGCCCCCGTCCGTTGTGGCCATGCAGACCGTGACTGGAGCGCCTCAGTCCCCTCGGCCACCGCGGCCGGCTGCAATGAAGGCTTCCACGACCGGATGCCGTAGCTGCTAACTTCCTGGTTATAAGGGCGTGGTCCATAAAACTTTGCAGTTATTCCTGACGTTTCGTCCAGAGCAGTGCCGGACATCTTCGAAAGTCTTCCTACTTCGAAGATGTCCGACCGGTCGGAGGTTCGAATGCCCCCTCGGACATGGATATTTGTGCCGTCCTTAGTCTTAGTTAGTTCATAAGTAGTTTGTAAGTTTAGGGACTGATGACCCCGTAGTAAAGTCCCATAGACAATACAAAAAAATTTTTTTTTTATGTCCGACGCTGCACTGCAAAGTTTCATGGACCACGGCCTTATAACCCGGAAGTTCTACCAGCAGCTCAGAGTGAGAACTCGTATCATTGCAAGATGCAGTGCAAAATGCAGCAACGGCGACGGAGATCCATGGGATGTTAGTTCAAGTGTCTAGTGTTGAAGTAGTGAGTAAAAAATGTGTGTTGGAGTGTTTGGGGAGATCCAACAAGGCGTGACCTCAGTGCTTCCAGCGATACCACAAGAAGCGCTTGTTAACAGTTTTCAACAGCTGTACAACCAGGGGAGCCGACTCCGTGGGTGCTCCGGTGCTGGGCTGGACTGGGCTGGGCTGGGCTGGGCTGAGCACCCACATAAAATTGAGGTGGAAAATAAAATTGTATAATTTTTTTTTAAAGAAAATCGGGAAAAATCAAAACCTACCTTATGACTCAAGAGGCAATGCAAAACGTGACCATACCGAGAGACGATATTTCATACGTGAGTGTCCGTGTTTTACACACTAGCTTTATTCATCCTGAAGCACGTCGGTCCTTTCGACCTTTCAGATGTACGTATTTATGAACATTCAATTGTGTTCTTTCAGGATTTTAGCTTGAAGAATCTGATACTAATGCTAAAGTTAATAGTTTTTCATTTATCTTTGTCACTTCCCTTGTTATTAAAATTATAGATTCAGTTGAAATTTGTAATGCTTTTCTCTCGGGCTTAAAAAAAACCTTGGACTATATTAATACTGTCAGAGATGTCACGAAGTTATCTCGAAGTGATGAAAGTTTCGATGAAGTATACAGCTCTTGCTTGAAACTGACCTAAAAAATTTGATGTTGGACTTCAAAATCTCAAAATATTTCAAAGATTTCTTTAAACCTTGGTGACGGTTTTCTACCAAACGCATTTGTGAGAAAGAATAGCTTCGCACAAAAAGTATTAGATTAGTGTACAATTAAAAATTATTTTATTGGTCGTGTAGAAGTTTTGGGGTGTTACTTATATCGAAATATCCACTTCGGCCAATTAGATCGCTTTATTGTAGTGTCTTTATGCAGCCATGCTTTCCTTTTCTTCTTCCTCCTTCTTCCTTCTATCTTTAAAAGGCCAGACAACTGCCTGTTTACTTTTATCAAGTATTGCTCATTGAAAAATGCATGCCGGCGGTTGACGCGGGGACTGAGGCGCTTCAGTCACGGTCTGCACGGCCACTACTGTTCGAATTTCCCCTCGGGCATGGATATTTGTGCCGTCCTTAGTCTTAGTATAAGGTAGTTCATAAGTAGTTTGTAAGTTTAGGGACTGATGACCCCGTAGTTAAGTCCCATAGACTATACAAACATTTGAACATTTAGAAAAATGCATGAACATGGAGGGATGGTTTCGGACATTTGTGAACCGTGATATAGAGCACCAACACTGATTTTTAAAAGTCGGCGCCTCTGTGTACAACCGTTGTCAGAAGTGTATTGTAGCCAGTGGCGACTACTTTCAAGGTCAGGAAAGTTATTTTGTTCGTAACTCTTGTTTCCTATATTTCCCGAGACCAGTTACCGAACTGCTCAGACGTACCTTGTACATTGTTGGCCACTCAAATGCTACACCGTGAAGGCAACATTCAAAACAAGGTGAAATTTGTAGCACGATAATGCGGCGACAATAAATGCATGTGATGAACATTTCAGCGCGCCAATTCGTCTCTACTACAGAGTGCTAAAATATTTACTATTCCACCTGCAAATCCTGTATAGTACATTATCATCTTCTGATGCTGCTGTTATTCTTTCTTCCGAGCTTGCTTGGATAAATGGTTTGGATTTTCCGCCGTATGCAAGACACCTGATTTTTAATTGTTCCCAAACATGTTTCAGCACATTTTGTGCTATCATCAGTGGGATGGTTTATTTTTGTTCTGAAATTATAGTTACTGTACAATAGTCTTTTCAGTTACTTCTATAATGTATTAAATTTTACTTAGGTTATCTGACTATATAACTATTTCAGTTTGGTGAATATTAGGCGCCGACCGCGGTATCCGAGGGGACTGAGGCGCTCCAGTCACGCTCTGCACGGCCATTACGGTCGGGGGTTTGAATACCCCCCCGGGCATGGATATTTGTGCCGTCCTTAGGATTAGCTAGTTCATAAGTAGTTTGTAAGTTTAGGGACTGATGACCCCGTAGTTAAGTCCCATAAGCTATACAAACATTTGAACATTTGAATATTAGGCCTAGATATACGAGTATCACATTTTCTACATTAGGCTACATAAAACTCGTTAAGTAGCCTACTTATTTGTTGTTTTGGTACAAACTTGTCATCTGCAAACATAACAAACAGTTCACGATTTTCTTGCTTTCTATTTTTCGGTTCGAGAAAACGCGTCATTTCTTTATAGTTTTTACGATTCTTTTCTCTCTCTCTGTTATAATCTGGTTGTTCCTGTTAATTTTAATGTGGATGTCACTCGTTTTTCACGTTTTTTCGTGCTATGCGCAACTCTTCAAAAACAAAACACCCAAAGAACAAATGAAGAGCTTCCAGCTGTATTCATACGCCGAATATTACCACTGGCGTAATGCATAGCACGAAAAAACTTGAAAAACGAGTGACATCCACATTAAAATTAACAGCAACAACCAGATTAAAACAGAGAAAGAAAAGAATCGTAAGTACTGTACAGAAATGACGCGTTTTCTCGAACCGAAAAATAGAACGCAAGAAAATCGTAAACTGTTTGTTATGTTTGCAGATGACAAGCTTGTACCAAAACAACCAATAAATAGGCTACTTAACGAGTTTTATGTAGGCTAACGTAAAAGGTACCGTCGGAAGGGGTGAAGTCGATCAAAAAATTCAGTTTTTCTGTTGTTTTCGAGGGAACCTCTGGAATAATTCGTTTCAAAAATATTACGTGTAATCCTTTGGATTTCGACATTATATCTAATGTTGAATGTAGAAACCGCCTATTGTGCTTTTGAAATTCTTTTAATTTAAAGGTTGATCGGCTTCACCCCACCCAGTGGGGTATTGTATTTTCCTTAAAAAAATAGCTACTGTACATAAAATTATCTTGCATCATAAAGAATTTTCACTCAATGTTTGAAATGGCAAAATCTGGGAAATTCTAGCGTCCACGACCAATGCCCTTAGGCTTCATTTTTGTTACAATTTGTGTGAAGGAAGTCTTTTGAATATCAGGAACATCTGGAAATACACTTGATCAATCCATGAATTAAACATTCTATGTCTACTGAACTAAGAACAGGCTGCCCACCATATTTATATATACCTTTGCCCTTCACCCACTCATTTAACGTTGTATAGGGCACGCCGTAACACTCAGATGCTTTACGAATACTCAATTTCCCTTTCTTCACTTCCAGAACGGCATTTTCCAGATATACTGGATTGTAGTTCATTTTTCCCTCTCTTCCCACCTTCTTCACGTATGTTCGCGGCATGATCGACTTCACCCTACAAAATACGAGAATTCAATTTTTAAATCACTACTCGTCAATACAACAAACTTCTGCTTTTTCAAATACATAAATCAAATGACAATGAGTTCACTTACCGACAAAAAGTCCGAAAACAGCAGAATTATATGGCCATAAGGCAGTGGCGGCTGGTGATTATGTGCTAATGTGCTGCAGCACACTGTAAATATATTACTAAAATTATGCCATTTCTCTTCGAATGCAAGCGAGAAATAGCTGTAAAATTACATCCTTTCTCTTGGAATGCGATCCAGATCTCACAATAAAATTATCCCATTTCCCTTCCAATACGTATTACAATGCTAGTAATAAGGATGAAAACGCATTTTGGAGCGCTCTCACCGCGATAGCTGGAAACCAGCTCCGTGTGCTAAAGTGGGATTCAGCCACGCTGTTACGTGCACAGAGAGGCGGCGCAGTCGTCTGTTCGCTAGTGCGCATGCGCAGACGTGACGTCAGGCCTGGCGACTCTTGTGTGCTGAGACCGACTGCAGCACCAGATCAATATTTCTCTTCGCACTGCGTGTAACGGTTACGGAAGAATAGTATATGACGAATATTGCGGCATACAGAGTCAAATAGCGCGCTGGCTCAGGCGTCTTGCGCGTTGTCTCTCAAACCTACTTGTGTGAGGCTCGTATTCAAGTACCTCTGAGTCCAAACGTTTAATTTCTGTAAATAAAACTTCAATCACAAACAACATTAGTAATGTATAGTCAACATGGGAGTGAAACTGCGCTTTTCAGCGAAGCAGTTTTATTGGTCACTTGTGTAGACGCAGATAACGTGGCGGGGATATTGTTAAGCTCCGTTATTTCAATTGTCAGTCACGCTTTTTATTTTAGTATATTTTGTTTCCTGTTTATTTTTGTAATATTGTAGCACACTGGTCAAATTTTGTACGAGCCGCCACTGCCATAAGGTCGTATTGTGAGAGGTTTAGTCTTGCTTCATTCACAGACCACCAAAATGCATTTGTTTATATCCCACAATCCCGCTGAACGGATACTCAGATCGAAAATTCTACAGGTAAACACTGCTCTGCAACTCATTGGCTTCCAACAAGTATGTGTAGTGTGAAGTTCGCGGATGTACCGCCAGGCGGAAGTAGTGTAAATTATAATGCTATATTGCCGGTCGACTTCCCCCCACCTGATTGACTTCACCCCTTCTGACGGTATGTAAAAAAAAAAGTGATACTCGTATATCTAGGCCTAATATTCACTAAACTGAAATAGTTATATAGTCAGATAACCTAAGTAAGCCGCGGTGAAGTAGCTGAGCGGTCTAAAGCGTCTCGCTGCGGAGCGCGCGGTTGCTCGCCGTGGAGGTTCGAGTCCTCTGTGGGGCATGGATGTGTGTGTTGTCCTTAGGTTAGTTTACCTAGGTTTAAGTAGTTTGTAAGCTACGGACTGATGACCACGCAGTTTGGTCCGATAGATTTACAAACATTTTAACAGATAACCTAAGTAAAATTTAAAACATTATAGAAGTAACTGAAAAGACTATTGTACAATAACTATAATTTCAGAACAAAAATAAACCATCCCACTGATGATAGCACAAAATGTGCTGAAACATGTTTGGGAACAATTAAAAATCAGGTGTCTTGCATACGGCGGAAAATCCAAACTGTATAGTACAGTGTGCTATAAAATGCGTAGCAAGATTCTCTTTCCTAGGGAGCACGTCGGTGAAACACATAGACGGCCACTTTCGTGTAGCCAGGAGCAATTTTTCGTGGAGTCAGGCCTGCAGTTGAGCAGCGCGAGTGGAGGAGAGAGGTGGTGCCTTCCATTTGCGTCAGCTCTTGTTTTCTTGGGCCGCGTTTTTCCCGGCACTGGCAGCCGCAGCTGCACAGGAGTGGTGGCGTGGGCGGGGAGGGAGGGGGCGCGTGCTAAGAGCAGATAAGAGATTCCCAGCCGCCGCCTCCTAAGTTTTGATTCGGGGAGGCGACTTCCCCAGCCGCGCAAAGCTGCTCGCACATTATGAGCCTCGGGGGAGCGCCGACCTCCGCGACACAAACAGTATTTCCGCCGCCAAGTGAAAAGATACCGCAGTCCGCTCGCAGAGTGGATGAAAATTACCCGTAACTATAATATATCCTTAACCGACTATTCCGTTGCTGCTTGACAGAACAATATGAAATATTACACAAGAAAAAAATCGCACTGGCGTGTTCAACGGCCCACATTAGATTTGTAGTTTTATAAGTTTTTGCAAACATTTTGGGCCAAAATAATAATCTAAATAATAAGAAATAAAAGGTTTCCGCTTGGTAGGCGATGTGAGATGTTTCTTTTATTAAACTACAAAACATATCAATTTCGTCCCTATGATGGGACATCATCAGTGCAGAATTGCAAGTCATGATGACCTATGTGCTCTGCTTAAAACATTTTTATGTCATGTCATAAAAAAACATTTAAAGGGTCTTGCCGGTACAAGTCACAAGAAGCTGATTTTATTCTTGTGCAAGACCTTTTAAATGGTTATTTATGACATGACTGATAAAAATGTTTTAAGCAGAGCACATAGGTCATCATGACTTGCAATTCTGCACTGATGATGTCCCATCATAGGGACGAAATCAATATGTTTTGAAGTTTCAAAGCCGGCCGCGGTGGTCGAGGAGACTGAGGCGCTCCAGTCACGGTCTGCACGGCCACTACGGTCGGGGGTTCGAATCCTCCCTCGGGCATGGATATTTGTGCCGTCCTTAGTATAAGGTAGTTGATAAGTAGTTTGTAAGTTTAGGGACTGATGATCCCGTAGTTAAGTCCCATAAGCTTAACAAACATTTGAACATCTGAAGTTTCAAAAATTCAAATGTTTGTATAGCTTATGGGACTTAACTACGGGGTCATCAGTCCCTAAACTTACAAACTACCTAATACTAAGGACGGCACAAATATCCATGCCCGAGGGGGGATTCGAACCCCCGAACGTAGTGGCCGTGCAGACCGTGACTGGAGGGCCTCAGTCGCCTCGGCCACCGCGGCCGGCTTTTGAAGTTTAATAAAAGAAACATCTCACATCGCCTACCAAGCGAAAACCTTTTATTTCATTATAATTCTGTGGTGGGCTTGCACAAAATGGAATCTAGTTACTAAACAATAAGATTGTCTGAAACCCTTTTAGTAAAAAAAAGAAAAAAATTAGGTCTTTCCGGGTTCCGAACCACTGACCTTCAGCGTCACAGTCCAACGCATTGCCCACTACGCTACAGCTTTTTTTTTTTTTTCATAAAATGCATTTTTTTTTAAACCATTAGCTGTTTATTAAAAATCTTATACATCTACCAGTTTCGGTCATAGACCATCTTCATGGATAAAAAGGAGTTAAAACAGAATGGTAAAATGCATCAAATAAAACACATCCAACTGAGATAAACAGGAGTCAGTATAACTGAAAGTGTAAAAAATTACTATGGTCATCTTAGTGACTGTGACTGTTCTCACCTTTTATGTCATGTTTGACTGATAGATTTTATCTAAGATGACCATAGTAATTTTTTACACTTTTAGTTATACTGATTACTGTTTATCTCAGTTGGAAGTGTTTTATTTGATGCATTTTACCATTCTGTTTTAACACCTTTTTATCCATGAAGATGGTCCATGACCGAAACTGGTAGATGTGTAAGGTTTTTAATAAACAGCTGATCGTTATTAAAAAATGCATTTTATGAAATATATTACGGCTGTTGACACTCGCCTCACCAAATCATTTTTTTTTTTATTTTTTTTTTTTTTTTTTTTTTTTTTTTTTTTTTTTTTTTTTTTTTTTTTTTTTTTTTTTTTTTTAGAAATATTTACAAAATGTGTTTACAAATAGTTATAATTTTGTGAAACAAGTTGTCTTTCAAAAACTGAATGAACGGCGAAAATTTTTCTCTTTCCCATGGATCGTTGAGGATTTCTCTTCTTGCACGGAGGATGTATTGTCGAAAGTCGCTCACAGATCCATTTCCCGCAAGGGCGTAGTTGATGAACGAATATATGAACCAAGTGAGAGTTCTGGTCTTAGCAACTGGGAAAGCCTTTACATCCATGTACACCAGTTTCTTCGTGTTGATGTCGTTGACACTCAGAGACAGCAATCCTGCCGAATTAAACTTGATCCATTTCCACAGATCCGCTATTTTGGAGCAGCCTACCACACGGTGGATGGCAGTATCGACCAATCCGCAGAGCTGGCAATACGGGTGACCGGCGAGCTTTATGCTGTGGCGACGGGCAGCAGTCGGGATTAAATCATTTATGAACATGTAAGCTGATGAGCGCAACGTTGAACATATCGATTTATCTGCAAAATTGCACCAGACATATTTCCCATTTAAGTTTTTGTGTTTCTTTTGGATTGCTGGAGGATATGGAGCTTTTACACCAATGGTCTGAGTAGAGGTTATGATCTATAATCTCATACTATTGATAGCCGTTGTTAATTGTTGCTAATATGGCATTTGTAGACACTATATTATATTTATCTTACGAAGAACGGCGTGTTTTTGTTAATTCTTCAGTGCGCCATTGCTTTGAAATGACAACGTGTAAGTTGCAATAAGAAAATCATCAAATTCGCGACGCAAGGTGGCGTATGGCACAGAGAGTTCTGGGCGAGGAATGTCACGTGACATCTGCGAACGGCTGGTTTTCGTTAATTAAATGGAGGGTGTCAAAAGTCCCTTATTTCTGCAAATATCTCTCAAACGATACGAGATATGAAAAAAAAACATAAGGGAACAAAGTTGTAGAGAATTTTCTCCTCTACAAATTCGTTTATTCAATTTTCGCGTCAGATGAACGGTTTACTTACAATTAAAATTACATTACGAACGGCTTTTTTTGGTAGTACTAACGTATTTCTTGTCCGAAATTTTTGGAAAAGGGAGGTTCTGGCCTCTGGCGGCCTACAATTATGTCTGTAAAATTTGGTGCTGATCGGTGGCACGGCTCGTCTTAAAAACAGGGAACACGTTACGGTCAGACAGACAGACAGACATCCCAAAATGGCCGTTATTTTTGAAAATATCTCTGAAACGATACGAGATATGAAAAAAACATAACAGAGCAAAGTTGTAGAGAAATTTCTCCTATATAAGTTAGGTTATTCAATTTTCGTGTCTGATGAACGGTTAAGCTATTCTTTTGATTTAAATTTCGAGCTGTCAAAAGACGATCGCAAAGGCCCACTTTTAGTGTTACTACCGTAACCTAAAGTGGGCCAAAACACTTCCAAATGCTATGGAAGTATATATATATATATATATATATATATATATATATATATATACTCGGTCGCTAACAGGTTTCAGGCTCTACAGACCACCATCAGGTGACTGTCGAAGGCACAGATAAATTATGCGACTTATAAAGATACCGCTCTATCTTTCGACCAACCTTGTTGTATGGGAGTGAAAGTTTGTGGATACAGGTTACCTAATTCACATAGTAGAGGTTACAGATATGAAAGTAGCAAGAGTGACTGCAGGTACTAATAGATGGGAATAATGGCAGGAGGGTGTCCATAAATCAGGAAATCAAAGAAAAACTGGGAATGAACACTATAGATGAAGCAGTTAGAGGGAACAGACTGAGATGGTGGTGTCATGTTGCACGCATGGGAGAAGCAAGGTTACCTAAGAGACTCATGAGCTCTTCAGCGGAGGGTAAGAGGAGTCGAGGAAGACCAAGAAGAAAGTACTTAGATTCGGTGATGAATGATTTTGAAGTAAAAGGCATAACATCAGACGAGGCATCAATGTTAGCATTGAATAGGGGATCATGGAGGAATTTTATTATAGGTTCTATGCTCCAGACTGAACGCTGAAAGGCATAATCAATCTCTAATGTTGTTGTTGGTGATGATGATAAAGATACTCGTATTAAGACAGTGGACAACGATATGTACTACATTGTCGCGCGGAATGGTCGCGTGGTCTAAGGCGTCGTGCTACGGACTGGACGGAGGTTCGAGTCCTCCTTCGAGCACGGTTATGTGTGTTGTCCTTAGCGTAAGTTACTTTAAACAGTTTGTAAGTCTTGGGACTGATGACTATAGCACTTTGGTACAATTTTGTACTACATTAAATGTTTACAGAAATAATTTTGTAGAGTTAAAGTGGAAACAACGTTGTCTATCTGAACGGACATTTAACAACTGATAACTAAATCTAAGACAGAGGAAAATGTAAATTGTGTCTGATAACTTAATACTTATCAGGCATTCAGTCTCTTATGTTTGTTAATTCCCATCATTTCCAGCAGGGTCATCGTGCTGATTTTATTTACAGACTTAATTTAAGATCTATATTATATGCTGTAAAGAAAAATAGGAAGACCCTGCTTGAAAAATTGGAAACTAACAAAGATATGACACTGGACGCTAGCTCAATATTAAATGATCAGACATTTTCCCCTCTCTTAAATTAAGTTATTCAGAATAATATGTTAATATCTTTCATCAGTTTTTATATGTACATTCAGAAAAACGACATTGTTTACACTGCTTAGTTATTAAAATTATTTGCGTAAGCATTTAATACATTCCATTGATGAAATTTTACCCTTCTGTCTTCATATCTTTATAAGTCGAATATTTTGCCTGTATCTGCGACATTTAGTTGTCAGTCAACTGAATATAGCCTAGAAAGCCCAGCGATTAAATAAATATTATTTGCACAACATTTGGAAGTGCTTTCCATTTTTTATGTAATATATTTGTTGAAAATACATTGTTCCGAATGAATCTGAATTATTTCATTCTGATAATATAGAAAAGATTAGTAACTATAGAAATTTATAGAACCCAAAGAAAGCGCGGAAAACAAAAATTACTAATAGAGCTATTGCAGTAGCTTCCACGGAGACGCCCTCGGAACATGCGGCTTTCACAATCACTGTTTAGATATCATGTCTAAGAATCTGTGGTTTCTCCAATCTTGTGAGTGCTAAGATTATGTAATCACGGATTCACAGCTGATTTTTTCCCGACACCTGCCCAGTATTTAAAGGCCGTTTCAAATACCTTATTGACGGTGGAACGTTAAAAGAGACTTCTTTGCCACATCTTCCGATGAGTTATGGTGACAATTGCAACTACTAACGGAGAATCCAAATTTGACTGCATTGTCGCGCAGGAGTAGCCAAGCGGTCTGGATCGCCAAGTTGCGGATCGCGCGTCCTCCCGCGTCGGAGGTTCGAATCCTCCCACTGACATTTGTGTTTGTGTTGTCTTTAGTATAAGTTAATTCATAAGTAGTTTGTATGTTTAGTTTTACAAATATTTGAACATTTTTGACTGCATTTATTTCGTTGTATACTGGACTACGGCTGAGTTCTTAACCATTACCCAATTTAACTTAGTGTCAGTGACAACTTGGACAAAGTTTCGATATGGCTATAGTGAAAATGTTTCTCCAGGTCAGTATACAGATTTTCGTCACGCCACCAGCAAAAGTTGCAGTTGTTATGATACTGCCGAGCGTGTAAATAATTTTAACACTGAAAAATATGAATGAAACTAGGTAAATAGAAATTATCCGTCGACGAAATCCCCAATCGTCAAGTTCCGTTTTCAGGCACGCGTTGATACTGGAAAGTTTACAACCAGCATTGGAGGAATGTTCGACATGCATCTGTATGGAGCGCTGAAAGTACACGTCAGTCGTCGACTGGGCGTTACGCCCCTTTTCTTCTTCATTTATAGGAAGCTTCTGAAATGATTCGAGCCTTTATAGTCAATTAGGCATTCACAAAAAAGCGGGTCTAAGAAATGTATAATACTAAGGCAAATATGACTATACGCTCGGCAAGTGTTTGCTCTTACGTATTCTTCATTGATATAGACTATGTAATCAAAAGTATCCGGACACCTGTCTGAAAATGATTTACAACTTCGAGGCGCACTCCATCGGTAATGCTGGAATTCAATATGGTGTTGATCCACCCATAGCGTTAATGACAGGCTTGAAGGTTTCTTGGGGAATTATAGCCCATTCTTTGCGGAACGCTGCACTGAGGAGAGGTATCTATGTAGGTCGGTTAAGCCTGACACGAAGTCGGCGTTCCAAAACATCCCAGAGGTGTTCTATAGGACTCAAGTCTGCACTCTGTGCAGGCTAGTCCGTTATAGGGATATTATTGTCGGGTAACCACCCGCCACAGACCGTGCATTATAAACAGGCAGCTCGACCGTGTTGAATGATGCAATCGACATCCCCGAATTACTCTTCAACAGTGGGAAGCAATATGGTGCTTAAAACATCAATGTAGGCCTGTACTGTGATGGTGCCACGCAAAACAAGGGTTGCAAGCCTCCTTCATTAAAAATACGACCACGCCATAACAAAACCGTCTCAAAATTTTACTGTTTGCACTACACACGTTGGCAGATAACGTTCACCGGGCATTCGCCAAACCCATACTGTCATCGCATCGCTACACTTTGTAACGTGATTCGTCACTCCACCAACGTTTTTACACTGTTCGATCGTCTAAAGTTAAAGCCCCTTATATGAATCGAGGCGTCGTTTGGCATTGACCAGAGTGATATGTGGCATATGGGCAACTGCTCGATCGTGAAAGCCAATTTTCTCATCTTCCGCTTAACTGTCATAGTTCTTGGAGTGGATCCCAATGCAGTTTGGAATTCCTGTGTGATGGTCTGGATAGATGACTTCCTATTACATTCTACGAGCCTTCTCAACTCTCGGCGTGTCAACAGACGAGATCGGCCTGTACGCTTTCGTGTTTTATGTGTTCCATCAATTCCCCACATCATGTAACAGTGGACCTAGGGATATTTAGGAGTGTGGAAAGCTGGCGTACAGACTTCTGTCACAAGTGACACCCAATCACGTGACCACTTTCTAAGTCCGTGTGTTCCCAGTAGCACCCCATTCTGTCTCCCCGAATGTGTAATGACTACTGAGGTCACTCTAATGTAGTATGTGGCAGTAGGAGGCAGCACCTAATACGAGAAACGTATGTTGTTGGGGCGTCCGGATACTTTTGACACCATAGTGTGCTTCTAAGCAGCAAGAGCATTCATGTGACAAAATGCATAAATACAATAGCAGAATGTTTACAAGATGACCTAGAAGGAATTGTTATTTTTTGTGGATATGACGGAAACGATCAGATGAAGCGAAAACTTCTTTTGCCCTACATGCCCAAAAGAATCCGAACAACCTGAATCGCGTTCCACCTGATGTACATGCAACCCAAATAACGTACCTGTCTTGCGGGTCCTCTAATCACTTCGGGGTATAGTCGTTCGACTATTCAAAATGGATTCACTAGAGGAAACTGCTCTTTATGGCAATCATCCCAAGCGTAAATTAACACTACGATATTGCAAATAAAAGGAATAACGTTATTAAATTTTTAATTTTTCCTAACTCAAGCTGACTTATCAAAAGTATTAGCACTTTCATTAAATTTTTATATAATAAACTATGTGACATGAAACATTCAGTAATCCTTAGACAACATTATGTATTGTTATGAACAACAGATTTTACGACACTATTGGTTCTATAGCAATTTGAAGTACTTTTGCTTTCTAAATTGGTTCCTCACAACTGCGAAACTTCAGTCCTGTGGAGAGCGGTTTTGTATTTACCACTTCTTGAAATAACCAGACAAAAAAAAAAGCTTTATTAATTGCAGCAAACTCTCTATGGAAACTTAATTATTAATTGTGTATCACCAACAATTTCTCTGTACCATAAGTGAACAAATATTTCTAAACCGTTTTGAAATTGAAATGATATGACGAATTATCTTGTCCTGGTTCTGTAATCAAACCCATCACCTGCAGCCATTGCTAACCAGGCAAAGCATTTTATGTTATCAATACTCAATCATTACAAAGATCGTCGTAGCTGACTAGGCATAAATATATGTGAAATATCGGAATTTTCACCTCAACTATCAGATCATAGATTTAAACTTTAATTGGAGGATAAATAAGTAAAGTCAGATGTTAGAAGTCGAATTTTTTTTACCAGCAGTTAGATGTCATTACGATATGCGTGACCGTGAAATGAACACTGGAGCTACTGACGTTCTTTCGGTGCACAAATAGACGTAAAATCTCAATTTTAGCTCAGTTCGTATGAGGATGTGTGCGTGTATGCTATAAACTCGTTGTTATTGATAATTCACGAAGAGAAATTAAAAACTGCTTTTCACTAATAGTCCAGTGTTTTCTGTCTAGCGCTTCACATGAAATCGTGAATTTCTTGTGCTGTACCAGGATTTGAACCCATATAGTTGCCTTTCGTGGAAACCTAGAGGAATCTGCATTCTCGGAGAAAGCAACGAAATGATCTAGCTATAAGGTTCCCAGACGTCCGGATACCGTAAGAAAGCAGATCCAAATTAGAATCTCAGTCCAGTAGCATAACTTTGAAACTTTTTAATACAATAAGAGCTACGTGACCTTAAATGAACATTGGTTTATAAAATAAAATAAAGTTCTCTAATGTAAGGAGCGCGTCGGTTGCACAGTGGTAGCGTGCCAGACTACAAATCCAAAGGTCGCGGGTTCGATCCCCGCCAGGTCCTAGGATTTTTATCTGTCACTTTCCACTTCTTTCACCTCTGGCAGTATTGCTCATGTGAAAAATACCGAGTAGCACCGTGGTTCGGAACCCACGTTAAACTGTAGGTCCCCCTATAACTGGCTGGGTAAGTCAGTTCGAAGGTCGGAGGAAGGCAACGGCATACCACCTCCAAACAGGACCATGCCTAGTAAAGCACTGTGGTGTTCAAAACAATCTTCGGATTGTTGACTGCTTTACCTTTTTTTTAATGTAAGGAAAGGTTTCTGGTGACAGAGTTACTGGTTTCCGCGTATTCTGCCTTGAAAACGCGGTCAACCATAAATCGGCTCTGTCCCAGTTGATAACAAATTAATTTTTTTGGAATTCGGATTTTGAACTACAGTGCAACATGATGCTCGTCACCATAGTTGAAGAAATATATTATCGTGCCGGTTAAAAATATACGCCTGAAATATGAAATCTAACCCCTATATTCCAGATGTTAAACTAGTAGCGTCACCTGCATCTGCCATCGACTCAAGTCACCAGCGACTAAAGAATTTAAGCCGTCTCCGTCTGATTCAGTTGCATCCGTTCCAGGATCTTATGATACTTCCGTACGCATCACTGCACATGTTCTATTGACCAATCAAAAAGAGACACCCGTCGACTGGGGGGGGGGGGGAGTTCCTGCAGCATATGAATGTTATGGTGGTATACAGGGCGGTGGAACACACTTCCCCTCAGTTTAGTAGTGCATCACCCATCCTCTTAACGATGACAGCGTGTCAAACTTATCGCATAGATACGATCAACATTAATACCATGCGTGCGCGCTATAAACTGGCATTACTTCAGTACATGATGTAAGCTGCGGATGTTGACATTTTCCTCTTTCAGGAGGTACATGTCGCCGCCTTTCACGCTCTCTAATGACTTTACAACACACGTCTCCCACGCCTCCCCCACAGGCAGTGAGTTGGCGATCCTCTTACGAGATGGCATTCACGCTGATGAAATAGTATACCTCCCATATGCCAGAAGTATGGCTCTTATGTATGGTGGCGTCATCTGGTACGGTGGTGCCATCCGATTCAGGCCGGCTCCGTGAACGTTCTACTTTCCTCTTTGAGGAAGTAACGCTTCTCTTCATGAGTCGGCAAGATGCGTTTATAATAGGACGCGACTTTGAATCCACCCAGCACGTCTCAAACGCACCGCCAGATATGTGGTTTCTCCTGAACAAACCTCCTTGGGTGGTGTTAACAACATACACAACGCCCCATGTCGCTGACGCGACATCATATCTCTTGCTCATACTCGACATATGCTTCGGTTTTTGGCCGCTATTGACGTCAGTCAAGCCTTCGATAAAATCGATCACGAAGACTTGGAAGAGGTACCCCGTAATATAAGATACCATGATATTACCATCAAAGTTATAATGCGCCTTCTTCGACGAGCGACACCCCGTGTACTCTATAATGGTCGTCTCACTCAACCTATATTGATACGTCGTTCGATGCGTGAAGGCTGTTCGCTCTTCTCGATTATCGCCTTGAGACCCACGACCTTCTACAGCAGACATATACAGGGTGTCCCACTCAACTCTTTCACTCCAGATATCTCTGAAACTACAAGAGATATTCAAAAACAACTTTCACGGCCATGAACGAACGTTAGGGGCTTATGAAAGTAGGTACTACGAGACAGTCTAAAACGTAAAGAAGTATTATTTTCAACGCAAAATTAAGTTATTATTATTATTATTTTTAATGGATATCCCATATTATTTCTTAAGCAATCAGTATCATGAAAAATCACAAAATGGATGGCATTGGTTGCATCGCGATTCGTCAGTTACATCCGGAGAAGATGCGAAGCGAAGTTGACGTTTGAAATATACGAAGCACGGTGCTAGCCTTTGCGCAACGCTCTCTCTCGGCTCCTATCCTCCTTTCAGACCTTCCGCCGACGTTATTTTACTTCCGTCGCTTTTTCCTCGAACTGAGCTATGTCCACACTGCAATACTGCGTACGTGATTTATGTCTACGAAGGCGAGCTACGTCTTTCTTCAGAAGCACAGACTACCAAATGTGATTGAAGGAAAGCACCCCAGTGTCAAATAGAGTGTCATCTGGTGATCGGTGGGTGTTCCTTATCTTGCAACTGATGTCCACTCTACATAGTACCTTACGGTCAATGGGACAAGTATGCCAGTCACGACAGCACAGAATTCACCTCGCAGACATACCAATGTGTGTCGCCTGTAATGTAATGAACACGGACGCGCGTCACCTGGTATGCGGATCGGCGTAATGCGTCTGGGTCTTGGTGCGACAGATGCCGGCCTTGATTACCCGTACGACTCCTCATCAGATACTTCCCCATCTCCTCCTGTTTCCAGACTCGGGACATTACCCAAAAACGAAGAAGAACGCTGTGAAGTGGATTTGTGGACAGGCAATTCACTACTTGCTTTTTGATGGAGAGAAAAAGATCTTACTTTTTGGAACTTCCTAAATGAACGACATTGCACAGTTGTCCGCATTCCAAAATATGGAAAATATTTATCAGTTATTTATAATGTTTTTCGTAACCCACCCCGGAGTTGGGGTCTTACCATAATGAGTAGCTGATCCTTACATTTGCTTTTGAATCTTTAATTTGTAGACCCTTACTTGTCTGGAGTCAATGAAAAATTAAATTTTATTGTGTCTCCTGTATCAATTTGTTTCTTATATTTGTAAATTCCGTTCTTACGAATCGTTTTCCAATACCCGCATCACAGCTGGAACCTTCGAGCCATGAGAACATCACCTGAACAGAACAAACCTGAGAGCGGAATCTACACGCACTAAGAGAGAAGATACGTTTGGACTTAGGAGGTTGGGAATCCGTCGTCTTGCGGAGGAACAGCTCCTTGATATCTGTCCTGCTGGACGGTGACGAGCTGATGGTGGCGCAGCTATGCTCTGGGGAACGTCCATATGGCCAACCATAGATCCAGTCGAGGTCGCACATGCCACCATGACGGCCAAGACGTATTGTACACTGATTGCAGATCAGGTAAACCCCTTAATGACGATCATGTTTCCCAACGATAGTAATATTTTTAGCAAGATAATGCGCCATGTCGCAAGACCAGGAGTGTGATGGAGTGGTTTGAGGAACACAGTGGTAAGTTCCATTTGTTGTGTTGGCCCTCAAACTCGCCAGATCTGAATCCGATCGAACACATCTCGGACGTGATTGAGCGTGGCACCAGATTTCATCGCCCCTAAATCCCGTAATTTATGGGAATTAGTCGATTTGTGGAAGGTGTGGTGGCAGTTTTTTCCGACGACCTACCAAGGCCCTGTTGCTCCATGCCAATACGCGACGCCACTGTTACCCGTGCCAAAGATGGGCATACCAACTATTAGGAAGGTGGGCATAATGTTCTGTGTCAACAGTGAATGGCCAACATCTTGCACATTGCAGCTACCTACCTAATCATTGAGCATGACATTCATTGTATACCAAGACAATGACTAATTGCCTAACAATGAGTATTGTTATGTTTCAAATTATTTCATTACCGTATTTTCATTACGTCACCTGATCTTTCTGTTCAGTACGCTTCCGATGAGCTAGAAACTTGAAACTCTCATCATTTTTTAGAATTAGATTACAATTAAATATTAAATCGCCCTTTCCTCTGGTGTGTGGCGGTGGGTACTTGGCACTGGGGCGACCCTTCCACAGAGCGAATACCTGCCGGAGGACGGCGTCGTTAATATTGCGCTTCCTCGCTATTTATAGAAACAATTTTAGTGAATTCCCTCAACAAAACAGTGCGGTATAATCTCCTTAAGACAAAGTGTTCGTCATTTTTTACATCTCTCGCAGTTAATCGTGGATATGAACAGTCGGTTCGTTCTTTGGCGGTCCCACATCACTCTCGCAATGTTTCGTGCACCTTTACCACCAGCACGTTTCAGACGAGTGAATTATATATATTGTGACAAAAAAGGTCTTAGAACAACACAGTGGACGAATCATCACCAGGCTCTAGTGTAGCAACCGAACTCCTGGCTGGAAGGACCTTGTTTTACAGTCAGTGTATTACTGCCGCCATCCATCAGTGTCAGGGCGAGCTTCCATGTGGGTAGCGGTGGACGTCCGCAATAATTCAGCAGACGTTCGTATCGATGGCACTACACACTCAGGGCCAAATAGTGATAACTCTTGCACGTGCTGCTGATTCGGGTAAACAAGCAAAGCAGGACGCAAATGTCAGACGGTAAACAGCACGGGCGCTAGACCACGCACATGCAGAGGGCGCAACTATGGGAATCGCAGTATTTCTGCAGAGGAGCTCAAAGCTGAAGTGAAGTTTTATTTTTAACCACCACCGCTTTCACAATTCGCGACTCAACCTTGTTTACACTATAGAGGCCTAACTTACGCCGGCTAGCTATAGGATTGTTATGTCTGTGTCTGACCTCTTCTGATATTTTGTATTATATTGTGACCATGAGAGTATGTTCACCTGGATTGTTTTGTAAATTGATGTCGAATGCCTTCTTTGATCCTCTTATTTGTATATATTCTCCTAGACTGCCAATTTTTATCCTTTCCTGTCTCGTGTGTTGTTCCTTCTTTCCATGTATTGCGTTTTCCAGTATGACACCTCCAGAACTGTTTTCCGAGAAACTTCCGTAAGTCTTTCTTGCCTATTTTTTCTGAATATTGCTAGGGCATCTGCAATACCTTCACGAGCGAGTTTCCCTTTTAATAGAATGTAAGTTGACTTACTGGCCGCAAGGGTCACTTTCTTCCCATTCTCGAGCTACACATTTCGGTCTTTGCTTTATGAGCTTTGATCTCCAACTCTGGTGAGTGTTCCCACCTATCAAGAAGATGAGGTCGTATGACTATGCTATCATCTTCGTAACGGAGTCAACATGCTGTAGCTGATCAAATAGATGCTCCACATGAACATTCCAGAACATATTTCCTAGCACTGAGTCTTGCAGGCAACCTATAGTGACATTCTTGGTGGTGTTCATACGTAGAGATGATAGATGTTCTAGCAGTCCTTCGCAGTAGCTTCTTCAAAATGTTCAAATGTTTGTAAATCTATCGGACCAAACTGCGTGCTCATCAGTCCGTAGCTTACAAACTACTTAAACTAAGGTAAACTAACCTATGGCCAACAAACACACACCCATGCCCCAGGGAGGACTCGAATCTTCGACGGCGAGGAACCGCACGCTCCGCAGCGAAGCGCCTTAGACCGCTCAACTACTCCACCGCGGCAGTAGCTTCTTCAGCAACTTTACAGTGGCCCCGGATATCCCCTCTATCGCAGGATGGAGATGAGCGGGGGTCACCATAGGCTGTCAAGGGCGTCGCTGATATCCTCCACGATTCCAGGTACATACTTGTGCATCAACGAGCGGCATGTTAGGGCCTCGAGCGTGAGAACATCTGACGTCGCGCATCCCAAGTGGAAACCGTGTTTCCCGTTTCTACAAGCCGATGGTGCAGTGGAACATCAACTTGTACAGTAATTTTTCAAATAACTTCCCTAAAATATCACGCAAGTACAGCTGTTGAGAAACGTAATCTCACCTTTATACTCAGCTTCTTTCCAAATGTAGGAAAATTTCCCGCGCATAAGGCTTTTCTTTTACAGTTTAGTTAATGAAGATATTGCCGTGAGAGACTACGTAGAGCGACTGCCGGCGTGGCGCAGGGGATCGCGTCACGGACTGCGGTGCAGAAGGTCGCCGGTTCAAACCCGCCCAACAGCAAAAATTTATTTCTTTGTAATTTACAATTCCAGAATGCTCTACATCTTTCTTATGTTCACTTGTAAATTCTACTTGTTTCTTATGTTAACTGTTCTGCTAATTTCTGGTAAATTCTGTCTGTGTATAAATAGCAGAGCACTCTGCCTGAGAGGCGGCATTCTGGCTTCAGCTGTCGCCGCGAACGGAAGTACACGCTACCGCTCCGCCTCGCCAGTGTTTACGCCAGTGCTGTATTGAGTCGTGGTTCTAGTTCTCTGTTCTGAGTGTTGTTTCTGTGCCGTTTTACGCCGTCTACTTTGTTCTTTTGTGGGTGTTTTCTTTGTGTTCGGCGATTCGTCGTCGATCTACGGAATTTCGGTTGTAACCGGAATCCCACAGCACCTGCAAAACATGTCTGCATCCAAGAGGAAGAACACCCTGGCCTTTTACTTCGACAAAGAGACCCGGCGAATCCAACCGACACGACTTGAACTGGACGACTGGCTTCCCAGGTAATCGGCATCAGCAGTGATTCTGTTCATACCATGCAGTTAGACCAAGACGAATATTGTGTATTTGTGAAGTTTTATGACCCGGTAACTGTCGATAAAATCCTGTCTACGGTTGGTAGAAGTGCAGAATTTCTACATAGAAACGGCGCCAAAAGTAGAGTCGCTATGAAAAGGGCGGTTACAACTTATAGGACTGTTCGCGTGCTCAACCTGCCGATTGAAATTGATAACGAGAAAATCAGGGAGGTCCTGTGTAAATACGGGGAACTGAAAGAAATCATTAATGAGAGGTGGGGTCCGCAGTACAAACTGCAATGTTTTAGTGGTGTGAGATCCGTAGACATGGAAGTTAAGACTAACATTCCATCTGTCCCCGTCGCGTAACTGTGTTCAAAACCAATTTAACACTGCGACGAAAATTAACGTTGAATGAAGTTTTATCGAGTGACAAGTCTGCACAATCGGAAATTGAAAAGGTTAATACCAACGGTCCCGAGAACCTTGCTGAAGAAATCAATGAGTTTCCGGCTCTGAAAGTTCAACAGGGTTCTGATCCTGTCCTTCATGACAATGAAATACAGAATAAAAAAAGGCCGCACGAACAAAGTGAGGATCACTCGGACGAAGAAATTTCATGCAAGTCCCCTGTAATTCGTAAACCAAGAGCCTCTGGTGAGGAACAATTAATAGATGACGACGGAATGCAGATCGATCCCGTAATACCGGACGAAAAACTCGAATCTCCGGTAGACTCGGAGGCAGAAGAGGTAGAGCAGGAAAGGGTAGCTGCGACCAGTGCCGCCGCGAGTGACGCGCAACTTCCGCCTCAGAGCGGGCAGCCCGAGGTAAACACCGGCTGTAAGCAGGAAGTAAACAGAAGTACACAGCGGCCTCTAAGCAAAGCCTTACCACAGGTAGCAGCAAGAGGCATGCATGACGTAGAGCCAACCGTGCCAACAGTTACGCCTGCTAGTGTGCTTCTTACGACCACCCAGTCTGGTGGCTGCATTACCACCACCTCAACAACAAAAGAACCTGTCATAAGTGCTAGTCACGTTGCAATTACAACGCAGACTAGTTCATGCCCTCCTACCACCTTAACTGCAAAACAACCCGTGACGTACGCTACAGTAGCCGCAACTCCCATACAAACCAGCGGCTACGTTACAACCACCGCGGGCACTCAGGAAGGAAGACGTCGCAAATTCAAACCTCAGCCTAATCTCACTGTTCCTCGAAATGTAGGGAAAACGAAACCAGGGGGACCGGAGAAGACGCTAAAAATATCAGTTATGAAATAGTGCAAGAATATCATGATGATGACCATACTAAAGATTTCAATTAGGTTACCTCACGACTTAGTATGGATAGCAGGAATTTTGTCAATTGTTCAACGAATTTGTTGTAAGTCTGATCATTATTTGATTTATTACTGAGAACCGTTACTTCTCTGCTCACTGCAACTGATTTTTTATTTTTATTTTTATTTTAAATTAAGGTTAAGAAATGCAAGCATACACTATAGCCACTATCAACATAAATAAAATAACTTCAGATTTAAAAATAGCTGCACTAAAGGAATATTTATATCAGTCTGGAACAGACATTGCGTTATTGCAAGAGGTATGGACAACTGACCTCAAGGTTTCAGGCTATGTAGAAATTTTAAATGTGTGTCCTGTAACGCATGTAGGAACAGCCTTTTTAATACGCGAAGGGATATCTGTGACGACCATCGAAAGACTGGAATCCGGGAGGGCATTATCTGTACAGATTTTCAATATCACTTTTATTAATGTATACGCTCCGTCAGGTAATAGCAACAGATCCGACAGAGCCACATTTTTTACAGAAGACATTGTGTATTTATTGCGGAAAAATCCAAGGAATTTGGTATTGGGCGGAGATTTTAACTGTGTTATTAACCGCAAGGACCAGACACCTAATTTTAATGGCTCTGTTGAACTGAAACATTTAATAAACGACTTAAAGCTTAAAGATGCGTGGGAAATTTTTAACCCAACGGCCGTTGAGTTCACTTTCGTGACCAGCACTTCACGAAGTAGAATAGACAGGCTTTATGTATCCGAGAATCTGAAACAATTTGTCCTGAAAGTAGAGACCATACCTGCTTATTTTAGTGATCATAGTACAGTTGTCTCTTGTCTTAACCTCAGTCCTCAACCAACAAGACGTTTCAAAAATCAGTGGAGCCTCAATATCTCCCTTTTAAATGAGGATGATCTCGAGGAGGAAATGTTAGCAGCGTGGGATTTGTGTCTTCGGTCAATCGAGAGATATCCGTCAGTGTTAGACTGGTGGACCAAAAGGGCGAAGCCGAAGATGAGGACAGTCCTAATGCAATTCAGTGCACGAAGGAATAGAGAGCTGAAGGACACCATGGAGCATTATTATACCGTTTTGAGGGAACTGTACGAACGGGCAAGTGTGTCACCTCCTGGCATTGAAGACATCCGGAAAGTCAAAGCGAAGCTCCTGAATCTGAAAAGAAGTCAATTAGAAGGTCTGAAAATAAAATCTAAGGCAAAATCTGTCCCTGAAGACGAAACCACTTCGCTTTATCACCATCTGCGACACGCCAGAAATAGAAGAACAAGTTTCATCGAGGAGATACAGACGGAAGATGGAACGAAACTTTCTGTTCAAAAAGACATCGTCAATGAGAACTATAGATATTACCAAGATTTATATTCAGATAACCGAACTGATGAAAATTCTCCCGCAGATTTTCTAAACATCGTTGAGTCGCACATATCAGAGGAAGACAATGACGAACTGTTGTCCCCTGTCACCAAAGAAGTCATGTATGACATAATATGCAACTCTCCGCCCAAGAAATCTCCCGGCCCTGACGGTCTGCCAGTAGAATTTTACAAGCGGTTTTGGTTTCTCATAGGTGACAAAATTACGCAAATGGCAAATGAAGTTCTTGCTGGTAAAATGGTACCACCAGAATTCAAAGTGTGCAAAATTGTTTTGATTCCGAAAAATACAGGGAGGAAGAACCTGCAAAATTTTCGTCCTATTTCTTTACTGAATTCCGACTATAAATTTATATGCAGGATGATCAACGGCAAACTTCTAAGCATTTTCACGAAAATCATTAGTCCTTACAAGTCAGGTGTTGCCAATCGGACCATATTTCGCAATGTTTCAGAATACCGGGACGTAATAGCTCTAACGGGCGTTACCAACATCAAGTGTGCCCTGCTCTTTCTCGATTTCCACAAAGCCTTTGACTTAGTAAACCACAGGTATCTCTTCGGAATAATGAAGAAAATGGGCTTCCTTCCCAGATATATCGATATGATTAAAAATACCGCCACAGGAATAAAGGCAAACATAACTGTTAACGGCCAAAACACCAGGCAACTAAATATTAGCAGAGGGTTTCCACAAGGCAGCCCGCTGTCGATGTCCTTATTTATTATATCCTTAGAGCCCTTTCTGCAACACGTCCATGCCAATCTAACAGGCATTTTGTTATGTGGGCATAAGGCAGCTATCCGAGCGTATGCGGACGATGTGGCCGTCATATTAAGAGGTAACGATGATGTAATGAACCTAGACCGGATTGTAAAAAACTACTGTCTTGCGTCCGGCGCTTCAATCAATGCTTCCAAAAGCAAATTCCTAAATTTACGGGGAATTCCTCAATCCCGAATACCATGGGCGGAAGAAGTAGAGAAGATTAAAACGCTTGGCGTACTCCTAACTAAAAGCCCATTAAAAATGTCTGCGGTGAACTGGAAAACACTTTGTGGAAAATACAAGGATCCATCATCGGGAATAGAGATCGACGTATGAACCAGATCCAAAGAGTAAAATTCATAAACTCCTGCATTTTTTCGAAAGCTTATTATACGGCTCAAGTATTCCCAGCCCCCGTAATGGTTACAAAAAAGATAATGTCTATTGCAACAAACTTCCTATGGAGAGGGGAAACCTTCATGGTAGACGTTCTAACAGCAGTGTTAGACCCTAAAAATGGAGGTCTCGGTCTTGTGGACATGAAGAACAAGGCTTCTGCATTATATATAAAAATAACTGTTAACATACTCAGGACACACCCAGATAGCATTACAGCTAAGATATTTCAATGTGTTAAACCCGTTAGCCTGCAGTCTCCGGTGGATGTACAAGCAATAAACCCCCGTCTCCGACACATAAGGACCTTTTATATCGAAGCGAGTTACCACACTGATATTGTCAACAGCTCGAGGGATCTGACGACAAGAGATATTATACGCAAAAAGAAGGAAAATGAGGGAAGAAACAAAATAGCAACTAAGTTCCCAAATATTAACTGGACAGCTGTTTCGAAAAACGTAAACCTGAAATGTTTGTCATCTGATGTCGTCTCTGCATGGTATAAGGTAGTGCACAACATCTGCAGAACAAATGAAAGATTACATGCAGTGGGTATAAGTGATACCAATCTTTGCCCCAAATGCCAACTGGTGGACACAATAACACACAGATTCACTTGTGCGGGTCATTTTGAAAACTGGAAATGGATCAGACAGAGCATCGCTTTCCTGTCGAGGTCTTCGCCCGATTACATTTACCCGGAGGCAATTTACAGGCCATAAAAAATTCACTATCCGGCTGCAAAAAACAACGTCATACATTGGTTGATGGGCAAGTTCGTCAGTTATGTCATAAACAATTTAGATACGGGTAACACTACAGAATTTACCGCATACATGATGTGCGAATATTATAAAAGTAAAAAATACACGGATCACAAAAAACAATTTGGAAACATGCTAAAAATTACTTTTGAGAGGTTAGGAGTTGGCTAACAGTTACAAACATGAACTAAGCCCATACTGCAGACATCGGGATCTCCTAAGGATACCAGCAACAGCGACACTACTTTTGCTTGGCATCGCAAATTGAATATTCACAAAATATATGTGAGTTAAAAAAGAAGAACTCTATGTTCACAATTACGAAAAAGTTCAGTAAACAAGAAGATGCAGCAAATACAAATATGTCCGTCAGAGGATGATGTGAGAGAAGGTAGTCTTGCGTCCCATCTGGTTTCACAATTGATCACCTTGTGTTTTGTTTAAGTTTTCCAGGATACTGGAATGATGAAGTACCGCATCCCATTCATTTTTTTCCCAAGAGAGATAATTGTTTCAGTTGTTACAAGAATACTCTCATGCTCCAACAAAAGAAGTAAATTCAGTTGGCCATTTCAAAGTCTAGAAGAGGACATTTCTTTTGTTTTAAATTAATCAGAAGAATATAAGTTAAGACACAGAGGAAAAACTGTTTCCAGCTGACACAACTAGCCGATGAAGGCATAATTCTGGCGATAGCAAGGGGAAAAAAAAAAAAAAAAAGGCAACCAGTGCTGCGTGTATGTTAAGTTCGTAATAAACGTGCATTCAGTATAAGTGCTGTCTTCAGTTGCCTTCGAAGTCAATCCTGCTCCCATTTCAACCCGACAATATCAAACGTACGGAAAGGTCCTGGATTATCTATGCTGCCCGTCTGTTTGGGTCTGGGATAGTGCCCCTTCTGAGCGTCTTGAGAATTACCATTACTACTTATTCCGAGAAGACCGAGCGAGGTGGTGTAGTGGTTATCCCTCTAGACTCACATTCGAGTAGTATTGCAGTCAAAACCCGCCCCCGGCCATCAAAATTTAGCTTTTCCGTGATTTCCCTAATTCGATCCAGGTTGATGTCATTCCCCATCCTCTTGCAGAGAATCCCACGCCTGACTCCAGTGGCGTTCTTTGTTTCGGACCTCAAATACAGTGGGACTGTTGGCCACTATGCGTGCCAGTTATCCACTCTTTCCTTTACTCTTTGATCACTCAAAAGGGAACCACCCGAAGTGTAAAAAACAGATTTTGATGGGTGTCTGCCAGGCACTTAAATGTAATTTGCAGAGTATCCCATGTAGATGTTTTAGAGAGACACACTGTATGAGGCCATACGTTTTCTAACGACGGGCCTTGGTTTTCGAGAAAATTTATGTTAAAGTTCACTGCGTGATGTAAGAGGCGTAATGATAGCCGCGTTCCGACGAAGTGAGCGTAGCGCAGCGGTTAAGGTCTCCACCTACCACGCTGGAAGTACCGTCTTCGGATCCTTTCCACATTTTTGCTTTTTTTTTTTTTTTTTTAATCAGAATAGTCTGCTATTTTATTTTACACAGTATCAACAAACAGTGAACATTGTGTGAAATTAGTAATAACTATTCAATTTTGCTGTAATAATTTAATCTTCACGTCATTATTATAAAATCTTACTCGCTAGCACCTGTATCGCTTGCCATGCCACAACAGAAATCCGGATGATATTTTTCCTAAAAATCAACCGTAAGTAAATGCTTTACAGTACCAAGCACATTTCATAAAACCTACTGTGTTGAAGGCGCATGCAGTTTTTAAGAGCGATACCACAAAAAGTTCATTTCCATTAACAAAGAGTCCTCTTTCATCCGTTAACTTTGATGTGTGTAATCCATGCGTATTTGACCATCTTCGATAAAGCAGGTTCCCTGAATTGATGCAAAATTAATGAGTGTGGTTTTACGGCGAATATCATTCGGTATTCCTTTTGTGACTTAGCAAGCGATGCAGGCGATAGCGGGTAAGAGGTTTTAATAATGACGTGAAACTTAAATTACTACGGCAAAATTGAATATTTCTAACTAATTTTACACTATGTACACTGTTGATATTCTGTAAAATAAAAGGGAAAAATGTCGCACTATTCTTATTTTTTTTTTTAAAAAGCGAAAACACGGAAAGGACCAGAACACCGTACCTTCAGTGTGTTAGCTGGAGACTTTAACAGCTACGCCATGCTCACGTACTTGAAGTATGGCTAGCGTTACGAGTCCTACATCGCACAGTGAACTTCAACACAATTTTCTCGAAAACCAAGGCCCGTTGCTAAAAAAGCGGATAGCCTCCTACTTCGAGTATGTCTCTCTACAACATATCAGAGACCGATCAAAATCTGTTATTTACCCTTCTGGTGGTTCCCTTGTCAGTATTGCGTCAATGTCAGTGGCCTTGCCGTCCTTCTGTGGAAGCTTGGTGGGTGTTCGGAGACCGTTATCATGTTGATACGGGATGCGGGGATGCGGGGGTGCGGGATGCGGGGAAACGGGACGACCCCGAAGGGAATCTGTCCGCGGATTAACGATAAAGGTCGCAGTTCCAGCTCGCCTACGTGTAGATATTAGTTTCCCACAACGAGTAGGTGATGCCGACTAGGTGATTAGCGATCTAGTAGCCGCGCAGGAGTAGCCGAGTGGTCTGGAGCGCCACGTTACGGATCACGAGGCCTCCTGCGTCGGAGGTTCGAATCCTCCCTCGGGCATGGCTGTGTGTGTTGTCCTTGGGTAAGTTTAACTTAGTTTAAATATTTTGTAAGTCTAGGGACTTATGACCAAAGTAGTTTGGTCCCATAGAATAACAGACATTTGAAAATTTTTGCGGTCTAGTACCCACGATCCACCTCATTTACACGATTTGCAAAGTTTCAAAAAAGGTTTTCACACTTTCACATGAGATAACATTAGATGCAAGCAATTTGTGTGCACAAATTCTGTAGCAGGGAGGAGTGGTGCTAACAGAAAGATGTTTTCAGTCATTCTCTATCATTGCCTAATACAGATTACCATGACAATCTCGCGAAACGAGATGACGACAAAAATACTGTGCTACGAACAATATCGAAATAAGGCTCGAAAGGAAACAGAAGCAGTGTAGGATTCAGCTTTCTTTAAAATAACAAAGAAACATTTCTTCATTTATGTTTATTCGTGTCAAATATCCTACACGAAAAAAAATGTTAAATATTTTGCGGGATTATTTGTCTAAAAGTAAGAAAGAAAACAGAAGGGTATACTCAAAATTAAGGTCTTTCAATTTTTTTTCAGTTGTCAATACTGGGTGAGGTATTGCATGTCATGAATACCGTGACGTGACAGAAGTCAAGGAGCACGTCGTCATATTTTGTTGGGCCTCATTCTGCGCTACGAAGTGCAGCAGCTCGGCGTGGCATGGAGTCAACAGCTCGTTAGAAGTCCCCTGCATGTATTCAGAGCCATGCTGCGTCTACAGTCGTCGATAATTACGAAAGTCTTCCCCATGCATGGTTCCATGGTTTTGGGCTCAAGCTGACCTTATGTTCCACTAATTTTCTCTGCGATTCGTGACCAAAGGACTCCGATTAACCAGAATATTCTTCAAATCAACCGCGAAAAATTTTTACTCGGTGACAAGACGCATTGTCATCCATAAAATTCGTTGGGTGGAAACATAAAATCTACGAATGGCTAAAAATGGCCTGCAAGCAGTCGAACACAACAATTTCCATTCACTGATCCCATAGGACCACGTCTGTTCTATGTAAAACAGTATACACCACCACCAGTTTGCGCAGAGCCTTGCCGACAACTTCGCTCGGCAGCTTCGTGGGGTTTGCACCACACTCGAACCCTGAATCTGAATTAGGGACTCATCTGACCACGATACTGTTTCGTCCAGAGTACAACCAATATGGTCACGAGCCCAGGACGGGCGCTGCAGGCGATGTCGTGCTTTTAACAAAGACACTCTAGTCGGTCGTCTGATTCCACAACTCATTAACGGTAAACTGCACCGGAATGTCCTAGTGGATACGTTTCTTGTATGTGCCACACTGATTTCTGCGGATATTTCGCCCAGTGTTGCTTGTCTGACACGTCAAGTGCAGGCCGTCAGGTAGTACGTTGTCCGGGGTGAGAGTTAATTCCTGAAATTTTTACTCTCTGCACACTCTTGACAGTGTGTATCTCGGAATATTTAATTTCCGGAATGGAATAGCCGATGCGTATTACTCCAGCTCTCATTCCGCGTTCAATGGTGTTAATTCCCACCAAGAGGCCAAAATCACGTCGGAAATGTTTCCACGTGCATCACAGGACTACAAATGACAGCTCGTTTGTCCTTTTATACCTTGTGTATGTAATAGTTCTGCCATCAGTATCTTTGAATATCTCTATCCCGTGACTTTTGTCACCTCAGTTTATTACTCAGTCGACTTTCCCGCTTCACTACACGAGCTGCTACCCTCTGCGGGCTCAGAATTTGAGCGGGTAACATGGCAGTTTGTAACGCAACTATGCCCGTACCTCAGAGACAGCAAGCTGTAATCCAGTGTCTAAACGTATAAAGCATGCATCCTATTCAGATGCATAAAATAGTGAATTTAATTTACGGTGATGATTATATATGCATCAGTAATATGCTACGTTAATTTCGTGTTCGTAATGAAAGGAATGGTGCCGCCAAACTCAACGTATGCGACAGAGATCGTAATGGATGACCATTGCAACCGACAAGAGTAATCGGAATTGGGGTGATGAACTCATCAGCGAAAATCGGTGGTTGGTTGGTTGGTTTAGAAAAGCAGGGACCAAATATCAAGGATCATCGCCCCCTTGTTCGAAAATTATATGAACCTCAACAAAACCATACACAAAACATAGCTACAGGATATGAGGTACAACGTAGAAGAAGAGCCGCAAAGATACAGGAGTATATATGAAAAGGAATTAAAAAATATAGCAGACTAGCTGAAAATCCGGCGTTGTCCGGGTATGTATTTATTTATTTATTTATTCCTGCCATTTTTCAGGTATATATTCATTTGTACAAGGGCTGTATGTCTGTAAAATCTCTTGGGAATACAATTAGTAATAAAGAAATAATAGATTAAAACTTGTTGTGTGATGGGGCGGTTTTCCATGAACGTTACTCTTTACGTCCTCATATCTCATGAACTACGTGTCGTAGATCTACTGTGATATAATTTCGAACGTACTGCCATGCGCAAAAATATCCGAACGACCTGAATTGCAATTCGCCTGATGTGCATGCAATCCAACTAACGTACGTGTCTTGCGGGTGCTCCGCTCGCTCCGCGGTATAGTCGTTCGACTATTCAAAATAGATCCACTACAGACAATTGCTCTTTATGGCAATCATTCCAGATGTAAATTAACACCACGATTTTGCAAATAAAAGGAAACACGTTATTAAGTTCTTAACGTTTATTAAATCCAATTTATTACAAAGACATATCTTAAATATTGTCAAACATTTTACAGTCTCATATAATAAACTCCGTCACATAAAACATTAATTAATCCTTAAACAACATTTAATATTGTTACAAGCAAAAGATTTTACTATAGATCGGAAATCCTAAGGTCCTGTAGAAATTCGAAGTACTTTTGTTCTCTAAATCGCTTTCTCACAATTGCGAAACGTCGTTTCACTGGGAGCGGATTTTTATTAACCGATTGTTGAACTAAACAGATAATAAAAACTCAATTAACAGCAGCAAACGCACTATGGAAACTTCAATATTAACTGCATATCACCAACATTTTCTCCGTATTCATACCTGAACAAATATTTGTACACATCTTTGAACTTGAATTGATATGACGAACACCTTGTTCTGGAATCAAACCAACCACCTGTAGCCGTAGCTAACCAAGCAATGCATTCATGTCTTATAGATACTTGATTATATCTAAGAATGTCACAGCTGACGAAGTATAAAGATGTGTGAAATATTGGAGATTTCCTCACAAATATCAGAACGCGCAAATCAAATCATATACAATGCCAAATCTTAAAATATTTTTATTTGTTTATTTTTTACTGAACCAGCAACTTAATAATCACCGTTATGTCCCTAATCAGAAGTGCCCAGATTCAATTCTGTGTGGGACTGACATACGAGGCTGCTCCTGTCGGAGGTTCGAGTCCTTCCTCGGTCAGGCATGCGTGTGTTGTCCTTAGATTAGTTTAAGTAGTTCTAAGCCTAGGGACTGAGGACCACAGTAGTTTGGTCCCAGAGATTTACAAATATTTGATTTTGAGTTACTTACCCGGTATCTAAATAGAAGATAACTAAGTGAAGTCCGATGTTAGAAGTCGAATTATTTTATCAGAAGCGGGATGTTCGAATCTCTAATCAGGATATAATTACGTTATGCGTCACCGGAAATCGAACGCCGAACCTACCGATGTCCTTTCTAAGCACGAATGGACGTTAAATCTCAAACGTTAACTCAACAGGAATGACGATGCGTCCGTGTCTGACTAGTAACAACAGCACCTATCGTTATTATTATTATTATTAGTATTATAACAACGATAGGTGCCTCTTGTGTGATAATACTAAATATATGTCATTGTAATAAATTGGATTTAATAAACGTTAAGGACTTAATAACATGTTTCCTTTCATTTGCAAAATAGTGGTGTTAATTTACATCTGGAATGATTCCTATAAAGAGCAGTTGTCTGTAGTGGATCCATTTTGAATAGTCGAACGACTATACCGCCGAGCAAGCAGAGCACCCGCAAGACACGTACGTTAGTTGGGTTGCATGCACATCAGGCGAAACGCAATTCAGATCGTTCGGATATTTTTGGCCATGGTAGTACATTCAGCTTTAAGTGTGTACACCGTCTGTAAAATTTCCTGCGATTACAATTTGTAGTGTAGCAATTATAAATTGTAACGTCATACCGAATGCCATAGTTTTTCTCCAGGGACAGCGGAAAAGTAGTAAGCGAGAAACTTTTTTCCTTTCATCATTTTGCTATGATTGTCAGCGAGAAATGGTTTAATAAAGGTTTGAAATTGTGTTTAAAGTTTGCTGCAAGTCGCTAAGTACTCTTATTCTCATATATGGTATTTATAAATTCTCGGCGCATTATGTGGCAGTTTCTTGGCACCTATACTGCTAATGACGTTATATCTCCTGAACTATGTGTCGTATGTGCTTCTTACTCCTACAGCAATTGTTATCGCACGTGATGAATATGTGTACGAAATTTGGTTGAAATCGGTCCAGTGGTTTAGGAGAAAATGAGCAGCATTGTCGCAAAATGCAGCAGTTTCTCGCGCATCTCATCTACATCTACATCTACATCGATACTCTGCAAATCACATTTAAGTGCCTGGCAGAGGGTTCATTAACCACCTTCATAACTTTTCTCTACCGTTCCATTCTCTAATAGCGCGCGGGAAGAAAGAACACCTAAATCGTTCCGTTTTCGATCTGATTTCTCTTATTTTATTGGGATGGTCATGTCTCCCGAAGTAGGTGGGTGCTAGCAAAATATTTTCACATTCAGAACTAAAAGTCGGTGATTGAAACTTCGCAAACAGATCACGCCGCAATGAATAACGTCTTTCTTTTAATGATTTCCACCCCAATTCGTGCAACATTTCCGTGACGCTTTCCCCCTGTAACGTGATAAAACAAAACGAGCTGCCCTTCTCTGAACCTTCTCAATATCTTCCGTCAGTCCCACCTGGTGAGGGTCCCACAAGGGGCAACAGTACTCCAAGAGAGGACGCACAAGTGTGATGTAGGCAGTCTCTTTGGTGGAGCTGGTGCATCGTCTAAGCGTTCTGCCAATGAAACGTAACCTTTGGTTCGCCTTCCCCACAATATTTTCTGTGTGTTCTCTCCAGTCAAAGTTGTTCGTAATTGTAACTCCTAGGTATTTGGTAGAATTTACGACCTTAAGGTTTGACTGATTTATCGCGTAATTGAAGTTCAGCGGATTTCTTTTAGTGGTAATGTGTATTACTTCACACTTTTCTTTATTTAGTGTCAATTGCCAATTTTCGCACCAAGTAGAAATTTTGCCTAAATCGCTTTGCAGTTGCTTTTGATCCTCTGTTGACTTCACTAACCGATAAACGACAGCATCATCCGCGAACAGTCTAAGGGAGCTATTCAGATTATCTCCTAAATCGTTTATAAACACGAGGAAGAGTAGGGGACCAATAACGCTTCCCTGTGGAACGCCAGATATCACTTCTGTTTTACTCGATGACTTACCGTCAATTACAACGAACTGTGTCCTTTCTGATAGGAAATCGTGAATCCAATCGCACAATTGGGGAGATATTCCATAAGCACGCAATTTCATTAGAAGTCGCTTGTGGGGTACAGTATCAAAAGCCTTCCGGAAATCTCATTGTTTATGACGCCATATCTCGTGAACTATATATCGTATGTGATTCTTACACTTACGGCGACCGTCCTTATGGATTGAAGCTTACGTGTACAAAATTTCATAAAGATTGGAAGAAAACTGTAGATTTGTACAAATATACGGACACTCTGCTTTACATATTAGATTGCTGTGGCCATGATCGCAAGGATACAATAAGATGAGCCAGCCACTTTGCAAAAACCCGAAACTTAAAAGATTAGGCTGGAGCCAAAGCAACACAAAACCACATAATACAGACGACTTATTATAAGAGGGTTAAGAAAGTCTGAAATTGAGGGCAGGGTGACAAAGCAAGTCATGTCACCCACCCTTCTATGGAGAAATAAGAACCCCTTTACGGATAAAGCTCAAAACTGAATCAGCCACCAAGGCATTGACAGCTAAAATTAGAGGTGAAACGATAGGAAGATTAAAGGCCCTAATCAGGGAGACTAAATTGTGGCATCACATTTACATACGACCGCTCCTGCCGGAGGTTCCTGTCCTCCCTCGAGTGTCCGTATTGTCCTTAGTATAAGTTAGTTTAAGTAGTTTGTAAGTGTAGGGACGTATGACCATAGCAGAAGGTGCCCATGTGTCAGCCAGATGCGGCCGAAGCGGGGCCGGTAGAGAACGACAGAGTCCCTGTGCGAGGCCAGCATGCAGAACCACACATTTTTGTCTACTTTATACCCCTAAGTTAATTTGGCGAAGCTAGGGAATACCATGCTGTGTCCTACACACGAAATACTTGGCTGCTTAGTACCGATCGAAAGTCAGTTACTGACATGGCAATATCCAGAGTTAGTTCCCAGGTAGCCTCTTTGGATAGCTTGTCGGCAAGTTCATTTCTCGCTTTTCTACATGCCTTAGTGTCTACATGAAGACTATCGACCATCCTCGTTGTTCAAGGAGGGAAATGGACTCGTGGATAGCCAGTACCAGTACCATGGCATGGGTCGCATTGGTCGAGAGGGTGTAAGCCGTTCAGGGAGTCGCTGCAGATGAGGAAGGACTCCCCGGTCCAGGAATGGATGTGATCAAGAATACGAAACATGGTTACACTCCTAAAGAACAGACACCACATCTATAATTAGCTGATGTGCAATGATCATTTCTTCAGTGAGGAGGCACTCCTAGGCCCTTACTCATACCAGAATAGGTTACAAATACCACGAATTTGAGTACTAATGGGCAGGGAAAAGTTGATAACTTGCATTTAACGGGAAGCGTGCTTGAGTAGTCTTTGCAGTTGTGATGATCGCTGTGTCCCCACTACTGTATGGGTCGACTACAAATGACAAATGAATCAAATTTTCAAAAGCTTCCTGGCAGATTAAAACTGTGTGCCGGAACCGGGACTCGAACCTGGGACCTTTGCCTTTCGCGGCAAAAAGGCAAAGGCAAAGGTCCCAGGTTCGAGTCCCGGTTCCGGCACACAGTTTTAATCTGCCAGGAAGTTTCATATCAGCGCACACTCCGCTGCAGAGTGAAAGTTTCATTCTGGAAACATCCCTTAGGCTGTGGCTAAGCCATGTCTCCACCATATCCTTTCTTCCAGGAGTGCTGGTCTTGCGTGTTTGCAGGAGAGCTTCTGTGAAGTTTGGAAAGTAGGAGGCGAGGTACTGGCGGAAGTAAAGTTGTGAGGCGGCATCGTGAGTCGTGTCGGGATAGCACAGTCGGTAGTGCGCTTGCCCGCGAAAGGCAAAGGTCCCAGGTTCGAGTCCCGGTTCCGGCACACAGTTTTAATCTGCCAGGAAGCTTCATATCAGCGCACACTCCGCTGCAGAGTGAAAGTTTCATTCTGGAAACATCCCTTAGGCTGTGGCTAAGCCATGTCTCCACCATATCCTTTCTTCCAGGAGTGCTAGTCTTGCGTGTTTGCAGGAGAGCTTCTGTGAAGTTTGGAAAGTAGGAGGCGAGGTACTGGCGGAAGTAAAGTTGTGAGGCGGCATCGTGAGTCGTGTCGGGATAGCACAGTCGGTAGTGCGCTTGCCCGCGAAAGGCGAAGGTCCCAGGTTCGAGTCCCGGTTCCGGCACACAGTTTTAATCTGCCAGGAAGTTTCATATCAGCGCACACTCCGCTGCAGAGTGAAAGTTTCATTCTGGAAATTTTCAAAAGTTCGTAAAGAAACCTGTTGGACCAAACTGATCAGTTCATCACTCCCTAACTTTACAAATTACTTAAACTAACCTACACTAAGAACGACACACAAACTCATGCACGAAGGAGGACTCAGACCTCCGGCAGAAGCGGCTATTAGTCCGTAGCATGATGCCTTGGACCATGCGACTACTCCTGCGTGTTGACAAATGAATCATACAACAATGCCTAAGGGTGTAATTTAGACGTTAGACAAACTGTGCATGAGTATACAGGTGTGACACTGCTAGATACAAAAGCCCGTCCACCGTGGCTAGGTCATATCACATCGTATGGGAAATATCGGTTTTTAAAACCGCATAAAAAGCATCAATCAGAATCAGATGGGATTTTTAATTTCATGTGACTGCTCAAAGACATGTTTAGTATTGCTGGGGGAAGGTCCCCAGTTTATGTCAGGATACCAAGTGGAGAGCCAGAGAACGCTAGTAAAACAGTATTAGTGTTTACAAGTTTTTTTTTTTTTTCATTTCTTATAAGATTTCGTGGTGCGGGCGTTAACCCGACATGAATTAGATCAGCAGATGACGTCGCCTTCGGTCACGTCAACTTGCCGTCTTGCTTCGCCTTCTATGTGCCAGCCGTCGTGAGCAGTTCGGACGGGCGGTATCCGCGCTGTTGCGTCTGGGAGTCGAAGAGACCGTCACAGAAAGTTTACTCGGTTTTACTTTCGGTTTATGCTTTTGGTTGTTGGTCCATACTTGGAACCACTGGAGTCGGATGCCGTGGTGACGGATAGCTATTGTTACCGGCTACCAGGGTTAGCACCAGACTGCTAGCTCGTCGACAGGGTCATTCGCCTGTAGGTAACCATCCAATGAAGTCTGAGCTGGCCTCAGGCAGCAACCATACTCAGCGTCGCGAAGACGGAAGTACCTCGGTTCACCATCTTCCCTGGATTATGATCAGTTAGAAGTGTTGTAATTCTCGGACTCCGTCTCCTAGCTCCGACTAGTGGCTACTTCTATGTACCTCTTTATCTTAGACATAAGCTGAATACATTGATTAGATCACTGGATCGTGGATGGACGACTACTCTCCTGAGCATCATCGATCCCAAAAACCAAGGAACCAAAAGCAGGAGTGTATATACAGAAATCGGCTGAAGCCATGACGTATGGGTCGGTTCGTAAGGACCGAAAGTGTGCCACTTGTGAGTGCAGCGTTTACTCACCAAGCCTTTTAACCGCTGCCTTGTACCTGGTTCTTCACTCTTGTGCAAGAGTTAGGTGAAGCTATGAAATGTTTCAAATGTTCAAATGTTTGTATAGCTTATGGGACTTAACTACGGGGTCATCAGTCCCTGCACTTACAAACTACTTATGAACTAGCTTATACTAAGGACGGCACCAATGCCCGAGGGGGGATTCGAAACCCCGACCGTAGTGGCCGTGCAGACCGTGACTGGCGCGCCTCGGTCCCCTCGGCTACCGCGGCCGGCTATGAAATGTTTACAAGCTAACAAATATACCCTCTCGCTTCTCTTGTCTTCTGTCGCAGTCAACAGACTGATAACTGTGGGCTTTCAACTCGCCGACGCAGCGACCGCTGTAGTCACGAGAGACTGGCGTTGCATTTACGACTCAACCGATGGCTTGCATCTGCCAAGATTGGCTAGCGATTTCTTGCGCAGTCTAAGATTTTCACAAGTTTATTTGTTACTATTTTACGCTGTAACAATATCCTGTCCACCGTTTCCTGCAACAAGTTGAAATCGAAAAACGGCATGTTCGACAACTGATGGAAGTGTTTCCGGGATCACGTTCAGAATGTGTTTCACAATGATTGCCTTCAATGCAGCTAAGTTCGCAATCGGAACACTGAACTGATCTTTCGTATAGCACAACCAGAAGTCATACGGATTGATCAGGTGATAGGTACGGACAGCCGCGGTGGAGTAGCCGAGCGGTCTAAAGCGTCTCGCTGCGGAGCGCGCGGTTGCTCGCTGTGGAGATTCGAGTCCTCCCTGGGGCATGGATGTGTGTGTTTGTCCTTAGGTTAGTTTACCTAGGTTTAAGTAGTTTGTAAGCTACGGACTGATGACCACGCAGTTTGGTACGATAGATTTACAAACATTTGATTTGATTTGAGGGACGGACAGCCTGTAGGGAAATGGCGGCTGATAATCCTGGTATTTCCGAAATGGCGCTTCATAACCTGCTTAACCCTTAAGTACCATCATCCGTCTCTTAGACCACTACCAATTTTTGTGTCAAAATATTGCAGAAATAAAATTTGACGAAGTTTATCCCTTCACTGACTTACAGAATGTAGTAATCGCTTTACATTGAAAGTACGAATCGTTAACTGAAAGACGACTTTGCGTACAATTTATCGGAACGAAATGGGACTTCTCCATCTAAGTATGTTTCGAATCTGTAATATAATCTCTCTGATGATTGTCTGTGGTTGACTAGAGAGCTAACTAATTGACGTTATTTTCGTAATACATAAAATAAAAATATACAGCACATTTCGCAGTGTTTTGTCGCCCTTTTATAAATACTGTGTTGTTAAAAAAAACAGTCAAGTTACAATATAGTCTACTTGCAAGAAGTGTAACGAACAACAGGAAGTCATGAAACTATACATTTCGCAAACCACTGATATATAAGAAATAAAAATAAGTCTGAGAGACCCCTTCATAGTATTTGTGATCCTGTCAATATCCATAGTAGTTAAGGGTTAATTGGATTTGCAATGTGCGGAGGTGCGCCATCTTGCATAAAAATGATCGTATCCACGCTGATGTAGATCTGGAATAGCTGGAATAGCGCTCACCAGCGACGGTACAGATAACACGACCAGAAGCACCTGTCTCTTCTAAAAAACATGGCTCTATGATAAATGATGCCGTAAACCCGCACCACTCAGTGACCTTTTCAGGATTAAGCGGTGTTGGTTGATTTGCGTGTGGATTTTCTGTTTCCTATATTCGACAATTCTGTGTATTAACATATCCTGTTAGGCGGTAATGGGCTTTGTCTGTCCACAAAGTCTTCCATGACCATGCATCGTCCACTTACATGTGAGCAAGAAACTCTAAAATAAAAGTCTCTCTTGTTGACTGGTCAAAAGGAAGCAACTAGTGTTTGTGAATGGATAGCAAAGAAGAATGTTACGTAAGATTTCACGCACCTTGCTCACGGGTTTGTCTAATGTTTGGGCTATTTTCTGTTCACTACACTTTAGCACACCACCACTCGACTCCTTGTGCATCGCTGTGGCCACTTGTTCCACTGACGGGTTCAGTTTGTTTCCTCCCTCTACCACGTTGCACACCAAAGGAACCCGTCTTTTTGAGTTTCCAAATACTTTTCTCCAGACCTACGACAGACATCGGACCAACGCCTTTTCTCAAACCATTCAATGTCCGGAACTTCTGCAGGACGGGCACACAGTCATCATTCTTTTAAAACAGCTATACAAGCAGAGAGAGAGAGATTCTGCATTCATACAGTCAGGGCAAATTTCTCACACGTGAAATGAGGGAAAGGCGTGTACGCGGCGTGTTTATACCAACTTTAATGGGTCGTGTGTATGACAGGTGTTTTCATGTACATATTCCGACAAACGCAGCGCCGTCTATTGATCAGTTATCACGCATTTATTTTTCTTCTGCCATACGTTTTTCCCATTTCCGACAATATACTGTTGCAATTTAACGTCATTCTGACCAGCGGTGTTATTTTTACAGCGTTTTGAAAGTTCAATTATAATCACCCTCTTTGTACACAGGTTGTTTATTTTAGCTGAAGCCATTCAAATATCACGGAAAATACATCTCGGGTAAAAAAAAATAAATATTCCGTACTAATTTGTTTCTATCGGAGGGGAACATCTAATGATACTATACTGCTCCCCCGCCCCCGTCCACCACCACACATACACACGCTACCCCGTACGTGGGTTTTTTCACCGACGTGTAGGTTGCGTGATATTTGAATGTCTTCAGTTAAAATGAACAACACTGACAGTAAAACTTTGAACTTGCTTTTTTTGGCTTCGATAATCCTATGTTCCAGGCCTACATTGATGCTGTCTTGATATATATATTCGGTGTACGTTTATCACGTCTGAACCACAAGACATAAAGAGCTAAAAATTTGTACAGTTACTAATGTCTACCCGGGGAAGGCTATAGGCACGGTTTTATGGCGATCGGATAACTATTTATCTATATATATTAATGTGAACATCTGTTCGGTGTACGCTTATCACGTCCGAACGACAGGACGCAGAGACTTAAATATTTGTACAGTTACTAATGTATACCTGAGGAAGGTTTTAGGCACGGTTTTATAGCGATCTGAGAGATATATCGTAATTTGAAGAATATAACGCGAAATGCGGAACAATAATTACTCTTTGAAAAATATATTTACTCCTTGAAGATGGTTTTATTGGTTGCATTGTTGCTTGAGGGTTGATAATGATAAAAGTGTGGAGTATATTGGGATGGAAAGTTATCGGTGTATATAAAATTCTACGTGTGTGTCACTATTTCGCTCTGCAGCGAAAACTACAGAACGCAAACGAATGGTCTGTGTGTAATTGTACGACGTTTCCCGTTGTACACCATAGCAGTCCCATGTGGATAGCTATAAGGGGGTGGAAGATATGGTGGTTGAAAGTCGTCAAATTATTAAAAAATTCGGACTGAAGGCCAGCGATGACGTTTGCGACTCTATAGCAAGGAGGTTACATACAGCGAAACGTTATGCCACAGACCACATCTTTGGTCTATGCGTGCTACAATGTCTTCTGCTCTTTCTCTGCATACGAATAAGGAAATATAAGAATGTAATATATAAAGCAGAGTGTCCGTATGTATGTACGTGTTGCAGAAAAATGTACAGTTTTGATCCAATCTTTTTCAAATTTTGTACACGTAAGCTTCAGTTGATGAGGACGGTCGCCGTAAGTGTAATAATCACGTACGATACATAGTTCACGAAATATGACGTCATAAACTATGAGATGCGCGGAAAACTGCTGCATTTAGCGACAATGCTGCTCATTTTCTCCTAAATCACTGGACCGATTTCAACCAAATTTGGTACACATATTCCTTACCGTGAGGTAACAATTGCTGAAGGGTTAAGAATCACAACACATGGTTCAGAAGATATGACGTCATAAACAATAGGAATCGCAAAAAACTGCCTTATAATGCAGCGAGATTTTATAAATACGCTATATGAGAATGAGAGTACTTAGCGGCTTGCAACAAACCTTAAAAATAATTTCCAACCTTTATTAAACTTTTTCTCGCTGACAACCATGGAAAAATGAGGAAAGGAAAAAAGTTTCTCGCTTACTACTTTTCCACTGTTTATATAGTAAAACTACAGCATTCGGTGTGACGTTACAATTCATAATTTCTACACCATAAACTGTAGGCGCAGGAAATTTGACAGACAGTATACACGCATATAGTTGAGTGTACTTCCTAAATTGTATCACAGTACGACATGTAGTTCTTGAGATATGGGCACATAAACAGTAACGTTCATGGAAAACAGCCACATCACGTACAAAGTTTTGATCTGTTACTTCTTTACTACTAACTGTATTCCCGAGAGATTTTAGACATACATCCATTATACAAATGAATTTATACCCGAAAAATGGCAGGAAGAAATAAGTAAATACCCGGGAAACGCCGGGCTTTCAGCTAGACTTGCTTTTTTGGCTTCGATAATCCTTTTCTGCGCCCTACATTGATGCTCCGTCGAAGCCAAAAAGCCAGTTCAAAGTTTTTCCGTCCGTGTTTGTAAATTAGATTACAGCATGCTGTTTCTCACGCACCGACATAAGTGCATAACACACTGTCAAGTTATACGGAACAGTTCTGAGTCTTCTAGCGGCAGCTGGTTGCAACATGAGTCAGCGAAGCTGTAAAGGTGACGGAGTAATATGCATAATGTATAATACCTCAAACAATATTGAAAACAGAACAAAATATTCGGAGGCATCACCTTTCATGATGCCCTTGTAGATTAGAGAAATAGTGAACCTATCTTTCAATGATACTTGAAATCATGCACCATAAACGAGTTGATAATTGAGAATTTGAAGTTGAATGCGTAAGTTTGGCTTATAAAGATGTCGAGCATCATTCAAAGACGCTTTAAATGTTGTACTGCGTTTTCAATCATTTCACAAAATATTTGACCAGGTTTTTTTTAGGGTTTGTTGTCACGTTCGTTAGAATTAAAAGAAAACTTTTTTAACACAACTTAAGTGAAGCTAGTCCCTGGTGTAATTTCTAATGAGTCTTGTTTCCTATCTAATCAAAAGTCTGGCCCAAAAATAGTATGAGTAATATTACACGCTGTATAAGAAACAAATGATTCCAAGGAAGGCGCTGTAGCTGAAAATACGTGTTGTAGACTGGATTATTTTGCAATACTACAGATTAGTAGTGGTTCGTAAGAAGCTTTTTGATACATAG
This sequence comes from Locusta migratoria, assembly GCA_026315105.1. Lineage (NCBI taxonomy): Eukaryota > Metazoa > Arthropoda > Insecta > Orthoptera > Acrididae > Locusta > Locusta migratoria. The sequence continues at coordinate 475,643,160 of CM048755.1, read as the reverse complement.
TCCGCCTCTAATTATCATGTTGTCGGCAGGGCGTTAAACCATAATCTTCCTTCCTTCTTTCTTTTATGGTACATACATATAATTCATTTGAAGAAATCTGTCGCCGCGGCGGAGTGGCGGGGCGCATTGATGCGCTATACTCCTATGCGCGAGGCCGCTCCCCGTCAGGGGTTCGAATCCTCCCTCGGGCATGGATGTTTTTGCTGTCTTTAGTATAAGGTTGTTCGTAAGCGGTTTGTAAGTATAGGGACTGATGATCCCGCAGTTAAGTCCCATAAACTTAACAAACATTTGATTTGAGAAATGTCTATTAAACCGGAGATATCTATATCTATAAATGTGAATGTCTGTTCAGTGTACGTTTATCACGTCTGAACCACAAGACATAAAGAGCTAAAAATTTGTACAGTTACTAATATCTACCCGGGGAAGGCTTTAGGCACGGTTTTATAGCGTTCGGATAGCTATTTATCTATATATATTAATGTGAATGTCTGTTGGGTGTACGCTTATCTAGTCCGAACGACAAGACGCAGACACTCAAATATTTGTACAGTTACTAATTTATACCTGAGAAATGTTTTAGGCACGGATTTATAGCGATCTGATTGATATTTAGTAATTTGAAGAATATAATGCAAAATGCGGAAAAATAATGACTCTTTGGAAATCATATTTACTCTTTGAAAATGGTTTCATTGGTTGCATTGTTGCTTCAGGATTGATAATGATAAAAGGGTGGAGTATATTGGGAAGGTAAGTTATCGGTGTATGTAAAATTCGACGTGTGTATGTGTTAATATTTCGCTCTGCAGCGAAAACTACAGAACGCAAACGAATGGTCTGTGTGTAATTGTAGTCCGAAGTCTCCCGTTGTACACCAGAGCAGTTCCATGCCGATATCTATAAGGGGGTCCAAGATATGATGGTTGAAATTCCTCAAATTATAAAAAAATCAGACTGAAGGCCAGCGATAACGTTAGCGACTCTATAGCAAGGAAGTTACATACAGCGAAATGTGATGCCACAGACCGTATCTTTGGTCTATGCGTGCTACAATGTCTTCAGTTCTTTCTCTGTAAGGATAAGCATACGAATAAGGAAATATAAGAAAAAATAAAAAGTCACTAAAAAAGAAATTTCTTTTAATACATCTCTTTAAAAAAATCTATTTGACTTTTTGCGCATTACAGCAAGTGATCGATCTGTGATATTATTACAATCATTATTGTTGAATTTCGTGATTGGATTCTTCGAAACGAGTACATTTTTACGTGTGATTTCTTATTTCTTGTATATTCTTTGATAAATGTAACATGTTTTTAGGAAAAAGGAGATGGACAGAGAGAGAGAGTGGATAGGAGAAGTACTGACTCAGGGCTTGAATAATTAAATAAATAAATAAATATCCGGGCAACACCGGGTTTTCAGCTAGTGTGTGATAATTCTGAATTCCGTTCTTTCACATCACTTAATTGAAAATTGTTAAACTGAAGATTATTTTAGGATTCAAGGAGATTAAACATCTAAGGTCATCAGTAACCTATCCCCCCCCCCTCCAGGATGGAGTGCTCCCATCAGTCTGCGTCTAGAGTAAATTCTTAGTTCAAGCATAAGAAAGTTCTGTAAACTTTTGTGCAGTGTGTACCTGATATGGGATGTGAGTACCAGCCAGATACATATTTAGTTGCTACGGTGTGTGAAATCATCCAAAAACTACAAGAAGTTTGGACGGCTCACCTCGTTAATGTAACAGTGGAAGTGAACCTAGGCCACCCCGACTCTGCGGCATAGAAGCGGGTACGTTAATAAATGTCATAAAGAGCCAAGTTAGTGTAGTAATTAAAAATAATTTCTAACGTGGTAGCGCAATTAGAATAACCTGGGAGAAGATACATTAAAAATACGAGGCGCGTCCAGAAAGTAAGTTCCGTTTGGTTATGTAAAACGAACGGGTACAGATACAGAAAAAATATTGATTGTACAAAAATCTACAACTGTTAAACCACTTTTCTACATAGCTTTCGAAATTTTGTAGGCAGTTGTCATAGCATCGCACAAGGTTTTGTGTGCCTTTTTCATAGAATGTTGCCGCCTGTGTATTCAACCATGTGGTAACATGTTCTTTCAGCTCGTCATCATCGTTGAAGTGTTGTCCACCAAGGACAGGTTTTAGGTGTAAGAAGAGGATTACTGTCAAAAGATTTTCTTTCACGATAATGCCTGACCTGACACACCGAATGTGACCAAACAATTCTTACGGAAATTTCAATGGGACCTGTTTGATCATCCTCCATACAGCTCGGACCTCTCTCCTAGCGACTTTCATCTGTTCTGTCCTTGGTGTTCAACACTTCAACGATGATAAAGAGCTGTTACCACATGGTTGAATACACAGGCGGCAACCTTCTGTGAAGGATGCATGCAAAAACTTGTGGCACGCTATGACAAGTACCTACAAAATTTCAGACGTTATGTGGAAAAGTAGTTTAAGAGTTGCAGAATTTTGTGCAATAAACATTTCTTTTGTATCTGTGTACCATTTCATTTTATTACCAAACGGAACTTACTTTCTGGACGCGCCTCGTATATAATTCACTTACTTTGAGAGAAACTCACTGGAATTAATGTAATAATCAGAATGCAGTCACACGAAACTAACATGTTTGTTTATATTTCTTCCTGTGTTCCTAAAATTGGTACTCTTATGAAATATTCTAAGGCACGAGACGTTTACTATTAGACCCTGCTGGTATGGCTATGCAGCTTAGCTCTCGCTTTCAGCCCTTTTCGCTTCTGCGCGAGGCGCAGCTTTGTGGCGAAGAGGCGGCGCGCTGTCGCAGGAATTGAAAAGAAACAGCTGTCCTTTTGTTGCGCACAAAGCGGGCGTATCTCGAGGGCGGCCGCTGTGATCACTCAGCCGCGATCCCGCACGGTCAGCGAGGTTATCTCACATGTTGCACCCCACCAACACACTGCTTTTGTGCCGCGACACGCCTCAAAGCTGTGGCTTAACAGACGTCTGTGCAGTTCCCTGCTGTCGAAACGAAAAGCAAAGGGTCATTCGATTTGTTATCGACTAGCACCGCCTTTCGAAGCAGTCCACCACCTTTAACGTATAGCCTAATGAAACCTAGTTACGAAATATTATTAAAATATTATATATTAGAACACTCTGAGGATACAGGGTTTTAGGTTAGTAACCTCTTTTGGTCGAACGATAGTTATCATTGATGTGCAGCGAGAGCTGCTGGCAACAATGCTTAGGTTGGAATGTTCTTTGTTTGTTGGCCGGGGTGCGGCAGTCTCCCGCCGACCGCAGAGCGAGGCGGTAGCATGTCGGCAGTGAGTTCGTAACCTGCGTTTAGTGGTGGCTAAAGTTTTTGCCATTCTGTCGTATCGCATACGGCTTGCAGTTGCATATTGAAATGTTTCAGTGTGGACTTGAAGACATTCATCGTAGTGGCACGCAGTTATTTAATCAGTTTATTTAAAGGGAAGAGTTTTGACATTTGTCGTTCCATAATAAAGGAAGTTAACAAAGTTTACTGTTATGGATCAACCTAGTAATTGTCCGCATCCCATACCGTCAAATCATTGGAACAATTATTAAATGATTAAGCATAAAATAGAATGTAACGGCAACTTCGCCCATCGAGGATTAGGTGGACGCAGCAGTGACGTTACAATACCATTATCTGCTTTCCATGGTTCTGGAGCTGGTCGATCTAACGTCCACGTATTCACTGCTTCTTTTACTACTAGGTCAGGACTGCTTCATACAAATAACAACATTGCTTTAAAATAATGCCGAGCAAAAACTGAGACACTTTGAGGCGTAGCGCCTTACTTCGCTCATGCAACTACAATGTAGCCAGCCACATGATTCACTAACGACAGATTGTCGTGAAGGTTTCGGAACTCATCAAATGCAAACAGTGGAAAGAGTGCACAAGCAATATCAGTAGCGAACAAACATACCCACTCCTTTCAATCAAAACAGAGACTTACGCAAATGAATATTACATTCAGTGAATATTACGTATTATATTCATTATTATTGATTTAGTAATTGCTAGTTATTGTTGTGAATGAGGTGTACACGTGGAGTAAAAATATGGAATAACATTACCATAAAGAGAAATGTCAAGATCGCAAATTTTATTATTATTTCTTTTTATTTTTTATACAAGACAACCGGTTTCGACACTCAAGAGTGTCACCTTCCTGGTCTCTGCTACAACTGGCATTTAACTGCTTATTACAGAGCTCCACATATTATTTTGAAAATGCTCTGGTGGATGGTGAAATATAAAATACTGAGCTGGTGGATAATGACACATAAAACAGTAAAATAGACATAGGCCAAGAACCATCATAGTGCACATTTCCGTTCAAATGTTTGTTAAGCTTAAGGGACTTAACTGCGGGGTCATCAGTCCCTAAACTTACAAACTACTTATGAACTACCTTATACTGAAGACGACACAAACATCCATGCCCGAGGGGGGATTCGTAGCCCCAACCGTAGCGGCCGTGCAGGCTGTGATTGGCGCGCCGCAGGCCGCTCGGCCACTGCGGTTGGCGCACATTTCTGGCTGAGCGCATCCACCAGAACATTTTCAAAATAATATGTGGAGCGCTGTAATGAGCAGTTAAATTCCAATTGCAGCGGAGACCATAATATGACACCCTTGAATGTCGAAACCGGTTATCTTGTATGAAAAATAAAAATTGCGATCTTGGCATTTCTCTTTGTGGTATTACAATGAGATTACTCCCAAAGATGAGTAAATTATGTGTAAAAATATTATTACCTTGATTTGTGATGTAAATGTTTAAAAGAAGTTTGTCATTTTATATGTGTTGGTGTAGTAGTGTAATTCTGAAACACACTGACGTATGGGACACACAGCCAACACACTCTTCGACGTCCATTTACTGCCGGAAATATGTGCAAGACGAAATTTTGTGACAGACATATTTTTATTGCTAGTATGTGAGGAATCGCGCTGCGAAGTCCGAGTGCGCGAATTGAAATTCATAGATAAACAGGTAAAAATTGACACACATGCTTGCAATGACATGGGGTTTTATTAGAACAGAAAAAAAAGTTCAAAAAATGAAAATCAATAATTAGCATAACAAATTAAGCTAAAGCAAAGATGATGTTCCTTACAGGAAATGCTCAATATGTTCTCCATCATTCCTCAACAATAGTTGTAGTCGAGGAGTAATGTCGTGAACAGCACTGTAAAGCATGTCCGGAGTTATGGTGAGGCATTGGCGTCGGATGTTGTCTTTCAGCATCCCTAGAGATGTCGGTCGATCACGATACACTTGCGACTTCAGGTAACCCCGAAGCCAATAATCGCACGGACTGAGGTCTGGGGACCTGGTAGGCCAAGCATGACAAAAGTGGCGGCTGAGTACACGATCAGTACCAAATGACGCGCGCAAGAGATCTTTTTTTTTCTAATAAAACCCCCTGTCATTCCAAGCATGTGTGTCAATTTTTACCTCTCTTTCTACATTATTCCGTGATTTATTAAGTTGTCAAATTTATACTGACTTTTTGATCACCCGGCATATTGTGAATGGCAACGGTCCCACGAGACTTCCCTGTGGCACACCTGACATCACTCTTAATTCGGAAGACTTCTGTTCCATTGAAAATGACATGCTGCGTTCTGTTATCTAGGACACCCTCAATCCAATCACACAATTGGTCTGTTAGACCAAATGCTCTTACTGTGTTCATTAAACGACTGGGAAACTGTATCAAACGCCTTGCGGAAGTCGAGAAACACAGCATCTACCTGAAAACCCGTGTCTATGGCCCTCTGAGTCTCGCGGACGAATAGCGCAAGCTGGGTTTCGCACGATCGCCTTTTTCGAAACCCATGCTGATTCCTGCGGAGCAGATTTCTAGTCTCCAGGAAAGTCATTATATTCCAACATAATACGTGTTCCAAAATTCCACAACTGAACGACGTCAAAGATATAGGCCTATAGTTTTGCATATCTGTTCGACGTCACCGCGCGGGAGTAGCCGAGCGGTCTGGAGCGCCACGTTACGGATCGCGCGGCCTCCCGCGTCGGAGGTTCGAGCCCTCTCTTGGGCATTGATGTGTGTGTTGTCCTTAGGTTAGTTTAAGTAGTTTGTAAGTCTAGGGACTGATGACCAACATAGTTTGGTCCCATAGAATTACCAACATTTGAACATTTTTTTGTTCGACGTCCCTTCTTGAAAAAGCGGATGACCTGCGCCATTTTCCAATCTTTTCAAACGCTGCGCTCTTCTAGAGCAAGAAGGGGGCAAGTTACTTCGCGTACTCTGTGTAAAATCGAACTGGTATCCCATCAGGTCCTGCGGCCTTTCCTCTTTTGAGCGATTTTAATTGTTTTCCTATCCCTCTGTCATTTATTTCGCTATCTGCCATTATGTCATCTGTGCGACAATGTAGAGAAGGAAGTACAGTGCATTCTTCCTCTGTGAAACATCTTTGGAAAAAGACATTTAGTATTTCAGCCTTTAGAGTATCATCCTCTGATTCAGTACCATTTTCGTCACAGACTATCTGGACATTTTGTTTAGATCCACCTACCGCTTTGACTTAAGACCAAAATTTCGTAGGACTTTAAGCCAAGTCATTACATAGAACTTTACTTTCGAATTCGTTGAACGCCTCTAGCATAGGTCCTCCTTACAATACATTTCGCTTCGTGTAGTTTTTGTTTGTCTACAAGGTCTGGCTATGTTTATGCTTGCAGTGAAGTTCCCATTGCTTCCGCAGCTGTTTTCTAACTCAGTTGTTGTAACACGGTGGCTCCTTTCCATCTCATACGATCTTGTTTGGCATATACTCATCTAATGCATATTGTACGATGTTTTTGAACTTTGTCCACTGTTCCTCAACACTATCTGTACTTGTGCGTCTGTGTTCAGCCGTAAAGTACTCTAAAATCTGCTTTCTGTCACTTTTTCCAAACAGAAAAATCTTCCTACATTTTAAATATTTCTATTTCGGTTCCAATCATCGATACTGTAACTGCTTTATGATCGCTGCTTCCCTGTTCCGCGTTAACTGTTTCGAATAGATTTGGTCTGTTTGTCACCAGAAGGTCTAATATGTTGTCTTCACGAGTCGGTTCTCTGTTTAACTGCTCAAGGTAGATTTCACATAATGCACTTATAACAATTTCACTGGATTCTTTGTCCCTGCCACCCTTTATATTCGGTAAATTAAAATTTCCCCCCAAAACTATAACGTGATCGGGAAATCTACACGAAATATTTTCCAAATTTTCCTTCAGGGGTTCTGCCACAACAGCTGCTGAGCCAGGAGGCCTATACAAACAGCCGATTACTTGTTAGAGCCTGCTTAAACCGCGACCTTCACCCAAATTATTTCACATTTTGGATCTCCGTCAATTTCCTTCGAGACTATTGTACTTTTTATCGCTATAAACACGCCTCCCCCTTCACTGTTCAGCCTATCTCTGCGGTATACATTTCCATCTGAGTGTAGAATTTCATTACTGTTAACATCTGGTTTCAGCCAACTTTCCGTCCCTAGTACTATGTGAGCATTGCGGCCGGTTATTAATGAGAGCAGTTCCGGGACCTTTCTATAGACGCTCCTGCAGTTAACTGTTACTACATTGATCTTATCGTTACCTGTTGCGTTCTGCCTACTGCTAACTTGTCGCGGCTCGGGAGGCGTCTTGTCGGGCGTTGGGACGGAATTCCCTAACCTAAAAAAAAAAAACCGATGTGCACTCCACACGTACTCCGCTACCCTTGTAGCCGCTTCCTGCGTGTTGTGCACTCCTGACCTATTCATGGGAACCGTGCATTTATCCACCTGTCGTTGTGTGAGGTAGAAAAAAATTGTACCGAACCGGGACTGGGTCCCGGATTTACCTCTTTACTGACGCACACCCTGCTTGGGCTTGAAATATAATGTGCAGACGTGCAGTGTCCGTTATTTTTAATATTTCACCACACTGCCAGAACATTGCACTGTATAATTTAAATTATCCCTTTCTGAACATTATAATTTATTTCTTCATAATCTGTTTCCCCTGACAGCTTATGGACTCTGCATTATTTTGCTGTTATGTTTCGTCGTGGAAAATGAAAATATCAAACAAATGCTCCACATATTTTCCAGAGTACAGATTACAGCGTGGCCCGTAGAGTTGGGAGTATTTTAAACATTTAAACTGCTGATTTTGTCGGAGCAATTTTCGTGCCTTTCGCTCGGTCGATATAACTTCTCGGCAACTGCTTTGAGATATTGGGAGACGATAAGAAGAGAAAGACGAAGTTTACTGCCAGTAAAGTAGCTACCGTGCGTTAAATGCTTTTACTGCGGTAATAATCAACCGAAAATAGTTAAATATTTGGGCAGTTTACCCTTCACATTAAATCCAGTGATTGTATGAAAGTTATACTTCAGTAAATGGCTGCCTGAAACGTGGAAATGAACTTTTTACGATAACGTTTTACACTTGTGTTAATTAATTCAAGCCCTCTGCCATGAACGCAAGCGCTTTGAGAGTGAACAAAGCGACGAACGAAGAGAACCATTGCCACTAAAAAAGGCTTGTGTTGCAACGTTATAGTTCATAAGTGGAACATTTTGAATAATGAATACCGCTACAGAAGCTATGCGTCACCGTTAAAGCCCATTTATGTGGGAAACTGACAGTTGGCAACAAAGGCAATGTTTCGGGGCACCACAATGTGAACAAACAAAAGTATTTGATCTGTAGTACAATATGTTGTTTACAACTGTGTTCAATTGTTAAAATGTTTGTAAACCTATTGGAACAAATTGCTCTGGTCGTCAGTCTCTAGACTTACAAACTAAGTGAACTAACTTACACTAAGTACAACACATATACGTATGCCCGAGGGAGGACTCGAACCACGGGCGAGAACGGTAGCCCAGTCCGTAGCATGACGCCTTAGACCACGCGGCTGTGTTAGTAAACATTATAAATACTTAAGGACAGTACAGAGTCGTTTTAAGGTCACACGAGACTCCACGTTAATTGAAGGACCCTCCTTAACCATGTTATTTTAGTTTCGTATAACTTCTGATGGCAGCGTTTCGTAATGTTTTATACTACAAACTGAAACACGTCCACCGAATGTGTGGTCGTGTTACATTCTGAGTTATTCATTACTCTAAGTGTTTCTCCAACACTAATATTGTTTATTTGTATGTCAATTATTTTTTCCTTTATTAATGATCAACGCCTCACGTTTATATATGTTTCCACCGGTGTGATTGAACTTGTGTGTTCGTATGAATGTGGAAGTTTGCTTTTAATATTGACTGACTGCCACGCAATGGCTTACAGTCGCCGCCTCGCGCTTTAGGCCTCGTTTACTTTAGTTAAGAACGCATGGCTTCGTATGTCGTCTGCACTGCCGTCTGCTGGGTGGCTAGAGACAAGCTCATTTGGCAAGATGGCGAGGTGGCCTGTTCTCAGTGTAGTACCAACATAATCATGGATGAAAGAGGTGACAAAAGGGACCTCTCTGGAGCTCTAGTAAACGGTATTATCTTCTTCGGGTAGCAAGGGTTGGTAGACAGTTAGCTCTGAACGCACTGTGGATCGCTTTTAGCGCGTCCTACATCCGGTGCATGGAGGGGAAGGCTTTTCGTTTGGCCTGAGGCCTCACTCTTGCCGAAGTGAGTATATCAACGAATCATGCTGAGGAGATGGCATGCTGTGAGAACTTTACTTTGTTCATGATCAGGCAGTCTTGGTTTATAAGTGATAGTTTTCTTGAGTAATTCTTTCGCTGTGTGAGGCGAAGTGTTTCTTAATTTACAGAACTCGAGTAAATTTCAGTGTAAATTTATTATTTGCATTTTCATTTCAGTGTTGATTGAGTGTCCGGTTTTTCTCAAGTTAGAAAACACGTGTGTGGCCTCCTGCCTTACAACACACATACCTAGTAAATTAGTATGCTGGAATTTCCTTGCTGTTTCTTAGCTAACATTTTCGCATCGTGTCTGTATCCACGAGTATGCTAAATTCTTTCTCAGAATTTCTGGTTTGTTTCCGTCTTTCTGTCTTTGTATGGCCATGTGCTTTCATAACGGTCATTACTTTGGCCTTCAGCCATGCTTTTACTGATACTAGCCTTCTTCTATATGAATTTTCACTTGTGCTTTACTTGCTTATTCTAAAGTCTTTTTGTAAATTATATGTAATTTACTGTGGTCGCACACCATGTGGTACTTAAGGATAGTATGGCACTGCCTCCCCACACATGAGTTCGTTTGGTGCATAGTTGATTTTAATTTGTGTTTGAAGACACCTATCACCTTGTCAAAATGCCGCCGTGGCTTCATTTTGCTGCTGCTATGAAGTTTTCCCGCATGAGCAACGTGTCGCAAGCATTATGTGCGTGTCTGTGAGTAAATGAGTGTGCTTTCCTTTATCCACTGTGTATTTGCAAATTTCCTCCCACATTACCTCCATATTCATGACGGGCATAACCAACTTTATTATGGGCAGTAACTTTATGATTTAATTCACTTTTGTACATGGTGTGTGCTTTATTGTGATTTTATGGTCTGTCCACTTTTATTTGCTTGTTCATTATTGAACAGATAATGATTTAAAGTATCAAACCTCTACTTTTTAATTTCATGATTCCTGTTCAAAATGTTCAAATGTTTGTAAATCTTATGGGACTTAACTACGGGGTCATCAGTCCCTAAACTTACAAACTACTTACTAACTACTTACGAACTAGGACGGCACAAATATCCATGCCGGAGGGGGGATTCGAACCCTCGACCGTAGTGGCCGTGCAGACCGTGACTGAAGCGCCTCAGTCCCCTCGGCCACCGCGGCCGGCCATGATCCCTGTCCCATGTTTAATTATCTATTCATTTTTTTTAACATTGATTTTGTGTTTGTTAAAACGTTGACTGCTCCCTTAAGGAGTGAGCAGCTAGATAAATTTCCATTGCACAAGTACTGTGGCCACTCGCAAAGTAATTTAGAGCAGCAGTGAGCGTTTTAACTTGCAGTTGCAGGTCTCTACTGCCCAAGATCTTTCATAGAAAATTTAACAAGCTACTTTCACTTGGTTTACCGCTGCCAGGATTCGTACTTCTGGCGTCTCCTGATTTCATTTTTAAATTTTGTTTGTTTCTCAAGATGCCCTCCCGTCCTTTGAATGTGTGTGTGTGCGTATGAATGAGTAGAAATCGCAAACACTAGTGTACTTCTATTGTGATTTCAGCCGTGCATTGCCAGTGCACTTGTTTTCAGTTTCAGCAGTGCTCAACAAGTGTATTTATTTGTATTTTTGAGGGAAATAATTGTCGACTTTACACAATGTGAAATTCAGGTGCAATTATGAATGCTTTGTGTGCGAAAATAATTTTTCATGTGAAACTCGTACAGAAGGACCACATATTCTGACCACGTGGGTAGCCAGGAACTTGTTTGATATTTGCTTGTGAATATTTTAACTTGATTTTGAAAATGGATAGCGTTTCTTTATCACAAATCGAAACACATAGGCGCACTGCTCTTAAGGAAAGGGAAGCATGATAGGTCATGGGAAATAGATACTGTTGCTACTGAAAATCCGCACGTTGCATAGAGTGACACTGCGAATGCGGGAGATACTATTCAAACAGGTAATAATACTGCAGTTGAAAACCGCCTTCAAAGCGTAGGCGATGGGTCGGTTAGAGGGGAGCGGCTTGCCGGAAGCCATGAGCCAGGCTCCCCTTGTGTTAGGGATTATGGAAATAACCCAGTGGTGACCACTTGTTCGCAGCTAGGTCCATAAACCGACACACTCACCACGCTCTTCAAACAAATGACCGCACAGATCACAGAACAAATGAAAGAGCAGTCACAAAAGATTGATGACCTACTTGATAAAATAGATCATTGCACTAGCGATGAGTTCCGCGAAATGAAAGAGCAGGTCGCGAATCAAGAGGTGCGGATATCACAAGAAATGACTAGCCTCCGCAAGCAACTGGCTGAGGGAGTAAGTAGGAACAGCGCAGAGATAGAAACTATAAAATCACGGGTTGAGGGTGTAGAGACGGGGGTCGGCAGTCTTGCCGAATACATTGAAGCTGTAGATTCGTGTGTCACAGGTGAATACCATGCATGAACACGTGGAAGGACGCCTAGAAACTGTTCAAACCAGTATCGGTGCGGTTTCAGGCCGCGTCGGTGTTATGACCACTGAGGTTACTAGCGTGCAGAGCACACGAGATGAGGTAGTGCAAAGGATTGCACGGGTAGAGTTAAACCCCACGCAGCCTTTAAGCGAGAGTTGCAACCACGCTGATGAACCAAGTTGGTGCGTAGCTCGACCGAAGGAGAAGGCCGTGTGCAATAACGGCCGTGGGCCACACAGCACGTGTAGTAGCCTAGACGGATCGCAGGCCACGCCACCAGCACCGCGCTTCGATTACAGCCATTTCCTAAGGGTGCGTAAGTTCTAAGTGTTCGGGAACGCTCCTTGTGGAATACATCCGCAGGTGTGGGTAGATCAATTTGACTTCTCCCTTCCACCGAACTGGCCCGAAGGGCATAAAATAGAGCTCGTGCACAGACGCCTGTAAGGTGAACCCGCGACGCGATTGAGGTCGTTCCCTCAGTATGGTGAAAGCTACGAAACCTTCCTACAATATTTTTTAGGTTCCTACTGGTCGAAGAACCAGCAGGACTGCGTGTGCCACAACATCCAAATGATGCCCCCCTTCAGGCAGTCGAAATTTGCCGGCCCGGCCGAGTCCTTCCAAGATATGTTAAATAATAATTATTATTTAACCAAACCGTATCCTATGCCTGAACTTATTAGGATTTGTTTGGGTAAGCTGCTGCAACGTCTGCGCAACGCTCTCTTAGCAGGGAGATACAAAAACCACGTGGAGCACTTTAAGGCCCTCCTCGAAGATCTCGATTTTGATTATGACCAAATGTTTGTATAGCTTATGGGACTTAACTACGGGGTCATCGGTCCCTAAACTTACAAACTACTTATGAACTAGCTAATCCTAAGGACGGCACAAATATCCATACCCGAGGGGGGATTCGAACCCCCGACCGTAGTGGCCGTGCAGACCGTGACTGGAGCGCCTCAGTCCCCTCGGTCACCGCGGCCGGCTGATTATGACCCCCCGCAGCGTAACTTCCAGCCAAACACGGAAAGGAGAATAGTAATCAAAATCAGGTACTGGAGAAGGAGCAGATTAATGTTTCTAATCAGCAGTCTTGGGAAAGCAGCCAGGGAACCCAGCAAAACAGGCAATGGACAACATGAATGAGAATGGGTATAAGGGTGATTATCGTGGGAAGAAAAAACGCAAGTGTGGGAACGGTAATATCTGGCACTCTAATAACAAAGAACCGCGTGATGCAAATTGCAAGCGCGTTCGCTGGGAACGGCTGAACACACCTCCACAGGGTGTGGAAGTGCGTTCGCCCGACCCAAAGAACAACAGGCCAGACGCGCAACCCGGAACATCGACGTCGAAACAATGACGTTCTTACTAGGTTCCTACCTGCTCGCAGTATGACGACAAACAGGAGACAGAACACGTCAGATGGATGAAGTCTGATGATGTAACGGAAGCCCTCTTAGAGGATGATCCCGTGTGTATGTATTGTTCTTGTGTATTTTCTACACGTTATAGGTTCCACGTATTTATTGTGTGTTTTCCACTGTTCTTCGGCGTTAAGGAACATGCCGACAACGTGTCGCATAGAAGATGCCTTTGTATTAATTGATATCTGCATATGGATTAGTAGATTACAGCAGTGCGACCTTAACTTGCTGCCAGGTCAATTTAATTTGATTTAATACTATGTAGCTGCGTCTGGAGTGTTCTCTAAGTGCCAAGGAAAGAGTTTGAGCATGTCACACTGCTACAAGAAGCGCGTGCCAACATCGAGAGATTCAAATGTTTGTAAATCTATCGGACCAAACTGCGTGGTCATCAGTCCGTAGCTTACAAACTACTTAAACCTAGGTAAACTAACCTAAGGACAAACACACACACCCATGCCCCAGGGAGGACTCGAACCTCCACGGCGAGCAACTGCGCGCTCCGCAGCGAGACGCTTTAAACCGCTCGGCCACTTCACCGCGGCTCGTGCCAACATCCTCGGCAGCCGCCCGCGCCGTCAGCGGGAACCGGCGACCACGAGATTCCCGCCTCCAACGTGACAAGGTCGCGGAGCAGCACCGATACGCTTCCGTGCACCCACCAGACAGCTGATCGCCAGCTGGTCCTTCCCCCGCTGATGGGGGGGGGGGGGGGGGCGGTCATTTGCGCGCGCTCCTGTCAACGCTAAAGGCAACGCCTCCCACATGCAGCCATCGGCTACAACTCGGTCATCCTAGGAAGCGAGGTCGGCGCAGATCCGACACCAACACGCACCCTGCTGCACGCCACTCAACGAGAGCAGCAGGGGCACAATGCAAATTTCTGGCGTAAGTCACAACCAGTCCAGCTGCTGCAAGCATTAGGACATCGATGCCATGGCATCACCCACCTTACCTCTCCAAGTTTTCTAGTGGTCTTACCAATTTCCTATTTGGTCCCTGACACTGGAAAACATTATTTTGGTTTCTCCCCAATATGTGTGCCTCGGTTGCACAGTAGTAGAGTGCAAGACTACAAATCTAAAGGTCGCGGGTTCGATCCCCGTCAGGTCCTACGACTGTTATGTCACTTTCCACTTCTTTCACCTCGGGCAGTGTTGCTCATGTGAAAAATACCGAGTAGCGCCGTGGTTCGGAACCCACGTTAAACTGTAGGTCCCCCTATAACTGGCTGGGTAAGTCAGTTCGAAGGTCAGAGGAAGGCAACGGCATACCACCTCCAAACAAGACCATGCCTAGTAAAGCACTGTGGTGTTCAAACCAATCTTCGGTTTGTTGACTGCGTTACCTACATTTTATCACCCCAACATTCATCCACACACTCCTGTGACTTAGCGAGTGACCCAAGACTTAAATGAACCTCCTTGCTTAACACACTTCCATGCTTCAGCACTTAGGAATTCCACATCCTTGGGTTCTGCTTGGATGTCGGTACCTCACAAATCCTACGCCACAAAGACGTGGCACTTCCTTTTGTGAACCCTAGCCATTGAGGGTGTTCACAAAATTCCTCTTCCTCTGTGCCTAATTCAATATGATGACTGATCCAACCATTGGCCCTGAGTCAGCAAGGAAGAGACGTCAGCGAGATGAGATGCACCTGGAGCTGGAGAGGAACAATCACCTACGACCAAGGACACTGAACGACAACTTCACAGTAGTAAAGTGTTGAATAAGTGTTTGTTGTACTTTCCACCCAGTTATCCAGAAGAGTACATCCTCCCCATCGATGCCCCTAAGTTTTTTTCGAAGTGTGTGGCGAATATTTAGTCATAAAACTGTTACAAGAAAGTGAACGCTCAGTATAGTGAATTGAACTTGATCTTTTTTAAAGACACTCCCAGGAGTGAAACGCTTATCATGATTGTCGTATTTAAATTATATAAATCTGCAACTTTTGTTTATGCATCTATTGTTACCCTCCAATATCTCTTACCAGTATTTCTTTTTTTATGCACATCACATTCTTTACTATTTTTAAATTTTGTTTAAATAATTTAAAGTGTTTGCTCATGTTATTGCTTAACCGTTTCTTAATTTATCATTTTTTTCCCTTGAAAAAGAATGCCCATAATGCCCAGAATAGATAGATTTTTAAAAATTTTTCCTTGTGTGTTCCTAATTTTAGTCTGGATCCAATCCAGTATAACAGGATTGGTTCAAGACTATCGCCACTAAGCGGAGGGTGATGAAACACGTCCACTGAATGTGTGGTCATGTTCCATTTTGAGTTATTCATTACTCTAAGTGTTTCTCCACCATTAATATTGTTTATTTGTATGTCAATTAGTTTTTCCTTTATTAATGATCAGTGCCCCATGTTTATATACGTTTCCACCCTTGTGATTGAACTTGTGTGTTTGTATTAATGTGGAAGGTTGCTTTCAATATTGACTGACTTCTGAGCAATGGCTTACAGTCGCCGCCTCGCGTTTTATGCCTCGTTTAGTTACGAACGCATGGCTTCCTATGTCGTCTGCACAAGCTACGTTCAAAATAGATACGCCTTGACCTGTAAACGATCATGTGAGTAACACGAGATATTATAAGTACTTGACACAGTTAATATTCATTAGCTTCGTTCGAATGAAAACCATCATTTACGAATAATAAGCTTGTCATAAAACTCAGATAAACAGGAAATGAATACGTGGAGAGGATAATCTGAATCTGGATTTTTCTAACATGTACGTTCAGAGAGTAAAGTAGGAGCATTACCAGATTTTCACTTTCGCTCAAATTACCGGAAACGAGAACTTCAGAGTTCCTAAAACAGTTAGCAGTGATTTTAACGGCCTTTCCACACAGTAACACGTCACGAAACATTGGTTGTGACAGTTTAATCTTCGTTGTGGATAGTAGTGGAAGCTGGATATCTACCACTCAATCCGCGGTGGAGAAGTCTACGGAGGCTTTCTTCGGGGCGCGCCGCTGTTTGCCGTCGGAGGCTCGAGTCCTTCCTCGGGCTATATTATTTACATTAGAAATGTTGCGGCTTCTAAATTCTGTCCTCCTTTTTCTGTATTCCATTTAAATGTTCAGGCGTGCTTGCTGATGTAAGCTCTCCGATATTATGGTTGTCAGCTTGCTGTGTGTTTTGGTGTACTAAGTACACTCCAGGAATCGAGAGTAAAGCGTTACTGGTAATAATTTCTTTACAGAGATAACGGTCAGTAACGCGTTACTATTTTCATACAGTACCTGTTACTACAACTAAGTTACTTTCAACGGTAAAGATTTTACGAAAATGTATTTACTTTTTTCGCACATGACTTATTTTATTGTGAGACTCTGAAGGCGTCATAAAACACAGGATGTCCCACTTAAAGTCCAAATAGAATTTCACGGCCATTTTAATACGACCAATATTATTTGCAACACAACCTTATGTTTTTTTAACAAAGAGTCCATACTATTTCTTATGCAGTCAATGAAAAACCACAGGTAGAACTGCTTTTGTATCATCGCTATACGTCAATTACATCCCGAGAAATTGTGAAGTGAATTTGACGCTTGACACAAATGAAGCGCACAGACAGCACGATTACGGCCAGCGTAAGGTTTACGCTTAAGCCGCGGGACGTGTGCCAGCTGTGAGTTGGGTTTATTTAGAGTTTCACAGTGACATACTTCAGTGCTACCAACGCCATTTTTCTGTGATTTTTCATGCTACTGATTGCATAGCGAATAACATGGGGTTTTAATTTAAAGAAAACTTAAGTTTGTGTTGAATACAATATTTTTTTATGTTTTATGTCTCATACTGCTTGCTTTCGTAAGTCTATGATGGACATTCATGCCGCGAAAGTCGTTTCCCAATACCTACCTATGTGCCAGAGATATCTGGGATGAAAAGTTCATGTGTATCACCCTGTATGTTCATTAAGTACTATCACTTGCGTATAATATTCGAAAACGTACGTAGCAAATATTTGATTTCTGTATTATAACATTTAGTTCTGTTGCATTTACTTTCTGTTCATTCATGCATCACTTTTTTATTTGGCATTTTTATGCAACAATTGACATGACATTTAACACATGAATAACGTTCTATCTCCAAAGTTACATTCATTTTGACATCTTTTCAACGTGAAAAAGGAAGCATACACACACATGCATTGGCTGTCTTGTGCTTGACGTCGAATTCTAAGAAACATCATTTCGTTCCAAATTGTGCGTCAACCGGAAGAAAATACAAATCAGTCAGAACTGTACAGTGAACTCAGAAGGAAAAAGTTTCACAACTAAGTTGGTTTGCTTGCTGTTGGAATTAGGTACAGTAAACTGTTAATTATCTGCGGTAATTGGTGACTTGATAACCACGGATAATAGAATTACACTGATAATCCACACACAGTAATATATTTGGGTTGTTCAAAAACAAAAATTACAATACCAAAATTAAAATGCTTAACTAATTTCGTAATAATAATTTGTACTTTATTCATCTTAGTTGGTGTTAAAAGTTACTAATCAGCAGTCTTTTATTTCAACAGGTTTCTAATTTTATTAATTTTAGAATTAACGTTTTCCATTACTGTGGTTGACCCTTTTACCTTGTTTTCATGCCTTAGAAACTTCATAAATTGCTTCTAGCACACTTAATTGTTTTCAACGTGCACTAGATTGCTGCCCTAATCAATAAGCTTTCGCGTGGACTTCCTCAGCAGCTTGTATTCATCCAAGAAATGACACCCTGATTCAGTGACTGGATTAAAGGTTTCTCCTTCCGGGTACATATTTTACAAATGTCATCCCGTCATGAAATTTCAGAATATTTACATTTGCATATGGTAGTGCATTGACCAGTAACAATACATCGTTTGTAAGGAGACCCTTCAGTATTCAGTTTCCTCGCACCTGTGTCACAAAGCAATTATGATACAATATTTGAAATACTGGGAGGTTCTTTCAGACGGAAAGGAAAAGTGTGCATTACTTTTCCTTTGAAACAGTACGGTTTTTCTACTTTACCTATTAAACTTCACTTAACATTGTGTGATTCCATACCATCAGCACAACACAACACATTTACTCTTTCCACATGTGCAAGAGTGATTGTTTACTTACATATGAGCTACAATTACAGCTTTTAAATATAGCCGTAAAGTAACTGCAAAAATATCGGTATTGGCAAATGTAACTTACACAGTTACTTTTTATGTATAGTAACTGTAACTAAGTCATTTTTCCAGGGAAGTAACTGTAACTGTTCAGTTAAATGAATTTAAAAAATAACTTTACAACGTGAAAATGTCTACAGGGGTTGTGGCTAAGCCGGTCCTATATCATTTTCTTCCCTCCTCCAGGTTCCCATGGATAACACACAACAGTTTGCGTTTGTACCGCAATTACAGTGTACGCGAGGGTTGTAGTTACTCCCCACTGCACTGTGTGAACAGTAGAAACTCTTAAAGCTCACCAACCTGACGTCTTCTATAGATGTCCCCACACAGATGAGTTCTTGAAGAGAGGCTGAAATTGTCAAACTATTGGCAGGAACTCATCTAATTACGGTATAAAACTGAAGTCCTTGCGATGCCAGTTGATTCATTTAAAGAACGCAGAAAACCACACATTGTTTTAACTGAAAATTCAATATATTGCTTTTTTGCACTGTTCTAAAATAATTAATATATGTCTTATGACTGCCTACATATGCAACATGTTATTCCTCTGAGTGCGTGTTCTGGACTGAAGTGTGGCGGCTCGATGCAACGCTGCCTTCGCTCCGCAATTTGGCGCGCAAACATGGCCGCCGTGCATCGTCAGTCTTATATTAATTTTTTTGTTTATTAATTTAGCGATAGTTAATATGTTTAACCCAGTCAGGGCATAGCTGGCTTTGAGACATTTCCCAACTTGAATTTGCAATATAGTAAATAATTTGTTTATTAAGTATTAATAAAAATATGATTGCGTTTTGGCGCGTGACCGCCAGTACTACAGCCAATCGGCGTTCAGTGCCTGCCGCTCGGGGACTTCCCTAGAATTCGGGGAAATTTGCCAGTGCTCTTTACCATGAGAACCGAACTATTGTAGCACCTGTCGTGATTCTCAGCAGCTTTTACCATCTGTCGCCTACTTGTTCTAACCGGCTGCACTGAAGCAATACTCCGATCTTAACATAATGGCTTCAAGATCAGGGAGAAGAAAGTGCTGTATATATTGAAATCAATAGTTTTCAGGGGCAGGAATATAGAGGAGAGCAGATTAATACTTCCCAGACTAATGATCAAATAAGCCTTTATTCAAATAACATTTTATATTTATTGGAGAATATATAAGAAATAAGGCTGTCTTGCATATACAAAATTTTAAGTACAGTATCCAAACAAAGAAATATAGTAATCAAAATACAAATGATATTTAACATTCATACATCCATTTAATTCACAACTTCACTATAAACAATATTTCTTGTTACTTGTCCAGGCTCTAATATCAATTTCTTAGGCGAGGCCACCCTGAGCAAGTGACAAAGTTGTCCGTGTGAGAAACATGGGCGTGTCAAATCCACTCCACAGTATTGAATAGATTGCGCTGTAGTTTATTAATCGTAATAGACAATGCAAGTCTCACTGAAAACTGTATTCTCTTGAAGGTAAAAGCCAGATCTGTCGTAAATAATGGGTATTGGTTGGATGTTTCATTCTCTTCCTTTCCTTATAACTCTCCAGAAGTATGTAGCTATTGCCTGCATCCGTGTGCATCTCAGACCGCAATGTTGTAAACAACACTGTCCAGAGGTCCCCCACCTCCTCTTGGCCAATGACTCACCCCCCCCCCCCATCCGAGATATTAGGCCCTGTTTTGCCATATGATACTGAAATTAAATATCTTTTATTTCACGTTTTGTATATTGTTTTAGAAAGCCCCCCCCCCCCCCAGGCTGACCAAAATTACTAATTTTCACCTCCACCCAGGTTGCATGATGTGACAGGATTTTACTCATCACAGTATATATCATAATTCGAGAATTGAATGGGAGATAAATAGTATAAAGGTGGTTCGATGAACCCTCTGCCAGTTAGTTAAATGTGATTTGCAGAGTATTCCATATAGATAGATAGATATTCTGCTCCTTTAAATACATATTGTTTGGTATAGTACAAATAGATCAGCATTACTTTCTACAACAAATTTCCAGAATTGACTGAATTTGACATCAGAATACGACAAAGGCACCTCCACAGGAATACTGTGGATGCACTAACGTATCTACCTTTTGTTACCTTATACTGTGCTGTGCGATCCACATTTTCTGATCAAAAGTATCTATGCGCTTTCTAGTGGATTTTAACACGTTGACTCCCAAACGGTTACTACTGAATATTACATCACCAGGGCAGACATAATGCACTCAGAGTATTAATATTAGATTTGCCTTCCAGTAAAAACGCAGACTGCCTTTAAAAAAGAAATTCACGGCTCACAAAGCTGGGACAATTGCAACCGGGTGACTGTTTCGCAGGATAAATCGACAATTGCTTGGATATGTGCATCAGTAGTTCCTGGGCTGGTTTCTCATCTCTGCAGTAAATAGAGTTACATGGAAGATCGATAATGTAGGTCTCGTGAAACACTGTTGGGTAACTATACGAACCGGAAGATCCAGGTAGGCTGCATGATTATTCTGCTCCCACCATTACATATCTCTCATTTAGTCTCAAGGAAAAATATAACAGAGAGTCTAGGTAACATTCATACGATAACTATTCCACTTTTCAGGGTATGTATACGGCATAAAACGTCTGAAATGTGTACCAAGCACTCTCAGCAATGTACTGTACAGTGATCTGTAGTATAAATAGGATGAAAAGAGTCCGGCACTGGTTAACAATATTAAGCACAGAACAACGAGATAAGTAAGTATTTCTGGTTTAATAAAGGCTTTTTCCTTTCTGTCAAGCTCATTTCAAGAATGGAAAAAAATTTGGTATCGATGTAGGGTATGGCAGTGTAATTATCATTTGTTTGTTGCATGAAATTAAAAGTAATTGAGGGACCTGCTTTATTCTGTTCAGTTTACGAGGAGAGGGCTAAAAATATTTGATATTTTTATTACCGAATTCCTTCAGTCACCTTTACAGCACTCTCCATTAGATTCGATTCACTTGTCAGGCCATAGTTCCCACCGTTTGACTCACCCCTGGAATTCTTCAGTTTTGATAATGTCCATTACCTTTTGCGAAGCTGTTTTCGTCCCCCCGACATCATAAAAATACTTCGCTTTTAGATTTCTTCCATTCTTGGGAAGAGAAAGAAGTTTCACGGTACCATGCCGGGGAATACGGATGGTGAAAAACGACAGACTGTCCCTGAGATGCCAAAATAGAGGTTCACGGATAAGGTCGTATGTGTAGGGGCGTTGTCATGATAAAGGATGCAATCGTCTCATCATCAAAGTTCTGGGCGATTCCTCCGTACGTCCTCTCGCAAATGTCTTACAACTCTCAAATAAAAGTACTAGTTAACAGTGTTCCTGGGTGAACAACTCCAAGTGTACAATACCACAAACGTAAAACATAGCCGCTACAGAATGGCCGTGAGCACTAAGACGCCCTGCTGCGGCGCGAGCGGCCGATAGCCGACGGGGATTCGAGTCTTCCCTCGGGTATCGGTGTTTGTGTTGTCGTTAGCATAAGTTACTTTACGTTAATTTAAGTACACTACTGGCCACTAAATTACTACGCCAAGTAGAAATGCAGATGATAAACGGGTATTCATTGGACAAATATACTAAAACTGACATGTGCCTACATTTTCACGAAATTTGGGTGCATAGAGCCTGAGAAATCAGTACCCAGAACAACCACCTCTGGCCGTAATAAGGGCCTTGATACGTCTGGGCATTGAGTCAAATAGAGCTTGGATGGCGTGAACAGGTACAGTTGCCCATGCAGCTTCAACACGATACCACAGTTCATCAAGAGTAGTGACTGGCGTATTGTGACGAGCCAGTTGCTCGGCCACCATTGACCAGATGTTTTCAGTTGGTGAGAGATCTAGAGAATGTGCTGGCCAGGGCAGCAGTCTAACATTTTCCGTATCCAGAAAGGCCCGTACAGGACCTGCAACATGCGGTTGTGCATTATCCTGCTGAAATGTAGGGTTTCGCAGGGATCGAATGAAGGGTAGAGCCACGGGTCATAACACATCTGAAACGTAACGGCCACTGTTCTAAGAGCCGTCGATGCGAACAAGAGGTGACCGGGATGTGTAACCAATGACACCCAACACCATCACGCCTGGTGATACGCCAGTATGGAGATGACGAATACACGCTTCCCATGTGCGTTCACCGCGATGTCGCCAAACACGGATGCGACCATCATGATGCTGTAAACAGAACCTGGATTCATCTGAAAACATGACGTATTGCCATTCGTGCACCCAGCTTCGTCGTTGCGTACACCATCGCAGGCGCTCCTGTCTGTGATGCAGCTTCAAGGGTAACCGCAGCCATGGTCTCCGAACTGATAGTCCATGCTGCTGTGCAGATGGTTGTTGTCTTGCAAACGTCCCCATCTGTGGACTCAGGGATCGAGTCGTAACTGCACGATCCGTTACAGCCATGCAGATAAGATGCCTGTCATCTCGACCGCTAGTGATACGAAGCCGTTGGGTTCCAGCACGGCATTCCGTATTGCCTTGCTCAACAGACCGATTTCATATCTGCTAACAGTCATTGGATCGCGACCACCGCAAGCAGCAATGTCGCAATACAATAAGCCGCAATCGTGATAGGCTACCTGTATCAAAGTCGGAAACGTGATGGTACGCATTTCTCCTCCTTAAAAGAGGCATCACAACAACGTTTCACCATGCAACGCCGGTCAACTGCTGTTATGTATGAGAAGTCGGCTGGAAACTTTCCTCATGTCAGCACGTTGTAGGTGTCGCCACAGGCGCCAACCTTGTGTGAATGCTCTGAAAAGCTAATCATTTGCATATCACAGCATCTTCTTCCTGTCGGTCAAATTTCGCGTCTGTAACACGTCATCTTCGTGGTGTAGCACTTAATAGCCAAGATTGTAGTTTGTAAGCCCGGGGACTAATGACCAACGTAGTTAAGTCCCTTAGATTTTTAATCATTTGAACATTTTGTAAAACAAAAAATGGCTATCATCTGGAAAAAATCATTCTTATGCCAACAGCTGTACAATTTTGTTATTTATTACACTCTACCGGTTTTGACACTGACTAGCATCAACAGTAGAGTGAAAATATATTGCACATCAATTACTACAAGAGATCATTTTTGCCAAATATCGCAACCAGTGGTAAACATTAATTTATTCACAGATCTAGATGTTGACCACTGTGTGGTCATTATAAATGCTTAAAAACCGATTAAAATACGTAAAACATTTCGACCTACATGTTGCAGGTTACGAGCTTCTAAATCTGTAAATAAATTAATATTTAGAACTGATTACGGGAAAAAATTCCCTACAAATCAAATAAATAGTCGTCGAGCACAAGTTCCACCATGAAATCAAGCCTTATAAAATATCGCAACATCAGAAGTAACATTAGAATTGCGATTATTCATTGGGAACTCTCCTTCATTGTACATCTGTTTAAAAGTAGTGGGAATAACGCTATTATTCATAATATGAAATTCATGTAAAGTTAGAAACATTTTAAATTTGATCATTAACTGGTACTAGTGAGCTTACTGCTATGTCATAGACCATAATAGCAGTAAGCTTGTTACTAACAGCTAGTGATCAATGCTTGTAACTTTACATGAATTTCATATTATGAATGACAGCGTTATTGCCACTAGTTTTGAACATATGTGCAATGACGGACAGTTTGTAACGAATAATCGCAATTTTAATTTTAATTCCGATGTTGCCATATTTGGCAAGAATTACCTCTTGTAGTAACTGATGTGCAATATCCTTTCACTCTCCTGTTTATGGTAGTCAATGCCGAAACCAGTTGAGCGCTACAGTGTAATAAATAAAAATATTGTACAGCTCTTGGTGCAAGAATGATTTTTTTCAAATACAGTCAGGCTGTAGTTCCTCACTTCAAAACAACCTTAAATGATCATCATCTTCATTTGTTTTGCTTTCTTTTTAATGTATGTTTTTATTTTTTAGTGTGGGAGAGATGGGAAACTACCAACGGCTTCGCGCTTGGTTGGTGCCTGGATCATACGAGTAGCACCAGCTCTCATCACATGTAATGACTTTGGTCAAAAAGTTTGGATCGTTTTCAACCTTGTTTTCAAGTCCTGACTTAAATGCAATCGAATGTTTCTTTATGCTCCGCGAAAAGGGAGGATCAAATTGAGCAGCAATATTTCTCCCTTGCATATCCTCGTACAAAATCTAATGGCACTAGTTCCAACGACTTGGCAGACGAAACACGAGAGCAGTAGCAGTGGACCAATCGTCCTTACTTACGAGGTCTGTTCAAAAGACTCCGGAATTCTGTCCACAAAACTTTTCTACGCTTACCTTTTACTTATTGTGCATGCTCTCCTTCCAAATAGTTTCCCCTATAATTGATACACCGCTCCCAATGCCGTTTTCACTTCGGCGAGCAGTCTTGGTCGCCGCTTGCTGAATCGCATGAAGCGCCGTCTGCTAATTTCCTTTTATCTCCTCTATCGTTGCAAATCTTGGAGCTTTCGACAGTGTTTTGAACTTTTGGAATAAAAATAATAAATAATAAAGTCCACATCTGGAGAGAACGGAGGATTGCGTGATCGACAAACTTTTTACAAATAGCGAGAAGATGGTGTTTCTGGTCTGGACTCATGAGCCGTAAATCGATCTTGCCGGCAACACGGTGTATTACAAGATACTGCGTCATGATTTCACCACATGATCCAACTGAAATATTATATTCTTCTGTAATTTCTTGGACAATCAGTCTTCGAAAGGCAAGACGTTCCTAACAGGAACGTCTTCGGTTGACGTTTAAGGGCGCCCAGAATGAACGTCTTTTTGAACTTCCTTTCGGCTATTTATAACAGTGTCAACCATTCGTAAGACCGACTAGGGCTTGCGCGCTCATCACCATCCGTTTCCTGCATTATATGGTTTGTCTCTGTAAAGATGTTCTTGAGTTTCACGCAAAATTAAATGCAAACGCTTTTTTCCTCTAACTCCGCCGTCTCGAAATTTGCAAACGTTGTCACACAACGTTCTACTCAATACTGCACTGAACAATAACAAAGTAACTTCCGACAGATATACAGTCAACACATATGTGTGAAGGCCTGACTACCACATTGCGCTCCAATACTCCATTGGTACGAAATTACGAATACTGAACAGATCTTGTACAATAGTAACGTTTACCTGCAGGCAGGTCCCTGAAGCAATTATTCATTCTATGCTGTTTGCTTCACCCTTCTGGTTACTATTACCTTTTACACTGCCACATCATCTATAATTTCGTACATCAAAGCAAATCATACGGTAAACCCACAATCTACCTGCAACATTTTTCATTATTGTGTGACCACACAGTAATCATTGATTGACTGTTGAAGTTTTCCAGTACCTCCTTAGACAAGTACACCATAAAATCATCATCTTCAGCCCATTTACGTGATGTTAAAAGGTGGCAAACATTTGTCTTTGCTTCTCGTTCTCTCTGTATAATAATTTATTATATTACAACTCATTATTTACTCTCTACAGTTATTTAGTCACAAGTGAGAATATTAAATCACTGTAGGGGTATAAATTTGACTTTGGTTGACGACCGGATTTTGTTTCCAGGTAGAGGCTTGTGGCGGCATTCATTTTCAGGCTCGCGAACTGAAGGAACCAATGGGACTGCCCCCCACCTCTCAGCCAGTGCTGAGGACCAAAGTGCCATTTATAGAATCGCAAGTATGCGAGTAATAGCCGCTGATGAACTCGTCAGACTGGCGACACTCCACGAGGGGGTGGAGCACGGTGTATGTAGCGGTGCCAGGCGCCAGCGGGACTATGTTGGTCTTTGATCTAAAGTTGCAGCCGGGCGTATAACATTCTGTTCGAGTGGTGTGGGTAGAACATTTCGCCACGAAAAGAGCGGTCTCTGGCGTACATTTCCCGTGGTTTGATGCCAGCCAAATGGTACTCTGCTGGAAGTCACGTAGCCCACATTAGATGTTTCGCGCCATAAACAGTGGAACGCACTCTGATTTACTGTGATTTACTGCTTAATAACTCACTGCAGAATTAGGCGACGCTACTTCATTTTGGTCGAAAATGGGTCGATGGGCCGAAGGTTGTTCTTAAGAAATGGAGGGAGACTGGTCTTTCTGGTTTGGTTGTTTTACTGGCACGAAAAGGCACAAAGAAAGGCTGACATGGTAGCTAACATTTTTGCGCGTGTCTCCTGAGGAGGTGGAGTCAAGTTATACTCCTGAGAGCTAAAGAAATCATTCGGACTGAGAAGCCGAAGAGGTCAGGGACTTCAGGCGAAGTCATCTTGCAAGAAAGATGCCGAGGAGAAGTCTTGGGCGTCTAACATTGTAGAAGGAGCATTCCGGCGCTAATGCCATCGATATAGTTGGGTTTGGAGACACAGCGCTCTTCGTGTTTAGAGTAAAAGGGTTAACGTCCCGTCAATATGGTGGTCATTAGAGACGAGGCACACACTCGCATTGTTTTTCCGCAGGAATGGAAAGGAAATCGGCCGTTGCCTGGTGTGATTTAGGGAAATTACAGAAAACCTAAATCAGGATGAGGCGGGGTTGAAGCGCCATCTACACGAATGCAAGTACATTGAGTTGCCATTGCTCCACCTCGGATGGAAGGAAGCGTAGGTTTCAACGCCCCGAAGACAGTGGCAGTGCTCACACTCGGACTGTTTCACAAAGGATGGGGAAAGAGATCGGCAGTGTCATTGTAAAGGAACCACCCGGCATTTGCCTGAGTTATTTCAGGAAATCACCGAAAACCTGAATCTTAATGGCCGGAAGTGGACTTGATCCACCGTCCTTCCGAATGAGAGTCCAGTGTGTTTCCACTGCGCCATCTGGTTTGGTGCTCCATCTGGCTCGGTGGTGTTAGGATCGTAGCTGTCCGAGTTTGGCAATATTTCTGGCAGCTTGGCATTTAGGATCACTCTAGAGACAGTTAAATGTTGAAAACCATATTTCGGCACGCCGTTACATATGTACAGACAAGTAATTGTAGACCTGCTCAGTGGAACTGGAGTTAGACCACGTTATCCATCATTTTTTACTATGTTTTATTTATTTATTTATTTTTTTTTTATTTATTTATTTATTTTTTTTTTTTTTTTTTTTTTTTTTTGATCTGGGGTAATTAAAAGGGGATCATTCCAGTCCATTTTCCATCTTCAACACCTTTTTTTTTAAATTATTATTATTGTAACGTTATTTTCAAACTGTTTGAGTGCTCCTTGAATGTTACTATTTGCGTTCACTTGGGATAATAACTGAGATACTGAATCCATTCGTTGCCCTGTAGCAGACTGCTTGAGTTCAGTACTTATATTCGTCGCATCACCATTGTTGGAAGAGATCGAATATTTGTTTTTGCTGATTGCAAGTATTAGTGTGACTGGAACTCTATATTTCTGGGAAAGGCCACATTTAATGAACATTATTCTCTTTGTGTATATACTAGTCGGTTAGGCCGCGGTGGAGTGGCCGAGCGTTCTAAGGTGCCTTGCTGCGGAGCGCGGTTGCTCGCCATCGGATGGCGCGGCCACTACGGTCGGAGGTTCGAATCCCCCCTCGCGCATGTATATTTGTGCCGTCCTTAGTATTAGCTAGGTCATACGTAGTTTGTAAGTTTAGGTACTGATGACCCAGTAGTTGAGCAGGGTCGGATCTAGAGGGGGTAAAGGGGGCAGTTGCCCCGGGCGGCAGAATTTAGTGGGCGGCAAATTTCGACCGACTTTTTTTTTACAGAATGTATCTTTCTGGTATAATTTAATAAAATTAACTGACACAGAATTATTAAAAGTAAAATGACTTCAAGAAATACAGAAATCATTTAATAAAACTAATATTCGTGGTTGCTGACTTCAGTGTTGCCCTGTCACAGATACTTCAGCTAATCAAACTTTAAAAATCTACTAGATATTAGCCAGAATGACGGAGATGTTTGGTTATTGCATACGTAAATGCACAATGTTTATTAATTTGATAGATTTCCTTTTTCAGATAAAAATATTCATATTTCAAGGTAATATTTGTAGAACAGGTGAATTTTAAGTATTTCAAGTGCGTACACTTCTTATTGAAAGTCAAAAGCATTAAGGATCTAGAGTCCTCTCTCGGTAGCGGTGGAATTGATAGACATCTACACAGGATACTCTGTAAATCACATTTAACTGCCTGACAGAGGGTTCGTCGAAACATTTTTATACTATTTATCTCCCATGCCATTCTCGAATAGCGCGCGGTAAGAAAGAACACCTGAATCTCTCTGTTCGAGCACTGATTTCACGTATTTATTCAGATGATCCCTTCTACTTATGTAAGTGGGAGGCAACAATACATTTTCGCATTCGGAGGAGAATATTGACGATTGTAGTTTCGTAAGTAGCCCACGTCGCAGCGATAAACGCCTCGGTTCTAATGATTCCCATCCCGGATCCTGTATCATTTCCGTGACGCTGTCTCCCCTGTATCACGACAATACAAAACAAGCTGCCCTTCTTTCGATGTCCTCCGAAAAACCCACCTGATAAGTATCGCACACTGGGCAACATGACCAGATAAAACAGGAGGAATCTCACTGTATTATTGATGCTGTCCTTTTTCTAGATAAGCAAGGAAGTCCTTTTAGAGGAACAAAAGAAGATTGTGATTTTGATGATCCACATAGCGGCAAAATTCTAAATACAATTGATCTCATATCATATTATAGTGTCACCCTTCGTCTGCGCATTGCACGCCAGAAGAAAGGCCAGATTAGCTATTTTTAGAAAAATGTACAAGATGAGTTACGTGACTTGATTGCTGACAAAATAAAACAAGATATAATTAAAGATATTTTAGCTGCTAAATACTTTACACAGATGTTTGACTGCACTCCAGATATCAGCCACAATGCGCAGATGACACAAGTAATTCGATATGTCAAGTCGAATGACTCATAGGTTGTGGAAAGTTTTACTGTCTTTTTTACAGTTACAGACAAAACAGGAGAAGGCCTTAGTCAAGAGATACTGCAAAAATTGGAACAAGTACTGCAGGAGACAGTCTCATGACAATGGGGCAAACAGGGCTGGAAAGTACAAAGGGGTCCAGTCAAGAATACTTCAGAAGAATGAACTGGCCCATTTCGTACCATGGGCTGCTCACTCTTTAATTTTAGTAGGAGCAAATTCAGCAGACATTCAGCAAGACTAGGTGATCTGCAAGAGTAGATGCGGTTGAAGCTGTTTACAAGCATTTTCATAAAGTTTTGAAGGCTCTGGAAGAAGATGAAACTTATAAATTGTCAACATCAGAAACAAAATCAGAGTCAAGATCTGTTTTAAAAAATATGAGCAAACTCAAATTCATTACTTTAACTTGTTTCTGGTATGCAATATTAAAATAAATTGCTCATGTTAATCAGTTTCTGCGAAGTTAATACTTTACAATTGATAAAGCTGTTCGAAACATTCAAGGACTTTTGGCCTTTTTCAAAACTTCCCGGGATTCTTGTACCTCTGAAGCTATTTCTGAGGCCAAAGTACTAGCAGAAGATAATGAGGTATCAACGGTATTTTCCGAAAAAAGGTTTCGAAGAAAGAAGAAAATGGCCGATGAGCTTTGTAAGGATGAAGTATCCAACATTCACAGAAAAAAATTAGGAATAATTGACAGAGCTTAGTACCAGGTTTACCGCACTTGAGAAAATTGGTGCAAAAATTGGTTTTCTGTGTGGTGTGCAAATTCGAGAAATGGAAGTGGAGGACTTGAAGGCCAAAGTAGCGGAACTGGCAGAAGATCTTAGCGAGGAAGAACTTGAAGTTGAAAATTTCAGACAACATGCGCTGGCAGTAGACACAGCCTTGCAAGATTCCACTGCATCATCAACATTAAGTTAATTTATAAAAATAAATTGGTAGAGGGGTATCCCAACCTTACTACAGCGTTAAAATATATCTTACCATTCTAGTTTCTGTTTCGTCTGGAGAAAGAAGTTTCAGCAAGTTGAAACTAATTAAATACACTTGAGGAGCACGACTGCTTAACAAATCTGAGTATAATATCCATAGAGCACAAACGAGCTGCTTCTCTAAACTATGATGATATCAAAAACAGTTTTGCAGCAAAAAAAGCTGGAAAAGCGATATTTTGAATTGATTTTTTTACGATGAGTAATCTTGTAATATTTTTGTATGTATTAAAATTGTTCTGTTTTCCTTTGATCTTAAATCAATCAATAAAATAAATTCATGTTTTGAGATTGTGACATTTATTTAGAAGTATCTAACCCAATTAGCGTCAAAAAGTCGATTCTTACGGGGGGTGGGGTTGAAATAAGGGGTGGCAAATTTAAGCTTGTCCCCCTTGGCAAATGTCCTAGATCCAGCCCTGAGTTGAGTCCCATAAGCTCTACAAACATTTGAATTTGCGCAACAATTCAGATACCTATCTCATAGCCAGTCGCCGAAATAGTGCATGCATCTTTCGCTCTTACTCGATATTGTCCATCTTAAGAGAAAGGCACTCCTTTACATGGCCTCATAATTACCTTACATTTTATTTCTGTCATAGTATGTTCGTCACACACGAAAAATATACAGCGACGATATCCCAACACCAAAGCGGTGGGTGATGACAAGTAGCCTAACTGTGGAGTATAATCATCAAATCCAAAAGTGTTTCGATCAATTTTAAACACATTCTATGACCACGACTTCTGTGCCCAGCATTTGTTCATATAATCATGTGTTTCCGTCCAAACGCTTGTTACGTGAAAACAGGCAGTTAAGGCTTTTCTCTATTGCACAAGGACATGAGTTTTCTACCTCACTAAAGTCTAAGAGTCACAACAAACAAAACTGCTTTCAGATTATTGTGATTGTTGCGATGTGACGTTTGTGAAGTTGTCTCCCGCGCATTTTTAACATTCGTTCATGTAATTTGCTTGTTTCCATTCGATGCTGTAAACTTCACAGACAGCTTTGTACAAAATACATAAATATCTTTAAATGTGGAAAGAGAATGTAGTTTAAAAACTACCCCCAAATAACATTCAGAAATGCAACCACATAGATTGTACTCCCCATGCAACCACATAGATTGTACTCCCCATGCGATTAAAAGTTTCTATAATATCTCTGTGGCGTGAGATACATAGTGAAACAAAGAGTACTTCCACCCGCGATATTTTTTCGATCCCTGTTACGTAACTATCTAACATTCGGTGGAGGTGAGTCGACGATATGCACTAAACCTTCTGGGAAGGTCAAGATTCACTCAATATCCTTTCGTGTGTGGCAGAGGCAACGTCGTCCCTGCCTCTTACACGATGAAACTCCAGCGAATGTCACAGGGGAGCAGCATGCGTCACGAACAGCTGTTTGCTGCAGGTTATCGACCTGACGTGCATGAGTAAGTCTTCCAGTCTTTTCTGGCCGTTAGGGCAGCAAGGGGGGGGAGTTGCGTCGCCGTCCTAACCTTCATGGCTGGGGCTGCTGATGTGCTTTATATAAGAAACTACTACTGTGAACAAAGGTTAAAATGGACGCACGCCATCAAGCGGAAAATGAAGGAATGCTTATTGTCACTATAACTGATAGACACATTTATTACTCAAACTCCCATTATTGTGACGCGCATGTACACACTTAGCTTTAGCAATTTGTAAGCTTGTTGCAATGTAGATTACGTTCTATGAAAGAACAATTATATTCTTTTACGATAAAAACGCGCTATATCTATGTTTAACACATGATTTAATGGCGGAATTGAAGACGTTGCATGCAGAAAGCTGAAAAAAACCATTTTCATGGTTTCTGGCTACATAGTAACGTCATTTTCTCGTAAAGCGAGCCGCGGCGGAGCGGCCGAGCGCATTGAGGCGCTATGCTACGATGAGCGAGGCCGTTCCCCGTCGGGGGATTCGAATCCCCTCTCGGGCATGGATGTTTGTGCCGTCTTTAGTGTAAGGTACTTCATAAGTAGTTTGTAGGTTTAGGGACTGATGACCCTGTAGTAAAGTCCCATAAGCTCTACAACCTTTTGAACACTTTCCTAAAGCGAAGGGTATAGGTTCTAGAGGAAGCTTAGTCATCAGGTACTTTTCACTTTTATTTACGAAACATCATCAGCAGTTACACTGTAATCGTTTCGAGTAGACGATATTTTTCGTCTCTTTGTTTTTATAGAACGAATTACACATTCCAGACATTACTGTGGCAATGTTTCTTTCCTTGTTTCATATTCTTACCACAAATACTTCTCCTTTCTTTAGTCATAGACTGGAATCGAACTTGCGTTTCAATTGTTCATTTGCTTAATTTTAATGCAGATGGCAGGATCTGTTTTTCTGTCATTGAAAAACATTTATTTGCACGGTTCGTTTGTCTGATTAGGAACTATATGCTTGAAACTTATGAGATGAATGTTCGCATTTTGTAATCAGTGTAATGTTGTCTTTAGATTCGTGCATTTGTGGGTTAACGGTGGTTCCAAGTAAATTATCCATAACGCAACTCATATCCAGCTATATAATATTTAAATGTAACGTGCTTAATGGTAATAGCATCTGGTGATGCTAGAATACGAAATCGCTTCCGGTGAACGGTATTATAGGTCTGAGCTTGTTTAAGGCAGAAAAACAAAACTGCTTACGACAGCTACTGAAGAGAAGAGCCACTCAAACCCCTGAACTTTATTTACGATGTTCGGGTTGTAGTAGGCGCATCTGGATATTAATCGTAATCGTAATTACACACCTAATAGTTAAAGAAATGAAATCTGAAGATGACTCACAATGCTGAAGCGGTTTAGCGATTCCGTGCGTGTAAAAACCAGCCATTTTCGAGTTAAAGCTGTCGCCAAACCATGGTGAAGTGCATTTACTCCAGAAACGCATTTCCCTTCAATGTGCATGCTCCGCCAGCAGTATATAGAAAACAAATAGTAATATTGACAGTAATAATCGTGCCGTTCGCCGTCGGGGGTTCGAGTCGCCCCTCGGGCATGGGTGTTCGCATTGTCCTTAGGTTAGTTTACGTTAGTTTAATTAGTTTGTAAGCTACGGACTAATAACCCAGCAGTTGAGTCCGATAGATTTACTACCCCCCCCCCCCCCTTTTTTTGTAATAATCGTATTATGCCAAAAATTCAGACCCGTCTGTGGTGTTTTTCAAACTAAAGAATTTATTGAAATAGTGTAAATTCCTTAAAGACTTAGCATCGGGATGTAATGGCTAGAGTCGTATTCACATCCAGCATACATTAGAATAGTATTATTTCAGTGTAAGAAGCTTGGTGCCGCGGCGGAGCGGCAGAGCGCATTGAGGCGCTATGCTACGATGCGCGAGGCCGTTCCCCGTCGGGGATTCTAATCCCCCCCTCGAGCATGGGTGTTTGTGCCGTCTTTAGTATAAGCTAGTTCATAATTAATTTGTAAGTTTAGGGACTGATGACCCCGCAGTTAAGTCCCATAAGCTTTACAAACATTTGAACATTTTTTTTTCAAGCATGCTTATTGCTGATCATTTCATTGAGCGCAACAATGTCTTTACCGCCTCTAGTAGATAAGCTAAGCGCACTTTACATTACCTTGTCTGGTGGTCTGGTGGATCTCTTGTAGTGTAATAACTGCAACGTGTGCGTTCGAGTCTCCCCTTCAGGCGTGTATTTTTATCAGGCACGATCATATCCACTTCACCACTGGTAACACCAAATGAAGAACGTCAAGTTGCAGCGTAGTTCAAAATCCGTATTAAGCCGAATGAGTTCCCAATCAACTGGGACAGAGCCGATTTATCATTTGTAGTAACAGACAGAATACGCGGCCAGCAGTAACTCTGTTACCTGAAAGTTTTCCTTACATTACAAAACATTTTATTTTATAAACCAATGGTTTTAAGGTCACATGGCTCCTATTACGCCGCGGCGGAGCGGCCGAGCGCATTGAGGCGCTATGCTGCGATGCGCGAGGCCGTTCCCCGTCGGAGGTTCGAATCCCCCCTCGGACATGAATGTTTGTGCTCTCTTTAGTATAAGGCAGTTCATAAGTAGTTTGTAAATACAGGGACTGATGACCCCGCAGTTAAGTCCCATAAGCTTCACAAACATTTTTATTATTTTTGGCCTTATTACATTTGAACTTGACATGTTGAAAATTATGGTTCTTGACTAGGAATCTAATTCGGACCTTCTATTTTGCTGCATCCGACTCTCTCGGGACCATATAATTGGATCATTCCGTTGCTTTCTCCGAGACTGCCCACTTCTCTAGGTCTCCGCTAAATGCACGTATGTGGATTCGAATCCATCTCCAGCACAAAATGTTCATAATTTCATTTTAAGCCCTAGAAAGAGCACACTGGACTACTAGTAAAAAAAATTATAATATCTCTTCATGCATTACCAATAATAACGGTAGGTGCCGTTGTTACTTGGCAGCCACGCATCCTCATTCCTGTTTAGATAACATTTGAGATTATACGTATATTCGTGCACAGAAAGGACGTCAGTAGCTTCGGAATTTGATTCCCCGTCACGTATAATGTAGTTATATTCCGATTACAGATTCAAACATCTTGCTGCTCGTGAAAAAGTTATTTTACTAACATCTAACTTCACTTAGTTATCATCAGAAATCAAATGTTCAAATGTTTGTAAATATAAGGGACTTAAGTACTGCGGTTATCAGTCCGTAGGTTTACAAACTACTTAACCCTTCGACAGTCGCGTATGTATCTGTGAGATACATGACCTACTTTTTTCTCTAATACTACCGCTTTGAACAGCGATAACGGCTTGTTGGCCCACATCTTGTGCCATACCTTCATTATTGCTTCACAGGAATTTCTGCCTTTTCCCGATACTGACAAGGTCATAAATGAGTCAGAAGTGTGCACATGTATTAAACTAATTTATGCTAAGGACAACACACACACCCATGCCCAAGAAGAAACCGAACTTCCGACAGTGAGCAACCACGAGCTATGCAGCAAGGCGCCTTAGAGCGCTCGGCCACTCCACCGCGGCATATCAGACTCCAATGGATGTAGTAATAATTTACTTTTCATTTGTCACTTATCGTAATAACGTCTTTCGCTTTAATTTCAATATCGTGGTCTTAATTTATATCTGCAATGACTGGCATAAAGTGCAGCATTCTTTATTCGCTCCATTTTCAAGAGTCTAAGGACTATACAACCAAGCGAGAAGAGTACTCGCAACACAGGCATGCTATTCGGGAAACATGCACATCAGTCTGAACGCAATTCAGGTCGTTCGGATATTATTGCGCATGATAGTACCTTACCTTACTTACCTCATGAGTGTGCTACATCCTGCATAGTCGTAGAATCAAATTACATAAATATCTCGTCATGTATAATAATATTAGAAAACAGGAAATAAGAACTCGGTAGTAAGAAGTAAGTACAGCATCAACGCATAATATTTTTATTTATTTACTAATTTATTTCACCTGGAAAGATTAGGGTCATCATGCCCTCTGATACACCTAACCAGGTATTCTACATACTTTACATTTCCATTATTACAGTAGTTACACTAAATCTACAACAATTAAAAGTTTCAAACAGTACAGACAACAAATAGACATACCACTTATATTCATATCTGATGAATAACAAACACCTCAGATATAAAAAAACCGATAGGTTTTTAACTATGGCTGTTAGCAACAATGGGTATGGAGGAAGGGGCGAAAGAGGGAGAGTAAAGTGAGGGTAATAATATACAAATAAGGGCATATAACTGAAGAGTTGGTGGCGTGATTTATGGTGAAAGAAAGAGGAAAGGAAATAACACAAGTGCATTGGTTTTACTATTAGACAGAGAGGACGTTAACTGTTTTACATATGGTATACAAAGGACAACTAATGGACGTTTTAAAGAATTACAAATGTATACTCACATGACTAAATACCCAGAACAAATGTTAAATGAAAAAAAGGAAATGCGCAATAAAAATTCATCGAAAATTTCCGTAACTCATTGACCAGCGTATAAAGTACAAACCATCCTACCGTAATATACTTCCAAATATGCAACAAGACTCGATAAATTATAGTAGCACAGCAATATTGTCTTTATATTACAATATAATACACACAAGCAATTTATAACACTTCAAAATAGTACGGAATGAAATCTAAAAAATTTATTGTACAAATATTTATAATGGTACTGTTTATGTCACGCTGCATGTAACCAGCGTTACTGCCACAAACAAAATAAAGCAAATAAATTTAAAACGTAACAAAAACATCTCTGGATCAAAAGCTTAATAAATTACACCAAAGTAATTAAAACAAACAGCGTGACCAACACAGTATCCAAATAAAATATATTTTATTTAGTTGGATTTGTTTCAGCACGCAGGCTGATGTTTTACATGCACTTATTGAAAGACAACTACATTGATTTGCTATTGTTTGTTTCAACATTACAGGTTTATACATTAAACACATACGGCATTATAAATTTACGCAGTGTATATCATAGGTTTCTCTGCTGTAGACCTGTATATTTCTTCAGTCGTTTTTTGAATAAAGACAATGAGTGACAGTCTTAGTTCTTTTGGTAAACTGTTGTACTGGCTAATACCTTAAAAAAAGCAGTTTTGACCAATTTTTCTATTTTTACACTCCAAGTAGTAGTTATTGCTAATTCTTGTATTATATTTGTGGACCACTTTCATTAAAGTTAGTTTATTGCCTAAATAGTCTGGACACAATTCTAATTTAATCTTATGAATAAAAATCATTGCTTGTAGTGTGATGAACTGTTTGACAGACAACCAATTCACTGTTACCAACATATATTCTAGTGTACATATCACAATTCAATGTTAATCTCATGCATCCGATTTGTAATATCTGCAGCCTACTCACTAATGTCATGTTACACAGGTACAGTATTGATCCAGCATATGAAAAGTGAGGCATTATGATGGTGTTGTACATTGTCATTCTGCTTTTTTCTGTTAACATTTTCCTAATCCTACTAAGGAATCCCATTTTTTTCTTATCTTCTTGGTTATATAATTTATATGCTCATTCAGTTTTAACTTACTATCTACAATCACTCCCAAGTTCTAATTTCTAGGTATTCAAATAGACAGTAAGCTGTCGTGGAAAGCCCATGTTCAGAATCTTGTCCCAAAACTAAATTCTGCTATATTTACCATTAGAACACTAACTGAAATAAGTGATTTTTCAACACGAAAAGTAGTCTATTACGCTTACTTTCACACACTTATGACGAACGGCATTATTTTTTGGGGTAACTCGGCTGATGCAAATAAGATACTTCTGGCTCAAAAACGGGCGGTTCGAGCAATATGTGGTGTAATTTCACGAACGTCATGTCGACCCCTTTTCAGTAGTCTGGGCATCTTGACAATGGCGTCACAATACGTTTTTTCTTTAATGCCGTTTGTTGTTAATAATATCAGCTTATTGTCACGAGTTAGTAGCTTTTACTCGGTGAATACTAGACAGAAATCGAACCTACATTTGCATCACACCACCCTGACACTTGTGCAGAAAGGTGTACAGTATTCTGCAGCATCCATTTTCAATAAGCTGCCACAAGAAATAAAGAATCTTAGCACTAACCCACACGCTTTCAAATCTAAATTGAAGAGTACCTCATGGCTCACTCCTTTTATTCTGTTGAGGAACTCCTAGAAAAGTTAAACAATTAAGCTAATTCATTTTCTTTTCTTTGTTGATTCTTTTCACTTTGTCGAAAGATTGTCATGTGCATAGGGCTACTTAAAAATTTTCTACTACCATTCTTGTGTAAAAATTAATGTATTGACTTGTTCCATGACAATGGAGTCTCACTCCTAAATTGGACCCTATGGAACAGAAAACCATAATAATAAATAAAGAGTTAACCCATTCAATTTTTTCACCATCAATAACTATGTCACTGTTCAGATCACCTACGTCTGATTTTAGTGTAAGAAGCATGCACTTTGTCTTCTTTGTGTTAAGCTTTAATTTATTTCCATTTATCCAATATTGACACTGGCTAGATTGCTGTTCAAATTGTCTATAAGGTAATCAATGTTTGTACCTGAAGCATACAGAAGTGTGTCGTCTGCAAATAGATGTATCTCACAATCCTTTAGCACTTCTGGGATTTCCTTAATGTAAAATATAAACAGTAATTGGCCAATACCACTGCCCTGTGGCACACCTAGCTCATTTGGTATTATTTTGGACACAACCTGATCACATTTCAGACACTGCTTCCTCCCCATCAAGTAGGCATCAAACCATTTTAACACAACACCACGTATACCATAGGCTTCCAGCTTCCGAAGTAGTTGCAGTCTGTCGAAAGTCTCGAAGGCTCCCTTCAGGTCCAGGAAAACTGCCACTACACTTTGTCCAAGATCCATCTGCTCCTTCCATTTAGAAATGATACATTGTAGAGCAGTTTCTGTTGAATGCCCGGCTCGGAATCCAGACTGGAGAGGTGTTAATATGTTGTTCTTATTTAGGAACTTCAGTAGTTGCTTGTGTACTGCCTTCTCTAGTAATTTTTCAGTACCAGGCATCAAGTTTATTGGCCTCATAACTTCTGCTTTGTTGGAGTCCTTCACTTTCGGTATAGGTATTATTGTAGAGACTTTAAGTGGTTCATGTACTTCACCTGTCTCAAGTGATCTCAGTATTATATTTTGTACTCTTTCTCTTATGTGTGACCAATTCAATTTTATTACATGTATAGAGATTTTATCACCTGTGGCTGTTTTACTGTTCATATAATTAACAATTTCTGCCAGTTCTTCAACAGATATTTTCCTAAATGAGTAATGAATTTTCATTTTGAGTCAGGAAATTTATATTCCTTGTGCAAGGTATTGAGTCCACTATGTCCTTTATACTGTCTATATAGAATTCATTTAGTTTGTTCACAATGGCAGTCTTGTTTGTATGAACAATGTCATTCACTTTTAGTTCCCCTATATTGTTAATAGTTTTTGTTTTTTATATTACTTTCTTTAGTGTGGTCCACATTTTGGTTGGGTTTTGTCTGCAGTTATCTATAGTCTTACTGTAGTATTCCTTTTTTCTCTTCTAATGACATATAGACAGTTGTTTTTTAACGTGTTGTACTTCTTCCACGCTTCTAGGATAACCTTATTGTTAGGACATACACTTCGGAGATATGAATACCTCTTATATGAGGTCATTTTTATTAAACCAAGGCTTAGCATTTGCATGATTTACATATTCCTTTGTGGATAATTCCACGGCATTCTCCAGTTCTTCTACTAATTGTTCGTAAGTTGAGGTCAAACTATTGGATGAATCACAAAAGGTAAAAGATACATGCTCTATGTTTATTGAAAAGCTTACATTGCCAAGTATCTTCATTCTTTATTCTGATCTGCTCAAATCATGCAAGTGGATCAGCACTATGAAGTGGTCACTAATTCTAGGTGTAGATAGAACACTAGTCTTCAGTGTATAGTTGTTTGTCATTACTAGAGCTACTAATGTACTTGATATCTGTTCGGTATCAGTATACTGGCAATATCTTGTGCTTATTATAGTTGCTTTTTTTTTTACAACTTGTTTTAGTCCAAAAATCTGAACTATTTTTTCTTATTCTACATGATTCTGCATCTCTGAACCAATTTATATTAAAATCTCCTGTCACAACTATGTTTTTCCCACTGTCAATTAGCATTTCCAGTCACTCTTCAAAGAAATGTAAAAATCTTGAACAGCTTCCACTTGGTGAACGATAGATGCAGCCAATATAGTATTTCTCCTTTTTAATAGCAGTTTTAATTCCTACAACCAAGTATTCCATGGATTTCACATTGTGGAATTGAATCTTGTACCTATGTTCTTTTTTATGTAGATAAGTACTCCTCCCGTGTGACTGGGTTCTGTGTTACAACGAACTATATTATAGCCATCTATTTCGAGTTCTATGTCTTCAACATCTTGTTTAACGTGAGTTTCATGGAGGCAGAGCAACCGAGGAGAATTTTGTCTTGCAAATTCTTCTACTTCATCCTTGTGACATAGAAAGCCCTGTACATTGACACAATTTCACCTTTTTCATGTATTTTGTTGCTTTTACCATTCTTTAGTTGCTATTTGGAATACTGTATTTTTGTTTTGTAGTTGTCTACTTGCCTTCTGTAAACTGGACATGTATTGTCCATCACATTATGGTTTGTGTCCAGGTTCATTCCTAGTCTTACATTTACTTTAATGCAATTTGAATACTTGAATGTATCTTCTGTACATTTATCTGCCTAGTGAGAAGAACTAGCACACTGTAAACAGGGGCTATTATCGTTACAACGGTCTGCATAATGATTGAACCCCTTGCATTTAAAGTATCTAACAGTATTCAAGAGTTCATAGACTTTGTATCGTTGCTGTTCAATGTTTACTTTCCCCACATCTATGATTTTGCTGAAAGACTCTGGATTCATTTCCACAATTGTTATTACTTTACCATCTCTAATTTTTCTATTTTTCAAGACTTTTACTACCAAATTTTCTCCAATAGAGTCCTTGTTTTAGTTTTTTAGGCAATGAAGGACAAATTCATCTTCTATTTTTCTTTCGTGCCTACTATTTTGATGCAGGGTTGATAAAGCGATGGGATTCTGATATTATAATCTTGTCCCAAAGCTTTCTTAGCCTAATTTTCGATATTTTTTTTAACTTCATCACTGCTGGAACATTTTATGGCTATCCCTCCTCTCTGCAAGTTTCGTAATACAGTAACCCCACCCTTCAGTTCTACTGGTTTTATAATTGCCTTGCAAATTTCTCTTGTGGTTCACTGCTTTTATTTGTTTTTGGATTGATTAAAACAACTTCTTCTTGTCTGCTGTTAGTTATTTCCACAATTTCTATGTATAGTTTTAGATCTTAATTTTGTTTTTGCAGGAGTACAGTCTGTGTAGAAATATTATTTGCTAGTTTCTCAATTTTGTCCTCAATACGTCCGAGAGATTTCTCACTTTGTGTACTTGCTGTTTCTAACCTCTCCTTGCAAACATGACAACAATATATTATATTTTTACACTTCTTT
Source organism: Locusta migratoria (assembly GCA_026315105.1). Taxonomy (NCBI): domain Eukaryota; kingdom Metazoa; phylum Arthropoda; class Insecta; order Orthoptera; family Acrididae; genus Locusta; species Locusta migratoria. Next base: position 475,601,242 of record CM048755.1, on the reverse strand, counting down.
GCGTTTACAATTCTTGCTTCATTACCAATTATTTCTATACACTCAATATGGTAAGTTTCTCCACAAAATGCGTTACATTTAACTGTTGTAGAACCACTTTTTGTGTTTCGTTTTAACTTGTCACACACTGCATGCTTATGACCTGCCATAACCTAGTTTACACTTTCACTTTAGTGATATGATTCGCGTGTTTTCACACTAATACTGCCTGTTTTCTTTCCTGAGTATGGGCAGATGCTATCACATGACTCTTCGAACTTCACTATGGCACTTTTCACTATTGAAATCACTTTATTTCGCTCACTAAATACTCTAGAACTTTAGATGGTCGCCATGACAGATGTATATATGAATGTAAGTAATTACTACTTGTACATACAATATCACATTACCATATTCAAGCATCTTCCTGTAAAACGAACTTTGTTCTCTATAATAGGTGGCTTAAGAAAATTGGCAAAGCCCGAAACTAGTCAGCATTTAAAATAAAAGCAGCTTTGGTGCAATATAGAAAAATGTCTTTACTACAACAGAAGGAAGTGTTTCAACTTTTCCTTAAACATAGTAGAAGGATGAATTGTGCGAAGAGAGCAGGACAGCTTGTTTCAGAGGTGAACAGCAATGATGTTCAAGGAGTTTGCAAAAGTTTTCGTTTTATGAAGGTCCCCAGCTAGGATACTAGATAAGTGGGATCTTGAGTTAATATTATGATGGCGTGAAGGATGTTTAAATACTGAAGCGAGGTACTGAGGTGGTTACTTCACTGAGCAGTCGATGGAGCAGTCGTGAGAGTCTAGTAGTTTGTCTGGCCGTAGTTACCCTAATTAGGTGAATGAAGCACTAATATGGTCATATCGACGAATGTTGCATCATTCTGTAGCGTACACATGCCCTCATGGTTAACTCTAACCATTCTGTATATTTTTTACTGATGCCATGATGAATCATGTAACAGCAGTGAAGTTTCGTTAGAGCGAGTGATTGCACCAGTTTGCATTTTATATCTTGTGGGAAGACATTAAGAAACATTTGGCCTGCATAGAGACAAACGGAGGTCTTCCAGCATACGTTGACGGTTTTATCTGCCCAATTTCAATCTTCGTCGATAATTACACGCAAGTTTGCTAACCTTAGTTGTCGCATTTTATTCAGCAGTATCTCAAAGCTGGCAGTGTCTCAAAGCTGGCGGTATCAAAAGCTTTGCTGCAATCAAATAGTTTCTATATACTAGCTTCGCGGTTGTTCATGGCGAATTTCAGGTCATCAATTACCTTGATCAGTGCAGTGTTTGTGCTATGGTGTTTTCGAAAGCCAGCCTGATGTTGTCAAATAAGCTGAATTTGCAAAGGTGTTTAGTAATTTCGTTAAGAACAATGTATTCAAGAACTTTGGAAACGGCAGGCAGTATGCTGATTGGCCGAAAATCCCAAGGTATTTAGGGTTTTGTATTTGAGTGATATGTCGGACTATAATTCTTTTCAACAGACAGGATAACTTCTAGTCACGAGAGAGAAGTTAAGTATATCCGTTAAGACACGGAATAAGCTGAGACATTATTAATCATAGTTGTACTTCAGAAAAGATTCTCTTTATTGCTTTTCTTATTGTATTTATTTTTACGTGTTTTAGGTAGAGTGTGTCATTGTTCTTCAGGGCGATTGTTTATTTGCGCTTGGTAATCGACTGGCGCGGAGAAAAATTCATCCAACTCCTAATATGAGAGCTGAAAAACAGTTTCGCGTGTAGCCTTTCCACGAGCCATGCTAAGGAGATTCTGCTACAGAGTCGCTGGGGTATTGTTGCTGCAAATGAAAAAATAAGCGTACCTAATTTTGACATTTCTAACTCATTGTTTTACCGTGTTTCGTATCTTTCTGTATTCGTCGTAGTGCTCGGGTATCAGATATAACTTGAATCGTCTATGAGCAGCATCCCTATTGTTCATCATTGAACGAAATTATTTGGTCAGCCATGAAACAACGGGGTTTCGTAGGCGGATTGTACGTATACGGGTATGCTTGTCATATAGAAAAATAAGTTTATTCGTATGTTCAGAAATTTTACCATTAATTGTGATTTTTCTGGTTATTTGATTCATGATATTTCTGAGCAGTCGGCTGTGAGAGCGTCACGGTCTTTTCTTTCACGCTTCTACGTATAATATAACCTGATTTGACCTTTGGCGGCTGCATGGAACAGGCCATGAATATTAAATCGTGTGCGGAGAGGCCTGCGACTGGGGCTTTTCTTCGTTGCGATCACATGTGGATGATTCCATGTCAAATCACCCAATTACGGAACAATTTCCTACCCGACTATCAAGGATTTTGTCAAAATTGTATGAGAATATTCGCATATACGCCCAATGAACATTGGTAAAGTTTAAAATTCGTCAATATAATGCTGACAAAGATATATTCACTTGTTTAGTCCTAGGCGCCACTTTGCACGCAGCAACCGTAAATTTCCAAAGACTTTCAGCTGTAATACCTAGGGAAGTATTTGGTGAAAGAAATTGAATTTGGCCATTTTTTTTTACAATTCTATACATTCTTTTAAGAATAACAATGAAAATAAATCTACGAGCCTTTTTCAACTAGAAACTTGTAAACAAAGTCGGCAAAAAATATCATTACCGGATATAATTCTAAGTTTGGCTTCATATATCTCGAGCACGAAAGATACTAAAATCGTGAAACTTGGCGTGTAGTAACCTAACAATTCAAGGTACTGATATATAAAGTTTCATTAATGTATCACTTTCCAATACCGAATAAGTAACTAAAGTTGAAAACTTTTCAAAAATGCCAACTTTTTTTTTGTGGTTTTAGGGCGCACAACTTATAAGGTCATTAGCGCCCAGACTGGCACAGTGATTCGCTAGATCTCGAAAAAATTTATAACTACCAGATAGAGTATCAAGAGAAGCCTAAATTGAAAGATAAAAAACAATTAAAAGGGTTAAATATTCTTGGATAAATTGGCCATGTTGATAAAACGCAAAACTCGAGCAGCTGCTCTTGTGTCATCAGCTAAAAGTTCCTCCAGAGTAGACGTAAAGTGAAGGGCTATACGGAGACAGTAAAACATGTCGCACCGTCAGCAATTCACCGCAGGAGCACAGCGGTGCAGGGTCGGCGGTTAGCAAATGACGGTGGCTGAAACGGCAGTGACCGATCCGCAACCGGGCCAGGATGACCTCCTCTCGCCGAGAGGGGCGTGATCGGGATCGGTTTTACAGTTCTCAATTTATTGTCGTGGAGTGAGAACCACGCACTGTCCCAGGACGACACAATGCTCCGGCGAAGAGCCCGTTGAACATCGTCTGATGGGACGCAAAAAGTAGCCATGCGAGGCAAAAGAGCTGCTGCGTTGGCTGCAATGTCGGCGGTCTCATTCCCGGGCACACCCACGTGGCCGGGGACCCACAGAAAAGAAACGTGACAGCTGTTATTTGCTAGCAACTGGAGGGAGCGTTGGATCCGATACACGAGAGGATGGGTCGAGAAAGGGTCCTTAAGACTCTGCAGGGCACTAAGGGAGTCCGAACAGATGGCATAAAAAGGATGGCGGCGGCGGCAGGTATATAAAACAGCCTGGTGGAGAGGGAAAAGCTCAGCCGTGAGATTCGAGCACCGGTCAGGGAGCTTGTATTGGAAACGGTTGTCCCTGACGACGAAGGCAGATCCGACACCGTCAGTGCTCTTGGAACCATCAGTGTAGATAAATATGGCATTATCGAACCGCGAACGGAGTTCGACAAGCCTCGAGCGGTATACCGAATCCGGGGTGCTCTCCTTGGGCAGCGAACTAAGTTCAAGGTGAGTGTGAACCTGGGCCTGATGCCACGGTGGCAACGGGCTCTCGCTCAACCGAAAGGTTGAAGGAAGGGTGAAATCTAGCCGCTGAAGCAGGTGGTGAAACCGAACTCCAGGTGGAAGCAAGGCTATCGCAGACAACTGATATTGACGATCGAGTGAGCCGTCAAAGAATAATGGGTAAGATGGATGGTTGGGCATCGACCGCAGACGGCATGCGTACCGACAAGAGTATGTCACGCCGAGTGGTCAAGGGTAATACAGCAGCTTCGGCATACAGACTTTGAACAGGGTTGGTATAAAATGCACCGGTCGCCAGGCGTAATCCCCGATGGTGAATAGAGTTGAGACGGCGGAGAATCGACGGCCGTGCAGAAGAGTATACAAGGCTTCCGTAGTCTAGCTTCGACTGAACAATGGCCTGGTAAAGGTGAAGCAGGACAGTAGGATCCGCTCCAAATGATGTGTCACTGAGGACACGGAGAACATTTAGGAATCGGGCACAACGGGCAGCCAGGTAAGACACGTGTGGGGACCAGCAAAGTTTACGATCCAACATGAATCCCAAGAATTTAGTTGTCTCCACGAAAGGGAGAGATGTAGAGAAGGTGGAAGAAATTCCTTGTATCTCCAGAAGTTTACACACACCGTTTTCTCAGTGGAGAAGCGGAAGCCGTTCACAATGCTCCAATAATATAGGCGGTCAAGAAAGCTTTGAAGACAACGCTCCAAGAGACACGTCCGCTGGGCGCTGCAATAAATTGCAAAATCACCTACACAAAGGGATCCGGAAACATCGGCTGAAAGGCAGTCTACGATCGGATTGATTGCAATGGCAAAAAGAGCCACGCTCAAGACAGAGTCCTGTGGCACCCCATTCTCCTGGCGAAAGGTATCTGACAAAACAGAGCCCACTCATACCCGGAACTTGCGATCCGCCAAAAACGCTTGAATAAGGTGATGAGGTGATCAGCAGCAGAGCGGTGTCTACGAAAACCACATTGAACATTAGTCAGGAGGCGTCGAGATTCGAGGAGCCAAACCAACCGAGCGTTAACCATGCGTTCCATCACCTTACAGACGCAGCTAGTAAGAGAAATGGGGCTATAACTGGATGGAAGATGTTTGTCCTTCCCTGGTTTGTGGATGGGGACAATGGCTTCACACCAACGTGTGGGAACCTGACCTTCAGTCCATATGCGATTATAGGTGCTAAGAAGGAAACACTTGCCCGCAGGAGAAAGGTTTTTCAGCATCTCAATATGGATGGAATCTGGCCCAGGAGCAGAAGATCGGGACAGGGCGAGAGCACGGTCTAGCTCCTGCATGGTGAAGGAGACATAACTTTCACGATTAAAAGAGTGGAAAGAAGGCGGCCGTGCCTCCTCTGCCTGTTTGCGAGGGAGGAAGGCAGGGTGGTAATGCGCAGAGCTCGAAACCTCCGCAAAGAAACGGCCCAATGCGTTAAAAACATCAGCGGGGTCCACAAGGACTGCGTTCTCGACGGCCAGGCTAGAAATCGGGGAGTGGACCTTGATGCCGGATAAACGGCGTAGGCCATCCCAAACAGCCGAGGAGGGGGTAAAGCGGTTAAAAGAACTGGTAAAAGCAATCCAGCAAGCTTTTTTGCTTCCGTTTATAACGCAACGACATTGCGCTCGCAGTCGTTTATAGTTGATACTATTCTCCAACGTTGGGTGGCGGTGGAAGGTGCGTAAAGCACGGCACCGGGCTCTAAGAGCGTCACGGCAGGCTGCAGTCAACCAGGGGACCGGGACGCGACGTGGAGAAGAGGATGTACGAGGTATGGAATGTTCGGCAGCTGTGAGAATAACCTCTGTGAGGTATTCGACCTGACTGTCACAGCTGGAAAAATTCTGATCGTGAAAAACAGCCATAGAAGAATAAAGCCCCCAGTTGACTTTAGAGATGTTCCAACTGGTGGTTTGAGGAGATGGGGAATGATGCAGGAAGAGGATGACACAAGGAAAATGGTCACTAGAGTACGTGTCAGAAAGTGCATACCACTCAAACCGACCGGCAAGATGAGGAGTGCATATCGCGAGGTCTATATGGGAATAAGTATGTGTTGTGTCGGAAAGGAAGGTCGGTGCACAGGTGTTGAGGCAGACAAGATTGAGGTGTTGGAAAAGGTCCACCAAAAGGGAGCCTCTCGGACAAGGTACCGGAGAGCCCTATAGGGGGTGGTGGACATTTCAGTCGCCTACCAACACGAAGAGTGAAGGGAGCTGGTCAACTAGGTGTAGCACATCTGCCCTAGTAAGGGCAGATGACGATGGCGAATAGATATTACAGAGGGAAAAGGAAAAGGTGGATAGAGTGATGCGGACGGCAACTGCCTGTAGGTGAGTATACAATGAAATGGGATGGTGATAGACCTCGTCCCGAATGAGCATCAGAACCCCTCCATGGGCTGGGGTACCTTCCACAGGTGGCAGATCGAAACTCACAGATGTGTAGTGGGGTAAGTCTGCACGATCACTTGGACGTAACTTAGTTTCTTGGAGACAAACTAGAAGCGGGCAGTGCAATCGAAGGAGTAGTTTTAATTCCTCCCGATTGGAACGAATGCCGCGAATATTCCATTGAAGGAGCGCCATGATAAAAAATGAGAGAAGAAAAGAAGATAAAAAGGAACAAGCAGGTGGGGTCACCTAGACGGCCGCTGAGGACCGGATTTCGAGTGAGCACTACTATCGCCGTCTAGAGGCAGAGCCAACTGATGCATCTGCCACCTTCCCGAGTTTATCAGGAGGGGCACCTTCCACCGTCGGTAAAATGCCCGTTGCCCGGCTAACAGTAGTGCGTCCCGGCGAGACAGAAGATGATCGGGGCCGACTACTGTTGGGCGGCGTGACGGATGGGTCACGCCTCGGCGGAGAAGGAGAGGAACTCTTTGTCTTGTTGGCTCTTCTGGGAGAGTGACGGTGAGAAGAAGCAGTTGACGGTTGAGAAACCTGATTACGCAGAAAATCTTCACGGATGGGTTCCTTTTTCAGAATCCGGGCATCTTGTTTAGATGCCCGCGGTTTATTAGAGGTTGACGAAGACTGAACTTTAGAAGCAGCAGGAGGAAGTGGGGACGTGGAACGGGCAATCTTCGGGCTGGCCGATCGCACAACTGTGTCAGCGAAAGTGAAATCACAGGTCTGTGTACCTGCATCCTTAGTAGGTCGAGTGGAGGTGAGGACCTTACTGTATGTGCCCTCTGGGAGGACAGTGGGCTTTCGACTCGCCAACAAACTTCGAGCGGCAGATGCTGAGACCTTTTCCGTGACCCGCATTTGCTGAATGACCTTTTCATCCTTATATACAGGGCAGTCACGAGAGGAATCCTCATGGTCACCGTTGCAATTAAGGCAGTGAGGGGACGGAGGTGGGCAATCCCCCTCATGAGCGTCCCTACCACAAGTGACACATTTTGCTGTATTAGGGCAAGATTGACGGGAGTGGTTGTATCTGTGGCATTGGAAACAGCGCGTTGGGTTTGGTACATAAGGGCGGACGGAGATAACTTCATACCCTGCTTTGACCTTGGACGGGAGTTCAACTCTGTCGAACGTCAGAAACACAGTACGAGTTGGTGTCAGCTGGTTATCGACCTTTTTCAACGCCCTATGCACGGCTGTTACACCCTGATCGGACATATAGGTTTGTATTTCTTCATCAGACAGCCCGTCAAGGGATCTCGTGAAAACTACGCCCCAGTGACGAGTTGAGCGTGTGATGCTCTTCTACCTGGACAGGAAACATGTGTAGCAACGTAGTCCGTATTAGTTTTTGCGCCTGGAAGGCACTGTCCGCTTCCAGCAACAATGTTCCATAGCGCTGATGCGAACAGGTCTTAACAGGGCCAGCAATCGCATCAACACCTTTCTGAATGACGAAAGGATTTACAGACGTGAAATCTTTACCGTCGGATCGAGAGACAACTAGGAATTTCGGGAGATTGGGCAAAGTTTTCTTATGCTGAGGCGAATCGATCTTTCTTTTTTGGGTCAAAGTCACAGAAGAAGAGAAGGAAGTCACTGCGGAAGTGTCCTCCGTGATTACCGGCGTCTCCGATGGCGCGCTCCTTCCTAGTGGGGGCCCTCTGAGGGCTTACCCGCCTTAGCACATCAGGTCACACCTCCCGAGAACTGACGGAGGGACCAATCGACATGTTGGGAAGGTACCAGCTCGGGTAATCACCCCTCCCTGGGCCTGGCCTTTACCAGGGGGTACGTACGTGCCCTACTTGTCTACCCGGAATTACGCGTTACCCCGTCACCTGCTACGCATGATAATGCGTGGGTCGGCCTTCAGACACGCACAGGGAGGAAAGAAGAAGAATAGAGGAAGTGAAAAGAAAGAAGGAAAGAAGTGTCTCAAACGCCGAAGCGGAGACTAATGAGGAGGAGAGGAAGGCTAGGAAAGTACAGCAAGGAGAGAAAGACAGAAGCAAAGGTTAGGAAAGGGAGAAACCAAGGAAAAAGAGAAACAGACAAGAAACCACCTGGACTCGCAAAAGGACACCCGTCTCCGGGCGAAGGCATGAACCGGGAGGAGAAGTGAAGCAGCCAGGGGCGGAAAAAGGCTGCTTCGGCTCGGGGCCCCGTGCGCGCCACACACGTACCCACAAAAGAGCTGTGGGCCCATGGGGGGACCTTAAATGTGACATATTTATCTCACTATTAAAAAAACCTGGACTCATAAGAAATGTCATACTCTTACCTGTAAATGAAGTATATTTAATTATCCAACATGGACTAAAAACGGTATATAATTCTAAGTAGAATGGGACGTGAAAATTGCTTCTCGAAAAATTGTAAGCTTTGGATATTTATTCCTGATAAAGTAATCACATAATAAACATGAAACTAAATACATAGTAGCTCAATAGCACCCTGTTTTCCAGTGTTTTACAAATTGGCCGAAAAGTTGACGTTTTTGTGAAAAAGTGAAAATAGAGTAGATTCCACATTTCATTTACAAATACTGTATTTCAGTAAAGTATCAAAACCAATCTCATTAGGAACAACGTGTTTTGTATCCTGCCATAACAGAGGATTTCATTTCTAACGTTGCCTAACTATGCCATATATAATGGATCCAAATAGCTGCAAACATGGCACAACAAAAAAGTTGAGATTTTGGCTATTTATGCCAGGTTGATTTAAGGTAATAAGCCACATAAACATAATACTTTGGATAAAACCGCTTACTAACTCTAGGTTTTGAATCTGAAATCTCGTTCACACATGGCTTTCCAAATTTTTACCAAATCAGTTCAATTTTGCATTTCGCAAAAATTTTAAAATCTTATCACATCAGGATCTGATTTTTCAAAATTTGTTTCTTTGAGACTGATTCCTAATTTATCCCAGTAAGAAAAAATTATTTTTCAAGCATCTAGAAAATCGAGTTTCCTACTGTTACAAAAGCTATTGGACTAAACTGTTGGTCATCAGTCCCTAGTAATACAAACTACTCAAACTCACTTAAACTGACCTAAGGACAATATACACATCCATGTCCCAAGGAGGACTCAAACCTCCAACGGCGAGCAAGCGCGCGCTCCGCAGCAAGGCGCCTTAGAACGCACGGCCACTCCACTGCGGCATTGATTTAGCGCTAACATTTCCCATAAATGACGGACAAATTTGAGGGAATGTAGAATATCACCGGAACGGTTACATTTCAGCTACCTGTTGATCGTGTACCGCAGTGGGCCTTTTATTTAAATGTTATGAAGTAAGCTGTCAGTAAATTATTTTCGTAGAAGGTGACAATTTTTACAGTTCTGTTCTGTCCAGTGGTGTTCTAAGGGCTATAATCAATAGGTTCCAGAAATAAAGAAACCCACCTTTGTATGGTATTGTACGGCTGTGGTGTAAGCTAATTTTCTGTTAATATCTAGATTAAGACCTCACAGTTCTGTGCAACCTCGGTTATATGGTCTTCCAAAGATCCATAAAAGAGAGGTCCCTCTAAGAGCAATAGTCAGCAACATCGGCGCCCCCACATATGATTTAGCTGTACGTCTTGCCTCTTTACTGAGACCTTTTGTGGGGAGTGCCCTCATCATATTCGTAACTCTGCTGACTATCAATAGACTGAAGTCACTTCAACTTGGTCAGTCTGATATATTAGTGAGCTTCGACGTCGTCTCACTCTACACCAAGGTTCCTCTCTTTGACTCATTGGCACTCATCAGCAAAAAGTTCACAGCCGATTTAACAGCACTTTTTCATCATGTCCTTTCGTCAATTTACTTTTTATTCAACAATGAATATTTTGAACAAACTGGCGGTGTTGCATTGGGCAGTCCCATCTCCCCTCTGGTAGCAAACTTTATGGAAGATTGAGGAAACGGCACTTCATTCTGCACAAAATAAACCGACTGTCTTTTGGCGATAAGTTGATGACACTTTTGTAGTGTGGCCCCATGGGGAAGAAGAATTGTCACGTTTTCTGCAACACCTGAATTCAATCCAAGAAAACATTCAGTTCACAATGGAAACTGAGAAGACGGCTGCTTACCCTTTCGTGATGTCCTAGTCAGTAGGAAAGTGAATGGGAAATTGGGGCATTCCGTGTACTGGAAACCCACACAGAGCGGACATTATTTGCAAGCGTCCAGCTGCCACAACCATGCACAATCTACCAGTGTCCTTCGAACGTTGGTGCATCGCGCACATGTGTCTGATGTAGAAAGCCTTCCTACGGTGCTACAACATCTTAAGTCAGTTTTCAAAGCTAATTGATATTCTCCTCGTCAGATTAGCGCAGCATTGAAGAGGAAGAAACGTAACGACCCTCAACATCAAGAGGATAAGGAGACGGTTAAGTCAAGAGCTTTTGTTCGATACGTCGGAAACCTTTCGTCGAAACTATGCAGAATATTAAGAAAATATCAAGTAAAAGTCATCTTCCGGCCATCTGCGAAGATTAGTGCACTTCTCGGCTCGGTTAAAGATGATCTGGGATTGAGGAAAGCCGGAATTTACAGAGTACCTTGCCAGTGTGGCAAAGCTAACATCGGCCAGACGACACGCACTGTGCAGGAAAGGTGCGTTGAACATGAACGCCACACTCGTCTGTTGCAGCCCACTAAGTCGGCCGTAGCCGAGCATTGTATTACCACAGGACATTGTATGGATTACTCCGCCACTGAAATCTTGGCCACGACGAGATCCTTCTGGGATTCACTAATCAAAGAAACTGTGGAAATACGCTTAGCCCAAGATCTTATTAATCGTGACGGCGGCTTTCATCTGGACAAGGCTTGGGACCCGGTGTTTTCTTTAATATCATCTCAGAGGAAACATTTTATCCAGGACGGCGCTTCTAGCGATAATTAAAAATTTTATACATCTGACAAGCAATGTACTGAGTGCGCATTCAGAATGCGGACACGTACTGTTTTTCCACCTTATGCAGTACTAACGCGTTCCGATAGATGGCGGAGATGCATCTTTCAACTTGGCGCAGACACCCGCGCGCCGCTTGTCAACTGTTTTTCACAGAGGGCGGTAAATTCGAAAGAGGGCGCGCTTGTGGCGGCCACTGATGCGCATGCGCCTACGCGCCTATTTTTGTCAAAAAGGCGTCGTCGGGAACTAACAATCTCCAGTAGAACGCACTCACCTGAGGATAGCTGAAGGGTTATCAGCCGAAATATCGTGGCAAGAAGTCCACGGAATCCAGTTGCAATCCCAAAACTTTATGGAATATTCCGTACGCCGGGAAAACTTCAAGAATCACAATACTTACACTAGTAGAGTCACTTGGGCTACTGACAACAACACTAAAAAAACTGTACCATCGGGAACTAACAATCTCCAGTAGAAAGCACTCAGCTGAAGATAGCTGAACGGTTATCAGCCGAAATATCGTAGCAAGAAGTCCACGGAATCCGGTTGCAATACCAAAACTTTATGGAATATTCCGTATGCCGGGAAAACTTCAAGAATCACAATACCTACACTAGTAAAGTCACTTGGGCTACTGACAACAACACTAAAAAACTGTACCGTCGGGAACTAACAATCTTCAGTAGAACGCATTCACCTGAAGATAGCTGAACGGTTATCAGCCGAAATATCGTGGCAAGAAGTCAACGAAATACGGTTGTAATCCGGAAAATTTATGGAATATTCTGTACGCCGGGAAAACTTCAAGAATCACAATACCTACACTAGTAAAGTCACTTGGGCTACTGACAACAACACTAAAAAAACTGTACTGACGGGAACTAACAATCTCCAGTAGAACGCATTCACCTGAAGATAGCTGAACGTTTATAAGCCGAAATATCGTGGCAAGAAGTCCAGGGAATCCGGTTGCAATCCCAGATTTGCAGTAGGATTTTGGAACATATACTTTGTTCGAATATTATGTACTACCTCGAAGAGAACGACCTATTAACCAATTGTCAGCACGGATTCAGAAAGTATCGCTCTTGCGAAACACAGCTTGCCCTTTATTCACATGAAGTGTTAAGGGCCATCGACAAGGGATCTCAAATCGATTCCATATTTCTGGATTTCCGGAAGGCTTTTGATACTGTACCCCACAAGCGGCTTCTAATGAAATTGCGTGCTTATGGAATATCTCCCCAATTGTGCGATTGGATTCACGATTTCCTATCAGAAAGGACACAGTTCGTTGTAATTGACGGTAAGTCATCGAAAAAACAGAAGTGATATCTGGCGTTCCACAGGGTAGCGTTATAGGTGCCCTACTCTTCCTCGTGTTTATAAACGATTTAGGAGATAATCTGAATAGCTCCCTTAGAGTGTTCGCGGATGATGCTGTCGTTTATCATTCAGTGAAGTCAACAGAGGATCAAAAGCAACTGCAAAGCGATTTAGACAAAATTTCTACTTGGTGCGAAAATTGGCAATTGACACTAAATAAAGAAAAGTGTGAAGTAATACACATGACCACTAAAAGAAATCCGCTAAACTTCAATTACGCGATAAATCAGTCAAACCTTAAGGTCGTAAATTCTACCAAATACCTAGGCTTTACAATTACGAACAACTTTGACTGGAGAGAACACATAGAAAATATTGTGGGGAAGGCGAACCAAAGGTTACGTTTCATTGGCAGAACGCTTAGAAGATGCACCAGCTCCACCAAAGAGACTGCCTACATCACACTTGTGCGTCCTCTCTTGGAGTACTGTTGCCCCTTGTGGGACCCTCACCAGGTGGGACTGACGGAAGATATTGAGAAGGTTCAGAGAAGGGCAGCTCGTTTTGTTTTATCACGTTACGGGGGGGAAAGCGTCACGGAAATGTTGCACGATTTGGGGTGGAAATCACTAAAAGAAAAACGTTATTCATTGCGGCGTGATCTGTTTGCGAAGTTTCAATCACCGACTTTTAGTTCTGAATGTGAAAATATTTTGCTAGCACCCACCTAATTAGGGAGACATGACCATCCCAATAAAATAAGAGAAATCAGATCGAAAACGGAACGATTTAGGTGTTCTTTCTTCCCGCGCGCTATTAGAGAATGGAACGGTAGAGAAAAGTTATGAAAGTGGTTAATTAACCCTCTGCCAGGCACTTAAATGTGATTTGCAGAGTATCTATGTCAGGGCTGGGCAAATGACGTTTCGCGAGCGCGAGCGCTCTCAGCGGCTCACACGGCCCCCCCACTCCGCCAGCCAGCAGTGCCCCCCACTCTACTCGACTAGCCGCGCACCTCACTACAACACGCGGAACCACTCGTTCTGTGTACTAGTGTCTCAAAAATGGCTGAGGAGGGCGTAAAATGTTTGAAATGAAAGTCTTCTGAACACCCACAGTGGGAAGAAGAGTACTTTTTTGTTGGAAAGCAAAACGGACCTCAGTGTTTGTTTTGCATTTCAACATTGTCTTCGTGGAAGAAGTACAATGTGAAGCGTCATTTTCAACTGCTTCACGAAAAAGATGTAGTTAGTTTGAGTAAAGAAGAACGAAAAGTCAAACTTATAGAAATGAAGCAGAAAAAGGAGAAAGACGTAAGTATACTTGTAGATAATTATGTTATTAATTCAATTTACCGCTGTTATTAATATGTTGTGTGTATTTTCCGTCAATTTTACCTTCTCCTGTACGTATTTACCGGAAGAAAACCTTCTAATCAACAACGCTGCAACGATGAGAGTAAGCTATCATGTAGCTCTTAAAATAGGTAAAACTGCGCGGTCCTTCAGCAATGCAGAATTTGTGAAAGAATGTTTTGTTGCTGCTGCAACAATTTTGTGCCCAGCAAATCTTCCTCTTTTTGCAACCGTTCCTCTTTCACGGAGAACGGTTAGCAGGCGCATTGAAGAAATGGAAAACGACGTGGAAGCTCAGTTGAGAGACAGGATCAAAGATTTAGTTTTCTTTTCTTTAGCATTGGATGAAAGCACTGATATATGTGCACTGTGCATCAGCAAGCGGCCAGCCACAGCGCACAGCCCTGCTCCCCGCACTGCTGGCTCTCAAGGCCGCTCAGCGCTGCCCTCGCGGCTCTCGCTGCTCGCGGGCAGCTCTCGTGCCCACCCCTGATCTATGTAGATGTAGAACTTTATGGAATATTCCGTACGCCGGGAAAACTTCAAGAATCACAATACGTACACTAGTAAAGTCACTTGGGATACTGACAACAACACTAAAAAAACTGTACCGTCGGGAACTAACAATCTCCAGTAGAACGCACTCACCTGAAGATAGCTGAACGGTTATCAGCCGAAATATCGTGGCAAGAAGTCCACGGAATCCGGTTGCAATCCCGAAACTTTATGGAATATTCCGTACGCCGCGAAAACTTCAAGAATCACAATACCTACACTAGTAAAGTCACTTGGGCTACTGACAACAACACTAAAAAAACTGTATCTGTAAATCAACCTTTAGTCTCAGTTTCAATAAAATCTATATCTACCCAAAAGTGGCATCAACTCACATATATTATGCGAGTCACATGGATTTATACACAGAACTCTACACTATCACACCAAACAAGATTGCACAGAGGTATGCCATACTTACAATTTAAATATCCCTTACAGACAAAAAATCTCAGTGTTATAATAATAATATGAGACTTATATTTACAATTATTGATACATAGTGTTTATCAGTAATATATTAAGAAGCAAATGGGCAGAATTGCACCACGCTACCTATCTAAAAAGACGTACCATGTTATTTCCGTATTCTTTCAATAAACTTTGTTTTACTCTCTTGTTCTGCTTTTCATTGACGCAATAATATTCTTTTGTCAGAACATAGATGCCATCACAGAAACAATACATGAACCCAGCAAAGAGCATTATATTTATATATGTATTTCACTATATTTAAAATTATTCTTAGAAACGTCCGATTTTTATGTTGTAGACTGCCACGTAAATATTTCATGGCCGACTAAAAATAGTAGATATGCAGCAGATTTTTTATATATAAACAATTATAAGTATTTGTGGACAAGAACTGAATATTTGTTTGAAAAGCCATGATAAATATTAATTGTGTAACTATATTTAGACGGCGGCAGTAGCTATTTGAACGGTGAGACGGTACCTGAGCAAAGAGCTTCAGTTCAACCGTTTTTAGTATTGGTAAATATATTGCCGCGTGACCCCACGTCAAGCAACTGCTAGCGTGGTGCAAGTCGTAGCGTCACGGACTGCTGTGCTGAAGGTCGCCGGTTCAATCCTGTCCACCGGCAAAAATTTATATCTTTGTAATGAACATTTCCAGAATGTTCTACATGCTTCTTACGTTCACGTGTAGTTTCTACTTGTTTCTTATGTCAACTATTCTTCTAAGTTCTGGTACATTCTGTTTGTGTATAAATAGCAGAGCACTCTCAAAAATGTTCAAATTTTTGTCAATGTTAAGGGACTTAACTACGGGGTCATCAGTCCCTAAACTTACAAACTACTTATGAACTACCTACAACTAACGACGGCACAAATATCCATGCCCGAGGGGGGATTCGAACCCCCGACCGTAGTGGCCGTGGAGACCGTGACTGAAGCGCCTCAGTCCCCTCGGCCACCGCGGCCGGCGCAGAGCACTCTGCCCGAGAGGCAGTTAGTGCTGCGTGTATGTTGAGTTCGTAATAAACCTGCTTTCAGTATAAGTGCTGTGTTCAGTTGCCTTCGATGTCAAGCCTGCTTCCATTTCAACGCGACATTGTTTGGTGGAGGCGCCGGGTAACCTGTGCAACAGTTGAATCACCGTGGCTCTGATTAGGCAACGTAGAAGCCAAAAAAATGTTCAAATGTTTGTTAAGCTTATGGGACTTAACTACGGGGTCATCAGTCCCTAAACTTACAAACTACTTATGAACTACTTACGAACTAGGACGGCACAAATATCCATGCCCGAGGGGGGATTCGAACCCCCGACCGTAGTCGACAATGACTGGAGCGCCTCAGTCACCTCGGCCACCGCGGCCGGCAACGTAGAAGCCGTCGCTTACACGGACTAGAACCGGAATACAAGAGATATACCGAGTACATCCGAAAGTCCGTATCATCAGAAGGACCATGGACACGAAACCAGCAGTAAGCCAGCTGCACATCACACACCCGTCGGTGTTCTCTGGAGACGCTGGACAGGACCTAAAAAATGGCTTAAAGCGATCCACCGAGTCGCCAAGTACAACAGGTAGGATCATACAGTGTGCTTGGCCAACGTTTATTTCTACCTGGACGGAACCAGCAATGGTTTGAGAACAACGAAGACAAGCTGAATGATTGGGAAACGTTCCAGGCGGAACTCAAGAAGACGTTTGGAGACCGCCAGCGACAAATCCGTTCGGCGGAAGAACAGCTGAAGAACCTGGCCCAACGACATGGTGAGCAGACACAATCGTACATAAAGAATGTTTTGGCCCTTTGTAACATAGTCAATCCGAACATGACTGAGGCGGACGAAATCACGCACCTGATGAAGGGTATTGCAGAAGACATGTCCCAAGCTCTTCTGTTAAAATACGTCGCTACGTCGGAAGAGTTCCTTAAGTGGTGCCAGCGTATTGAAGAGATCCAACAAAAGAGGGTTGGACGAAAGAAGTATGACAGACTCCCAAATGTAGTCCCTATGGCCGTTGTGGAAGACCAGCAAGACTTCGCTTCTCTCGTACGACAAATTGTGAGAGAAGAATAACAATTTATAACAACCGGGACTGTTAGACCGAACGAGCATAAGATTATGGCCATGGATGTAAGTCCTGTAAGTCACGAGGGAGCCGACGCCGCTGAAGAAAAGGTATTTCACACGTTAGCTCCTGTCTGCCCCGTCAATCGCACCCGACGTAAAGAATGGCGTCGCCCTACTATGACTTATGCTGCAGCCGCCAAACTGCAGTCTATGAACCGGCCGACTCGGCCACAACCAACGCTCCCAGTAACTATGAAGCCCCACAGAAGAACAAACGTCTGGAGGACAGAAGACAACACACCACTGTGTTTCCACTGTGGGCGCCCTGGACATGTCGTACGCTACTGCAGAGAGAGGAGGCGAGTATTCGACGATTATTTTGCCGCAATACGTCAGCCGTCAGAGCAATTCTATCCCAGGCAGTCATCTGCTGATAATTTCAGTCGACCTATCGGAGGAAGCCCATCGCCGTACCCTGGACGAGGTCGCTCCCCGACGCGCCGCTGCCGTTCACCGTCACCGTACAGGGGTATCAGCCGCTCCCCTAGCCGCCGCGCCCAGGAAAACTAGGCGATGCGATCATCCACGGAGGTGAGGCCGCCGTAGATGAAAATCCTCCATGGACGACAGTCTCCGCCTCAATCCAAGGAAGTGCCTCTTCGTCGCCAAAGAGAGAAAAATTCTGGGGCACCTAGTCATCCAGATAAAGCAAGGGCAGCCACAGAATTTCCAACTCCTCAGCACATCCGTGATCTGAGAAGTTTCCTCGGGCAGTGCTCATTCTACCAACGTTTCATAAAAGGATTTTGTAAAAAGGCACATCCATTGCAAGAACTTCTGCAGGGAGACGCCATGTTTTACTGCGATGAGACAAAAGAAAGAGCTTTCCAGGAACTTAAGGAGGCTCTAATTTCCGCAGCAGTTCTAGCCTTGTACGACGAGAATGCGGAAACTGAACTTCACACAGACGCCAGTGGGTATGGAATTGGTGCAGTCCTTTTACAAGTTCAGGAAGGCGCTGAACAGGTGATAGCCTATGCATCAAGAGTACTCTCGAAGTCCGAGATAAACTACTCTACAATTGAGAAGGAATGTCTCGCAGTTATCTGGGCTATCAACAAGTTCCGGCCGTATTTATTAGGCAAACTATTCACCGTCGTGACAGACCATCATCCTTTATGTTGGCTGAGCAACTGGAGGATCCATCAGGTCGAGTAGCAAGATAAGCACTAAGACTCCAAGAATACAACGTCACAGTGGTATTCAAGAACGGTCGCAAACACAAGGATGCCGACTGCCTTTCGAGGAATCCATTAGTGGAACACGAGAGCACGAATGAAATTTCAGCCCTCACTGAATTAGGTGATGTTACAGCTGAACAGCGGGAAGATCCAGCACTATTAAAAACCATAGAGGCCTTTGAGAAAGGAGAACCGACCAATGGAGAGTTCAAAGTTATAAACGGAACATTGTATAAGAGCAACTACGATCCACTGGGCCCCAAATGGCTACTGGTCGTTCCAGCTCATCTCCAGCCAGCTATTCTCAAGTATTTCCACGAACCTCCAATATCCGGTCGTCTGGTGTTCGTGAAGACCGTAGACAGAATCAGACGCAGGTATTACTGGAAAGGTCTCTAATGATCTGTCAAGCATTATGAGTCACTGTAAAGAGTGCCAGCGACGGAAGCATGCGCCGCAGTTACCTCCAGGGCATCTCGTACCGATTCCACCTGCAGCAGTTCCATTCCACCGAGTTGGGATCGATCTTTTAGAGAGGTTCCCGAAGTCGACAACCGGTAACCGATGAATAACAGTCTGCACTGACTACCTCACACGCTATGCTGTCACCAAACCTGTACCGACTGCAGAAGCTCCAAAATTCCTGGTGGAAGACATTATTTTGAAGCATTGAGCACCACGTGCGATGATATCTGATCGTGGAAAAGTATTCCAGTCAAAACTAGTATCAGAGGTAATGTCACTTGTGACATTGTCCACAGAATGACAACTGCATACCATCCTCAGACAAATGGTCTTACAGAACGTTTTAAAAAGACGTTAGCAGATATGCTGTTAATGTACGTCGATGTTGAGCAGAAGGATTGGGATACAATGTTGCCAGTGATATTTGATTACAATACCGCAAGACAATCCACCACTGGCTTCACGCCGTTTTTCCTGCTCCATGGCCGTGAAGCTGAGACGACAATGGATACGCTGTTCCCGTTCAAGCCGGACGACACTCAGGATGACAATGTGAAACAGCTCATCACCAGGGTCGAAGAAGCGAGAAAGCTGTCGCGTATACGGACACTGGACGCCCAGGAGAAGGATCGTCAGCGGTATAACGACAAGCACCGACCTGTTGTGTACAGCCCTCTGAGATCTGGTAAGGATTTTTACCCCTGTACGGAAGGTTGGACTGTGGACTGTCAGAAAAGTTATTGAAGCGATACTTAGGCGGCGTATTACACGATACGGACCAGTCAGACGTCACATACGAAGTTGAGGATTATGAGCCGTCGTCGAAACGACAAAAACGAAGAGACATTGTTCACGTCCTCCGCATAAAGCCTTACTACGACCGTGAAGAGCAGATAGGCAAAAATGGCTTCTTGTTCAAAGACGCTAAGGACGGTAATGATACTGATGACACCACGAGAGGGACGTCTATCGTCGATAATCGTGCAGAAGGGAAGGATTCTTCAGAACTGCCACACAGAGGACTCATGACAAGGTCAAGATCCAGGACTTTGTAGCTGGCAAAGGGAACCTAACAGCAGGTCGTTGTTTCTTTTAAGAGTGGGAGCAATGCCGCGAGACCCCACGGTAAGCAACTACCGGCGTGGCGTAACAACACACCGAACAAGAACGAACAAAAACGATCAGCGTCTGCAACGAAGAGAACTACCCATAGAACAAATAAAGGAAAAGGGGGTAGCGTCACGGACTGCTGTGCAGAAGGTCGCCGATTCAATCCTGTTCACCGGCAATAATTCATTTCTTTGTAATTAACATTTCCAGAATGTTCTACAAGCTTCTTGTGTTCACTTGTAGTTTCTACTTGTTTGTTATGTTAACTATTCTTCTAATTTCTGGTACATTCTGTCTGTGTATAAATAGCAGAGCACTCTGCCCGAGAGTCAATCAGTGCTGCGTGTACGTTTCAGTTTGCAATTTACCTGCTTTCAGTATAAGTGCTGTGTTCACTCGACAACCCTGCCTTCGAAGTCAAGCCTGCTTCAATTTCCACGCGACAATTTATATCTGTTTGTTAAATGTAAACAACATTTGTAGGGAAGTGGTCAAAGCACTTAATTCTCTGATATTCAAATGTATGATATTTTGGAAGGAAATTGTATTTTAAAGATGAGGCGTTAGGATGCGCGGAAGGATACAAATTTGGGAGCAGGTAGAGCACGCTTTCGAACCGTAGGGAAGGGACTCGTAACTTGGAAGTGCTGGTGAAAAGTTTTGATGCTGTGCGGTCTGAAGCCGGGTTACGAACTTGTGATTTGAAGAGACAGGCATGTGTGGACTTAGAAAATTTACGGGACTGTGACTGCAGAAGTTAGTCCCTGGTGAAAAGTGGTAAACTATGCACGGTAGTAGGGCTGTGGAACTGTGATAATTTAGCAATCGTGTACTCGTGTGATTACAAACTGTGTTTTATAACAAATACTTTAATCGCGGATTAATTTGGAACTGTAATGTTCGATGGACTATACTAATTTACGAGTGATTGGAATTTTTACCCTGGAATGCGTGTGATACTTATAGTGCCTCTCATGAATAATAGTTAGGGAAATTTTCAGTTATTTACCGATGTATAAAGTAGGTCCACCTCCGCATTTTATGTCCGAAATGAATGATAAACTTCATTTATAATAAATTACTTTGTGAGTTAATCACTTCTTTATCTAAGAATCCATTTTGTTGGTTATTCAGAGGTTTAATTTATGTTTGTTTAAATATATTTTCACGTCGTCATATGCAGACTGATAGACTGGCGAAACTACAGATTAATTATTGATAGTGTTTAAACAGATTGGGTAGCTGTACTTAGCTTCCATTTAACGCGAATCTTTAATTCAACGCAAGATTCCTAGTGATTGGAAAAGAAGCGCAGGTGACTTTCGTTTATAAGAAAGGTAAAAGAACTGACCCACAAAATTACAGGCCAATATCATTGACATTAAATTCCTGTAGAATTTTGGAGCATATTCTCAGTGCGAACACAGTAAATTTCCTTGAGACGGAAAAGCTTCTTTCTATGAATCAGCATGGGTTTAGGAAGCATCGGTCATATCAAACTCAGCTTGCCCTTTTCTCACATGACATCTTGTGAGCCATGGATGAAGAGCAACGGGCAGATTGTGTTTTTCTAGATTTCAAAAAGCCATTTGACGCAGTGCTACTTTGCAGACTGTTAACGAAGATACGAGCATATGGGATAGGTTCACAGATTTTTGACTGGTTGGAAGACTTCCTATGTAATAGAACGCAATATGTTGTTCTCGACGGCGTGTGTTCATCAGAGCGAGTGTATTGTCAGGCGTGACCCAGGGCAGTGTAATTGGACCGCTATTATTTTCTATCTATATAAATGATCTTATGGACAGATAAACTTGTAATTTGCGGCTGTTTGCTGATGATGCTGTGGTGTATGGGACTGTGTCGTCTTTAATTGACTGTAATAGCATACAGGATGACTTCTAGTTGGTGTGAAGAATGGTAGCTAGCTCTAAATGTAGAAAAATGTAAGGTGATGCGCATGAGTAGGAAAAATAGTCGCATAATGTTCGATTACAGCATTAGTAATGAGCTTCTTGATGCACTCGCGTCGTTCAAATATCTAGGCATAACATAGCAGCGCGATATGAAATGGAACGAACATGTAAGGACAGTTGTGATTAAGGCGAACAGCCGACTTCGGTTTATTGGAAGAATTTTAGGAAGATGTGCTTCATCTGTAAAGGAAGCCGCGTATAAAACGCTTCTACGACCACGTCTCGAGTATTGCTCAAGTGATTGGGACCCGCAGCAGAACAGGTTAAAGGAAGACATAGAAGCAGTTCAGAGGCAAGCAGCTAGGTTCGTTACTGGTAGGTTCGATCAATGCGCTAGTGTCACGGAAATGCTCCGAGAACTCAAGTTGGGATCGCTGGAGGAAATACGACGTTCTTTTCGACAATTTCTGTTGAGCAAATTTAGAGAGCCGGAATTTGAAGTGTGTGTGTGAGTGTAGAACGATCTTCCTTCCACCTACTTACATTTAAGGTAATGATCACTAACAAGGAAAGTACTTGGGCTCGAACAAACACATATACATCAAAATCGTATGATAGATAATGTAAAGATCCCTCATTGCTCTAGCGATACTCCCGCATCCCACCTCTGCAGGCGTCCGTTAGAGGCCTCTGCGTGTGCCTTGCCACATTGCACTTTGACCTGTCGGTTCACCAGTAGGGACAGTACAGTGTGCCTCCGACGTTGCACTTTGTGACGTTATTTGTGTGGTGAAGCGTCAGATGGGGCGGCGATTGGTAATTAATCCTGCTAATGTATTGCGATTGGTTGAGATGAAGTTACGAAGGACCCTCCTTCGTGAAGATGGTATTAGTGCAGAATATGAATCATTCGCATGCTTTCTCGTATCTGTTATGGTACAGAAATATGAGCATAAGTTAGATACTGTTGTAACAATAACACATAATTATGATAATAGGGATGATAATGACTAACAGCTCATTGAAAGCGGTAGTGCTACGGTAAGTGCGGGAAGAGACGATGGAAGCAGTGGCAGTGAATACCAACAGTCTTCCGAGAAGAAGGTTAAAGTTGCAACTATCATCACGACTTTTGATGACAATACGTTAGAGAACATGTACGATGATTATTACATAAGTTATAGTTAAGATATCTGCATTACATATGTCGTCTACAATTACATCTACAGTGCTATCTAGAGCATGATCGCGGAGTTTTACAGAAAAACGACACCCACCAGCACATTCAGGTGTACGTAGAGATCCTGCAAGCAAACGTGCATACAGATATGTGTGTTCGAGCCCATGTTCATTCCTTGTAAGACAAGATGTGAGAAATTAGGGCTAGTACGGAAGTATATAGACATTCTTTTTTCCTCGTTCCATTTGGGAGTGGAATAGGAAAGAAAATGCCTAGTAGTGGTAAAGTGAATTGCGGAGTATGTATGTACTCTTAGATGTAGATGCGCGTCGTCTGCCTTTTTGTTAGTATTTTGTTTTCATTTATAACTGATTTTATACATTTTATTTTATTATGACATAGCTTGACATTGAGAGGTTCCCTACTCAGAATGTCACCTGTGTTCAACAATTAGTTCATTAAATATTAATCAAAATATGACCGCGTTTTGGCGGGCGACCGCCTTATGCATCAGCCAATCAGCGTGAGAGGTGCAGGAAACCCGGGGATCTTTCCTACATTCCTCCCCTCGGGAACCAAACCCACTGGTAGCACCTGTTATGCAACTCACACTACCTGTACCATCTGTCAGTTACTGCTTCTAACCTGCTATACGGAAGCGATTATCAAAGCGGAATATGATGGCTGTTAGCCAGAAATATTACAAGCTTGTGGTTCTTCTCCAATAACGTCGATGCCTCAGGGACGTTAAAATCTAATATTCCATTCGTTCACTAATTCAGGAAATTTATTCAGTTTAATAATCAGTCTGGGTTACCAGAATTGTGTGCCGCACAATGCGGGTGCAAAACATCAATAGCATCCTATTTACATCTCATTTGGTAGCTCATCGTTTGATTTATATTTTTCCGTAGAACTATTCGGTCGCTAAGAGAGAAGAGGGACCTTTTTTGGCCAAATATAACCATACTACTTGGGATATACTTACGTTGGCAAATTATTTTCACCACGAAGCTTGCGTGTGACCGATATGAGCCTTGTACCGGCAATTAGGTACATCACAATGCAAAAATGAGTTTGGTATCCGGGTCTGATTTTCTAGGTTCTCTTAACAGATTTCCGCGACTACCCAACCTGTTTTGTGTACCACGGTGGGTCACCCACTTCATTTGTGTATTTATTTGGTATGAATGTTTCGGTAGCTGTCAACATAATTTCTTTGAATGTAAGCCACATTTGATATATACTTACATTGGTAGTTCCGAAAACCTGAAGATTCTCATTCAAGAAAGCGTTAAGCGAATTTTTACAAGCTTTATCTATAGATATATTTTTCGTTTAGTTTTCGTGGATTTGGAAATTGCAATGTACAGTTTCGCTACAACTGATCCCTGTGTGTTTTGATGCTCTTTATTAGCTAGGTGGACAATTATGTTTTTACAATGAATTACTATTCCAGTGGGTTCATGAACTGATTGTTAGAGATAGTTTTCGGAGAATGTTTTCGGAGAATGATTTCAGTACAATTTCGGACGATGTTTTATGCTTGCCTCCGGTTTTGAACATGTATTTTTGCCAACATATCGAGGGTAGGTTAAAGTCACCACCAATTAAAATTGTATGCGCTTGGTGCGTTTCTGAAATTTGATCCATGATTTCTTTGAACATTTCTGCAAACGAATCGTCTGAGTCAGGGGGTCAGTAAAAAGATGAAACTATTAAATTATTCCGGTTGTCAGCTATAGCCTCTTTCCATACCAACACACAGGAACACTCTACTTCAATTTCGCAGCAGGATAAACTGCTTGTGACAGCGAGAAATACGCCATCGCCTATTTTATTCAATCTATCCTTTCTGAACACCATTTGTCCCTTTTTAAAACTTTCAGCTGAACATATCACTGGGTTTTGCCAGCTTTCGCTATCTATAATAATTTCTGCTTCAGTACTTTCTATTAGCACTTGGAGTTCCAGTACTTTCCGCACATAGCTACGACAATAATAAATAAACTCCAAATCCAAGCCACACAGTCCCCACTACCCGAGTAACCACTTCCTGCGTATAGTGTGTAGTGGACGCCTGACTATTCTGCGGAAATCGGAACCCTA
This sequence comes from Locusta migratoria, assembly GCA_026315105.1. Taxonomy (NCBI): domain Eukaryota; kingdom Metazoa; phylum Arthropoda; class Insecta; order Orthoptera; family Acrididae; genus Locusta; species Locusta migratoria. Next base: position 475,576,246 of record CM048755.1, on the reverse strand, counting down.
CCACCTGAAGGCGCAAGTCGAGGAATCTGCAGCATACACAGTTGCAGAACCGTCTGACTCTCTGAAGTAGACCCTTCATTCGGTTCTGTACCAGAGGTCCACTGTCGGTCCTGTCAACTAAGCTCTAAATGGTGAACTCTGCGTTCATCTAGCAAACAAAACAGGCAGTATTTACCACTTCAGATGGTCGCTCAATACCGAAGAGAATCTCTTCCAATCCAAAGTGACATACATCGTACCGACGTGAGCCACCATCCGCAGTTGGCTGCACACTGTATTCTTCATGTCAGTAAGGACCCGTTCCACATCTGGTATGACTCCACCCGGTAGTACACTATCAAATTATTGGACAAAGAATTGGACGAAACAATTGGATTAAATATTGGTCCTATTCTTTGACAAAGATATTGGATGAAACGCTGAAGGGGATATTACACTATCTTCCAGTATTTTGTCAAAGTTGCTTCAAAATGGCGGTGTTATGCCCAGCTGTTGTTTATACTACAGTTGCGTTGTGTTTGCATTTAGAAGAGGAGGAGGGAAAAATAACAGGAAACGTACTTGGATGAAACCGTGGGTGTCACGGCAAAATAAATAAGTGTTCAATAAAATTTGTAACGGAAACGGGAGGATTTTTTGTTTTTATGTCGTCGGCAGTGCAGCCGCACCGTAATTCACTGCTAATTACTTTGTAGTTCTCCATTCTTCACAATTTGCAATAGAGTAACAGAAAAGGCTGACGCAAACTGTGTATACGAACAAGATTTACGTCGATAAAGCAAGTTTCATTAAATAACTTTTTAAATGGAAAATGTCAGCTCTGACAAAGAGGAAAATCTAAGTTGTTTATGGAGTTATTAACAATGTTAGGGGGAAAACTTAGCTGATAAAGTAAATAGGCTCTTTTTATTTCCTCACAAAAATTGTCTCACGTGTTTATATGCATCGCTTCCAAACAGATGTCGAAGTTTTGAATGTTGTTTCACTACCCAGCACCAAGTTGACCAAAATTATACATCATAAAGTCTGCTTTGACCGTAAATAAGATTTATGCGTGTTACTTCTTCAATTCCAATAGTATATTATGAGATTTCACATCACGGATTGTAACTCATAACCTCATTTTCACCGCAGGGTATTGGGCTAAGCGAATTGACGTGACGGACATTGTGAATTGGTCTTTTCGCGTTTCATACAACGCCCCATCTGATTTATACATTCCTTTCTATTTTGTTGTTGCTGTAAAACACTACACAAACGAATACGAACGCTATGTTAAACATTATCCTCCAAATAAAACAGCTGTAGCCTATTGGCAAGGAGGCGGTACTACTGCTAGCTCTCCGAGCGGCCACATTTCTCAATGCAGGAAAGAGAAGACGAGCGCTTTCTTTGATGAAATCTAAGCCGAGGCCCTAGATTTGATGAAATGTTGAACGAAATTCCCATAACACTTCCTCCAATATTTGTTTGTCCAATTCGTTGTCCAATAATTTGATAGTGTAATACCGACCTACGCACACGGAGTGCATACTGGCCTCCTTCCCCTCCCTAGCAGCCGTACCGCTACGGGGCTTTATTACCCGCCTAACGTTCGAGCTGCTAACTACCTCAATCCCACCCTCCGCGATTGCCTGGATCTTGCAAGCTGAGAGGTACCCACAGAACAAGCGACACAATCCGGCTCAGAAACATTGTCCGGCACTGATAGCTCGTTGAATCAGTTGGTACGACGAATCGGGGAGGCCTCTCGATCGGTCCCCCGGGCAGTCTTTCGCTGATTGCCGCGCTCTGGGGCAACCGCCCCGCGATCACGTACACGCACAATAATAACGTAGACCCTCTATCCATGTTCACTTATTACTTGTGGCATTTCACCGATTGCCGTACAAGTTCGGGCCTGATGTCCCTCCGCACTGAAGATAGGCTTATTGGCCCTAAACATAAGGCGAAGATGGTCTTTCCTCAACGCGGATACATCCCAGCCCCGAACTCTTCTGGAAATAGGCGAAATGTTGCGAGTAATGAAGTAAAATGTGGAGGATCATTACATCTACGTCTACATGGTAACTCCGGAAATTACACTGAATTACCTGCCAGAGGGTTCATCGAATCGTACTATTTATTTACCAATCTGTTCTCTTTTAGCAAGTGGAGAACTCTTATCATTCTTTAATTTTTCTGATCATTTCTCCCTATGTAGGGGGGTTAAATGACACATTTTCGCATTCGTAGAATAAGGTCTATGATTTAAATTTCGTGCTTAGATCTCGTGGCAACTAAAATCGACATTGTTGTAGTGATTCCCTCTCCAGCCCTTTATTTTACCTGTGATAATCTTTCCCTTGTATTACGATAATGCAAAACGAAATGCCTTTCTTTGTACTCTTTCGATGACCTCCTGCAATTCCACCTCATGAGGATCCCATAACGCGCATCAATACTCCAATAGCGAACAGACAAGTTTAGTGTATGCGGCCTCTTTTGTAATCCTGATTCATCTTTCGCCAATAAAAAGGCGTCTTTGGTTCACCTTCCCAACGTTTTTCATGTATTCTTTCATTTTAAGTCCCTCGTAACTGTAATTCCTAAATATTTAGTTGAATTTACGTCCTTCGTATTTGATTTACTTATAAAAAGTTTAGTGGATTTTCTTGCTATTAATATGGAGGACTCCACACTCATCATTATTCAGCGTAAATTTCCAGTTTTCGCACAATACAGTACTCTCAGTCTTCTTGTAGTTGGTTTAGATCTTCTGATGACCTTACTAGACGATAAACGACAGCATCAACTGCAAACAGTCTAAGAGGACTGCTCAGTGTCTGCCAAATTGTTTCTATAGATTATGAAGAGCAGAGGAGCAATAATACTTGTGGTGTCGCACAAGTCCAAAGTGCGCGCCACCTACTTTCGCCGCGCGCCGCCATGCACGCACGGCGCGGCGTTCTTACGACGTCAGCCACGAGCGCCCTCTGCTAGAACTCCGCTCGTGGCCACCACTGAACGACATCGTTCACTTGGGACTGAGATAGGAACCAGTTAACACTTCGGAATCAGATAGGCACCAGTGAAGACTTGGCTATCGGATAGGCACTAGGAAGCAGTATTAGGCAGGCCTCTAGCTCAACTATGTATCTGCAGTACTGAGCAATGTAAGAGTTAAGTATTGTATAAATTCTGTGCAATATATATATCGTTCTAATTTACTCTAGTGTTTCTAGTTTCTGCTGTCCCACTGGCTGCTCACCTCCATACCGCACAAGCGTGCATCCTGTATTCCTGTGTCGATCTCTTTCTACTCGGCTACAGACACCTACGACGGAAATGAGACACAAAAGCGGCGACGAGGCTGGGACACAAAAATACTATCCTGCGGAACGCCAGGTATCACCTCTTTTTTGCCGATGATTTTCCACTGATTACTACGAACTTCGTCTTCTCTGATCGGAAATCTCCAATTAAATCACATATCACTCGATATTCCATAAGCACACACTTTGTTTAATTGTAGTGTTTTAGGTACTGGTCAAAAGCCTTCTGAACGGGAACGATACTTTTTTACTCCGTATTGATTATGGATCAATAGTTCGTACTATTCGAGGTCATTCATGACTTTTGAACCAAGTATCTGTACTGAAACCTTCGTTCAAATCTATGTCAATGATATAGGTATGTAATTCAGTGGATTATTCCTATTGCCTTTCCTGAATATCAGTGTGACCTGTGCAGTTTACCAGTCTGAGTACAATAATCGGTATACGATATGGACCAGACGACATATATTTGTTAAACGATTTGAGTTACATCACTAATCCGAGGTCATATACCTCCGTTGCTCATCTTGGCAGCAGTTTTCATTCGAAATCTGATATATTGATTTCGTCTTCTTTGATGAATGAATTACGGTGAACTGTGTTTAGTGCCTCTGCTTTAGCAGCACCGACATCGAAGGCATCACCAGTACTATCACGCAGTAAAGGTAGTGTTTGTGCCTTGCCCTTAGAATACTTTACATATGACTAGACTCTCCTTGATTAACGTGCGTTGATAATTTGCTAAGTTGGGTGTGACGGGAAGCGTGCTAGGGTACTCCATGCAGTGGTGGTTACTGCGACCAGCTGGCGTTCTGGTCAGCGAGACTGAGATGCGTAGTAAGTAGGAGACGCGGATTCCATTCCCGGCCTGGCAGAATCAACGTTCCTCATACATTTAATTCAATGGCCATTGCCAGCTAATGTCTACAAAGCCCTCTTGGCCTGAAATTACAATTGATGATGAAAACATCCAGACGAATTTAAAGTCGCAGCAGCGCTGTATCTGCACCAACACTGACTCCATAAAGGTCCCGTCATGCCAAGAGAGCAGACCTGCCCGCAGCTACAACTGAAGAGCGGCAGTAGGTAAATTGTTGAAAGTAAAAAAAAAGAGAACTTGCGTATTCTTGTACACCGTTAAAATCAACTTACTTTTTCTACTCATCAATATGTAGGTACGAGCTGTGTGTTTACCACGCAAGAAGATAGGTAGGTAGGTAGGTACCTACCCACTTTATATCTATCTCAGGACATACTTGTGAATAACAAACAATGATTAAAAATATTTTTAGAGTTCCAATTAAAATGAAATGAAAAATATTAGACTACTTAAAAGTCAATCAACTTATTACAATAATATAATCTAGTTACAATTACTGTTATTTTTGGAGTCGGTGTCACCCCAGGTAACACCCGATCCGACTACGGTCTCAATATTCTCGTATTATTTTTGTTAGGTATATTGTAGTGTTTCCTTGGCTGACACCGTCTTCAAAAATAACATTAATTGTAACTAGATTATATTATCGTTATAACTTGATTGACTTTTAAGTAGTCTAATATTTTTCATTTCATTTTACTTAGGAGAACTATAAAAAGTATTCTGATCATTGTTTGTTATTCATAGGTATGTGGTGAGTTAGATTTAAAGAGGGTAGCCGCGGTGGAGTAGCCGAGCGGACTAAGGCGCCTCGCAGCGGAGATCGCAGTTGCTCGCAGTCGGAGGTTCGAGTCCTCCCTGGGGCATGGATGTGTGTGTGTGTGTGTGTTTGTCCGTAGGTTAGTTTACCTAGGTTTAAGTAGTTTGTAAGTTACGGACTGATGACCACGCAGTTTGGTCAGATAGATTAACAAACATTTGAACATTTGTTTTAAAGTGGGTAGGTACCTATCTATCTTCATTCGTGGTAAAAACACAGATCGTACCTAAATATTGATGAGTAGAAAAAGTAAGTTGATTAATAAGTTGTAGAATAATACGAAATTATTTTTCACTTTTTAGTGCATTTAATTTGTTTTGGAATTTTTAAATCGGTTTTGTTTTGTAATTTTTTTTAGTCAATCTGAAGTGTATGAATTTTGCCGAATATAGGTAGACCTACTAAACGTGCTGCTCATATCAGACCGCTGTTTAAATGAAACAAATGAGGTCAGTGAGAAACTGCATCGCGGGAAAACTGTCAAAAACTCTTGGAGAGTGCCAAAAACATCCCTGCAATAAAGTGAGAAGGACCTCCTATACACAGGGAAAGAGTTCCTTGACAGTTTATATGTACTCAACATTATCGAAGACGTCACGGAAGAAAACTTTGAACAGGAGGTCAGGATCCGAATCAGAACGGGGTCACGAGGCGAGGGTTACAACTATCAGGTTGTCGAAGCCTCCCCAGAAATACACAAACTTTTCACACAAAAAGAAAGCGTGTGTATTGAATTTCAGTCTCTTGCCATCAAAAACTACACAGTCGTAGCACGCTGTTACAAGTGTTGTGATCTCGGCCATACATCAAACCAGTGCAGTGAGAATACTATTACTTGTGCCAACTGTGGGAAAACAGGACATAGGCGTACAGAGTGTACAAGTCAAGAAAAAGCCATCTGTATCCCGTGCATGAAAAGGGGCAAACAGTGTAATAAAGAAAAAGGAGGAGATTGTCTGACACAAAAGTTTTTGTACGATAGGCTCATTGAAAGTACAGACTGTGGCGTCTAACTCTAGCTAATGAAGGCAAGAGCACAATACACTGGACAAGCATAAATACAAGTCTCCCTCCACCATCTCACGAAATCTTCAGAGAGCCATAGGCTAGCGCAGGCAGATGGGCCTGCTTCCAAATGACTACAATCCAACAGACGACATGCCATTCTTAGTCAAAACACAAGCTCTGCAGAACAGTTACATTAACAATACAAACTTTATCGATGATATGACCTTTTGTGGATCAAAAGAATTCACAGTCGCCAAATAACTCATACCAGCTACACGACTGGGAAATCTTACAAAACGCCCTACAACTGAGAATTGAGGAACTGGAATTCAACAAGCTACAAGCACAAGCAGAGAGTAACTGCAGCACAGCCACACCATCAGTTGAGCAGTGCCCCATCCGACAGGCTAACAACAATACTAGGACAACAATGTATGACAACTCGGTGCAGAGGATATATTCAGCCCATATCATTTATTTCTGGTGGATCACTGCATCGCACTGAGAAAAAGGCCACAGACATTCAGAACCACAACAAGTAAACCACAGAAGGGGATTCCACCGTTCAAGAATCAAGAAAGAGGACACCACTAACACCAACAACAGAATCTACTCCACCACGATATCAAATATCCATGGAACAACCAGCATCCATTGTCTGCAAAGGCTATGACACGGGACGCGCAGCCACAACCGCCACCCCACTACCACCACCATCACCACCACCACCACCACCATTCCCCCCCCCCCCCCCAGAATAATGCACTGCACCACAGCATCAGGTCAGAAAATATACTCACAGACCCACGACAGCTCGAGGACCTGGTAATTAAAGCTTGTGAGAGACGATCTGAAAAGTACAACCCATTGTGGGTATACAGAGATCATGTGTGCGCTCACAGGTGGATGTACTTTGACCACATACAAATAGGACCAAAATGTTTCACAATTCATCAAACATCCATGATCATACTGCAATTAAATGCGATGCACAGCCGATTGGCTAGTGCAGATATCCCAAGGGTAGCGCAAGACCTGCAGGCCGACATCATTTGCTTGCAGGAATCATACACACCATCCGGCAAACTAACAAATGTACCATCCAAGGCAATCACCATCACAGGAAGTATGGACTGCAAAGTGGCCACCATACTGTAAAACACAAAGATCAATGTAATCAAAATCTCAGAATTCTGTAGCACTCATGTTGTAGCAATAGAGGCGAAATGCGGTCCAGACACCTGGGTGATTGCCACAATTTAAGCACAGTTCAGCCACGGCATTAAAACGTATGCAGATGTCATCAAAGACCTCGCAGACTACCCAAGACACAACAAACTAATCATATGAGCAGACATTAAGGCAAAATCCTCCTTATGGCACTCGAATATGACAGAAGACAAAGGCAGATACATGCCCAGTGTAATTAATGAGGCTGGACTATGTGTTGTTAATTCAGAGGGACAACTACCGACTTACTGTACACTCTACAACAGCTTCATCGACTTCTGCAAGGATATAGTGGTAGAATGGCGAGTGGGTAATCCCAAGGTGGTCAGACGAATCACCAAGGGATGCTCAAAAGGATCCATCTGTGGGCCCATCTTCTGGAATATCACTGTAAACTACTCTTCAGTTTCTATCACGTACCTCATACATTCTTAGACAAAGAGTTCCTTGACAGTTTATATGAACTCAACACTATCGAAGGCGTCACGAAAGACAACTTTGAACAGTTCAGGATCCGATTCAGAAAGGGGCCACGAGGCAAGGGTAACAACCATCAGGTTATCGAAGCCTCCCCAGAAATACACAAACTTTTGACACAAAAAGGAAGAGTGTATATTGAATTTCAGTCTCTTGCCATAAAAAACTCCACAGTCGTAGCACGCTGTTACAAGTGTTGTGATCTCGGCCGCACATCAAAACAGTGCAGTGAGAATACCATTACTTGTGGAAACAGGACATAAGCGTACAGAGTGTACAAGTCAAGAAAACTCCATCTGTATCCCGTGCATGAAAAGGGGCAAACAGTGTAACAAAGAAAGAGGAGGATAGTGTCTGACACAAAAGTTTTTTTGCGATAGGCTCATTGAAAGTACAGACTATGGCGTCTAACTCATGCCAATGCAGGCGAGAGCACAATAAACTGGACAAGCATAAATACAAGTCTCCCTCCACCATCTCACGCAATCGTCAGAGAGCCATTGGCTGGCGCAGCCAGAGGGGTCTGCCTCCAGACGACTACAATCCAGCAGACGACACCCCATCCTTAGGCAACACACCAGCTCTGCAGAACAGTTACATTAACACCACAAACTTTATCGATGATATGACCTTTTGTGGATCAATAGAATTCACAGTCGCCAAACAACTCAATCCAGCTACACGACTGGGCAATCTTACAACTGAGAATTGAGGAACTGGTGTTTAACTTGTTACAAGCAGAAACGGAGAGTAACTGCAGCACTGCCACACCATCAGTTGAGCAGTGCCCCAACCGACAGGCTAATAACAATACTAGGACAACAATGTATGACAACTCGGTGCAGAGGATATATTAAGCCCGTATTATTTATTTCTGGTGGAGCACTACATCGCGCTGGGAAAAAGGCCACAGAGATTCAGAACCACAACAAGTAAACCAAAAAACCAGACAACACAAAGGAAAATGCAACAAACCCAAATCACATAAAACTCCAAAACAACAACAAGGGTACACGAAGACAAAGAATCAGTAACCACAAAAGAGGATTCCACCGTTCAAGAATCTAGAATGAGGACACCACTAACACCACCAACAGAATCTACTCCACCACGATATCAAATATCCATGGAATAACCAGCATCCATTGTCTGCAAAGGCAATGACACTGGACACGCAGCCACAACCGGCACCCCACAACCACCATCACTCCATCCAGGAGAATCCACTGCACCACAGCATCAGGTGCCTACAGAATCATCATCATCATCATCATCATCATCATCATCATCCTCTGGCTGCAAAGGCGAGAACACCGTGTATGTAAACAAAACTCTTGCACCTACTGTAACTGAGAACTCAATAGACAGTAAGCTCTTTAGTAATAAGAATATGTTTAGTAATGACCACTGGACGAATGATTACAATAATGTCGACCTTAATTTAAAACTAAGCAGACTAGAGAACAGACACACTTTTCAGACCGCTCAACGACTTCTAATTAGACTACTACATCCCAACGGATATACTATCTGCTTTCCGACTACTATACAGACAGACAGAAGGACTCTTAGGTCAGAAAATTTACCCACAGACCCGCAACAACTCGAGGACCTGGTAATTAAAGCTTGTGAGAGACGATCTGAAAAGTACAACCTGTTGTGGGTATACAGATATCATGTGTGCGCTCACAGGTGGATGTACTTTGACCACATACAAGTAGGAGCAAAATGTTTCACATTCATCAAACATCCACGATCATAATGCAATTAAATGCGATGCACAGCAGATTGGCTTGTGCAGAAATTCCAAGGGTAGCGCAAGATCTGCAGGCTGACATTTGCTTGCAGGAACCAAACGCACCATCCGGCAAACTAACAAATGTACCATCCAAGGCAATAACCGTCGCAGGAAGTATGGACTGCAAAGCGGCCATCATACTATTAAACACAAACATCAACGTAATCAAAATCTCACAATTCTGTAGCACGCATGTTGTAGCAATAGAGGCGAAACGCAGTCCAGACACTTGGGTGATTTCCACAGTTAAAGCACAGTTCAGCCACGGCATTGAAACATATGCAGATGTCATCAAAGACCTCGCAGACTACCCAACACACAACATACTAATCATATGCGCAGACATTAACGCAAAATCGTCCCTATGGCACTCTGATAGGACAGACGACAAAGGCAGATACCAGAACAATGTAATTAACGAGGCTGGACTATATGTTGTTAATTCAGAGGAACAACTACCGACGTACTGTGGATGTGACTGATCAGAGAGTCTGATTGACATTACACTAGCAAACAATAAATCACTTGCACACAATGTGGACTGGACTGTACACGACAAAATTGGAACAGGCGACCACAATGTTACTACCTTCAGAACACTATCCAACAGAAACACCTCACACACGACACCACACAAACACTACATTCTTCATAAATCTGATTGGCATAAATTACAAACATTTGTGCAAAACAAAAATATCACTAGTATACACGACAGCGTGGACTATACAGCGTCATGCTCGGTCACGGAGGGACAACGTCTCTTCTGCGGAGAGGGCAGCAATTCGTTCCCTAGGAACGACGATGAATTAGTGGTATTACCAGCGGATAAGGGGAACGCAACCGTCGTTTTGACAAGGGAAGATTATGTCGCTAAAATGAGTTGTTTTCTCAACGACCCAGAGTATATAAGATTGCAAAGCGACCCCACAGATAAGATCAAGCGCAAGGCTCTTTCTCTTTTGAAATCTCGCACGTCACATGAAGAATTACGCAAGGAGCTTCATCCAGGTGCTGCAGTTCCGCCTGGATTGTACGGTCTCCCAAAGGTGCATAAAGATGGAATTCCATTACGTCGCATAGAGTGTAATCTGGGTGCACCTACATACAACTTGGCAAAGTACTTAACATCGGTACTCAGCCCATTTGTTGGTAAATGTGAACATCACATTTTCATCTCGTTGGATTTCATTTCACGACTAAAGTCCTTGCGGCTGGACCTGTCAGATTTACTTGTTTGTTTCGACGCAGTTTCCCTTTTCACACGGGTTCCTTTGGATGAATCTCTGAGTCTAATCAGCGAAAGGTTGGATGATGAGCTGGGGAAACTCTGTCAACATGTTCTTACGTCCACATACTGCTCATTCAATGGCAACTTTTTTGAACAGAAGGTCGGTGTAGCTATGGGGAGCCCTCTGTCACCCATAGTTGCCAACTTATATATGGAAGACTTTGAGGACAGGGCCCTGAGAACCTCTGCTTTGCAACCTACGCGTTTTTGGCGTTACGTCGATGACACGTTTTTTATCTGGCCCCAGGGATTTTTGGACCACTTCAGTTGCCTTCATCCTAGTATTAAATTTACTACGGAGATAGAAAGGGATGGGAAGCTCCGATTTTTGGACGTAGTGGTTTATAAAAAACATGATGGCACCCTGGGACACACGGTTTATAGAAAACCAACACATACCGATCGGTATTTGCATGCTAAAAGCAGCCATCCACCATTCCAACGCAACGGTGTCCTTAAAACCCTGGTCCGTAAGGCATATGCCATATCAGATGCAGATAGTTTAACACATGAACATGAACATCTGAAGACCGTCTTTAAAGAAAATGGTTATTCTGACAAACAAATTCATCAGGCCATGTAGTTTGGGCCATCACTAGAGGCTCACGAAGGGGAATATAAAGCGGTGGCGTTCATTCCGTATGCTGGGGGCGTCTCTTTCAAACTTGGAAGACTTTTAAAAACTATAATATCAAGAGTGTTTTCGTCCTCCCTGCTTGGCTCTGTAAAAGATGATCTAGGTCTTAGGAAGCCGGGTGTTTATAGAATACCTTGCCAATGCGGCAAGGCGTACATCGGCCGATCTGTCCGCACTGTCAAATATAGATGCGTGGAACATTGGCGTCACATGTGAGTGCTGCAGACTGAAAAATCTGCTGTGGCAGAACATTGATTAACTGAAGGACACATGATGGAATTTGAGGAGATCCTCATAATTGCTAACATCTCCGGTTTTTGGGACAGTGTCTACAAAAAAGCAATTGAAATTAGATTAGCGGACAATCTAATTAACCGAGACAAAGGGCTTCCTCTGAGCAGATCATGGAAACCGCTTAAAAAAAAAAAAAACATCAAATTGTAACGTTCTGCGACGAAGCCAGCGCCAGTGTTTGATCAACGATAATCGATATATAGTTACACCGATGTCCCACTAGGAGCAGCGTCACTAGTACACGTTATGTACGTAGCAACCTTGGAAGGCGGCGCATGCGCCACATACACGCGCGACAGTTGGACCAGTTTGTTCTTAGTATCCGGCAGCATACACGGAAGGACTATCAAGATGATGGCATCCTCTCAGGTAAAATATTCCGGAGGCGAAGTAGTCCCCCACTCTGATCTCCGGGCGTTGATTATTCAGGAGCAGATCGGAAAGTTGATTGTTAGTTTCCTTAATCAGGTAGGTAGGATAGAAAATTTAAAAAGGGAAATGGATTGGTTGAAATTAGACATGGTAGGGGTTAGTGAAGTTCTGTGGAAACAGGAACAGGATTTCTGGTCTGTTGAGTACAGGATTATAAAAACAAAAACAGTTGGGGGGGTATTACAGGGGTAGGTCTAACAATGAATAACATAATAGGAATGCAGGTATACAGCTGAGGCGGCAGCAGCAGCGTGCCAAGTCAACACCAGCGCTTTGTTAGCCGCCACCAGCCGATAGCCGAAAGATGACTCAGCGGGCGCAGCACCACCGAGTGCCAACAACTGTCACAGGTATATCCTCACGGTTCTTCGACAGAGGCTTAGCGCTCTGCTGCGGAACGACGGTGAAGTTGTTTGACATAATGTACTCACAGGGAGGTGGGTGACACGCAACAGAGTCGGGAGATTAATAATAAACTGTCAGCGTTTGAAGAATTACTGAAGGAGGTTGAAGCCGAACTCAAGGCGAAAAGGGCCAGTCTCAATCTCCTGTACCCCATCAGGCGCCATGTAACGCAGATGGCACTAAATGAAGCCCACCTTGCTAGACAAATGCATTCGCTTCAAGAAGGAAACACCACGCTTTGCCATCATGTGGAAATTCAAACAACTGTAGCTGCGAGACATGACCTCGAGTCTGATGACGCATTACGTCAATCCAGACTTGAAAGACAAATAGACATACTGAGAGAGGATAACAGCAAACTTCGCATAGAAGTCGAACGGCTACAAGTAGACATTATTACATTCAGAGTCCAAAATGGAAAGCTCAGAGACGAAGCAACCAAACAGAAAACAGAGTCTGAGAAAATTAAAAATGAGCCACCAACCACGTTCCCCTCATACGCAACAATAGCCACTAATAGGCCAGAAACAGAGGAGACAAATTTGAAGAGGCTAAAGTGAAAGAAGCAACAACACTTTTCATTAAATCAACCGATAGTCGAGATTCCAAAGCTGTTCGTCAATCGCTTAACAAATATATTGACCCTAAAAAGGATAAATTTAAAATCACGCACATTAGAACCCCTGCAAGTGCAGTCATAGTAGAAACTGCGTCGTGGGAAGACTGTCAAAAACTCCTGGAGAGTGTCCAAAAGATCCGTGCAATAAAGTACGAAGGACTGTGCAAGCGTAAACCACTCTTAGCTTTGTATCACGTACCTCATACACTCTCATACAAAGAGTTCCTCGACAGATTATATATACTCAACATTATTGAAGACGTCACAGTAGGTCAGTTTCCGATTCAGAACGGGGTCACGAAGCAAGGGTTACAACTATCAGGTTGTCTAAACCTCCCCAGAAATACACAAACTTTTCACACAAAAAGAAAGTGTGTGTATTGAATTTCAGTCTCATCCCATCAAAAACTACACAGTCGTAGCACTCTGTTACAAGTGTTGTGATCTCGGCCACACATCAAAACAGTGCAGTAAGAATACCATTACTTGTGCCAACTGTGGGAAAACAGGACATAAGCGTACAGAGTGTACAAGTCAAGAAAAAGCCATCTGTATCCCGTGCATGAAAAGGAGCAAACAGTAATAAAGAAAAAGGAGGAGCATGTCTGACACAAAAGTTTTTGTACAGACTATGGCGTCTAACTCAAGCCAATGCAGGCAAGAGCACAATACACTGGACAAGCATAAATACAAGTCTCCCTCCACCATCTCACGAAATCATCAGAGAGCCACAGCCTGGTGCAGGCAAATGGGCCTGCTTCCAGACGACTACAATCCAGCAGACGACATCCCATCCTTAGTCAACACACAAGCTCTGCAGAACAGTTACATTAACAACACAACCTTTATCGATAATATGACCTTTTGTGGATCAATAGTATTCACAGTCGCCAAACAACTCATAAACCAGCTACACCACTGGGCAATTTTCCAAACGCCCTACAACTGAGAATTGAGGAACTGGAATTCAACTTGCTACAAGCAGAAACCGAGAGTAACTGTAGCACTGCCACACCATCAGTTGAGCAGTCCCTTAACCGACAGGCTAACAACAATACTAGGACAACAATGTATGACAACTCAGTGCAGAGGATATATTAAGCCCATATCATTTATTTCTGGTGGAGTACTACATCGCAGTGACATTCAGAACCACAACAAGTAGACCAAAAAACCAGACAACACAAAGGAAAATGCAACAAACCCAAATCACATAAAACTTCAAAACAACAACAAGGGTACACGAAGACAAAGAACTTGTAACTACAGAAGTGGATTCCACCGTTCAGGAATCAAGAAAGAGGACACCACCAACAGAATCTACTCCATCACAATATCAAATATCCATGGAACAGCCAGCATCCATTGTCTACAAAGGCAATGACACGGGACGCTCAGCCACAACCGCTACCCAACAACCACCACCATCACCACCACTCCCCCCATCAGAATCCACTGCACCACAGCATCAGGCACCAACAGAATCATCATCATCCTTTGGCTGTAAAGGCGAGGACACCGTACGTGCAAACCTGCACCTACTGGAACTGAGAACACAATAGACATCCTAACGGATATACTATTTGCTTTCCGACTACTAAACAGACAGACAGAATGACTCTTAGGTCAGAATATTTACCCACAGACCCGCGACAAGAAAAAGCCATATGTATCCCGTGCATGAAAAGGGGCAAACAGTGTAATACAGAAAAAGAAGGAGAGTGTCTGACACAAAAGTTTTTGTACGATAGGCTCCTTCAAAGTACAGACTATGGCGTCTAACTCAAGCTAATGAAGGCAAGAGCACAAAACACTGGACAAAGTCTCCCTCCACTATCTCATGAAATTATCAGAGTGCCATAACCTGACACAGGCAGATGGGCCTGCTTCCAGACGACTACAATCCAGCAGACGACACCCCATCCTTAGTCAACACACAAGCTCTGCAGAACAGCTACATTAACATCATAAACTTTATCGATGATATGACCTTTTGTGGATTAATAGAATTCACAGTCGCCAAACAACTCATAAACCAGCTACACCACAGGGCTATCTTCCAAACGCCCTACAACTGAGAATTGAGGAACTGGAATTCAACTTGCTACAAGCAGAAACAGAGAGCAACTGAAGCACTGCCAAACCATCAGTTGAGCAGTGCCACAACCGACAGGCTACCAACAATACTAGGACAACAATGTATGACACCTCGGTGCAGAGCATATATTAAGCACGTATCATTTATTTCTGGTGGAGCACTACATCGCACTGGGAAACAGCCACAGAAATTCAGAACCACAACAGGTAAACCAAAAAACCAGACAACACAAAGGAAAATGCAGAAAACCCAAATCAGATAAAAAGTCACAGTACCATCAATTGCGACTCCAAAACAACAACAAGGGTACACGAAGATAAAGAATCAGTAACCATAAAAGCGGATTCCACCGTTCAAGATTCAAGAAAGAGGACACCACGAACAGAATCTACACCACCACGATAACAAATATCCATGAAACAACCAGCATCCATTGTCTGCAAAGGCAATGACACTGGACGCGCAGCCACAACTGCTACCCCACAACCACCACCATCACCACCACTCCCACCAGCTGAATCCACTGCACCACAGCATCAGGCACCTTCAGAATCATCATCCTCTGGCTGCAAAGGCGAGAACACCGTATGTGCAACTAAAACCATTGCACCTACTGGAACTGAGGACACAATAAACAATAATCTCTTTTTAATAATAAGAAAATGTTTAGTAATGATCACTGAACGAATGACTACAAAAATGTCGACCTTAATTTAAAACTAAGCTGACTAGAGAACAGATACTTTTCAGACCGCTCAACGACTTCTAATTAGACTACTACATTCCAACGGATATACTTTTTTCCTTACCGGCTACTAAACAGACAGACAGAATGACTCATAGGTCAGAAAATTTACCCGGAGACCCGCGACAGCTCGAGGACCTGGTAATTAAAGCTTGTGAGAGACGATCTGAAAAGTACAACCCATTGTGGATATATAGAGATCATGTGTGCGCTCACGGGTGGATGTACTTTGACCTCATACAAATAGGACCAAAATGTTTCACAATTCACGAAACATCCACGATCATAATGCAATTAAATGCGATGCACAGCAGATTGGCTAGTGGAGATATCCCAAGGCTGACATCATTTGCTTGCTGGAACCATACGCACCATCCGGCAAACTAACAAATGTACCATCCAAGGCAATCACCATCATAGGAAGTATAGACTGCAAAGTGGCCACCATACTATTAAACACGAACGTCAATGTAATCAAAATCTCAGAATTCTGTAGCACGCATGTTGTAGCAATAGAGGTGAAATCGGACCAGACACCTGAGTCGGATTGACATTACACTAGCAATATGCACAGGACTATACACGACAAAATTTTAACAAGCGACCACAATGTTACTACCTTAGGAACACTATCCAACAGAAACACCTCACACATGACACCACACAAACACTACATAAATCTGATTGACATAAATTACAAACATTTGTGCAAAACAAAAATATCACTAGTGTATATGGCAGCGTGGACTATAGAGCCCATATACTCACACAAGTAATACTCAAGCACAATTTCCATACCCACATCATCTAGCAAGAAACATGGGCCAGAACCATGGACAGACCAACTGACACGACTAAGACAAGAGATGAGAACGAAGCACAAACTGTATCAAAGATCATGGATCGATCGAGACAGACAAAAACGTCTCGCTGCATACAGACAAGCCAAAGACCTTTACAAACAAACGCTCTTGAAGACTAGGAAAGACTACTGGGAACGTTTTATGGCAACACACACACAATGGCACAACACATCCAGAAGTAATTAAACAACTAGCACCACAAATCATCCCCTTCCTAACCAATTTATTAAATTACTCATTCTTTTGTTAATTTATTTTTATTCAATCTTAAGTGCACCAATTTTTCCGAATATGGGTAGACCTTCTAAACGTGCTGCTCCTATCACACCGCCGTTTAAATGAAAGAAACGAAGTCAGGGAGAAACTCGTATCTCAACACAGGAATTCTACCTCGAGGACAATGTCAAAAGAGACTTGCGATGAGCGGAAGAATAGACTTTCAATTATTTGGCTTTACATAAAAAACGTATTGAACAGGGCATTACTTGACCACAACAACGTTAAGGTAGGTGATTCAAACATCCGCATAGCCTATAGAGGACTCGGCCGAGAATCATCAATTTGCACCTAAGAATTGTCTGTTACTTTGTCATTGATCCCATAATTAGAACATAACCAAACTCTCATCAGACTACCCTTGACTTGTCGTGCACATACTTAATGGAAATTTAAGACTTATGGATTTCTTATGGATGTCGTTGTCACAACTGGACCAAATTGAAATGGGACCACACGGGAAGCACAGCTTTCAGATAAAAAAGAATCATGAAAATCGGGTGACGCAGTCGAAGGTTCTGAGGTAACAAACATAAAATAATAAAAATAAATTACAGTGGAATTTAGAACCTCTTTTTTTTAAGGTCGGTTATAAATAAATTTATGTCATAAAGATAGTTACCCTCTGTCACACAATTAATAGTATTCAGATAACTGTTGATCCAGACCCGCTCTGCAAGAAAGTCACAAACTAGTGTGTATAACTGGATAGGTCAGTGATGACGAAGATTTTAATTCAGCCGTTTCGCGAACTTTAAGACCGACTGGAAAAGAAGGCAGGGCGAGGCTGCGTGGGAGCAGCACGACGCCTGAATGGTTGCGGGCCGCGGCGCAATCCCTAGGCTTTGTTCGCGGCCACAATGCGCACGCCGCACCTCTCCTCTGCCTGCTATCCAATTTCTGCGTTCCCTTTCCTGCGTCCGAGCTCATACAACTCCACATGGGGGCTCACTGCAGGACTGTTAAGACTATCTATTGTGTGAACACATATGTTGCACAGCGCTAGGTAACACATCTGTATCTACGTATTTGCCCTGCAAATCATACTTAGGTGCTGCCAGAGGAGTAATGGAACCAATTAAAATATTTTTCAGGCTGCAGCCTGAAAACTCTGCTGTGGCAGAACATTGTGTAACTGAGGGACACAAGAAGGAATTTGGCGATACCCTCATAATTGCTAACATCTCCGGTTTTTGGGACAGTGACTACAAAGAAGCAATTGAAATTAGATTGGCGGACAATCTGATTAACCGAGACGAGGGTTTCCCTCTGAGCAGATCGTGGAAACCGCTTTCAAAAAACATCAAATTGCAACGTTCTGTAACGACGCCAGCGCCAGTGTTTGATCAACCATAATCGATATATCGTTACACCGATGTTCCACTAGGGGCGGCGCACTAGTACACGTCACGTACGTAGCAACCTTGGAAGACGGCGCATGCGCGCGACGCCTATATAGGACGGTGAATACGGCACTACCCTCAGTACTCGGCGGGACTCAGCAGCAGCAGCAGCAGCAGCAGCGTTCTTGAGGATGGCGGACAGTTGGATCGCCGAAATATCGGACCAGTTTGTTCTTAGTATCCGGCAGCATACCCGGAAAGAATATCAAGATGATGGCATCCTCTCAAGTAAAATATTGAAGGATTACTGAAGGAAGTTGAAGCCGAACTAAAGGCGAAAAGGGCCATGCTCAATCTCTTATCAGGCGCCATGTAACGCAGATGGCACTAAATGAAGCCCATCTTGCTGGACAAATGCATTCACTTCAAGAAGAAACCACCGCGCTTCACCATCAGGTGGAAATTCAAATAATTGCAGCTGCGAGACATGACCTCGAGTCTGATGACGCATTACGTCGATCCAGACTTGAGGGACAAATAGAGCAGAGTCTGAGAAAATTAGAAATGAGCCACCAACCACGTTCCCCTCATACGCAACAATAGCCACTAGTAGGCCAGATACAGAGGAGACCAATAAATTTGAACAGGCTAAAGCGAAACAGGCAACAACACTTTTCATTAAATCGACCGATAATCGAGACTCCAAAGCTGTTCGTCAATCGCTTACCAAATATATTGACCCTAAAAATGACAAACTTAAAATCATGCACATCACGCAGTCATAGTAGAAACTGCGTCGTGGGAAGACTGTCAAAAACTCCTGGAGAGTGCCAAAAAGATCCCTGCAATAAAGTACGAAGGACTGTGCAAGCGTAAACCACTCTTCGCTTTCTATCACGTAACTCATACACTCTCAAACAAGGAGTTCCTTGACAGTTTATATGAACTCAACATTATCGAATACGTCACGATAGAAAACTTCGAACAGAGGGTCAGGTACCTATTCAGAACGGGGTCACGAGGCGAGGGTTACAACTATCAGGTTTTCGAAGCCTCCCCAGAAATACACAAACTTTTCACACAAAAAGAAAGTGTGTATTGAATTTCAGTCTCTTGCCATCAAAAACTACACAGTCGTAGCACGCTGTTACAAGTGTTGTGATCTCGGCCACACATCAAAACAGTGCAGAGAGAATACCATTACTTGTGGAAACAGGACATAAGCGTACAGAGTGTACAAGTCAAGAAAAAGCCTTCTATATTCCGTGCATGAAAAGGGGCAAACAGTGTAATAAAGAAAAAGGATGAGAGTGTCTGACACAAAAGTTTTTGTACGATATGCTCATTGAAAGTACAGACTATGGCGCCTAACTCAAGCCAATGCAGGCAAGAGCACAATACTCTGGACAAGCATAAATACAAGTCTCCCTCCACTATCTCACGAAATCATCAGAGAGCCACAGCCTTCCAGACAGATGAGCCTACTTCCAGACGACTACAGTCCAGCAGATGACATCCCATCCTCAGTCAACACACAAGCTCTGCAGAATAGTTACATTAACACCTCAAACTTTATTGATGATATCACCTTTTGTGGATTAATGGAATTCACAGTCGCCAAACAACTCATAAACCAGCTACACCACTGGGCAATCTTCCAAAACGGCCTGCAACTGAGAATTGAGGAACTGGAATTCAACTTGCAGAGAGTTACTGCAGTACTGCCACACCATCAGTTGAGTTGTGCCCCAACCGACAGGCTAACAACAATACTAGGACAACAATGTATGACAACTCGGTGCAGAGGATATATTAAGCCCGTATCAGTTATTTCTGGTGGAGAACTATAATGCAATGAGAAACAGGCCACATACATTCAGAACCACAAAAAGGAAACAAGAAACTAGACAACACAAAGGAAAATGCAACAAACCCAAATCAGATAAAACCTAACAGAACCATCAAATGTGACTCCAAAACAACAACGAGGGTACACGAAGATAATGATTCAGTAACCACAGAAGTGGATTCCACCGTTCAAGAATCAAGAAAGAGGACACCACCAACAGAATCTACTCCACCACGGTATCAAGTATCCATGGAACAACCAGCATGCGTTGTCTGCAAAGGCAATGACACTGCACGCACAGCCACAACAGCTACCCCACAGCCATCACCAACACCACCACTCCCAACAGCTGAATCCACTGCACCACAGCATCAGGCACCTACAGAATCATCATCATGCTCTGGCTGCAAAGGCGAGAACACAGTAAATGCAACTAAAACCCTTGCATCCACTGGAACTAAGAACACAGTAGACAATAAGCTCTTTATTAATAAGAATATGTTTAGTAATGACCACTGGACGAATGAGTACAATAATGTCGACCTTAATTTAAAACTTAGCAGATTAGAGAACAGAGACAATTTTCAGACCGCTCAACGACTTCTAATTAGACCGATATACTATTTGCTTTCCGACTACTAAACAGACAGACAGAATGACTCTTAGGTCATAAAATCAACCCACAGACCAGCGACAACTCGAGGACCTGGTAATTAAAGCTTGTGAGAGACGATCTGAAAAGTACAACCCAATGGGGGTATACAGAGATCATGTGCACGCTCACGGAAGGACGTACTTTGACCACATACAAATAGGACCGAAATGTTTCACATTCATCAAACATCCACGATCATAATGCAATTAAATGCGATGCACAACAGATTGGCTAGTGCAGAAATCCCAAGGGTAGCGCAAGCACTGTAGGTTGACATCATTTGCTTGCAGGAACCATACACACCATCCGGCAAACTAACAAATGTTCTATCCAAGGCAATCACCATCACAGGAAGTACGGACTTCAAACCATACTATTAAACACAAACATCAACGTAATCGGAATCTCACAATTCTCTAGCACGCATGTTGTAGCAATAGAGGCGAAATGCGGTCCAGACACCTGGGTGATTGCCACAATTTAAGCACAGTTCAACCACGGCATTGAAACATATGCAGATGTTATCAAAGACCTCGCAGACTACCAAAGACACATCAGACTAATCATATGTGCAGACATTAACGCACAATCCTCCCTATGGCACTCGGATAGGACAGACGACAAAGGCAGATACATGATCAGTGTAATTAAAGAGGCTGGTCTATATGTAGTTAATTCAGAGTGACTACCGACGTACTGTGGATGTGACGGATCAGAGAGTGGGATTGAAATTACACTAGCAAACAATATATCACTTGCACACATTGTGGACTGGACTGTGTACGACAAACTTTTAACAAGCGACCCCAATGTTATTACCTTCAGAACACTATCCAACAGGAACACCTCACACACGACACCGCACAAACACTACGTTCTTCATAAATCTGATTGGCATAAATTACAAACATTTGTACAAAACAAAATATCACTAGTATACATGGCAGCGTGGACTATAGAGCCCATGTACTCACACAAATAATACTACAAGCACAAACAATTTCCATACCCACATCATCTAACGAGAAACATGGACCAGAACCATGGACAGATGAATGGACACGGCTAAGACAAGATATGAGAAGGAAGCGTAAACTGTATCAAAGATCATGGATCGATCGAGACAGACAAATACGACTCGCTGCATACAGACAAGCCAAAGACCTTTACAAACAAACACCCTTGAAGACTAGGAAATACTACTGGGAACTTTTTATGGCAACACACACACAACGGCACATATTGGGGAACCATACAAGATACTAATGCAAAAAGTAAAGACACCATTAGTTCTAGGTACGCTACGGCAGAATGACGGCACAATGACTAAAGGATGCTGTAGCACAACACCTGCTGGTAAAACTCCCTGAAGATGTCACTGACACTCAGAGACAATGCTCAGAGAACTGGAAGTGCCCCACACACTCTACAACAGTTTTATCGACTACTGCAAGGATAGAGTGGTAGAATGGCGAATGGGCAATCGGAAGGTGGTCAGACGAATCACCAAGGGAAGCAAACGAGGATCCATCTGTGGGCCCATCTTCTGCAACATTACTATTGAACCTATTCTAAACCTAATTGACGAGGATAATGAGACAGATGAAGTCTGCGCTAAAACCTTCGTTCAAATCTATGTCAATGATATAGGTATGTAATTCAGTCGATTACTCCTATTGCCTTTTCTGAATATCAGTGTGACCTGTGCAGTTTACCAGTCTTTGTGTACAATAATCGGTATACGATATGGACCAGAAGACATATATTTGCTAAACGATTTGAGTTACTTCACTAATCTGAGGCCATATAACTCCGTTGCTCATCTTGGCAGCAGTTTTAATTCGAAATCTGACATATTGATTTCGTCTTCTTTATGAATGAATTACGGCGAACTGTGTTTAGTGCCTCTGCTTTAGCAGCACAGTCATCGAAGGCGTCACCAGTACTATCAAGTAGTAAAGGTAGTGTTTGTGTCTTGCCCCTAGAATATTTTACATATGACTAGAATCTCTTTGATTAACGTTTGTTGATAATTTGCTAATTTGGGTGTGACGGGAAGCGTGATAGGGTACTCCGTGCAGTTGTGGTTACTGCGACCAGGTGGCGTTCTGGTCAGCGAGACTGAGATGCCTAGTAAGTAGGAGACGCGGATTCCATTCCCGGCCTGGCGGACAATCTGATTAACAAGGTTCTTCCTCTGAGCAAATCATGCAACCCGCTTTTAAAAAAACATCAAATTGCAACGATCTGTGACGAAGCCAGCGCCAGTGTTTGATCAACCATAATCGATATATCGTTACACCAATGTCCCACTAAGAGCGGCGCCACTAGTACACGTCCCGTACGTAGCAACCTTGGAAGGCGGCGCATGCGCCGCACCACACACACACGCGCGACGCCTATATAGTACGGAGAATACGACTCTACACTCAGTACTCGACGGGACTCAGCAGCGTTCCTAAGGATGGCGGACAGTTGGATCGCCGAAATATCGGACCAGTCTGTTCTTAGTACCCGGCAGCATACCCGAAAGGACTATAAAGATGATGGCATCCTCTCGGGTAAAATATTCCGGAGGCGAAATAGTCCCCCACTCGGATCTCCGGCCGTTGATTACTTAGGAGCGGAGCGGAAAGTGGATTGTTAGTTTCCTTTATCAGTTAGGGAGGATAGAATATTTAAAAAAGGAAATGGATTGGTTGAAATTAGACATGGTAGGGGCTAGTGAAGTTCTGTGGAAACAGGAACAGGATTTCTGGTCTGGTGAGTACAGGATTACAAAAACAAAACCAGTTGGGGGTAATACAGGAGTAGGTCTAATAATGAATAACAAAATAGGAATGCAGGTATACAGATGAGGCAGCAGCAGCAGCGTGCCAAGTCAACACCAGCGCTGCGGCAGCGGCCACCAGCTGATAGCCGCCAGATGACTCAGCGGGCGCAGCACCACTGAGTGCCGGCAACTGTCACAGGTATATCCTCACGGTTCTTCGACAGAGGCTTAGCGCTCTGCTGCGGAACGACGGTGAAGTTGTTTGACATAATGAACTCACATGGAGGTGGGTGACACGCAACAGAGTCGGGAGATTAATAATAAACTGTCAGAGTTTGAAGAATTACTGAAGGAGGTTGAAGCCGAACTCAAGGCGAAAAGGGCCAGTCTCAATGTCCTGTACCCCATCAGGCTTCATGTAACGCAGATGGCACTAAATGAAGCCAACCTTTCTGGACAAATGAATTCGCTTCAAGAAGAAAACACCACGCTTCGCTATCAGGTGGAAATTCAAACAATTGTAGCTGCGAGACATGACCTCGAGTCTGATGACGCATTATGTCAACCCAGACTTGAGAGACAAACAGACATCCTGAGAGAGGATAAAAGTAAACTTCGCACAGAAGTCGAACAGCTACAAGTGGACATTATTACATTGAGAGTCCAAAATGAAAATCTCAGAGAAGAAGCAGCCGAATAGAAAGCAGAGTCTGAGAAAATTAGAAATGAGCCACCAACCACGTTCCCCTCATACGCAACAATAGCCACTAGTAGGCCAGAAACAGAGGAGACAAATAAATTTGAAGAGGCTAAAGTGCAACAGGCAACAACACTTTTCATTAAATCAACCGATAATCGAGACTCCAAAGCTGTTCGTTAATCGCTTACCAAATATATTGACCCTAAAAAGGATAAATTTAAAATCACGCACATTAGAACCACTGAAAGTGCAGTCATAGTAGAAACTGCGTCGTGGGAAGACTGTCAAAAACTCCTGGAGAGTGCCAAAAAGATCCTTGCAATAAAGCGTGAAGGACCTAGCAAAAGTGAACCACTCTTCGCTTTCTACCACGTACCTCATACACTCTGAGACAAAGAGTTCCTTGACACTTTATATGTACTCAACATTATCGAAGACGTCATGAAAGACAACTTTGAACAGGAGGTCAGGATCCGATTCAGAACCGGGCCACGAGGCAAGGGCAACAACCATCAGGTTAACGAAGCCTCCCTACAAATACACAAACTTTTGACACAAAACGGAAGAGTGTATATTGAATTTCAGTCTCTTGCCATCAAAAACTACACAGTCGTAGCACGCTGTTACAAGTGTTGTGATCTCGGCCACACATGAAAACAGTGCAGTGAGAATACTTTTACTTGTGCCAACTGTGGGAAAACAGGACATAAGCGTACAGAGTGTACAAGTCAAGAAAAAGCCATCTGTATCCCTTACATGAAAAGGGGCAAACAGTGTAATAAAGAAAAAGGAGGAGAGTGTCTCCCACAACAGTTTTTGTACGATAGGCTCATTGAAAGTACAGACTATGGCGTCTAACTCAAGCCAATGCAGGGCAAGAGCACAATACACTGGACAAGCATAAATACAAGTCTCCCTCCACCATCTCACGAAATCATCAGAGAGCCACAGCCTAGTGCAGGCAAATGGGCCTGCTTCCAGACGACTACAATCCAGCAGACGACATCCCATCGTTAGTCAACACACAAGCTCTGCAGAACAGTTACATTAACAACATAAACTTTATCGATAATATGATATCTAGGTATGTAATTCAATGGATTACTCCTATTGCCTTTCCGAATATCAGTGTGACCTGTGCAGTTTACCAGTCTGAGTATAATAATCGGTATACGATATGGACCAGAAGACATATTTGTTAAACGATTTGAGTTACTTCACTAATCCGAGGACATATACCTCCGTTGCTCACCTTGGCAGCTGTTTTTTTTTTTCGAAATCTGATATGTTGGTTTTGTCTTCTTTGATGAATGAATTACGGTGACCTGTGTTTAGTGTCTCTGCTATAGCAGCACCGTCAACGAAGGCATCACCAGTGCTGTCACGTAGTAAAGGTAGTGTTTGTGTATGCCCCTAGAATACTTTACATATGACTATAATCTCCTTGATTAACGTGCGTTTATAATTTGCTAATTTGGGTGTGACGTGAAGTTTGCTAGGGTAATACGTGCAGTGGTCGTTACTACAGGTGGCGTTCTGGTCAGCAAGACTGAGATCACTAGTAAGTAGGAGACGCAGATTCGATTCCCGGCCTGGCACAATCAGTCAACGTTCCTCATAGATTTAATGCAATGGCCATTGCCAGCTAATGTCTACCAATTACAATTGATGATGAAAACATCCAGACGAATTCAAGGTCGCAGCAGCGCTGTACCTGCACCAACACTGACTCCATGAGGGTCCCGTTATGTCAAGAGAACAGACCTGCCCGCAGCTACAACTGAAGAGCGGCAGTAGGTAAATTGTTGAAACATTATTAATTTTACACGACAGCACCCAAATCTGAACCGGTGACCCCAACAAACAGTTTTCATGTTCAAAGAGAAGATATCCAATGCGTCGAGAAAACATACATGAGATATTCAAAGACTTCGTTCACAAGAGCGACTATAGAAAGATTTTTTTCAGACATTTGGTTATCACATTCAGAGACAACAGAGACAGCATTACCCGATCAGACACGCAACCATTTTCCCGTCATTTTGCAATGAAGCGGATTGATAAACAAAAATTTTAACATACAAAAACCGACTTAAAAACTATTCAAAAATAAATTAGTATGCACTAAAAAATAAGAAAGAGAACTTGCGTATTCTTGTACAAGGTAAAAATCAACTTTTTCTACTCATCAATATGCAGGTACGATCTATGTGTTTACCACGCAAGAAAAAAATTCAAATGTCTGTAAATCTATCGGACCAAACTGCGTGGTCATCAGTCCGTAGCTTACAAACTACTTAAACCTAGGTAAACTAACCTACGGACAAACACACACACACACACACACACACACACACACACACACACACACACCCATGTCCCAGGGAGGACTCGAACCTCCACGGCGAGCATCCGTGCGTTCCGTAGCGAGGCGACTTAGACCGCTCGGCTACACTACCGCGGCCATTAATTGTAATTAGATTATATTATAGTTATAAATTGATTGATTTTTAAGTAGTCTAATATTTTTCATTTCCTTTTACTTAGGAGAACTATAAAAAATATTCTGATCATTGTTTGTTATTCATAGGTATGTGTTGAGTTAGATTTAAAGTGGGTAGCCGCGGTGGAGTAGCCGAGCAGTCTAAGGCGCCTCGCTGCGGAGTGCGCGGTTGCTCGCAGTCGGAGGTTCGAGTCCTCCCTGGGGCATGGGTGTGTGTGTTGTCCTTAGGTTAGTCTACCTAAGTTTAAGTAGTTTGTAAGCTACAGACTGATGGCCACGCAGTTTGGTGCGATAGATTTAGAAACATTTGAACATTTAATTTAAAGTGGGTAGGTACCTACCTATTTTCTTTCGTGGTAAACACACAGATCGAAACTAAATATCAATGAGTAGAAAAAGTAAGGTGATTAATAAGTTCTAGACGAATAATCAATTCTATTTTTCACTTTTTAGTGCATATTAATTTGTTTTGGAATTTTTTAAATCGGTATGTTTTGTTAGTTGTTTTTTTTTTTTACTCAATCTCAAGTGCACCAAATTTTCCGAATATGGGTAGACCTAATAAACGTGCTGCTCATATCAGATCGCCGTTTAAATGAAACAAACGAAGTCAGTGAGAAACTGCGTTGTGGGAAGACTGGGAAAAACACCTCGAGAGTGCCACGAAGATCCCTGAAATCAAGTGTGACGGACCGCGCAAGATTAAACCACACTTCGCTTTCTATCACGTACTTCATACACTCTCAGAGAAAGAGTTCCTTGACAGTTTATATGTACTCTATATCATCGAAGACGTCACGAAAGAAAACTATGAACAGGAGGCCAGGATCCGATTTAGAATGGGGCCACGAGGCAAGGGTTACGACCATCAGGTTATCGAAGCCTCCCCAGAAATACACAAACGTTTCACACAAAAAGAAAGAGTGTGTATTGAATTTCAGTCTCATCCCATCAAAAATTACACAGTCGTAGCACGCTGTTACAAGTGTTGTGATCTCGGCCGCACATCAAAACAGTGCAGTGAGAATACCATTACTTGTGGAAACAGGACATAAGCGTACAGAGTGTACAAGTCAAGAAAAAGCCATATGTATCCCGCGCATGACAAG
This sequence comes from Locusta migratoria, assembly GCA_026315105.1. Lineage (NCBI taxonomy): Eukaryota > Metazoa > Arthropoda > Insecta > Orthoptera > Acrididae > Locusta > Locusta migratoria. The sequence goes on along the minus strand of CM048755.1, from coordinate 475,548,124 downwards.
GGGCAAACAGTGTAATACAGAAAAAGGAGTAGAGTGTCTGACACAAAAGTTTTTGTACTATAGGCTCATTGAAAGTACAGACTATGGCGTCTGACTCATGCCAATGCACGCAAGAGAACAATACACTGGACAAGCATAAATACAAGTCTCCCTCCACCATCTCACGAAATCATCAGTGAGCCATGCATGACGCAGGCAGATGAGGCTGCTTCCAGACGACTACAATCCAGCAGACGACATCCCATCCTCAGTCAACACACAAGTTCTGCAGAACAGTTACATTAACACCACAAACTTTATCGATGATATGACCTTTTGTGGATCAATAGAATTCACAGTCGCCAAACAACTCAAACGAGCTACAGCACTGGGCAATCTTCCAGACGCCCGACAACTGATAATTGAGGGACTGGAATTCAACTTGCTACAAGCAGAAACAGAGTAACTGCAGCACTGCCACACCATCAGTTGACTTATGCCCCAAACCGACAGGCTAACAACAATACTAGGACCACAATGTATGACAACGTATGTGCAAGTAAAACCATTGCACCTACTGGAACTGAGGACACAATAAACAATAAGGTCTTTTTAATAATAAGAAAATGTTTAGTAATGATCACTGAACGAATGACAACATTAATGTCGACCTTAATTTAAAACTAAGCAGACTAGAGAACAGAGACACTTTTCAGACCGCTGAACGACTTCTAATTAGACTACTATATTCCAACGGATATACTTTTTTCTTTTCGACTACTAAACAGACAGACAGAATGACTCTTAGGTCAGAAAATTTTCCACAGACCCACGACAGCTCGAGGACCTGGTAATTAAAGCTTGTGAGAGACGATCTGAAAAGTACAACCCATTGTGGGTATACAGAGATCATGTGTGCGCTCACGGGTGGATGTACTTTGACCTCATACAAATAGGACCAAAATGTTTCACAATTCATCAAACATCCACGATCATAATGCAATTAAATGCGATGCACAGCAGATTGGCTAGTGGAGAAATCCCAAGAGTAGCGCAAGACCTGCAGGTTGACATTTGCTTGCAGGAACCAAACGCACCATCCGGCAAACTAACAAATGTACCATCCAAGGCAATCACCATCACAGGAAGAATGGACTGCAAAGTGGCCACCATTCTATTAAACACAAACATCAATGTAATCAAAATATCAGAATTCTGTAGCACGCATGGTGTAGCAATAGTGGTGAAATACGGACCAGACACCTGAGTCGGATTGACATTACACTAGCAAATAATAAATCACTTGCTCACAATATCGACAGGACTATACACGACAAATTTTAACAAGTGACCACAATGTTACTAGCTTCGGAACACTATCCAACAGAAACACCTCACATACGACACCACACAAACACTACATTCTTATAAATCTGATTGACATAAATTACAAACATTTGTGCAAAACAAAAATATCACTAGTATACATGACAGCGTGGACTATACAGCCCATATACTCACACAAATAATACAACAAGCACTATCAGTTTCCATACCCACATCATCTAACGGGAAACATGGACCAGAACCATGGACCAGAACCATGGACAGATGAATGGACACGGCTAAGACAAGATATGAGAAGGAAGCGTAAACTGTATCAAAGATCATGGATCGATCGAGACAGACAAATACGTCTGGCTGCATACAGACCAGCCAAAGACCTTTACAAACAAACGCTCTTGAAGACTAGGAAAGACTACTGGGAACGTTTTATGGCAACACACACACACACACAACGGCACAACACATCCAGAAGTAATTAAACAACTAGCACCACAAATCATCCCCTTCCTAAGCAATTTAGTAAATGACTCATTCTTTTGTTAATTTATTTTTATTCAATCTTAAGTGCACCAATTTTTCCGAATATGGGTAGACCTACTAAACGTGCTGCTCCTATCAGACCGCCGTTTAAATGAAACAAACGAAGTCAGGAAGAAACGCGTATCTCAACAGAGGAATCTACCTCGAGGACAATTTCAAAAGAGACTTGTGATGAGCGCAAGAATAGACTATCAATTATGCAGCTTTACACGAAAAAAGTTTTGAACTGGGCATTACTTGACCATAACGACGTTAAGGTAGGTAACTCAAACATCCGGATAGCCTATAGAAGACTCGGCCGAGTATCGTTAATTTGCACCTAAGAATTGTCTGTTACTCTCATCAAACTACCCTTGAAGTATATCCTTTCCAATAACAAAAGAACCATCGAAATCGGTTGACGTGATATTGTTATTTGTCAATTTGTCGTGCACATACTTAATGCAAATTTAAGACTTATATGGATGTCATTGTCACAACTGTACCAAATTGAAATAGGACCACACGAGAAGCACAGATTTCAAATAAAAAAAGAATCATCAAAATCGGTTCACACAGTCGAAGATTCTGAGATAACAAACATAAAAAAATATATAAAAGAAAATAAAAAATAAAAAAAAATTATAGTCGAATTTAGAACCACCACCTTTTTTTGAAGTCGGTTAAAAATAAATATGAGGCGCGTCCAGAAAGTAAGTTCCGTTTCATTTTATCTCCGCTGCAGCGCTGCGATTGCAGTTCCGCACATGCGCTGTAGACGATGTGTAACAAGGAGTAGAATGTGCGCCATTTGGAGATCGCTGTCAGTTACGTACGCTTTGTTGTGCTTGTTTCAGGGCCGGCGCAAGGCACGTGCGAAACGTGCGGCCGGACGGGACGGCACTTTCCGGGGGGGGGGGGGGGGGGCGGCAAATCTGCCGACACCCCCCCTTTTTTTCTGTAGTTCAAACTCAACATTCATTCCCAAGAGGGGGCTCGAAACCAAACCTCGGAAGCGGCGGCTTCAAGAACCGTGGCTAGAAGCTTCGACTACCTGCCGGCCGCCCCTGTTGAACGAGGGGAGGGGGGAGGGCTGATTTCTTGCTCGCCACTGTGGCAGCGCCGTCGTGTTTACTTCAGTCTGTCGCACACGCCCGGCCAGTATTCTCATGAGTGGAGCGCTGCCAGCGTGCTACTCACAACTAATTTTGCAGGAGACGAAATCTAAATTGGAAATTCGAATGTAATGTTCGATACTGCGGTTACGTGTTAAGCCTGAAGCAATTTTGCTGAATCCCTTCAATGGCAATTTAGTGTTTTATTCTTCCCGCGCTATGGAAAGAAATTGTTGAACATTACTAGTCAAACATGTTCAACACCTACAATTACTAGAAGTATTCTGAATGGGTAAATACTCTGTAATTACAAGGGGTAAAGACATTGATGGTAAGCCTGGCATAAGTTGGGTGTCGACGTATTTTTGAAAATGTTTGCTATCCGTTTCTGAGTGATAGTCGGACGTATTGGTTTTTGAGCCCTGAAACACCTGTCTCCGCCTGCATGAACACAATTAAACTCTGACCAGCACTTTTGTGTGACAATACTACTCACACACTATCACTTTGCCAACATTTATTTAGCTACTGTATAATGCGTGTGAATCCATGTTTTGTCGAAGTCAACTACTGGTCGCTTTGATTCTGATGAAAACCTGAGAAAGTATGGTCTTTTAGCAACAATGCCTTCTCGTCCAGGCGAAACAAAACGTTAATTTTGACACCTTGTATAACGAAAATCCATAGACAGAACATTGCTTCTAAGGGTTTCCTCGCTAGCTTTGAAGCCCATTTCTGTTTGAAAAAAGTTGTGCCGTTTTCGCAAAGTTCGTATCTACATCTACATGGGATACTCTGCAAATCACATTTAAGTGCCTGGCAGAGGGTTCATTGAACCACCGTTATACTACTTTATCTCCCATTCCATTCTCGAATAGCGCGCGGGAAGAATGAACACCTGAATCTCTCCGTTCGGGCTCTGATTTCTCGTATTTTATTCTGATGATCATGTCTACCTATGTAAGTGGGTGTCAACAATATACTTTCGCATTCGGAGGAGAATGTTGGCGATTGGAGTTTCGCAAGTAGCCCACGCCGCAGAGATAAGCGCCGTTGTTGTAAAGATTCCCATCCCAGATCCTGTATCATTTCCGTAACGCTGTCTCCCCTGTATCGTGACAATACGAAACGAGCTGCCCTTCTTTGGACTCTTTCGATGTCTTCCGTCAAACCCACCTGATAAGGATCCCACACTGGGCAGCAATACTCCAAATAAGGACGGACAAGCGTAGTGTATGCAGTCTCTTTTGTAGTTCTGTCGCATCTTTTAAGGGTTCTGCCAATAAAACGCAGTCTCTGGTTCGCCTTTCCAACGACATTATCTACGTGTTCTTTCCAATTTAAGTCTTAAGTAATAGTAATTCCTAGGTATTTTGTGGAGTTTACGGCCTTCAAATTTGATTGATTTATCATGTAAACAAAGGTTAATTTCTTTTCGTACTCATGTGGACGACTTCACACCTCTCATTATTTAAAGTCAATTGCCAATTCTTACACCATACAGATATCTTATTCAAACCGTTCTGCAGTTGGGTTTGATCTTCAGATGATTTTACTAGACGGTAAATGACGGCGTCATCTGCAAACAACCTAAGAGAGCTACTTAGATTTTCCCCTAAATCGTTTATGTAAATAAGGAACAGCAGAGCACCAATAACACTACCCTGTGGAACGCCCGTTATCACCTCGGTTTTAGTCGATGCCTTATCATCGATTACTACGAACAGTGTCCTCTCTGAGAGGAAATTCCCTATCCAGTCGCAAATTTGGGGCGATATACCGTAACCACGCAATTTGATTAAAAGCCATTTGTGAGGTACGGTGTCAAAAGCCTTCTGGAAATCAAGGAATACGGAATCAATTTGTGAACCCTTGTCGATAGCACACATCACGTCGTGTGAGTAAAGAGCTAGTTTTGTTTCGCATGTACGATATTTTCTAACTCCATGTTGACCTTGGTCGAATAGATCATTCTGTTTGAGATAATTCATAATATTTGATTACAGGACATGTTCCAAAACCCTGCTGCAAATTGAAGTCAATGAAATAGGCCTGTAGTTTAATGGGTTACTCCTACTGCCTTTCTTGAATATAGGTGTCCAACTTTCCAATCTTTTTGTACAGATCCTTCTTTGAGAGAGCAGTTATATATGGCTGTTAAGTAAGGAGCTATCGCTTCAGCATAATCAGATAGAAATCTAATGGGTATACAATCCGGACCGGAAGACTTGTTCTTGTTAAGTGATTTTTGTTGCTTCACTACTCCGATCATAATTTTGGGAAGATGTACTTCACCTGTAAAGGAGACCGCGTATAAAACGCTTGTACGACCACGTCTTGAGTACTGCTCAAGTATTTGGGACCCGCAGCAGATCGGTTTGAAGGAAGACAGAGGCGGTTCAGAGGCGAGCAGCTAAATTTGTTACCGGTAGGTTCGACCAATGCGCGAGTGTCACGGAAATGCTCCGGCAACTCAATTGGGGATCGCTGGAAGAAAGACGGCGTTCTTTTCGTGAATTTCTGTTACGTAAATTTAGAGGGCCGGAATTTGAAGCTGAGTGTAGTACGATCTTGCTGCCGTCTACTTACATTTCGCGTAAAGATCACAAAGACAAGATAAGACAAATTAGGGCTCGTACGGAGGAATATAGGCATTCTTTTTTTCCTCGTTCTATTTGGGAGTGGAATAGGAAAGGAAATGCCTAGTAGTGGTACAGTGTACCCTCCGCCACGCACCTTACGGTGAATTGCGGAGTATGTATGTAGATGTAGATGTACTTCTACGTTACTCATTACGGCCTCTGTTCGTAATTTGATATCTGGGATATTAATTTCGTCTTCTTTGGTGAATGAGTTTCCAAAAGGTATGTTTAGTAACTCTGTTTTAGTAGCGCTGTCATCGGCAGGATCGCCAACACTATCACGTAGTGAGGGTTTTGTTTGTGTTTTTCCCCTAGTATATTTAACATATGATTAAAATCTCTTAGGATTTTCAGTCAAATTTCGAGAAAGAGTTTTGTTGTGATAAGTATTGTAGGCATCCCGCATTGAGATCATCGCTGAATTTCGAGCTTCTTTGTAGGATCGCCAATCCTGGGGATTTTGTGTTCGTTTAAATTTAGTATGCCTTTTCCGTTGCTTTGGCAATAGTGTCCTGACCTGTTTTGTGTACCAAGGAGGATCACCTCCTTCTTTTATTAATTTATTTGGTTTAAAACTGTCAATTGCTGTCGATACCACTTCTTTGAATTTGAGCCACATCCGGTCTACACCTACATTTAGTGTTAGAAACGAGTGGAAGCTATCTTTCAAGAAGCAATGTATTTTATTTCTATCTGCTTTCTTTCTATTGTTCGTAATGCTATAAAAATTACTGCCTGATAATACATTTATCCATAGCATCGGTCACATACTTATTGTGAGCTTCTTGCTTCATCTTCTTGGGCGCTAGTTTAACCGTAGGCTCGTCACGTGACCTAGTTCCTGGCACTGCCGCGTCACAATAGGTATTGTTGCGTTCTCTACAACGACAATTAAAAAAGTCGTTTATCAAAGCAAGACTTATTAGTCTTCAGGGAGTTATTGCGATAGTTATATGAATAAAATTCTTGAATACCCCTCTCTAGATCGCTTATATTTTCTAAAACATTACCGGTTTCGGGACAGCTGCCCATCTTCAGATCAAAATTTTGAAGTTACAGAGTAACCTGTCCTGTAATGAACGAATGTTCACAGTCGTTACTGTGAACATTCGTTCATTACAGGACAGGTTACTCTTTAACTTCAAAATTTTGATCTGAAGATGGGCAGCTGTCCCGAAACCGGTAATGTTTTAGAAAATATAAGCGATCTGGAGACGGATATTCAAGAATTTTATTTTAAAAAATCGTTTCGATAGTTGCCCGAGAGAGTCAACATTGGTCAGAAGCACTTTCGTTGCGTTTCACAAGAACAGAAGAATTGGTGCGTACGAATTTCTTGCAACTTGGGCTTACCCGTAGGTAAGTGATTTTCATATAACCTACAATTAGTATTGCGAATGCACGTTACTCATAAGTTAGAAGTTTTCTCCTTCAAGAATGCAGAATAGGAAAATTCAATGCTCTTATGATCTGTTACTTAAAAAATTGGCAACTCGGCAAATAAGCACGCGTCACCCCAATAGCTGGAATGAAAATAAAACGTAGAAAAGTGACGTGATACGGCGATGACTAATTTGTTACCCCTTATTCCATAATCAGACACGACAGAACTGACACATGCAAATTACGACAGAAGGCGAGTGTCAGTTCTTTGAAATGAATAACCGCAGTGCAGTGAGATAACATATATTTCGACTAGCATCAGTACCCGTCGATTCCCGAGTATGTATTTATTGCATTATTATGTTAATCCATCTCCTTATTCTTCCTCTCTCGCCGGCCGCGGTGACTGAGGCGCTTCAGTCACGGTCTGCACGGCCACTACGGTCGGGGGTTCGAATCCCCCCTCGGGCACAGATATTTGTGTCGTCCTTAGTCTTAGTTAGTTCACAAGTAGTTTGTAAATGTAGGGACTGATGACCCCGTAGTTAAGTCCCATAGACTATACAAACATTTGAACATTTTTTTCTTCCTCTCTCCATTGTCTTCCGCCCCACTCTTTGGGCGTTTCACCTGTTTTTATTTTCCAGATCTTCATAGATTTCTGGCACAGAGTGGCTATTCTCAATGCTTTGAGGTACGTTTACATCTGTACCGTCGTGCTGAACGTAACGGACTACATGACGGTTTAGATGTAAGCACATCTTGAAACTGGCCACTCAGTGCCCGAAACCTAGGTAGATCTTAAAAGTAAGAAAAAAAGAGAAAAAAAACGGGGGGGGGGGGGGGGGTGGGCGGCAATTTAGCAGCCCGCACGGGGCGGCATTTGGGCTTGCGCCGGCCCTGGCTTGTTTGAAATGTCGGCGTTAATTGAAAACCCCGCCGCCTGTGAAATCAGGTCGGTGATTCGGTTTCTGAATGCGAGGAAAGTGAAACCAAGTGAAATTTATCGGAAAATTTGCAATGTTAACGGTCCAAATGCGATGAGTGATTCGATGGTGATAAGATGGGTCCGACAGTTCAATGGCAGGCGTAGTGATGTGCACGATGAAGAACTAAGTGGGCGTCCACCTTTGGTTACAGAAGAACTGGTTCACGCGATTGATGACAAGATCCAGGAAAACCGTACGTTTACAATTAGTGCTCATCACTTCACCAATGACGACGAGCTGAAAGAAACTGTTTCCAACTGGTTGAAGAGACAGGCGGCAGATTTCTATGAAGAAGGTATACAAAACATGGTGCCACGCTATGACAAATGCCTGCAAAATTTCGGCAGTTATGTGGAAAAGTAGTTTAAGAGTTGTAGAATTTTGTGCAATAAAAATTTCTTCTGTATCTGTGTACAATTTCATTTTATTACCAAACGGAACTTACTTTCTGGACGCGCCTCGTAATTTATTTCATATAGATAGTTACCCCCTGTCACACAATTAATAGTATTCAGATAACTGTTGATGCAGACCCGCTCTGCACGAACATGAATTAATAATAAGAAAAATGGAGACAAGAACAGAAAGAGAAAGAGTCACAAACCAGTGTGTATAACTGGATAGGTCAGTGATGAAGATTTTAATTCAGCCGTTTCGCGAACTTCAAGACCAGCTGGAAAAGAAGGCAGGGCGAGGCAGCAGCATGGCGCCTGAATGGTTGCGGGCCGCGCACCGCAATCCCTAGGCTTTGTTCGCGGCCACAATGCGCACGCCGCACCTCTCCTCTGCCTGCTATCCAATTTCTGCGTTCCCTTTCCTGCGTACGAGCTCATATAACTCCACATGGGGGCTCACTGCAGGACTGTTAAGACTATCTATTGTGTGAACACATATGTTGCACAGCGCTAGGTAACACATCTGTATCTACGTATTTGCCCTGCAAATCATACTTAGGTGCTGCCAGAGGAGTAATGGAACCAATTAAAATATTTTTCAGGCTGCAGCCTGAAAACTCTGCTGTGGCAGAACATTGTTTAACTGAGGGACACAAGATGGAATTTGACGAGACCCTCATAATTGGTAACATGTCCGGTTTTTGGGACAGTGTCTACAAAGAAGCAATTGAAATTAGATTGGTGGACAATCTGATTAACCGAGACAAGGGTTTCCCTCTGAGCAGATCGTCGAACCCGATAATAAAAAAAAACATCAAATTGCAACGTTCTGTGACGAAGCCAGCGCCAGTGTTTGATCAAGCATAATCGATATATCGTTACACCGATGTCCCATTAGGGGCGTCGCCACTAGTACACATCCCGTACGTAGCAACCTTGGAAGGCGGCGCATGCGCCGCACACACGCGCGACGCCTATATAGGACGGAAAATACGGCTCTATCCTCAGTACTCGACGGGACTCAGCAGCAGCAGCGTTGAGGATGGCGGACAGTTGGATCGCCGAAATATCGGACCAGTTTGTTTTTAGTATCCGTCAGCATACCCGGAAGGACCATCAAGAGTTACTATGCCGGGAAAGCCTTAGATGCCACATCAAATACCTCTACGGGTATGAGATAGTGGGTTTGGTACAGAAGTTAGATAAACTTCGAAAGAAGAAGGCGAAGCTGTTGAGTACAATTTTCTTTTTACTGAGATGCAATGACGAAGTTATCATTCCTAATTTTGCTAAATTTGTTCATTTTATTAACAGTAGAAAAGCCAATAGAATTAAAGAGCGCTCCCGTCAAGCTCTGATAAGAGAGCGCATACGTTTCACCTGAAGACAACTAGATATTAAGATTACCTCACATAGTCGGGTCTGGAGGCGCTCTAATCGTTTTATAGTTTTCAAAATGACAAGCCAAGATCGCACATTAACAATTTATTAAATGACGACCGGTTTCGGTGCATTGTGTCACCATCATCTGGTCACATATATGTTATAATCTGGTCATCTTGATAAAAATATTGGGTATAAAATAACATGTGCAACACTGCACTTAGTGCCGCGGTGGAGTAGCCGAGCGGTCCAAAGCGTCTCGCTGCGGAGCGCGCGGTTGCTCGCCATGGAGGTTCGAGTCCTCCCTGGGGCGTGGATGTTTGTGTTTGTCCTTAGGTTAGTTTACAACATAACTAGATATTATTTGTAAAGATTTATATTATTTGCATTTGGATGCGTCATCACAGCTTTCCAGTGATGCGTGGGAGTGGGTCGACACCTCCACTTGGTCACTATCTGACTGGACACATAGGAGCGCCGTTTCCAGACAGTCATCTAAATTTGAACGGCTTCTTTCTCACTCTACATCGTCTGAAAGTGAAGTACGTAGACGTACTGTGATCAATCTTTGCAGTAAAGAGTTGGATGTACCAATGGTGGCAGTGTTAGAGAAGGGACTGAATTTTGCTCCTACCCCAAGAAAGCTTCCTGTCAGAGAATTTATCTGCTGTATGGAAAAAAGCAGTATACAGTCTCCCTGACTATAAAGCGGAAGAAATCAGGCAAAACGTTTCCAACACATTGAGTGGTGCTCGGCCACCAAGGGACAACATCTCTTCTGCGGAGAGGGCAGCTATTCGTTCCCTCAGAAACGACGATGAATTAGTGGCATTACCAGCGGATAAGGGGAACGCAACCGTTGTTTTGAAAAGGGAAGATTACGTCGCTAAAATGAGTTCTTTACTCAACGATCCAGCGTATATAAGATTGCAAAGCGACCCCATAGATAAGATCGAACGCAAGACTCTTTCTCTCTTGAAATCTGGCACGTTACCGGAAGAATTACGCAAGGAGCTTCATCGGGTGCTGCAGTTCCGCCTAGGTTGTACGGTCTCCCAAAGGTGGATAAAGATGGAGTGTCATTACGTCGCATAGTGGGCAAACTGGGTACACCTACATACAACTTGGCAAAGTACTTAACATCGGTACTCAGCCCATTTGTTGGTAAATGTGAACATCACATTTTCAACTCGATGGATTTCATTTCACGACTGAAGTCCTTGCGACTGGACCCGTCAGATTTACTTGTTAGTTTCGACGTAGTTTCACTTTTCACACGGGTCCCTTTGGATGAATCTCTGAGTCTAATCAGCGAAAGGTTGGATGATGAGCTGGGGAAACTCTGTCAACATGTTCTTACGTCCACATACTGCTCATTCAATGGCAACTTTTTTGAACAGAAGGTCGGTGTAGCTATGGGGAGCCCTCTGTCACCCATAGTTGCCAACTTATATATGGAAGACTGAGGACAGGGCCCTGAGAACCTCTGCTTTGCCAACTACGTGTTTTTAGCGTTACGTCGATGACACGTTTCTTATCTGGCCCCACGGACGTGATACGCTTGACCGATTTTTGGACCACTTCAGTTGCCTTCATCCTAATATTAAATTTACTACGGAGATAGAAAGGGATGAGAAGCTCCCATTTCTGGACGTAATGGTTTATAAAAAACATGATGGCACCCTGGGACACACGGTTTATAGAAAACCAACACCTACCGATCGGTATTTGCATGCCAAAATCTGCCATCCACCATTCCAACGCAACGGTGTCCTTAAAATCCTGGTTCGTAGGGCATATGCCATCTCACATGCAGATAGTTTAACACCTGAACTTGAACATCTGAAGACCGTCTTTAAAGAAAATGGTTATTCTGACAAACAAATTCATCAGGCCATGTAGTTTGGACCTTCGCCAGAGGTTCACGAAGGGGAATATAAAGCGGTGGCGTTCATTCCATATGCTGGGGGCGTCTCTTTCAAAGTTGGAAGACTTAAAAAAAAACTTTAATAGCAAGAGTGTTTTTCGCCCTCCCAGCAAAATTAGGGTACTGCTTGGTTCTGTAAAAGATAACCTAGATCTTAGGAAGCCGGGTGTTTATAGGATACCTTGCCAATGCGGCAAGCCGTACATCGGCCGATCTGTCCGCACTGTCAAAGATAGATGCGTGGAACATTGTCGCCATATGTGACTGCTGCAGCCTGAAAAATCTGCTGTGGCAGATTATTGTGTAACTGAGGGACACAAGATGGAATTTGACGAGACCCTCATAATTGCTAACATCTCCGTTTTTGGGGACAGTGTCTACAAAGAAGCAATTGAAATTAGAATGGCGGACAATCTGATTAACCGAGACAAGGGTTTTTCTCTGAGCAGATCGTGGAACCCACTTTTAAAAAACATCAAATTGTAACGTCTGTGACGAAGCCAGCGCCAGTGTTTGATCAAGCATAATCGATATATCGTTACACCGATGTCCCACTAGGGCCGGCGCCACTAGTACACGTCCCGTACGTAGAAATCTTGGAAGGCGGCACAAGCCGAGACTGAAGAGCATCTCTGAGATTGAAGAATTACCCAATGACGTTGACGCCGAACTAAAATTGAAAAGGGACAGTTTCAGTCTCCTGTACCCCATCAGGCGCCATGTAACGCAGATGCCACTAAATGAAGCCCACCTTGCTGGTCAAATGCATTCCCTTCAAGAAGAAAACACCACGCTTCACCATCAGATGGAAATTAAAACAATTGCAGCTGTGAGACATGACCTCTAGTCTGATGACGCATTACTTCAATCCAGAATTGAGGGACAAATAGACATCCTGAGAGAGGATAACAGTAAACTTCGCACAGAAGTCGAACAGCTACAAGTGGACATTATTACATTGAGAGTCCAAAATGAGAATCTCAGAGAAGAAACAGTCGAATATAAAGCAGAGTCTGAGAAAATTAGAAATGAGCCACCAACCACGTTCCCCTCATTAATGAACAGGCTAAAGCGAAACAGGCAACAACACTTTTCATTAAATCAACCGATAATCGAGACTCCAAAGCTGTTCGTCAATCGCTTACAAAATATATTGACCCTAAAAAGGACAAACTTACAATCACGCACATTAGAACCACTGCAAGTGCAGTCATAGTAGAAACTGCGTCGTAGGAAGACTGTCAAAATCTCCTGGAGAGTGCCAAAAAGATCCCTGCAATAAAGTGTGAAGGACCGCGCAAGCGTAAACCACTCTTCGCTTTCTATTACGTACCTCATACACTCTCAGACAAAGAGTTCCTTGACAGTTTATATGTACTCAACATTATCGAAGACGTCACGGAAGAAAACTTTGAACAGGAGGTCAGGATCCGAATCAGAACGGGGTCACGAGGCGAGGGTTACAACTATCAGGTTGTCGAAGCCTCCCCAGAAATACACAAACTTTTCACACAAAAAGAAAGAGTGTGTATTGAATTTCAGTCTCTTGCCATCAAAAACTACACAGTCGTAGCACGCTGTTACAAGTGTTGTGATCTCGGCCATACATCAAACCAGTGCAGTGAGAATACTATTACTTGTGCCAACTGTGAGAAAACAGGACATAGGCGTACAGAGTGTACAAGTCAAGAAAAAGCCATCTCTATCCCGTGCATGAAAAGGGGCAAACAGTGTAATAAAGAAAAAGGAGGAGACTGTCTGACACAAAAGTTTTTGTACGATAGGCTCATTGAAAGTACAGACTATGGCGTCTAACTCAAGCCAATGCAGGCAAGAGCACAATACACTGGACAAGGATAAATACAAGTCTCCTTCCACCATCTCACGCAGTTGTCAGAGAGGCATAGTCTGGCAAAGGCAGATGGGCCTTTTTCCAGACGACTACAATCCAGCTGACGACATCCCATCGTTAGTCAACACACAAGCTCTGCAGAACAGTTACATTAACACCACAACTTTATCGATGATATGACCTTTTGTGGATCAATAGTATTCACAGTCGCCAAATAACTCATAAACCAGCTACACTAATTGGGCAATCTTCCAGATCGCCCTACAACTGAGAAATGAGGAACTGGAATTCAACTTGCTACAAGCAGAAACAGAGAGTAACTGAAGCACTGCCACACCATCAGTTTAGCAGTGGCCCAACCGATAGGCTAACAACAATAATAGGTCAACAATGTATGACAACTCGGTGCAGAGGATATATTAAGCCCGTATCATTTATTTCTGGTGGAACACTACATCGCACTAGGAAACAGGCCACAGACATTCAGAACCACAAGTAAACCAAAAGACCAGACAACACAAAGGAACATGCAACAAACACAAATCAGATATAACGTTACAGAACCATCAAATGCGACTCCAAAACAACAACAAAGATACACGAAGATAAAGAATCAGTAACCACAAAAGTGGATTCCACCGTTCAAGAATCAAGAAAGAGGACACCACCAACAGAATCTACTCCACCACGGTATCAAGTATCCATGGAACAACCAGCATCCGTTGTCTGCAAAGGCAATGACACTGCACGCACAGCCACAACAGCTACCCCACAGCCACCACCAACACCACCACTCCCACCAGCTGAATCCACTGCGCCACAGCATCAGGCACCTACAGAATCATCATCATGCTCTGGCTGCAAAGGCGAGAACACCGTAAATGCAACCAAAACCCTTGCACCCACTGGAACTAAGAACACAGTAGACAATAAGCTCTTTAGTAATAAGAATATGTTTAGTAATGATCACTGGACGAATGACAAGAATAATGTCGACCTTAATTTAAAACTTAGCAGATTAGAGAACAGAGACAATTTTCAGACCGCTCAACGACTTCTAATTAGACCGATATACTATTTGCTTTCCGACTACTAAACAGACAGACAGAATGATTCTTAGGTCATAAAATCAACCCACAGACCAGCGACAACTCGAGGACCTGGTAATTAAAGCTTGTGAGAGACGATCTGAAAAGTACAACCCAATGGGGGTATACAGAGATCATGTGCGCGCTCACGGGAGGACGTACATTGACCACTTACAAATAGGACCAAAATGTTTCACATTCATCAAACATCCATGATCATAATGTAATTAAATGCGACGCACAGCAAATTGGCTAGTGCAGAAATTCCAAGGGTAGCGCAAGACCTGCAGGCTGACATCATTTGCTTCCAGGAACCATACGCACCATCCGGCAAACTAACAAATTTACCATCAAAGGCAATCACCATCACAGAAAGTACGGACTGCAAAGCGGCCATCATACTATTAACCACAAACACCAACGTAATCAAAATCTCACAATTCTCTAGCATGCATGTTGTAGCAATAGAAGCGAAATGCGTTCCATACACCTGGGTGATTGCCAAAATTTAAGCACAGTTCAGCCACGGCATTGAAACATATGCAGATGTTATTAAAGACCTCGCAGACTACCAAAGACACATCAGACTAATCATATGTGCAAACATTAACGCAAAATCCTCCCTATGGCACTCGGATAGGACAGACGACAAAGACAGATACATGAACAGTGTAATTAACGAGGCTGGTCTATATGTAGTTAATTCAGAGTGACAACTACCGACGAACTGTGTATGTGACGGATCAGAGAGTCGGATTGACATTACATTAGCAATCAATAAATCACTTGCTCACATTGTGGACTGGGCTGTAGATGACAAAATTGTAACAAGCGACAACAATGTTATTACCTTCAGAATACTACCCAACAAACACCTCACACACGACACCGCACAAACACTATGTTCTTCATAAATCTTATTGGCATAAATTACAAACATTTGTGCAAAACAAAATATCACTAGTATACATGGCAGCGTGGACTATAGAGCCCATATACTCACAAATAATACAACAAGCACAAACAATTTCCATACCAACATCATCTAGCAAGAAACATGGGCCAGAACCATGGACAGACCAACTGACACGACTAATACAAGAGATGAGAAGGAAGCGTAAACCGTATCAAAGATCATGGATCGATCGATACAGACAAATACGTCTGGCTGCATACAGGCAAGCTAAAGACCTTTACAAACAAACGCCCTTTAAGACTAGGAAATACTACTGGGAACTTCTTATGGCAACACACACACAACGGAACATTTGGGGTAACCATACAAGATACTAACGCAAAAAGTAAAGTCACCATTAGTTCTAGGTACGCTACGGCAGAATGACGGCACAATGTCTAAAGGATGGAGACATACAGCACAACACCTGCTGGTAAAACTCCCTGAAGATGTCACTGACACTCAGAGACAATGCTCAGAGAACTGGAAGTGCCCCACACACTCTACAACAGTTTTATCTACCACTGCAAGGATAGAGTGCTAGAATGGCGAGTGGGTAATCGCAAGGCGGTCAGACGAATCACCGAGGGATGCCCACAAGGATCCATCTGTGAGCCCATCTTCTGCAACATTACTATTGAACCTATTCTAAACGTAATTGACGAGGATAATAAGACAGATGGAGTTGTCTGTGCTAAAACCTTCGTTCAAATCTATGTCAATGATATAGGTATGTAATTCAGTCGATTACTCTTATTGCCTTTACTGAATATCAGTGTGACCTGTGCAGTTTACTAGCCTTTGAGTACAATAATCGGTATACGATATGGACCAGAAGACATATGTTTGTTAAACGATTTGAGTTACTTCACTAATCAGAGGACATATACCTCCGTTGCTCATCTTGGCAGCTGTTTTTATTCGAAATCTGATATATTGATTTCGTCTTCTTTGATGAATGAATTACGGCGAACTGTGTTTAGTGCCTCTGCTTTAGCAGCACAGTCATCGAAGGCGTCACCAGTACTATCAAGTAGTAAAGGTAGTGTTGTGTCTTGCCCCTAGAATATTTTACATATGACTAGAATCTCTTTGATTAAAGTTCGTTGATAATTTGCTAATTTGGGTGTGACGGGAAGCGTGATAGGGTACTCCGTGCAGTTGTGGTTACTGCGACCAGGTGGCGTTCTGGTCAGCGAGACTGAGATACCTAGTAAGTAGTAGA
Organism: Locusta migratoria; assembly: GCA_026315105.1. Lineage (NCBI taxonomy): Eukaryota > Metazoa > Arthropoda > Insecta > Orthoptera > Acrididae > Locusta > Locusta migratoria. Next base: position 475,531,325 of record CM048755.1, on the reverse strand, counting down.
CGCGGATTCGATTCCCGGCCTGGCGGACTATCTGATTAACCGAGACAACGGTTTTCCTCCGAGAGATCGTGGAACCCGCTTTTAAAAAACATCAAATTGCAACGTTCTGTAACGAAGCCAGCGCTAGTGTTTGATCAACCATAATCGATATATCGTTACACCGATGTCCCACTAGGGGCAGCGCCGCTAGTACACGTCCCGTACGTAGCAACCTTGAAAGGCGGCGCATGCGCCGCACACACGCGCGACGCCTATACAGGACGGAGAATACGACTCTACCCTCAGTACTCGACGTGACTCAGCAGCAGCAGCGTTCCTAAGGATGGCGGACAGTTGGATCGCCGAAATAGCGGGCCAGTTTGTTCTTAGTATCCGGCAGCATACCCGGAAGGACTATCAAGATGGCATCCTATCAGGTAAAATATTCCGGAGACAAAATAGTCCCCCACTTGCATCTCCGGGCGTTGATTACTCAGGAGCGGATCGGAAAGTGGATTGTTAATTTCCTTAATCAGGTAGGGAGGTTAGTAAATTTAAAAAGGGAAATGGATTGGTTGAAATTAGACATGGTAAGGATTATTGAAGTTCGGTGGAAACAGGAACAGGATTTCTGGCCTGGTGAGTACAAGATTATAAAAACAAAATCAGTTGTGGGTATTACAAGGGTAGTTCTAACAATGAATAACAAAATAGGAATGCAGGTATACAACTGAGGCAGCAGCAGCGCTGCGTCAGCCGCCACCAGCTGACAGTCGCAGCAGACTCAGTGGGCGCAGCACCGTCTGCCAACTGTGTCACACGTATATCCTCACGGTTCTTCGACAGAGGATTAGCGCTCTCCTGCGGAACGACGGTGAAGTGGTTTGACTAAAATGGAAATTGGTGACACACAACTAAAGGCAAAAAGGACCAGTCTCAATCTCCTGTACCCCATCAGGCGCCATGTAACGCAGACGGCACTAAATGAAGCCCACTTTGCTGGACAAATGCATTCGCTTCAAGAAGAAAACAACACGCTTCGCCATCAGATGGAAATTCAAACAATTGCAGTTGTGAGACATGACCTCGAGTCTGATGACGCACTACATCAATCCAGAATTGAGGGACAAATAGACATCCTGAGAGAGGATAACAGCAAACTTTTCACAGAAGTCGAACAGCTACAAGTAGACATTATTACATCGAGAGCCCAAAATGAAAAGCTCAGAGAACAAGCAGCCAAACAGAAAACAGAGTCTGAGAAAATTCGAAATGAGCCACAATAGCCAGTAGTAGACCAAAAACAGATGAGAGAAACAAAATTGAACAGGCTAAAGCAAAACAGGCAACAACACTTTTAATTAAATCAACCGATAATCGAGACTCCAAAGCTGTTCGTCGATCGCTTAACAAATATATTGACCCTAAAAAGGACAAACCTAAAATCGCGCACATTAGAATCACTGCATGTGCAGTCATAGTAGAAACTGCGTCGTGGGAAGACTGTCAAAAACTCATGGAGAGTGCCAAAAACATCCCTGCAATAAAGTGCAGGCCTAAACCACTCTTCGCTTTCTATCACGTACCTGATACACTGTCAGACAAATAGTTCCTTGACAGTTTATATGTACTCAACATTATCCAAGACATCCCGAAAGAAAACTTTGAACAGGAGGTCAGTATCCGATTCACAACGGGGCCATGAGGCAAGGGTAACAACCGTCAGGTTATCGAAGCCTCCCCAGAAATACACAAACTTTTGACACAAAAAGAAAGAGTGTATATTGAATTTCGTCTCTCGCCATCAAAAACTACACAGTCGTAGCACGCTGTTACAAGTGTTTTTGATCTCGGCCACACATCAAAATAGTGCAGTGAAAATACTATTACTTGTGCCAACTGTGGGAAAACACGACATAAGCGTACAGAGTGTTCAAGTCAAGAAAAAGCCATCTGTAACCCGTGCATGAAAAGGGACAAACAGTGTAATAAAGAAAAAGGAGTAGAGTGTCTGACACAAAAGTTTTTGTACGATAGGCTCATTGAAAGTACAGACTATGGCGTCTGACTCATGCCAATGCACGCAAGAGAACAATACACTGGACAAGGATAAATGCAAGTCTCCCTCCACCATCTCACGAAATCATCAGAGAGCCATGCGTGGCGCAGAAAGATGAGGCTACTTCCAGACGACTAGAATAAAGCAGGCGACATCCCATCCTTAGTCAACACACAAGCTCTGCAGAACAGTTACATTAACACCACAAACGTTATGGATGATATGACATTTTGTGGATCAACAGAATTCACAGTCGCCAAGCAACTCAAAAACCAGCTACACCACTGAGCAATCTTCCAAAACGACCTACAATTGAGAATTGAGGGACTGGAATTCAACTTGTTACAAGCAGAAACAGAGTAACTGCAGCACTATCACGCCATCAGTTGATCAGTGCCCCAACCGACAGGCAACCAACAATACTAGGACAACAATGTATGACAACTCGGTGCAGAGGATATATTAAGCCTGTATCATTTATTTCTGGTGGCGTACTACATCGCACTGGGAAACAGGCCACAGACATTCAGAACCACAACAAGTAAACCAAAAAACCAGACAACACAACGGAAAAGGAAACAAACCCAAATCAGATAAAACGTCACAGAACAATCAAATGCGACTTCAAAATAACAAGGGTACACGAAGATAAAGAATCAGTAACCACAGAAGTGGATTCCACCGTTCAAGAATTAAGAAAGAGGACACCACCAACGGAATCTACTCGACCAATACATAAAATATCCATGGATCAACCAGCATCCATTGTCTGCAAAAGCAATGACACTGTACGGGCAGCCACAACCGATACCCCACAACCATCACCATCACCACCACTCCCTCCAGCAGAATCCACTGCACCACAGCATCAGGCACCAAAGAATCATAATCAGAGAGTAGGATTGACATTACACTAGCAAACAATAAATCACTTGCACACAATGTGGACTGGACTGAACACGACAAAATTGTAACAAGCGACCACAATGTTACTACCTTCAGAACACTATCCAATAGCAACACCTCACACACGACACCGCACAAACACTACATTCTTCATAATTACAAACATTTGTGCAACTCAAAAATATCACTAGTATACGTTGCAGCGTGGACTGTAGAGCCCATATACTCACAAATAATATAACAAGCACAAACAATTTCCATAGCCCCCTCATCTAGCAAGAAACATGGGCCAGAACCATGGACAGAGCAACTGACACCACTAAGGCAAGATATGAGATGGTAAACGGTATCAAAGATCATGGATCGATCGATACAGACAAATAGGTTTCGCTGTATACAGACAAGCCAAAGACCTTTACAAACAAACGCTCTTGAAGACTAGGAAAGATTACTGGGGACGTTTTATGCCACACACACACACACACACACACACACACACACACACACACACACACACACACAACGGTACTTGTGGAGGAACCATACAAGATACTAATGCAAAAGGTGAAGACACTATTAGTTCTTGGTATGCTACGGCAGAATGACGGAACAATGACTAAAGGAAGGAGACATACAGAACACCTGCTGAACTAATTGCTTCCTGAAGTTTTCACAGGCACAGACACCCAGGAACAAACATACATGAGAGATGCACTACAAACACCCTACAGCACTGTTACAGTCGCTTGCCCATTTGCGCAAGAGGAAGTTGCGGTAGCGTTATCAGAATTGAAAAATATAAAAGCACCAGGTCCAGACAATACATCGAGATGTAATTAAACAACTAGCACCACATATCACCCCCTTTCTAACCAATTTATTAAATGACTGATTAAGGCTGGGTAGGGTACCCATAGTTTGGCAGACCTCCAATGCAGTAATCATACAAAAAGGACCGGAGCGGGATCCTTTAGATCCCAAATCCTACAGACCAATATGACTTATTAATACGTTAGGAAAAGTCCAGGAGAAGCTACTGTGTGGTTGCTTACAATTACGCAGGGCTCTCCGGGGACTAAACACACACCAGTTTGGCTTCAGACAGGGGAAATCAACTGATGATGCAATCAACAAGGCATTAGTATTAGTACAAAATTCAACACTAAAATACGCTATCGCAAACATGATAGATATCGCAGATGCATTTTACAAATTGTGGTGGCCTGCATTCTTCACAAGGCTCAAAGAATTGGAAGTACCCCATACCCCAAGGGATGCCCACAAGGATCCATCTGTGGGCCCATCACCGTAAACTTCTCTTTGCTTTCTATCACGTACCTCATACACTCTCAGACAGAGTTCCTTGTACTCAACATTATTGAAGACGTCACGGAAGAAAACTTTGAGCAGGAGGTCAGGATCCTATTCAGAACGAGGCCACGAGGCAAGGGATACAACCGTCAGGTTATCGAAGCCTCCCCAGAAATACACAAACTTTTGACACAAAAAGAAAGAGTGTATATTGAATTTCAGTCTCTTGCCATCAAAAACTACACAGTCGTAGCACGTTGTTACAAGTGTTGTGATCTCGGCCACACATCACAACAGTGCATCGAGAATATTATTATTTGTGTCAACTGTGGGAAAACAGGACATAAGCGTACAGAGTGTTCAAGTCAAGAAAAAGTCATCTGTATTCCGTGCATGAAAATGGTCAAACAGTGTAATAAAGAAAAAGGAGGAGAGTGTCTCTCACAAAAGGTTTGTATGATAGGCTTATTGAAAGTACAGACTATGGCGCCTAACTCAAGCCAAAGCAGGCAAGAGAACAATACACTGGACAAGGATAAATACAAGTCTCCCTCCACCATCTCACGCAGTTGTCAGAGAGGCATAGTCTGGCGAAGGCAGATGGGCCTTTTTCCAGACGACTACAATCCAGCTGACGACATCCCATTAGTCAACACACAAGCTTTGCAGAACAGTTACATTAACACAACAAACTTTATCGATGATATGTCCTTTTGTGGATCAATAGAAATCACAGTCGCCAAACAACTCTTATACCAGCTACACCACAATCTTCCAAAACGCCCTACAACTGAGATTTGAGGAACTAGAAATCAACCTGCTACAAGCAGAGACAGTAACTGCAGCACTACCACACCATCAATGAACAGTGCCCCAACCGACAGGCTAACAAAAATAATAGGACCACAATGTATGACAACTCGGTGCTGAGGATATATTAAGCCCGTATCATTTAATTCTGATGGAGCACTACATCGCACTGGGAAAAAGGCCACAGACATTCAGAACCATAACAAGTAAACCAAAAAACCAGACAACACAAAGGAAAATGCAACAAACCCAAATCAGATAAAACGTCACAGAACCATCAAATGCGACACCAAAACAACAACGAGGGTACACGAAGATAATGATTCACTAACCACAGAAGTGGATTCCACCGTTCAAGAATCAAGAAAGAGGACACCACCAACAGAACCTACTACACCACGATATCAAGTAACCATGGTACAACAAGCATCTGTTGTCTGCAAAGGCAGTGACACTGCACGCGCAGCCACAACAGCTACCCCACAGCCACCACCAACACCACCATTCCCCCCAGCAGAATCCACTGCACCACAACATCAGGTGCCTACAGAATCATCACTATCCTCTGGCTGCAAAGGCGAGAACAAAACCCTTGCATCCACTGGAACTAAGAACACAGTAGACAATAAGCTCTTTAGTAATAAGAATATGTTTAGTAATGATCACTGGACGAATGACAACAATAATGTCGACCTTAATTTAAAACTTAGCAGATTAGAGAACAGAGACACTTTTCAGACCGCTCAACGACTTCTAATTAGACAACTATATCACAACGGATATACTATTTGTTTTCTGACTACTAAACAGACGGACAGAATGACTTTTAAGTCAGAAAATTTACCCACAGACTCGCGACAGCTCGAAGACCTGGTAATTAAAGCTTGTGAGAAACGATATGAAAAGTACAACCCATTGGGTGTACACAAAGATCATGTGCGCGCTCACGGGAGGATGTACTTTGACCACATATAATTAGGACCGTCGTGTTTCACATTCATCAAACATCCACTTTCATAATGCAAAAAAATGTTCAAATGTTTGTTAAGCTTATGGGACTTAACTACGGGGTCATCAGTCCCTAAACTTACAAACTACTTATGAACTACTTACGAACTAGGACGGCACAAATATCCATGCCCGAGGGGGGATTCGAACCCCCGACCGTAGTGGCCGTGCTGACCGTGACTGGAGCGACTCAGTCACCTCTGCCACCGCGGCCGGCAGCTTTCAGGAATTTTCTTTGTTTGACAGGAATACAGGAGTGTCTTACAAGGAGGCCACATGGTTATAGGATTTCATAATGCAATTAAATGCGATGCACAGCAGATTGACTTGCAGATTGCTTGCAGGAGCCATCCGCACCATCCGGCAAACTAACAAATGTACCATCCAAGGCAATCACCATCACAGGAAGTATGGACTGCAAAGTGGCCATCATACTATTAAACACAAACATCAACGTAATCAAAATCTCACAATTCTGTAGCACTCCTGTTTTAGCAATAGAGGCGAATGCAATTCAGACACCTGAGTGATTGCCACAATTTAAGCACAGTTCAGTTGCAGACCTCCAATGCAGTAATCATACAAAAAGGACCGGAGCGGGATCCTTTGGATCCCAAATCCTACACACCAATATGTCTAATTAATACGTTAGGAAAAGTCCAGGAGAAGCTACTGTGTGCTCGCTTACAATCACACAGAGATCTCCGGGGACTAAACACACACCAGTTTGGCTTTAGATAGGGGAAATCAACTGATGATGCAATCAACGAGGCATTAGTATTAGTACAAAATTCAATACTAAAATACGCTATCGCAATCATGATAGACATCACAGGTGCATTTGAAAACGTCTGGTGTCCTGCATTCTTCACAAGGCTCAGAGAACTGGAGGTACCCCATACACTCTGCAACAGCTTTATCGACTACTTCAAGGATAGAGTGGTAGAATGGTGAGTGGGCAATCCCAAGGTGGTCAGACGAATCACCAAGGGATGCCCACAAGGATCCATCGTGGGCCCATCTTCTGGAACATCACCGTAAACCACTCTTCGCTTTCTATCACGTTCCTCATACACTCTCAGACAAAGAGTTCCTTGACAGTTTATATGTACTCAACATTATCGAAGACGTCACGAAAGACAACTTTGAACAGGTCAGGATCCGATTCAGAACGGGGCCACGAGGCAAGGGTAAAAACCATCAGGTTATCGAAGCCTCCCCAGAAATACACAAACTTTTGGCCCCAAAAAAAAAAGAGTGTATATTGAATTTCAGTCTCCTTGTCATAAAAAACTACACAGTCGTGGTACGCTGTTACAAGTGTTGTGATCTCGGCGCCAAAACAGTGCAGTGAGAATACTATTACTTGTGCCAACTGTGGGAAAACAGGACATAAGCGTACAGAGTGTACAAGCCAAGAAAAAGCCATCTGTATCCCGTGCATGAAAAGGGACAAATAGTGTAATAAAGAATAAGGAGGAGAGTGTCTGACACAAAAGTTTTTGTACGATAGGCTCATTGAAAGTACAGACTGTGGCGTCTAACTCAAGCCAATGCAGGCAAGACCACAATACACTGGACAAGCATAAATACAAGTCTCCCTCCACTATCTCACGAAATCATCATAGAGCCATAGTGCAGTGAGAATACTATTCTATACCTAATTGACAAGGACAATATGACAGATGGAGTTGTCGCGTATGCAGACGATCTGTTGGTTGTTGTCTCAGCAAACAGTAGATCCCAGCTAAAGGAGAAAGCAAGTGGCATACGCAATACAATCACGCAATGGTGCACCATAAACAAACTCCAGATAGGTACAAATAAAACAACTCACACTCTTCTAAAAGGAGCTCTAAAAAGAGATCCATTAATCAATATCGGGGAAACAAATATCAAAAGAAGTAAATTCTCACGTTATCTAGGAGTATACATTGCACGGACCTACCACTGTGCACTTCTCGAATCAATACTATGCTTTGCAGCAAGTAGCTGGGCGCACCATCTGATGCTAGCCACCAACGTTTACGGCGGTAAGGCGCGGACAGAGGAGCGCACTACTTAGACTATCGGGAGATTTCCGGACCACCTTAGGGGAGGCACTGTGTATGGTGCAGGGAATCTTCCCGATCGATGTAACCGTCCAATACCGGGTTGCGATTTAGTGGTTGAAGAAGGGCAGACTAGACCTGGTGAATTTAGTAACTGTTTCGGCTCTGGAAAATAAACAGCTGACACGCTGGAGAATTGACTCCTGGCAGCAGGAATGGGAGGCAAGTGATAAGGGTCGGAGGGCCCATTCCTTCTTCCCGGACATAGCAGAGAGACTAACAATTAGACATGTCGATCTCAGACGAGGCATGGTTCACTTCTTGACAGGACACGACCCTCATACTACGCACTTGCACCGCAGCCGTCTTAGAGAAACATCATACTGCACATGTGGGAGAGGGGATCTCCTGAACACGTTGTCTTATTCTGCGGGACCTACAATCATCTCAGAGACACATTACCAGCACTCCATGCTCACACTGAACAAATATACGAGGCCATAAGACAAGAGGACCAATGGACAACACTCAATATACTAACAGATAAAATCTCGCACGCGACATATGACGAATACAAACTAAATAGACCACACAGAATACAACAACATATACAGCGAGCAAACACAGTGCATAGACTGTACCAGCAAAGGAACCGAAATCGCGAACACGATTGGGACAAGAACACGGAGCCCAACACAGACACCAACACGGACACGGTCGCGGACAGTGATCATCTTTTAATAGACAGTAATTAGTGTAACCATAGTAGTAAGGACAAATATCAAATTGTCGCTCTTTGTAACCGGCAAAACAGCACTATAAACCTCTTAAAATGTTATAGATAATACTAACGATGGTTGAGGGTTGACCACTTGATGGGAATGTCAAGTCCTCGACCCTCAAGAATGACAAGGTGTCGGACTCTATCTTCTGCATCTTTCTCTCTTCTTCTATTAAATAAATTCATGTTATTCTTTCACTGTGTTTTTCAATATAAATGTCTGTTCCTGCTCTAGTCTTTACTTCTTCTTAAATGGATATGTATTGTTTAATTTTTCTAATTATTAATTATAGTTTTATTTCATAAGTTAGTTAAGCTGTATATTGTTAAATTTTAACTAGTTATAAGAAGAAAGTATTCAGTGTAAAAAATCAATTACCTGTGCAAAATACGACCTGTTTTAGCATCTAGATAACAGGTCATTGTAAAAGACAGCAAAATAAAAAAATAAAATAAAAAATACTTTGATGAGCAGCGCAATGATCGCATTAACGTAGTCAACATAGATACGAAGCCAACACAGACCACAGTAGTACAAGTTTATATGCCCAGTAGCTCTGCCTATGATAAGGAGATAAAGTAAATTACTCAGACATTTAAGGGAAAGGAAAACTTAATTGTGATAGGGGACAGGAATTCGGTAGTAGGAAAAGGAAGGGCACGAAAAATTGTATGTGGGTATAGATTGGGAAAAAGGAATGAAAGAGGAAGCCGCCTGGTAGAATTTTGTACGAAATATAATTTAATCATAACAAACACTTGGTTCAAGAATGATGAAAGGAGGTTGTATACGTGGTAGAGACCAGGAGACACCGCAAGGTACCAGATATATTTTAAATGGTAAAACATAGATTTCGGGACAAGGTTTTAAACTGTAAGACATATCCAGGGGCAGATATAGTCTGACCAGAACTGTAGACTGAAACTGAAGAAACTGCAGAATGGTAGGAAAATGGGATGGGAACTGGGTAAATGGCAGGAACCTGAAGTCCTTGAGAATTTCAGAGGGAACTTTAGGCAACCACTGACAGAAACTGGGGATAATAAAACAATATAAGAGGAATGGTTAGCTTTGTGAGATGAAATAGTCAAGTCAACAGAGGACAAAATAGGTAGAAAGGCAAAACCTACAAATAATCCTTGGATATCACAGGAAATACTAAATTTAATTGGTATAAGTATATACAATTGCAGTAAATGAATCAGGTAAAATGGAGTTCAGACGACTAAGAAATGAGACTGATAGCAAGTGCAAAATGTCTAAGCAGGAATGGCTGGAAGCCAAATGCATGTCTGTAGAAGAGTGTATAACTAGGAGCAAATAGATACCATCTACTGTAAAAGAACAAGAGACATTCGGAGAAAAGAAAAAGAGCTGTATAAATATCAAGGACGCAGATGGAAAACCAGTTCTGAGTTACAAAAAAGGTGAAACATAGAAAAAATATGTAGAGGGGTACTGTAAAGGAAATGAACTTACAGATATTATTGTACAAATGGAAGAGGAAGTAGATTAATATGAAGTAGGAGATACTATACTGAGAGATTAATTTGACAGAGCACTGAAAGATCTAAGTCGAAAGAAGACCTCTTGATTCTATGACATTTCCTCAGAGCTTCTGAAGTCTCTGGGTGAATCACCAATGACAAAACTATTTCATCTGGTGAGTAAGATGTATGAGACGGGCGAAATACCTTCAGGCTTTAAGAAAAATGTAATACTCCCCATTACAAAGAAAGCATGCCCAGACAGGTGTGAAAATTACAAAACCATCACTTTAATAAGTCATGGCTGCAAAATTTTAACACGAATTATTTACAGAAGGATGTAAAGGCTAATACATGCTGCCCTTGGGGAAGATGAGTTCGGACTGAGGAGAAATGTATAAAGACGGGAGGCAATACTCACTTTACAACTTATCTTCGAGGATAGATTAAGGAAAGGCAAACCTACACATTGAGCTTTTGTAGATTTGGAGAAAGCTTTTGACAATGTTGACTGGAATACACTCTTTCGAATTCTGTAATCAGCAGGTGTAAAATACAGGAAACGCAAGTTTATTTACAACTTGTAAAAAAACCAAACAACAGTTATAAGAGCTGAAGGGCATGAAAGGGACGCAGTGGTTTGAAAGGGAGTAAGACAAGGTTGAAGCCTTTCTGCAATGTTATTCAATTTGTATATCGAACCACCATTATACTATTTATCTCCCATTCCATTCTCGAATAGCGCACGGTCTAGAAAGGACACCTCTCCGTTCGAGCTCTGACTTCTCGTATTTTATTCTGATGATCATTTCTACCTATGTAAGTTGGAGTCAAAAATATATTTTCGCATTCGGAGGAGAATGTTGGCGATTGGAGTTTCGTAAGTAGCTCACGCCACAGCGATAAGCGCCGTTTTGTGATGATTCCCATTTCAGATCCTGTATCATTTCCGTAACGCTGTCTCCCCTGTATCGTGACAATACGAAACGATCTGCCTTTCTTTAGACTCTTTCGATGTCTTCCGTCAAACCCACCTGATAAGGATCCCACAATGGGCAGCAATACTCCAAAAATGGACGGACAAGCGTAATGTATGCAGTTTCTTTTGTAGTTCTGTTGCATCTTTTAAGGGTTCTGCCAATAAAAGGCAGTCTTTAGTTCGTGTTCTTTCCAGTTTGAATCTGAAGTAATTGTAATTCCTAGGTATTTTGTGGAGCTTACGGCCTTCACTTTTGATTGATTTACGTTGTAAACAAAGTTTAACGGATTTCTTTTCGTACTCATGTGGACGACTTCACACTTCTCATTATTTAGAGTCAATTGCCAATTTTTACACCATAGTGATATCTTATTCAGATCGTTCTGCATATGGTTTTGATCTTCAGACGATTTTACTAGATGGTAAATGACGGCGTCATCTGCAAACTACCTAAGAAAGCTACTTAGATTTTCCCCTAAATCGTTTACGTAAATAAGGAACAGCAGGGGACCAGTAACACTACCCTGTGGAACGCCCGATATCACCTCTGTTTTAGTCGATGCCTTACCAACGATTACTACGAACTGTGTCCTCTTTGACAGGAAATCCGCTATCCAATCGCAAATTTGGGGCGATATACTGTAACCACACAATTTGATTAAAAGTCGTTTGTGAGGTACGGTGCCAAAAGCCTTCTGGAAATCAAGAAATACGGAATCGATTTGAGCACCCTTGTCAATAGTACTCATCACTTCGTGTGAGTAAAGAGCTAGTTGTGTTTCGCAGGGACGATATTTTCTAAATCCGTGTTGACCTTGGATCAATAGATCACTCTGTTCGAGATAATTCATTATATTTGAATACAGGATATGTTGCAAAACCCTGCTGCAAATTGACGTCGATGAAATAGGCCTGTAGTTTAGTGGGTTACTTCTACTACTTTTCTTGAATATAGGTGTGACCTGTGCAACTTTCCAATCTTTTGGTACAGATCCTTCTTTGAGAGAGCTGTTGTATATGGCTGTTAAGTAAGGAGCTATCGCTTTAGCATAATCAGATAGAAATCTAATGGCTACACAGTCCGGACCAGAGGACTTGTTCTTGTTAAGTGATTTTCATTGCTGCACTACTCCGATGATATCTACTTCGTTACTCATTACGGCCTCTGTTTGTAATTCGAAATCTGAAACATTGATTTCGTCTTCTTTGGTGAATGAGTTTCTAAAAGCTATGTTTAGTCAGCAGAAGATCAAAAGCAGCTGCAAAATGATTTAGATAAGATATCTGCAAGGTACAAAAATTGTCAATTGACACTAAATAATGAAAAGTGTCAATTATCCATATGAACACTGAAAGAAATCCATTAAATTTAATTTACACGATAAATCAGTCAATCTGAAGGCCGTGAATTCAACTAAATACCTAGAAATTACAATTAAGAACAAATTAAATTAGGAAGAACACGCAAAAAATATTGTAGGGTGAACCAAATTCTACGTTTCCTTGGCAGAATACATAGAAGATGCAACAGTTCTATTAAAGAAACTGCCTACACTAGACTTGTGCGTCCTATTTCGGAGTATTGCTGCCCATTTGAGATTGATGGGTGATATAGAGAAACTTCAAAGAAGTGCATTTCGTATTATCGCGATATAGGCGAGAGAGTGTCACAGAAATGAAATACGTGTTGTGGTGGAAATCATAAAAATAAAGGAGTTATTCATTGCGGCGAGATTTATTTGCGAAATTCCTGTCACCAACTTTCTTTTCCGAAGGCGAACATATTTTATTAGCACCCCCCCCCCTACATATGGAGACTATCACCTTAATAAAATAAGAGTAACCAGGTCAAAAACTGAAAGATTTAGTTGGTCCTTTTTCCCGCGTGCTGTTAGAGAATGAAACGATAAAGAAATATCATGAAAGCGGTTCGATGAACCCTCCGCCAAGCACTTAAATGTGATTAGTGGAGTATGTATGTAGACGCAGAAAAATTCTAACCATCGCCCGAGATAAAAGAAAGGAATAGTTAAAACTTTGGCCGGCAGGACGTACAAAATTTGAGAGCTAATTTATTTAAAAGATGTGGTTGCACATCTACAGTCGACCTTAAAGAGAAAATGGTTCTTCTCCAAGGAGAAATCAAGATCAACAAAGAACAATGACGAGTGAAAACTATCGGACCAGGGTGATCAGTTTCCATTAGAAGGGTTTATCGTAGCCTGAACTGCGGAAAGAACAGAGCGTGCTGTGACCTATCTGATGCACCATTTCACTGACGAGGGGGAGGGGGAAGTAGTCTGTGAGCTGTATTATGCACACGCAAGCCTTAGTCCAGACCAGAGACAGTCAGACTGTAGCGGTGAGTGGAAACTGCTTTGTGGGGAGCCGCCTCAGGCGCTCCATTAGTGGTGGCGGCACACTTGATGGCCGCAGTACTGACAAGGGGGGCCGCCAATTGTGAAATTCAGAGTCCATTCATACTGCGCATAATGAAAGCTCATGGCCAGAGGTGTAATTTGGCAAAGCACCAAGATGCACTTCTCAGCTGTTGTCGAGAAAATCGACAATTAAAACAAGCCGTTTACTACGATTAGTAATATTGTACAGAGGCGTCCCTACTGGAATTTCAACATGATATTTTGCAAGAGTACTCAAAATACTCTAAACTCCGGAAATGGAAAGAGATGATGGGAGGCTATTTACCTGCAGTTCTTGAAATAAGGTGACCAACGAATTAGTGAAGATTACATTTTAGACTACACGTGAGCATGATAAACTATTATTCTCTTAAGTATCCCACTGGAAAAAGGGTTTTTGTTGGACATAAATTCCAAGGAAAATGCGCATCGAATAGTTTTTGTTAGTCACTTTTGTTTATTTTAAAATAGCTCTTTATTTGTAGGAAGAGACTTTTATCATTTAGTTACACAGTTATTTTCGATGCACAAAACCACTCCGGTTTCCTTAAAATGAAGAGGTAAAGGAATCCTAAATACTTTTGTTTGGAAGATATTTTCCTCGTCGGTTGGTTCAACGTGAACGGGAGTGTGGAGCAGTAAGCAGTACAGCGCTCTGAGTAGCGAGAAGACAAACACGTGAAGTCAAATTCAGTAACTGATAATGAGAGATTAACACGACCCAGCATATACCGGAAGCCAATTTTTCTTCGAGAAGAAGATACACTCAAAGCAAACACGTAAATGCGTCTGTTCCCTTCCGACGTCCAGCGACATCACAGAAAACGGCATGGAAGCCAGGCCGAGAAGTCAATTCATGGAGAGGGAAAGGATGGGCTAGAAGGGGAGGTGTGAGGCCTAAAAAAAGAGGCGTGGAGTAGCGTTAAGCTCTCCGGTTCGTAATCCGAAGGTCGCCGGATCGAATCTCGCGGCATGCAACTTTCTATTATTATTTTTTTTTTAATTCAAATATCGCACGAACCAGAGTGATAGGTATCATAGGAATATGGAAAGCAGAAAACAGCACGATATCAGTACATCTGATAAACGATGCGTTTTTACAAGAACAATTGTTTTTTAAATTATCTGTTGGGAAACACACCTGATTGACATTCTGAAGAAATGTTCTATCGTTCTTCAGGTTTGACTTACACTATACGTATTCGTTTCGGAATATCGTTTATACTTCTTCCGTTAACTATATGTAATAAACATTATGAAGACAATAACATTTGTGAAATACAACTTTGTTTGCGGAAAACATAATGATGTTCGAAGTCGCCAGTTGCGTATAATAAGTTGTTTGAAAGTCGTTGTCGTGGAAAAACTGGCGACTTCGAACATTAAATGTTATTAATCAAATGTTATTTGTCTTACAGGGTGTTTCACTAAGTGTGTTTGCCTCTGTAACTTATAAAATAATAGGTAACGGGAAATTTTAACGCGGTAGGTCAACACAAGAAATGTTACACTTTCTGCGGAGCTATGAACATAGTTTATTGTATCATTTTCCAAAGAGTTGCACCACAAAGATATAATTTTTTAAATGGAACAATAGTTTTTTCTATCGTGCATTGGATTCGTTGAAACCAGCTGCGTCCAAATCAATTTAAACTACATTCCTATCACTGTTAGTTTGGGAGCTACAACCCTTCAAAGTTTAGGGGGCGGAGGCTATGACAGCGTAGCCAACTGGCTGGTGGTCATGAGACAGTGGGCCGTGCCCCAGGGGATAGCCACTCGGCCAGTCAGCTAAGCTATCGCAGCCTCCGCCCCCGGAACTTTGAAGGGTTGTAGGTCCCAAACTAACAGTGATAGGAATGTAGTTTAAATTGATTTGGACGCAGCTGGTTTCAACGAATCCAATACGCGATAGATAAAACTATTGTTCCATTTAAAAAATTATATCTTTGTGGTGTAACTCTTTGGAAAATGATACAATAAACTATGTTCATAGCTCCGCAGAAAGTGTAACATTTCTTGTGTTGCCCTACCGCATTAAAATTTCCCGTCACCTATTATTTTATAAGTTACACAGGCAAACACACTTATTGAAACACCCTGTAATACACAAGACAAATAATAACATTTGATGTTCAAAGTCGCCAGTTTTTCCACGACAACGACTTTCAAACAACTTATTATATGCAACTGGCGACTTCGAACATCATTATGTTTTCCGCAAACAAAATTGTATTTCACAGATGTTATTTATTGTCTTCATAATGTTTACTGCGTATAGTTAACGGAACAAGTATAAACGATATTCCGAAACGAATACGTATAGTGTAAGTCAAACCTGACGAACGATAGAACAATTTTTCAGAAAGTCAATCAGGTGTGTTTCCCAACAGATAATTTAAAAAACAATTGTTCTTGTAAAAACGCATCGTTTATCAGATGTGCTCGATGTCGTGCTGTTTTTGCTTTCCATATTTCTATGATAACTATCACTCTGGTTAGTGCGATATATATCTTTGAATTACAAAAAAACAAATAATAAAAGTCGCATGCCGCGAGATTCGATCCGGCGACCTTCGGATTACGAACCCGAGCGCTTACCGCTACGCCACGCCTCTGTACAATATAACTAATCGTAGAGATCGTAGAGAGTATTTCACCAAACGGCTTTTTTTTATCTGTCGATTTTCTCGACAACGGCTGTGCATCTTGGTGCTTTGCCAAATTACACCTCTGGCCATGAGCTTTTATTATGCGCAGTATGAATCGAATCTGAATTTCACAATTGGCGGCCTCCCCTTGTGAGCGCCACACACGACAATGCGGCGCCATGCCATCTACACTTCCACCTTCTGAAGGCAACCTCTCAAGCAAACGCTACACCAGCAACGTTTTAAAGCCGAGATTGCCCAAATGTCGTACAGAAAACCATTCATACCAACCATCTGCAGAGAAAGCCCGGCTTAACGTGAGAAAAAAGGCTGCTACCGGCTGCTTTGCAAATTCGCCTGATATTTCACACGCCGAAAATTCCTGGAATATAACTTGTCGTCAAGCTTTTTGCCTATCCTGCTGATGTTTTATGGCCGTATTTAGGGTGTCTCAGGAGGAATAGTCAATATTCGTAAATATGAAGAATGATCGTTTGAAGCTGACATCTTCATATGGAGAGATGCCATTTTCTGAATGGTTTCCGAGACAGAAAGCAGTTCATGTAAAATCTTTATTTACTTTTAGTATTATTCAAGTGTTTGTTAAATCTATCGCACCAAATAGCGTGGCCATCAGTGCGTAGCTTACAAACTACTTAAACTAAGGTAAACTAACCTAAGGACAACACACACACCCGTGCCCCAGGGAGGACTGGTACCTCCGACGGCGATCAACCGCGCGCTCCGCAGCGAGGCGCCTTAGACCGCTCGGCTACTCCACCGCGGCTTAATATTATTCAGTACCTTTACACTTTTACAACCTGTAGTAAACAGTACAAAAATCGTTTCACTTACTATCCTTTCAAAAATATGCATTTCCATCAGTCACCTCCTAGCATAACTATTAACGTCATATTACAAACGCCGCGGTGGAGTAGCCGAATGGTCGCATTCCGCCGGCAGCAGCGGCCGTGAGCGGACGTCCTGCTGTGCTTCGAGCCGCGGCCGTTTGTTTGCATCCGCAGGGTAAGTCGGTGCTATTACGCGCGCGCGCTGTGTATTGCTGTGTGTTGTGTATATGTGAAGATGCAGTGATGGCTCAATACTTTGAAATTCACGTTCGATCGAACTCTTATTCGACCTAAGTCCTTCGAAATTAAATATTGGCTAGAGAAAGTAGTGAAAATACGCTCTGAAGATACAATAGGATATCACTTGTCTATTGTCGATACTGTTGTGTATTTGAAGATGAGCAAACCCGAACTTTGTGAACAAGTTATCGAACGTACTGGCGGCATATTAAAGATGGTGACGTAACAGTAGATCAAGGTGGACTTGGTATTCGAACAATCCGAATATTTGAGTTGCCATTTGAGGTCCCTGCCGATGCGATAAATAAAGTAATATCTCCGTACGGTCGAATTCTCGGTAATTTAGCAGAGAAATGGTCGACTGCCCACAAGTTCCATGTGCTGAACGGTGAGAGGCAACTTAAGGTGGAACTTTTGCGACATATACCGTCGTATATCAACGTTTGTGGTTACAGGGGAATAGTCATTTACGACGGACAACCAAGAACGTGCTCAGCCTGTAATAAAACAGCTCACGTACGTTCTCAGTGCCTGCAAAGACGAATTGCTCAGTTGTCAGCTGGTGAAACAACGAAGCCGCCACAAATGACCACCTTGCCCAACACTTATGCTGCTGCGGTACGTGGCCATGCGACAGACAACTCGATTAGTGAAATACACTTCGAAATTCCACCCAGGGACACAACCCAAATCCAAACCGAGGTGTTGATGGAGACTTCTGAGACGGAGGATGTACCGGTACCGGAGCCGAAAGTGACAGAGGAATCCCAGAAGTCGGAAGAACACCAAATAGGCCCACGTACCGAGTTGGGGCACATCGAAATGATTGACAAACCGCAATCTGAAGTGGAAAACGAATCGCAGAACCCGGAAAAACAACAAACTGATACAAGTTACCTGATTAGAGACGTTGAAATGCTCCACGGAGAGCAGCCACCAGTAACCCAAAGTGACACTGCTGACTCAGATGACGGTCAATCACCTGGAAAATCTCGTCGCCGAAGGAATAAGAAGCGAAGTCTGGCGCACCAGGAAGCCGAGAATTCGGCGGCGTCACTAAGAGAGAAGGCGAAGAAGGTTATAGAAAAACTAAATTTACCTGCATCTGGCAAACCACAGGAACAGACACCGGCACAAATGAAGGCTGATGACAGGACAACCACCAATAATGAAGGCAGGGTGGAACTCATCGGAGAGACGGCTACAGAACATCACGAAAAACCTGCACAGGTGCCAGAAGAACAGGTGCATCGCCTCAATGAGCCGTTAAAAATGGCCAACACATTTGACTGGTCAGCGGACGTCGAAAATGAACACGCGGACGTCGAGATGATGGATGTACCAAGGAGCACTAGACGCGACTCACACAACACTCAAGACCCAACAGCAGGCCCAAGCATGGACACACGAGAAGAAGACAACGACGAAGACTGAGTTCTATTAAATACAGAAACAACTGCCTCCCGTAAAAACAACTCAGAATGACTGACCTACAAGCTTACAGGATAGCAACATCCAACATAAATAAGAGCCAGAGTTCCCTCAAACTTGACAATATTAAAAACTTTTTGTACGCCGCGGACATTGATATACTTCTACTTCAAAAGGTAGGGGAAATAGATTTAGATCGAATCCCTGAGTACAACGTCACGGCAAATCCGGGACGTGGTGCCGATTTGGAAACGGCCATCCTGTTCAAAGAAGGTATTGTTTTCCACGACATAGAACGGCTAGCAACTAGCAGAGGTATTGCTGCAACCGTTAACACCACCAAAATAATAAATGTGTACTCTCCGTCTGGTAGTAACAACAGGAGACGCAGAGCAGAATTTTTCAAAGAAGATATCCTTCCGCTATTTACAACTCAGTATGACCAACTAATTTTAGCGGGAGACTAACTGCGTACTTCATTCAAAAGATCAGACTCCGCATCTTAACAAATCAATAGAACTAGAAAAGATAGTTAAAGATCTAACGTTAACCGACACGTGGGAAAACAAGTTTGGCGATAGGCCCGGATTCACCCACGTTACCAGTCACTCGACTAATCGACTAGACCGTATATGTGTTTCAGAGAACCTTAAACATCAAGTTTTACATGCAGAAGTCTGGCCAACCAGCTTTTCTGATCATGCTGCCTTTATTTGCACTTTAAATCTTAAGATACAGGGAACATACCGTGGCAAAGGGCAATGGAAACGAAATGTCTCGCATTTAGCGGATCAAGCGTGTATGGAGGCATTCACTAAGGCCTGGCATGAAAGCGAAGCTAAGTTTACGTCTTACAACTCAGCGATCAAATGGTGGCTCGAATGTGCCAAACCGAAACTACGGAACGCTATGATCCAATACTCAAGAGACAAAAACTGGTGGTTTAAAAGAACTCTTGAATTCTACTATCAATGTCTCCGGGAATTTATATACACTCGACGTCACAATGATTTATAATTGTTCGCAAATTAAAAAAAAATTCAAGCAAAAATTTTACTTTTAAAAAGGAAACAGTTAGAAGGTTTCAAAATCAGATCCAGAACTCCACATACTGTAAAAGATGAAGAGCCATCCATATACCATCTTATACGGGAGACCAAACGCACGAAAACAAAGATGATAACCGAACTAAAAGATAACGACGGAACAATTTTAACAAGACAAAAGGACATCAGACAAGCTATTGAAAACAACTACGCCGACCTGATATCCAATACAATGATAGACGACGCTGCACTTGACGCCTTACAACGGAACTTAATGACAAGACTTAGCGCTGCGGATGCCGTGGAGCTCACTACGGACGTAACAGAAGACGAGGTGAAAGACGCTGTATTCAACAGTCCTCAAAACCAATCACCGGGACGCGATGGTATCCCGGCTGAATTTTATCAAACTTTTTGGCCGCAACTGAAGACAAAAGTTGACAGCGATTTGCAATGATCTACAGAAGCCGGACTCGATTATTCCGCCGGAATTTAAAGAAGGGTTGGTAGTTCTGATACCCAAAAACACTAACAATAGCACAATCACGAACCTGAGACCGATTACGCTGTTGAACGGGGACTACAAAATTTTCTCCCGTGTCTTAGCAGCGCGGATGAAAAATGTAATTAACGCAGTCATCGCGCCACACCAGACGAGCGTCGGAAGAGGCAGAGCAATATACCAAACGCTGGCGTATTATAGGGATATTATAGCCGTCGCAGACGCTTGTAAGATTAAATGTGCAGTAGTAAGCCTAGATTTCGAGAAAGCGTTTGATAGGGTCAGCCATCTGTATCTCTTCAAAATCATGGAGGCAATGGGCTTTCCCCTAGCGTTCATCAGTACGATGAAGAACTTGATACAAAATAGTACATCGAGAATTATAATAAACGGCCCAGCAGGCTCTGAAATTTCCATCAACAGTTCAGTCAGGCAGGGGTGTCCCATATCCATGTCACTTTTCGCCGTAGCTATAGAGCCACTACTCGTCACTATAACGAAATGTTTAAACGGTATCAAAATAAACAATCAGAAGATTGTCTGCAGGGCCTACGCTGACGATGTCGCTTTCTTGATCACTGACGCACGTGAACTAGAGCTTGCTCTCCAGATAATTACTACATACGAGAGAGCATCCGGTGCACGGCTAAATCGTACAAAATCAGGAGTAATGAATGTTGGAAGAGGAATAGGCACACTACAACTTGGCCAAATAAAAGAAATCCAAAAACTGAAATGTCTGGGTATCGACTTCAGAAGTACAATACGGAAGACCATAGCCGCCAATTATAAACAACTACTCACAAAGATACGTGCTTGCGTGCAGCTACACAGTATGAGGAAATTAGATGAGATTCAGAAAGTGCTACTAGCCAACACATACATAACGTCGAAAATAAATTATGTAGCACAAGTACTACCTATCACTCCCGGTATCGCAAGTAATATACTGTCGGCACTTGGACACTTTGTATGTCGTGGACATATCTTTAAAGTAAAGTATGACACCTTAACTCTCCCGGTACGGGATGGAGGACTCAATTTACTCAACGTGCACAAAAAGGCACACGCTCTTTACCTCGGTAAATCCTGCAAGTTATGGCGGACATCACCGAACAGTCTTACCGCGTACTTGCTACGCGAAATCGCGCCGGCGTACCTCCGCCCACCGATTGATGTCCATCACATACCGACAACGCTCTACCACTTTCGACACTTTCTGATCGAGTATAGTTATATCCATGACACTACCTGTGGCAAAAAGAACAATCGTCCGAGAAATATATAAGACGCTCACTGAAAATAAAACACGAAATGTGATAGAACGAAAAATCCCGAACAAGAATTGGAGTGCAACATGGGAAAATGTTCACAACCCGCATCTTCCATCAAACGGAAAAGCTTCCTGGTATGCATTTGTTAATAGAAAAATCCCCACTAAATCAAGACTCCATGATATACATTTAACGGACTCCTATTGTGCTCAATATGCAACCTCGTTGATAGCGATGAACATCTTTTCGTGTGCGATGGTGACAAACATATATGGGACTATGTCCGGCAGAAACTGGCAAGCATCAAAAGAACCTCACCACATGTCATAACGCCAGTCTATTTTACGAACTCTGAATAAATCCCATTCCCAAAAACAAAACGAAATGCTGTCAACTGAATAACGGGTCATACAGTGTACTATCTTCTTAGTACAAAAGAAAAGACCAAGGAGGATTTTGTACTGTACCTCACCATACAGCACCATATACTAGAGCATAAACGAAACTACAAGGAACACTTTGCTAATTTCTTGAGCAAGACTATACTGTAAACACGAATTACTCAACAGAAGAAATTATCAAACAGAGGAAGAACTAACTTCGAACGAAGAAAACCATTTTATTAATTTTGTTATTAGTTATTTTGTATATTTTTATAAATGATGGAGTAATCACTATCACCGAGATGAGAAGAGAAGAAACAAGTGCGTTTGTGCAGAGGCTTATGCACGTTTATTTTCCTACCTTCTACCTTTTATCACACGATGTGCGAAAAAAGGAAAACTGTGTTGTGCATTTTATATAGCTTTCAACAATTAGTTTATTTCACGCCAGAATGGCTGTTATGTTACTTTCATTACACAAATTTCTGAATGTGTTCCCCACTCGAGAGACATTTAAATGTAGAAATCTAAGTTCACTGGCAAATGCAGAAGAAGAACTTTATTTTATAGTTACCCTTATACAGAAGAATGTTATTTTGCTTAAATAATGCTAACCACTCTATAAGCAATGGAAAGTTAGTGACATATCACAGCAGCAGAAAGGATTCTTACTATTCCTGCAACAGAAGAGGATAGTACGTTCATTTGAAGGCCAAAGAAGCCTACGCCGAGGAAGGCGAAATATGGCGAGCGGAAGGATGTTTTCAATCTTTACCTTTACCAGATTGCTGTTATACTATTTATTTTCTTTCTTTTTCCTTTTTTTTCTTTTCTTTTCTTTTTTTTTCGGGTTCTGGGGGGGGGGCGGGTTCTATCCCCCTCATCCCCCCTGTAGTTACGCCACTGGAGGTAACAATACGAGGCTTTGAAATTCTGCTTCCGTCTCAAGAAATCTTCAGCTGAGGCGTATCAACTTTTACAGGAGGCATGTGGAGCCTCTGATCTTCCATACAGCGCAGTTAGAAGGTGTGAAAGAGGGGAAAAACATTTTGAAAGGAAGAGGTGGACCTGGTGCTCCAGTTACTGCTCTTACGGAAAAAAACAACATTTCTGCTGCCATTGTGATAAAAGGATCGAAGAAATCACTAAGATCACAATCAATAAAAATTTTCTGGGTGTGAGACGGCATTGTCAATATCTGAAAATCTGCCAGACGTTTCGGCCTCTATTGCAAGTTGCCTTCTTCAGGATATTTGTCTTGCAATAGTTTTCAAAGATATTAAACATAAGGAGAGGCATTGAATTAAAAGTTGTACTGTGGTCGGGATTAGAAACCCGGGACCTCTTGTTAACTAGGTGGGCGCTTTAGACCGCTCAGCTAACACAGCGTTTCAGACAAAACGTCTACATGGACTATCTTAAGGCACGTCTCCCTCCATACTATATACGTTAATTGTGTCTCAGTGTTCCCTGTGAAATACGTATTATTGAAATTTTCAAATATTGACAATGCAGTCTCACTCCCCAGAAACAAAGGATTAAAAATGTGCTCCACCTCGAAAACGTTCGGATACGGCTTTGGCCTATGTCAGTAAGAGATTGTTGATTAAAATGAGAGTTCGTCTCACATTCCTCAATACTCACTATTCCTACTGGGACACCCCATATACAAAACGCTTGAAGTGAGCTTCTCAATGAAAACATAGGCCTCATTTCGTTTCAGGCTCTCTCTGATTCTGCACGTTTCGATTGCATAACGTACGGGTTTTTAATCGTTGTGGATTTTCTACGTTTTTGTTCATTTACATTTGCTTTATTTTTTATATATATTTTGAAGCACGTTATTGGCAAGATTAAGTTATATAATGGTCTCCGAAAGAACAGACATCACAATATAATTCAGTGGCACAGGCACGGAGGAGGAAGGGGGGGGGGGGGGTAATGGGGCTTAAAGCCCCCCCCCCCCCCAGCACCTCCCAAAGATTTTTTATTTAATTTTTCTGTAACAGACCGGAAGCGAAATTTGAAATAGTACACATGTAATAAATCACAAGGTAACTATAATTTACCAAGCACAAGTTAACATGACAATGGGTCGTCAACGTGATGCCGCCACTGAGAACGTGCGCTGCTCTTTCTGTGAGCGGTTTTAATGCCGCCGCGACCAGGTTTGATGCCACCGCTATTGATACTGCTATGCTGAAGTTACAAGCCGATTGTTCATATGCGGCGACCCGCTGCTTTGCAGGTCAGCGGCGCCACCGAGTGGAATCTCATGAAGGCCGTCAAAACTACGAACAACAATAGTGTTACTTTAGTTCCATTTTCACACATGGAGCCTCATGTTTATTAAACAGTTATAACATCGGCGAGCTTCTCATATTTCTGATATAGAATAAGAACCCTTTACCGTTAATAAATTCAGTAGGGCAGAGGTGCCCACAGGGGAGGGAGAGGTGTGAAAAATTATTACTTTTGGCCAGCCTGGGAGAGGCTTTATAAAACAACTAGCTGTAAACCCGGCGTTGCCCGGGTGTTTGTTTATTCTACACTCTCGTAGTCCACTTCCCCTTCCCTCCTCTATCTGCATTCATCAGTTTCTTTCCAATGTCTCTGTTGGTTTCCACTTTTCCCTTTCTCGGCAATGTTTTTTGCAAGGCCCACACGAACCGATGCACTAGACAACCAACAGACAACAGTACGACTTAGACATCGTTATGACCAAAGGAGTCACAGATAGAGCGGCTCTCACGTCCTTCCACGCGCCTGTAATATTCGATCTTGATCTGGAAGGAATACAAGGCACCAACTCCCAGAGTCGACACCCGCGGCATGGATTCGCGGACCGCCATCACATAGAACAATATCTCACCCTCTGTCATGTACCATACGAACATGTGAGTATCTTGTGACCTTCCTCTTGGTGTAAGTGTCGTGTCTGCAAAAATTCATCAAGATCTGAGAAAATCTATTCATTTTGTCAAAGTTCGTATCTTAAGTACCCTCCACCGTGCACTGAACGAAATTTTAGACAGACAGTGACATTCCTCTTGTTTTTATGGTGAAGTGTGCAAAATTTCATAAATATCGGAACAAAACTATAGATTTGTATGCAAATTTGTTGTTTTCAAATTTTCCAGTTTTATTTCATACAACCCGTGTTCTGAGAATAACGAAAACAAAAAGGATCTGTGAAATCGGTCGAGCCGTTCTCAAGTTATGGCGCGACCAACATACTTAGGGATCCGTTTTTATCTTGCAAGATACTCTCCCCCATGCACCGTATGAAACTTTAGGTAGACTGTGACATTCCTTTTGAAGGTCAAGCATGCTAAGTTTCGTGAAGGTCGGAATGAAACTGTAGATTTCGTCAGTCTGTACGAAAAGTATCCTCCGCCATGCACCTTCATTCCGTGCTATCGTAAATACCTTCTCAGCTAATATCTTCTACCTTTAAACTACATACCGGCAAAATTTCAGCTTCATAGTATTAGTAGTTTTAGAGATTTCGTGTTTCGCCAGTGAGTGACAGACATATATATCCTGAATTATGGGTCCTACAAAGACATTATACCATGTTCGTAGAGAGGAATATTAGGAAACTGCCTGCGAAATGTGTTGTAAATTGTTTTGGTAGTAAACACGTAGTAAATTACAACCTCATGCTTTTTAGGGCGAAGTTTCATGTATTTCAATGTCTTTGACATCATAGCACCTGAACTATATGTCGTAACACGATATTATTTCGAAGGTACATCCAGTGGTGCATATGTAAAACGTTTACAAATTACATCATGAATCGAGTTAGTAGGAAAGACGTAACAAATCAA
Organism: Locusta migratoria; assembly: GCA_026315105.1. Taxonomy (NCBI): domain Eukaryota; kingdom Metazoa; phylum Arthropoda; class Insecta; order Orthoptera; family Acrididae; genus Locusta; species Locusta migratoria. Next base: position 475,505,325 of record CM048755.1, on the reverse strand, counting down.
AACGTCATGCGTAATGTGGCAGTTTTTCATTAACTTAATTGTTTATTACTCCATATCTCATGAACTATGTGTCGTACTATGATAAAATTTCGAACGTACGTTTAGTGATATATGTGTATACTGTCTAACATTTCTCTCGAATACAATTAATAGTATACGAGTAATAAATTGTAACGTCATGCCAAATGCCGTAATTTTACTTCATGAACGCCGAAAAAGTAGTAAGCGACAAAGATTTTTCCTGTCATAAATTTGCTGGGGCTGTCAGCAAGAAGAAGTTTCCTAAAGGTTGGAAATTATTTTTGAAGTTTGTTGCAAGTCGCAAAGTCCTCTCCTTCTCAAATAGTGGACTGATAAAGTCACACCATCACGTGCCACAAAACGGCACCTTCTGCGCCTTCTGGGCCCAGATTTTCTAATCCCTCAGGTGTAGTAGCCACGAAAGCTTGGAGTCAAAAATGAGGCCCAGAAACCTCACCGCTTCTTTAAAAGGGACAATAGTGCCGCCCATTTGCTCATCAGGAAGTTTATAAATACCACGAGAACGACTAAACTGGACACAAACCCACAATTATCAGCAGAAAACTGAAAACCCGTCTTTGCCCCCCACTCCTCTAGCCTCTTCGCTGTCAGTTGCAATTGACGAGTCACGGCAGCAGCATTGGAAGAGGAACAGAAAGATACAAAATCGTCCACGAACAAGGAGCACTGTACAGGACACAGTACGATAACCGAAATACAATTGAAGGCTATAGCAAAGAGGTTAACACATGAAACACCGCCCTTGGGGGACACCATGCTCCTGCTCAAAACCGTCTTACAAGATGCCATCAACTCGGTACCTAAAAAAGCGCTTAGACAGGAAGGACTGTAGGACAATGGGGACGTGGCCACGAAAGCTGCTGGAGGTGCTGTAGAATAAGGCGTCTGCAAAAGTGTCGTACACCTTACTGTGTGCTGTTGACGTAGGAAAGCCTGCTGGATAGCGGATTCTAACAGGGTCAGGTTGTCGACAGTGGAGCGGTATCTCCTGAAACCACACTGAGAGCTGCTAAGTAACTGCCAAGTTTCTCACATCCAGACCAGGCGACGATTGATTATTAGTTCCAGGGTGTTTCCTACATAGCTCGTTAGGGCGACACTCCGGTAACTACTAGGAAGTGTTCGGTCCTTTCCTAGTTTGAGAAGCGGAATTAAAATTGCTTCGCTCCACGAGTTGGGGAAATGGCCAACATGCCATATCAGATTGAAACATTCAAGGACGATTCAAAAAAAAATTTTAATGTTTGTTAAGCTTCTAATGACTGCGAAAGCCTACGTTCCTACACAATTATAATTTTGTTTAGCAGAGGCGGTTACGTTAGCATTTTTCCTGTTCTTTCAAGAGATATAATAGAGCTAATATCCATGTTTCTTTCTTGTAAGGATTGTATTTGTTGTTTTGTTTCTTGAATGTTGTTAGCGTGAAGAGCTAGGTCGTCAGCAAATCCTAAACAGTTCAACCTCATGTCAGCTTTTTATGTCCAAATTAATGTTCATTGGATTGCCCTTGTAGCATTACCTCATTATGTATACAAGGGAGCAATTAAAAAATGACAGTTCGCCTCCCTACCTTAAACTAGTTTTTACCAAAAATCATTAAGAAAGTTCCCCTTTGAACTTAATTAGCGAATTTGTATTTGTTAAGGCAAGTTCTAGCCGTTTCATTAATATTGGGTGGAGTCCGAAGTGTCTCAAAATGTTTAACAATGAGGGTCTATGGATACAATCATAAAAGGTAAAGCAGTCAACAATCCGAAGATTGGTTTGAACACCACAGTGCTTTACTAGGCACGGCCCTGTTTGGAGGTGGTATGCCGTTGCCTTCCTCCGACCTTCAGACTGACTTACCCAGCCAGTTATAGGGGGACATACAGTTTAACGTGGGTTCCGAACCACGGTGCTACTCGGTATTTTTCACATGAGCAATACTGCATATGTACTTTTAAAATATGTATATGTAATTGAGAGAGGCTTGCTTTGTTTGCTGTAATAAGCCATGATCAGTTTCAGATAAATTATTTGGCACTGCTACTTTATGGTTTGAAGCCTCCTTCGTATCTCCAGTTCCCAATCCAAATGTAATTACATCCTATTGTGTAAAATCTTGGGGGAAAAATCGTGCAGGTACATTCCATGAGCGAGATTCACCAATAGTTGTCTGGATCATTTTTTCCCCTTTCTTAAGAAGTGGGTTAATTATAACTGTGGGTCTATTTTTCTGTAACTTTTTATTTTGCCCAGTTTTCTTGTAAAATAATATGTAGAGATGTCCGAGTTGTTTTACCAGCATACTTCCACATTTCCGCAACCAGTTGTTTCAGAATTTTTACAGTTTCCTACTTTATTTAATAAAATGTTGATCTGGCCTGTGTTAAAGACACTCGTCAACGGAAAGTGCTTGTTTGCATATAAGTTATTATACCACCAATTACTGGAGCGTGTAAAGACGCATCTACTGATCAGAATCAAATGTTTGTTTTATATGTTTTAACAAAGTTCCCTTTGTTATTAGTTATAAGCGCGAATGCACAAGATACGTGGTTTAATTTATTATCATAAAACTTTGAGACAGAATAATGTGTTTGCTATGACTACAATCGGGAGAGAAATTGCTGTAGTATAACACGTATGTCATATTTGTAACTTATCTATATTTTCTGTATTTCAAATATGTTGTGGATTTTGGAGGGTGAACCGAAAGCAACATACCATGCGTATACTTCGTTTGTACGCAGAAAAATTCTGAGCTAAGTGGTACTTAAATAATTCTGAGAGTTGACAGCAGTCTTAACATATCATGAGCATTAGATGATGTAACGCTTTGAACTTTGATTCCGCTTGCATTTAAGAATTAATATTGATAGGAGTGTGGGATTCTACTCTCGATTTCGAGAGTTTTACTATGTCGATAACCGTAGTGGACTTCATATATTTATAACCTGATGAATATTTTATGTTTACATTAACTGAGTGTTCTGTCGGTTCCTGGTAAAATATTTCATTCATTGTGTATTAAAAACAAGACAAATGAGTAACATTCTACAATATTTTTGTTATTTGACGAACCGGTCAGGTACCTCATGATGACGTAACAGTCGAAAAGCGATTCGGCAAGTATTTGTCTTTATTGTAGAATATTACATAATTGTCTTGTGTTTCAGAATTTTATGTTTAGTTAAATAAAATAATAGTTTTTTCTAGTACACCTATTCTTAACAGTAAATGGTGAATTTATTACAATTCTAATTATGCACTCAAGAATACTTTACTGTGTTTGAATACTATTATTATTGTAATAGCAGCGGACAGATTGCAACTCGCCATAAAACGATCGCGGCGTTGTAGACAGACAACTCAAATTTTCGGCCATGGCCCTTTGGAATAAAAAAAATACACACAATAAGAAATAACTCAAGCACAGACATATGTGCCTGAGATATGTCTGAGTGATTGTGTGAATGTATGTGTGTGCTTTTCTGACGAAGACCACGGACAAAAATGTAAGTTGTGTGGATGTGAAAGTATTTCATGTGGCTGTCTGAGACTTAGCGATCGTCTTTACTGTGATTTGCTATCTATCCTGTATTAATGACAATTCAAACTGGATTGTACATTATTACTATTATTCTACATTCACGTATAACTTAATGTAGGACCAACATTCTTATTGTTTTGACTGAATAAATTGTCAGTTCATTCAAGCTGAAACCCTTGGGGTTGTCTGCAACAATTATTCAGTAGTACATAATATTTTTATCATTTTCTTCTCCTTTATTACAACTTGTTCTTATTTAAAAATTCAAATTTCATACCAATGCTTGAATAATAGGACTGAAATATCGCAGAATACAACTACTTTTGAGCGAGTTTAGTAGAAATGTACGGTCCGACCGTATGTCAATATCGAGACACAATTCCAAACTGAGCTGAATTGAGCCTACCGTCAGCTGTGCTTAATACATTAGTAGTGGCCCATCGTAGACTGTATAATGAAAAAATACTTGTTAAGTTATGGGACCTAATTGCAGTGGTCATTGGTCCCTAAACTTACAAACTACTTAAACTAACTTAGATTAAGAACAACACACACATACACCCATGCCCAAGGGAGGACTCGAACCTCCGACGGCGAACTGCCGCGCGCACCGCAGCAAGGCGCCTCAGTGCGCACGGCTATTCCGCCGCGGCCTGTATAGTGAAAACGAATACTTTAATATATTTCATTTTAAATGCATTGTTGTCTTCGTGCTGATAGAGATAAGTACATAAATAGAAGGTATGATGAAGTACTGTTTGTCACAGAACTTGAATCTTCAAATATGTTCAAAAATTTGTTAAGCTTAAGGGACCTAAACCTACAAACTACTTATGAACTATCTTATACTAAAGACGACACAAACATCCATGCCCGAGGGGGGATTCGAACCCCCGACCGTAGCGGCCATGCAGACTGTGACTGGCGCGCCGCAGACCGCTCGGCCACTGCGGCCGGCCTTGAATCTTTTACGTCAGACTTTGGTACATGACACACAGAACTTACGTTACAATTCAGTATGTCATACCTAGGAAACCGTTTACAAATAATTTCATCAGGCGCTATGGTGTTGTTCCTCCCCTTCAATCAAAATACTACAGTTTCTTCTTCTACTCTGGCGTCCTCTGCAGAAATTGTACGTAATACTTGCACATCGTTGTACGGCGATTAACATAGTTCTCCTTTCGTATTCAGTGTGGTACAATTCAGGAAGGCCCATTTCCATTGTTTTTCCTCATTTCTCTCAATAACTGACTGTAGTCTTCAGACTTGGAAATAGTTTTGGAACCTGTGTAGTCATCTAACAGGCGTCTTTCCCGTACTCATAACTATTGCTGTGCGAGCCTGAAAGAAAATGAAACAATGTAAGTCAAAGTTGCAGTAACCTAATGAAGTGACAGGTATTCTACTTATAACGCCATAAAGAGTTGTATAGGAGCCAAATCATATTGACAGAAAGAGAAAATAAACTGTCTTTCCTTTAGTCCTTTTGATTACAAACACTTGTTTTATTTTATGGCTGTTGCGGCAACAGATACTGTGAATTGCGCTCTCTTAATTGCTTCCGAGTTCATATTGCAGATACACGCTTCCCTTGTATATTTAATTGCCGTCGTTCACAGTTTCCTTACACTTATTAAGGACGTGCGTTTAAAGAGCAGTTAAATTTTCTCATTGCTCTCGGGTAAGCGGTGGATGGAGCTTTAATACAGCAATGCTAATTTACGATGGATGAAAATATGCGGAATAAACTTTCAGAAAAGAGAGGTTTCTGAATAAACATTTGGCTCTCTAAACACCTTCCTAGTCGTTTAATCTCTTAATTCTTAGTTCAGGGCAGATTTCTAGTGTAATGGTTACGTGATACTCATCCTGCTGGTGTTGCAATTACAAACGGTATGTAAATAACCGAAAACTTATTTCGAAGCTTCATCGGTCTTGACTCCATCGGCCAACTGCCAATACCAATTCTGTATTTTTCATTCCAAAAAACACAACAGTGGCTAGAATGATTCTTCTGAAACTTCTGACAAACTTCGGTGAATAGTCCTGTAACATTAACGTAGATGCACTACAGTTACCTTACTGCCTTCAAAATAGTCACCTCCCATAACGACGCACCGCTGAGCTCTGCGCTACATGTCCTATAAATTTTACACCAACAAGTCTGGAGGACTGAGCTCCGGCGAGTATGGTGGATGTTCAAGTTGCACGACAACGCTCGCCCATACTTAGTCCATAACGTCGAACAATACGTGGCAAAAAATTGGCACTGACGTGTTTTACGGCCCACTTTAGATTTGTAATGTTTAAATGTTTGTATAGATTATGGAACTTAACTACGGGGTCATCAGTCCCTAAACTTACAAACTACATATGAACTAGCTAATCCTAATGACGGCACAAATATCCATGCCCGAGGGAGGATTCGAACCCCCGACCGTAGTGGCCGTGCAGACCATGACTGGAGCGCCTCAGTCCCCTCGCCACCGCGGCCGGCTTTAGATTTATAGTTTTATAAGTTGTTGCAAACATTTTGGACCAAAATAATAATGTAAATAATAAATTAATTAATAAGAGTGTCTGAAACCCTTTTAGGGAAAAAAATTAGGTAGAGGCGGGTTCCGAACAACTGACCTACAGCGTTATAGCCCAACGCATTGCCTACTACGCTACGGCACAAAAGATGTGCACTTTAATCTGATACTATTGATGGCCGTTGTGAACTAATGCTAATATGGCATTTGTAGACACTTGATTATCATTTATCGTACGATGAACGACGTGTTTTTGTTAATTCTTCAGTGCGCCATTGCTTTCATATGACAACGTGTAAGTTACAATAAGAAAATCATCAAATACGTAACGCAAGATGGCGTATGCCAGAGAGTGAATTTTATCCATTATGGATGTTGAACTCCGTGACTGTTCCTTATAGGTTGTGGAAATAAAATCCGCTAACAGTCACAATTATTGGCGGTTTATTAACCGGTAGTGTTTTAATAAACCGCCAATAATTGTGACTGGTAGCGGATTTTATTTCCACAACGTATGCCAGAGAGTTCTGGGCGAGGAATGCCACGTGACATCTCCGAACGGCTGGTTTTCGTTAATTCAATGGAGGGTGTCAAATCTCCGTCATTTTTGCAAATATCTCTCAAACGATAGAGATATGAAAAAAAACACAAGGGAACAAAGTTGTAGAGAATTTTCTCCTCTACAAATTCTGTTATTCAATTTTTGCGTCAGATGAACGGTTTATTTGCAATTAAAATAACATTACAAACTGGTTTTTTGGTATTACTAACGTATTTCTTGTCCGAAATATTTGAAAAAGGGAGGTTCTGGCCTCTGGTAGCCAACAATTATGTCTGTAAAATTTGGTGCCGATCGGTTGAACGGTTCGACCTAAAAAGTTGGAACACGTTACAAGCAGACAGACATCGTCAAATCGCCAATATTTTTGCAAATATCTCTGCAACGATGCAAGATATGAAAAAACATAATAAAACGTAGTTGTATAGAATTTTCCTCTCTACCAATTGGTTATTCAATTGTCGTGTCAGATGAATAGTTAAGCCGTTATTTTCATTTAAGCTTCGAGCTGTCAAAAGACGATCGCAAAGGCCCACTTTTAGTGTTACTACCGTAACCTGAAGTGGGCCAAAAGGGGTTGGTGTAACTTAAACATCTACCATATTCGCCGGATCTCAGTCCTGTAGACTTCCCTCGATTCAAACTCGCTTTGAAAGGAAAGAGATTTGACGATATTCCTCACATCCAGCGAAACGTTACGAGGTTTTTGAACACCATCCCAAAGGAAGACTTCGTGCAAAGTTTCCAGGACGTGTATTGCAGAGCTCAGTGGTGCATTGTTATGGAAGGACACTATTTCGAACGACAGTAAGGTAACCGTAGTTCATAGGTAATCTACGTTAATGTTACAGGACTACTCATCGAACTTTGATGTCAGAGGTTGTGAAAATACTTTCCCTCGCCTCGTCCTTCGGGACTGCCAGACCCGCCACTGTTACTGTGTGCGGCCCGTATGTGCCATGTGCCGACCCCGCAAACTGCTATGGTCATCAGGCCCTACACTTACGAACTACTTAAACTAACTCACACTAACAAGAAAAGTACTTGGGCTCGAACAAACACATATCCACCAAAATCGTATGAGAGACAATGTAAAGATCCCTTATTGCACCAGTGATACTCCCCCATCTGCAAAACTCTGCAATCGTCCGTTAGAGGCCTCTGCATGTGCCTTGCGACATTGCACTTTGACCTGTCGATTCGCCAGTAGGGACGGTGCAGTGTGCCTCCGAAGTTGCACTTTGTGGCGTTATTTGTGTGGTGAAGCGTCAGATGGGGCAGCGATTGGTGATCAGTCCTGCTAATGTATTGCGATTGGTTGAGATGAAGTTACGAAGAACCCTTCTTCGTTCAAAAAAATGTTCAAATGTTTGTACAACTTATGGGACTTAACTACGGGGTCATCAGTCCCTAAGTTTACAAACTACTTATGAACTACCTAAGACTAAAGACGGCACAAATATCCATGCCCGAGGGGGGATTCGAACTCCCGACCGTAGTGGCCGTTCTGACCCTGACTGGAGCGCCTCAGTCACCTCGGCCACCGCGGCCGGCACCCTTCTTCGTGAAGATGGTATTAGTGTAGAAGATGACTCATTCGCACGCTTTCTCGTATCTCTTATTGTACAGAAATATGAGCATAAGTTAGATACTGTTGTAACACCAACACATAGTGATGATAATAGGGATGATAATGACGAACAACCCATTGCAAGCGGTAGTACTACGATAAGTGCGGGAAGAGGCGATGGAAGCAGTGGCAGTGAACACCAACAGTCTTCCTAGAAGAAGGTTAAAGTTGCAACTATCATCACGGCTTTTGATGACAATACGCTAGTGAACATGTTCGATGATTATTGCACAAATTATAGTTAAGATATTTGCATTGCGTATGGCGTCTACAATTACATCTACAGTGTCATCTAGAGCATCATTGCAGAGTTTTGCATAAAAACGACACCAACCAGCACATTGAGGTGTACGTAGAGATCCTGTAACCAAACGTTCATACAGGTATGTCTGTTCGAGCTCATGTACTTTCCTTGTAAGAACAACACACACAGCCATGCTCGAGGGTGAACGCTAATCTCCGGCGGGATCGGCCGCCCAGGCAGCAATATGGTGCCTTATACCACGCGGCTACTTCCGCGCGGCCGACAGATCCATCTGACAGAGATTATATACAATAACATTGCTGTAATGTTGTGGGGTAATTGCGAACAGTAAGTTTCCTTTTTGCGCTGTGATGAATTATTGACAACAGATTTCGTGGGAAAAGTATTTATAGCCAAGATGTATCAAAATTACTAAAAATTTCCGGGCTGTTATGCCGTGGTCTAGTGGATTTATTATTAAAACCCAACGTTTCGTCCCCGACTGCGGAGGACATTCTCAAGGGGGATCGTGGCACTTTTGGATGTCCGATTCACACCCTGGCTGGCAGTAGCGAGCCAGGGTGTGAATCGGACATCCAAAAGTGCCACGATCCCTCTTGAGAATGTCCTCCGCAGTCGGGGACGAAACGTTGGGTTTTAATAATAAATCCACTAGACCACGGCATAACAGCCCGGAAATGTTTAGTAATTTTGACCATTCCGGCCGTGAAAGTTTACACTTTACAGCCAAGATGTAGTTAAAAAATTAACTTTTCTTAGGAGATAGCCACAAAATGATTCTGCAACAGGGACTTACATTATTAAATCCTGCAGTACAATAACTTAGTTGCCTTTCACTCACAGAACGTCGGAGTAAGCGTCAAAATGAAACTAGATTTGAGAACAACAACAGAAGAAAGATATTCATGTCGGGTTTCCAGCCGGATCGTAGAGTCATCTTTGTTTAGAAGAGCTTCTGCCATATCGGATGCAGATACCTTAACACAGAGAGACATATCCGTCATGGCCGGCCGTGGTGGCCGAGGGGACACTCAGGGCGCCGTGGCTCAGCGCACCCGGTCAGAGGGCTCAACGCTCTCTGTAATAAAAAAGCTGAGCCAACAACACATCGAACAAGAACGGAAAAAAAACGATCAGCGTCCGCAACGAAGAGAACTACCCATAGAACAAAAAAAGAGGGGACTGAGGCGCTCCAGTCACGGTCTGCACAGACACTACGGTCGGGGGTTCGAATCCCCCCTCGGGCAAGGATATTTGTGCCGTCCTTAGGATTAGCTAGTTCATAAGTAGTTTGTAAGTTTAGGGACTGATGACCCCGTTGTTAAGTCCCATAAGCTATACAAACATTTGAACATTTTAGATCCGTCATGCCAAGCAGATTGAGCCATCGCCAGAACCAGAAGAGGACCAATGCAGATCAATTGCTTTCCTTCTATACACCGGAAGTGTGTCTTCAAAAATAGGAACGATCTTAAAAAGTTTAATATCAAAACTGTGTTTCGACCACCTGCTAAGACTATTACTATTTTGTGGAGTAATTGCGAACAGTAGTTTAGCTCTTCTTGGCTCAGTTAAAGACGATTTGGGGCTGAGAAAGCCCGGTGTTTATAATATTCCTTGCCACTGTGGGAAAGCATATATAGGACAAACGATTCGCACCGTTAACGATCGATGCACCGAGCACCACAGACATACACGTTTGCAGTAGCGGAGCATTGTCTAACCGAAGGACACAGAATGAAGTATGACGAAAACGTGTACTTGCTTATGCGTCTCGCTATTGGGAATGCATTTTAAAGGAATAGATTGAGATTAGGTTGGCGGACGATTTAATATATCGAGATAAGGGGTTCCCTCTAAGTAACATGTGGAATCCGGTTTTGTCTAATCTTAAAAAACAGCGCACTCGTTTCTCCACCTGTGACAACTACCGCATGTAAGCGATACATCGTTCCTGCCAGTTTTCTCCACTGAGGAGCTGCACCGACTGCTTGCGGCTGAGGACGCAGGCACGACTCTCTGGCGCACGCGCCGTTAGTACTTCGCGGCGTATATAAGGCCGCCGATCACAGCAAGACTTCAGATTCTTAAGAGACTCAGCAGCATCCATATCACCTGAAGATGGCGGCCAGGTGGTCTGAAGAAATATTAGTGTCAAGATGACTCTACGATCCGGCTTCTACCAGACATGAATATCAACAATTAATACGCCGGGAAACTCTACGTAATCACAACAGAAGAAAGAATATGGGAGACCGGGGCACGTTGGCCATTGGGGCAGTATAGCCCAGTCGAATTAGTTCATAAAATATACGCTAGATCGTCTTAGAAATTAATCAGAAAGTAGGTAGCACTGTACCTCTTCTCATTCAGGGCCTATATCGCAGGCGGCGAAGTTTTGGACAAGCTGTAGTCCTTAATTGTTTTGTGCGTGTTCAGTAAAATTCTTCTCGTCGGTTAATGTGTGTTATTAAAGTTTTGCTTTCTTTAGGCGCAACGGGGTGAGTAGTATAATAAAAGGTCGTAATTTAAGCATTATTTCTATATGGCATACAGACTTAATTGCTTCAGTGAGTTTTCTAAAGCACAGAATTTATTTTAACGATGGCAATGGGCAGTTAGGTCCAGAGAGGGCGGGGCACGATGGCCAGTCGAGAGAAACTGTCAAGTTCTATACGAACTGTACTTCTTTAAACTCGATGCAAGGTTTGTTACTTTTAATAACCACGTTTATATTTCTTTGAGTTTATTAAATTATTAACTTAATTGTCGAAGTTAAACATATTTTGATACTTTTCCGAGGTCAAAATATCGTCATATTCACGAGATAAAAAGCACTAAATAAACGCCAACCAGTAAATTTTAATTTAATCTTTAACAGTTTTCTGAGAGGTCAGTATCTCTTTCATTTCCTTGTTTTCAAAACATGAGTTACGGCTCCGGTTGAAACCTTTGTTTTATTTGTAGAACCATAAAAATGATCCGAAACGTCGGCCGCGGTGGCCGAGGGGACTAAGGCGCTCCAGTCACGGTCTGCACGGCCACTAAGGTCGGGGGTTCGAATCCCCCCTCGGGCATGGATATTTGTGCCGTCCTAGTTCGTAAGTAGTTCATAAGTAGTTTGTAAGTTTAGGGACTGATGACCCCGTAGTTAAGTCCCATAGACTATACAAACATTAGAACATTTGATCCGAAATTATAAAAGAATGAAAGGGGAATGATTTCTGAAGATACGATCCTAAGAGCAGTTTTAGAAGTAATAGAAAAGGAAAGATCTGTGAGGGCTGTTAGCGAAGACTTTGGGATTCGAAGAAAATCGTACTGGAGGTACTGTGCTAAGTACAGACAGGCCTCATGTCAGTTAGCACAGGTAATTGAAACTTAGGAAACAGAAATTGAATTTCAACTCTTCCCACTGGACCAAAGCACTGGAAATAAATACTGAAGAAAAATTAGATCACAGGCTAGAGAAGCCCTTTTTCAAAAAGGAAGGATGATGACGATGAGGAAGAGTCACAAGAATTCAGTTCACGAACTACGAGGCGCGTCCAGAAAGTAAGTTCCGTTTGGTAATGAAATGAAATTGTACACAGATACAGAATAAATTTTTATTGCACAAAATTCTACAACTCTTAAACTACTTTTCCACATAACTGCCGAAATTTTGCAAGCATTTGTCATAGCGTGGCACCAGGTTTTGTATACTTCTTTATAGAAATCTGCCGCCAGTGTCTTCAACCAGTTGGGAACAGTTTCTTTCATCTCGTCGTCATTGGTGAAGTGATGACCGCCAAGGAAAGACTTGAGATGTAAGAACAGATGAAAGTCGCTAGGAGCGAGGTCAGGGCTGTACGGAGGACGGTCAAACACGTCCCAGTCAAATCTCTGTAGGAGGTTTTTCGTCACATTTGCAGTGTGTGGTCGTGCGTTGTCGTGAATCACTCATCGCATTTGGTCGGTAAACATCGCTAATTTGCCGATCAATTTCACTTGGTTTTACTTTCCCCGAATTCAGAAACCGAATCACCGACCTGATTTCACAGGCCGCGGGATTTTCAATCAACGCCGACATTTCAAACAAGCACAACAAAGCGTACGTAACTGACAGCGATCTCCAAATGGCGCACGTTCTTCTCCTTGATACACATCGTCTTCAGCGCATGTGCGGAACTGCAATCGCAGCGCTGCAGCGGAGATAAATTGAAACGGAACTTACTTTCTGGACGCGCCTCGTATAAGCGTTGGGCTCATCAGAGATGCGTAAAAAATGAAACCCGTGGACTATTTTACGAGTATTAAAATTGTGCTGATCCTTTGGAGTTGGACATTGATTAAAGTTGACTAGTTTGTATTAAGACACTATAAATCGTAATTAGTTTAACCTGTCCTGTTGTCATACTCCTCCATGTTAAGCATTCAACTCAATATTAAACTTGATATTATGTACATTAACGTATATTCATTGATAACTGTTTTATTTTTATTTTCTGGTTATGCTTACCAAAAGACTACATGGGCCAACGTGCCCCGGCCTCTGGGCCAGCTAACTCCGAGGTAGAGGCAGATCGGCTCACTTGACATATGTCCAGCAATTAATTTTTTTCTAATACTTCAACTGATATTTTCAAGCTTAATAACTGCCATCCAGATTCAGTAAAGACCTATTTAATATTTAGCAATAATTTCATAAATTTAAATATGTCAAACAAATTAATATATGGCTAACGTGCCCCTGTCTCCCCTACTATCAGTTCTTACCGTTCACAACTGATTTTTGAAAGTTACCTATTTGCATCTCCTTGGTAATGTTTTCTAGACATTATAATGTCCGAAATGTGTATCCAAAGGGAGAGAGGAACATAGGGTCATGATCCCCGCCCTGCCACTTTTATACAAATCGATTTCCAAATTTCTCAGATGTATTTCTGAGAATAAAACAGCAATGAAACCTATAGTTCTGAATATGATAAGGAATTTTATACAAGCTGCTTTTAACAAGGATACTTTTAAGTTGTCTGTATGAGAGCCCGGCTACGTTTGAAAGCTGGCAGCGTTACCTGCTGCACACAACAGCCCTGGCAGGAGAAGCAAACATTATCAGGCTGACGTAGCTGCCCCTCGCCTGCTGGAACAATGCCGAATGCAGGAGCGAGGGGGACGCCTCTATGGGGCTGCAGTCCCCCCTCCCCTCCCCTCCCCCCGAGCAGGCTGCGGCCCCTCCCAGACCATGCTGCAGGCCCCCACCACAGACCGCAGAACACGTTTCCTATAATAAGCAGAAGGGGGGGGGGGGAAGCTTTTTCTATAATCTCAGTCCCCTCCCGCAAGACAAAAATACTGCATCCCGGGACTTTTTTTTCAGTTACAGTAGTAGTCTGCATATGTCTGTAAAGCGAACATCTTTTTCAATATCATTGTGCCTGCATCTGTGTTCGTGTGGCTGTCGTCACAAAACAGACGTATTCTGATGGTGGAAATCTCCGAAACGCGTCATTGAAGTCATGCTGTACTTGAAGTGTGACCTGAAAACTTTATTTTGCGACCTATCCAGCTTGCCTACAGCATTATCCATTAACTTGATCATGGTGGCCTGCCTGTTTCACGACTTCGTGTCGCACTTACAGTAACTTACATATAATTGTTTTATAAATAAAAAGTTATGTTAATTTTTCCTTCATTTGTACAACCCCATCTCGGAGTGTCGCGACGAGGTCCCAGCAACAGTGACGTCAGTGCCTCCTGTATCGTTCTGCGGACAAGGTACCGACCTCGGAAAGTCAAACCTTGGTACGACTCAAATATTTTTAAGTATGAATTAGTACTCCAATTATTTGAAAAAAATATTTTTCTGTGGGTGTTCATCTGAGCAGTGCCCTTTTAATTTATTCTGGTCCTTGACAATGAAGCGCCTCCTTTGCAGTGAGCCTCCTTTGCGATGTGGCAGCTTTGGTGTTGCGGCATCATACGGTTTCACACGCAAGTAGCTCCTTTGCGGTGCGTTGTCAAGTGCTGCGTGCTGGGCGCCGGTGTTTTTAAATAGAACGAATCTAAATCAAGAGCATAAATTTTATCGATACTTCGCCAGTACTTGCTGCGATCTACTACGGAGTATTTCGTCACTATCGAGGCTTAAGTTATAACGCATCTTTTACATCGGTATGGAAGCTAAAGAGCGCAAAGTTCATCGTGAAAATAGGACGTTTATAACTGAGTGGACGGAACAATATTGTTTTACGCTGCATGATATGGCTGGAGCCACTCAATTTGTCCAATACACGTGGCAACGCCGAATATTCACCTCGGGTTTGCAGCCGGATACCATCGTCAACTGAACACAATATTTCGGCAGACCAACTGGCTGCCATCTTCAGGTGAGTGCGTTGATTACACTTACTCGCCGGCGAGTAAGTGTAATCAACGCACTCACCTGTAGATGGCAGCCAGTTGATCTGCCGAAATACTGTGTTCTGTTGACGATGGTATCCGGCTGCAAACCCGAGGTGAATATTATCAGTTATTATGCCGGGAAAGTCTACGCAACCGACGCAAGAACTGATGAACAGTTCTATAAAAAAAAAAGTTCCTCTGGATAGTGAAGTTAAACGAGACAACCTCCAGGTATCTAACTTCTTGCAATAAAGAAAGGAAGGAAGGAAGGAGGCTTAGTGTTTAACGTCCCGTCGATAACGTAGTCATTAGAGACGGAGGTCACGCTCGGATTTTTTGGTAAGGTTGAGGATGGAAATCGGAGGTGCCCTTTCGAAGCAAATCAAGTAAAACTTAAATCGAAATGGCCGGAGGTGGATTTGAACCACCGTTCTCTCGAATGCGAGTTCAGTATGTTGCTACTGTTCCACCTCGCTCGTCCTTTCATTAAAACACGGGATTCCTAGTTTTCTCTATGCAGAAGCAGCGATTCGTATGTATTGGATTCTTAAACTCCAGAAGACATTTTCATAAATTGAGATACTTGGAAACTTTTATGTTGCAAGTGTACGAGGCACTTTTTGAAGAGAAATAGGATCTCTTGTTGCATTTCAAGGTATTCCACTAGCGGCAAGAAGTAATACAAGAAGAACTGCAGAGGTCATCTGTCCCTGGTTAAAAGCAAAGGACAACACGCACACCCAGGACCGAGGGAATACTCTAACCTCCGACGGGAGCTGTCGTACAATCCGTAACATGTTGTCTCAGACCACGCTGCCAATCCCGCTGGGATTTTGGCTGCAGAGAATAAAAGCAGTTTGTTCGGAATTCTGCAGACAGCGCCTTGCTACGCCAAAGCACTATATGAATTATGCAACTTGGTTTGTCAATAACAAATGTCGATTTTCGTGCGAGTTATAGACATTGAAAGTAAAGAATATAGGGAGGAATTATGAACAATATTACTGTTGAAAAACAAGTCTCGCTAAGAAGATTTATTCAAGACTTTTGAAGACTTCAAGACAAAAGCAAAAGATAAGAACGCTGGGATACTTTCTTATCCGTGTACGATTCACCAGGCTGCCCTTTGTGGAAAACTCAGTGTGACTGAAACAAGCAAAGAACCAGGTTGATCATGTTGGTTAATTTTTAGATCTCCTTCTGATCTTTAGCACAGATAGTTCAAAGAAAAGAAGGAAGGAGGATTATGGTTTAACGTCCTCGACATGAAGTTCATTACAGACGGAGCACACGTTCGGATAGTTTTTCTCATGGATGTGGAACGAAATCGGCGTGACCTTTGAAAGGAACCATCCTGGCATATGCAGCAGAGATTTAGTAAAATCACGGAAAACCTAAATCAGGACAGCAGGAGGCGTGTTTGAACTGTCGTCCTGCCGAATGCACCAGCTCGCTCGGTGCGTTTAAAGAGCTTGTTTTTCAGTGTGCTTCTCACTTTATGCAATACAGCAATGTTAGTTGGATAAGTAAAGGTCAAGTGACCTAACGGTTTTTGAAAATTAAAAGAAAAGAAGAAGGTAATATTTTTCTTATGAAACTTAGATTTCCATAAAGCAAGAAATCATTTGTAGTTGCTAGCAAACGAACGCATTATGCTAACTATGGCTGTTTTCGAAAGACTTTCGGAAACATTTAAATGCGCTCAGTACCGAACAACATGGAAATGAAAAATTAAGACATGTTTCTTCTTTGCCGCACGGAATGACCGCGTGGCGTAAGGTGTCATGCTAGGAACAGGGCAGCCGTTCCCGTCCGAGGTTCGATTCCTCCCTCGAGCATGAGGGGTGTGTGTGTGTGTGTGTGTGTGTGTGTGTGTGTGTGTGTTGTCCTTAGTGTAAGTTTAAGTAGTTTGTAAATCTAAGTTCTGATTGTTGTTGGTATTTTAAAGGAGACTAAACTGCTATGTCATCAGTCCCAGTGCCTAGGGTCTGATGACCAAAGCAGTTTGGTCCAATAGGTTTACAAACATTTGAACATATTCTTCTTTGGTCGTGGATGCTTTCTCTGTGGTCCGCGCCCGCCAAACCCGCCTCCGATCGTGCCATTTGCGGTCTGGCGTTCCGTATGCGGTCCGCGCCCGCTCGCTAAGGTGTTCTGGGGCGCTGGTGTTCTGTTTTCCGTCCGCTGCAGCCCTGGGTGCTCCCTCTGTGGTCCGCGCCCATTGTGCCCGCTCCTGGATGGTGTATCTTCAATCCCATCCTCCTGGGGCTCTGCTTGGGGAACGTTCTGCATGTCCATGCCTCCAGCGATTGTGTCTGTGTTATACTGGTGTTGTCCTCGTTGCTTCATCAACAGTTCCAGAGCAGGGTCCCAGGTTCTACTTAGCTGATAGCTAGTGTCTACGTTCATGAGATTGTCAGCCAGTTTGATCTCTATGGATTCCTTAATAACACTGTCCCAGAATCTGGGTGTCTGTGCCAGAACCTTTGTGTCGTAGATCATGACATGATCAAGCTCCAGACAGTGTTCAGCAATGGCTGATTTCCAGTCACTTGCCTTAATCGGGTGTTCCTTTGATGCTCTTTGCCCTTTATGTCCACTTTTCTGGTGGTCTGGCCAATGTAGGACATTCCACATTGACAAGGAATGCTATAAATCCCTGCTTTCCGTAACCCCAGGTCATCTTTAACATATCCCACCAAACCCCTGATCTTGCTGGCTGGACAGAAGAAACACTTAATGTTGTGTTTATGTACCAGCAAGTATATTGTACCAGTGGAGTATATTGTTAATGTTCAATCCTTTCATCATACACACGTACTAAAACCTGTGGTGGATCACTATAAAAATATCAACAAGTTAGTCTTATTTCGCATAAGTTTGTGAAATTCAGAATACACGTAAGTCGCGGATAAGGTACATTTTTCTGTATAACTGAAAGTAGTAGTTATTAATTTAATTTGCATGGTATTTATTGTATGATCAGTTTATTTCATACAACAGCTAGTAATTGAGAGTCAATTACTATAGTCCATAAAAAGAACTCTTGTTTTTCAGTATACACTATTTATGGCGTGAAAATGGTTACATATAATTGTAGCTAATTGTCTTTACGTCTGCATTAAGTCATCAACTGATTTGAAGAGAACAATGCCCTTTATTCATGTGTGCATGGTGTCCAATGCAATATATAAAAACTGTGACATTAGTTGGTGAATTTTTCAAAACATCACTTTCCAAAATACATTACATTGTAGAACATATGAATTTTGCAGCCCAAAACTCAAAAGGCTGCACACACTAATATTATATTCTTTGGGTGTAGTCTTCTGAAGAATGTTTGACACAGAAGCCTTTTTAATTGTCTTTCTATCTCTTCATTTATGTAAAGATGCTTTTTCTATCTTGTACCTTCACTCTTTCCTTGAATTACCACAATCATTTTTTATGTTTCGATCTTCTTTCGTCAATGTAATGGCCACAGTGTAAAGTATCACACCTCATTTGTAGTTCTTTCAAGGAGCGCGTTGGAATATCATTTCTTTTGTAGGTAGTCCTCTTTTTCTTTCTCGTAACATTTGTTGTACGTCAACTACGGGTTATATCAAAACTAGACATTTGTGTCTTAAGAGTTACCGCGATACTTATTTGAATTAAATACTTTAATGACAGTCTTTAAATCGCTTATATTTCTCATATGATCCGTTTCGGGCCAGATGCCTATATTTAGAGTAATTTTATACAGTAACAGGGTTACAGAGTAACTGTAACTGTAAAAGAACTAATCTGAATATGGGCAGCTGTCCCGGAACTGGTCATTTGATAAATATAAGCTATCGAAACACTAACATTGAAGTATTTAACTACAGATTTTTTTCAAGCCCTCTACTATCCCGTTTTTTACTTTCCTCAGAGGCTCTGATGTAACAATATTGAATAGTCTAGGCGATTAAAGCTTCTGAGTCGATTGTATTTTGCTGTTGCCGACTCTTGAGCTTCGATATTACGGAAGTCCGTGTTAATAAGACATAATCCGCCCAGACTTGTCACTCTGGAAAGCGCCACATACGCTTCTCTCCATGTGAACAATGAAGGACCAAAACAAAAGTCCCTGATTGTTTCGTATGGTAACAGCATAGGCTATACATATTGGAAACTGTTCGTGATGAACATAAGCTATTAATAATTTAAAATTTAATTTTGACTGGACGTAAAGATATGCATTATTAAACGCAATTTCTTTTTGTTTTATTCATTGTATTTCGAGGATTAACGTTTACTCCTTGTACGAAACCAATAGAACCGTTGAACAAGCCGAGATTCGAGTTAATATTTCTTCTTAACCTAACTTTTGCTTCTATTTTAATAACTACATTATTTTATAGCTCTGCTCTCATGGAAGCATCAACTTCAAAAATTTTTATACATTCAGGGTCCCTTTTTGAGACATATTTTGAAAGCCGACAGTCTTTCTTTCATAACACCCTGGGAGCAAAATTATCTAATTGCCATATTTCCATTACTACAATACCAGGGCGTTAATATTTATCTCCGCTGTCCGGTAGTCACCATTCGGAACCTTTTGAATTACAATGTGGCCTCCAATTGTGCACTAATTAAAAAAATTTTATTACGCAACGGATAACGCTAGTTCCGAATCGTAGCCACTGGGTTCAATTTAGTCCGGACCGTCGTACTAGCCGCGGCGGATTAGCCGTGCGTACTGGAGCGCCGTGTTGCGGTGCGCGCGGCTTTCCGCCGTCGGGGGTCCGATCCCCCCCTCGGGCATGGGTGTTTCTGTTGTCCTTAGTTTAGTTTACCTTAGGTTAAGTAGTTTGTAAGCTAGGGACTAATCACCAAGCAGTTGAGTCCCACAGATTTACAAACAATTTGAACCGTCGTACTTCCTGTTTAAATCGCCACCGCATATTCAGTTGCACCCTCATCCATTTGATTAACTGATTACAGTGATAGCAGAGCAATATGGAATGGGCGGAGATAAGAAATGAATAAGAATAAGGGGATAATTAAGATTGAACAACTCCATTTATTACTGGCAACACATTGACAAAATCAAGTAACAGAATGAATAGAATGGTTTGTTACTTTGCTGTCTGGCTAAGTACGAAATTAAATGTTACTGGTCTCAGTAATCTATATCACTTAGTGCGTGGTAAAATCCTATATTGGTGGAACGGGGTATAAGGGAATAGTTTCTCCAATCAAGCATCATTCATACACCCACGTTTGCGAGCTCTATTGATATCTGCATTGCAAGACATTAAAACAGTGTACCTCCCGAGAGAAACAGCATAGAGGTTCTTTAACACTGCAAACAAACTGAATACAAGTACCGTAACTTCCAATGGTATCGCGACTACACCACAAATAAATTATCAAAAAACGTAGCAGAAAGGAGGTAAAAAACCTCTGACCGTTAAGAAGAATTAAGTTAAACACAGTAAAATACTACAATCTTAGTAATCATGGATAGAAAGAAAACGTTTAATGGCAGTAGCCCTCGACAATCATGTAAGCCCTCACGAAAAATTCACTAGTTTCTTGTACATCATTAATGGTTTCATACCTTGAACTCGCGCAGTTAGAAAAGGCAGAAAATACTAAAGATATCGGAAAATAATTTAGGCACAGAAGTTAAGAAACGTTATGAAAGCTCATTGCAGGTGATTATTAGCTACTACCGGGCATTGTGGACTCAGAATTATAGAAAACTGGAAAACGCGTGAATGCACGTTCAGCACGCTCGTTACAAAAGATAAAGGACCATTCTACCACAGACATCGTTACTTATTTTGGAATAGAAACACACGCACTTGATAATGAATAATTCCTCCCTGATATTCACTCGTAAATTAAATTGTAGGCTTGAAGCTGATGCCTCACGTCCTACTCAACATCCGTTACAATTGCAAGTCCCTCATTGGACTGAATTTCTACATTAAAAATACACAAATTTGCACCCCACACTTGATCTCGCGATAGAGCGACGATAGTTGCAGCATTATCAACCGAATTATTCAAGAAAATCGATACAAGTAAGCACATTTCCGATACTCTGCCCAAACATGGCGGAACTCTCGCTCTAACCGCTATCCAGGTAACTTGGTCGGCGAACCTCTCCCATTGGCTTAAGACCTCACAGGATCCACCGCCAACCTGAACTACCCTCCAAGATTCGCGCATTGCCGGCTACCATCCTCTGGTTCCACAAGAAAATCTCTGCTGTTCTCTCATAAAGCAAAGGTTGGCTATCCTACTTAGATCTTTCTGCTACTGCTAACCCGCTGCAAACTGTTTTAATGCCACGTCTGCTCCCCCCCCCCCCCCCCCACACACACACATTCACACATATGGGAGGGAAGATGGGTGCTGTGGATCCTTGAAGTTTTTTTATTTATAGCATTTCCGTGCTCACTGACCTCTATCCCTAATCTGCACTGCAACAAAATATAGACCAAAATGGTCTACTACGTTAATAAAAAATAAACCACCCATCCACTCTGTAGCCATTAATAAAATAAATATAAATGATAAGAAAAAGTAATGTAGCGATCTAACAGTACCGCTTCAATTTGATGCAATCTATGCTATCTAAAGCTCTAAGTTTAATTTCTGGATAAGGAAGAGTTCTTAGCAAGATGTTTGTATGTTGAAATGTTTGTTAAGCTTAAGGGACTTAACTGCGGGGTCATCAGTCCCTAAACTTACAAACTACTTATGAACTACCTTATACTAAAGACGACACAAACATTCATGCCCTAGGGGGTTTCGAACCCTCGACCGTAGCGGATGTTTGTAAAGCTATGGGACCAGACTGCAGTGGTCATCAGTCCCTCGACTTTCAAACGACTAGAGATTTAAGCACTGCATTGTTTAATTGTATACACATGTGTTTTGTAGGTTAAGATACAAACTGTATCATCAGGAAGTTTTGACAGATATTCAGTAATTTCTTGTAAATTGCTTTGATTGCAATTCGAATTCAGTTTATTAATCTAGTAAAGAGTGAAACACAGTCATTTGCAGTCATACGTAATCTTCTTCTGTTTAGCATTCCAACAAAGGCCAAGTCATCGAGCTATCGCATGTTTATGATAACTTCATCAGAGGGAAACAGTTCAGTTCAGAGATCTGACATACTCAGAGAACCCAACAACTTGTAAGTTTCAGCTGTCAAGAGTTTTTCAAAAGGTGACCTTCCTCTTACCGCAGTAAGCTGTTAGAGTTCCCCGAAAATTGCAATACGTTTCTTTCAAACCATTTAAATCATCCCGGTCACTTCGAACTGTCGAAACTGTTTTGTAGTTTTTTCGAGTGTTGTATGATCATGTTTAGATAGATGACAGACTTTGGATATTCATTATTAAATTTAATGTGCCTTAGATTTTGTGGGCTCTGTGTAAACGAAGTACAAGTCTAGACGGCAAATACACCTAGGTGGACTATATTAAGCCATTGCTGATTATCGAAGTTTGCTACTAATCAAGTTGACAATCGTTAGATGTAAGCCGTCCAACTTTTCACTCTCCAAAATCCTATGTGCAGTTAAGCGTATGTGAACATGGAAGAATCCATCAATGCACTTATTACACTCACAGTTTAAGATGGATTTACAACCACATGTCATTTCTGATGACTTCTCACGTCGCAGAAAGGTGACTACTAGGATAAACTGAAAAGTGAAGAAAAAGGTATTTTACCCCACAGGGAACAGAATCTACTATCTCTCCGAAAGGAGATAGCGCTTTACCACGGTGTTTTATTCCTTTCATCATTTTTTCTGATTAATTTTTGGTCTTTAGGTAGATCCGTTGTCTGCAGTGTTTCGTGTTTCATCTTGCTTGTTCATTACATTCTTCGCTCAGTCTTTTCATTACAAAGAGGATAGTTAAGCGAAAATGCGCCCAAAAACAGGATTCATATTTCCGGATATTTGAATTTTTTCCTTCCATTACAGACTAAACACTGTCTAAATACGAAATTTGACGTTTGCCTGTCTGCTAGAAGTAAATTAGAATTTTGATGGTTCAGTGGGTGAGTGAGTGACAGAATTATACACTTTCGACAGCTAATATTTCGTAAACTACACTGCACAAAACAATTAGGAAATCAGGTGACATCATACAAAATACATATGGTAGCGTACTTATTTCAAATATTGCTTACAATTGTAATTTGTGTGCGATACAGTATCATATTCTGCTGTCCCAAATCTTTACATGAGGTTCATATGGCGTTTACTGAAAGCGAAGCACTATGGAACTACCATAATATTGAAAAAGTCGATCTTGTTGTCCTCTACTATGGTGTGTAATCGCCTCAAACAGCCAGTACAGTTGCACACCATGGATAGCATGAGGTTATCAGTCAGCTCTTGAAGGATATTTGGCCATTCTCCTACGAGTACAATACCCAGCTCTGCAACCGTTGAAATTGGTGCTGGTCTGGCTGCAGTGCGTCTGCCAAGAGCATCCCAGACATGCTAAATCAATTTTAAGTTCTGTGAACAAGCTGGCCACTACATTAATTCAATTACCTAAGTTTCAAGCATTTTGTCCACCAGTGCAGCTCGGTGGGGACGAGCGTTATCGTCCACCAGAAGGAACGCACTTCCTATGACACCAGCGTAGGACACAAGGAGTAGAAAAATCTCTTTTCTGTACCTGTGAGCAGTCAAAGCGCCATTCTGAACGACATAGAATTCCGCAAGTCCGCCAGTACTGACTCCTGCCCACACCATTCATCCGCCACCATTATGTGGTGTTCTTTTTGCACATCAGCAGGATTGTTCCGAGTTCCACCATGTCTCCAGATGAGGCAACGACGATTGTCCGGCTGAAGTCAAAATCTTGATACATCTGTGGACAGAACCGAGGCCGTTCGTTACGACTCCAAACCTGATGTTCCTCCGCCCAGTTTCTGCGGGACAAACTGTGTGGTGGTTTTAATGGGACACATCCCATACGCCTCCGTGCGTAGAAGCCACATTCCTGAAAGCGATTTCGGACTGTTTGTGTCTGATATGGCGCGTACTGTCGCTGTCTGGAGGGTGCTTAGCAGTTGAGTTGCATTCTGCCTCCTGTCTCGCCGGGCTGTTAATCGGACATAACAGTTATCTCTTGCTGATGTTACCAGTGGACGACCTTGGCTTTGCCTTCTTTTATCGGTTCCTGTTTTGTGAAATCGCGTTCAGGTTGTTGAAATTACACTTTGGGGGACTCCAATAGCTGCAGCCCCCCCCCCCCCCTTCTGTGTCTGTCCCGCTTTCCACTTTCCTACGGCTCTCCTTTCCATAGCTTCAGGTAAGCCATACACTATCTGAAACCAAGTTCTCGTGTAATTTGTTTGGTAAACACAAGCCCTCTCTCTATTGGTGTCTTCACTCGGTAGAAGCGACAGTAAGACGTTGAACTATTTTAGTTCATCCTGTTGATGACAATACTCCAGAACCTACAAATATCTACTGATCTCCTAATTGTTTTGACCAGCGTGTAAGGTATACCTGGAGAATAGTATAATTTAGAAATATAGTTAAATATAGTAGGTACCCTTGGTCACCTAAAATTCAGGCTTCTAACTTAATCCACAAAGAACATACAGCGGGGTTGAAAATGCCATGAACGGCTTTGAGAAAAGCATGGTACGGCTGTGCGCGCTCGACTTGGTCGGGGTACTGCCGTGCTCCCAGACATTTCGTTCTTTCTTAGTAGGTGCCACAAATAAAACAATACAACGAACAAACATTTTTGAGGGATTTTATTGGTTGACACTTTAATTGAGAGACTTACATACGAGACAACATCAGTGTGATAGAAACTGGGCCGCGGTGGAGTAGCCGAGAGGTCTAAAGCGCCTCGCTGCGGAGCGCGTGGTTGCTCGCCGTGGAGGTTCGAGTTCTCCCTGGGGCATGCGTGTGTGAGTGTTGTCCTTAGGTTAGTTTAAGTAGTTTTTAAGCTACGGACTGATGACCACGCAGTTCGGTCCGATAGATTTACAAACATTTGAAAGGAACTGGTACAATTTATTGCTGATGCTGTACTTATTCCAGTGGTGCGCGTCGCAGGCGGGTCTCTGGCCACTCCAGAGCGTTTGACTAATTCACTCCGACTAAAGCTCTTGCCAGATTTTACGGCCACGATGAGGTTCAAAATGATGTTACAGAGACACGTTGGTTTTTGTTTCACTGCAGTCATTTGAAATGGTTGTTTCATGGGAGACAGTGAAACGGGAAATTCTGTAATCTCAGGTTACATATCGCGTCATCCAAAAGCGCTTGAAGTGTATTTATTCCGACTGGTCCTCAAAATTTGCTGGATGTTTACTGCGGGAGAATGGGTATTGCTGTGTTGTACCACAAGCTACACGCAGGGAAGGTACCCACGACACAGGCTAGTCAAAGGAGTAAAACTTAGTGTGTTCAGTGGCTGGAGCCAGGAACGTTGGAGAAGAGTGCGCGATCTACAAAAATATCGACACCGTGTATGAAGCTCCCTTGTATCTTCCAACTAGCTGCGAATCTTAACCCTGTGGGTCACACCACCAGGCTCCTACGTTTGGGCCACACCATAGGCCTCAGAGGCCCACACGATATATGACAATGAAAAACTCTTCAAGAAATTCAATGTCATGATAAGGATGCGGGGTGTAATACATTAAATAACATAAAAGAAATATATATTTCCTCAAGAAACCATAAAACAAAATAACTAAACTCTCATAAATTAAACAATAGTACTCTAAACTTCATATAACGAAAAAATCCATCATATTCGAAAACCACGTACAATTAATAATGTTTAAAACTAAAATAGGAATCACAAAATTCAGCGGAAGTTTTCATTTTTTACCGGTACAATTTGGACAAATTGTTTTGTGGTGCTGACCACACACTGGCAACTTACAGAAATCACACAGCATTTTTATTTCCTTTGTTTTTTTGTAGTCAGAAAACTTACAGTAAGTTCTTTTGGGAATAGCTCCTTGCTCAATTTCTTCACGAGCTGCCTCTGCAGTTGGAGTCATGTTTAGACATCCATAAATACTGTCGCGTAGGTCAGGGGGAATTGGTGTGTCAAGCCCAGTCTTCATCCAAGGTGCTGTAAGGTGTTCAGAAAGCGTCAAAATAAACTCAAATCGGGACAATGGTTTTGTTTGACCGTTGTGTCTCCCTTTCCCTTGGTTTTTGTAAGGTTATGGAGGTCTCGGAGGCCTAGTTGTTTACCTGAACGGGCCGACAGTGGCGGAACTGTTGTGCACTGTACACTAACTCAGAGACAACTAACTAGAGGAGGCTTACGTGCGAGTCACGTCCCCTCCAGCTGCGTTGGACCGGGATTAGACAGGTCTGAGTGAGCATCTGGGCCTCAGAGGCCTATGGTGTGGCCTGCAGGGTTAAGAATATTTCTAATACTAATTTAGTAAACTACATAACTTTGTTATAGAGTTTCTATTTTTTGGAATACGACTCATATTTTGGGTGCTACTTGTAGGTAAATGTTTACATTATTTGAATGTGAATTACCCATAGGAACCTTTTTTAACTACTGCCGTATCAAGGATTTGCGTCCTCAAGAAGTCTTGACATCGACTGATTTGGGATAATTTCGCAGCTCTTTTCCATACACTACAATTTTTTTAATGTTTTTAACCCAGAGAGACTTAAGACTTTCTGGAAATCGAGTTTTTTAATTTTTTATTTATTTATTTGTTTATTTTTACAGTATTGATACATATCCAAAGGCAAGGACCTAATTTAAAATGAACAACATACAAAACGGACCTGTCAAACTTTCATACGAAATTCAAGGCAACTGTTCGCATTAAATATACATGGTCATGTACTGTTTATTTTATTTGTTAATTAATATGGTTATCATTAATTGTGATCTCTGTATTTAGTGTTAGTGCTATTAAGCGACTCCTGAAAGCATAATAGTGGAATGTAAGTGCGGCTCTCAGAAGAGTTTTTGATCACTGTAATGCGGTAATTTGTTTCTTTTGACGAATCTCTGCCGCTGCAGCCGCCGCGTACCTGATGCCACCTACCCGAGAACGAGTGTGCGACGTGACGAGAACAGCGGTGCGCTCTAGCGGCGCGGCGCTCTGTTGCTGCTCGGGATTTAGCTTGGCGCGCAACGGAAATATCTCGCTGCTGTTTTGGATAAAGCCATGGCCTTCGACAGTGAATAATTCAACAGTTTAACGCCATGCATATGTGCGAGTTATATGACCGTAGAGCTGCTAACCTCAAAGAAACAATTCACAACTAAAATAAAAAGAAATAGGAAAAAAGGAAAAAAACTTTGGCTACTGACAATTGCAAACGCAGTGTCTACTGTAACCACTAGTAAACAGAGCCAGTAGCCTCTGGTGTTAGAGCAGTAGAGCTGTCGTAGCTGTACTCTGCACTTGTCAGGAATAAACAGTACCTCAAATTACATCAGAATCGTAAATAAGAGAGCCAAAATTTTTGTGTGTGTAACAGGCACAGAAGGGTTTCTATTACACGCTAGCGGGAAGCTCTTGTTCGTATTATTTCTTATAATATTACTTTCTTGTCCTATACACGAAGCTCTCAAGTCGCTGCAGAAATTGTTGAGCGATTTAAAACTGCCACTCTAGAAACAAAGATATCCATCACGTTTGCTTCTTCCCGCCCTAACTAACTCAAAAAACTCAGTTTTGCTGCTAACAGCAAATTTTGTTCATCGTTTTCTGTTGTTAGCTAACAAAAACGGACCAAGCTTAGCTTCCAAAACCGTAATCGTGGCCAGAGGCGCCGACTTTTGAAAAATCTGTGTGGGTGTTCTATATCACGGTTCACAAATGTTCGAAACCAACCCTCCTGAAAATCATGTTCATGCATTTTTGAATTAGCAATACTTGATAAAAGCATACAGGCAGTTGTCTTGTCTTTTAAAGGTAGAAGGAAGGGGAAGAAAAGGAAAGCATGGCTGCATTACGACACTACAATAAAGCAATCTAATGGCCGAAGTGGATATTTCGATATAAGTAACACCCCAAAACTTCTACACGACCGATGAAATATTTTTTCAATGTACAATAATCTAAAACTTTTTGTGCGAAGCTATTCTTTCTGACAAAAGCGTTTGGTAGAACACCGTCACCAAGGTTTAAAGAAGTCTTTGAAATGTTTTGAGATTTTGAAGTCCAACATCAAAGTTTTTAGGTCAGTTCCAAGCAAGATCTGTATACTTCATCGAAACTTTCATCACTTCGAGATAACTTCATGATATCTCTGACAATATTAATATAGTCCAAGGTTTTTTAAATGTTCAAATGTTTGTAAATCTATCGGACCAAACTGCGTGGTCACCAGTCCGTAGCTTACAAACCACTTAAACCTAGGTAAACTAACCTAAGGACAGACACACACACCCATGCCCCAGGGAGGACTCGAACCTCCACGGCGAGCAACCGCGCGCTCCGCAGCGAGACACTTTAGACCGCTCGGCTACTACACCGCGGCAAAGATTTTTTAAGCCTGAGAGAAAAGCATTACAAAAATACAACTGAATCTATAATTTTAATGACAAGGGAAGTGACAAAGATAAATGAAAAACGATTAACTTTAGATAAGCATCAGATTCTTCAAGCTAAAATCCTGAAAGAACAAAATTGAATGTACATAAATACGTACACCTGGAAGGTCACAAGGACCGACGTGCTTCAGGATGAATAAAGCTAGCATAGTGGGTAAAACACGGACACTCATTACTATTCACTTGGAGATCCGCGTACAAAACTGATCATTTCTTTCACGTATGAAATATCGTCTCCCGCTATGGTCACGTTTTGCATTGCCTCTTGATTTTTTTTAATGTATACAATTTTATTTTCTACCTCAATTTTATGTGGGTGCTCAGCACCCCCAAAAAATTCTTGGGGGGGGGGGGGGGGCGCACGAGCCCCGGAGCACCCACGGAGTCGGCACCCCTGATCGTGGCTGTGTAACTTCAGTCTACCACAACAGGAAATGTATTTTACTTCCACTATGGCGTGCTAGTTATTTGTGTGTCATTTGTTACGGTAAAAATTTTGTAATAATAAAATAAATAAGTCAGGTTCGGGCATCCGACGCACGACAGCATGGCTGTGCTTCTCTGCATTCCGCTTCAATAGCCATCTTCTCACCTCATTAGTAGAAAGTTTCTTGGGCGGTCTTGCCCGCAGGCGGTTCGAGTCCTCCTTCGGGCATGGGTATGTGTATTGCCCTTAGTGAAAGTTAGTTTAAGCAGTTTGTAAGTCTAGGGACTGATGACCATAGCAGTTTGGTCCAGTATGTTTACAAACATTTGAAGATTTTTTTTTTTTTTAAACGTCTCGACTCCGCAGTCAGATTAGAAATTTACTGTGTATTGTTTTCCCACATGAATGAGCGTCAGAATCAGCACAAACATTTTGAAGTCGTAATTTTTCAAGAATATTTGGTGTACTGTATCACAGTAACAGCGTTTCTTCAGTGACATCTTGTTAAACGTGTATGATAATTTACTAAAATAATAAAAACTTTATTTTTCATTCTAACGAAACTGTTTTTCTTCGCATGTGTCATACTGGAACGTTCATGGTGAAAGTATATGCTGATGATGTCAGGTACCCTGGTTCGAAAACTAAAGAGTCTAAAGTTATGAACGAAAATCTTTGATACCTTTGTCTATGTAGTACATGTCAACAGAGACATACGAACCAGGTGCTTGGAATATATCCCATTCGTTATCTGTCAAAGGATGTCGTTTCCACATGATGGAGTTGTTTTGTATAGCTCATGGGACTTAACTACGGGGTCATCAGTCCCTAAACTTACAAACTACTTATGAACCAGCTACAACTGAGGACGGCACAAATATCCATGCCCGAGGGGGGATTCGAACCCCCGACTGTAGTGCCCGTGCAGACCGTGACTGGAGCGCCTCAGTCCCATCGGCCACCGCGGCCGGCTGTACTTCTCTACCTGTAAATTATTTATTAAGGAGAAGCAGGAAGAAGGATTAGAAATGAAAGGATTGGCATTAGCTGCGTTGGGACATTGAAATTATACAATGGCGACAAGTGAAAATGTGAACCGGGCAGTTAATCGAACCCGTGTCTCCCGCTTCACTACCCGCGTTTACTTCTCATCCGTCTCAAACTTCCAGAAGTCGTACGCTACGGATGTGGCGCTCCCATCGTTCATACCCTCTTACACTCGCCATTGCGGATTCCCGCGCGAAGTCTAACATATGACTGCTTATGCGGTGAAATAAATGAACCAAACGCCGTCATCGCGTGTAAAGACTTATCACAGAGTGATGTGGTGTTCGTTCTTTCGGACATATCCGACACCACAGCAATCTATGATAACTACGCTATCTATTGGCGGACGACGTTGAAACCATTATCAGTACGTCTACTAACCCCCAGATTGCATCTGCGTAATCGGACCACAATCGACGCTTTTCCAGGTGTACATTTTTTTTTTCCAGCAGCGTATGTTGTTGTGCCAAGATCGGCGTTAATCCATAGAAGCGATGACGGCAGTTACGTGTTCACGAGAGCTCGGCATCTTGCTCTTAAGCAAGCTGTAGGAGAATAAAGCTATTCATTTTCTGAGGATTCTGCGTAAGTTAGGAATGGATGTGAACGACTGGTTCGTGCGGCGCATACACTGGTCAACTATGTCTAAATGCACAAGACAGCAGCATATTTAAACTCTAATACTTATTACGAAGTCACGAACGCGGCTTTCTTCTTGTTTTATGATAATAAACGATTTGATCTTATATTGTTAGGATAATTGAATAATTGTTAATTTTTTATGCAAACCCTAAAACTGATTTTCACAATCAGTGTACTGCAAAGTGTTTTACATTTTGTAATTTCGCAGACCGCGAATATATATATAAAGAAAAAAATTAACTATTTTCCACAGTAATATTGTCAATTAAAACAACCATTGAATCCTAAAAAGTTTGTAGCAGTCAACCCGTCAGTGACAATTTTCCATTTTTTGTTTTGTTCATACTGCAATGAGCTCAGACTTTCATTTCTTGCTTTGGTTTCCTTAATATTGGTTTATATTGCAGCTCACAAGCAAGAAAATTACATAACTTGCATTCTGATAATGCCTCGGTGCTAAACGCGACGCAGACGACTTCGTGCCTCTAATTTCGAGAAAGAGAAACTGAGGAAAACAAGACAAATTATGCAACACAGTTCTTAGTAGCACTTACTATTATCTATTATGAAGTGGTTTACAAAAACGGCACATTCAATTGGATAACACAGCCAGGATCACTTCTCACTTAGACTGGTATAACATATTTTATTGCATTTCACATTATTTAGGGCTCAAAGTAGGAAAGATGTGATGCATTTTTTGCGTTATATTTAATTCATGAGGTTATCCGACTGTTATTTACACTGATTGCTCACGTTTCCTTTTTACTATGTTCCTTCACTGATCCTCAATTATCGGTCACTACTGTATATAAATATTTACTGTGAAACAGAATGGAAATAGTGTGGACACGATAGGTAAGTATGAGACGTTTTTAAATGAAGATAACCGCGAAAAGTCAAACTCTGGATGAAAGAATACCAGGATACCATGTCGGTTATCTAAAACAGCTGGAATGATGACTGCCATCAATTATATCGCACCATCCGTTGATTAAGAACCATCCGTTGACTAAGAAACGGCGTGTAAAACTCATTTCCACAGTAGCGTGCACATTTTCATCTGCTCATACGTGAGAGTTGCATGTGTTGTTGATTCGGTTACAAGTAAATGTTGACTCATCAGTGAACAAAATAATGGAATTAATCAATCATTGGCAATGATCCATTGACAATTTTTGCCGGGCGGCAGCATCTCCTTCATGGAGATGATGTACACACTGCCGATTAAATGGATACAAACCTTGCTCGTGTACTCTGCGTATCACTCGAGTTTGTGAAATACCATTTCTTGTAGAGCTAGTAGTTGGGCTGCGTTCCACTACTTGAAGAATGTTCTCAACTTCATTAAGAGTTTGTTGTACGGGACGTTCAGAGACATTTACGCTGTGAAGCGTGCACACTCACGCAGTCCGTCAAACACCCTGCTATTCCTCACTCTGCGTTTCGGAGATCGTTGTCGGTATTCTCGCACAGCAGCTCTGGAATTCCCATTGGACAAACAGCACACAAACATCATGTCATCACATTCTGCATGTGTGAAGATCCGTGGTATTTTCACTACACCTAAAGAGTATTCTTTCTTCACATAACTACACTGTAGTACCGTGCACTTCAAGCACTGTCGAAGTGAAACGTGAGGTAGACAATTGTAATCTGCGCAAGAGAACTGCGTACTGACAAGGTAAAAAAAAAGTAAAACCGCAATGCATGAATGTCTGGGAGACCCCGAAGGGCAGCCGCCTAATTTGGAAGGTTTTCCCTATCCTTCACGCTCGCAGATGCATTTCCTTCGCGAAGTATGAGAACTGTGTATTGAAGTGTTGATGTTAAGTGAAGGTGACTTTAATGTGTGCGTGTGTAGTGTAGCGTAGTAGTTGGGAGGAGGGAGAGCGTGAAACCCGCTCCTCTCGAAAAGCACAAAGGGGCCGCCGATCTTGACATCCCCATTCGAAGAACGAATCACTATCAACTGTGTCCCATACCCTCACTTCATGAGACACCACGGAAAGGTTTGAAATTTAATGCAGGAATTTGGCGCAAAACCTCGTGATCAGGACCTCCTATAAGGAAGAATATTTCGGAAATATTGCTTAGCCACAGCCCAGTTTCATATCAACGCACACACTACTGCAGAGTGAAAACGTCCCCAGGCTATTTGTCTGTCTTATTCTTTTTCCCAGAAGGCTAATCCTGCAAGTTTCACAGTAGAATGTGAAGTTCGAAAGGTAAGGGGTGAGGTACAGCCGGAAGAAGAGCTGTGAGGTCGGCCCGTGGGCCGTGCTCTGTCGGCAGAGGACTTACTCGCAAAAGGCAAAGGCCCTGGATGAGAGTCCGGGTCCGGCACACAGTTTTAATCTGCTTAGAAATTTGTTCGATGGATGGAACTGTGAAATGCTGCGCCACCCACTATACTCCGCTACTTAAGCCTTTGTGACTTCCACTTCATTTCTAAACTGACGGAAGCACCTTGTATTTGCTTTGGAACAGTTTCAGAGATTCGTCTGGCTATAGACCGTACCACTCGAACTATCAACACAACTGGCATTATTAATGGTTCCTACGACTGCCATAATGTGTGTTGACTCGTTTGAAGGACAGTAAGGCTTTGAAATACAAATATATTTTGCGAAATTTGTTACAGTTGAAGTTATAACCCACGTACATAAATCATTATACCCTGTTTTGAAAGTATTTTCACCTTACCGTTGGGTGTATCAATCAGTATGTTGATTTATCGGTTCAAGTGACTTTTTGCATGCATCCAGGCCGGCCGCGGTGGCCGAGGGGACTGAGGCGCTTCAGTCACGGTCTGCACGGCCACTACGGTCGGGGGTTCGAATCCCCCCTCGGGCATGGATATTTGCGCCGTCCTTACTATTAAGTAGTTTGTAAGTTTGGGGACTAATGACCCCGTAGTTAAGTCCCATAAGCTATATAAACATTTGAATTTTTTGCATGCATCCAGCGACCAATCTTAGTGCTCCTCTTCCGATGTCCTGTAACGTGTGTTGAGTAGCACATATGTATTTTATAGTAGGTACAGTACTATCCAGCGAGGATGATTTTCAATGGGATTGCTTCACTTCAGAGTTACAGCTGTTGTCTACAGTTGGCTTTGCCGTTTATCCTTGCACTTTGAACGGAGGTACGGGACAGAAACACATGCGCTCAACATATACGTCACAAACTTATCGCCATTCTGTACACCCATCGTCACGTGACGAGGCACCAACTACACGCAATTTCTGCGGTAATACAAGTGGTCTCTGATGACGGCGGGCACGGAGCCACGGCTGATGCCAACCTGAGCACGAATTCCATCTTCCGTGATTAGTCCGTCTCCCCGGATAAAGGCATGAATCCGTCCAATCACGTCAGGGGCTGGATGGAGATGTCATTTGCATCCGGGCACCTTGCATCTGGCAGCACTGAAATGCGCCGATATTGTGCCTATTGTTGGTTCTGCGCTAGACTATTACGTACGCCACCGGCCACTGCTAGGTCTGGTGACAACCCCGGTACGTGACAGGAGTATAATTCCATTAGCCGTGGTTGTGACAGTAGTAGCTCTCTCTCTCTCTCTCTCTCTCTCTCTCTCTCTCTCTCTCTCTGAGCACGCACGCGCACTGATAACTTGCGGTCAAGATTCGGACGCTCCACCACTGGCAGTGAAGTGGTTCATATTTGCCGGCCGGTTTTTTTTTAGCAATAAGTGCAGGAATATCGCTCGACTGGGAGATGTGACAGAGTCATCAAGATACGCTATTTCCGTGGACGTGGTCAGGGTCACATCGTGAGTTAACGTGGCCGATTTATTTATTAGACATTGTCCATCATGTGTCCAGCATATATTGTATCAGTCGCAGATATGTAAGGCGGCGTAAAAACAGCGCTCTTAAGGAAATCCTAAAACCGACAGGTCCCGGACACGAATGTCTCGCCTTGTAAATGACAATCTGAAAGAATTGCTGCTGCCGGTGAATGTAGGCCCATCTCGACCAGTTTCCGAGCGAACATTGGAAAGGAATCGAACCACTTTAAGTAACTCGAAAAAATGCCATTTCTCATAGGGAAATATGAAGCTACGAGTCTTGAGTGGTACAGACAGTACAGAAATTGGTATGGGAAAACAGGATGTAGTGTTGTTAGATAAGTCATCATCAGGGACGTCTTAATGGTACTGAGCGCCGTGGTGCGAAAACTCAGTTATCCCCCCCCCCCCCCCACACCACTCGTTTTGGCACCAAAAGAGAAAAAAAAACCACACCTGAAATTAATTTTTTATGTTTAATTTGTTTCATTATGTGTGTGTGTGTGTGTGTGTGTGTGTGTGTGTGTGTGTGTGTGAATGTGTGTTAGGTGTGCGCTTATCACGCCCGAACGACAAGACGCAGAGACTCAAATATTTGTACAGTTGCTAATTTACACCCGAGGAAGGTTTTGGGCAAGGTTTTATAGCGGTCTTATAGATATTTAGTAATTTGAAGAGTATAACGCGAAATGCGGAACAATAATTACTCTTTGAAAATTATATTTACTCTTTGGTTTTATTGGTTACATTGTTGATTGAGGGTTGATAATGATAAAAGGGTGGAGTATATTGGGATGGAAAGTTATCGGCGTATATAAAATTCTACGTGTGTGTGTTAATATTTCGCTCTGCAGCGAAAACTACAGAACGCGAACGAATGGTCAGTGTATAATTGTTGTCCGAAGTCTCCCGTTGTACACCATAGCAGTTCCATGCCGATAGCTATAAGGGGGTGGAAGATATGGTGGTTGAAAGTCGTCAAATTATAATAATAATTCGGACTGAAGGCCAGCGATGACGTTTGCGACTCTATGGCAAGGAGATTACATACAGCGAAACGTGATGCCACAGATCATATCTTTGGTCTGTGCGTGCTACAATGTCTTCAGCTCTTTCTCTGTAAGGATAAGTCTACAAATAAGGAAATATAAGAATAAATAATCAGTAAGAAAGAAATTTCTTTTAATACATCTCTTAAAAAATCGATTTGACGTTTCGCGTATTACATCAAGTGATCGATCTGTGATATTATTACAATCATTATTTCTCCAAACGAGTGCATTTCTACGTGTGACTTCTTATTTCTTATCTATTCTCTGATAAATGTAACATGCCTTTAGAAAAGAAAGGAATGGATAGAGAGAGAGTGGATAGGGAAAGTACTAACTCAAGGCAGGAATAAATAAATAAATACCCGGGCAACGCCGGGTTTTCAGCTAGTACTTACATAAAAATACAGAGCCGGCCGCGGTGGCCGACGGGAATGCGGCGCGTCAGTCACGGTCTGCACGGCCACTACGGTCGGGCGTTCTAATCCCCCTCGAGCATGGATATTTGTGCCGTCCTTAGTGTTAGCTAGGTCATAAGTAGTTTGTAAGTTTAGGGACTGATGACCCCATAGTTAAGTTCCATAAGCTCTACAAACATTTGAAAAATACAGAAACATTTTCAGTCACAGCATTCAATTTTTCTGGCTTTTAAATCGGCAAACCTTTTTATGACATCATTTGTCGTGAAATCTACTTTTGATTCGATTCTTATGATGGTCAAATTTGTCAGTCTAGCTTGGGTCATGGTAGATCGTAATTTTTTTTTAATTATCTTCAATTTGGAAAATGACCTTTCGCCTTCTGGTACTGTAACAGGAAGTGTTAAATATATGCACAAAGAAGTTGAATCATCTGGAACACAGATATTAAATTATTGTAATAAATAAAATTTAACACAAGTGGAGTTGTGTTTTTCTTTAAAAAATTAAGGAAGCAGTTCCAACTCATTAAACAGCTATTCCCCATTAATATACGATCTATTTTCATGTGTCAACTTTTGTTCAAGGTTCAAACATTTTTTGTGCCACTTTTTTCTCATCGAAAGTCGAAGCTGTACCGAAAGCTCCATGAGGCGTATTTGTGGACAATATCGGTGCTTACATTTTTACAGGTATAATGAATGTATGTTCAGTAATTCTGAAAACAGACACATTGCAAATAGTATAAGGCGCTCGCCAGGCGAAAGGTGTGTACTTAAGGAATCACACTTAAGTTCATCGGTGTCTACTCTTACACACCACTTGAACTAGCTTACACTAACTTATTCTAAAGACGACACAAACACCTATGTCCAAAAACAATGTTCAAATGTTTGTAAGGCTTATGGGACTTAACTACGGGGTCATCAGTCCCTAAACTTACAAACTACTTATGAACTACTTACGAACTAGGACGGCACAAATATCCATGCCCGAGGGGGGATTAGAACCCCCGACCGTAGTGGCCGTGCAGACCGTGACTGAAGCGCCTCAGTCCCCTCGGCCACCGCGGCCGGCACACCTATGTCCAAGGGAGGACATCGGCGCTGCAGTGGAGTGGCCGAGCGTTCCAAAGATGTGGAGCATGCCCCTGCTCGCCGCCGGAGGTTCGAGTCCTCCCTCGGGCATTTGCTGTCCTTAGCATAATTTAGTTTAAGTCTAGGGACTGATCGCTAGAGTAGTTCAGTCTCATAAATTTACAAACATTAGAACATTTTTGAATCTCCGGCGGGAGCGGCCGTGCCCTCCACGACATGGCGCCTTAGACCACGCAGCCATCGCCGCCTTGTTCCCCCTGTGTACCGGTGCCGGGTGCCCTGCACCCCTTGCACCTCCTGGTGAACACGGCAATGGTCATTTTGCGCCATGTATCATCGTTGGTCCTTTTTCCTGCGCTCCATCGACAAATATCAACAATGATATATCGCGCTGACAACATAATGATTGATACAATAGCATGACGAAAGGAGTTAAATACGACGCATACTTTCAAAGCGTATATCTTAAAAATCTTAGTGAAAGTAAACATTTTGTGAGCCCTGTGACTGTCAAGCATGTGGAATACGCGACCAGAAGTTTCAGTATCAACATTTACGTAGTGTCTGTTCTGTCGAACAGGTGTGGAACGATAGACATCACACACACACACACACACACACACACACACAAACACACATTCCCTCCCCCCCCCCCCCAAAAAAAAAATGCTTACATTTTAGTGCGCGGATGCACAGGAGGCTCGATCTCTCTACGGTACTCTGCTAATCAAGGCCGCGAGTAAACAAGAATAGTGGGCAAGGGAAAGGCGAGAATTTGTGTCTAGCTGACAGCGCGCCAGGGTAGTTCCAGCAGCTGTGATATTCACCGTGTCCAGGTGCGTGGTGTACACAGCATTTGCCTAGTAAGCAGGAGACCTGGGTTCAATCCGCTTTCCGGGCACAAACGTTCAACAGCGTCATTGAATTTAATTCGAATGTCGCAAAAAAGCAGCTAATGAGGATCTGATAGCCTCGATTGTAATATGAAAATTATTTGTCTCTACTCACGTTTAATGACTCGCTAGGTACATTAGCGAAGTGCCTCGCAGTCAATGATCCCATTATTGGTACGTAGGCATAACCGATCCACTAGATGTCAGTAACGCACATCTTAGCTGCCTACGCTGACTGGTGACAGATCGTCAGTTGCAGGTAATACGTGAGCGCGGCAGCATGGTGCTTTGGCACTGCTAGTAGTCTATTGCGTTTGTGTGTCAGTGATATACTGAACTGTAATTAAACATTCTGTATTCGTGTTTGTATCGTGCAAACAAGTAGTCACATGTTTTACACCTGATTGAATTACCATATTCATCACATGAAGTACATGACGAAGAAGAAGACTTTAAAAACGCTGTAACTCGTTTTGATCAAGAAACTCCACAATTCATTCACTTCCCTGAAAAAAGTTGTACATTTGGTCTCCTTATGCAAAAGAACATAAACCATTCTACGAGCTTATACTTAACGGCTTCAAAATCAGGCAAAATGGACAGATACATTCTTGAATAACGGCGAGATAACTGTCTCTCTCTCAATATCAGAAATTGTTTGTAAATCTGTGGGACAAAATTGCTATGGACATCAGTCCTTAGACCTACAAACTACTTAAACTGACTTAAGGGCAACACACACATCCGTGCCCGAGGGATGACTCGAAACTCCGACGGGTGCTGCCGCCCAGTCCGTAGCATGTCGTCTTAGAAAATGCGGCCATTCCCGCGTGGTTGAACTCCAACAGGATCTGTTCATAATTCCAGATAAACACATACGGTAACAACCATGCCACCTGGCACAACGTACGTTGTTCAGCCTTCGGATGTATACCTCTTTCGGTAGTGGATAAAATTCGTTAAACAATTTTGAGAGCGAGTTTGCTATTGGCAAAAATAAAAAAAATTCAAATGTTTGTAAATCTATCGGACCAAACTGCGTGGTCATCAGTCCGTAGCTTACAAACTACTTAAACCTAGGTAAACTAACCTAAGGAAAACAAACACACCCATGCCCCAGGGAGGACTCGAGCCTCCACGGCGAGCAACCGCGCGCTCCGCAGCGAGACGCTTTAGACCGCCTTTTTTTTCCATCTGGTAGATCTATGGTTCGCGGTCGTTCGTTCAATTTGTTCATGGTTGTTCGTTGAATGGTTGGATCAGCGTTTTTATTACAGAGGGAGTTCAGGCCTCTGACCGGGCGCGCTAAGCCACGGCGCCCTATATCTGAGGACTGAGCGCTCGGCTAGTCCACCGCGGCTTGCTATTGAACCCCACAGTCGAAACGTTATCATCATCCTTCATGAACTCATTCATAAACAGTTCAGTGCACAATGCAACAACATAATCAAACATGCCTGGAAGAAAGCTACATTTCCAGCTGCATGAGATGCTTTTGATGCTCCAGACAGTCATTACGAATACAGAATATTCAAACTGCTTCACGCCCATCTACAGTACTGCATAATTTATCCAGGGCGCATATTGTCGGTTGTATTTGTTTGTAACTGATTCCTATACCAAGACACACAAATATGCTTCATAA
Source organism: Locusta migratoria (assembly GCA_026315105.1). Lineage (NCBI taxonomy): Eukaryota > Metazoa > Arthropoda > Insecta > Orthoptera > Acrididae > Locusta > Locusta migratoria. The sequence goes on along the minus strand of CM048755.1, from coordinate 475,465,754 downwards.
TAGGTATATACACCTAAATGGAATAAGTAAATAAAGAATAATAATCGTTGTGTTAAACTGGTACCTGTGTTTCCTGTTCTATTCATTTTTACAGCTGACCAACCTGTATAATTACCGGTATTGGCGGCTAAAATTGGTGTAGTAATTATTGATTATACCGCAAATTTCCATTTAATTATTATTTTTATTATATTATTATTATTATTTCAGTATCGGAAAGCACTTTTCTAATGTACCTTTTCAGTATTTGATTATACTTAATGTCTCAAGCGCCTCACAGCAACGATATTTTAATGATATGAAGATGATTACATGAACAATCTTTTTATTAAATGTTTAATCTGAGCAAATAAATTTTATGTTGTAAGCGGTTTTGCTAGACTCTAAGCTCGTAATAGAAAGAGTTAATTGCTGGCAAAATCTTGCTTGTGTTCAAATGTTTGTATAGCTTATGGGACTTAACTACGGGGTCATCAGTCCCTAAACTTACAAACTACTTATGAACTACTTAACACTAAGGACGGCACAAATATCCATGCCCGATGGGGGATTCGAACCCCCGACCGTAGTGGCCGTGCAGACCATGACTGAAGCGCCTCAGTCCCCTCGGCCACCGCGGCAGGCTTTGCTTGTGTTCGTGAAGGTTGTGATAGAACGTTAGGAAGTTCCGCAATGAAAATGGTGAGAGAGCTGAAAGTAGAAATGTCCCACAAAGACTTAGAAACTTCTTAAACTAACTTGCATTAACAACACACACAATTCCCAAGGGACGACCCGAACCTCCGACGATAGGCGACCGCGCAATCCATTACAAGGCGCCTTAGACCACGCGGCACACAAAGAAAGGTTTCTTCAAAGTACTCACAATGAGATGATGATTGATGATCCTTTATACCCAAGGAATGACATTGCTACTAATAAAGAAATGACTTGTTTGTGTTCATAGTCTAATTCCAGTTTGCTTTCCGATTTGTATGTATGCTGTATCAGATGAGCAACAGCTGATTGGTAGCTATGCTCCTCACTATTAATCTAAAGGTGTTTCACAAATCCTGTTATATATTTATGTAGTTTTTACAGGGGAGGCATTAGATAAAGAAACCATGTACGGATATGAATTCCTCACCCCATTCTCTAACCGAGAGTAATTAGACGGCGTCTTAAGAGGCCGAATGTAGATATAGAAACTGGAAGAGCAACATACTAACTCACTGCACTGTCAATTGGGTTGTTGAGCAGATGCTGGTGCAGCGGTTGTAGTTAATGACAAACATACAGTTCCGTGTTCCTATTTGGTACGCAGTTTTTATCTATTCGGTAAGTCTACAGCATATTCTAATGAAAAGTGACTTAGAGATAGCAATTGTGTTGGAAAGGGGCGCCACTTCTAGAACCACAAAATAATTGAAGGTTGCGCGCTGCCACGTGCCTTGCGTGACACAGCAGTCACATAGCAGTCGAAGAGCTGCAGGGACAAGGCAAGCCATTCGATCGGGGCCAAAGCCTCTATTCGCGATGCATGGGGTGCTATTTCTGGTGTCGTGCCGACATGGGCTTTTCCACGTTTCACAGGGACAACGAACTAGCACAGTTACCTCTATTCTAAGAACGCTATGCATCATGAACATCAATGTAAGCTCTCTGGACAAAAAAGAAAAAAATGGATCACCGTTGAAGAAATCATTACAGGTATCATTCAATATAGCGTAATCTCACCCCTATGCTTGATGTACTCCTGGAATCGGTTAAGAGGGCGCCCTCTGGTTTGTGCAAGTACACCATAGTCGGGTAAAGCTGCTAGCTGAAGATTTGATAGCGCAGTTCTACTAATTTGTGATGCTGATAGCGAATTTTTACAATGAAGTTGCTAAACGTCACACAGATGTAGTTTGAGGGTCAAGTTAGGTAATTTTGTAAGCTAATCGAGATGTAGTCGGATAGGGTAGTGTTCAAAAAACTAGTCTCATCCATCCCACCGAGCGAGGTGGCGCAGTGGTAACGCACTGGACTCTTATTCGAAAGGGCGGTGGTTCAAATTCCCCCCCCCCCCCTCATCCAGATTTAGGTTTTCCGTGATTTCCCTAAATCACTCTAGGCAAATGCCGGGATGGTTCCTTTCAAAGGACCCGGCCGATTTCCTTCCCCGTCCTTACCCCGAGCGTTAGCTCCGTCTCTAATGACCAAGCTGTCGATGGGACGTTAAACCCTAAGCTTCCTTCCTTCTTCATATTCATCCTGCCTAATGAACTTCGCTGCTGTCGTGAAAAACACGAGGTACCATGCAGATCAAGGCAAATGTCGGGATGGTTCCTTTGAAATGGTGCGGGCGACTTTCTTTCTCATCCTCACCAAATGTTCGTAAATCTAAGGGACTTAACTACGTTGGTCATTAGTCCCTAAGCTTACAAACTACTGAAATTAACTTTAACTTACACTAAGGACAAGACAAACACCCATGCCCGAGGGAGGACTCGAACCCCCGACGGCGAACGGCCGCGCGCACCGCAGCCAGGCGCCTTAGTGCGCATGGCTATTCTGCCGCGGCTCCTTACCCAAAAGTCCGAGCGTGAACTTTGTTTCTAATGACCACGCTGTCGACGTTAAACCCTAGTCTTCCTATCTTCCTTCTTCATCATGCAGATGTTGATTGACAATTCTTGCCGTAATGTTCTCTCAACGATAAATTGGAATGGATCTACACTCACTGGCTGCAGCAGATCTTGTCGGGTTTGGAAGAAATTTTGATGCACACGCCTTCAAAATCTTCTTTGATCCGTCTCCATCTGCCATCGTGTTTCACGCCCACTAGTTTTACAACAGGTTTAGTAGATACGTGAAAAGTCCTCGCAAAATACCGAATAACCCAGCAACTTCACATACTGTAAGGCAATTGCCACGGCGAAACACCACAATCGAATTTTCAAATGTTTGTAAACCTATTGGACCAAACTGCGATGGTCATCAGACTTACGAGCTACTTTAACTAACTTATACTAAGGATGACACACACAGTCATGCCCGAGGGATGACTCTAACCTCCGACGGCAACAGCCGCCCGATTCGTAGACCACGCGGCCATTCCGTGCGGCGGCCAAACATTTTTTCTGTTTTGTCAGCCTACGGCACGCTTACGTTTATTCACGTTTACAAACAGTAAAAAGGTAAGGTATCCGCTTGAAATTTTAACATTTTACTTATCACTACTGCGTTTTCCTTACATAGAGAAACCCGCTTCTGGCATTCCTGATTTAGGTTTAGGCAAATGCCGGCATGGTTCCTTTCAAAGGGCACGGGCGATTTCGCTCCTCATCGCCGACAAAAATTACCCGTCTTCGGTAGCACATATACAAAAAAAAAAAACAACCTATACGTGCGTGTGCTGTGATTCTAATGACCGCCACGTCAACGGGTCGTTAACCCGTAATCTTCCACCGAGCGGGTGGCGCAGTGGCAACACACTGGACTCTTATTCGGAAAAAAAGTGGTTCAAAGCCGTCTCCAATCATCCTAATGTAGATTTTCCGTGATTTTCCTAAATCATTCCAGCCAAATGCCAGCATGGTTCTTTTCAAAGGGCACGGTCGACTTCCTACTCCCTTCTTATGTTCATAACCAACAGTGCTATAAATAATCATGCTACGTTTTATTTTTCCATGTAGGCAAATGATATTACATGTGATAACGTAAGAGGAGTTCTAGAGAGGTATTATTCTGCGTTAGTAGTCTCTCTGTGTCCGAAATGGAAGTTTCAAGTAATAATTACAATCTGCTACATAGTATTGTGTGTCTGGTTCTGTCACACAACCAACATACTATGCCAGAAATGTTCCTCTTAGAGTGGAATACAATACACTTACCCATCAGACATGCCATATATACACTTGTAATATAATTCAAACAAAATGTTCAAATGTTTGTATAGTTTATGGGACTTAACTACGGGGTCATCAGTCCCTAAACTTACAAACTACTTATGAACTACCTACCACTAAGGACGGCACAAATATCCATACACGAGGGGGGATTCGAACCCCCGACCGTAGTGGCCGTGCAGACCGTGACTGGCGCGCCGCAGTCCCCTCGGCCACCGCGGTCGGCTAATATTCCCCCTTCCCCCTTGTACCAACTGGGCAATACCAGACAGAAGTTACTTGCAGTTCCACTTATCTATCAAGACGTTAGAAGTTGATTAACATGGTATGTTTTTAGTACCAAGTAGTGGTGTGCAGCAAGCAAGACAGGGAAAATTTATTTATTTACTGCTGCTGTTATCAGTCCCTAGGCTTATAAGCTACTTTAACTTATGCTAAGGATAACACACACGCCCGTTGCCCGAGGAAGGACTCGAACCTCCGACGGCGAGCCACTGCGCGCTCCACAGCAAGGCGCCTTAGATAGCTCGGTCACTCCATCGCGGCTGTTCAATGCAGTGTTCATTACTTGGCAGTGACGTTGTATTAGTCTCACAGTACATATCGAACATGCACTGTAGTACATCGAAATGAGCATTAGGTAGCCACGAGCTGCTTGTGGTTGTCATTGGTCGCAACCTACTACATCACTGTTGGCTGACCGTGCAGGACAACCAACGCCGCGCTGACGGCTGTTTGATGTAGAAGAGAATTGGACAACAGTGTTCCGTTTGAGCACTGCAGGCATCACTCCGAGATAAAGCCCACCCTCCTGGCAAGGCCTGGGTCAGCACGGGGTCATCGCTGTTTGTCAAACAACGTGCGCGGCTTAACAGAGTACGCTTTGTCGCGCTGTTCCAATCGGCGCGAGTCTGCTAGCAGCGACGGCAGCCGCAGGAGAAGCAGAACTGCACGATTTTCTATATCCGCATTAGGCCGACTGATTCTGCACAAAAGAAATCAGCGGAACATCACGCTGTGGAAGCTTTGACCGCAATAGCGGACAAAGCCAGAGGATAGTCGTAGACTCGGCAAGAAAAATGTACAATTTTTAATTCTGTTTCACTGCCTGAAAGCGGTTCCAAAAACTCCATTCTTACACGGTGCTGCTACAGCAGACTCAACATATTTATTGAGCACTAGTTAGTCTATATCATTATCCAATTTCGCCTTACATTTAACGTTTTCATTAGTGAAAACTAACATATCACCATCATCCTCGTGTCTAGCGATATATTTACTTCCTTTGTTCCTGAAACTTCGTGGTAGATTAAAAGTGTGTACCGGAGCGGGATTCGAACACGGGACCTTTGCCTTTCACGTACAAGCTCTCTGCTGACTCTCTGCAGCGCACCAGTCACGGTCTACGCGGCCACTACGGTCGGGGATTCGACTCCCCCCTCGGGCATGGATATTTGTGTCGTCCTTAGTATTAGCTAGTTCATAAGTAGTTTGTAAGTTTAAGGACTGATGACCCAGTAGTTAAGTCCCATAAGCTTTACAAACATTTGAACATTTTGTATTCGGGCCTTAGTCGCCCACTGTAGGTCTTAATCCCCGCTCCCTACACACACACACACACACACACACACACACACACACACACACGTCCTGACATTACCAAATTGACGAGTCCTTGTGGCATCAGACTATGGCCTACCAGCCGAACCCTTCTTTTAGTCAAGTCGTACCATTAATTTATTTCCTCTGTAATACGATCCACCCCCCATGAACCACAGACATTTCCAAAGTCGGGTAACGTACGTGTTTCAACGATACAGATAGACGTATCGTAGTTGCAACCGCACCGGTACGGTATCTGTGGAGAGACATGAAAAACGTGTGGTTCCTGATGAGGGGCAGCAGCCTTTCGAGTAGTTGCAAGGGCAACACTATGGATTATTGACTGAGCTGGCCTTGTAACATCGGCTAACCTGGCGTTTACATACAGTTACTACGAACGGCTGAAAACAAACGTAAATAACATCCGCTACTTTTCTCGCGGATATTCACCTCTACTGTGTTGTTATTGTGGTCTTGGTGCAGCTCTGAACAACAACACGCCGTAATTATTTATTCTATCTAAGCAAATATTGTTCGCATTCTTCTGTAGCACCACATTTCAAAAGCTTCTATTCCGTTTTTTATCTCCCTCGTGCCACTCTTGTACAAAGCGGCGATCGATACAAATACACTCACAAAAGGCTTCTCCAGGCTTAAATTTCGTTGCTAGCTGATATATCATTTCCATCAACACTTTGTAGCTATTAAAGCCTGAATTTTATGTTATCTATATTTAGACCATCGTCAGTTATTATGCTGTCCAAACAGCAAGACTTATTTACTGCTTTTGGTGTGTCATTTCTTAATATAATTCCCTCGACAACATCTTTAGTTCTACTATATTCCATTACCCTTGCCTTTTATTTGGTGATATTTATGTTGTAACTTCCAGATACTATCCTTTCTGTTCAACTGCTCTTCCCAGTTATTTGCCATCTCTGAGAAAATTACTACGTCATCAGCAACCTCACGTTTAATCCTTTTCTCTGAAGCTTAGCCGAGGGGGAATGGCTGAGCGCTGTAAGGTGCCTTGCTGTGCGGCTGCTCCCCGTGGGAGGTTCGAGCCCTCGGTCGAGCATGGGTGTGTGCGTTTTGTCCTTACTATAAGTTAGTTTAAGCAGTTTGTAAGTCTAAGGACTGATGATCACTGCAGTTTGGTCCAACAGCTTTACAAACATTTGAATCTGAAGCTTAATTCCCTTTCTAAATTTCCCTACGAGTTTATTTGCTGTTTCCTCGATGTTCAGATTATGAAACATCTAAAAAAAAAAAACGCTTTTATTCTTCCTACACTTCTTCTGCTACTGTTTCTGTACAAGTGGTAGATCACTTTTGGCTCCTTGTGTTTTATACCCGCTACTATCAGAATTTCGAAGAGAGTAGTCCAATGAAGAATGCAAAATAAGTTATCTACATAAATCAATGCTGTAAACTAGATTTGCTTTTCTTCAGTCCGTTTACTAAGAAAGGTAGGATCAGTCGCGTATTTTTCCATTTTTCCATAACACAAACTGCTAAAGGATTTCGACTTATTCAGACATCTAAACGGTTGCAGAACATTTAAATTCAATGGCGAAGTTGAAAATTTTTGCTGGACTGGGATTCAAACCCGGACTTCCCGCTTCGGACGAGTGGTCGCCTTAACCAATTAGGATATCGAGACAGGCTTCCCATCCTGCCCAAATTCTCAACATATCGCACTCTAAAAGATGGTAATACCTTCTGCCGATAAATTCCTCTTGCTCGCAGCCTTACTGCATTCCGCCAAGGGGTCGTACATATTTGTGCATCCGCACAGAAACTCATTTGCCAGTGGGGAGCATAAATACAATTATAGTTGTGATGTCTGCTCTTCCTGATGTCTCCGGAAGAACGGACACTATATCTGTAAGAATATACAGTTTTTTCTGTTCTTCTGAAAATAATTCAAGCCAGTGTTTTACAACTACGACCTGCTAAAAAGACGGTTCGGTAATGTTTATTACTCTCAGCACGTGGCTTCTTTGGAATTGCACTTACTACACTCTTCTTGGTTCATGCCTTCAGTTAGCAAATGAAATAGGTAAAAGATCAATTCAGATTCTTCTATTCAGTATTGTTACATAGGATAATGTTTTGTGCAATATACTCTTCTAAATCTTACCATTAGCGTAATATTTCGTTGACAAGACATCCGCGAATGAAATGCATGCTTAATGGATAAAAATCGGCTATCTGGCGTCCGTCGTGTGCAGTTGCCTGGAAGCACATGCTGTTATGGCCTGACGACATAGTCTGTATGACCTAGCTTAAAATCTATCTATACACCTGAAGATGAGACTTTAAAGTCCCTAAAATCCCAGTGTCTGTAGTAAAGTATATGTTTACAACTGAATTAATTCGTCGTTTTAGCACATTTTCGCTCAGAAAAGGTTAATTGTCGATAAGATGTATAATTTTGAAGAGACGTTCTGATTATATACATTACTCACAAAAGAGAGAAACAGTCAGTATACGTATAGCATACCATGGTTAATGGTCCAAAAAGACTTTGTTGTTCTCTATCGCATCATGTAACGATAGTTACATGAAAGAAATTAAAGCTCTCAGTGATTAATGTATCACTGTAATTGTAAGGTAGAAATTTTGTTTATCTGAAATTGACTCCTGTAGTTGACTATAAGCCATTTTTAGCTCAAATATTTCATGAAACAGCATTTAAAATAAAGATAAATAACAAGTGCCTATTGAATACATTTAATAATCACTATCAGATATCGGACAAATGCTTAATATAAGTCTTCAATTCCCTCTAATAAAGATAGAAATTCTTATAACGATAAATGGAGTGTACGTCCTCACGGTTTCTGCAAACCAGGCAGGAGACATTGTCCTGTGATAGTAAAAGATATAACACTTGGCGCCAACAAAAGTGTGTGATGGTAAGTAAATTCAAAACAGTTTAAAGAAATGTAAATTATTTTTTCATGAATCTTCTGTGTGTTTTGGGCATTAAAACTGTCTTGATGTAGGTGTTCTTAGAAAAGTTCTGATATATTTGACTACACATTCTTCGACAGTTAATTGTTATGGCGAGACTTCGGCGAACGGAAAACGCGAAACGCAGTGCGCTTTTCTATCTGAAGGGAATCGAAACACTTAAAAATTTATACTATTATGTACGTTTGAAGTTTCTTATTTCTTTATTACAACGATACTTCAATCATTATTTCATAATTTGAGAATCAATTGTTTCTAGATGTTGTGTTACTGAACATTGAAAACGGCATCTTTGTTTATACTGTGTAAATAATATTGGAGCACAAGAAAAGATTGCCTCCGGTTGATACAGTCAGCAAGAAAGGAAACATGTAAATTTTTGACGACTAGTTTTTATAGTCCTTTCGCTTGCTTTTGTCCTACTCAGTAACAACAAACATCGCATTATATTAAAAAATAATAATAAATAAAGGTAACAGAGGGCCGATGTTTGAAGTTTGAGGTATCTCTCAACAAAATAAGATCTCACTACCAGGCTATTAAAAGCAAATTGTTTAAAGTCAGAGCACCAGGGTATTTCGTACGGAGGAATATTTTACTAAATCCATCTTGTTAATATATTACAATCAATGACTTAAAAATGCAATGTTTTTCAGTAATCACTATGCGTTTCGAAAGCTGTTCTCGAAAAGAATGTACCTGATTTGCATAGCTATTCTCATTATGCAACTCACTGATCCAGTTGTTTCTAGTCATCAGACGTATCTACAAATCTTAAATATGCGTACAAGTCAAACGAGTATTTATTTTTATGAAAATACTAAACTCTCAGCATCAGAGGTGCCCCCCCCCCCCCCCCCCCCGCACACACACCTACCCACAACTAAGATATTAGGTCCTGTTTTGCCATTTAATATCCTTTATTTCACGTTTTACAAATTGTTTTATAAAGCCCCCCCCCCCCTCCCTGGCCGGCCGAAAGTACTAATTTTCAACGCCCCCAGAATTGTCAATGACGCAGTTTGCGTCATGAACCCCCTGTGGGCATCTATGCTCAGCACATATTATGTCAGCGTTTCTTGATATAGAAATACACTGACAAACTCAATGCGAAACTGCCTCGTTACTTTATGCAATGACTTACGATTTGAATGCTGGAATGGGAGTCACAAAGCTACACGATCAGTTAGCATGAAAACACTGCTTAAAATTACATTTATGAAAGACAGAGCATCTTATGTAGGTAGCGTGCAAGACATGGTTTGTTACATGTTTCAGTACAATCTAAGCCACTACGAACTACATACTTTAGTGCTACGATAATGGAGAGGGACTTACCTACCATGCTTTTCTAAATGCGTTCCTTTGTTATTTCTTAAAAACAAATTTAAACTACTGCAATTTTTCAAAGTTACTTCGATCTCAGTATATTACGTCGTTACGTTGTTAGACCACGTCCAGAAACGGAAAGGAAACAACAGATAACATTTTTTGCCCTAAACTGTTCCAAAATAAGTAGGTAGATCGGTCATTTTATTTTAGAAAACTTGTCAATGAATTTTCATTTTTCGTAAATAACAAAACTTCTAAATTGGGATAATATGCCTTTTTTTACATACGACGCAAAAAGGATTGTATTGTCTGAACAACAGATAATGACAGAAAACTTACATTTATCTGGGTGGCTTCTAAGCCACGACCTTTTGTTTAGATTTCAGTATTTGAACATGGCGCGCGTTTCATTGACACACATCAGAGAAACAATGAATAAATTTACCAGAGGCAATGTTTGGATAGTTATGACAGAAAGTCGGTATAAAATTTCCTAAAGTACTTTACCTTAAAGTGTGGACAGTAACTGTTGCACTGCAACAAAGATCGGCTGCATTCTGTCATGCCGCGTGGTGGCGCAACCTCTTTCTTCCTTCCGCGGAATGCCGCATACTCACGTACTAGCAGACGATCCCTCGGCGGCGGGATATATACCGTATGGCGCTAGAGGGAGGGAAACAAGCGAAAATCAATGCCCCGCCTGCACTGCGTTGCCTGGCAACCGTTGGCTTCTGTTGGCGGCAGGCTGGTGGGGGAATAGTAATTCGCCGGCGTGCCGCGTGGCGCGCAGCTGTACTTCCAGCACGCATGCGTAATTCGTTTGGCTTGTAGTGAAACTGTTTAGTCGAAACACTGGCCGTTACATATCCCTACAATAAGCCTTACCGTCATTATTAGAGTGCAATGACCTCCATATGGGTAAACTTGCGTGTTATCTTTCGTCACTTACTGTGTTTCATGACATAAATGTTACTGTTTTCTTTCGTTTCCTGCATGTGTCACTTTCTAATAGTAGCTGTAGTTTGTGAAAACTAAGGCAGTTCTTATAACATCTTAAGTAGCAACGTGATTGGAATGATGCAATTGGTATATCATTAAAATCTAACGTACATCAGGGTAGAATATTTTGCAGTCAGTTATGGATCATAATTTTCATAGTTTGGTGTGATACAATTGTGGGATCCTACCTAATATAAGGCCTGAAATTGGTATGCTAGAGTTACACATTTGACTTCCTACGATACGGTAAATTTACATTTAATAACACAGTCACTGCAAAAGTCGTGTCATGAGGACGTATGAATAAAAAAGATCACATGCTGCAGAGAAGATTCTTAGAACAAAAGAACATTCTCTTAGTAAGTTCTCAATTTCTTATGAATAAAAAATTCGGATCATTTGTATGATCTGAGCAGAAAGTTCTTTCTCCCTGCCTCCCCTCCTTAGTTCTCGGTGTGTATGTTTTGTCATGTCCGGCAGCGAACAGCTGTTTAGTCGTATATTTCTTTCAACAAGCTCAATCAAGCAAAATAAGCAGTGTATAAATATAAAACAGGCATCTACTTCTCAGAAAGAGTTGTACTATGTTTAGATTTAAGTTTCATGTGCAGCATCAAATCATTAAAACTAATTATGGACAGGTTATGAAATGAATTTTCGACGTGCACGAAGCCTTTTGTTACTAAAATTAGGTTAACACAACACAATATGCGAACGAAATTTAAAAAATACATTTTCATCGATTCCAACATTGAACAGTGTCATTTTTGTAAGACGAGATACTTCCGGTAAATAAGACGTCTAGTGGTTGCTCGTGAATAAGTATTTGCGAGACACAAACCGGTAAGTCTGTAAGTAATTAATTGTTCATTTTTGTCCTGTGTACTTACTTCTAACATAACAGAAGTTAAGATTTATGTTGTCAGTACACTTATCTCAAATAGGCCAACAGGTAGAATGAACAAGAACAGTACAAAAAACAATACTCCTGTATTGCAGCAATATTTTGAATACAGACTGTGAAATCCTAAAAGGTACTTCGTTTGGAATTACTTATAAGGCTGTATTAATTAATCCTGTTTCAAGACATACAATGTAATTGTGTTATGTAGTTACTTACTATTGTAAAAACCCACTCCAAACACGCAGCCGAATCCACTTCTTTCATTTCTATGTCGGTAATGTAAAAACTCCACTGACGTCACTCTCGTCGCTATATAAAATGCTTGAGGTGTCAATGTAATGATTGTTATGAAGGAAGAGACTCGCCAACCAAATAATTATTTCACGTTTTATTTGTATAAATTTAAGTCCTCTTGCATTTCTTGCGGTATCTTTGTGCCTTCTGAGTTACAGTCTGTCATTTTATTATAAACCACGGTAAAACGTAACGTCAATATAAGTTATCAAGCTCGAAGTATGCTACAGAGCTTCGTTCAGAAAAGTGAGAATGTTCTCCGCTTGTGAGAACCATCTGTAGTTTTATTCATACGGAATCAGAGAAAGTTCTTTGCGTTGAACAACGTCCCCCACCCTTTTACACAGGCTGAGTACATACTCAGGCGAAGTAATTCTCCAAAGGTTTTATTCATGCGAATCCGAGAATGTTCTCCGAAATTCCGAAAATAAAATACATTCTCCATTTTTTTCTTATGGCCCATGCGCTGAACAGCTACTCGTGTACGTGTTTTTACTTTATTTCACCCTCTTTCCTAGGTGTTGTTACCTTTCTTTTAAGAAAGAAAACGGGGTGAGAAAGAAAAGAAACAACTCGAAGTTGCAGATAACTTCGTAATTTAACTGATATTTATTTTCCTGCTGATTATTTTCAGACTTGTTTGTGGCCTGCGATTTTTGGCATCCTCCCAGTAATTATTGTACTGTCGAACTGTGACATATTTCATGTAGAGAAGTAGTCACACTGCACTTCTGTATTTTCAAGATTTACACGGCTAGATAACACATTAGCAATTTTAGAAGAAAAAAAGCATTCTATCTATCCTAAGGGGAAACCGACGTAAAACATTCCTTTTTCTTTCAAACACTATCACATTCAGTGGCGTTCCAACTATTTCTTTAGAAGAGTTCCAGTTTCATTTTTGTAGGGGGAAAAAGTGATTAGTTGTCAAGTTGCGCTTGCGTCTCATTTATATGTAATAGCTACCTTGAGCGCCCCATCAGTACAGATGCAGATGTACAGATGTTGTCCCCTATTAGCAGTCACAGACTAAAAAATAGGACTAAAGGAGAGGACAGAATGTAGTAGTTGTTACAAGATGCTTCAGTCAAAGACAAAAAAAATACTGACAATTATTTATTACCGGCTGCAAACATTAGTTCTAAGTCATTACCAGTTTTATTCATACAGTCTCCATTTTCAGGAGAAGAAGGAATACTTTACGTTACAAAGATGAAATCTTTTAAATTATTATGTTATATTAGAAATTCTTTTTAAACTCATTTGATGTAAATTTTTATACGTATTTTATTTTTAATCCGTGGTTCCTTGGCGGTGTCCTTATATTTAATACAATAACACATTGTTCAAAGAGGTCATTTATGACTTACAGGTATTAACAGCACAGATGTTGAGCGTTGCTTTATCAGCACTACAAACAGAACTGGCATAAATTTTACAAATTTTATGTGTATATCGTAAGGGTAGTAACACTAAAAGTGGGCCTTTACGATCGTCTTTTGACAGCTCGAAATTTAGATGAAAATAACGGCTTAACCATTCATCTTACACGAAAAATTGAATAACCGAATTTGTACAGGAGAAAATTCTCTACAACTTTGCTCTCTTATGTTTTTTTCGTATCTCGTAGCGTTTCAGAGATATTTGCAAAAATAACGGCGATTTTGGGATGTCTGTCTGTCCGTCCGTAACGTGTTCCCTGTTTTTAAGACGAACCGTTCAACCGATCAGCACCAAATTTTACAGACATAATTGTTGGCTACCAGAGACCAGAACCTAGCTTTTTTAAATATTTAGGACAAGAAATACGTTAGTAATACCAAAGAAAGCCGTTTGTAATGTAATTTTAATTGCAAATTAACCGTTCATCTGAAGCGAAAATTGAATAAACGAATTTCTAGAGGAGAAAATTCTCTACAACTTTGTTCCCTTATGTTTTTCTCATATCTCGTATCGTTTGAGAGATATTTGCAAAAATAACTGAGTTTTGACACCCTCCATTGAATTAACGAAAACCATCCGTTCGCAGATGTCACGTGACATTCCTCGCCCAGAACTCTCTGTGGCATACGCAATCTTGCGTTGCGTATTTGATGATTTTCTTATTGTAACTTACACGTTGTCATTTCAAAGCAATGGCGCACTGAAGAATTAAAAAAAAACACGTCGTTCTTCGTACGATAAATGATAGTCTAGTGTCTCCAAATGCCATATTAGCATCAGTTGACAACGGTCATTAATAGTAAGAGATTATAGAACACAACTCCTAACTGTTAGCTGTAGCGTAGTGGGCAATGCGTCGGACTGTAACGCTGAAGCGGTTCGGAACCCGCCACTACCTAAAATGTTTTTTTCCTAAAAAGGGTTTCAGACACTCTTATTAATTTTTTATTATTTAGATTATTATTTTGGTCCAAAATGTTTGCAAAAACTTATAAAACTACAAATCTAAAGTGGGCCGTAAAACACGTCAGTGCGATTTTTTTCTTTTCGTATTTTAAAACATCGAGATGGCCAACGTGTGACGAAATTGGTATTGATAATTTTTTTACAAATTCGATTGTTTACAAAATAAAACAGTATGTATAGCAGTTAGCCTTTTTTTATTACCTTAGTTCATCAGACTTATGACTGGTTGGAAGCGGTCCCGCACGAATACCTCTCCTGCCCCAACCTCTTCATTTCAGTGTAGAAGTTGCACCCTAAGTCCTTTGTTATTTGCTGCATGTATTTCAATCTGCGTCTTCGTCTACGTCCCCCCCCCCCCCCCCCCCCCAATTTACAGGTCCCTTCGGTATCACAGTCCAGCGCAGGATCTATAGGGAGGGAGGAGGCAAGCCGGGGTCCCTGGGCGACACTAGCAGAGGGGCACCAAATGATCTCCAGGACAAGGTGCGTCCCCCTGGCGAGCGGGGAAGGGGGAGGGTGGTGGGAAGTCACTATCAATTTTGTTCCCCGGTCGGAAAACGTAGACCATGGAGGTTATTTCCTGATGTCATAGTGTGTCCTGTCATGCTGTCCCTTCTTCCTGTCAGTGTTTCTCTTTTCTTCGCCGATTCTGTTGATAATATCCTCATTCGTTATCGTAGCAGTAAATACAATTTACAACATTCTTCTATAGCACCACACTTCAAATCTTCTTCTAATATATAAAGCAGTGTGTCCGTATATTTGTACGTGTTGCATACAAATCTACAGTTTTGTTCCAATCTTTATGGAATGTCGTACACGTAAGCTTCAATCCATGAGGACGGTCGCCGTAAGTTTAAGAATCACATACGATATATAGTTCACGAGATATGACGTTATAAACAATGAAATGTGCCTAAAACTGCTGCATTTAGCGACAATGCTGCTCATTTTCTCCTAAACGATTGGACCGATTTCAACCAAATTTGATACACAGATTCCTTACCGTGAGGTAATAATTGCTGCATGGTTAAGAATCACATACGGCACTTGGTTCAGAAGATATTACGACATAACCAATAGAAATTGCAAAACAGCCATATAATGCGGCGAGACTTTATAAATACGCTATATGAGAATAAGAGCACTTAACGACTTGCAACAAACTTTAAACATAATTTCAAACCATTATTAAACTTTTTCTCGAATTTCTCGCTTACTACTTTTCCGCTGTTTATGGTGTAAAACTACGGCTCTCGGTATGACGTTACAATTTATAATTTGAACACTACAAATTGTAGCGACAGGAAATTTTCCAGACAGTATACACATATATAGTTGAATGTAGCTTCTAAATTGTATTACAATACGACACGTAGTTCATGAGATATGAGCACATAACAGTAATGTTCCGCTGTTCATGGACTAAAACTACGGCATTTGGAATGGCGTTACAATTTATAATTTCTACACTACAAATTCTAGCCGCAGGACATGTTACAAATAGTATACTGGCATATAGTTGATTGTACCTTCTAGATTTTATCACAGTACGACACGTAGTTCATGAGATATGAACACATAAACAGAAAAGTTTCTGAAAAACCGCATCACCCACCAAGTTTTAATCTTTTACTTCTTTACTACTAATTGTATTCGCAATAGGTTTTACAGACATACAACCCTTATACAAATGAATATAAACCTGAAAAATAGCAGGAATAAATAAATACCCGGGCAACGCCGGGTTCTCAGCTAGTACTTCAATATTTTTCCGTTCCGGTTTATCCACTGTCCAAGTTTCACTGACGTACAATGCTGTGCTACAAACCTACATTTGCAAAAATTATATATTGAACAGTAGAGACGAAAAACTGCATCCCTGTCATGCACCTTCCTTTGTCCGAGTAGCCTTGGTTCTTATACATATTATTTATTATCCGTTCTGCCCATAGCTTACTCCAATTCGTCTCAGCATTTAGACTATCTTGTGCCCTTTTACATTATCGACGCGCTTTCTAAGTCTACAAATCCTGTGAACATGACTTGGCCTTTCTTCAGCTTTGCTTTTATTATCAAACGCAATATCAGGGCTGCCTCTTTGGAGCCTTTATCTTTCCTAAAACCAAACTGACCTTCATCTGACAGATCCTCAATTTTCTTTCCCATTCTCCTGCATATTATTCACGCCAAGAACTTGGATGCACGAGCTGTTCAGCCTTTTCTATCTGCAGTAAGTTGTGGACGACATTTAAGTCTGATTGTGCGTCACCAGTCTCATAGGTTGTGCACGCCAACATATGCTTGCTAATTCGTACAGTGATTTTAGAAATTACGATGGGATGTTCTCTGTGCTTTCTACATTATTTGATTTCAAGTTTTTTAGAGTTCTTTTAAATTACGACTCTAACATTGGATACGTATGTCTTCCATGTCAGCCCCAATTTCTTCTTCTATCACGCCATCAGATAAGTTTTCCCTATCATAGAGGCCTTCAGTGTTTTTTTACCTTTCTGCTACCTCCTCTGCATCTGCGGTGGAATTTCCATTGCATTATTAATGTTAAAACCCTTGTTTTTAATTTAACCGAAGGTTGTTTTCACATTTCTGTATGCTGTGTGGGTACTTCCAACGATCATTTCCTTTACGACTACCTCACATATTTGCTGCAGCCATTTCGCCTTGGCTACCCTGCTTTCCTGTTTATTACATTCCTAATTGACTTGTATTTCTGTACTGACGAATTTCTGTAAACATTTTTATACTTCATTCTTTCTTGGTTTAAATGAAGTAGTTCTCCTGTTTCCTATGTTTTCTTCGCAGCTTCCTTCCTTGTACCTATACTAGTCTTTCCCCCATTTGTGATCGCCCATTTCAATAATGTCCACTCCTCTACCACTGAACTGTGTACTGTCTCATTCCTTGCCGTAGCATCTACATCTTTAGCGAACTTCCAACGCGTTTCTTCATTCCTAAGTTTTTTGGTATCCCACTACTTTCCTAAATGATTTTTTTCCGACGAGTCTCATAAACTTTAGTCTACTCTTCATCACATCTAAGTCGCGATCTGAGTCTACATCTGCTCCTGGGTACATCTCACAATCCAGTATCTAATTTCGGAACTGTCTGACCATTATGTAATCCAGCTTGAACCTTCCCGTGTTTCAAAGTATTTTCCAAGGATACTTTCTCCTCTTATAAGGCTTGAACAGAGTATTTGCTATTATTGTCATTCCATGTTTCAAGGAGTGTTTCTTCTGTCAATCTGTCTCATTCCTACTGCCTAGTTGATACTCTTCCACAAACTTTCCTTCCTTTCCTTCCTTTCCTTCGCCTTCAACAGGGTTCCAACTCCCCATGATTATTAGGTTTGCATCGCCCTTTAAAAACAGAACGACCCTTTCTACATCCTTATATACTTTCGGTAAAACTTGATCTTGATGTTGACATGTGTACCTGAGGTATTCTTGTCGGTGTTAAGTTTATTGTCAAATCTTTTGAGACCAGCGGTATCACTGAACTCTACACAATACCCCACTCACTGCGCAACTTTCCTATTCATAACGACTCCTACTCCCGTTATACCATTTACTCCTGCCGTTGATACTATCCTTTATTCGTCTGATCAGAAATACTTATCTTCTTTCACCTTCACTGACCTCAACTACACTGCTCAAAACAATTATGGGATCAGTTGAGATATCATACACAATATATATATATATATATATATATATATATATATATATATATATATATATATATATATGGTAACATATTTTATTCAGATAGTTCTTAAATTGTAATTTGTTTGTGATACAGTACGATATTTTGCTGTGTCATCTCTTTGCCTGGCGTTTATTTAGAGCGAGGCACCATGGGGCTACCATAATAGTGAAAAATCCATTCTCATTGCCCTCTAATATGTTGTGTGATCACCTCGAACGGTCAGTACAGTTGCACACCTGCATGCTATGGACAATGTGACCCCTCATGGACTCAGCATTAATTTGCTGAGTACGGGCTTGGCGAACTCGGGATCCCGAGCCGTGGACTGTGTTGCGCCAACAGTCCACTACACCGTAAGCTCTGTGCGTGCTTCAGCGACAATCGTTTGGGGCCACGGTGGAACGTTGTACGTTTCAGAGGCCGGGTATCTTGGCTTAAACTCCCTCGTCGCGAGGACGGTACAAACCTCTAAAGGGGAAAAAAAAAAAAAAAAAACCTCAATCTCAAGGTGGGCTACGTGCCGAGGAGATGCATGGTTGAACAGTGGCTAGCGAGCAACCTCTAAGGAACCTGCCGCACCCAGTTATATAAGGCTTACCCAGGCAAGCGGGGATCTGGCTGGGTGGACCTTTAGATCCCTAGCTGCTCGTGGGAACACCATGAAAAGACCCCTTAACGTTGCCGGACGTAGAACCGGTGTCTCTAAGAGAGGAAGGCCTGATATAAATGCAGCAACGTATGACCACCACTTGTTCCCTTCCCTGGCCACCCCATGGGAGGAACGTAGGGCTCATCAACAAGGTGAGACTTAGGCCCTTAAATACCTTGTCTGTAATAGGGCTGATGGAGAATACTTTCAATCGACGAAGCCAGTATTTTTTGTGGAGCACCTGGAGTATAAGTATGGAGAGGTCGAGGGCATGTCTAAAATGAGATCAGGGACAGTTCTCATATCGACGTCATCCCCAGCGCACTACTTGTCCTGTTACAAGCTGGGTGATGTTCCCATTACAATAACACCCCACAAGATTTTAAACATGGTCGAAGGCATTATATTCCATAAAGACCTCCTTTTGCAATCTGATGACGAACTAAGAGCAAACCTAGAACGGTGGGGCGTTCATTTTATCCGGCGTATTTTTAGGGGTCCGGAGGAGAACAGGGTTACCACGGTGCCTCGATCTTGGCTTTCGAGGGTGATTCATTGCCCGAGAAGGTCAAGGTGATGATCTACCGGTGTGACGTTACGCCTTACATTCCTCCCCATGAGCGTTGTTTAAAGTGCTGTATGTTTGGGCACATTTCATCCCGGTGTAATGCCAATCCAACCTGCTGGGAATGCGGACGTTTATCTGTTTATCTCATACCGACGTCCCGTGTGCCCCTTCTCCAGTTTGCGTTAACTGCAGCCAACATCACGCACCCTGCTCGCCACATGGCACAGAGAGGAAAATCATGGAATATAAGACCTTGGACAGGCTGTCATACTCAGAGGCTAAACGCAAGTACTTGAAACTCCACTCTGTAAACATGATCACCTCCTATGCTACAGCTGCATCGTCGTCGCTATCTACAGCGCCAAGGTCACTAACTGTTCAGCCAGTTGCAGTGGGCCAACAGGCCCTACCATCTCCACCCGCCCCCCAGATGGTGGGGGTCCCTCTTCATTTGTTTCTCCCAAACCTCCAACTTTGATTGCAATTGCCCCCCCCCCAAACGTGGGGGACATTGGACCCCCCCCCCCCCCGAGTCAGAGAAGGAGCAGCCTCCTCTGGCCCATCACACAAGGAAGGGATCGCTTGCATTCCATCCTTCCTCGGCTTCCTCCGCTGGAAAAGCGGACCCCAGTGAGTGGCAGACAGTGCCAACGAAGGCCGGTCGTAGGGCTTCGAGGTCATCCTCAGTCACAGAGACTGAGTCAACGAAGCTCACCAGACGTGAGGAGCCGAAGGAGCAGTGAGAGACACAAAAGAAGAAAAAGAAGACTAGTGAAAAGACAGACACCACGGTAGTTCCTACACTACCGCCCCATACCTCCGCCTCTAAAGACGAGGTGGAGATTCCAGCGCCCCCTGCGAACCTGAATTTCGACGGTATCTCAGAAACTATGGACATTGGTCCAACAGCCTCAGCAGCAGTGAAAATAACTGATTCTGACATATAAAAGCCGTCCTTAGTACCCAGAGCATCCTCCAGTAGAATTGCGGTGGGTTTTTCCGACATCTGGCTGAATTACGACAACTTTTAAGCACCACACCTGCTTTCTGCATTGCCCTCCAGGAGACCTGGTTCCCGGCAATGCGGACCCCTGCTCTTCGTGGGTACAGGGGATACTATAAAAGTCGCAGCATTTGTCGTAGGGTGTCAGGTGGAGTCTGTGTCTACATCCTTAACTCTGTTAAGAGTGAAACTGTGCCCCTTCAGACACCTTTAGAAGCTGTGGCTGTCAGAGTAAGTATACCTCATAACGTAGCTATCTGCAGCTTACATCTCCCACCAGATGATGTTGTACCACCAAACATATTAGCTGCAATGATATTACAACTCCCACCGCCGTTTTTACTATTGGGCGATTTTAACGCCCATAACACCTTGTGCTGTGGTGCAATAGCCAGTGGCCATGGCAGAGATGTCGAAAACTTAATATCCCAGCTCGATCTCTGCCTCTTAAACACCGGTGCCCCCACGCATTTCAGTGTGGCGCACGGCACGGTCTCGGCTATTGACTTGTCGGTTTGCAGCTCTGGCCTCTTACGATCTGTCAACTGGAGGACGCACGACGATTTGTGTGGTAGTGACCACTTTCCTATCTTTCTGTTACTACCCCATCTTCAAGGCCCAGGACGCCCCCCTCGATGGGCTTTAAGAAAGGCAAACTGGGATGACACTCTTGAACCTCTCCTGAACGATACAATCGAAGTAGTGGAAGAGAATGTCACTAAGACGATTGTATCTGCTGCTGAGCACGCAATCTCCTGTTCATCCAGATGCTCCCGGAGACAGACAGTGCCTTGGTGGCCGTCGGAAATTGCGGAAGCCATCCGAGACCGTAGGCGTGTTCTTCAGCGCCACAAGCGCCACCCATCGGTCGATACTCTAATCGCCTCCGAATTCGTGCTTGGCAGATAATACAGAGTCGCGAACAGGAATGTTGGGAGAGGTACGTCTCCACCATAGGGTCGCGTACCTCCCCTCCCCAAGTCTGGACGAAGATCCGACGCCTGTATGGCTACCACACCCAGACAGCAATTCCATGGATCTGTTTACATGGAGCTGTCTGTATGGGTCACGGCGCCATCACCGATGCTTTTGCCGAGCACTACGCTCGTGCTGCTGCTTCCCAAAATTATCCGCCTGCCTTTCGCACGTTAAAACAGCGGACTGAACGAAAACCCCTTTCATTCACCACACGCCACCCTGAGGTGTATAACGCTCCGTTTAGTGAGTGGGAGTATCTCAGTGCTCTTGCGCACTGCCCTGACGCTGCCCCAGGGCCCGACAGAATCCACAATCAGATGTTGAAGTATCTACCTGACGCTTCTAAGAGACATGTTCTAGCCTTGTTTAATCGGATCTGTAGCGGAGGTGTCTTCCCGTCACAGTGGCGAGAAAGTACCACTGTTCCGGTGCTTAAGCCAGGTAAAAACGAACTGGACATGGACAGTTATCGGCCAATCAGCCTTACAAATCTACATATACATTGGGTACTCTGCAAATCACATTTAAGTGCTTGGCAGTGGGTTCATCTAACCACCATTATACTATTTATCATCCATTCCATTCTCGAATAGCGCGCGGGAAGAAAGAACACCTGAATATCTCCGTTCGAGCTCCGATTTCTCGTATTTTTTTCTGATGATCATTTCTACCTAAGTAAGTGGGAGTCAACAATATATTTTCGCATTCGGAGGAGACTGTTGGCGATTGGAGTTTCGCAAGTAGCTCACGCCGCAGCGATAAGCGCCGTTGGTGTAATGATTCCCATCCCAGATCCTGTATCATTTCCGTAACGCTGTCTCCCCTGTATCGTGACAGCACGAAACGAGCTGCCCTTCTTTGGACTCTTTCGATGTTCTCCGTCAAACCCACCTGGAAAGGATCCCAAACTGGACAGCAATACTCCAAAAACAAATGTACAAGCGTAGTGTATGCAGTTTCTTTAGTAGTTCTGTTGCATTTTAAGGGTTCTGCCGATAAAACGCAGTCTTTGGTTCGGTTCGCCTTTTCCACGACATTATCTACGTGTTCTTTCCAATTTAAGTCAGAAGTAATTGTAATTCCTAGGTATTTTGTGGAGTTTACGGCCTTCACATTTGATTGATTTATCATGTAAACAAAGTTTAACGGATTTATTTTCGTATTCATGTGGACGACTTCACACTTCTCATTATTTAGAGTCAACTGCCGATTCTTACACCATACTGATATCTTATTCAGATAGTTCTGCAGTTGGTTTTGATCTTCAAATGATTTTACTAGACTGTAAATGACGGCGTCATCTGCAAACAACCTAAGAGAGCTACTTAGATTTTCCCCTAAATCGTTTATGTAAATAAGGAACAGCAGAGGACCAATAACACTACCCTGTGGAACGCCCGATATCACTTCTGTTTTAGTCGATCCATTACCACCGATTACTACGAACTGTGTCCTCTCTGACAGGAAATCCCCTATCCAGTCGCAAATTGGGGGCGATATACCATAAGCACGCAATTTGATTAAAAGCCGTTTGTGAGGTACGGTGTCAAAAGCCTTCTGGAAATCAAGAAATACGGAATCGATTTGCGAACCCATGTCGATAGCGCCCTTCACTTCGCGTGAATAAAAAGGTAGTTGTGTTTCGCATGAACAATATTTTCTGAATCCATGTTCACCTTGGGTCAATAGATCATTCTGTTCGAGGTAATTCATAATATTTCAATACAGGATATGTTCCAAAACCCTGCTGCAAATTGTCGTCAATGAAATAGGCCTGTAGTTTAGTGGGGTACTCCTACTGCCTTTCTTGAATATAGGTGTGACCTGTGCAACTTTCCAATCTTTTGGTACAGATCCTTCTTTGAGAGTGCGGTTGTATATGGCTGTTAAGTAAGGGGCTATCGCTTCAGCATAATCGGATAGAAATCTAATGGGTATACATTCCGGACCAGAAGACTTGTCCTTGTTAAGTGATTTTAGTTGCTGCACTACTCCGATTATATCTACTTCTACGTTACTCATTACGGCCTCTGTTCGTAATTGGAAACCTGGAATATTGGTTTCGTCTTCTTTGGTGATTGAGTTTCTGAAAGCTATGTTGAGTAACTCTGCTTTAGTAGCGCTGTCATCGGCAGGATCGCCATTACGATCACGTAGTGAGGGTATTGTTTGTGTTTTTCCGCTAGTATATTTAACATATGACCAAAATCTCTTAGGGTTTTCAGTCAAATTTCGAGAAACAGTTTCTTTGTGATAAGTATTGTAGGCATCTCGCATTGAGATCCTTGCTAAATTTCGAGCTTCTGTGTAGGATCGTCAATCATGGTGATTTTGTGTTCGTTTAAATTTAGCATGCCTTTTCCTTTGCTTTTGCATCAGTGTCCTGATCTGTTTCGTGTACCAAGGGGATCACCTCCTTCTTTTGTTAATTTATTTGGTATAAAACTGTCAATTGCTGTCGATACCACTTCTTTGAATTTGAGCCACACCTGGTCTACACCTACGTTTAGTGTTAGAAACGAGTGGAAGTTGTCTTTCAAAAAGCAACGTATTTTATTTCTATCTGTTTTCCTGAACAAATATACTTTTCGTTTATTTTTGGTAACTTGGGGACTTTCGATATTCTATCTCGCTACGACAGCTGTGTGTTCACTAGTACCTGTATCCGTTTTGATGCTCGTTATAAGCTCAGGATTATTTGTTGCTAAGAGATCAAGTGTGTTTTCACATCCATTTACAATTCTCTGTAAACTGCTAGAACGGATGGTAAGCCGGCGGTTGTATTGGGTGCTAGAATCCCGGGGCCTTCTGGCTCTATGCCAAGGTGGTTTCCGTCATGGGCGCTCGGTCTAGGATAACCTGGTCCATCTTGAGTCCGCCATCCGCACAGCCTTTTGTCAACGCCAGCACCTGGTTGCCGTCTTTTTTGATTTGTCAAAGGCATACGACACGACCTGGCGACGCCACATCCTTACCGCCTTACATGGCTTGGGACTTCCAAAATTTTTTAACTCTACGTACCTTCCGTGTAGAGGTCGGGGTGTTCCATAGCTCCTTACATACCCAGGAGAATGGGGTCCCTCAGGGCTCGGTATTGAGTGTCCCTCTGTGTTTAGTTGCCATTAATAGCCTAGCAGCAGCCTGCCGCAAAGCCTGCCTCTGCCTGCCATCACTGACACACTGGTCAGCCAATGGCACAGAGGCTGCTGCAGGGCCTGCCGCCAAGCCCGCCTCTGCCCGCCATCACTGCCCCACTGGCCATCCAATGGCACAGAGGCTGCTGTCGGGCCTGCTGCCATGCCTGTCTCTGCCCGCCATCACTGCCCCACTCGTCAGCCAATGGCACAGAGGCTGTTGCCGGGCCTGCCGCCAATCCTGCATCTGCCCGCCATCACTGCCCCACTCGTCAGCCAATGGCACAGAGGCTGCTGCCAAGCCTGCCTCTGCCCGCCATCACTGCCCCACTGGTCAGCCAATGGCACAGAGGCTGCTGCCGGGCCTGCCGCCAAGCCCGCCTCTGCCCGCCATCAATGCCCCACTAGTCATCCAATGGCACAGAGGCTGCTGCCGGGCCTGCTGCCAAGCCTGCCTATGCCCGCCATCACTGCCCCTCTGGTCAGCCAATGGCACAGAGTCTGCTGCAGGGCCAGCCGCCAAGCCTGCCTCTGACTACCATCACTGCCCCACTGGTCAGGCAATGGCACAGAGGCTGCTGCGTGCCAGCCGCCAAACTTGCCTCTGCCCGCGATCACTGCCCCACTAGTCAGCCTATGGCAAAGAGGCTGCTGCCGGGCCTGCTGCCTAGCCTGCCTCTGCCTGCCGTTACTACCCCACTGGTCAGCCAATGGCACAGAGGCTGCTGCCAGGCCTGCCGCCATGCCTGCCTCTGCCCGCCATCACTGCCCCACTCGTCAGCCAATGGCACAGAGGCTGCTGCCGGGCCTGCCGCCAAGCCTGCCTCTGCCCGCCTTCACTGTGGCACTGGTCAGCCAATGCCGACCGTGGTGGCCGAGGGGACTGAGGCGCTCCAGTCATGGTCTGCACGGCCACTACGGTCGGGGGTTCGAATGCCCCTCGGGCATGGATATTTGTGCCGTGCCTCACTGGTCAGCCAATGGCACAGAGGCTGCTGCCGGGCCAGCCGCCAATCCTGCATCTGCCCGCCATCAATGCCCCACTGGTCAGCCAATGGCACAGAGGCAGCTGCCGGGCCTGCTGCCAAGCCTGCCTCTGCCCGCCATTACTGCCCCACTGGTCAGCCAATGGCACAGAGGCTGCTGCCGGATATGCCGCCAAGCCTGCCTCTGCCCGCCATCACTGCCACACTGGTCATCCAATGGCACAGAGGCTGCTGCCGGGCCTGCTGCCATGCCTGTCTCTGCCCGCCATCACTGCCCCACTCGTCAGCCAATGGCACAGAGGCTGTTGCCGGGCCTGCTGCCAAGCCTGCCTCTGCCCACCATTACTACCCCACTGGTCACCCGATGGCAAAGATGCTGCTGCCGGGCCTGCTGCCAAGCCTGCCTCTGCCCGCCATCACTGCCCCACTGGTCAGCCAATGTCACAGAGGCTGCTGCCGGACATGCCGCCAAGCCTGCCTCTGACTACCATCACTGCCCCACTGGTCAGCCAATGGCACAGAGGCTGCTGCAGGGCCAGCTGCCAAACCTGTCTCTGCCCGCCATCACTGCCTCACTGGTCAGCCGATGGCAAAGATGCTGCTGCCAGACTTGCTGCCAAGCCTGCCTCTGCCCGCCATCACTGTCCCACTGGTCAGCCAATGTCACAGAGGCTGCTGCCGGACCTGCCGCCAAGCCTGCTTCTGCCCGCCATCACTGCCGCACTGGTCAGCCAATGGCACAGAGGCAGCTGCCGGGCCTGCCGCCAAATCTGCCTCTTCCCAGCATCACTGCCCCACTGATCAGCCAATGGCACAGAGGCTGCTGCCGGGCCTGCCGCCAAGCCTGCCTCTGCCCGCCATCACTGCCCCACTGGTCATCCAATGGCACTGAGGCTGCTGCCGGGCCTACCGCCAAGCCTGCCAAGCCTGCCTCTGACTACCATCACTGCCCCACTGGTCAGCCAATGGCACAGAGGCTGCTGCCGGGCCTGCCGCCAAGCCTGCCTCTGACTGCCATCACTGCCCCACTGGTCATCCAATGGCACTGAGGCTGCTGCCGGGCCTACCGCCAAGCCTGCCAAGCCTGCCTCTGACTACCATCACTGCCCCACTGGTCAGCCAATGGCACAGAGGCTGCTGCCGGGCCTGCCGCCAAGCCTGCCTCTGACTGCCATCACTGCCCCACTGGTCATCCAATGGCACTGAGGCTGCTGCCGGGCCTACCGCCAAGCCTGCCAAGCCTGCCTCTGACTACCATCACTGCCCCACTGGTCAGCCAATGGCACAGAGGCTGCTGCCGGGCCTGCCGCCAAGCCTGCCTCTGACTGCCATCACTGCCCCACTGGTCATCCAATGGCACTGAGGCTGCTGCCGGGCCTACCGCCAAGCCTGCCAAGCCTGCCTCTGACTACCATCACTGCCCCACTGGTCAGCCAATGGCACAGAGGCTGCTGCCGGGCCTGCCGCCAAGCCTGCCTCTGACTGCCATCACTGCCCCACTGGTCATCCAATGGCACTGAGGCTGCTGCCGGGCCTACTGCCAAGCCTGCCAAGCCTGCCTCTGACTACCATCACTGCCCCACTGGTCAGCCAATGGCACAGAGGCTGCTGCCGGGCCTGCCGCCAAGCCTGCCTCTGACTGCCATCACTGCCCCACTGGTCATCCAATGGCACTGAGGCTGCTGCCGGGCCTACCGCCAAGCCTGCCAAGCCTGCCTCTGACTACCATCACTGCCCCACTGGTCAGCCAATGGCACAGAGGCTGCTGCCGGGCCTGCCGCCAAGCCTGCCTCTGACTGCCATCACTGCCCCACTGGTCATCCAATGGCACTGAGGCTGCTGCCGGGCCTACCGCCAAGCCTGCCAAGCCTGCCTCTGACTACCATCACTGCCCCACTGGTCAGCCAATGGCACAGAGGCTGCTGCCGGGCCTGCCGCCAAGCCTGCCTCTGACTGCCATCACTGCCCCACTGGTCATCCAATGGCACTGAGGCTGCTGCCGGGCCTACCGCCAAGCCTGCCAAGCCTGCCTCTGACTACCATCACTGCCCCACTGGTCAGCCAATGGCACAGAGGCTGCTGCCGGGCCTGCCGCCAAGCCTGCCTCTGACTGCCATCACTGCCCCACTGGTCATCCAATGGCACTGAGGCTGCTGCCGGGCCTACCGCCAAGCCCGCCAAGCCTGCCTCTGACTACCATCACTGCCCCACTGGTCAGCCAATGGCACAGAGGCTGCTGCCGGGCCTGCCGCCAAGCCTGCCTCTGACTGCCATCACTGCCCCACTGGTCATCCAATGGCACTGAGGCTGCTGCCGGGCCTACCGCCAAGCCTGCCAAGCCTGCCTCTGACTACCATCACTGCCCCACTGGTCAGCCAATGGCACAGAGGCTGCTGCCGGGCCTGCCGCCAAGCCTGCCTCTGACTGCCATCACTGCCCCACTGGTCATCCAATGGCACTGAGGCTGCTGCCGGGCCTACCGCCAAGCCTGCCAAGCCTGCCTCTGACTACCATCACTGCCCCACTGGTCAGCCAATGGCACAGAGGCTGCTGCCGGGCCTGCCGCCAAGCCTGCCTCTGACTGCCATCACTGCCCCACTGGTCATCCAATGGCACTGAGGCTGCTGCCGGGCCTACCGCCAAGCCTGCCAAGCCTGCCTCTGACTACCATCACTGCCCCACTGGTCAGCCAATGGCACAGAGGCTGCTGCCGGGCCAGCCGCCAAGCTTGCCTCTGCCCGCGATCACTGCCCCACTGGTCAGCCTATGGCACAGAGTCTGCTGCCGGGCCTGCTGCCTAGCCTGCCTCTGCCCGCCATCACTGCCCCACTGGTCATCCAATGGCACAGAGGCTGCTGCCGGGCCTGCTGCCATGCCTGTCTCTGCCCGCCATCACTGCCCCACTCGTCAGCCAATGGCACAGAGGCTGTTGCCGGGCCTGCTGCCTAGCCTGCCTCTGCCCACCATTACTACCCCACTGGTCACCCGATGGCAAAGATGCTGCTGCCGGGCCTGCTGCCAAGCCTGCCTCTGCCCGCCATCACTGCCCCACTGGTCAGCCAATGTCACAGAGGCTGCTGCCGGACATGCCGCCAAGCCTGCCTCTGACTACCATCACTGCCCCACTGGTCAGCCAATGGCACAGAGGCTGCTGCAGGGCCAGCTGCCAAACCTGTCTCTGCCCGCCATCACTGCCTCACTGGTCAGCCGATGGCAAAGATGCTGCTGCCAGACTTGCTGCCAAGCCTGCCTCTGCCCGCCATCACTGTCCCACTGGTCAGCCAATGTCACAGAGGCTGCTGCCGGACCTGCCGCAAAGCCTGCTTCTGTCCGCCATCACTGCCGCACTGGTCAGCCAATGGCACAGAGGCAGCTGCCGGGCCTGCCGCCAAATCTGCCTCTTCCCAGCATCACTGCCCCACTGATCAGCCAATGGCACAGAGGCTGCTGCCGGGCCTGCCGCCAAGCCTGCCTCTGCCGCCATCACTGCCCCACTGGTCATCCAATGGCACTGAGGCTGCTGCCGGGCCTACCGCCAAGCCTGCCAAGCCTGCCTCTGACTACCATCACTGCCCCACTGGTCAGCCAATGGCACAGAGGCTGCTGCCGGGCCTGCCGCCAAGCCTGCCTCTGACTGCCATCACTGCCCCACTGGTCATCCAATGGCACTGAGGCTGCTGCCGGGCCTACCGCCAAGCCTGCCAAGCCTGCCTCTGACTACCATCACTGCCCCACTGGTCAGCCAATGGCACAGAGGCTGCTGCCGGGCCTGCCGCCAAGCCTGCCTCTGACTGCCATCACTGCCCCACTGGTCATCCAATGGCACTGAGGCTGCTGCCGGGCCTACCGCCAAGCCTGCCAAGCCTGCCTCTGACTACCATCACTGCCCCACTGGTCAGCCAATGGCACAGAGGCTGCTGCAGGGCCAGCCGCCAAGCTTGCCTCTGCCCGCGATCACTGCCCCACTGGTCAGCCTATGGCACAGAGTCTGCTGCCGGGCCTGCTGCCTAGCCTGCCTCTGCCCGCCATCACTGCCACACTAGTGAGCCACTGTCACAGTGCAAGCCTGCTGCCGAGCTTGCTATCTAGCCTGCTACCGCCTGCCTTCACTGCCCAACTGTTCAGCCACTTCCACATTGTGAGCCTGCCGCCAAGACTGCCATAGCCTACCAACACTGCCCCACCTGTTGTGGCGTAAAGTCAGCGCCACATGCCAGACGTAAGAGAACGATCGTGGAGAAGGCAGCGTTCGACCGACAGCCAATGGCAAGCCTCCGCCACGCATACTGGAGGGAGTAACTGAAGATGTGCGCCCTCTAAAAGCGGCTATATCTAGGCCGACATACGTCTGGGCAGCCCGTCAGTTACTAGTCAGTTATGAAGTCAGAAATAGAACAGTACTAAGTCAGAATGCGGCTACGAACTTAGCAGTCACTAGTTCTCAGCACAGCTAGCATCATACGGAAGACACTGCAAGAAGGAAGAAGAGAGAAGAAAGAGACATGTGTTCTAAAGTTGAGTCTTCAGTCAATAAATCTTGTAATACTAATATCTATAGAACTGTTTTAGCTGACCATCGGTTCCTGCACCAGCACCTTTCTGACAACTAGACCAGGGCGAGTACTCAACTAGTGGTAGAAAGAATGAAACAACAAAAGGCGACGAGGTCACAATAAATATTGACGAGGACTACAACCACCCACATAGCGATGTGTTGTTAAATTTTTCACCGCTGCACTATTATTTTTTCTTTATTCCAGGTATCGGCGGATACAGTAATTAATATTTTGTTTCTGTTGCAGGGTTACGAGTAACTTCCTATGTTTTTGTACCATTTCATATTATTGCTATTGCAGAATGTCAGTTCCTACTGAAAGAAGTGTCCCTGCCACTGCGCCGCAGCTTCCTGCGCTCGATGCACAGTAGCTAATGGTAATGTTTCAGTCTGAGAGCCAACAAATTGTATTTCTACTGCAAACCGTTCAACAACTTCTGGCCGAACGTATGTCTCAAACTACACAAGTATCACTGCAGCAGCCACCACCTCCATTATTCTGCTATTCCGACAGTATGACGAAAAAGAAGGGGACTGGTCGGACTGGCTACAACAGTTTGAAGCCTACGCCACAGTGCACAGGATAGAAGGTACTGTCAAACTTCATTTTCTGCTCTCGTATGTAGCCCCCCAGTGTTCCGTCTTGTGAATAAAGTGTTTCCCACTGCAGAGCCTTCTGAACATTCTTAGGATTCAGTCAGTGATAGGAGCCCTCGGGGCATATTATGAACAGCAAATCAATTAGTGGCTGCTAGGTATCAGTTCTTCAGATGTAGGAAACATCCGAACCAAACATACAGGCAGTGGATAACAGATCTTCAAGGTCTCACTAGGAAGTGTAAATTTAAATGTTTGTGTGGACCTTTGTATTCAGATATCATGTTACGTGATGCTCTTGTCTATAATATTCCTGTCGGTAACCTTAGGGAACAGATTCTAAAAATGTAACATCCCTCGTTCCACCAAGTAGAATAGATTTTGGAACAGTATGATTCAATTCCACTGTGTTGTATGGCCATGTCGCACCGGCGAGCGCGAAGTCTGTCACCGTGTACTTCCTGCTGCACGCTCTAAGTGTAAACAAGTTGGTAGACGCAGGGCCTTGCCAAATAAGGAAGTGAAGTCTTGCCCACAATGTTTCTCATGGCACAAATGGCAGAACTGTCCGTCCCGGTCAGCAAAATGCTATGCATGCGGCAAGAAATGTCAAATACAAACAGTTTCCTTGCAGCAAAAGAAACGGAATTCCCCCCCCCCCTCCCCTGGTCCTAACAGCGACAAGACAATATTAGTGCAATAAATGCAGTATTTTCGAAATCATTGGCTGCCCCTCATAACATCAAGGACACAGAAGTTGCACAAGTTGTACGTCAGGCCAGAAAAATGTAAGTCAATTTGCGTGTGAATGACATTTCTGTCAAGTTTCAACTAAACACAGGTACATGAGTCACATTGCTCAATCTCAAAACTTATGAATAATTAGGATCACTGTGCCTTTCTCGCGCCAAAATAGAGTTGACAGCGCACAATGGCAATGAAATTTCTGTACTAGGTCAGTGTTCCCTACCTGCAGTATACCGTTCGGAAATGCCCACAGTGACATTTAAAGTGCTTCAGTCTTACGAAGGAGAGAATATTATTGGTTTAGATTCTTTTAATCTTTTTGGTTTTACTGTACAAAACAGTGTTTTAGTTGTGAACAATTTTGATGCTAAAGACAGTGTAGATAAATTGTTGAAAGACTTTCCAGATTTATTTTCTGTGGGACTAGGAAAAGCTAAAGATTTTGCTGCTCACATTACTCTCAAGGAAAATGGCAAACAAATTTTGCAAAGCTCATGATGTACCGCTCGCTTTAAACGGCAAAGTTGCACAAGAACTTCGCACATTGCAAGAAAATGGTGCAATTTAACCAATACAAGCTAGCCAGTGGGCGAGTCCGCTTGTTATTTTGCCGTCATCGTCAGATAGCATTCGCATTTGTGTTGATTTCAAGGCTACAGTGAATCCACGAACAGTTTTAGACAGTTATCCTTTGCCGAGACCAGAAGATTTAATGGACAGATTAGGTGCAGGAAAAATTTCTGAATAATAGATTTAAGCAATGCCTACCTTCAGCTGCCACTCGATGAAAAATCGCAGAAAATTTGTGTTGTCAATACTCATCTGGGCTTGTTTAAATATTTGCGTTTACCTTTCGTCAGTGCTTCCGCGCCCGCAATTTTTCAAAGACATTTCGAACAGCTTATAGCTCAGGTGCCTTGTTGTTGAAGCTACTAGGACGACATAGTTGTTAGGCCGTACCCCAGAAGAACACATTGCAAATTTGAGAAAATTGTTTCAAGTTTAGTCAGACGCAGGTCTCAAATGTCGCTTAGATAAGCGTGACTTTTTCAAACCGAAACTGCGGTATCTAGGACACGTAATAAACAGTCAAGGTGTGCCCCCATGCAATCACATTTGCTTGCCATTCGCGACCTGCCAGCACCAAAAGATGTGAAAGAATTACAGTCCTTCTTCGGGAAGTTAACGTACTGTTTATTGTTATGGTCTTCAGTCCGGAGACTGGTTTGATGCAGCTCTCCACCCTACTCTATCCTGAGCAAGCCTTTTCATCTCCTCATAAGAACG
The DNA here is from genome assembly GCA_026315105.1 of Locusta migratoria. Lineage (NCBI taxonomy): Eukaryota > Metazoa > Arthropoda > Insecta > Orthoptera > Acrididae > Locusta > Locusta migratoria. The sequence goes on along the minus strand of CM048755.1, from coordinate 475,433,130 downwards.
GCAACCCACATCCACTTGAATCTGCTTACTATACGCGTCTCTTGGTCTCCCTCTGCGATTTTTACCCCACACACTTCCCTCCAATGCTAAATTTACGATTCCCCGATGTCTAAGAATGTGTCCTACCAAGCGATCCTTTCTTTTAGTCAGGGTATGCCAAAAATTCCTTTTCTCAGCAATTCTGTTCAGTACCTCTTCATTAGTTATGCGATCTACCCACCTAATCTTCAGCATTCTTCTGTAGCACCACATTTCAAAAGCCTCTATTCTCTTCCTGTCCGCACTGCTTATCGTCCATGTTTCACTCCCGTACAAGGTAACACTCCACACAAATGCCTTCAGAAAAGACTTCCTTATACTTAAATTAATATTCGATGTTAGCAAATTTCTCTTTTTCAAAAATGCTTTTCTTCCCATTGCCATTCTGCATTTTATATCCTCTGTACTGCGACCATCGCATGTTATTTTACTACCCAAGTAACAAAACTCATCTACCACCTTCATTGTTTCGTTACCTAATCTAATTCCTTCAGCATCGCCTGATTTTCTAAGACCGCATTCCATTATTTTTGTTTTGCTCTTGTTAATGTTCATTTTATATGCTCTCTTCAACACGCTGTCCATTCCATTACTATATTAGGTTTATTCCAAGCGCAGCACAAATTGCAGCCCCTTTGCATCGGCTACGCCGTAAAAATGTTCGTTTAGTTTGGACAGAAGAATGCTAACGCGCATATCAACAGTTAAAAGATGCATTGCTCAGCGATCGATGTTTGGTGCGCTGCGATCCAGAAAAACCAGTTCTTTTGCAAGTAGATGCGTCATTGTTTGGTTTAGGAGCAGTACTCTCACATAGACATGAGGATACGGACCGTCTGATAGCGTTCGTCTCAAACCTTATGACAGACACACAGTGCCGCTATTCTCAGATTGAGAAGGAAGCTTTAACAATAATGTATGGTGTCACAAAATTCCATCACTACTTGTATGGGAGAAAATTCTATTTAGTCACTGACCACAAGCCCTTGCAGTCATTGTTTTATCCGGCCAAGACCATTCCTACTCGCAAGACACCCAAATTGCAACGTTGAGCGCCGATTTTATTCCAGTATCAGTATGAGACTCATGGAAATGCCGACGCGCTTTCTCGTCTTCCCATTGGCCATGATAAAGACTTTGACGCTTCTAAAATGTCTTGTTGTCAGATAGATTCACAGGAAGATAGTTATTTGCAATCCTTCCCTTTGGACTGTAGGAAAATTGCTCTGGCCACAGAAACAGATCCTAATTTGCAAATTTTGCTGCGCTACTTTCGCACACAATGACCTCATTCACAATGTGACATTCAAAATTCACTGGTGCGTCGCTATATAGCTAGGAGGAATGAACTTTCAGTGCACAGCGGTGTCATTCAAGTTTCCAATGATAGTGGACAATCGTGTGTGTTCATTCCTCGACGTTTGCAGAACGAAGTATTGAACATACTTCACCAAGAACATTTGGGAAAGGTTCGCACTAAGCAAATGTCACGACGACACTGTACTTGGCAGGGTATGGACGTCCAAATAGAGCAGATGACGTCACAGTGTTCAGTGTGTGCTACCAATCATTCAGCCCCACCTCAGAAATTTTGTGTGTGGCCGAAAGCAGATTCACCTTGGGAACAAGTGCATATTGACTATGCTGGTCCGTTCTGGAACACTAAGTGGCATATTGTGGTTCATGCTTTTAGTGGTTATCCATTTTCAGTACCAATGTCTTCTACGACTTCTAGTAGCTCGATTAGGGCGTTGTCTTCAATTTTTTTGTCCGGACGGTCTCTCTCAACTGATTGTCTCTGACAACGGCCCTCAGTTCACATCACAAGAATTTCGCTCCTTTTGTGAATGCAATGGCATTAAGCATCTCACCCAGTGCACCGTTTCACCCGCAGTCAAACGGCGCTGCAGAACGCTTCGTCTGGACATTTAAGCAGCAGATGTCCAAACTTCGTTCAGAGCACTCACGGGAGGCAGCTCTGCAACTGTTCCTGGCCTCCTGTCGCTCGAATCCATGAGAAGGGTTATCGCCGGCCGAACCTCGTCACCGCTGCCGCCACTGCACCCGGCTCCATCTGCTCCACACACTGAGCCACCCGGAGCAGCAGTCGCCGACACGCAAGTATCGCATCACTCCGTGTAACCCAGTCTTTTACAGTTTTCAGCGGTCGCAGACGGTGGGAGCGGGGCAAGATCCTAAAATTTTGCGGTGCACACATGTTTGAAATTTCAGGTCTCGATGGCATCATCCTCAGGCACTGCAATCAAATTCGCCCTCGTTATGTACCCTGTGATCCTTCCGCATTTCTCTCAGTAGATTTACGCCACACGCAGACCGCGCGGCCTTCGCCTCCCGCGCGACATCGGCAGCCGCCCCCGCAGCAGACCTACACGGCACTGTGGCCCGATGTCATGGAGACAGAGCCCTCGCAGCGTCCGCCTCCCCTGGACATTGACCAGCACGAGCAATACACCACGCAGCATCCAACGCCGACGTCACCACCGACGTCACAGTCTGCAACATCACCTGGGCCACAAGTCGTGGACGTGGGCCCTTTGGAGCTTTCCCCAAAGGTCGTTCCCTCACGAGCTCAAGCCAGATGGCGGGGGCCGGCCGGTGGTCTGACGTCCTCTGCAGCTAAAGACTCAAGGCCATAAGTACGTCCATGAGCCTGCCTCCTCCCCTGTTGTCGAGCTCCATACACAACAGTTCGGCGCATCGGGGCGGGGGGGGGGGGGGGGGCACTTTTGCCACAGCCGTCCACCACCATGGGAGAGCATACAGCTTTCTGCTACTGTCTCTTCAGGTCGCTGCCACTTCCACAGCCACACTGAATCAACTTCACAGGCCACCCCAGCAGCCAAACCACAGATGCACACTTGCAGAGGTCAACACTGCAATTAAATTCTTGCTGAGGGGTTGCTGAGATTCATAATCAATTTCTTCTCTTCTTCTCTCCATATCGCTCTTTTTCCTTTTAACACGCCTTCTTTCCCCTCCCCCCCCCCCCCCCCCCCCCCGCAATGGACAGCCCCACTCACCATCACATCAGTCCATATAGCTTTTCCTCACAGGCTTCCAACATCACATGGAGTGTGTATCACTTTCAGCCCTCCCCAATCTTTCAGTATCCAACAAATCCTCCACACAATGCTCCAATGCAGATCCCCTCCCCTCTACCTCCAAAAAAATCTCCTGCCCCTACTACCGTTATTTCTGTTCCTGTTGTCAACCCTATGGATATCTCCGCCCTCCTCCCATCTAACACCAGGATGTCTACACCTTCATCTTCTCCTGTCCTGACCCCCATTTCCTTGGCAATCTTACCTTCTCCTTAGAAGTACACTAAGCGTATCTCCCAAGTGATCCCCAACAAGAACTCCATTCTTATCAAGTCCCCTAGTCATACCTTTCACTCCAACCTCATCCAAAAGCTTCCCTTCTTGCACTTCGGCCCGAATGCTGTTCTCACCACCTTTCCTTTCTCTTCCATGCCCATCACTCCCAACCTCCTCCTTGTCCCGCCACCATCACCACCATGATCACCAAACTCTACCAACAGATAGTAGAGGTTGTGGTGTTGGAACAATGTAACTCCCACCCATATCTCTAAATCCACTCTGCCAAACATATTATGAGAATTTTTAGTGTTCACTGCCTTCATCGACCATATCCTCAAAGAGGGGCCCATGATCTATGATTGCTGTTACAAGGTGGGTCCTTCCCACTGCCCTCCTGCCAGCTCTGCCTCCAATACAACGATCAACCTGATCCAGTACTGCAAGATCTCACCCACCTGTCCCCACTCAAAGAATCCCCATTTCCTTAAAACCTGCCTCAACCTCGCCTCTCCCCCCACCTTTAACACCTTCAGCAAATCCCATTCCACATATTACTAATAGTGCAAAGTTCACCTCCCACCCATCACCTCTAAGTTTACCATCCCTGTCCATCCTATACATCCTCCCATGCACCCCAACAGCTTCCTGTGTGCATCCTGTACTGCTGAAGACATCCTCCAGGTTCTCACAACAGTCCTCCAAAACATCCATCCTTCCCAGTTTCCCTACACTTCGCATCAGATTGCCATCACCACCTAATCCGTCTTCCACCTTGAAATCTTTACTACTTTCAGCTGTAACAAATCACACTTCACCTTCTCCCACCTGGTGACCCTCTTCTAAGTATTCTTCCTTTCTGTACCCTAGCTTCTCACCCCTATCCCCTTCATTTTTAATATGACAAGCTCATCCCACTCCCTCCTCTACCACAACATTCGTTCCCTCCCAACCAACAAACTCCTAGTCATGCATATCCCCTCATCCCACTATGTGGAAGTCTTCGTCCTCAATGAAAGTTTCCTTAAACCCTAAAACTCCATCAACACCAATCTCTACAACCTTCCTTCACCACATAGACAGTCTCTACCCAATTGATTCAGGTGCAGCTGCAATTGGCCATCACCAACATCACCTTTCCTTAAACTGTAGGTGCCCCTATAACTGGCCTAGGTAAGTCAGTTCGAAGGTTGGAGGAAGGCAACGGCATACCACCTCCAAACAGGACCATGCCTAGTAAAGCACTGAGGTATTCAAACCAATCTTCGGATTGTTGACTGCTTTACCTTTACCTTACCCGTTCCTAATGACCCCACCAAACACGTCAACATTAGCATCTTCCGTCACTCACCATTACCTGTGCCACCGTCTACATCTATCCCACTATGCCCCTCCTGTATGACTTTCACTCCCATATTGATCGTTCCTTCTCAACCTATGTGGTAGCTGCAGACCTCAACCTTTCTTCTTCATCCCCTGCTAAGCTCCGATGGTGGCATCAATTCCTCCCAACCCTTCAGGAAAATCTTATCCTCCTCCAAATACCCACCTGCCCTGAGAGTAACTACACCCCTGGCACAGCCCATACTCCTCCTAACCTCATGGACTGAAACCTGGCAGAAATCATTGACCTTATAGGCAATGGCCATGCTCCCATCCTCCTCAACATCGACCACCACCACCAACCTGCCACTGTCCCTTGTCCTGCTCCTCTCCCAAATATGGCCCATGATTACTCCCATGACAACTCGGATGCCTACCGTAGCTCCATAGATACCTGAGGCATTGGCTGCCTCCTCTCTCACTGCACTCCCAAAGACATTGACCTCACCACTACCAGACCTTGACTAACACCATCCAGTCCTATTTTCCAACCAAGGCGATTCATCCTCAGCACCCAACCCTTCCTCCACAGACAGTCTATCATTCCTTCCTTCAAATCCGCGACCAGGACATGCTATGACGCCACTGGCAGCTCCAGTGACAAATCCAAAACCTATTCAGCGTGAAAAAATGACGGGACTGGTGACAGACATGCATGTCCCTTAACATCAAACTCCCTATCATCTCCTTCAAGTACTGGCGTGCTTACCACTGCTTTACTGGCAGTCGCCCCTCACCCCCATAGCCGTTCCTTTACAATGATCATCCTTTACCCAACAATGCCAGTAAGGCTAATCACTCTGCCAATTACTTCACCGACACCTTTTCCATCCCAGACAACCTCGACTTTGACAACACCCTCTTCTGTGACCATCCAGAATGGCCCTTATTCCTGTCATGCAGTCCTTGCCACTCTGTATAATATGATCCTTCATACCAATTTTACCCCTGCCTGTTTGAAACCACCTGTATCCTAATGTTCTCAAAACCTAACAAGCCCCCATTTGTCACATCTTCCTATTGACACATCAGCCTCACCTCAGTGTTCAGCAAGGTCCTGGAGAGCATCCTGTCTTGCCGTATTCACCAGCATCTCTGTATACACCAGCTCCTTTCCCTCACACAATGCAGCTTCTGACTATCCTCACCTGACAACCAGCTGCTTCGCTTCATGTACCTCCACTCCCTCAAGTTAAATTCCCTCTGTTCTGCCCTCTTCATCTCTGTAGATATCAAGAAAGCCTATGGCAGTGTATGAAATTTTGGTCTCCTTTTCAGAATCCAGATCTACACGCTTCCTATTGATTATGTCCACCTGATTTCATCTTTTCTCTTCAACCGTCCATCGTATGTTGCTGTCTATAACTCTGACTCCCAATTGTTCTACCGCTCCACCAGGGTGCCCCAAAACTTCATCATGCCCTCTCCCCTCTACCTTCTGTATACTGCAGACATGCCCAACCCACTCATCCAGTCTTGCTGACTGACATTACCTTCCTTGCCCTCGCCCCCTATCTCCAACGCTCCCAACACCTCCTCCAACAGCACCTTTCCCAAGTTTCTTTTTGGTGTAACCAGTGGTTCCTCACTGTCAATTCCAATAAATCTCAGGTTATCCTCATAGGTCACACAACCCCTTTTGCCACTTCCACAATTTGCATCTTACCTTATATGGCAGCCCCATTCATCTCAACCCCACCCTCAAACCAGCCTCACTCTGGATCACTCCCTTTCATGGACTCCGCACCTAAAGACTATCAAAAAAAAAAAAACGTCCATACCTGACCATCCCCTTCAATTCCTTGCCAGCCAGATGTGGGGCCTCCAAATTTGCACCATTCTTCTATAAAGCTCTCTGATCTTTGAACGCCATGCATCTCACATAGTGTATCTGCCTCCCATCCCTCACATGGATCATGTATGACATCCTGTTTACCCACCTTCACCAATTCCTTGAACACATCCACATCCATTACATCAACAAAGAAAACGACTCCCACAACCTCTTGGTGCAGCCTGTCCCAACCAATTCTAGGTCTCTGCCACATCTTCACCATCTACATCTTCACACCCTCTATGTTCTATCCCAAGGTGACTTCTGTCACCTCCCCTCCCAGATGATGCCCTCTGCCCTGAAATCTATCCTACCTGCCAACTCTGATCCCACGCTACCCATTTCCTTCACTTTGTAAATCACTCCTCACTCCTCCCCCCTCTCTTCCCTCCCCAGAGTCCTGTCACTCCCACTCCCTCCTCCCCCATGGCTTCCTGCAATATGTGCTTTACCCCTTCCTCTTCCCATAGAATGTCCACATTGCGGCAGTGGTTGGTGCTGTTTAACAGTGTGGTGTATTGTGATATAGTACTTCACCAGTGACTCTTTTATATCTTTTAACTTGTTGCACCCACCGATTATGGCAGGACAATCAAGGCTCCTGTGTTGTTTTTACTCGGTTTTATTCCAGTGTGTCATCGTGTTTACTCTGTCTGTCCCAGTATAGATGTGCTCTTACACCACAGCTCATTTTAAACTTCAATTGCATTTTACTGCTTCTTGACTATATTTTAACGTTCATCCATATAAATTCATTATGTGTAAATTTAAGGCACTGTCTCCATTATACTTGCGCATAATAGTTTGTGATTGGGAGCACTCACTTTAGTTCTCAGCTCTGCCGCGAACTAGTTCGCTCGTTTAGTTCGTCCGCTCCCAGTGACGGCTGAGCGGTGTGGTCTGCGCGTGCAGGTGGAGGGGGAAGTTACCCCACCTAGCTGCTTCATGTGCTTGCTGCTTGAACCGTTAACGATATCACGCAAACCAAAAGAAACAGTTTGTGGATAAGTTTAGAGTTATCTCTATATGTTGGCATTATGGAATTTATTAGTCAGATATTGCAGAGTGCAGAACACATCAAAACAGAAATTTTGTAGCACTGAACTATGTAATCTAGCAGGCATACACTCACCTCGAAATGAGTCATCCGCAGAAGGCAAACACGCGCCCTCTCGCTATTGCCCGTCGGTCTTCAGAAAAGAATCCAATGAACTATGAAGCGAGATATGTTTGGCATAATCGTCCGCTGCTCCTAGTTCGTCTGCTCCTTCCAGTTCGTCCGCTCTTTTTGGCTTTTGCTACTGCTACTAAAAGAGCTGTTTTTTATGACAGCTTTTTTATATAATGAATCAGTGTTGCCAAAGTGTGTGCTATTACCCATATTTTTTGGCAATTTGACATCAAATACTTAGGCAAATAAACCAGTTATTTAAACGAATGAATGATACAATGGTATTCAACTACTTTGCATACAGAGTACTCATAGTACTTTATTTTTAAAATAGATTTCTTGTGGCAGTGAACTATGAAACTACAGCTGAGCTGCATCTCAAAATGAGATGAAGGTAACTGACAGAAGGGAATCGCGCGATTTTGCGCACTCTCGCGTCCTCTCGCTGTTCCCTGTCAGTCTTCAGAAAAGGAGTGGACAAACTAAGAGGCAAGGGATCTGTGAACTAGTTCGCATAGTTCGCCTGTGGGAGCACTCTTCTGAACTAGTTCGTTTGTGAACTACACAAGACTAGTCTCAATAACTATGTATTTTAAAACCTGTGTTGCCAATTGTGATCATACATATGACTGAAGAGCAGCATGTTATGCTGCCAACAGCCTGCTTCATATCAGGCATTGAAATAACAATAAAGATAAAAACAAAAATAAACCTGATAATTATTGTGTTATATATACATGACATCTGTTCCAAAAGAACCGATGTGTCTTATGATCCTGCAGTTGTTATTCTTTCATATCCACAGAATACATGACATCAACTGTGAATGGGCAGAGCTGAAAATGTGTACCCAGCTGGGATTTCAACCCAGGTCTCCTGCTTTCTAGGCAGTTGCAGCGACGACTACACCAATGGGGACACAGTGATCACCGCACCTGCAAGGACTACCTGAGCATGCCTTGCGTCAGATACAAATACCTAGAAAGTGGGAGGTCCGGGTTCAAATCCTGGCTGGGTACACATTTTCAGCTCTTCCTATTCACAGTTGATGTCATATATTATGTGAATATGAAAGAATAACAACTCCAGGATCAGAAGTGACGTCTGTTCTTTCGGAACATACGCCGCATGTATATATGTAATATGCCAATGATCCTTTCCTTAGTGGAGTGGGGTGGGCAGGTTTGAGGCCCTTATTCTTATGGGAAATAGTTGCAAAACTACAAGTTTGAGTACTGTGGGCAGGGTGAGGCTGGGGATTTTTATCTGACTGGAGGTGTGCTTAGGTAGTCCTTGCAGGTGCAGTGATCACTGTGTCCCCAATGGTGAAGTGGTTAGCTCAACTGCCTAGAAAGTGGAACCCAGCTGGGTACACATTTTCAGCTCTGCCCGTTCGCAGTTGGTGTCATATTTTTGTGAATATTAATTACTATGTTGTAGCAGGTGGGTGTACCATTGATGTTCTGCACATCATTCATTAACTGGGTGCAAAATGCATCTGATTTATGTACATCCACATTGACATGGAATTTCATACACAGCCATGTTTTGAAGAACCAAATCATCCTTCACAGAACTGACAAGTGCGAATGTCTTTGCTGCTGGCAGGAAACAACTTTTACTTTGTATTTGAAGAGGATATAGCCAATTTTTAGGATAAATTACCCATTTAACTTTCTTTTTGTCCTTCCAGTGTAACTTTCATTGTAGGTTTTAATTTTTAAGGCTTTGTGAATCTTCCATGGTGAACAGCTATTTCTTGAAATTTTATTCTTCTCAATAAATATATCCACCTTCATTTTCTCTCTAGTTGTCTGTTATGAAGGCTATGGCAAGCTTATAACACATTTCCTCATTATTTTATTTTAAACCACAATTAGGTTAACCTTTCACAGTAGCCTATACTTACTAGTAAAATATCATATAAAGCCAACTGTTGTTGTCATTTGAAACCTTGTAACATATTGGTAGTTTGGCTCCACTGGTGTATCCTATGTCGTGAAGTGTGTAGGAATGGTTGAATATACCTGTTGATTAAAATTATGGTGGAAATTTGCCTTAGTGGTACTAAAAGGAACTTCATGACCAATGAGTGACTGTTATGTGACTATTATACTGATAATATCTGCTGTATGCTGTTTGTATCTATTCATATAACTTGAAATTAGCTGTGTCTATGATTTATGAATGTCTGTATGGTGAGCAACTGGATTCCTGCTTCTTAGTTTTCAGTGGTCAGATTCATATACCAAGAGGAAAAGTGATGATGGTGCTAAAGAAAATGGAGGCCAAATGTATATTTTAGAACCCTAATAAGCTGTATTATTTGTGGACCTCTTCAGACTGAAGACCTGTCTCCATTCTAGTTTATCCTATGCAAGTCTCTCCATATCTTCATAGCTACTGAACCCTCCATCTGCTAGAAAAGTCTCACTTTAGTCATGCCTTGGTATTCCCTCATATGTTTTACTCTCCTTCCCACATTTTTCACTACCAAATTGACTGTACCTTGCTTCCTCACTATGTGTCTTTGTAAGTAATCCCTTATATTACTCAGTTGTGCAATTAATATTTTCTGAAATTGTATTCACCATTTTTCTGTAATGCCGCATTTCAAAACTTCATGTTCTCTTACTGCCTGATCTGTTTACCATCCAAGTATCACTTTTGTACAATAGTACTGGTACATACCATGCAAAAGAAAGAGAAGAAAGTGAAATTGTGAAAGATTTTTATTATTTACTTCACATATTACCAGTTTTCATTTGATATACTCTCTAATTTGTCCATTGTCAGTTTTTTCTTAATTAGTGATCTACTACATTTAGTTAATGGTGTCATTATCTGATTCCCTCAGTGTATCTTGTATTTTGTTACTCTCTTTTAACTTTTGTTGATATTTATCTCATAATCTCAGTTCATTGACAAATTCTCTGCACTTATCAATTAAAATTGTTCCCAACTAACCTGGATTTTTATACATTTTTACAGTTTTGTTCTGTCAACATTTATCCAAAATATCCACTGAATATATTTTTTTTTACAATGAAACAGTTGTGATTGTAACTTATGAGTAAAATTAACTTGTTGATTATATAATGGCTGTTATGATTCAGTGATACTATACTCACAAGTAAACATCCCAAACAACACCCTTTCATTGGCTTTGAACATGTAGTGCAGAGATGAATAGGAATTTATTTATGTGCCCATATGGATGTTAAGGGGTATGCAACACCCCCTTGAAAAAAATCCAGTTTAATATTTCTAAATGGACAACATTCAAACAGTGACTGGTATATATAAAGACAGACTTCAAATAAAAGTTACTACTAAATTTGGTTATATACAGGGTGTCCCAGCTATCTTGTCCACCCAAAATATCTCTGGAACAATAACAGCTATTGAAAAAAGACTTTTACCAGTATCAATATATGGCTGGGGCCCATGAATGTACATATTTGGAAACATTCTAAAGCGAAAGCAAAGCTGTTTTTTAACACAAACTTTTGTTTTTTTCTTGTTATTTTTTTCTATGGACACCCTATATTTGTTCTTCAGCAATCCATAGCATGACAAATCACATAAACAATGCCATTGATTGCATCGCAATATTCCAATTGCATCCAGAGATATTGCAACGCGAAGTTGACACTCGAAAAACCCAAAATGCGCTGCTAGCACACGTCCTGAGGCTCAGGCGTGAACCCCAAGCTGCCCGTAATCGCGACGTGATTGACATGCGTAATCACACTTCCATACTTACCAAGAGGTCCGAAACAAATAATATGGTCTGCTGCCATCCTGCATTAAAGTCGTACATTCCAGCAGGTATTTATTCCATAGGCTAGGGGTGATTCAGTTCTGTAACATATCTGTGTACTGGAACGTTAGTCACAAAGTTCACTTCGCTTATCGTTAATCGGTTACTAAAACAGTAATGCCTTTCAACGTTAAAACTTTACTTTACTGTAGATCTAGCGCAAGTGACAGTGAATCATTCACTCATAATAGTAAAATTCATGTTGATGGTTTTAGTGAAACGAGCAAGTGGACTAAAGGTTTTACCGTTGTTTTGGGTAAAAATGTTTTGATTTGGGAAGTTCAGGTAAGACATAGAAGATGAATGTAAACATGTTTAACCAATTAGTTTTATTATCACATAATTATCAGTGTTATGTTTATCTAACGTGTTACATGACAAATTGTTTCAAACAAATGTTTCTGAACATCACTGGGTAAAATGGCCCTTTGTAGAAACTTGCACTGTGATACCAGCACTACATACTAAATATAGTGTTCACATATCATGCTCAAAGTGATAACCATTGGCTTGCATACATAGGGTCACTCTGTGGATGAAGGATGCCCTGCTTCGTGCTACTGTTTCCTCTTTGATGGCTGTACAAGCATCAATAATGCGTTGCTTCATGTCCTCTGGTGTTGTTGGTTCATGTTGGTAAACAGCATCCATCACTGCTCCCCAAAGAGAAAAATCCAGCGGTGTAAGGTCCGGAGATTGGGCAGGCCACCTAACTGGGCCACCACGTCCAATCCACCTACCAGGGAACTTACAGTTCAGAAGTCGTCATGCTCATAAGTCATAATGTGCAGGGCATCCGTCATGCTGATACCACATGACCATTCTCCTGTTCAGAGGCACGGTGTCCAAGAGAACAGGAAGATTATGTTGTATAAATCTAGATTAAATCTAGATTACTGTCTGCCAGTTTGGACGCCATTTACAAAGAAAGGTCCGATAATGGTATCTCCAATAATCCCACACCAAACATTCACTTTCCACAGACATTGATGCTCTACCTGACGGAGCCATTTTGGATTGCCTGTGGACCAATGCATATTCCTCATATTGACAATTCCTTTGTTGGAGAATGATGCCTTGGCGGTAAAGAGAACATCTGCGAAAAAATTTGGATTAGTCAGAAGTTTTTGCTGAGCCCACCGACAAAATGTTACCCTGTTGCTGAAGTCATTTCCATGAAGATCCTGGTATAAATGAACATGGTAAGGATGAAATTTATGACATTGAGGAATACGCTGTGCACTTGATTTCAACACTCCAATGTCACGTTCAATTTGACATGTGCTGATGTGAGGATTCACAGCTACGGTAGCGAGCACAGCAACTTCAGCACGTTCATCTGTGCGTGTTCTAGGACGATGTCTAGGTCTTGGATTTAAGCTTCCCATTTCACATAGACGAGATGTGAGATGAGCAAACATCCGGCGCAAAGGCGATGGCTTGTCAGGGAATCATCTTCTGTACAGTCGTTCTGCCTGAGCAGAATTTCACTCACCTACAACAGGGTACAGTACAGGTATGTAGAGTAGGGTAGAAAACAGACATATTAACGTAATAATCATAATGTTCTCTAACAGTACTGTAAACAAACAAGCAATCTAATAACGTATTTCCCATCAACGTACATTCTCCATAGATCAGCAGCATTTCTACCATATCTTCATGTGTGTACATAATACAGTATAAGTTCCAGAACACAACGGTTATTCACAATGTGTACTACCTCCGTGCCGTCACTAGATAACTCTGATGCACGACTACACTGGCAAGCGGTGTACTGCATGCCAAAGAAATAACAGATGGAATGCTTGGAGGGTGGTGTAGTGCAAGAGTTTGCATGGGTCGCAAATCACAAACAAGGTGAAGTGGCTGTAGTGGGAACTACCTTGGACACGTATCTAGGTAGAGCTAGGCCCTGGATGAACGAGTGCATGAAAGGCACAATGGGTCATTTAATGCATTCGATAAACCTTATTTTGGGTGTGCAAGATAAATAAGACAATCTGACTGGTGTATACCAATTGGTACTGGTTCATATTGTGTACGTAGACACATAAAATGTGCAAGAGGGAAACCATTATGTGCTTATGAGAGTTGATGGCAGCAGACCGTATTATTCGTTTTGGACCTCTTGATAAGTATGGAAGTGTGATTACGCATGTCAATCACATCGCGATTACGGGCAGCATGGGGTTCACGCCTGAGCCTCAGGACGTGCGCTAGCAGTGTATTTCAGGTTTTTCAAGCGTCAACTTCTTGTCGCAATATCTCAGGATGTAATTGGAATATTGCGATGCAATCATCGCCATTGTTTATGTGATTTGTCATGATATGGATTGCTGAAGAACAAATATAGGGTGTCCATTAAAAAAAAGAACATAAGTTTGTGTTAAAAAACACATTTGCATTCGTTTTAGGATGTTTCCAAATACGTATATTCATGGTCCCCAGCCGTACACTGATACCGGTGAAAGTCGTTTTCCAATAGCTGTTATTGTTCCAGAGATATTTTGGGTGGACAAGATAGCTGGGACACCCTGTATAATGTAGTGAAAATCCGAAGATGTCTTTTTTCACAAATAATGTGGAAATATTTTGATATCACTGAAGGGGACACACTCGGGCACACATATAGTAATATTTCTAGCTTATTTTTGATAAATGAATCTTTGGAGAATGATTTCATTTTATATGACTGAATATGTTATTAAGAAAGTAACACATTTTCTGTTAATCAAATGTTGACATGATAAAATAGTGTGAGAGAGATTTATTAAAAACACATTTTTTCAATAAATCTGGAAGCACCATGACAACATACATTAAAAACAATAGAATTTTTTTTAAATTGAAGTATTCTTTTATATCTGTTACTGTTCTAATAGTATTCATTTAGAAATATGTACTCAGTTTTTCATGGGTGTGTGTCTAAACAACTGCATAAAAATAATAATTGCCTCTTCTTTTGCTCTAAACTGCAACATATTCAAGGCCAATAAAAAGTGGAGTGTATTCTTTGGGTAAGTTTGTCAGTTAATATTGCTATGTTACTTCACACCTTCTGCTGCAGTGCATTGCCATGTGAAGAACTGCTGCTGCTGAGCCTCCACTGCAAGTCAGAATATTTTTCAGACACTGCACTGCAGTTTGACAGACATACATGTGCTGCACATACTGGTCACCTATGCTCAATATAGTGTGAGACACAAAGACAATCTTCTTCCTTTCTGCCTTTTCCCCCCTGTTTTTAATACATGCAACAATTTTAGTGTAATGTATTGCCACTAACTTTAAAACTTTTCAAATTGTTATACTTGTTTCTGTTTTCAATTATATGTTTATATGATTAAAAACTAAAAAGATTATATACAATCAAAATTAGTTACTAATATATTCGGTGCCTAAGGCTGCTTCTAAATACATTAAAGTTAGAAAAACATGTTACATGTATTTCTGAAGACAGGTTTACATCCCTTGGAACCATGATCAAGATTGATTGAGCAACCATGTTTGGAAAGTTCCATTGTGTGGAGCATGATTAGCAACTTAATTTATCTGATTGTCTCTCATAATTACCAATTAAGTTATTTTCTTATTGATCATCAGTTTTGGATTTAAGATCCATCATCAGACCAGTGCCCTAACAGCAAGTGTCACATACAATCAGCCAGTCAGACTTGTCAACTCAAAATTCACAACTGTCATAAATTAAAATGCTCATAACAACTATGACTGTGGCTCACCAAGGAAACTCCACATTTTTTCCAGTTGCAACACAGGCGTAGTTGTTAGAGCAGTTTGTTATATGATGGTTACAAGCAAATTAGTATGTTTTATTTTTTACTTGCTGATTAGATACACAAAACTTGCTGCTAAGGCAATAGCCTGATTATATATCTAAAATCCAAAACTGGTAAAATGATATATATAAAAAAAAAAAAAAAAAAAAAAAAAAAAAAAAAAAAAACATGATTTGATACTGATTGGTTGCTTTTTATGCATTTGGTTCTCATATTTTTGGTTTAAAGTACCATTGTTCTATTGTTCTATAGGATGGGTAACAGAAGTCACATCAAAAGTGGCAAGTGAGAGAGATCTTTTACCTGAGCCTTCATTCTGTATGCTATCCCCAGGAACTAAATCCATCCCCCCTCCCACCCACCCACACACACACACCTACCTCCATCTGTGCTTTCCATTGGTGAGTACTTTGCGCAAGCTTGTATCACCAGCAGTATATGGTATTCAATGAGTGTGAGATTTGGGAGCAGCCTTCCATCTAAAAATTTGGAATTTTTGTTTTCTTCATTTTTAACATCATTCAAAGCATGTCCTCTTGTGTCATATTTATTATGTTAAATCTGAATGTCCTACGAGGAATTTGGATGCAAATTTTACTTTTCAAGGAAAGTATGGCTTCCAATTAACAATGCGTGTAATGCTGAGATTTTTTACTGTGTAAGAACTTCTTATAATGTCTTGGTTCTCAGTCTTATTATTTAATACTCTTTCAAAACTTAAAATACTGCAAAATGGAACACCAATCTGCATGTTTAATGTTCTGTGAGTACTTCATTTATATAATGGTGAAAAGAGGTGTCAGTATTACAGTATATGAAAAAAGTGTGTATCATGCTTAATGTCAGATGAGGCCTGAATGTCAGCATTGAATACAGGATCATGGAGAAATTTTATTAAATGGATGTTGAAATTACTCCAGTATCATTCAATACAGTAATTATCATACATAGATACCCAAATGGATATATTTGTCAAAAATAGTAATAATACAATATAATGACAAGTAGAAAATCTTTTGAAAATGGAC
This sequence comes from Locusta migratoria, assembly GCA_026315105.1. Classification (NCBI taxonomy): domain Eukaryota; kingdom Metazoa; phylum Arthropoda; class Insecta; order Orthoptera; family Acrididae; genus Locusta; species Locusta migratoria. The sequence continues at coordinate 475,416,714 of CM048755.1, read as the reverse complement.
TTATCCCAGAATACTACAGTAAGAAGAGAAAAATCATTTTCCGGGGTACAATATGGATAGTTATAATTCTAGCTTTCTTTTCTAGTCATTTAAAGTATTTGATAAAGCTTCTGCCATGTATATTCAAAATTTTTGTGAAAAATATGGTATTCTGAATGACCAGTTTGGCTTCCAGAATGAGAAAAACACAATAAATCAAATTAACAAGTTAATGTAAAAGATTAGTGCTTCAATAGACATAAGAACCAAATTACAGGAATCTTCTGTAACTACATTAGAGCCTTTGAATCATAACATCAGCATGGCATGTTTGGAATAAGGGGTAGTGCTCTACATTGGCTTACTTCAGAGTAGAAAACAGAAAGATTGTCTCTTCAAACACAGAAAATTATTCTTCCAAATCGAAAACTGTAACAAGGTATGCCCCTCAATGCTCCATTCTAGGGTATATTTTGCTTTTTCTCTTTGTCAATGATTTACTTACCAGTGTAAATACTACAGCTGCTTAATTTACAGAAGCCATGCACATTTATTTAACATGTTCATGCAACTGATGCTTATAAGCGTTTCCACGATCAACTCGCCAGTGCTGTTGATGCTTATAAGGGTTTCCACGATCAACATGCCAGTGTGGGTGACGCTTATAAACGGTGTGTTCGCTAGCTGAGCTCAGTTTAGTTTGTTTGGCTGTGCACTCATGTTAGTACAAGCCACAAAAAGAGCTTGTAACGTTTTCCTGTCTGCAGTCGTATGTTTTCGTCTTTAGTGGTTTGCTATAAAAACATCACCTGTACACCTTGCAAACTTATTTATTATATGGGATTGGGTTTCCATAGCACCACATTGCAGATGAGACCTGTTTCTTTTTCTCTGTTTGATAAACCTTTTGGTGTTTTCATACTGATTCTTTCTCAATGAAGCTTTTATGAATTTCATTTTCTTTCCAGTTTACAATAAAATAAATAAATCAGAGGCGTTGTTAGAATTGTTTGCGATAAATGCATATGACGCTTACAAGCTTCAGATAGATTGCAGCATTTCTCACATAATCGGCATGCAGCTAAAGCATACTTGAATTTCTGTATCTAGCACCACCTCTTGCGTAAACATTATATTCGTTTTCAATATTACAGGTTTCACAGGGCTATGATTTCCGCAATCAGCGCAAGTGCGCTTACAGGTGTCTGCCTAGAGTGTTAGTGGCCCGCACTGCTGACTACAGTGAACGTGAAAAGAACATGCATCAGTAAACATCTCTGTGTATGTATTTAATACAATAATTATGGTAATTAATTCCCATATCCAATCAGACTTTCCAAATAGCAGCAGCCATTATAGCTAGTCATTTCCTTTATACACATCTTGTATTGTACATGGCTTTCCAGGACAGAGTGTGTAAGTGTGTGGTTTAGGAAACCAATGCCTGACACATGCCATTGTTCAACACAGCTGGGCCATTTGATGCATGTCACCAACCAACACTGGACACACTGCCTGCTACAGTGAGTGGATCCTGTTACAAGTGCCAGCTCAGCATTCTTTTATCTGGTCAACCACCTCCTGTGCCTGGTGCAGCCTCACAATGTTACTCGAGAAACTGACGCAACACCAGGCAAACATAACATATTGTAATTTTTTAATAAAGAAAATTTGTATGATCTTCAGGAACTATTGTTTGACTTCAAACCACCTCTCCAGAGCCAAATCTTGCAGCTTGCAAAGCCATAATCCAACCTTTTCATTACACATGTAAGAATAATTGGAGGGAAGGGTAAGAATCAGCTTTAGTTTACGGGGAGAAATTTAGGAAAGTGGTGTTCTTCTGTTAGGAAGACTACATAGAGCACACTGGTGTGACCCATTCATTAGTACTGTTTGAAATTTTGGAATTGCTTACACATTGGGTTAAAGGAAGTGACCAAAACAATGCAGAGATGGGCTGCTAGATTTGTTGCCAGTAGGGTCAAACACCTTGTGAGTATTATACAGCTGCTTTTAGAAATCACATGAGAATCCCTGGAAAAAAGCCAACATTGTTTATAGGGAGGAGGAAGGAAGCTTAGAGTTTAACATTCCATTGTTTATAGGAAAACTGTTGAGAAATTTTAAGCAGCTGGCAGTTCAGCTGAGTGTAAGTGAATTCTACTGTCATCAACTTGCATTTCACAGACAAACTGCAAAAATAAGAGAAATTAGGGCTCATAGGAAATAGCCAATAAAACCAATTAAGTGCTACTACTTTCTGCTAATGTAAAAGTCAAATAAATAATAGTTGCTGTTATGGACAAAAGCTAAAATTACATTTGCAGTTATTTCTATTGTATCGCTCTTCTCTTAAATACTGTGTCTACAGATTAGAATGCTGCAGTATGGTATGTTTGATCCGTGAAACAGGCACTGAGCTGCCTGTGTCTGGACTGAAATGACTTGGCTCAATTTGTACTTGCTGCATGTCTGTTGTCCACACTCTGAGCACGCGAGTAACTGAGCATGAATGGTTACTTGGAGCCTTGCCACATCTCACCTTGCCTCACTGTATATCATAAATCTGACATTTCTCTCTTTCTCTCTCTCTCTCTCTTTCCATCTGCCATCATTGCTGTCTCTCTAATTCATACCTTCTTTGAACATGAAAGTAGTTTCTGAATGCATTTATGTGACACAGTTCTCATACAGTGTATGACAACTAATATATTTATGTACAATCACAGTAAGAAAATAAGATCCATATGCAAAAAGTAGATTTATTATGCCATGAGAGACACATGTATGCCTAATGAATACTGTTCCTGTAACCATAAAAAATCTTTTTTTAAAGAATATATACAAAGAATTTTATATATACTGGTATAGCTCTTAACACTTTTCACTTGTTCACAACATGGGAATATTTATAATTATGAGCCAGTAGCAGAGCACTCGTGCCCTCAGTATTTAATTGGCTGCAGAAATTTGTCAATAATAGGCTTGCTTTACTTAAACATCATCCACTAGGCACACTTATTGCCAGGATACATAAAATACATCCTGCAACTGCAGCCAGTCCTGCAACATATTTCTTATGTCTGCCCCACCAATGCAAGAAATTATCATCATCATCATCATCTCTGGGGTGTATCGCAATATACAGATCTAATTTATCTGCTGTGGAGACTTCATTATTCTTCCATTCATTGAAACAATCTCCCTTTGTAGGTGGCAACAACACTGCACTGGAAAGCCCTGTGATAATAAATGAAAGAGAGAGTAGTAGTACATATGTGATGTGGAAATGATGACACTGTAACTGAATAGAACATGTTTTAAGGTAATGAAATATTATACAAATTAGAATCCTACAAGACACTACCAAAAAAATTGTATGCTACACATGCATACCACACACACACATGTGATACACTGCTAAGAATTTCTTGGGTTATATTTATGCCAGACCTATTGATATACTGGAATGATGGTGAGAAAAACAAATCAATCTTTTGTTTATAATAATTATAATTTGCTCCCACAGTAGAATCAGGGCTCATATGTAATCTCTTGAATCACCTATAAAATACCGAAATACTATTTTTATTACTACTGGTATGTCTGGGTGAGTTGTGTGTGAGCTTTCTGACAACTGTTTCTTGTTTCCTAACTGGAAACCAATAATTTAGTGCAGTTTGTGCATTATACTTTGACTCCAAACATGACTTGCCATCTGAAGTAAACAGAAGTATATTGAAGATATTGTTTTTATGTTCTGTGTAGGCTACACATTTCTTTCAGTATTACTTCTTACTGTAGTTGTTTAATTCCGGGGAGTCAAACAAAATGAGAAACCTGTTATGGCTGTAGCTATTCATGGATAAGACATGCTTAATGAGAGTCAACACTGGTCAATCCTTCCATGCTCAGACATATTAGATTCTGTCAACCGTACACTCACTCAAGCTTTGTAAGCTCAACTGTGTTTAATGATGCAGGTATCCTATCCACTTAGGCTGTGCTCAACTCATTAGGTGTTTCATGCTCACTTACTCACTCATGCAGGAGTCTACTACAGATGGCTGCAGGAGAGCAAGTTTTATTGATTTTTCACTATGGATCAATCTTTAAGTGAATGCAAACATCAATTATTTAAAATTTCCGTACTGTATTTGCAGTTTCAGATTCACCTTGTTGTGGCTTGTCATTATAGGTTTCATGTACTCAGTACTCCTCTGAGTGCGATTTGCTTATTTCTGTTGCTGAGTGAGTTATATAAAACATAGGGCCTATGGCATTTCTTAAATGCAAGTGTACATTCTCAGATATTCTAACAAACAAATATCCTGTCTTCAAGAGAACAAAATCTCAATTCTGAGAATGCAGAAAGAGTATTTTCACTCATTATTACAACACAGTGGACTGATTGCAGAAATGGGCTATATCTTGAAAAGTATGTTGATGTTCCAGTATAACTGAAAAGAGAATCTTAAGAGAAGCACCAATAAAAGCTAGGGAATGTGTGTTATATCTATTAATTAATTAAATTTGAATGCATTATTCACAGTGTCCTCTTTTTTCCTCTGTCTTCCTTTTCAAAGCTGTTTGCCCTCTATTTTGATTACTGCTTTAAGTCAACCTGACCAAATTTTCATATGAATATCTGTATTTTCAGTAACTTTCTTTAGGCTCGATGTCATCTAATGACTTAAAATAGTTTTAACTATGTTTGAATCCACAATTGGATTGCTGTGCACAGTGACCATTCATATAACTACTGGCAATAACACAGCATTCGGTTGCAATAAATCTGTTTATTGCTCACAGATCAATTTCGGCTAGGTAACTATCCATCATCAGTGTCATATCATAGGTATGTTCCACAAGCTGCTGTTTACATTCAAGTGGTACAAACTGGCCAACACCAGCCAGTATATTGCTTTCAATAAGTGGTGTATCAACAACAAAGTTACTCCAAGGGGGCATCATTGTTGGTATGAACCAACTGAAGCGCTACTGTTCACTACTGTAAACATGTACCACTTGAATGTAAATGGCAGCTTGTGAAACATACCTATGATATGACACTGACAATGGCTAGTTAACTAGCAGAAATTGATCTCTGAGTAATAAACAGATTTTTTATGACCAAACACTGTGTTATTCCCAGTAATTCAAAATACAGTAGTTGCTTCACTCTTCCTCACTTACTTCATTTTATTATGACATTCTGCTCAACAATAATAAATCACACATGATCTGAAAATTAGTTATAATGCAGCCTCATTCTTCAATATCACATTAAATGTATGGTCAAAACATTTTTGGAACCAAAAATTATGAAAATTTACTGTTGAAAATGTTACTAAATTTCTGAACAGTATCCATTCTTTGTGAAGTGGTACTAGTAAATCTGCTTCTAGGAAGCAAAGGATTTTATAGTTGATAGCTTACAGTAATAATAATGATAGAAAAAGACTACTCTGGTCATCACATAGACACAATGATTATGGAACATTTCAAGTCATTTGTGCTTAAACTTGGGTAGCTGTAACAAGTTTGATTTATTTTGAAAGATTTGATTTTAAATATATAGTTGTACTCATTCTGCTTTGATTGGTGGTACCGTATTTGGTATGCAGTGGCATTTATAAACTTTTCCTCAAATTCATGACATTTGTAAGAGTTAATAAATATTTTACAAAGCATTGTAGTTATGTACCACAGAACAGAATACTTTGGGCAGCCAGATATACTTTAGGAAGATTTCCTGGTGACACAAGAGGCTTGGACAGAATGGAATAGTAGTTTGACAGAATTCCAGTGAAGCAGGGCCACTAAGATTGCAGAAAATATGAGAAACATCACTACATACAGTGTCAGTAGGGTATCCAAATCAGTAACACAGCAGAATGACAAAATGGCAACAGAGATTTGCAGTAATTTTGATCACACAAATTGGTGCAATATGTATAAATATTTTAGCTGTGGTTGCCCATCATACAAAGTTCTTTGTGGTGCAAGGAAGCACAAATTGAACATATATTCCGTATAATAACATCACTGTAATAGTGAATGATATGCAAATTTGTGAATCCTGAAGCAACCAAGAGAGAGGACCATATACTAAAAACAGGCCAATCTTATTTTATCATCTCATAACAGCATGGAGTAAACAAACCAGCCTCTGATAAATATTACCCATTTCCAGCAGAAGCATGCTCACTCTACCTCCAATCACTCTTGATGAGGAACCTACGCATCTAGCTGCATATGTTCTACTGTAGAACAGTAAGTCCCATCCCGCAAATTTTAACACTGGCAGTCACAGCCCTACCATCTGTTGTGATGGGAAGTACATAGGTTTCTACCACAAAATAAATACGGTATATTTTGACACTTGGAAAAGTACAAGCTGCTACTGAAGGGAAGTTTTGTACTGTAATTTCAGTTTCATAAATGTGGTGGCACCTCATTTGAATGGACTGCCAAATGCAGAGCATTCAGAAACCAATGGACTTACAGATTATGTTTTCTTCCTTTGGTGTGTGTTATCTGGGGGATGGAGAAGTTTGTTGGCACCAAAACATGAAGTAAAAAAATATAACACTAGTGCCTTTAAATGTTCAATATCGGTATGTATGTTCTCATGTTTAATATATTTATAAACAGTGATGTAGTGGACATTATTATTTCAATTACTTTTTTTCAGTCATGTGTGTAACCACACACTTCACAGAATACAATAGGTTAATGGGCCCTGTGCATTATTGTGGTTGTGTGGAGTTCAACAAGAATACAAATGTTATGTGCCATAGTTGACGAAAACAGTATATCTGATATTTTACAATAGCCAACGATGAAGAAATTAACTGAGAATCACTGAATCCTCTGTGAAAATTGATTCCTGTGCCGCAATAATTATTTCGTTTGGTTACTTCATGTTCGCTCACTAATACAGCATTGTGAGGCATGGGATGCCATAGAACCTGGCTTTGGAACATGTTATGATCAATTAGAGGCCGAGAAGAACAAGGAAAATGGGTGGGCATTGTCCACCATTCTAATGCTGGTAGAAGATCACTACCTGGAGATGATTGGCACACTCAAACTAGCAAAGGAAGCATGGTAGAAGCTCGAGAAGATACACTGCAACAACAGCCTACTCAAAACTACATCTAAGATGAGAGATTTTATAAATATTAAGAAAGAAGATGATATGTCTATGGATGAATATGTGATGCAGATACTTGCTGCCAATAGATAAGTAAAGCAAGGGGGTTTTGTTTTTTATGACAAAATACTTGCTGGTTTTATGCTTCTTGGACTGCCTCGGGAGAAATATGACGGTCTCATTAAAAGTTTAGAAAGAGACAAAGACAGACTGACCTCAGACATTGTCATCAACTGATTATAATTAGAAGATAAGTGCCTGAAATCAGATTTCAAGAGCCAAGAAGAAGCCAAAGCATATGCAGCACAAGTAAAAAGTCATAAACAGCATAAGAATTTCAGAAATCACCACAAATATTATAAACAAAACAAATAAGGTGAAAAGTATACATCCAGCAGAAACAGACTCTGTTTCTCATGTGGTGAAACAGACCACATTGCCACAGACAGCACAGATTTTCATGAAAAATGAGGAAGGAGCTGCACCAAACAAGCCGAACATTCACAAGAAATCAGCATACAGTGTAAGTGGATACATGTTCATCAGTATTAAAAGTGATACAAACATTGAAGATTCACTAAGTACATAGGAATATGATGAAATAGTCGCTATGACAGTGACCAAAATCTAGGAGGTACTGATGTAAATGTGTGGGTTTTGGATTCAGGAGCATCACACCACATGACTAATCACCAAGAGATATTACAGGACTTAGAGGTGGGTAACTTTGGAGAAGTGAAATTATCTGATAGAATAGATACTAAAGTAACTGGTAAGGAAAGTGTTACCATGATCTTGTGGTGGTAAGTCAATCCAGTTAACAGAAGTAATTTTGGTGAAAGAGTTATACGGGAATTTGTTGTCTGTTAAAGAGATGGATAAGAAAGGAATTTGTATTCAGTTCAAAAAGAGTGATGCTAGTGTTTCTCTTGGTGAGGAGGAGGTTTTGAGAGGAAAATCATTAGACAGTGATGTATATTTAATACAAGGTGAATATTATAAAGTGGATAATAATACAGTAATGCCCCACAGTAACAAAGCACACCAACAAGTGAAAAATGAAGCAACAGCCAGATGGGAAGAAGTTTTGTGGCACCAAAAACTTGGACACAGAGAAGCTTTACTCAAATTTTTTGAGCTACTAAATTCAAAGAAAAATGTGAAATGTGTGTGAAAGAAAAGATGAAAAGACAGCCCTTCACAACAAGCCAAACTACTACTGACAATGTTCTAGAACTGGTCCACAGTGATGTAGGTTATATTAGACAGACTTCCTTAGGTGGAGCACATTATTATGCTACTTATCTTGATGATCACTCAAGATATTCAGCAGTGAAAGTGATGAAGCACAAAAGTGATGTGCTTGAGTCTTTTATAGAGTTTAAGAGACGTGCAGAGTGTGAGACAGGGAGGAATCTACACAGTTTCCAGTCAGACAATGGGGCTGAGTATATCAATAGCCAATTTAAAGAGTTGTTCTTAAAGAAAAGCATATTACATTGGCAAAGCACTGTTTACTCTTCTCCGTCAAACGGTAAAGCTGAATGCCTGAATCTAACATTTATATCCATTGTGAGCTGTCTATTATTTCAAAATGGCTTTCCCAACAACTTTTGGGGGGAAGCTCTGATGTTGGCTTTTTACATCATAAATATATGTCCAACTAGATCCCTCAATGGAAAGATCCCTTACAAAGTCTGGCAGCAGAAAGAGCTTACTAAAGATGTTCATGGAATATTCCATCGGTACATAGAGGATCAAAGGCATATTAAAAAATTAAATCCATAGTATTTTTGTTCCACAATATTTTTTATATGTTTGTTATGAGCACCTTTCAGCTTCTTAGGGCATCATGGCAAAAGAAGCCGGAAGCTGCTCATAACAAACAAATAAAAAATATTGTGGAACAAAAATACTACAAGGGTTGTACCAAAAGTAAGTTTTCCAATGAGCGACAGCCTTGAGGGAAGGTGCTAGGCCACATCTAACAACAGTGCCATGCCCAGCGGTTCCTCCACTCTTGAGCCCGCCCATCTGCGATTTGCTACGTCGCTCAGTGTTGGCTTGGCAGCCATCAGAGATGGAAGTGTTGATCGCCTCTCCCACCAAGTGCGAGGTTCAAGCAGTGATCCAGTTTCTTCACGCAAGGAAGTTACCACCTGTGGAGATTCATCAGCAACTGACTGAGGTTTATGGTAAAGAGTGCATGTCCATTCAGCACACCCACAAATGGTGCAGGGCTATTGCTGAGTGTCGCATGGAAGTTCACAATGAAGAATTGAGTGGAAGACTGCCAGTTTTGAATGCGATTGACCAGAAGATCAACAGTGAGCTGCTCAAAGATCGGAGGGTCACTGTACGTGAACTTGTTGAACGCATTTCTGAAGCTTCCCATGGCACCATTGAAAGAACCTTAACAGAAATGTTGGGTTATTGCAAGGTGTGTGCTCACTGGGTCCCCCAGATGCTGACTGATGGACACAAGGAGCAACCACTTGACTGTGCTCACAAGTTTCTTCAACAATGTGAGAGGGGAGGCAGCAAGAAGAGGTTGTTGGACTCTATCGTCATGAGTGATGAAATGTGGGTGTTCAAGAGTGACAATGAAGTCTGAGCAGAGGTCACACACTTCCTCAAAGGGTTGACAGGAGACTTCTACAACTTAGGAATACAAAATCTGGGGCACCGTATTCAAAATTGTGTCGAAAAAAATGGAGACTATGTTGAAAAATAGACAAACATGTGAGCTTTTCAATGATTTATAAATTAACAGCAATAAAAATGTTTTCTATTTGTAAAAAAATATGGGAACCTTATTTTTGGTAAAACCCTCATACTTATTTAAGTTTTTAATATTACTAAAGTTGATTTGAAAAGGACAAGCACACTGACTTCTGAGAAACTTGTAGAATGAGCAGAAGAATGTGTTTATCTTGAAGTGAAAGCAGGATCAAAGGGATATCTTCTGTGGAGCCTTGAACACAAGAAAATCCTTTTGAGATTTCATCTTTGATGAGGAAGTATTCACTCTGAAGGCCACAGTAAAGAAAGAACTGTGTCTTCCAGGGGAAGTAAACAAGAAGAAGATGACAACAGCTTATTCACAAAGCCATGAAGTACATCAGATACCAGTTCTGTGAAGTTAGGCTTCCTGGATATTTCAATCAGTGGTGACAACACACAGCTGAGGAATGCAGAACAGCAGCAGATGGTTCATTTCAGTCAACAGATGCAGGCCAATCCATGGTCGGAGAAGAAGATACCTTCAACATAGAAGACATTGTTATTGCCAGCAGTGAAGATAGTGAAGTGTGTGAGGAATGTGATACAGTGTTGGAAAGTGAAATCTTAAATGCAAACAGTGAAGTAGGGTTATGACGGTCTTTGTGTCTTGTGAAATAAAAAATGTATGGTTCTTGTCTTTTTGCATACTTTTTAGCAACTACTGTATATCTCACTTGAATCCATCTGATCCAACATTAGTAGAAGAGGCTTTAGCCTCAGTCCACAGGAAGGAATGGTATGCAGCCATGGAGACAGAAATGAGTAGCCTAAAATGCTACAATATGTGGCAACTTGTTGACAGGTCAAAAACTGATTATGCTATAGGAAGTAAGTGGATATTTACAACAAAGTGAAACAGAGAAGGTAATATTACTAAATTTAAAGCAAGGTTAGTAGCGCTGAGTTGTAGCCAGATATTTGGAATAGATTATTTGGAATGCTACAACCCAATGATGAGACAAAGTAGCCTGAGGATCCCAGTAGCAATAGCAGCCCTAACAGGATGGAAAACCAGACGCATTGATGTTCAAACTGCTTATTTCAATATCCCATAAGTGATACTGTTTTCAATGAGCAAGCCAAATTGTTTAGTGTAGTAAATAAAGTGTGTTTATTGAATAAGAGTTTGTATGAGCTTCACCAGTCAGGTAAGGATTGGAATGATTATTTCTGTTCTCTGATGATTAAGTTAGGTTTGAAGCAATGTGAAAAAGACCCTCATGTATTTCTTCTCTAATAATTTGATAATTGATGTTCATGTTGACGATGTTGTTGTAATAGGTGAGGAAGACATAATCAAAATTGGTTTGAAATCTCACATAAACATTAAAGAAATGGACAACATGTTGTTTGAAACTTCCTGGCAAATTAAAATTATGTGCCGGAACTGGGACTTTTTTTTTTTTTTTCGTTCTATGGGTAGTTCTTTTTGTTGCGGACGCTGATCGTTTTTGTTCGTTCTTGATCGATGGGTTGTTGGCTCAGCTTTTGTATTACAGAGAGCGCTTAGCCTCCTGACCGGGCGCGCTGAGCCACGACGTCCGGCTTTTTTTAAGGATGGCACAAATATCCATGCCCGAGGGGGGATTCGAACTCCCGACCATAGTGGCCGTGCAGACCGAGACTGGAGAGCCTCAGTCCCCTCGGCCACCGCGGCCGGCTTTGACTCGAACCTGGGACCTTTGCCTTTCGCGGGCAAGCGCTCTACCTGCTGAGCTACTCCGACATGACTAGCGATGCTGCCCCACAACTCAGTCCATCAACACCAAAGTGACAGTTAAAATTAATTTATTCTTCTTTCTAGTTCCAAACTCGATATATATATTTAATTACTTGTATGATTTGGAGATAAAACTAGTTGCATATCTCTTATAAAGTGAAGTATGGTCTGACATAAGGCCACTGCAAATCATTGTCCATTGTAATGGGACGCCACCCAAGGAAAATGAATTTATACTTGTTTTCTAGGACTGGAACATAACACATCAGTAGTGAGCGACACACGTGGCCAGCAATTCATTTTTTCGGTGCCGAACTGCTTCACGGCTAGCCCAACACCCGCCGATTTCGTATGCTTGTGAACGCGGCATGACGCCGCTCAGATAATTCGCAATTACTTGGGAGAGGAGGTAGATATCGGTGCGGACTAGCATTTCAAAAACTTTTCTTTACTTTTAGCTCCATTTCACTCGCCGTAATGTATGGTCTAAAATGGATAGAACAGTAAGCTGCCCGCTATCCAACTTTTTCAATACACGATTTGTAAATCAAATGCGCATACTTGACAAAAAGCATCATTTGGAAACGACTGTTACGAATTTCGAAAAGGTGAATTATTTATTAGAAAGCTGAGATATTTCACTACCGTGTGTCCAAAAATCAGATTTTTTGGCTAGATACTTTCATCAAAATCGAGTGAGAAGCTCAACGAAACTAAAAACTCTCGCGGAATGAAAAGGAGACTTTTAATTTTTTCACAGGCGAGGCAAAGCTTGTAAGGAAAAAATAAGTTGATAAAACGATGTGGGGTGGTCCTATATATCGTCAAAATTTTTTACAAAGTGAAAATCGGAAAAGTGAATTTTCCCCCTCTTTTTCGCCTCGGCTCGGCCCGGCGCGCAGTGTTAACACCCGGGGCGCGGCGTGCGCCGACTAGGCGCCAGCCGGCTCGGCACATCACGGCTCGGCTCGGCTCGGCCGGCAGTGTGAACACACCCTTAGGGATAACTTGACCAATACTTTTGTAATCTAAATAGCACGGGTGCAGGGGCAGCCAGGACATTACGTATTTAATAGCTGCACACGGCCAGGAATGCAAATAAAAGTACTTATAATTACTTATCGCTAATGTATCGAAATTCAAACTGTAGCTTACGTAAAGCTGATTTAGTTCATATAATTATCTCTTCAAAAATCATAATAATTGTAGTAAAGCTTTTGCCCATTTTGGCGCCCCCTGAACTCTGCGCCTGGGGCAGCTTTCCCTCCCTTGCCTCCCCCTCCCCCCACCCTGGACATCAGTCACTGGCAGTGTAGAGGACATAGATGAGGGCAAGGGCAGAATTAGAGGGAGGGGGGCACAGGGGCACGTGCCCACTCCCTCCCCCCCCCCAGACAGCCTGCCAAAAAATATGAGAGAGAGAGAGGGGGGAGGGAGGAGAGAGAGAGAGAGAGAGAGATAGAGAGAGAGGGGGGAGGGAAGGGAGGGAGTGAGAGAATCTCCAGCACGTAACTGTGAGTTTAAAAAAGCCTAATCCCTATTATTAACATAACGTAAATTGACTTTTTGTGTTATGCTTCCTTTTAATTGCTTCTTGCTCCTTATTTGTCAGTAATTTATGATACAACTAAATAAAAGTCGTTTATTGTTTTGTGATTGCTTGGGAGGTAAATGAGATATTGTGCACGTTTTATTCATATCTAAATAAAATTAAAGAATTTAACTGTGTGATAAAATCGCGAATTTCTAGGGCTGCTTTCAGGCTGGGACATTCAGGTGTTTTCGGTGATCAGTTTATTACCCTGGATTCTTTTCCTGGACACTAAAAAATAGTACTGCCACGCAATATAAACAGCTTTATTTGAAGCTACACGTTTCGATTTTCCAGTTATTGGAGCAAATTACAAACTTCAATTGCATTTTTCCGAACATCAGATACAAAGTAGAAATTCTTCCAGAAACACAATCAAGTGTAGTTTTGTTGATCGGGAAAGCTTTATTGAAAACTCATCACGTTTTGCGTAGGAACTTTGCAAAGCACGAAGAATAAATTGATTCAGTACAACGCGACACAGGAAATCTGATTTTAGGTTTTGAGGCAATATCAAACTTAACGCGACATATTTACTGGCTGTTTGATTGTTGTTCGGTGCATTGTTTGATAATGAAACAGATACGGCGGTAAGTTGACGATTCGTGCGCTGGCTGTTGGCAGCGGCAGGAGGCGTGCACTATGGCTGCCGGGAGGCTCAAAATGTTCAAATGTTTGTAAATCTATCGGACCAAACTGCGTGGTCATCAGTCCGTAGCTTGCAAACTACTTAAACCTAGGTAAACTGACCTAAGGACAGCACACACACCCATGCCCCAGGGAGGACTCGATCCTCCACGGCGAGCAACCGCGCGCTCCGCAGCGAGACGCTTTAGACCGCTCGGCTATTCCACCGCGGCTGCCGGGAGACGAGGAGCAGTGAGCCGAAGGCAGCGTCGCAGTGTTGGGAACATCACCCGTAACAATGTGTGCAGTAATATTTCGTGTTTAGGGGTAGCGTAATGTTGACAGCGCTCCGAAATAAATGAATGTCCTGCAACCAGTACAGATGTTTCCTGCTACTGGCATCACCAGGGAAAATCGTCTTTACTTGACGAATTAATATACTTCCATCTAACTACAAATGCACTACTAGTTTCGGTTCACTATGGCATCATTCTCAAGTTCCTATGATTACAAGAAATATTACAATGATTCAACCACAATAAACAGTGAAAAGTTTAAAAATTTACCACAAAATAAAAAAAAATAAAAAGAGTATCGGGAGTGTGGAACTCTACATTTATCAAAATGACAATCAAATCAATTGCTGACAATCAATTGCTGTGTGATCTGGGGCGCAACGTCGTGAAGTACGCGGCCTCTCCCGCCAGGGGTTCGAGTCCTCCCTCGGGAATGGGTGTCCGTGTTGTCCTTAGAATGAGTTAGTTTAAGTAGTTTATACGACTAGGCACCGAGACCTTAGCAGTTTCGTTCCTTAGGATTACAAACATTAAAAAAAAAAAAAAATATTTTTGAGCCACGTGTCCTAGATTTATGTACAATCACCATTAATACCATAATCCTGTGGGCATCATTGTACAAAACGTATTTTTCGGCCGTATTGCACAATTGTTTGAGTTTTAAAGTCGTCGCCGCGGTGGAGTAGCCGAGCGGTCTAAAGCACCTCGCTGCGGAGCGCGCGGTTGCTCGCCGTGGCGGTTCGAGTCTTCCCTGGGGCCTGGGTGTGTGTGTTTGTCCGTAGGTTAGTTTACCTAGGTTTAAGTAGTTTGTATGCTACGGACTGATGACCACGCAGTTGGGTCCGATAGATTTACAGACATTTGAACATTTTTTAAAAGTCGTCAGTCTTATTCAATCTTACAGTCCAGTTATTCGAAAGTAAATATGTGGAGAAACCAATGCCAATTTCGCATGGCTTCCTCTGTATAGGGATTCGCATATACCCATCTGGCCAAGCTGAGAAACAGTTATAAATCGAATTAAATTCAGAGCCTGAATGCCCTGGGTTCAGCTGTGGGCAAGTGTTCCATCCATTATGATGATAAAGAATGACACAAATGTGCTCACTGCTGAACACAGAGCGTTCAGACTCTGAATTCCTTGTTTTATTTATTTATTAGCCGGCCTCAGTGGCCGAGCGGTCTGCGGCGCGCCAGTCATAGTCTGCACGGCCGCTACGCTCGGAGATTCGAATCCCCCTCGGGCATGGATGTTTGTGTCGTTTTTAGTTTAAGTTACTTCATAAGTAGTTTGTAAGTTTAGGGACTGATGACCCCGCAGTTAAGTCCCTTAAGCTTAACAAACAAACATTTATTTATTATTATTTTTGTAGTAAATTTTGAAACTTTTCACTGTTTAATGTGGTTGAATCATTGTAATACTTTTGTAATCATGGGCACTTGAAAATTACGCCATGAAATACAGAAACTAATAGTGCATTAATAGTACTAATAGATGGAAGTATATTACAAAGTTTCTTCTAAGAAGCGACTTTGGCTTTGTAGCATATTTTAGGTGCTTCCTATAATAGTTATATGTGTCAATGACTGTGTGTTTGTGTATTTTGTAAATTAGTCTCACAACGGCTTTAAGGACATGTTCACCCTCCTCAACCTTGTGCACCCCCCCCCCCCACCAGAAAAAAATATGTATCTGCCTCTGGATGAGGGCCAAGAGGATGGAGTCATGGGGTAGAATGTATTGCAGTGGGAGCTGTAGAATGTGACGTAGGAGGGGTGGCGGGATAGGAAGTACACAACAAGATAGATGTAATTGATGGGAAGGGCATAGATTTGGAGTTTGAAGAGGAGTTTAGGATGCCATACGCAATCATACGCTTTCTTGATATCAGGGGAGACATAGATAGCAGAGTAATGGGAGTAAAGCTGGAGGGAGAGGAGATGAGTGATGCAGAGAAGTTGGTCATCGACAGAGAAGGAAAGTTGGTAGTCACATTGGGAGAGGGGAAGCAGTTGGTGTTGATGGAGATGCTAGTTAACTCAGAGAGATAGGATAGTTTCCAGAACATTGCTCAACACCAAGGTGAGGCTATGGGGTAGTAGCAAGAGATGATGGACGGGGGTTTGTTGGGTTTTGGGAATATGAGGATGTGGGAGGTTTTCTGCAGGTCAGAAAAAAGTCTGTTTTACAGAATGACATAGAGGGATGCAAGTGCAGAGTAGAAGGAGAGAGAACAGGCAAGAAGATGCATGTAGGGGAGGCAGTCGTGACTGGGAGTGGTGGTGTGTTTAAAGCAGAGTGTTTTTTGTATGTTGATGGCAGTAATAGAGATATTTAGGTCAGGCAACTGGGGGAGCAGAGATACTGCTATGCTCATGGTCACCGGGGAGGGGGTGGGGCAGGAGTAATCGACGTTGGAATTTTCAGGGATACAAAAGGTGTCATGAGTGGCAAACTGGTTGGCCGTACCCGAATTATCAGGAAAATGACTGTGCTGATGGAGTAGAGGGTAAGTAGGGGACTGGTGACAAGTAGTAAGGCAGTGAAAAGCATTCCAGTACTTGGAGGAGTGTATGTGGAGGTGATCATTAATATGGGTGCATGTCTGGCAGTAGTCCTGTCATTTTTTCATAGTCAAACGTTTGTGGATATGCCGTTGGAGTTGCTAGTGACCTGTTCCCGCTCATGGGTACAGAGAAAGTAATGACAGAGGAAACTGGACTCACGAAGGAGGAGGATAGCCTTTGGGGGAAGGGCAGGGCGGTGGGGTTGCATGGCTTTGAGAATGTGGGCATGGATGATATCAGTCAAGATCTATTGAAGATAGGATGAGATGTGGTCAATTTCGGCTGTGGTGTGTAGGGGGAGAGGGTGATTGGGACCTGAGTATCAATGGAGCACTGGTAGGTGTTCCAGATGGCGCAAGAGTAATCAGGGACAAGTTTGGGAAGGCGAGCATGGAAACGGGTGGGGGCTTGTCAGTGGTGGTCTAGGGTGAAGAGGATGGGGCGTGGTGTCCTCCTAAGGTCGAGAACTTCTACCATTGGGCACCCCAGAAGATTGGGGAAGGCAAGGATTATGTTGCGTGTGGGGAAGGATGTTGCCCTTATGGGAATGGGAGGATATGTTGGCATCAGGGGCAACCACATAGGTCATAAAGGAGTGGTCTGTGAGAGAGGAACTCATGAACTCATACAGGCGGAGAGAAGGAAGGAAGGAAGCTTAGGGTTTAACGTCCCGTCAACAGCTTGGTCATTAGAGACGGAACTAACGCTCGAAGTTTTGAGTAAGCATGGGGAAGGAAATTGGCAGTACCCTTTGAAAAGAACTATCTCGGCATTTGCGTGGGGTGATTTAGGAAAAGCACAGAAAACCTAAATCTGGATGGCCGGAGGTGGATTTGAACCACCGTCCTCCTGAATGCGAGTCCTGTGCGGAGGAGAGAAGTGGAGCAGGCATAGATGGTGTGAGAGGTCAATGTGATGGAGTGATGGATGGGATAAAGAGGCTGAGGATCAGATGTTTGATGGGTTCATTCAGGGGACGTTGGAGTCAGACAGGATGGTGGCAGAGATGGCCGATGGCAACTCCACCTCACACGGGGAGGGAGGGCCGTAATTTCAGTGGAGGAGATAGGAGGTGGAATTGATGGAATGGCAGAATTAGAGGAAGGCTTCATTTAGGAAGAAGGCATTAACGAGTGGATAGGATAGGGTGTGCATGAATAGTTGTTTATTGGCTGGAAGTGAGCATATATTGCGATAAAGAAGGGCATAGAATGGACGTTACAAGAGGGGAGATGGAAGGTAAGGGTGGGAGATGGGAAAAAGGAAAGGGATGTACTTTATACAAAGGTTTCCAAGTAGGAGAAGGTGAAGTGGGAGTCGTAGACAGTTTCTAGCTGAAAGATGGAGCAGGCCCCGAGGAATATTTGGTGAGGGGTGTGTCGGGATGTTCAAAGGGACGCAATTGTGAAAAAGCAGATGATGTCCTCCACAGTACAGGGTGGCAGAAAGAATGCTTTGGGGATCAACTGGATGGAGAGGGTTGGTTAGTTCAGATTTGGCAGGAGGGGGACATGCCTCGTACTTATAGGAATATGTGGGATGGGGACCATCAACTACAATGAGAATGTACTTAATTCATTAAATAATAATACAATAAGCAGGTATTTTCTGTGATTTGTACAAGGCATTTGATTGTGTGAACCACAACATGCTTTTAAGGGGAGTTAAAATGCCGGAAAATGGCAAAAAATCATATTTTCCGTTTTCAAGATTATAAAGTAATTTGAAGTGAACTACCTAAAATGGTCCAAAATTTGTTAGGGAATTCTAATAGGAAGTATTTTTCATTTCATTTTTCAACATTATATGTGCACCCAGGAAA
The DNA here is from genome assembly GCA_026315105.1 of Locusta migratoria. Lineage (NCBI taxonomy): Eukaryota > Metazoa > Arthropoda > Insecta > Orthoptera > Acrididae > Locusta > Locusta migratoria. The sequence goes on along the minus strand of CM048755.1, from coordinate 475,398,165 downwards.
GTTTACACATTTAAATCTTCATATTTCCGAAAACATTAGATATAGAAGGCTGTGTTTTTCTCTCTTCAATTGTAGAATCTTTAATCTTTTCTTACTGTCGTTCAAATACATGTCGATGATCGATGTAAACACTAGAGCTGTGAGAGTAACGGAAAGATCCGTATCCTTATGTATCCGTTACTAAAAGAAACAGTACTCGTTACGAACGTATCGTTACTCTCGTTGCCAGTGCCACCCAGAAATACGACCGCTACACTGATTTTGAAACTGTGAAAATTTTTTAACTGTTACTGTTAATATTACTTTAATATTTAAATTTGCCATGTAGATACTGTATGCCTGTTCTTTGAGGCAATTATACTACTGAGTATAGGATAGTACAGTCCATTTCCCTCGTGATTAAAATGCAGTTGTCATACAAATCGATCATAATTAGCGAGACCTACTCACGATCTCCATTTTAAGTACTGTTACCGCACTTGGGTGGTTGGAATGTTAGAATCAACCGGAATATTTCGTGACGAATGGCAGTGTGATTGATCATAGTAGTAGCACTACATTTGTGAGCAGTGGGACTGTTGTACTGTATTATGTGACATTAACAATATTAAGATAATACCGTCATGAATGATAATGTGTAGATTATAAATTTTGAGTATTTTCTACGAACCCTTTTTGTAGTAGACAAAATCAAAAACAAATAATTAACCATTATACTAAAACCTTTACAGGTAAGAAATACAATAAATTGTATCTTTGAGTTAAAAGCGGTCGTCAGATCATTGATAATTAACCTGTTAAAACGGGTGAAGAAGTACAATACAAAATGTTTAAAAACAAAAATAATCATCTGAAATCGTAGAGCTACGCAATATGCACTTAAAGTACGTCACGGATGTCTACAAAAATTACTCATATCTTAAGAAATAGTATCACAGAAAATACGCATTTTCCGTATTGGTTTTCGTCACAGAGTTCGTATTAATACGGTTGATGCGAATAACAGAATATATGAATGGACAAGTTCAAATCGATACGGAGATGCAAGGAACGAAATGTTCGTATCGATACGGTAGATGCGGGTAACGAAATGTATTCATGACTAACGATTCAGTATTTCGTATCAGCCAAAGTACTCATTACTCAGTGCCGCATACATAAAGTTTGCTACAGCTCTAGTAAAAATGTCTTTCAACAACCTCATATGGACTCGTGTACCTAAGAATGTATTTGTTGGAATAAAAACATTGAAATGGGGACTCAGTGATTCTGTTATTTCAATCAGTGATGGTCATGGAAAATTGGCATTGTTCCTGGTGTCAACAACATCAGAGATCTTCTGCTTCTGGACAACGTGCGAGTAAAGAAGGCTCTTTACCGGTATGCAGCTGAATTTAATACAAAAAAGCGAGGGTAGCGAGAAGAAACCTTGTAGGTGTAGAAGAAGAACTAGATTATGACCCTAATTAGTCTGCTGGACACTTTTGATAGTAGAATAAGAGATATTTGTGAGGTATTTGTGCATTTTCTGGCATTTGACATTTTTAGTGTTACATGTACCTTTATCTGCTAAACCACTTAACCGATAATATTAAAATTTTCAAAAATGCTACATAACAGTTAACTAAGGCCACTGACTTAGAATCAAGACAAAATCTGGCTTATTCTCGGAACCAGTGAAATTTCTGTCTAACGTTTTTCAATAAAAATGGCTTTACAGCAAAAAAAAAAAAAAAAAAAAAATAATAATCATAAATATTATACCAACAAGAAGAAAACATTGGGTATAGTTCAGTGAGCCAACAATATATGCTGAAAATAGCTGCCAAAATTTCAAAGTTCTATATATAACAGTTCCAGAGAAAAAGGTACATAAAATTAGCAAATTTTACATTGGCAAGATAGGAAGTAATTTAGAATTCTATGGTGTTACGGGCAGCGCTGCCAAATTGTTCAATTTATATCTCGCTAAAAGCAAACAAGCTGTGTCATTGGAAGTGACTAGTGAATTAAGCTATCAGTCATCATCAGATTTAGAAGAAGTTACATATGGTGTCCCACGAGGATCTATCTTAGGGCCATTGCGTTTTCTTTTGTACATTAATGACCTCTCGTCTGTTACACTGCCAGATGCGGAGATCGATTTTTTCCAGATGATACAAGTATTTCAATAAATGGCATGTCGAGCATAGTTCTAAAAACATCTGATAATGATATTTTCATGAAGATTAATAAATTTTTACAGCCAAGTCATTTAAAGGCTTTGAAAAGGCTCACTACATGCAGTTCAGAACAAGTAAGAGCTTTCAATCCAGCGTAGGCAAATACATAAGGTATGGAGAAGAGCAGATAGAAGAAGATGACAGTATTAAATTCCTGTGGTTTAACCTTATAATAAATTCAGTTGGGAGAAGCACACCGCAGAACTAGAGAAATAATTTAACAAATCTGTATTTGCAATTCGAGTGTTATCAGATGTTGGCAACATATAAATAAAAAAGCTTGCATACTTCGCTTACTTTCATCCCATATTGTTATATGGTATAATATTTTGGGTTACTCTTTAAACCAAGCAAAAGTTTCCAGAGTCCAAACGCTTCTAATATGTATTATTTGTGCAGTTAATTTACGTAACAGCCATTTAAGGAATGTACAACTAATCTTATTGTTTTGCAGCAGAATTTTAGGACATATACTTTCCTCAAATATTATGAACTACCTCGATTCTGTAGTTCTGCCTTTTCGTGAAGCTTTCAGCACTGCACCTCACAAGCGTCTTCTAATCAAATTGATTGCTTATGGAATATCACCACAGTTGTGCAATTGTATTCATGATTTCCTGTCTGAAAGGACACAGTACTGTGTAATTGTTGTTATGTCATCGAGTAGAACAGAAGTGATATCTGGCGTTCCACAGGAATGTGTTATAGTGTCCCTACTGAAAATTTAGAGGAAGTTTAGAGAAGTACAGCTCGTTTTGTATTATCACGGTGTAGGGGAGAGAGTGTCACGGAAATGATGCAGGACTTCGGGTCAGTGGCGCAGCCAGGATTTGGTTCTGGGGGGGGGGGGGGGGGGAGATAAATTTTTTTTTTAAATAAAGCCTATCGAATTTATTAATCTATGATATATGTTTACACTTTTTACAATTTAACCATTATACTACGAAAACAATTACACAAGAAAGAAAATGAGTATTCTCGCATTAATTTGAAAGTGGAAGAGGAGCAACGTTGTGGAAATGGAGTGTATATAATCAGCTCGTAAAATAATTAAGCAGCTTCTATGTTATTAGCCAAAGAGAAAGGTCTTTACAGTTCAATTAACTTGAGACTGTATATGTAAATATTGAAGGAAAATAACACTATTATTGTTCATAAGACTCCACTCGGTGGCGCCGCTGACTGCTAAGTAGCGGGTCGCGGCATATGAACAGCATACCAGTAACAATGGCGGCAGCATCAAGTTAATCGCGGGGGCATTAAAATCGCTCATAGTAACAGCAGCACACGTTCTCAGTGGCGGCATCACGTTGGCGACTCATTATCACGTTCACTTGTGCTTGGCAAATTATAGTTACGTTGTGATTTATTACATGTGTACTGTTTCGAATTTCCGGTGCCGACCTGTTTAAAAAAATAAAAACTGAAAACAATTTAAAAAAAATTAAAAAATCTTTGGGAGGTGTTGGGGGGCAGGGGGTTCAGCATCATTAGCCCCCCTCTCCCCCTGTGGCTGCGTCACTGGTTGGGGTAGAAATCATTAAAAGAAAGAGATTATTAAAACTTCCTGGCAGATTAAAATTGTGTGCCGGAACCGGGACTCGAACCTGGGACGTTTGCCTTTCGCGGGCAAGCGCACTACCGACTGTGCTATCCCGACACGACTCACGATGCCGCCTCACAACTTTACTTCCGCCAGTACCTCGCGTCCTACTTTTCAAACTTCACAGAAGCTCTCCTGCGAACCATGCAAGACTAGCACTCCTGGAAGAAAGGATATGGTGGAGACTGCCAGGAAGTTTCATATCAGCGCACACTCCGCTGCAGAGTGAAAGTTTCATTCTGAAAGACATTATTCATTGCGACGAGATCTATTTGCGAAATTTCTTTCACGAACTTTCTATTCTGAATACGAACATATCTCGTTAGCAGCCACCTGCATAGGAAGACATGACCATCATCATAAAATAAGAGAAATCAGATCCAAAACGGAAAGTTTAGGTCTTCCTTTTTCCTGTGAGCTTTTAAAGGATGGAACTGTAGAGAAAAATCATAAAAGCAGTTTGATGAACCCTCTCCCATGCACTTCAATGTTACTTGCAGAGTATTTATGTAGGTGTAGATGTAGAATCTTATGTAATCTTGGTGGAGATGGTGATGGATGAGGAAAAGGATTGTTTCGAAGACCTTGCTGAACACCCGCGTAAGGCAGATGGGATGGTAAGAAGAGGTCTTGGAGTCATTCGATCTTAGAACAAAGCAACCACTATCCGTTGTCCTGAAAACGCATTACAAATCCAAGTTTTTGTTTAATTAGAATCACTTTTGAAACCTAAAAACACACTTACGGAATATAATAGCTGTGAAGGAGCTGAAATACATCCCAAACCTAACACAAAATCTAAATTTTAACCCACCAAAAGAGTTCTTCCGAGGGAGTAGTGTTCAGCTCACGCTGTCTCTCATCGCTACGGCCAGAACAGTGGTTACCCAGCGTACCACTACCTGGTCCTGTCCGCGGTTTCTAGCGCGATAGCACCCTGTTGACTACCACCCAGCGGAAACTCTCATTCTCAACTCACATTCACTGCCTCTCTGAACACTATCGATATTCACTACAAAGACCTTCAAATGCTCCCTTAAACTAATCTTTGCTACAGAGTTTATTCCTAAATATTACTGTAATTGAAATACGAAACCACCTGTTAAGTTATGCATGCAACTCACACTCACAGGAGGGGATCGGAGGACATGAGAAAATCATGACACAATATAAATACTGTAAATAAATGAATAAACACATTTCCCTTTTGCATCCTTGGGCAAATTTACATGGTAAAATTACATATAAATAAAAAAAAGAGGCATCGAACGGCCTGATATGTATTCAGAATTCAAGAAAAATTTACTCGAGCAAGAGAAACTCGCTAAAAGTGACAATAAAACTGAGAATTGAGAAAATGAAATCGTGAAGCGAAACAGTGATTTCATTTCACAGACATGCCCCAACCCCGTCCAATTCCTTCAATACGCTTATGACATTGCCTTCCTGGCCCTCTCCTCCTGTCTCCAATAATCCCAACACCTTCTCCAAGATCACCTCTTCCATTATTACTCTTTTTGTAACCATTGGCTCCTAACCGTCAACCCAGATAAATCCCAGGCTATCCTCGCTCGCGTCAGCCCATCCTTCTGCCTCCCTGACTTCCATCTCACCCTCTATGATCATCCCTCCCCACCCCCACCCTCAAGTACCTCGACTCCACCCTAGATCGCTCCCTCTCCTGGTCTCCCCACCTTAAAACCATTCAACAAAAGGCCCACACCTGCCTCCACCTTCTTAAACTCCTTTCTGGCTGAATACAGGGCCTCCAGTCGTCCACTATCCTTTATACATGCTCTTCCCTCATGCATACCGTCCTCTGTAGCTTCAACCCCACCTGGATCTCGACCCCACCCCTACCTTTTACAAAGTCCTTCAAATCCTCAAACGCAACACATTTCGCCTCGCCTACCATATCTGTCCCCACCCCCAACAGGCCCTTTATGACCTTATTCCTTTCCCTCATCTCCTCCATTTCCTGAAAGTATCTACATTTGCTACATCATCAGCAAACTCGACTCGCACAACTCCCTTCTTTCTCCCCTCCTTACTGATTCTGGGCTTCAGCCATTCCTCCATCACTCTATCCCACGAGTTCTGCACCTCCACACCGTCCACATTCTATCAGTTCTGAACCCTTCCTCCACCCTCTCCCCTTCATAGATCAGCCCCCTCCTCCCATCCACCCCACTCCCCCGCTCTCGCTAGATCCTGGCACTCCTCTTCCACTCCTCTCCCCGCCCCCTCAACTGCCCCTTTCCTGCCCTCTCCTCTCCCCCTCCCACCCTCAGATCTGCCTGCATCACTGGTAGTGAGATTTTGTCAGTGGTTGTGTACAGTGTCTAAGTGAACCTTCATAGAGCCTTTAGTGTTCCACGTTATTAAATTGTTGTTCCCACCAATCATGGCAGAACAACCACTGCCAGCATTGTCTTTTACAGTCTCTCAACAGTGTCCTGTCATTCATAAATTGACTTTTAAATTTTACTCCGTGGCCCCCTTTATTTATTCACTGTAATCTTTTAACTACTTCTTATGTGTACATTTCCATCAAACTGATCTTGTTTATGACTGTAAAATTATATGTTTTACCTCTATTTTATTGTTTGTATAATCTGTTTAATATTTGTACAATTTGTTGACTTTAAAGAAGTGTACAAAGCTGCTGCCAGCCTGCCTGATATGGACATAAGAGCCATAAAATAAAGGAAAAAGCTTTATTGACTGTCTGTGCACAATTTGTATCCTGTAGGATGACTGTGCCACTGGATATGGGCAAGTTACATGACTCTTGTGTTTGTGGGTCTGCTGACTGGCAGGGACCAACTTTCTTGCCGGCATATCACTTCTGTCTTTAGGGGGTGGCTTTTAGGGCACCCAGAAGTGAAATTACCACCATGATGCTCAGTGTGAGCATGGTCAGCTGATCCATCCTTGTACAAGAGCCAAAAGCCCTCAGCCAGATTGCATGGTGGAGCCACTAAAGATCAGCAAGAAGACCACCAATGTGAAGATGGTTGTAACACTGGTTCTTAATCAACAACTAGAATCAGTTCATCATTGTCATCCAGGTGTGGTAGTGCTGAGAACTGCCATGAGAGTAGTTAAGGTTGTGGTACTGGTGCTGGTAATGGCAGCATCATTCGTTCAGGTACCGACTCCTGCATTGGTGGTTTGACAACAGCATGTGGAGTCGGCACCACTGATTCAGATGTCAACTCTGCATGGGCAGTTCTATAACAGAACGTGGTGCCCTTGGTAATGGTTCTTGTGGAAACAAGGGATCAGCTTGCAGCAAGGAGACAGTGGGGAGACGATGGTGACAGAACAAACGTCAGTGAGTGGCGGGGAGATGCATAGTAGGGATTCAGTTGAATTTGTTGTCCAGATACCAAGCGATGAAGAGCTTCTTACCCAACTGTCAGGGGATGAGGTCCAGAATCCAGCTAGCGAGAGGATGTAAACCCCTAGCCCAGACCGGGGAGCCAGGAAAGAAAGAGAAAATCTCCAGATTAGGTGTGAGGTGTGGCCCTGAAGATTGTGAGTGCATCGTTCATGAAATGATGATCTTAGTACTTTTTCATTTGATTCTTGAAATTCCACATGAGATTCTCAGCCTCAATGTTTTATTGGACTGGCAGGGTGAGGATATTGTGGATGCTGTTGCTGGTGCAGAAAACCTCATTTAAAAAAAATTAATGGGGGTTGTTGTCAGCTAGTGTGGTCACAGGAATGCCCTCAGTCATTGGTGACAAGTCACATGGTGCGTGCCATTGTGACAGATGAGCAACATATGCTGAAGGGACAATAAGAACATCCATCCTTTAAAACTAAGCCAAGGGCACCCAGAAACTGTTCTGTGAAATCGATGTGGATCCAATCCCAAGTAGGACAGGCACAGGCCCAGATTGGACACCAGAGGGTTTGCTGTACACTAGGGGCATTAGCGGATCACGTGTTTGATAGCTGTCATTATGATAGACCAAAAGACAGGGTGGCAGGCAAGGACATTTGTGCAGGTTATGCACCAATAACCACGATGTGAGACCTCAAAGTCTGGGAGTGGAGGGAGGAAGGAATGATGATGCGAGATTGTTATGCATCTTTGATGCATTTAATCACCCTGTTTAGAACCAGCAGTCGGTGGCACATTGAATAATAGAAATTAACGTTCTGGTGGTAATGAGGTGGCAGATGGTGAGTCAAACCCTTGAGAACTGAGCCCTAAGCTGTTTGGAGGATGGTATCCTTGGCCACTTCAGCACTTATGATAGTGAAGGAATACAATGTGATGTGGGAGTTGTCATCTACTTGAAAAAATTGATAGTTATAATGAATTGAAAGTGGGTCTTGCCTGTCTGGCAGGTGTGACAAGGAGTTAACATTTGCTTGGAGTAATGTAACCCATAATCCCATAATTGGATGAAAAAAGTGATATGGAAAGGAACAATGTCCAGTATTGGAGCCAATGGGAAGTTTTTTTCTATTTTGGGTGCTGAAGGTAAAAAATAAGTGTCTTAAGAGGCTTTTGCCTATGACCAGAAGGAAAAAGGTACTACACAAGTAAGGAAGAAAGTTGGTGTAGGTGAAAACAATAACCAGCACTTCCCTTTCAATTAGTGAATATTTGATCTGTCCATCAATAAGGGATTTGGACATGAAGGCAGTGGGTCACTGAGACCCAACTAGAACTTGATGGGAAAGGGCAGCACTTATGAAGTATTCAGATGCATCAGTGGATAGCACCAGGGGTATGGAAGGCATATTAGCAATGAGGCATTCAGCTGCCTGAAGCGTCTTCTTGAGTTTAGAGAAGGCTACCTCACAGTTAGAGGTCCAATTGAAAGGTACATTCTGTCCAGGATAAGCAATGCCTGAAGCCTGTCTACAGAAGAAATGAAATTTCAATAGTACAATACTTGTCCCAGAAAGGAGGTAACTTTGTGGATGATGGTGGGGTGGGTCAGGTTGGTGATGTTGGCTATATGGGAAAAGGTGTGATGTATGCCCTCTCAAGAAATGACATGAGCGAAATAAGTAATAGATGACTGAAATAAGAACATTTCTCCAGATCACACTTCAGACCCATGCCTTGGAACTGAGTGAAAATGATCAAGAGATTATTGAGGTGTGGCTCCATGATAGTGCTGGTGATGATGTTGTCATACAGTTAACTGATGCTGCATGGCATGTCATGGAGGAGCTGCTCTAGCTAACGCTGGAAGAGTGAAAGACTGTTGGCAATATTATACATGAGGTATTGCAATTTGAAAAGCTCAAACAGCGTATTAAAACCATCAACTTGATCTAGCATAGGAGGAATATTTAATCAATGAGATGGCTGCACCAGGGGCCACTTGCATAGTGAGTAGGTGACTGTTTATGAGGACATCTGTTATCAGATTCTGCCAATTAACTGTGTGCCATAACTGGTTAATGTCCATTGTAATAGCGCCCTACATATTGTGGGAAAACAAGAAATGGGAGTAAAGAGATTTTGCCTGCCAGACCAAACTGTGTATAGATGGATGAATATGGGAATTTTAGTGCATTTCTAGTGCCTTAATAATTGTAATAAGGGAGGAGGGGAAACAAAAAAGTGAAATAAAAAGCCTTATTGGCTTATTCATTACCCTGAATACCCACATGCCGTGGCACCCAGAGAAATGACACCTTCTTCCCACGATGATGAAGGAAGGGCAGTTCATCATGTATATGCTGCAGCAATGTCTCAGCTGGATATAGCTCTTTCAACAACTGTAGCACACTAATTGTAAGGGAATCAAAGCAAAGAAGAAATAGTTTACCCTGTACACAATGTATCTGCTTGAATGTCTTCAAGATCGCATGTAGATCTGCAGAAAAAAAAAGAAAAAAAAAAAAAAACAGTATAATACTCAAGGAGGAGAACCCTGACAACACAGTTGGGTAAGACCTGATAGTCCCCTTGCTTGGATCCATCACGCTACACCACTGTAAAACCATAACGCCTATCTAAGACCCTAGGGAACACAAATTTGAAAGTAAAATCTGATGTTTGATCTTTCCTACAACTCGTCAGGTCTTAAACAAGCCTGGGCCTGTGTAGAAGTCAAAGGGGCACCCTGCTCCAAAGTAGTTGTAAAACATTAAAACCAGCCACTCCCATTTCTAAAAGCAATCCCTCATTTGTATCCCATATGGCCTCATCGCTCGTTGCTGATTATGAAAGAGCCTTTCCAACTGAGGCCACACTATGGTAAGGTATGCTAGTGTGAAACCTGTGGACATAATTTTATGTGTCTGGCACACCACAAGTGGCAGTCACCTTATAGACAGAAACGGCTCTGCAGTCTCAACATGGAGATTTTGTATGGGGCTTGTTCTGAACGCCCCAGTGGCCAGTCGAACCCTTAATGGTGTACTGTGTCTGAGATCTTTAAATATATATTAACAATAATTCAATTCCCTGAGACATACATTCTCTCATTACATCAAAGATATCGAATATACGGAGAGGCATACAATTAAAATTTGTGCTGCAGCTTGAATTCGGCCCCAGGACCATCTGGATAATATGACTACACAGACTGTCTTAAAGTACATCTCCCTCCACAAAACATACTTTAATTATGTCTCAATGTTCGCCTAAAAGCACGTCTTCCTCTCAACAAATACTTTAATTCTGCCTCAATGTCCCTTTATGAAATATGTATAGTGGAACATTGAGACTCAACACCGTCGCTGCAAAGCTCTGTCGCGTGTTCATCGTTTGTCTCGTTGTGTTACAAAAACAAAAGCCGAAAAATCATTTATGAAATTGATACAATTGCTGAAGAAAGTGGTCATAGAGTGTTGCGCCTTCCACCATATCATTGCCATTTCAATGCAATAGAACTCGTGTGGGCTCAGGTGAAATCGAAAGTTGCAGAAAGAAATTAAATTTTTTTCATTAACAAAAGTAGAATTCTTAGTTCGTGAAGCATTGGGCAGTATTACTCCCACACAATGGAACAATGTTGTCACACATACGTGGCACATCTTAGAAGAGGCATGGGAACGAGAAGGTACACTAGAACAACAGGTAGAAGAATTAATAATAAGATTAGGGGACGATAGTAGCAGTGGCAGCGGTGCACTGCACATGATGCTGGCCGCGACTGATTTTTAATGTATAGTTTGTTTCGCAGCCAAAGATCATTTACTGAAAAATTACGTTACTTTATTTCTACTTCTGTTACCAATAGACTAGCTGTCGAAACTGATCTGATAATATTACTCAGACACTATACTATGGCAGTCAACAGCGATCATGAACGAATGAGGAGGAAAAAAAAAAAAAAAAAAAAAAAAAAAAACACTCTTCTTTTTATGTAAGAAAACAAATCATTTCACTGGGAGAGGTGGTTTTACTACTTGTAAAGTGGTAGTCCTTATTTGTGTACCCTCTCGGCCGACTGCCACAATACAGTGTCCGAGTAATAACAGCGAGTCTGTGGAAAATAGTTATAGAAGATGAAATATATAAACAAAATTCTTCAACTAGCGAAATTTGGCTAAAGACTAAATGGTACATTATATTTAATGGAATACTGGAACATATGAAGCTTTACTTTAACTCGATAGATATTTCTAACCCTTTTCTTTTTAACTGCAAAAAGAGTGTTTTTCATTACTTCGTGATTGTTCTCGTTCGTTCACGCTTTAGTAGTACATAGCAACGGTCCCAAAATTTTCGGACGTGATATTCGTATGCCGGCGACCGACAAGGCATAACAACAAACAGCCGCGTAGCAGTATTGGCAACATAGCCGCTAGCTGTCAGAGTTGTTCTTTCGGCGGCTCGACTATAGTCCGAGTCACGTCACACCGATAGGCTGCCCTCGCAAGCTCACTGGCTGAAGCTACGCGGCAGTGGGCTGTGCCCCAGCGGCTAGACAGTGTTGGCTCAGTACGCCTTGGTCGCCAGCCGTTTGTTTAAGCGCGAGCAGAGCCAACACCGTCGGCAGAGGGTGGCCCGCCCGCCCTGTGACGTCACTGCAGCGGTTAGAGCCAACACCACCTAGAGACTAGAGCACTGTATAGTACAAGCAGAACAATCCGGCGTTTTGAATCCCACGTTGAGGCGCGCATTTAAGGACTACGCGACATTTACACTTTCTAATATGCTCTTAAGGCCATTAAATATACTTTCCTAACGCAGAAAATATTACAGGATAGTAAATTTATTTGCTTACATTTAACTGTAAGAGGCAAGCAACTTAAAGTTAATAGTGATGAGATGGATATTTAGAGATATGATACATTCGCTTAAACCCCCAAATTAAAGCATATGTTGCCGTTTTAAATATTTGCCACATACTGTTAAAATACGTTACAACTGTCGTATTTTCTGGTTTATAAATGGTGCGACCACATACGTTTTCGGTAACGAAGAGCTGCATTCGAAAACATTTGCGGAATAATGTTAAATTGCGATGCTGTACTTCCCGTATTCCCCCATCTAATGTCTCGCATATTTTACACACACCGTATTTCAGAGGAGATTTTACGTCAAAATGTGTTTAATAACTTTGAATGTCTGGTTTCGTTAGGTAACTACGGTACTAAATAAAGTCTCTCTGGTACCACGCGCATTGAAATAAAGTGAATGTTGCATGGTAAGTTTTGAATTTAATGCCTTTCATGTACGACTTCTTTCCTGTTCGCATTCTTTGCGAAGTTCAATTTATTTATTTACTAGCTTAAACCCGCAGGCTCCGCTCGCGTGTTGGTTGATTATGATAAATAATGCGCGAAACGTCAAATCGATTTTTTAAAGAGATGTATTAAAAGAAATTTCTTTTTTACTGCTTTATTTATTCTTATATTTCGTTCGTATGCTTATCCTTACAGAGAAAGAGCTGAAGACATTGTAGCACGCATAGACCAAAGATATGGCCTGTTGTTGTTTGTTAAGCTTAAGAGACTTAACTACGGGGTCATCAGTCCCTAAACTTACAAACTACTTATGAACTACCTTATACTAAAGACGACACAAACATCCATGCCCGAGGGGGGATTCGAACCCCCCACGGCGGACGGCCGCGCGCACCGCAACACGGCGCTCCAGTACGCGCGGCTAATCCGCCGCAGCGATATGGCCTGTGGCATCACGTTTCGCTGTATGTAACCTCCTTGCTATAGAGTCGCAAACGTCATCAATGGCCTTCAGTCCGAATTTTTTTAATAATTTGACGACTTTCAACCACCATATCTTCCACCCCCTTATAGCTATCGGCATGGAACTGCTATGGTGTACAACGGGAGACTTAGGACAACAGTTACACACAGGCCATTCGTTTGCGTTCTGTAGTTCTGCTGCAAAGCGAAATATTAACACACACACACACACACACACACACACACACACACACACACACGCATAGAATTTTACATACACCGGTAACGTTCTATCACAATATACTTCACCCTTTTATCATTATCAACCCCCAAGCAACAATGCAACCAATAAAACCATTTTGAGGGAGTAAATATAATTTTCAAAGAGTAATTATTGTTCCGCATTTCGCGTTATATTCTTCAAATTACTAAATATCAGATCGCTATAAAACCGTGCCTAAAACCTTCCTCAGGTATAAATTAGGAACTGTACAAATATTTAAGTCTCCGCGTCTTGTCGTTTGGACGTGATAAGCGTACACCGAACAGACATTCACATTCATATATATATATATATATATATATATATATATATATATATATATATATATATATATATAGATAAATAACTATCCGATCGCCATAAAACCGTGCCTAAAGCCTTCCCCGGGTAGACATTAGTAACTGTACAAATTTTTAGGTCTTGATGTCTTGTGGTTCAGACGTGATAAACGTACACCGAACAGACATTCACATTTATAGATATAGATTTTCAGACTTGTACACAACATGGCTTTGGCCTATATATTCCCGTGTTGAGAGTCACACTTAAACACTGAACTGATGCCAAATAGTATTATTTTAAATCAACTAGCTGGGTAAAGCCAGCTGCACTCATGCATCACTTAAAGTACAATTAACGGCCCTTACAATAACTCCTTAGTTAAATAAAATCAAGAAAAGTAGCTTACTTTAAACACACTATATGTCTTGTTAGGTTAACAATCTGTGGCTGAATTAAAATAAACAATTGCTAACATGTATAGGCCTATATTTTCATTACTACCTCTCTGTGAGCATAACTATTTCTAATACAATTAAAAAAATGGTTTTGTTCTTAACTTTACACAGATAGTTGCTCCATTTTGGCGTCCATACTTGGCGTCTAGAATTTACAAGCCACATTTTACGCCGATCTATGTTTGAAGGAAACCGATAAAACTTACGGCGACCATGTCTTCTATTATTCTGCAGTTCGGAGCAGCACAACCAACCATTTCACACTGTGAAACAATAAAATCACAAAATATTCGCAGATTCACTTCTCTACACGGCACAAAGCATACAACACTGTTGTCGGACTGGGATTCAAAATGGCGGATTGTTCAGCTCGGTATATCTAGTGCTTTAGCCGCAGTAGCCCAAGGCAGGCAGGGGGTTGTAAATTTGACTCGTGCGCTTTGCTTCTGTGACGTCACCTGGAAGCAAGCGCCGAGCAGTTGCCGTTGTACCCTTATGAAACGTGCAACCAGCAAGTTGTGTTTTGCGCTCGCTCGTTTCGTGACCTGTTAAGTATTCGGATAGAAAGTAACTTTCTTGTATTAGGGAACAATTTTTCCATATATTCTTTCTGTAATTATGAGTAAAAAGTACTTCGTGTTGTGCTGTTACGGAGTGCAATAACAGTGGACGCAAGACGGAAGGCGCATTGTAGCATCGGTTTCCAAAAGATGAACTTCAGCGCATATGGATTTCTCGCTGTAAACGACAAGACAGAATTTGTTTCGAACATTTTTGTGAAGCCGATTACAAAAGAGACTTGCAGAATGAATTGTTAGGTCTACATACAAAGAAGCTGCTTAAAGCAAATGCTGTTCCATCGAAAAAAATATTGCTTGAACTAGCGTCACGGTTATAGGCATAGTAAAATTTCGAAATTCGCGCTATAAGGGGATGAAATCATGATGTATAAAACAGAAGCACATTTTCTCTCCGTCTGTCCCTTTAACCTTCTATAACTCGAGAACTACTGAACGTGTCGTGATGGGGTTTCTTTTAAACTGTAGATCTCACAAAAGCCTATAAAAAGTCTGCGAGAGCATATGTCTAACTTTTACGAGTGAAGCATATGTACCATTTTCCTCTCCTAAGGCGCTGGCGCCGCATGGCTTCCGACTACATAAATAGTGATTGTGGGACATCTATTAAAGTTAGACATGTGCTCTCACAACTCCACAATTTAAAAGCAGACCTCATCACGATACGTTTAAATATTACCCGTGCCAAGTAGCGGGGCGGGACGGGTTAGCTACTTGTTAATAATGAATGAAGCTTTTCTTTTTCAGTCCTTTGTATGTTAGTATACATATATATTATTCACAAGCTTGTTCCACAGCTTAAAAGCAATGTTTTTTGTCGAATGAGTAAAGAAAAGACGGAGAAAATGTGTTCACGGCGGCCTTATAATACAGCGACTTGCTGCCGAGTGACGTAATACAGCGCTAACCAACGAAAGTGAAGAAGCCCGAAATGGCATACCTTTCTTGTCTACGTACCTTGCAAGGCAGGCTCGCCCGCCGCACCCCAACCAATGCACTCGCCGTACAGGTTGACATAGAGATGTCTGACGCTCACGCAACCATGGCGGTTTCCGCGCACTCCCATGTTGTTCCTGAAACTCGCCCTGCACCAGACGACGTCACTGACGATAAATATATAGCAGAGTCTGCCATGCGAGAGGAGAATATGCCCCGCGAAATGTCACACGACACCAGTGTCCCAACTAATATCTCTACGACCGCACAATTGAACAGCACTGAACACTCCAAAACTGACAAGCGTGAAGACCCTCCCCACCTGTAACTCCCACCGGTGATCTCCCCATGTCCAGTGGTGAAACTTCGGCTGCTCCTGCAGCTGCAGTTCCCACTTCAAAAAAAAATCTAACAAGCGCACCTCCACATCGCACCCTCCCCCCCACCCTCTGATTTGGTTATAAGTTGGCGCAGTGGATAGACCGTGAAAAACTGAACACAGATCAATCGAGAAAACTGGAAGAAGTTGTGTGGAACTATGAAACAGAAAGCAAAACGTAAAAACGGAACGGCCCATGCGAAAGATGGCAAGGTCGAGCAGATTGAGAGCATAAGAGCGCCGTGATCCTGTGGCTAGTGTCAGGAGCTGCGGAGCGAGAGGTCCTTAGCGCAATCCTTCTCTCGAACGAAAATTTTATTTTTTTTATTTTCGAAAAATTATGATCTGTCCGTCCGTTCATTGACGTCTCTGTTCGCTGTAATCAGTTTAGTGTCTGTGTTTTGCGACCGCACCGCAAAACCGTGCTATTAGCAGACGAAACGAAGTGCCTCTCCAATAGGAACCTATAACATTTGATCGCAAGGTTATAAGTCAACCGATTCCTCCAAAGGAAAAACACGTCTGATGTATTCTATACGACATTGGTGACGCTATGTGTGTCATATGACAGGAATCTCTTGTCGACCCACCTAACTTGTACACTTGGTGAATGGGTAAAGAGATTCTACCTTGCCCGGTTTAGGTTTTCTTATGAATGTGATAATCACTCCCAAAAAAGTGATGAAAACATAACAGGTTGTCACATAAACTGCAATAAATCAATGGAATAGTTTCACAGTCGCACAGTTTTCCCTGTGCTCTATCAAAACATATGTTTTTAACGTTTTAGAATTTTTTTCCGTGTGTAGACTGTCAAATCCTGTATATTTCGAAGGAAATCTGAACATGTCCTGGAATTTCGGAGAGCGAATTTGATTATGCGTCAGAGCCTGAACTTTGACAACAGACCCACGATCACGTAAACAATACTGCTCTCTGTACCTGCGCAGATTTACAAAATCATAGCCGGCCGCGGTGGCCGAGTGGACTGACGCGCTCCAGTCACTGTCTGCACGGCCACTACGGTCGGGGGTTCGAATCCCCCCTCGGGCATGGATATTTGTGCCGTCCTTAGTATTAGCTAGTTCGTCAGTAGTTTGTAAGTTTAGGGACTGATGACCCCGTAGTTAAGTCCCATAGACTGTACAAACAGTTTTGAACAAAATCATAGAATCTTTTCACAAAGTATTTCACTTGCCGAAAACCAAACATATCTAACGGTTGCACAAGAGGTGTACAACCTGGAGGAATGGTAATCACGTCTACTCCCACACTAAAATTGTACAATGCATGATCCTTCTGTTCTGTATAGCTGTCAAGGAGTAAGGCAAAATCTTTGTCCGCGTAAGGAGCTTAACACGTTCATTAAAGACTTTCACTAGTCTTTTCTCCATTTTTCCTGATGTACTTCAATTCACAATGACATTCGGGGTTACCCTATTCACCTGTTGCTGAACTTGCACAATACACAATTGAAAATACACACTTTTTCCTGCAAACATGAATAAAATGTAGGTAAAAGAAATCCTGCTTTGTTTAGAGCATACGGTATAACTGTGTGAAGTGGCATGCAGCTGGTCTACAGTACATTTCGTGTCGCCTGCTCCAACTAACAACAACGTGCTGGTTGATCTCATTTCATAGTTAAAATTGGACTGATCTGTGTTGATGATATATGCGTCTTCATACTGTTGGAATCGGACCTTAGTTTATGTAACAAACTTCTTGGGACACTCTAGAAGTTATTCCAGTTTATTCGCGTAGTTCTTGCTTACATATTTCATAATCTTTCTGCTCGTAATTTTGTATTTTCTTTTGAACGTGACTAGCCAGTGAGATGAAGCCTTGAAGTCCAGGTCGATTTGTTTAGTGTAATGCAATCCCCAAATCTGTAAGTCTGTATCATGCACTACACTTAATTCATTTTTGGCTTTAATAAGTTCTTGATAGACATGGTTTTCTAGTGCACCGAACTTCTGTTTTCGGGTTCCACCTCGTTCCACGACTTCTATGCAATATTTAACTGTGATTTGTCCTCCATTCTTTTTTTTTTAATTTAATTGTTACTTCACGCCACAGTCTACATTTGCGTCTTTTAATTGGTTTGGACAGTAATCGGTATTGGAGCATTTCCTTCATGTAACGCAAAGAAATACCATCAGATTGACGTCGCAGTATCTCCTCTTCGTGTTCTTCCTACGGATCACCAACAATCTCATCATTTGGTAAATACAGCCTCGCAGCAATCAGCAAGGTAACTTCATCGCCACACTTACTATTTATCAACAAATGTAGTAAATAATTATACAAATGTTCGACTATCGTTCGATCCCTTAAAGTTCGGAAAATATACACTGACCTTGTTATTGAAGTCGTGAGCTATATTTGCTGGATTCATATTTCCCAAGAAATACAACTCACGTATTTAATACAGTCTCGTCCAAAATATCGAACAGTCAACTGCCAGCCAGGGAGCCTCGTCAGCAAGAATACTCTCTTCGCCGTGCACTGTAGTCGACTGACATCGTGTGTTTAGATGTTTGTTTAGGCATAGTGTCCCCATACTACGGCGCAGTTACCTCGCATCGGAGGGACGGACAGATAATAATTTTCTTGAAATTAAAATTTTCACCTGTGGGAAGGCTAAAACCAAGGACCTATCGCTCCACAGTTCCTCACAATAGCCACGGGACGACAGCGCTCCTGTGCGCCCAATATGCCCGACATAGCTTATCTTTCGTATGGATTGCTCAGTTTTTATATTTTGCATATTTTTCTCATAGTTCCACACAACTTCATCCTATTTTCTCGATTGATCTGTGTTCAGTTTTTCAAGGCCTATCCACTGCGCCAACTTGTAACTAAATCTGAGGGGGTTGCGATGGGGAGGTTTCCTTGTAAGAAATCCGCATCGGATTCAGAGAAGGTTGCTAAAGGCCGTTCGTCACCGGAAAAGAAGAAAGTTCACTTTGCCCGTGAAGGTGCTGCAGGGGCCGCGAAAGAGTTGCGAACGGTAGCGCAGCAGGGGGCTGAAAAACTCAAAAACAGCCAGCCGGAGACAACAAAATCGGCCGTAATCACTAGCGACGAGCCCATGGATTTTGATGACAAGCCAGGCAAACCGCCGGGCCACATATGGAGAATAATGAACAATTTTAAATATTATTGTTGCTAGAGTACGAGTATACGTATGTGTATATGTGGTAGTCTAATGTTGTGTGTCTGCTCGTAAATATGCGTGTGTGTGTCTCTGTAAACATCAATAGGTGATAATCTAATGCCTGATAATTTTACGTACAATATTACTACAATCAACATCAATAGAATTGAGAACAATGTGAAAGTTAGAGCCCTTACAGCCTTCCTTTATAATACCAATGCAGACATTGGGCTTGTGCAAGAATTCTGTAACGAGTCACATGTTGTGGGATTTGTCACTATTGCCAATATCAGCAAAGAAGATCATACGGGAACTACAATTCTACTACGGGATGGTATTCCTTATTCAAAAGTTATACGGCTCACGTATGGACGCGGTATATCCTGTAATATCAACGGCATCCAGAGTATCAACTTAAATGCACTATGCGGCAGTAATCGCCGACAAGAACGCTCCTCTTTCTACAAAACTGGCGTGCCGTTTTAATGAATACCTACACCTCTAATTGTATAATTGGAGGGGATTTTAATTGCGTAATCTCGCCAAAAGACCAGACCCCGAATGTTAATGAATGTATCGAACTCGACCACCTCGTACAAGGGCTGAAATTCCACGACACCTGGGATATAATTCACGGTGACCGCGTGGCATACAGGCATATCACCAGCATTCCCGCCAGCCGATTAGATCGGATTTATGTTTCTGACGCATTTCGCAGGAATGTAGCTAACAGCGATATAGTGTTCACCAGTGCCATGTCAATCTCCAGCGGCCGCAAGTCTTTCGCGGAAGAGGCTACATGCAGATGGACAGCTGTCTGTTGCGCGACCAGCAGCTGCACACAGACGTACAACAGGCGTGGGAGCAGGCCAAGCGTTCCCAGACCAGATACAGGACGACCATCGAGTGGTGGCTGCGTTGCGCTGTATCGAAACTTAGAGCAATGGTAAAACGCTACGCTTTCCGGAAGTCATACTGGTAAAAGAAACAATAGAGTTTTACTTCTCCTGCCTCCGCGAGCTCTACCATTCCACTGACGTTACAGTCGCCAAATAGAAGAGTACAAAGCGAAAATAACGAACTTGTATCGACAACAAATGGAAAACACTATCACAAGGTCGCAACCGAAGGACATTGCGTCACAAGAAACAGTCTTCATCTATCATACCTTGCGGACAGTGAAGCGACAGAAAGCAAAGTAAATCGAGGTGGTCGAAGACAGTAGCGGGAATGCAATCACATAACAACAGGGCATCCTATCACACGTTTGCAAATACTACACAGAACTGAATGATACCCATGAAATCGATGATTCACTTTTTAATGAAGTACTTAATGGAATACATTGCCTCTTGTCATATGAAGACGTTGCCATACCCGAGGCCCCATTTGCTGAAGCTAACATAAAAATGGCCGTGTTCAGCGCTGCAAAAAGAGTTTCCCGGACCTGACGGACTCTGAGTAGAATTTTGCCAACAATATTGGAATCTGTTGGCCCCCACACTTATTCAGCTGGCCAATGAAATGTGGCAACTCGTCTCTGTTCTGGACGAACTCAAAGAAGGTTTCATTGTGCATATACCGAAAAAAAGGTAATAGTAAAAAGATTACGGAACTGCCGACCAATCACTTTACTCAATTCAGATTTCAAAATCATAAAGAGGGCTGCCAAACAGCGATTACAACCGGTGCTCCGAAAAATACTGAGAACCCACCAGTACGCTGCAGTGCCTGAGCGCAGCACAACAATAGCTGCCTGCGAGATACGGGACATCATATGCACCCTGGCGAACAATCAAGATCCTGACGCACTACTGTTCCTAGACTTTGAAAAGGAGTAACACGTATCAACCATGAATACCTCTTTAAAGTACCGACAAAGATGGGCTTTGGCCAACCGATCGTCAAATTAATAAAACATTTCCTCTCTAATGCTCCCTCATGTGGTTTGCTTAATGGCCACCTTACAGACAACGTAACAATTAGGCAAGGCTGCTCTCTATCCGCGGAGCTGACTAGCTTGAAAGATCCATCAGGTCGACTAAGACTCCAAGAGTACGATATCACAGTGGTATTGAAAACGGCTGCAAACACAAGGATGCCGACTGCCTCTCCAAGAATTCATTAGTGGAACCCAACAGTATGGTTGAAATATCCGTCCTCATTTAATCAGGTGACATTACAGCTGAACGTAGGGAAGATCCAGCATTATTACTAACCATAGAGGCCTTGGAGAAAGGAGAATTGATCAAAGGAGAATTTCAACTTATAAATGGAACGATTTATAAGAGCAACTACGACCCATTGGGCCCCAAATGGCTACTGGTCGTTCCAGCTCATCTCCAGCCAGCTATTCTCAACTATTCCCACGATGCTCCAGTATCTGGTCATCTGGGATTCGTGAAGACCCTAGACAGAATCAGGCACAGGTATTACTGGCAAGGTCTCTACCGATCTGTCGAACACTATGTGAGTCACTGTAAGGAGTGCCAGCGACAGAAGCATGTACCTCAGTTACCTCCAGGGCATCTAGTACCGATTCCACCTGCAGCAGCTCCATTCTACCGGATAGGAATCGACCAATTAGCGAGGTTCCCAAAGTCGACAACCGGTAACTTGATGAATAAGAGTCTACACTGACTATCTCACCCGCTATGTTGTCACCAAATCTGTGCCCACTACCAAAGCTCCAGAGATCGCAATGTTCCTTGTAGAAGTCATTGTTTGAAACCATGCTCCACCATATGTGATGATACCTGATCGTGGAAAATTACTCCAGTCAAACCTAGTATCAGAGGTAACGTTACGTTGCGACATTGTCCACAGAATAACAACTGCCTTTCAGCCTCAGAAAGTTTTAACAAGACGTTAGCAGATATGCTTTCGATGTTGAACAGAAGGATTGGGATACAGTACTGCCAGTCGTGACATTTGCTTATAATACAGCAAGACAAGACTCACAGGCTTCACGCTGTATTTTTCTGCTTCATGGTCGTGAAGCTGAGATGACAATCGATACGCTGTTCCCATTCCAGCCGGACGACACTCAGGATGACAGTGTGAAAAAGCTCATAACCAGGGTCAAAGAAGCAAGACAGCTGGCTCACATACGGAGAATGGAAACCCAAGACAAGGGTCGTCAGTGGTATAACAACAAGCACCGACCTCGAAATTCATTTTGCAATGAAACTAATAGCGTAAAATTCACGCTGTATGTGTATATGTCTTATATAGTGCACACATAGTAGCAGTATGTAACATAGCTCCGTTCAGTAATTCTAAACAGTCCTCCAGAGTTGTGCACTCTATTAATGACTTAACGGCTAGAAATTTCAAAGACAGTCTATAGCAGTTAGACTGGGATGAGGTTTATAAGGAACATGATGTTAATTTAAAATATAACTTATTTCATGATACATTGATAACTATTTCCCCGAGAAATTAGTTAAATACAGGGTGAGTCACCTAACATTACCGCTGGATTTATTTCGTAAACCACATCAAATACTGACGAACCGATTCCACAGACCGAACGTGAGGAGAGGGGCTAGTGTAATTGGTTAATACAAACCATAAAAAATGCATGGAAGTATGTTTTTTAACACAAACCTACGTTTTTTTAAATGGAACATCGTTAGTTTTGTTAGCACATCTGAACGTATAAACAAACACGTAATCAGTGCCGTCTGTTGCATTGTAAAATGTTAATTGCATCCGGAGATATTGTAACCTAAAGTTGACGCTTGAAACCTCCGACGTTCAGTTGCGTGTTGTAACAAACACGGGCCACGGTCGGCGAGTAGCATATGCAGGGACATATTTACGGTGACGACCGTGTTTACGAGTGTGGCTGTAGTGCACTGTTGTGGTTTGGTCTAGCTGTCGCAGTGTCCGCATGTAGCGCTTGCTGCTATCATTATTCTGCATTCGTCTTTGCACGCAGACTAACTGTAGTACACTGTGTTACCAGACGTCTGTGATAGTGTAGTGCTGTAGGAACTCTGACCATGGTGTATTCGAACTCTGAAAAGGCGGAGATGATACTCATCTATGGCGAGTGTCGACAAAATGCAGCTGAAGCCTGCAGGGTGTATGCAGACGGTACCCGGACAGAGAGCATCCAACGTGCCGCACATTTCAAAACATCTACCGCCAACTGTATGCAGCAGGTATGGTCGTAGCACGCAAACGGGTCCGTAACAGGCCCGTCACAGGAGAAGCTGGTGCAGTTGGTGTGTGAACCCACACAGGAATACACGGGACATTGCGAGAGCCGGTGGACTGACTCAAAGTAGTGTCATGCGCATACTGCATCGTCACCGCTTTCACCTGTTTCATGTGTCGCTACATCAGCAATTACATGATGATGACTTTAATCATCGAGTGCAATTCTATCTATGGGCATTAACAGAGAATGTGTTGCAGTTCTACCTGTTTACCGATGAAGCGGGTTTCACAAACCACGGGGCAGTGAATCTACGGAACATGCATTACTGGTCCGTGGACAATCCTCGCTGGCTCCGACAGGTAGAGCGACAGCGACCGTGGACTGTAAATGTATGGTGCGGAATCATTGGCGACCATCTCATTGGTCCTCACTTCATTGCAGGGGCCCAAACAGCTGCAACATACATCGCGTTTCTACAGAATGATATGCCAACGTTGCTCGAAAATGTCCCACTGGAAACGCGTCGACGTATGTGGTATCAACATGATGGTGCACCTGCACGTTCCGCAATTAACACTAGGCTGACCCTTGACAGGATGTTCGACGGGCGTTTCATAGGACGTGGAGGACGCATAAATTGGCCAGCCCGTTCTCCTGATCTTACACCTCTGGACTTCTTTCTGTGGGGTACGTTAACGGAGAATGTGTACAGTGATGTGCCTACAACCCCAGAGGATATGAAACAATGTATTGTGGCAGCCTGCGGCGACATTACACCAGATGTACTGCGGCGTGTACGACATTCATTTGACTGAGGCGCTCCAGTCACGGTCAGCACGGCCACTACGGTCGGGGGTTCGAATCCCCCCTCGGGCATGGATATTTGTGCCGTCCTAGTTCGTAAGTAGTTCATAAGTAGTTTGTAAGTTTAGGGACTGATGACCCCGTAGTTAAGTCCCATAAGCTTCACAAACATTTGAACATTTTGAACGACATTCATTACGCCATAGATTGCAATTGTGTGCACCAAATGATGGCCACCACTTTGAACATCTATTGGCCTGACATGTCGGGACACACTCTATTCCACACCGTAATTGAA
Organism: Locusta migratoria; assembly: GCA_026315105.1. Lineage (NCBI taxonomy): Eukaryota > Metazoa > Arthropoda > Insecta > Orthoptera > Acrididae > Locusta > Locusta migratoria. The sequence goes on along the minus strand of CM048755.1, from coordinate 475,373,856 downwards.
AACGGAAACCACGTGTGTACGTGTACCTCACCCCTCATGGTAATGTACATGTGCGTCAGTGAAAAAGACCAGTAAAGGTGTTAGCATGTGGACGTAATGTGCTGTTCTAGTCTCTTCTGTACCTAAGGTACATCACCGTTTCCTTTGGATCCCTACTTAATTCGGTGCTCTCCGATACACACGATCGAACAGCGGAGGAGTGGTACTCAAGCGTCAACTTTAGGTTGCAATTTCTCCGGATATAAATAACATTTTACAGTGCAACAAACGGCACTGATTACGTATTTGTTTATATGTTCAGATGTGCTAACAAAAGTAACAGGGTTCCATTAAAAAACTTAGGTTTGTGTTAAAAGTCATACTTCTGTGCATTTTTTTATGGTTTGTATTAACCAATTACACTAGCCCCTCTCCTCACGTTCGGTCTGTGGAATCGGTTCGTCAGTATTTGATGTGGTTTACGAAATATATCCAGCGGTAATGTTAGGTGACTCACCCTGTACAGTTGTAAGAAATCATGCAAAAAACCGTGGCTTACTAAAGGATGAAAGATATCTTGAAACCGAAAAAGGAAACTATATCTATCTGCAAGAAAGAGTAATAACCCAGAAAAAATAAAATATTATAAAAACTACTGTGCTACATTAAGAAAAGTTATTAAAAATCAAGACTGAGATTAGTTCCTCTGATAATAAAATTAAAACAATTTAGAATAGTATTAAAAGGGAGACAGGCCAACCAAGAGCAGAGGAAGTGGGTATTACCATCATTAACAAAAAGTCAGAAATTGAAAACATGTTTTATGATTCCTTTTTAAGTGTTGTAGAGAAAATAGGATCTAAATGTTCATTAGAAGGAGCAAGGCAGTCAATAGAAGAGGCCATATCTACACAATTTGATACAATTGAAATTCCACACACTTCTCCTTCAGAAATTAGGAAAATAATAAACACTCTCTAGAGTAAAAGGTCATATGGAATTGATGCCATTTCCAGCAGGGTATTAAAAGCTTGTTCCCAAGAGATAAGTAGGATTCTTAGTCATATATGTAAGAGCTCTTTAAAGCAGGGTATTTTCCCGGGTAGACTGAAATATGCTACCGTTAAACCTTTGAATAAAAAAGGTGATATGTCTGATGTCAACAAATGCCACCCCATCTCACTTCTGACAGCTTTATCCAAAAAAATTTGAAAAAATTTTGTATTCTCGAGTTGCTTCACATATCAGTAAAAATATAGTTCTAACAAAATGTCAGTTTGGTTTTCAAAAAAGCTTTTCAACTGAAAATGTTATATATAGCTTCACTGATGAAATATTAAATACTTTAAATAACCGGACATCACCAGTTGGAATGTTTTTGTGATCTCTCAAAGGCGTTTGATTATGTAAATCATGGGATTTCTCTATATAAGCTTAAGTATTGTGGTATTACTGGGACAGTGCACAAATGGTTTAAATCATACTTAACTGGAAGAGTGCAGAAAGTTGAAATAAGCAGTTCACATGACACAGAAGAAACAATTATTTCCTCTAACTTGGGAGTTATCAAAATTGGGGTTCCACAAGGTTCGGTCTTGGGTCCTTTGCTGTTATTAACATATATTAATGACTTGCCATTCTACATTCACAAAGATGCTAAGCTAGTTCTTTTTGTTGGTGATACAAGTATAGCTATCACACCTGACAAACAGGAATTAACTGATGAAATTCTAAATGATATCTTTCAGAAAGTTATTAAGTGGTTCTCTACAAATGGACTCTCATTAAACTTTGATAAAATCCAGTATATATTGTTTTATACAGTAAATGGAATAGCACCATTCATAAATTTAGACTTCGAACTTAAATCTGTAGCTAAGGTAGAATATTCAAAATTTTTAGGTGTTTTCATTGACGAGGGATTGAATTGTAAGAAACATATTGAAGCTCTGAAATGTTTGAGTTCAGCTACTTGCGTTATCAGGGTCATTGCAAAATTTGGTGACATACATCTCAGTAAATTTGCTTACTATGCCTATTTTCATTCACTGCTTTCATATGGGATCACATTCTGGGGCATTTCAACAAAGAGCATCCTGCAGACATTTATTTAGCGATCTAGGGATCTTCACACACACACACACACACACACACACACACACACACACACACACACACTGCAAATCGGCGGTTTCGCTCGCTCGTACTCGGTCGAGTGCGCATCGCTCGGCGGTGGCGCGCCGAGTGTGTACGCTCGCAGCGAGCGTGTTGACACTCGAACGAGGCTGCGTGGGGCGGGGCGGGCAGAGGCCGCTCAGCGTAGTGCTGCCGCTGTACTCACAAGGAAACCTACCCAAGTCACTCTCCGATTTTTATGAAATTTGCATATTTTGTAATACATGAAAAACTATGGGACATGTAATATTTTTAGCTGCGAAAAAACATATTTAAGGGGTGAAATGGTACCTCAAAAATTTGGGCTAAAATAGAAAAATGGCAATAACTTAGAGATTAGTAAATCGATTTTAATGATTTTCGGTATGAAAGTATCTTTTGATAAAAGACAAATTTCATAGATTCAACTTCGATTAAATCAAAACAATTTTTGAGCACAAAAAATTGGTCACTTTAGGTGTAGCTGCCCCCCCTAATTGTCACTTCCCCTGCAATGTACCTAGGCCGATCTCTTATCCCGCCATTCCGAAAACATGCAGTTCATTCTTTTGGCTGGTGCACCCAGGTGACATTCTTCAGACGGCCCTAAATAAATATGATACAGATATCACTGAAACACAAGGAGCACCATAAATTCGTACAGCTGTGTAAAATAAACAATTGGAATAAGAGTATTTAAAACAGATACAGGATATATGAGCATATGACCCTGACGGCGGAAGAAAGGGCGGATCCTATATAGCCGGCCGCGGTGGCCGAGGAGACTGAGGCGCTCCAGTCACGGTCTGCACGCCCACCACGGTCGGGGGTTCGAATCCTTCCTCGGGCATGGATATTTGTGCCGTCTTTAGTATAAGGTAGTTGCTAAGTAGTTTGTAAGTTTAGGGACTAATAACCCCGTAGTTAAGTCCCATACGCTTAAAAAAAAAAAAAAAAAAAAAAAAAAAAAAAAAGATCCTACATATTGCACAAAAGCTTGCATGCGTTCTTTATTATGTAGATAAGAAAGACGACAGTGGCAGTGGGGTTATATAAATGTTGCAATTCGAAAAATTCCCATTAAGGACTAACTTGGAAAAGGTAGAGGAGCAGCAACCACGCACAGTGCCAAAATGCTACGGGAATATGTGTTAACGGGGTGCAACAGAAAGAGAGAGATGCACAAACCTAACCTAACGGGTGTACATCAATATAGGAGTATTTAATATCAATATAAAAGACGCACAAAGTATTCCAGGACTTGAGAGTGATGAGAGGAATGGACATTAAATACAATCATATCCTCGTTAAGACGGCAAGTTACACCTACCACTAAACAGGCACTAACAGTCCACAAAATGGGAACAAGAAAGAAAGAAAGATCATTGATAACTCATTTAGTAAATAACCTTAGCACAGAAACATTATATTAATCACGTATAATAACTTGTATGGTAAAGTACAAGATGCGAAACTGAATGACTAGTTCAAGTGGATCGAGAGAACAGCTTTCGAAGCACCCGGGAAAGGAAACAATTCCAAATTTCGCAGTCGGGATTTATTCTCAGGCGTCTAGTTTGCTCCCGACACTCGCCTTGGACGCGAGTGGCGCTGCGGTGGGCGACCGAGTGGCGAGCGAGCAGTGTGGACGGTCGGGCCGGTCGAGCGTGCGCCGCTCGAACGAGCGTGCAGGAAGTCGAGCACAGCCACACGCCTTGCCGCAACCTGCAGTACCGACATCTGCTGGACTAGCATAGAACGACATGTACCACGCGATTCGAGCGAGCAACCGAGCGAGGTACAGACCTCTAATATATATATATATATATATATATATATATATATATATATATATTCACTCGTGAAATTTGTTATTAACAATCTGACCCGTTTCAAAAGTAATAGCATTGTGCATAGCTACAACACTCGCATAGCTACACACTACTCACTATTCAAGGTGAAATCTAGCTTTGGCACAGAAAGGAGTGATTTATGCTGCAACAAAAGTCTTTGGTCACTTTCCAAGTAGCATCAAAAGAAATTAAAGGTATATCTGAATAGCATCTCCTTCTACAATGAAGATGAATTTTTAGATAAAACTTAAAACAATAAAAATGTAAATGAAATATCCTTAAAATATTGATTGTCATGTATAGACAACATTTACTAAACTGACACTATCCACATCATTAGTAAATGTATATATGATCTATGGAACAAGTATTAATATAATTTAATATACTTCTAGTTGTAGACAAGTCACCACACTGTGAACACAACGCAAAAATCAGTGAAAAGGCACATCCTTATGCAAGCTGAAGAGCTTGATCTAACTACAGAATAGTTCGATTAGCGTTCTTCCTGAAAACAAAACTTATTTTTACGGTGAAAATGTTTGGAAAATTATTGAGACGTTTATTTCTTTGCTATCATATAATGATGACTTTCTTCAGTCACATTTCTTAAAAGTATTTTATTTATAACACTAAGTATATCAAGACTCCTTTGGACAGAATAAATGTATTAGAATTACTGCAAAGGAATGTTAACGTGTCTGACCGCTTTGTAGTTGCACAACCATCACGCTACTTTCAACTCTTTAAAACAGCTACTTTTCATATTAACGGGAGACTCCAGACTAAAGCTTCAATTTAAAAGATTGACTGTTTCACATATTTGGAGTGTTAAATCTTATATCCCAAAACGATTTGTCTCTATTCGAATCTTCTGCTTCTTTGGTACACATATTCCTTGCCGTGAGGTAAAAATTGTTGTGTGGGTAAGAACCACATGATGAAGGAGATATAACGTCATAAACATTAGACGTTCCAAGAAACTGCGACATAATGCGACGAGACTTTCAAAATACACTATATGAGAATGAGAGTATTAGCGACTTGCAACTTCAAACATAATTTCGAAGCTTTATAAAACTTTCTCGCTTATACTTTTCCCTGTTCATAGAGTATGACTACGGCATTGGAGGAAATTTTACAGGCACTATACACACATGCAGCTGATTGTACCTTGGAAATTGTATCACAGTAGTTCATGAGATACCAAGATATAAACAGTAACGTTCATGGAAAACCACCCTATCACGCATCAGGTTTCAATATAATTACCTCTTAACTACTTACAATAATCGCAACATATTTTACAGACGTACAGCACTTTTACGAATGAATATCTACCTGCTCAATTATAGAGTTGTAAAACACATAATTAAATAAATATGCCTCATCATGCATCACGTTTTAATCCATTTCTTACTTAGTACTAACAAGGAGACGGATTTTAGAATTTCTTTATATTTATGGTACGTGAAGTTCAGGACTTACATAACAATCTATCAAAGCCATTCGACGCAACTCTCAAAAATTTTCGAGACAAGTCGACTCTGAAGGTTTGCAAAGTACACGTAAGGAACAATAATTAAAACTGTCTCAGCACCTGACGGTGTAGCTCAGGTGATAGCAACAGAGTCCCGGCTTAGAATGCCACTGTAATTGAAAATTTTCGATTTTAGAATTCAGTTATATAAAACGTTTCGGGGTCTCTAAAGCCACGAGTTGTGTCAATTTTTGTTTATGTGTATCCGGACGAGCTGAAATTCTTGTCGTCACGTAAAACGATGGTTGGGTAGGTTAGCTGCTGGGAAAGCCATTAGTAGCTACGAAGATGACTTTCCAAAAAGAATGTCGTAGCTCTTCACAAACTGAACAATCAAAGACTACCGCCGTCAACTAATAGTTAAGCCAATACTGTAAAAATGTGACTTAATTTTTCTTTTATTTAAAGCATCATTATTACAACCTCCTATAAAATACAGAAAATTACTAATAAACGAAAATACGTGCACTTTTCGTAAAGATTATTATTAGATATTTAAATTATGTAAGTATTCGAAGACAATAAAAGAACTCAAAAAACCTACCACTGACCTTACGGTTCTAAGGCCATAAAGCCACCACCTGAGCTACGCCGATAGCTACTTCAATCCATTTATTGATTGGTACTTACTCTTACTTGTTTGAGTTCTGAACTTCACGTACCATAAATATTTAAAATAATCTAAAATCCTATAACCATGTGGCCTCCTTGTAAGACACTCCTGTATTCCTGTCAAACAAAGAAAATTCCTGAAAGCTGCCGGCCGCGGTGGCCGAGGAGACTAAGGCGCTTCAGTCACGGTCTGCACGGCCACTACGGTCGGGGGTTCGAATCCCCCCTCGGGCATGGATATTTGTGCCGTCCTAGTTCGTAAGTAGTTTGTACGTTTAGGGATTGATGACCCCGTAGTTAAGTCCCATAGACTTTACAAACTTTTGAACATTTTCCTGAAAGCTGATTGTGCTGTTGAAAAACGCACATGGCTACAGGCGAAAGCAATGGACTTCTATAGAGCTACAAGGAAGGGTAGAGAATGAAATAGTGTACATCCAACGAGTACCCATAATTTCCGGCAAATCTACCTTTTCACTTCAAGAGATTGCAGTTTTCAGTGAGACTTACAATTTCTATTACGATAAAATAAATCACAGGGCACTCTATTAAATACTGTGGTGTGGATTCCATATCTCCTCACGCAGGCAGTTTTATGTCGCTTGCTCATGGGTGAGCTCACTAAAGAATTTATTCTTACTAGATCCCGGACTATTAACAAGAATTATTGTTTATAGTCAAATTTCGAATTACATTAATTTATGAATGTTATATATCATTGTATTTTGATTAATACCTTTCTGTGCGTATAATTTTGTAAATTATGCAGGACAGTCTTGTTTCTTATATATTCTATCACATAAATATAACAAGTTTTTTTTTTTTTTTTTGTTTTTTTTTTTGTTTTTTTTTTTTTTTTTGTTTTTTTTGTTTTAAGGTGGATGGACAAAGAGAGAAGGGATAAGAAAAGTACTAACTCAACGCTCGGGCAGGGGTGTGTGTTGTCAAAATAAAAAAATATTTTTTTTTCAAATATCGGTTAAGCATGTGGGACTTAACTACACGGTCATCAAAAAAAAATTGTTCAAATGTTTGTAGAACTGATGGGACTTAGCTACGGGGTCATCAGTCCCTAAGCTTACAAACTACCTAAGACTAGGGCGGCACAAATATCCATGTCCGATGGGGGATTCGAACCCCCGACCGTAGTGGCCGTGCAGACCGTGACTGGAGCGCCTGAGTCCCCTCGGCCACCGCGACCGGCACGGTCATCAGTTCCTAAACTTACAAACTACTTATAAACTAACCTATACTAAATATAACATAAACAGCCATGCCCGAGGGAGGAATCGAACCTCCGATGGGGAACTGCAGCGCGCATCGGAGCATAGCGCTACAATGCGCTCGGCCACTCCACCGCGGCTGCGTGTTGTTTTTAGCATAAGTTAGTTTAAGTAGTTTGTTAGTCTATGGACTGTTGACTACTGCAGTTTGGTGACATAGCTTTACAAACATGTGATTTTAAAAAATCAATCAATCAGACTAACTTAGGGCTTTAATAAATAAATGAAAATCCGTGTAACGCCGGGTTTTGAGCTAGCTACAAATCTGTCTAAGCAATATTTGAAATACTGACTGTGTAAGGTACTTTGACAAACTGAAAGACGTCAAAGATATTTGCTGATTTCTATCACTCTTCAAGATTATGGTATAGGAGGCAAACTTCTGTAGGCAATTAAAGGGCTTTACGTAGACTGTCAGGTAGCAGATAGAGTAGATGGTAAATTAAGCTCATGGTTCAGAGTAGTTTCAGGGATAAGACAAGGCTGTAACCTGTCACCACTGTTGTTCATACTATTCATGGATAATATGTTGAAAACAGTAGACTGGCAGGGCGGGATTAAGGTAGGTGAAAACAAAATAAGCAATCTCGCATATGCGGATGACTTAGTTGAAATGGCCGATTCGATTGAAAGGTTGCAAACTAATATTTCAGAGCTCGATCAGAGGTGCAAGGATTATGATATGAAGATCAGCATCCCCAAAACGAAAGTAATGTCTGTGGGAAAGAGATTCAAACAGATTGAGTGCCAAATAGGAGGAACAAAGTTAAGAACAGATAGACAGTTTCAAGTACCTGGGATGTATTTTCTCACAGGATGGCAACATAGCGAAAGACCTGGAATCGAGGTGCAGCAAAGCTAATGCAGTTAGTGCTCAGCTAAGACCTTCTCTCTTCTGCAAGAAGGAAGTAAGTACCAAGACTAAGTTAGCAGTGCACCGTTCTATCTTTCGATCAACTTTTTTGTATGGGAGTTAAAGTTAAGTGGATACAGGTTACCTTATTCATAAGATAGAGGTTACAGACATGAAAGTAGCAAGAATGATTGCAGGTACCAATAGATGGAAACAATGGCAGGAGGGTGTCCATAATGAGGAAATCAAAGAAAAGCTGGGAATGAACACCATAGATGAAGCAGTTAGAGCTAACAGACTGAAATGGTGGGGTCATATTACACGCATGGGAGAAGCAAGGTTACCTAAGAGACTCATGAGCTCGTCAGTGGAGGGTAAGAGGAGTCGAGGTAGACCAGGAAGAAAGTACTTAGATTCGGTGCAGAATGATTTTGAAGTAAAAGGCATAACATCAGACGAGCCATCAATGTAAGCATTTTATTAGAGGTACTATGCTCCAGACTGAGCACTGAAAGGCATAATCAGTCTCTAATGATGATGATGATGATCTATCACTGTCAAACAGAACCGTTTCTCCGAACTTGACATAAACTGTAACAGAGAGAAACAAGCAGCATGATTTCCAGGAAAACAGACCAAACAATTAGCAGCCAATCGTTGGATAAAAATTACTTTGCCTGTTTACTGTGTAAATATATATTATGGAATATACTGAACTCTTGTTCAGTACAATGAAAGAACTCCAAAGAAATAAGCAGCGGATTTCAATTAGATATCTGTACCACTGCTCCTCCTCTAAAAGTGTAGTTGGATTTTTATTCAGAAAAGGCTATCCTGTTGTTGAAATTACAAGAAACCTCATACAAGTAAGTAGAGAAAACCTTAGTCCATCGCTAAATTTTTGTTGGATGATGGTATTTACAATAACTCAGTGCCAACTTTCAATCATCAGTATTGTTGTTATGGTCTTCAGTCCGGAGACTGGTTTGATGCAGCTCTCCACCCTAGTCTATCCTGAGCAAGCCTTTTCATCTCCTCATAAGAACGGCAACCCACATCCACTTGAATCTGCTTACTATACGCATCTCTTGGTCTCCCTCTGCGATTTTTACCCCACACATTTCCCGCCAATGCTAAATTTACGATTCCCCGATGTCTAAGAATGTGTTCTACCAAGCGATCCCTTCTTTTAGTCAGGGTATGCCAAAAAATTCTTTTCTCGCCAATTCTGTTCAGAACCTCTTCATTAGTTATGCGATCTACCCACCTAATCTTCAGCATTCTTCTGTAGCACCACATTTGAAAAGCCTCTATTCTCTTCCGCACTGCTTATCGTCCATGTTTCACTCCCGTACAAGGCAACACTCCACACAAATGCCTTCAGAAAAGACTTCCTTATACTTAAATTAATATTCGATGTTAGCAAATTTCTCTTTTTCAAAAATGCTTTTCTTCCCATTGCCATTCTGCATTTTATATCCTCTGTACTGCGACCATCACATGTTATTTTACTACCCAAGTATCAAAACTCATCTACCACCTTCATTGTTTCGTTACCTAATCTAATTCCTTCAGCATCGCCTGATTTTCTAAGACCGCATTCCATTATTTTTATTTTGCTCTTGTTAATGTTCATTTTATACGCTCTCTTCAACACACTGTCCATTCTATTCAACTGCTCTTCCAGATCCATTGCTGTCTCTGACAGAATTACAATGTCATCAGCAAAACGCAATGTTTTTATTTCTTCTCCCTGAACTTTAATCCCTATTCCAAATGTTTCCTTGCTTTCCTTCACCGCCTGCTCGAATCATCAGTATTAACGAATCGGAATGCAACTTTTGCAGGAAATAGTCTTGATGTGTTTGCATACTTTATACATTAAAACTATCGAATATGTAATATGATTATTTTATCATCACATTTAAGTACCAATAATTAAGAAAATTTAAGGTTGAAATTTCAAATACACACAGAAAGCAAGTAATTAAGATGAAAGCACAGAACCGTTGAACTGTTTTGTGAATATACCTACAAAATCTTCCGTGTGCAGTCTGTGGCGTGAGAACCAAACGTTAGTTTACTGTTTTTCAGCCGGATTCCTACTGTGGCTGCCGTCCAGGAAACTTTCGGCGAACCATACTCCGTGTGAAATGGCCTTCACGCGGCCCGGAAGCGCTGACCACTACAGAACATCCGAGCGGTGGCGGCGGCATTTCCGGCGCTAGGCGCGTGGGCGTCTTGAAGTTTGGCCCGCCCACGAACGGCAGGATGGCCCCATAGCGCTGACCGTTGCACAACCTCCGGCGACGCGCGGAGCAGCTGCCGATCCGCGTTATCTCCGACGTTGGGGTGGACGTCTTCGAAGCGCAGCGGCGTCGCGAAGCATGGCTGTCCGCGGACGAACGGCGTGGATATACTGCAACACCTGATGACACTCTCTTAGCTTCAAACCAACCACCATTTATACCGCAGTCCCCGATGCGTGTTCACCCCCTGCTGTGGCTTTTGGTCACTCATGGCCCAGCCTGACCGACTTAAGTAGGTGACTACTTTGCGTGGTTGAGTAAACTATTTCCACATCCGACAGCGTCACACAAAAAATGTTTGTACAGCTTATGAGACTTAAGTACGGGGTCATGAGTCTCTAAACGTACAACTACTAGCTAATACTAAGGACGGTACAAATATCCACGCCCGAGGGGGGATTCGAACCCCCGACCGTAGTGGCCGTGCAGACCGTGACTGGAGCGCCTCAGTCCCCTCGGCCACCGCGGCCGGCAGCGACACACAATACCACCAGTGGCGTAGCTATCACAGGGCTAAGCGGGACAATGCCCCGGGGCCCCCGAGCTCCAGGGGCCCCTCGGCCTTCGTGAGTGACGGTCGAAAATAGTTACAGTAGAGCGTCGAATTTTTTATTTAATTTTTTTACCCTCCCACCCTATCGCCCATCATATCTCCTTCCCTTCAAACCAAGTTTCCCACAGTAGCCGCACTAGGCCACCTGCTGGTGGAACAGTGCTTATAATTGGGCCTGACAGGCGAAGCTGCTAGCCAATGTGTCCAACAATCGGCACACTTCAGTCGTCAGAAGTAGCGGCAGCATCAAAGCTGCTCACAGGAACAGCTGCGCCTTCCATGTGTTGCGGCGTGCCGCTCGGTGCAGTGCGAAGGATCGCGCTCCTCCAAAGACAGTATAAATTTACTGTACAGTACTTCTTATTGGCAAATAGAAGTGTACAGTTCGAATATCCGAATAAACCGGTTTTCCGAACACCCGTGTCCCGAAATTACTTCGGATAATAGACGTTATACTGTATATTGTATTTTGGTTGAATGAAGGAATTTCGACTTCTAATTTCTCCTGCCGAAATTGACCCCAACATGGACAGTTCGCCAATTATGTAAGGAAATTAAAACAAAATATGCATTTTTGGAATGTAAGGTTACGGAAGTATTTACTGCAGTTTTATTCTTCTGCAGCAGCCGAAAGGTCGTTCAGCAAATTAAAAATTATCAAAATGCATTTGAGGTACAGTATGGCTCAAGCTTGACTCGGACATTTGGCACTCATAGCAATCAAAAACAAGGGTGCATCAAGTCTACATTTAACAGACTTTATGATTTTGCAAAAACCAAAGCCAGGAAAAGATTGTTAAATAACTATTGAAATAAAATTGACTAATTTTTAATTGCATATCCATATTATTACTATAATGTACTGCAGTCACGAAAACGCTTACCGATAATTACTGATCAGAGATCATATCTTTGCCAACATCTGCAATCTAACAGTTTGAAGCATTGTATTACTCCAGCAGGTATTCTTTCATTCTGACTTTGGTGCATGAAGAAACACGAACGAAATCCCCACGACTTGAAAAACGTCACTCATTAAGTTCGTGATACACAGTGAGGTGCTAAAAATAATTATGAATGTTTTTCAAGGACTAATAGTATTCGTGTTACAAGAAATAGAAAAATTCCCAACTTTTAGAAAACAATGTTCAAATGTTCAAATGTTTGTATAGCTTATGGGACTTCACTACGGGGTCATCAGTCCCTAAACTTAACAAACTACTTATGAACTATGGACGGCACAAATATCCATGCCCGAGGGGGGATTCGAACGCCCGACCGTAGTGGCCGTGCAGACCATGACTGACGCGCCTCAGTCCCCTCGGCCACCGCGGCCGGCTAGAAAACAATGTTTTAACACATTGACTGCCACATGAGTTAAATATAAGTCTTCACTTCAGGCCACGTGAAGTAAATACAACTCACGGACATTTTTCCAGTTAAAGCTCTGTGGTGCAGTTGTAACTCACAGCGGCGTGCTGTGACTTGGTGTTACAGTACGTTATGGCCTCCAGTTTTCAAGAGTAGATATTAACACCTGAAACCGTGCATTATATATAACACACATGGCCCAGTCATATTGGAGTTTCCTTGTTTTTATAATTTATTATTTGGTGTTACATATTACTTATACAGTAGATTGTATATCACATACCGTTTTAATTTAATTCTCCAACTCTAATTGCAACAACAGTGAAACAGACTGGAAAAATTGGGTAATTCCACTTTGTATTTCTAACATCTGCATGCACTGTGCTTTATGAAGAAACACTCTTCGCAAAAATGTGAGTCACAATTTCTTACATTTCGATGTAGTTTGTTTGCATTTAATGACAGCTTGCTCTCGTCCAAATTCATTCTTCACTTTTTCGTAGCATCCGCTCACCTCTGACTTGTTGCTCCCATGTTCACAAGAGCACAATGTGCAGGCAGCTTGGTGACTACGGTGGGAGATTTCTCAGGGGCATCGGCATCTTCTGTATGGAGTAGTCTCAAAGTCACTTCCTCTTTGAATTATGTGATTGAGATGATCTTCTTGTTGATGTATCGGTAAAAATGTTCAAATGTTTGTTAAGCTTATGGGACTTAACTACGGGGTCATCAGTCCCTAAACTTACAAACTACTTATGAACTACTTACGAACTAGGACGGCACAAATATCCATGCCCGAGGGGGGATTCGAACCCCCGACCGAAGTGGCCGTGCTGACCGTGACTGGAGCGCCTAAGTCACCTCGGCCACCGCGGCCGGCGATGTATCGGTAAATCAAAGAGCATTTACCAGTGCTGACCATGTCAACAGTTCAATTGCAAGCTTCCTGTACCGTTCCACACCCCGCCTTAGACAATATAGGACTTCATTTTGTGAGAGAGATCTATAAATGACTGATATATATATATATATATATATATATATATATATATATATATATATATATATATATATATATATATATATATCACGTAACTTATAATATTGTGCTGTCATGCAAGATCTTTATCAATTACGGATTTTGACATCTATTTGAAAGCTCTACAGAGATGTAATATGTTTACATTATTTGCAAAGAGAATATATATCTATGAGGCAAAGCTTTTATTTAAAATTGAACGAAATATGTTCGGCTTTTTTATCTTTGATAATTTTGTTGGAATATTTTATGTTAGATCAACGATGGTAATTTTGATATTGCGCTATTATCTATGATTGGCAGTGGTATTGTTTATACGTTGTCATGCACTAGAATATGAATAAAATTATCGAAATAATTTTTGTGCTTGAAATCCGTTTGATCGTTTAGCAAATTATTTGTGTTTTTAATTGCATGTAGGTATAGTTCCATTTCTTCAAGAATATTCATCTCGTATTCCTTCTGTACAGTATGCAAAATCTCTAATGCGTTATTATGGTGTCAACTGTGTGATTTTCGGACTACAAATGTTGATAAAATGTGGAAGGGTTCTTTTCACTTTCTCTAGTGTGTTCTTTGTATCTTATAGTGAAATTTCGTCCAGTCTGTCCTATATAATACTTATTACATGAATTGCAGTTATTGACATTATTGTCATGTAATCAAAAGAGAAAAATTCTGCATTACATAAGATTGAAGATTAAATTAATGAACCTTATTGAAGTTATAAAATTCAACAGATAACAAGTTATTTGAACATTTGTTGCAGTAGATGTTCTGGACCCCACATCTGAACCCGATCCAACACATCTGGACTGTGGTTGAACGTGGAGTCAGAGCTCATCGCCCCCTCCCAGGAATTTACAGGAATTAGGTAATTTGTGTGTGCGGATGTGGTGCCTACTCTCTCTAGCGACCAGCCAATATCCCATTGCTTCCATGCCAAGACGCATTGCTGCTCTTATCCAAGCCAAAGGTGGTCTATAAGGTACATGGTCGCAATGTCCTGGCTGATTAGTTTAAGTTGTAATTGCAGTCCTTATTTCCCCAACAAAATAAAGAAATTAAATACAGATGTTTAGTTGAACTATTCACACCTACATACATTCAATATAAATGATAAAATGTGCCATTCGATGAATATGTCGGGGAGTTAAAACACAATTAATGCGACACCTCTGAATGGATTTACTTCATTATTATCTACCCTCGATTGCAAACCCGTGACACCATCTACTGTTGACCCGGGATGTAACAACGAAACTTCCATCAGTCAAAAGAGATACTCTTCCATGACTAGTGTGCTTTGGGATGGAAGACATCCATGCTACTTTCGTTAACCTTCGAGCTTAGAAATACTGTGGTGTCGCACAATTCTGAAGTCGCGCCACGTACTTTCGCCGCGCGCCGCCATGCAAGCACGGCGCGGCGTTCTTACGACGTCGGCCACGAGCGCCCTCTGCTGCAACCCCGCTCGTGGCCACCACGGAACTGCATCGTCCACTTGGGAATCAGATAGGCACCAGTTAAGACTTGGGATTAGGAAAGGCACTAGGACTCATCAGTAGGCAGGCCTCTACCTAGTTAATGTATCAGCATTCTGCAGTCATGAAACTTATGAAAGATAAGTGTTGTAATATTTCTTCGAATTTATATATTATCTAGCTTAGTGTTTCTAGTTTCTGGTATCCCACTGGCTGGTCACCTCAGACTCTGTACCCGCACACGCGTGCATCCTACTTTCCTGTGTAGGTCTCTTTCTACTTGGCCACCGACACCCTAGACAACCGGCGGAAACGAGACACAAAAAATACAGAATAACAAGAATCACTGACAGTTCATTTCCATCTCAAATGTTCAAATGTTTGTTAAGCTTATGGGACTTAACTACGGGGTCATCAGTCCCTAAACTTACAAACTACTTATGAACTACTTACGAACTAGGACGGCACAAATATCCATGCCCGAGGGGGGATTCGAACACCCGACCGTAGTGGCCGTGCTGACCGTGACTGGAGCGCCTCAGTCACCTCGGCCACCGCGGCCGGCTTTCCATCTCATTGCGTCCACTGTTCCCAGTAAGACAATATGACTGGTCTACTCTCGCGCAGTACACAGACAAAGTACCTCGTTTTTATGTTCATATTCCTTATTAAGACGTTCCGCTCATTCGCTCACAGTCACAATTGATGTTAAATATCTGAAGCTAATACCATTAGAAATCCGCTTTAGACGCAGGGTGCCCAGCGTGTTCGTAAAACGTAAGATACAATATCCCTCAGGAATCGCAGAAAAGGGATGACTAGAGTTTAACGTAATGCTCTCTACGTGTGATATTATCTTATTATGACTAGTTGGGATAACTAGATTTTAACATACTGCTACACAGGGGCGGATCGAGGGTTCAATTCTGAAGGGGATCACAGGTCACTTTTTGTGCTTTCGGTCGTTGTCATCACCCTTTCACTACCTATCCCCAACCCTATCTGAAAATATATCTTGCCGTTATCTTTACTTTCAACTTGTCACGTTGTCACGTATGTGTACGATTTTATTATCTGAAAAATATTTAATTTTCAATGTACACGTTTTAAACTGATTTTTTTCGTAATATATGTAACATTTTAATGTACTAATCATAGTAATAATGACTAATATTTATTTACGTAATTAAGTAGCACAATCAAATGTTTCAAATGTTTGTAGAACTTTGGGACTTAAATACGGAGTCATCAGTCCCTTAGCACAATCCATCAGCGTAATAGTCTAATCGATAAACTGAAATTTCGTAAAAAAAAAACAGTTTTGAAAAATATGTATCCAAAACTTGGTGATCTACATCCGTCACGCAGATAATTTTATAACTATGATAGGATCTTCGATAACCTAATTTGTTCAATGTGAGACCGAAGTGTGCACTCAGTGTTACACGTACCACTACGAATGTGCTGTGTCAGCCAACTGTGGCTATACGACTGTGTTAAGTAGAAGAATGTTTCTTATTTCAGTCACCTATGTGGAGTGTTCGAAAAGGCGTTGGTAATAAGAAAATGATATCTAATTAAGATATTTGAAGTGACTAATGAGATGAAGAAAAATAAATGAAATTACTTCCAGAAATAAATACTCCCATATTTTTTTCTACACATTTCATATAAAAATAAACCACGGATAATATCAGCAAGAGATGACCGTTGTCTCCGGATAACAGCCCGTCGAGACAGGAAGCTGAATGCAACTGAGCTGCAAAGCACCCTCCGGGCAGTAACAGCACGCGCAATATCAACACAAACAGTCCGAAGTCGCCTTTGGGAATGTGACTTCTACGAACGGAGGCCTATAGTTGTGTCCCATTAAAACCATGACACAGTTTAGCCCATCAGAAAATGGGCGAAGAAACATAACGAATGGAGTGGTAACAAATGGCGCCGGGTTCTGTTCATAGATGAGTCAAGATTTTTTATTAAGCCGGACAATCGTCATCCCCTCACGTGGAGAGAACGTAAAACTCCAGCTTACGTGCAGGAAACATCACCATACCATGATGGTGGACAAATTGTGTGAACAGCAGTCAGTATTGGTGGATGTGCGGACCTCAACGTCATTCAGGATGGCTCTTTGACTGCTCAGAGGTGTAGAGACGAAATACTTCGACATTTTGTTGTGCTCTACGCTAGTGCCATAGAAGATAGGTTCCTTCTGGTGGAGGATAACGCTCGTCCCCATAGAGCTGTACTGGTGGACAACATGCTTGAAGCTGAGGAAATTGAACGAATGGAGTGGCGAGCTTATTCACCGGACTTAACCCAATTGAGCCTGCCTGGAACGCACTTGGCAGACGCACTGCAGTCAGATATGGGTATTGGACGCCTGCAAGAATGACCAAATTTCACTCAAGAGCTGATGGATAACCTCATACTGTCTGTGCCATGCAGGTGTGCAACTGTACTGGACGTCCGAGTTGATCACACACCATATTAGAGGGCAACGATAATGACTTTTACACTATTATGGTGTCCCATGGTGTCTTGCTCTAGGTAAACGCCATATAAACCTCAGGTAAAGAGTTGAGACAATAAAATTCGAACTGTCTGACCTGCATTCATTCCCTGTAAGGTGACGCTGCTATCGCCTGGATGGGATTATATCGATGGTAGCCAGGTGGGCATGATGTTCTGGCTGATCATTGCATGTCTCCCTTAGAGTCCTGATTCCTCTTGCCTTTTTGAGCCTTAGGAGTAGACGTGTCGTTCTGCAGTCAGTTTTAAATTTCCTCAGAAGTGTCTCTCTTAGAGAACGACACCTTCCCTCTATGAATGTT
This sequence comes from Locusta migratoria, assembly GCA_026315105.1. NCBI lineage: Eukaryota > Metazoa > Arthropoda > Insecta > Orthoptera > Acrididae > Locusta > Locusta migratoria. The sequence goes on along the minus strand of CM048755.1, from coordinate 475,355,989 downwards.
CATTTGAATTTCCGAAGCGGTCATGAAACTTTGATCGAACGTGCCAGTAACAAATCTAACAGTTCGTTTCTGGATTTTGTCTATGTCTTTCTTCAAACCTACCTGGTGGGGATTCTAAATAGTAGAGCATCACTTACGAATAGGCCACACTAGAACGTCTTCCCAAAATTATCTCAATAAACTAAAATCTACCATCCGCGTTCTTTAATACTGTCATTGCTCGTTGCATTTCCTATCATTCTGCAAAATAACTCAATGACGGCAGCTACCCCTACACCACATCATCATCAGCAAATTGCCGCTGATGGTTACTCAACCTGTCCATCAGATCATTTATGTGGATAGAAAATAATAACGGTCCTTTCACACTTCCATGGGGCAGTCCGGGTGACGTTTTCCTCTCACAGGACCCAAGCTTGTCTGACCTGTCCCTTCATTTTCGGCAGTTAACTGTCGTTTGCAAGGCGCTCCAGTCACGGTCTGCACGGCCACTACGGTCGGGGGTTCGAATCCCCCCTCGGGCATGGATATGTGTCGTCCTTAGTATAAGGTAGTTGATAAGTAGTTTGTAAGTTTAGGAACTGATGACCCCGCAGTTAAGTCCCATAAGCTTAACAAACATTTGAACTTTTTTTTTTTGTCGTTTGCAACCTTAACGCTACAATATCCGTCTGTGACTGTACATGAGGGAGACACCGTTATTCGTCACTCCATCGTCTCCCATTAAACTGATCTGGTGGGAAACACAAACACTCGAACACTTCTCAAGAGTGGATCGCACTATCGTTCTTAAATGAGGTGTCATTCACAGATGAGCCACATATTCCCAAATTTCTCCCGATATACCGAAGTTGACAATTCTCCTTCCACAGAACACTTTCCTTAGATGCTTCTTCATTTCATATAGCTCTTCAACTTTACGCTCAAATACTTAATCAGCATAACTGGATCAAGGCAGTCCGCTACTAATGCTGTGTTATTTTTTACTCATGTGCATCACCTTACATTTTTCTACATTTGTATGTAGCCGCTATTCATCAATGCAACTAGAGATCGTGTTTGAATCATCTTGTATCGTACGACAGTCGCTTAACGATGACGCCCTCACGCACACTACAGCATCATCAGCAAACGGCCTCAGAGTGCAACTCTCCCTGTCAGTCAGATAATTTTTGTGGATAGAAAGTAATAGCCATCCTATCGCACTTTCCTAGGAAATTTAGCAGTCTGTAGTGAGCCACCGTTTCGGAAATTTAAAGATATGAAGTCTGCCTATTGCCCATCATTCACAACTCGTACGATATAATGTGAAAAAAGGGCAAGCTGAGTTTAACATGGGCGAAGCTTTCTGAAACAGTGTTGATTGAAGGTTAGAATCTTTTCCGCTTCAAGTAAGTTTATCATATTCTAACTACGAATATGTTAAAGAATCAGTGGCGAAGCCAGGAATTTTGTCGGAAAGGAGGGAGGGAGAGGGCGGCTGAGTGTCCTTGTATACCAAGCTACAACTGATATTTCTATTTTTTTTAAAAGTGTGTGTGTTGCGGGGATATTGAATTTTTTCTATTTTTTAAAAAAGTGTGTGTGTTGCGGGGATATTGAATTTCGTATAACAGATTAACAAGATTTCTTTCTCTCTCTCGTTTTGTTTCTTTTTTAGAAGAGCAAGTGTAGTCCTGGAGGGGGTAGAGGGAGCTACCACTGTCAAGAATTCTGTAGCAGAATGACATGGATATTAGTCTGTAATTTTACTGGTCATTTCTTCTACCTTTGATACACAGGATATAACTACGATTTTTTTTCTGTTGCTTGGAACTTTTTGTTGGGGCAGAGATTCGCGATAAATTAAAAATAAGAATAGTGCCAATGCCGTATAGTACCTTTTGTAAAAGCGAAATAGTATTCCATCCGGAGATAGACACTTGCCCAAAGGATGGTATGTTTATACGAACCTTTTGCGTGAACGATTTCTCAAACACGAAAATTTCAACTTCATCGACGAGTTACTGGATAGGAGCCTTCACTTATTTATTTTACATAGGAGCAGTATTCTCTCATATTATCGACACGTTACTTTGTTAAGGCATGTTTCAAATGTTTGTATAGGTAATGGGACGCCGGCCGCGGTGGCCGAGGGGACTAAGGCGCTCCAGTCACGGTCTGCACGGCCACTACAGTCGGGGGTTCGAATCCCCCCTGGGCATAGATATTTGTGCCGTCCTAGTCCGTAAGTAGTTCATAAATAGTTTGTAAGTTTAGGGACTGATGACCCCGTAGTTAAGTCCCATAGACTATACAAACATTTTGAAACTTAACTACGGGTCATCAGTCCGTAAACGTACAAACTACTTATGAACTAGCTAATCCTAAGGACGGCACAAATATCCATGCCCGAGGGGGGATTCGAACCCCCGACCGTAGTGGCCGTGCAGACCGTGACTGGAGTGCCTCAGTCCCCTCGGCCACCGCGGCCGGCGTTAAGGCATAGCGGTGATTGTTATTGAATGCTTTTTACAGACGCGAGAATGTCAACTTACTTTTATCTTTCTTCATTTCCCTTTTTATTTTTATTTTTATTTATTTATTTAGCCTTGGATTTCTCAGCATTTTCCTTGGTTCCTGTAATTTATTATTTCTGTTCCAACCTCACATATACGGCGGACAATTAACGCGATTTACGATGAATTAAAACTTTGACCACAATTCTTTTACGTCCATCGAACCAGAACTAAATGACGTCCATTCATTGTCTCACTAGGGTGATAACAACTGCTTATCAGGTAAATCTAGCAAATATACCTTCCTCGCCTTTTAGACTGATTTATTAACTTTTCCATTAAATACGTTTGACTTACGTCCACACTTTTCGAGCCTAATCTGCATTCTGTCTGAATTACATTGCATAATGTATGTGTGGGTTAGTCTTCATTTGAATTCCGATTGGTGCTATAAACACTCCACGTTACGCTTCAGAAGCTTGAGTCATACAGAATTGATGACTAATACTAATACAACACAGCCGTGCCTAACTTATTGCGTTTGCTGTCGCTGACTTCCGGATGTGTAATTGGGCGTATGATGTGGAACCCGTAGTTGACGCAAGGTTAAAGGAAGTCAGTCGTGATTCACATAAACGCTAAAGATTCTTTCTTCGGCTGCACGCGGCCGTTATTGACACATCAACTTTCGCTGCACTTCTAAAAGTTCAGAGTAGTTAAGATTTTACAAATACGTTTCAATACAACGTATACCAAAAGACAAAGAACCTAAAAACTGTGAAGTTCTAAACCTCGTCTCGCTCTAAGTGAGCACTAAGTGAGAAGTGGCGTTGTCTACTGAATTGCGAAATTCAACCCGCGGCGAATAATATACACTGGTCAAAACAATTAGGTTATCAGTTGTGATATCTTGTTTGTGATGTATTGTCATTGGCAGAATGAACTAAAATAGTTCAACGTCTTTCTTTCGTTCCTATGAAGTGGAGACAACAACATTAAGCAACCGAGATAGTGGTAATAACAAAGTTGATGCAGAAGGGGTTGGTGTTGACTTTGGTTGACTCTACCAAACGAAGTACATAAACAGTTCAGTTCAGATAGTGTAGTGAGCATTAGTTCAATGCAACAACAAAATAACTTACCTGAAGCTATGCCACGGAGAGCCATAGGAAGGCTGGAAGCGGTACAGACACAGAGGGAGGTGGCTGCAGCATTTGGAGTGTTCCAAAGTGAATTTCCAGGATCTGGATGCGATTTTAGACAACCGGAACCGTTAAAAGAAATCAAGGCCAAGGTCATCCACGGGTACCATCAGCAACAGATGACCGTTATTTCCGGTTAACAGCCTGTCGAGACAGGGAGCTGAATGCAACTCAGATGCATCGCACCCTCCAGGTAGCAACAGGACACGCAATATCAACATAAACAGTCCGAAATCACCTTCGGAAATGTGGCCTCTACAAACGGAGGCCTACGGTGTGTGTTCCAATAAACCCACGACACCGTCTAGCCCGCGGAAACTGGAAGGATGAACATTAGGAATGGAGTCGTAACGAATGGCGCTGGTTTCTGTTCACAAATGAGTCAAGACTTTGTGTTCAGCCGGAAAATCGTAGTTCCCTCATCTGGAGAGAACGTGGAACTCGGAACAATCTTGCTCATGTACAGGAAACATCGCCGTATCATGGTAGTGGACGAATGGTGTGGACAGCAGTACTGGCGGACGTACAGACCTCTATGTCTTTCAGAATGGTGCTCTGACTGCTCATAGGTAGAGACAAGATCCTTCGCCCTTTTGTTGTGCCCTACGCTGGTGCTATAGGAGATGGGTTCCTTTTGGTAGACGATAACGCTCGTCCCCATAGAATGTTCAAATGTTTGTAAAGCTTATGAGACTTAACTACGGGGTCATCAGTCCCTAAACTTACAAACTACTTATGAACTACTTACGAACTAGGACGGCACAAATATCCATGCCCGAGGGGGGATTAGAACCCCCGACCGTAGTGGCCGTGCAGACCGTGACTGAAGCGCCTCAGTCTCCTCGGCCACCGCGGCCGGCGTCCCCATAGAGCTTCACTAGTGAACAACATGCTTGAAGCTGAGGGGATTGAATGAATAGAGTGACCAGCTTGTTCACCAGATTTGAACCCGATTGAGCATGTCTGGGATGCACTTGGCAGAGGCATTGCAGCCAGATCAGCACCTCTCATAACGGTCGCAGAGCTGGATATTTAACTCATGGAAGAATGACCAAACACCCAAGAGCTGATGGATAACCTCATACTGTCTATGACATGCAAGTGTGGAACTGCGCTGGCCGTCCGAGGTGATCACACACCATACTAGAGGGCAACGATAATTACTTTTTCTCTATCATGATAGCCCCATAGTGCTTCGCTCTAGGTAGACGCAATGTAAACACCAAGAAAAGATTTGAGACAGCACAATATCGTACTGTATCACCCACAAATAAAAATTGTAACCAATATCTGAATACAATACGTTAAAAGTGCTTTACTAGGCATGGTCCTGTTTGGAGGTGGTATGCCGTTGCCTTCCTCCGTCCTCGAACTGACTTACTCAGCCAGTTACAGTGGGACCTACAGTTTTAACGTGGATTCCGAACCACGGTGCTACTCGGTATTTTTCACATCAGCAACACTGACAGAGGTGAAAGAAGTGGAAAGTGACAGATAAAAATTCTAGGACTTATGATATCTCACCTAATATCCTAATGGTTTTGAACAGTTTATGTTTACCTAAATTCCCAACTGCTGTTATGCGGGAAATATGGCACAGAACTCCAGCCTGCCTAAAAATGTTCAAATGTTTGTAAGTATCGGACCAAACTGCGTTATCATCAGTTCGTAGCTTACAAACTACTTAAACTAGGGTAAACTAACCTAAGGACAACACACACACCCATGCCCCAGGGAGGACTCGAACATCCGTCGGCGAGCAATCGCGCGCTCCGCAGCGAGGCGCCTTAGACCGCTCGGCTACTCCACCACGGCTCCAGCCTGCATTTCGTCCAGGAGATCGAATGGCATCATTTTGAACTCGGCCAGTTGTCCATATGAGAATTATTGTGGCAAGACATACGCTCGGAACTGCAGGAAACCATGCTTAGAATATGATCTGGCGATTAAAGTGGGAAAAAAAGAAAGAAAAGAAAAGAAAAAGAATCCAGTAGTCTGTCTCACTTCCACGTAAAACCTTGTTTTCTACCGTAAGTGAGATTCTAATGAGGAGAAAGAAACAAGATATCGATATCATGGGAAGAGGGGTGGGGAGAACTATAGACAAGTCAATGACTTCAGTGTATCATTAGATTTTCAATCAGTAGTTCCAAAAGTCCTCTGCTTAAAGTAATCATAATAGCGCAAGACTTATCTTACACACCTGATAGTTAATATATGTGCTCTGAGTGCAGATGCGGAATTTCAATGAAGTGGTTTAACAAAGCGGAGGAGATACGTGGTCGTTATTTCATCATCAAACTTCACTCTGCGATTTATCTTTCTGCACCAAAGTATAAACTTATGTGTCAGAACGATTGGTGTAAGGCAGATTGTAACACGAACATATCAACATCACCTCTTGCACATGTAATTAATGTGACTTTTGATATTGGGCTGCTTGAATATAAGAACGTGACTTTTGTGAACATTGTTCTCTTCCGTATATTTAAAACATTTCATCGATACCCCGCTTCTGCACTTTGAGGGTTAATATAAGTACTACTAGGTGTATAGGATGTCTGTGTTTTCAACTATTATAATTACTTCAAGCAGAGGGTTTGTGACACTGTTGATTGAAAATATAGGCCTAGTCATACATTTCCATCGTTGAATTACGAATAATTTCCCTCCTATGGTACTGATAACATGTTTTTTCCCTCTCTATTAAAATGTCACTTGTTGTAGAATGAAAAGTTTTGCATAGAAATGACACATATTACCGTTCTAATTTATGATCGAGGGGTTATTTCCGGTATGCGGTTCCGAGCGTCGAGTTGAGTGGAATGCAAGCAGTCGGTCAGCGCCGGTGCTTCTTCGTAGCGGTGGCACTGGCTCCACCAGAATACATCCAGACTTCTAAAAATGGGGCGTTACCTTAGAGGAAACAATGGCTGTGTATAACTCGTTGTCTTTTTCGAATTCTGTAGAGGCGACGCGTTCCTTCTTTTTCGAATTCTGTAGAGGCGACGCGTTCCTTATAAACTGCACACCCCTCGAAATTTCGGCAAACTGACTGAGTATGCTACTATGGGAGCAACTGAGATAAGTCTGTAATTAACACTTCTAAACCTTTTTGAGCGTCACGATTAGTTCTTACAATATGCTAAATAGTCAAATGTTTCCAAATGTGTGAGTAGTTGTATAACAGAAAGTTCTATAGGACGTCTTTTGATTCTAGTCCGGTCAGTTTGGTTATCAAGGTCATGGATGTATAAGGAGCGACGTCAGTCCCCAATAGATCTGGACACATAACTCAAAACAATCCGATAATAAGCCGCACATTTTTACTAACTTCCAAAGAAAATTCGGAACAACTAAAGAAGAGATTGGATGGAAAACACTTTTAAGTTGAGCGAATATTCAGGTTGGAAAAGAAAGTTTTCTTGTAAGAACTGCAGAAAATGATAGCTGAGTAGTACAAAAAAAATGTGATTAGTATCTTGTATATTTTGGTTACAGAATATTTGTGCAATTTTTGATATTTTTGTGTAGATTTTAGGGGTGAGAAAATAGAATGAATGAGATACTTAAGCAAAACTATTCTTAACAATCTCTCGTTAATTTTTCACTCTACAACATATTTAAACTATATATATATATATATATATATATATATATATATATATATATATATATATATATATATATATATAAACAGAGTAGTTTTGTGAGCTTTGAGGTTGTGGCATAGTACCCATAACGTAAGGGATAGAACATAGAACACACAATGTAAAGATTGTTTCGTGGTCTGATATTATGTATAAATGTTAGATTACAAAACAATCTATGTCACAGAAAACTGGTGTGTTTAGATCTACAAATAAATGTTACTAAAGGTGGACCATGTTTCTTTACGTACATGGTTTTAAAAATGTACAGCCCCTCTCATTTATCGTAAGTGACTCGACAACTACAAAAATAGCCAAATGTCATTGAAAGTGTGTCAGCAGCCAAATCCAAACTGATTCCTGTCTGGAGGCTGAAAATGATGTTAATGTAGAAAATCGTCTTTCAGTGTCATCCTTTTTTATCACAGAAAAGCTTGGACAGGCACAGGAAAAACTCTCTTTCTCCTAGAAATAGTCTGGGAGAGGCAGGGAGATAAAAGCAAAAACAAAGTTAGCGTGTGACGACAGTGGGGCCATTAGAGAAGGAGCACAGACATGGATTGTTTTGTTAAGGAGAAGGAAGGAAGTCAGCTGTGTCCTTTCAAAGAAACTATCCCAGCATTTGCCTGGAGTTATTTCAGGACGGCCTGAGACAGATTTGAACCGCCAACTCCTGAATGCGAGTCCAATGTGCTAGCCACTTAGCCAATTCACTCGGATGGAAGGATGGAAGAAACAATATGATTTAACGTCCAGTCGACACCGTGGTCATTAGAGACGGAGCATATGTTCGGATTGTTTCTTGATAAGGATGAGGAAGGAAATCGGCCGTGCCCTTTCATAGGAACCACACCGGCATTTGCCTGCAGTGATTCAGGGAAATCTCGGAAAACCTAAATCAGGATTTCAGGTGGGGGATTGAACCGGCGACTTTACGACTGTGAGTCCACTGTGTAGTCACTGCCATCTCACTCAGTACAGAGGGGGATATGGTGACTTTGGGAGACAATTACTTTTGGTTCCAGAACCACAGATTCATACTGTCCGGATAAAGTCATCTTTTGTCTAACAGGAAGGCTTGGACCTGCAGGGGAAACACGCATCGCTTGTGCCGTACACTAAACGCTGAGTTGGCGTCAGTGCGCTGCTGTCGACAGCAGTTCGTGGAAAGCGATAAGACCGCTTCCCAGAAGCGGCTGCCGCGCTACAAAGCGCTCGGCAGCGGAAGGACTTGGGTGGTTACTGAGGGCGTTTCACTGCGCCCACAGCAACCGTTCAGCGACAGCTGTCGGATACCAACGCGGGCTGAGAATGCCATTCTTGTACAGATGGAGCACTACGGAAACACCTTCAATAATTACCCACTTTTCCGACTGAGAATCAGCCCTACCTGTCATCCCACTGAGCGCGCCGATTCACCAAATCATGTGCCCTGTTCGCCTGACATACTTTGCTATCTCCTGTTGCTCAAAATCATCATCAACAAGCCCACACGTGACTTACGGGTACGGCTGCAATCCGCTGCCACAAATTTACACTAGAATTACCTTATATGCGGTGACCCCAGTACAATAGCGTAAACCGAGCGAGGCGTCGCAGTGGTAACAACTGGACTCGCATTCGGAAGGACGGTGGTTCAAATCAAATGTTTGTATAGCTTATGGGACTTAACTACGGGGTCATCAGTCCCTAAACTTACAAACTACTTATAAACTAGCTAATACTAAGAACGGCACAAATATCCATGCCCGAGGGGGGATTCGAACCCCCCACCGTAGTGGCCGTGCAGACCGTGACTGGGGCGCCTCAGTCCCCTCGGCCACCGCGGCCGGCAACTAAAGTTGTCCGTGATTGTAATTCCTATATAGGGCCGTCCTTAGCAGGGGGTATAATATTATCGGGGCACCCCGGCGTCGGTTCCCAGGGAGTGCCGCGCGGAATAGCCGCGTGGTATAAGGCGCCATGTCATCATGGAGGGCGGGGCCGCTCCCGCTGGAAGTTCGAGTCCTCCCTCGGACATGGGTGTCGTGCCGTCTTTAGAAAAAGTTAGTGTAACCTATTTCAAGTGGTGTGTGACAGTAGGCATCTATGACCTTACCAGTTAGAATCGCTTGGCGAGCGCCTTATACCATGTGCAAACCCCAGTTTTGAAGATTACTGAATAAACATTCATTATACCTGTAAAAATGTAGGCATCGATATTATCTACAAATACGCGTCATGGAGGTTTCGGCACAGCTTCGACTTTTGATAGGCAAGTGTAACTGGTGCGCGCGCGCACACACCCACCCACCCACCCACACACACACACACACACACAAATAGATGGTTTCGCGTAGGAGTGAATCAAATAACTTGACTGCTGTTGCGGAAAGAGAAGGCGTGCGACAGAAATTGTTAACCTAATACACACCTGGTTTTGCCGACAGAAGCCGGCCGCAGTGGCCGAGGGGACTGCCAGGCGCCGTGGCTCAGCGCGCCCGGTCAGAGGGCTAAACGCTCTCTGTAATAAAAAAAGCTGAGCCAAAGAACACGTAGAATCAAAACGAACAAACAGGATCAGCGTCCGCAAGAACAAGAACTACCCATAAAGTGGACTGAGGCGCTCCAGTCACGGTCTGCACGGCCACTACGGTCGGGGTTCGAATCCCCCCTCGGGCATGGATATTTGTGCCGTCCTTGGTATAAGGTAGTAAATAAGTAGTTTGTAAGTTTAGGGACTGATGACCCAGTAGTTAAGTCCCATAAGCTAAACAAACTTTTTTTTTTTTTTTTTTTTTTTTTTTTTTTTTTTTTTTTTTTTTTTTTTTTTTTTTTTGCCGACAGAAGCTGCAACGCTAAGATCAGCCACGCAATAATAATACTGCAACTTGTAATCATTTGCTGTGAAATGTAGATGAAACGAACTGGAGCTTAAAAATGTGAACCTGAATTCAAAGAAAATGCTCGTCCACGTCCTCGGAAACGACATTTTCATTAAAAACACTTCAGATGAGCTCATATTAGACTCAAAAACTAAGTTTAAAGTTAATTTGTTGACAGAACACAACAGGTTTTCATGTTTGCAAGACATTGAAAGCTGGAGTAAAGAAAAACACAATGACTCAACCTTGAACAAAAGTGAACACATGAAAATGGCCGGATATTGATAGGGAATCGCTGTTTATTGAGTTGGAATTGTTTCCTTTATTTTTTTGTAAAGAAAAATTCAACTCCAATTGATGTGTTAAATTTCACTTATTCCAATGATTCAATGCCTGTGTTCTCAAATGTTTCAGCATCTTTGCGCATATATTTAACACTTCCTGTGACAGTAGCAGAAGGAGGACGGTCATTTTACACATTGAAAATAATAATAAAAAAAAATTTTTACGATCAACCATGGCGCAAGATAGACTGACAAACTGGGCCATCATAAGTATCGTATCGAAAGTAGATTTCAAATCAGATGATATTTTAAAAAGTTTGCCAATTTAAAAGCCAGAAGAAATGAATTCATTGTCTGGAAATGTTTCTGTAATATTATGTAAGTATTAAGTAAAGTAATTTTTTTTTTTTTTTTTTTTTTTTTTTTTTTTTTTTTTTTTTTTTTTTTTTTTTGGTGCCAAGAGCAGGGTAGGGGGCGCTGCTAGCTGATTTTTCGCACCCCGGCGCCCAATATCATTAAGACGGTCCTGTTCCTACATGTGCGACTTATCTGTAGCCGAAATTTGACGGATTTCTTTTAGAGCTCACTTGGATGGCTTCCGACGTTCCTTTATTTAAGATGAATAGCCACTTTTGGCACCATACAGATATGACTAGATCATTTTTTTGTAATTTGTACTGACCTTCCGGTGACGTTACCAGACGGTAAATAATAGCATCATCTACAAACAGTCTAAGACCCTTGCTTTTTTTAACACCCTTGGCCTCTCGTCTTAGGGCGTCCAAATCTCGAAAGCTATTGTTTTTAGACTGTCCCGTGCCTCTCGTCCTGGGTGGAGGCCTCCAAATCTCCAAAGTTACTTTTTTTTATAGTAATACATGTATTTCCATTCATTTCGTTTTGTCGCCGCCCCTGCCCTCCAACAGCCTTAGTCCGCCACTGGGCTAATCCCACTCCATCGGAGAACGCCAGATATCAAGTGTCTCGTTCCAAGAGTTTCTATTAATTACTACGAAGTGTGACCCTTTTGGCAGGATATCACATACTTATCCAGTCGCACAACTGAGTCGATAATCCATAAGCACGAAATGTGTTTAAAAGTCGCCTTTGAGGAACGGCTTCGAAAGCTTTCTGGAAATCTAGAAATATGCAGTCATGAATATTTGAGGGCAATAGGATTTGCGTTACATTGGCGTCTGTATGTTGTCTCTGTTTCAAGTAACAGAACATATCAAGTTTCTTCAGGACGATGCTATGTGAGATGTGCTGAAGAATGTGTGGACCTTTTTTCCGAGAACGACGCATACTACAGCTCGCAGATACCTTTCCTGTCGCCCACTGAAAATATCTTCGTTGTATTTTGGTCAAGGTCTTCCATAAAGCACAAGTAAACCATTTCAAGCATTAATATAAACCGGGAAAAGAAAAGCCTCCTTTAACTGCATGCAAAAAGTAGCCTATAAGCTTCGATTTCGGTAATTTCAGACTGCAGTGGTATCTGTGAATTAGGGAAGTTAGAGATCAGCTGTTAGTTAATCCTAATCCCTTGCTTATCGTCATGTATTTCATCAGTGGTTTAAAGCGTATTTGAGTGCTACACGTTCTTTACAGCGTGGGAGATTCCTCAAAGGTATCTAGTTAGATCATGCATAACAACAGAAAACAGCCTGTTTGCCGTTACTGTATAACTTGATTCAGAATTAGAGAGAAGACAGGACAGAAATAAGCTGCATTAAAATTTTATGCATGGGACAACCACAGAAAGCTGAGGGGTTTCGATATATTATCAAAATTTCCTAACTTATTATGTATTTTAATGATGCTTGCAGATATGGTCTGTGATAGTGACTGTAATCATTACTTTTGCTTTTTTGCCAAGAATATATGTTTTCATTCGAATATTATTTATTATTTTATTAGAGGGGCGTATCCAGGATTGTGGTCTGGTGGGGCCTGAGGTCAATCCAAGCTGACGTGAATTCTTAAAAAAAAAAAAAAAAAAAAAAAAAAAAAAAAAAAAAAAAAAAAAAAAAAAAAAAATCTGTTTGCTTTTCCCTCTTTAAGGGCCTTCGAAGTGGGTCTGGGGGGCTGCAGCTTGGTCTGGGCACAGAGTAACATATACAGAGAAGCAGCCACCCCTAAACCACTGTCCTACGCTCCCCTCGTAGTTCCGTAAGATGCTAGCAGGTGTCAGGCGGTTCCCCGGCTTAGTACCGGTAGACCACACTAGAGGCGCTTCTGAGGGTAGCGTGGAGGGGAGGCTGAGGGGAGAGCTCTTGCCGCCTGTCACGAGGCCACGGCTGTGTCCGGTGTGCTGGCGTTTGAGGGGAGGTGGTGGTGGGGACAGCCGCTACCTGCCGCCTGCTCTGGCCAGTTTTAAAGGGCTGCTTCTGACCTCAGCGCCATCATGGGACATCTTACGGAACTGCTCTGGCCCTCCCTCCCTGCACCCCTGAGCGTGGGACGGGGCCCTTGTCTGTGGTCTGGGGGGCATTAGAGGAGGGTCTGGAGGGGGCTACAGCATGGTCTGGGGGCGGAGGGGTTCGAGGAGGGTCTGGGGAGGGGCTGCAGCCCGACAGCCCCCTCCCCTCCTGGATACGCCACTGCTTTATGACCTAATATGGTATTTCAATGCGAACTTGCTTCCTTATAAGACCATTGCGTCTTGCATGTCGCCCCACCACGAACTCCGCCCTACTCCCCCACTCCGACTACAGAACATACCATACTATTCGCCACCAATAGGAACGCAGCTTGGAGCGGTCTTTGTGTCGCCAGTCAGAACTGTGAGAAGCAGCAGTGTCGTTCCGTGGTTCTGTCGGTGACAGTTCGGTCTTGTCCGCGATCGTGTACTCCGTAGTGTCACACAGAGAGGTTCAAAATGTTTTCTATTATTTGTCTGTTTGCGTGGCTGCCTGATCACTACGACTTTCGCGTTGCTATCATGAGAGTATTTAACATTACTGCTGACCAGCTCGTATGTATCCGGAAGAAAAGGCAACACAACATGATAATATTTAGAGTAGCATCTCAAGAAATTTTCAACTCTCTGTCAGAATTTTATTGTCGTGTACTGTTATTCCCTATAGCGGGTCACAATATTTTGGAGTGCTTTGTGTACCCTAAAAGCCCCCAATACCAATTCCTTAGTGTGTCAGGAAATTTGGATTGGATTATGGCAGGCACTCTGATCAGAAATCTTCCCGGGTTAGGTACAGTCTTGTATCAACGCTACCTGTGTGACTCGGCGCCTGTAATGTCAGACTTCCGAACCGACAGAATCGGGATGGTTTTGCGTAGGAGGAATGAGACTAATGATTCAGTAGTGCGTGCTGCTGACCACCATTCCAGACGACGCCGTCGTGGAAATTGGCAAGAGCACCAGGCAGCACTCATGCCGAATGTGCTGGCTGCCGGTGACTTGCAGCAGCTCTTCCCTATGCCTGGAGGCCTTCACTACTTTGGGACTGTTCAGCTACAACCAGGTATGAACAAATTTCACATTAATCCTTTCGCAAACATTGCCTTTGTTTGAATGCCTATCACTTTGCTTTCATTTCGCATCTTACCTTTCGGCAAATCAATTTCTGACGCTGAATGAGGCTCGTAAGTGCTTACTTGCCATTAGTGTAATGCACATTCGGGTAGTCTTAGACATTAAAAATGAGCTTATCATCCTAGTGAGCGCATACAGGCGCGAAATATCATACTGAGGGACGGCCTTTTAACTTCTGGACTAGATAGACGTGCGGAGAACCTGCGTGAATATAAAGGTGTTCCATGATTTAGCGACAGATAACAGAACTTAAGACGATGTGTATCAAAATCATTCACAAAAAGTGACCAATATTTTTGTTATTTCGCGATCTTTTAAAATAATATTTCTGATAACTAAGTAAATGTTACATTATTATTTAAGGTAACATATGATTTGCGATAAATAAGTGTTAGAAACAGGACTATATATTTGACCGATAATCTGCTTGACAGTATCAGTGTTATGAATTTCTCTGTAAGTAGGTTGCACAGATTTTCTTGTCAGAATTAGCATCATAGCTCATATACCGAATATTCGTATGTTTTCGTCATTCGTGCTGCCTTAGTGGAGGCTAAACATCCATATCTTTTATAAATAGCAGCCACCTGTATGGAAAATGTGTGGTCCAAATTATTGTAATTATTATCAAAATAAAATGTTATATGTCTTAATGTAGTGGATACTATGCTTGTGACACATTTATATTGGTTGCCAATGATATTCTTTTCTAGCTTAATGAATGGCCTATTTAATCTTAGGCTATCACGCCACAACAGAGTTAAGTGTAGAAGTTTTGGATTCGAGATAGTTAATCTTTGTACCTAATGAGCCTTATATTAATCCTTAACAAACTAAAGACAAAATTTTGTCTGAATTTTTCTATCTCAGCTATGTGTTGCCAAAATGCCATACATTACAATGACCTGAACTGTAAGATTCTACATTGTGTACTGAAAAACTATTTTCCTTTTTTTGTCAGACTAAAGTACATTGACTCAATAACACTAGACGGGAGTGTTTATCAATTCTGATATATGTTTCAGTATTTCCATATCAGCATGAAGGATCACTAATTATCACCTTTGAGCCTAATGTGGAACATCCATATAGCTGGAACATCACACAACATATGGGAACATCTGACTATGGGAACCATTCTTCTTGGATGGCACTGTCCTATCCCGCTGAGGCACCAAGAGCCACCTTGACACCAATAGAAGATGAACACCCATCAGAGACTCCAACAGCAGAGGATCAAAATCCAGAATCCTCATCAGGTGAATGACTGCTCTGTAATATGCAATATTGTCTATGACTAGTCAACTAATTAGATCACCTAAGTAAGATTATGTACCAGTGAGCATGGCTCAACTGTATTTGTGTGTGTGTAGAGAGGGGGGGGGGATTGCACACACGGACCAATATTAATGCCAGATGTGTGTCAAAAGTTTTCTCAAAAGTTTGATTTTCTATTGAATACCTAAAATAATTAGAACTCTGACAAAACAACAATAGAATAAATAAAGACTCTGGAGTGTTGGTCTCCCAAAGATGACATCTGAGACATATACACTATTATCTGCAGAAAACTTCACTTTTAAATGGTTAGAGATTCAACAGCAATTTTTTTTTTTTTTTTTTTTTTTTTTTTTTTTTTTTTTTTTTTTTTTTTTTTGTAAGATTACATTGTATTATGATGATAGCTACATTATTCTAAAGCAATTAACGTTTCAGGCACTTGGTTTCTTAAGATATTCAGTGAACGCATAATACTTTTAGTAGCACAGTCCTGAACAGGCACAAAATTACTGACTGTTTTCCTATAACAAAAAGAATATGCATACTTTTGTCTAATGGATTTAAGTTCTTGCTATTGGCTATCAGTGTTGGCATTTATTCAAGCTTGCAATTCCTCACTAAAGCTTATGTTAAGCTAGTTATATTAAATTCTGTAATGGAAACTTCAATTTTATAGCTGAGTTACAATAAATTCTTTCAATGACTTTTATTTTGATTCAAACAGCATCCAGCTAATGTAAACATTCAGAAATTTGTAAATATTTTGTGTATTAAATTCTTGCAATATTTTGTGATTTCAGTAACAGTCCTATGCGACAAAAGGAAATCACTTCTTTGTTTTCAGTATTTTCAGTTGATTTCTTCTACTTCTTACAGAAGAGCACATAATTTCTTGCGTTTTTTTGTTCTACTTTTCAGATAAACAAGAATGAGGGATCTGTGTGGTGGAAAAAAATGACCCATCAAAGTATATAGATGCAAATTATAATTTTATACTCAAGTAAAGGACACTTTCCACATATAAACATTTTTAACAACAGATTATGTATTCATAAAGTAAATGTGAATATAGCCTGAAGCTTTATTGACATCTCATTATGATATGATTCTGTACTGTTGAATTTATTAATTAATGCTAGATAATAAACAATGAGTTACCTGAATGTGTGTTGTTAAATTTAACTTTATGCTGAAAAGGTATTTTTTGATATTTTGTAATGATATAAATATGAATACTGTTTATTATGTGGGTGTAACATTTCCATTTATACTTTGTTGTTAGTTGTCATTATAGTTCCACATAAAACAAACTTTGAATTAATTTGTATGATGTTTCAAAGACAAATTAAGAATTGTAGTATGAGTCTTTGTCTACAACTCACTGAAAATGTAAATGGCTGATTATTACATAATAAATAATTTAAAGGCTGTGTGAATATTTTCTTATTGTAGTTTTCATATAGTCAAAGAACTACCATCCATTAACTTTGCAGCTCGCATATTCAATCATTATTTTGATGATTATGACTTTACATACATCATTTTTCTTTTTTGCCATGTGCATTTCTTTAGTGGCAATTTTTGTAGATGCTGGTCTACATGTTTCGTTCTTCTGGCTTTCAGCTGTTCTTTTTCTTGTACCATATGAAATTTCATCTTTGCCATCTAAGGAGCTCAAAATTTATTTATATGAAGTAAATACTGTAACAGGGAAAAGAAGACCTGTCGACTAAACCCTACGAGATTTCCACTGAAGATGGTTTACAAACAATATAGGCAAAATGCATTTGTAATGAATAATTTCCTTTATTCATCTTAACTAATAATGATCACCATAAAATTACAAGCAACTGAGGAAGACAGGACAAAAAATAGTTAATGATATCAGCTTATTTCCACACATTTTGAGATTTGTAGGAGATTAAGAGATTAGAGACGTATACTGCTCATTGCTTCCCTTTCCTCTCCAATCCTTCCCTCTCTATTAGTCACAATCTAATGAAGTTGATGAGCTTTTGGTTTGTTTAGAAGATATAGAAACTGAGATTGTAATGTCTGAGCATCACACTGTCACTGATATGGTAAAGGTAAACATCAATGGGTACAAATTGGCTGCTCATGTAAGTAGAGATAATATGGCGAGAGGAGGAGTTGCCATATATGTCAAAAGTTTCCACAATGTGAAAAATTTAGGAACTAAAATGTTTTTGTAGAGCAACATATAGCAGCATCTGCCACTGAACTTCAACTAAAAGATCACGCTTTCATTATTGCAACAGTGAATAGGCCCCCCTCGGGGAATTTTCATCTTGTTCTAGAAAACTTGGATGCATTGTTGTGCTATCTGTCAGATGGGGGGGGGGGGGGGGGGAGCAAATTGTCATTTGTGAGGATTTCAATGTTGATTCCCTGAAAGAGTGTAATTGTATTATGATTCACTTCTTTCAATTTGAGCTCCATTATTGATTTCCTACTGGGGTAACAGAGAACAGCAACACATTGATAGATAACTTTTTTATAGACCAAGACAAGTTTAAGAACATAAATGCTTCTCCTGTTGAGAATGATCATTCAGACCATGGTGCACAATTAGTTACAGTATATGACATAGCTCAATGCAGTAAATAAAATCAGACTTTCAAAGTAATGCACTTAATTAACAATATAAATATTGCAAACTATAAGGAAAGCCTACAGCAGCTAGTCTGGGATAATGTGTATAAGGAACCCGATGCAAACTTGAATATAATTTATTTCATGATACATTTTTAAAGGTAGTTGAAAATTGTTTTCTCAAGAAAATTCTAAGAAAGCATATAAAAAACCATTGCTAACTAAAGGAGCAAGAATATCTTGCTACCATTAAAAGGAAATGTATCTAACATAAAGAGTGAGTACTGACACAGAAATTGTTCAGAATTATAAAAACTATTGCGCAAAACTAAGAAAAGTACAGAAGCATGTGTATCATGACTGAGATCAGTACCTCTGATAATAAAATTAAAACAATTTGGAATATTATTGAAAGGTAAACAGGGCAACCAAGAGCAAAGGAAGACTGTATAACCATAAAACTTAATGAAAAGTATACTATAGAAAAGTCAGAAACTGAAAATATTTTCAATAACCATTTTCTAAATGTTGTGGAAAGTAGGATCTAAATGTTCCTTAGAAGAGGGAAGGCTACCTATATAGTTTGATACAATTTTAATTACACTAACCTCTCCCTTTTAAATCAGTAAAATAATAAACTCACTGAAAAGTAAAAGCTCATGTGGAATTGATCGCGTTTCCAGCAGGTACTTAAAGGTTATTCCCCACAGATTAGTGGGACTCTCAGCCACATATGTAATAGCTCTCTGAAGCAGGATATTTTCTCCCCCCCCCCCCCCCCCCCCCCGCCCAAAAAAAATAAAAATAAATAAATAAATAATAAATAAATAAATCTCTCTTCTGACAACTTTACTGAAAATTTTTGAGAAAGTAATGTATTCAAGAGTAGCCTCCCATATTTGTAAAAACTAAGTACTAACCAAATGGTAGTTTGGTTTTCAGAAAGGCTTTTCAACAGAAAATGCTGTATTTGCCTTTACTGAATAAATATTAAATGCTCTGAATAACTGGACATCACCTGCTGGTATTTATTGTGATCTCTCAATGGCCTTTGATTGTGTATATCATGGAATTCTTCTAGATATACTTCATCATTACAGTTTGAGTGGAGCAATGCACAAATGGTTTAATTCATACTTACCCGGAAGAAATCAGAAAGTTGAAATAGTCATTCATGTAATGTCAAAACATCAGCTGATTCTTCAACCTAGGGGTCCATCGAGAATGGTGTCCCACAGGGTCTTAGGTCCTCTATTGTTCCTGATATACATTAATGACTTGCCATTCTACATTGAAGAAGATGCAAAATTAGTTCTTTTTGTTGATGATGCATGTGTCGTAATCACATCCAAAAAACAAGAACTTAGTGATGTAATCATAAATAATGTTTTTCACAAAATAATTAAGTGGTTCTCAGCAAAAGGACTCTCACCACATTTTGATAAAATACAGTCTATATAGTTCTGTACAGTAAATGGCACAACTCCACTAACAGGCTTTGAACAGAGGTCTGAAGCTAAGGAAGAATTTTCAAAATTCTTAGGTGTTTGCACTTATGAGAGATTAAACTGGAAGCAACACATTGTTCGTCTGCTGAAATGTTTGAGTTCAGCTACATACGCTATTAGGCTTATTGAAAATTTTGGTGATAAGAATCTCACTAAATTAGTTCACTATGCCTATTTTTATTCACTGATTTCGTATGGTATCATATTCTGGGGTAATTCATCATTGAATAAAAAAGTATTTATTAAACAAAAGTCTCTAATCAGAATAATTGCTGGAGCCAATCCAAGATCATGCTGCAGACTGCTATTTAAGAATTTAGGTATTATTACAGTAACTTCACAGGGTGGTCACAGTTCCTACAACACTACACTATCACAGACATCTGGTAACACAGTGTACTACAGTTAGTCTGCATGCAAAGACGAATGCAGAATAACAATAGCAGCAAGCGCTACATGCGGACACTGCGACAGCTAGACCAAACCACAACAGTGCACTACAGCCGCACTCGTAAACACGGTCGTCATCGTAAACATTTCCCTGCAGATGCTGCTTGCCGACCATGGCCCGTGTTTGTTACAACACGCAACTGAAAGTCGGAGGTTTCAAGCATCAACTTTAGGTTACAATATCTCCGGATGTAATTAATATTTTACATTGCAACAAATGGCACTGATTACGTATTTGTTTATATGTTCAGATGTGCTAACAAAACTAATGGGGTTACATTAAAAAAATGTAGGTTTGTGTTAAAAAACATACTTCCGTGCATTTTTTTATGGTTTGTATTAACCAATTACACTAGCCCCTCTCCTCACATTCGGTCTGTGGAATCGGTTCGTCAGTATTTGATGTGGTTTACAAAATATATCCAGCGGTAATGTTAGTTGACTCACCCTGAAATTTGTTGTTAATAATCCAACCCAGTTGAAAAGTAATAGCAGTGTGCATAGCTCTAACACCAAGAGAAAGGATTATCTTCACTATGCAGGGTTAAATCTGGCTTTGGCACAGAAAGGGGTGAATTTTGCTGCCACAAATATCTTTGGTCACCTACCAAATAGCATCAAAGGTCTGATAGATAGCCAACTAGTATTTAAAAATAAATTTAAAGAATTTCTGGATTTCAACTCCTACTCATTGGATGAATTTTTAGATATAAATTAGTAAATAAAAATGTGTCATGTAATATTTTGTACAATGTATTATCTTGTACAAACACCTTTTATTAATCTGACATGTTCCACATCATTATGAAGTTTCGTATCCATGATCTATGGAACAAATATTAATCTAATCTACATTGGTCCATTACAATGGAAAAAAAAACACAATTTACATAAAGAAAACATCATTTTAATTGTGTACAATGATGTCAGGTTAAAAAATAGAACTTTGAAACTTCCCATACAGCACTAAGAATATTACATGGTCTGTTTTACAAGTAACATCTTTAAATTGCATTGGAAACTGAACAGTATCAACCATGCAACAAGAATACAACAACTCTCCACAAATCATAGTTAAGAATGAATGTCTATTTAACTAAGTAAATAATGATAAAACATAAAACATCACTGAAGAAGAGTTTTAATTTAACTATCAAGCAAAAACATCAAACTATGGAATGTAATTTATTTAATTCTAGGTGTAAGGAACAAATGCACTGACATATAAACTGCTCTGTAAGTGTTATCAAATAAGTAAAGACCCTTCATATTTCAATCAAACAGATCATTATAAATGACAGTATCATTACCTGATGTTTCTACAATTTTCTATAATGTATCACCACCAATTAAGAAGGTAGGAAAATAAAGCACAAAACAAACTTTTGAGAACAGCAATATTTATGCAGTCAGTTCCCTGTTGCCAATGCTCTGAATTTCCTGTAGTGAACTACTAAGTGTACCAAGGTCTGCCCTTACAACTTTATGGAAAAAAAATTTAAACAAAGAAAAAGAAAAGTATCAACTAAAAGGATAATTTACGTACAAGTTGAAAAAAGAAAAGGTCACAAATCACACCAGTAAAGTACTTAGCATTGATACAAGAAAGACACATAAACAGTTTTATACTGCAAAGGACCAAAGCCTATAACTTCACACAGTAAAAGTATATGAAATTACATGGATGTTTGGTCAAGTCTTCATAAGAACTATTAGGGCCAAAAAAGTATAGAAAAGGCTGCAGTAAAAGTGTGCAGGGAGAATGCAGGATGGGTGTAGGACAAGTAAATGTTGATATTGTAGTTATGAAATGTTGAAGCTGTGTTAAGAAAGGACTGAATCTAAAATCGTTACAGGCACAGAAAGCTGTGTCTTTGCCCAATCAGAAGTACATTGCCAGTACTATTAAAGTGAATTTCTTATAGTGAAATACTAAATATACCAATATCTGCCCAAATATTTACAAAGGCCTAAATGGAGACTAGAAAGTATAAATTAATTACAGTTGGTGGTGGTGTGTTTGTGGCTGTTATTAGTACTTTATCTTCTAGTGAATATGAAATAGATATTTCTTTTGAACTATTATAAGCCGAAGTAATACTCAACAAACAAACTAAATTAATTACTGGTTGCTGTTACTATCTCAGATGATATAGTTGCTAACCAGTTCATTACAAATATGTATGCCACTCATATAATTATATTGAACAGAAAGAGAGGCATTGAATTGAAATTTGTGTCCCAGCTAGGATTTGTATCTGGGACCTCCTGTGTACTAGACAGATCCTTTATCCACTAAGCTATCATGGCCTTACAGATAATGTGATTATTTGGACTGTCTTCAGAGCACCCCTCGCTCCACAACACAAACCTTACCTCTACCTCGATGTCCCCCTATGTAATACATATCAGTGTTGCCGAGACTTTCCTCTATTGGAATAGCACCCCACCAACAAACATTGTACTTCAGGAATAGGTGATATAAATATCAAACAATAATTCAATTTCCCAAAAACGTATGTTGTCTCACTATATCATAGATACTGAATGGAAAAAGAGGCCATGAATTAAAATTCCATGGTGTAGCCTCTTGTTGAAGACACCACATCACTTATCAAACATGCAAGTTGTGCCGTTTCCAAATTTCTTGTGCCGAGTCTCCACGTTCTCACTATCTGCCCTCAGTCAAATTCAGATAGATTGGGTGTTTTCTCCACCTTACACATTGATGGCATGCTCACTTGTACTAAATACATCATGCAGGTTTATAAACATAGTACTTAGGTGGTCACAACACTATGATCATCAGTCTATTATTTCACAATAAGACCTGAGTTTGGCTGGCCATAATTAAGACAAATGCTTCTTTCTTTGTGGTGAGATCTATTTGTGTAATTTCTATCTCCAGCTTTCTTCCATTAATGAGAATTTTTTTACCTCACCTGCATAGGCATAAATGATCATAAATTTTAAAATCTCTGAGCTCAAATGGAGGGATTTAGGTGTTCATTTTTCTGCTACACTGTTTGAGAGTGGAATGGTAGGGAAATAGTTCTACAGTGGTTCAGTGAGCCCTCTGATGTATTTAGGTGTGAACTGTAGCAGAATCATACAGAAGTATAAGAAGAATGATTAACCATATACAGGTGGCATCTGTTCCGAAAGAACAGATGTCACTTATGATCCAGCAGTTGTTATTCTTTCATATTCACGAAATATATGACATCAACTGCAAATAGGCAAAGCTAACAATGTGTACCCAGCTGGGATTCAAACCCAGGTCTCCCACGTTCTAGGCAGTTGCGCTAACCACTGCACCACTGGGGACACAGTGATCACCATAACCACAAGGACTACCTAAGCACGCCTCCCATCAGACACAAATTCCCAGATTTACCCTGCCAACAGTACTCAAGCTCGTAGTTTTGAAACTAATTCCGGTAAGAGTAAGGGCCCCAAACTTTGCCCACCCCTCCCCACTAATGAAAGGATCATTGCCCATCACCGGCATATTAGAATCTGTTCTGAAAGAACAGATGTCACTTCTGATCCAGCAGTTGTTATTATTTCATATTCACAAAATGAAAGAATAACAACTGTTGCATGAGAAGTGAGTCTGTTCTTTCAGAACAGATGTCACATGTAGATATATAATATGCCAGTGATGGGTAATGATCCTTTCATTAGTGGGTAGGGCTGGGCAACGTTTGGGGCCCTTACTCTTACTGGAATTAGATTTAAAACTACGAGTTTGAGTACTGTGGGCAGAGTAAATCTGGGAATTTGTGCATGACGGGAGACATGCTTAGGTAGACCTTGCAGGTGCGGTGATCACTGTGTCCTAGTGGTGCAGTGATTAGCACAACTGCCTAGAAAGCAGAAGACCTGGGTTGGAATCCCAGTGGGGTTCACATTTTTCAGCTTTGCCCATTTGTAGTGGATGTGATATATTTCGTGAATATGAAAGAATGATTAACAACTGACCTAAGAAACACAAAAGGAACTGAGGGCTTTTACAAAAGAAGCATCCATAAGAACAGTTTAAAATTAAGCAATGGGTTATGTGGAACATTATACAAAGTTTATATTTGATTGTATCAATGCCAGAGGTATTGATATCTATTTACATTCTACTACTCAATTTTATTGCCAAAGGAACTAGTTTAAAATTCAGAAGTAAGTATTTTGTTCTGATATACAAAGCAGATGATTCATACTAGGCTCATATTCTCAGTCATTGTTTCATTACATTGTTATTCTATTCACATGAAACAGATTTAAATACAAACTGAATGAAACAGCTAATTGTCAGGAAAATTGAAATAGTGAAAGAAGCATAACAATTTGCTGATCATTGCCCTGACTGTAATACACAGAATGTGAATAGTGACTATTGTTTCACTTCGTAGCAAATCTGACAAATTTTTGTAAATATCTACAGACTGGACATAGCTCCCAAAGCCTGTAACTCTTAACTCATTTTAATCTCACTCAATCAGGTGATTTAATATTATGTTAAATACAAGAAATGATGCATTCAGAATAATGCGTGTTAGTCCACAATGTTTAAATTTAAACAATGTTTAAATGTATTATTCATAATACAGACTTATTATTTACTGCATTAAGAACATAACACATTCATTAGTTATATGCAAAATTTACTCTTGTGAAACAGAGGTTGTCTCAGATCAAACCTTCATGTGTACTAGGATTTACACCTATTATCTATCTAAAATCCAATTTCATAATCATTCCCCAATACCTGATTCCTAATCTGAAATGTGATGCAAATTGTCCAAGAAGCATGCAACACACGAGAAATTTGTCATTAATGGATTCTCACAGACACGGTGTGACCTTCCTGAATAATTATCTTTGTGCCACATGAAGTTCCGTACTATTGATCACATATATCAGAAATTCTTATGAGCGCAAACCAGAGAACAAGGAAAATAAAAGCTGAGGGACTTGGTGAGACCTCAAACATCCACACATAGAATTTTGAAACTGATGAAAGCTGTTTTCTCAACTGGGTTGGGCATTAGACAGTTAAGAATTGGAAACTTCTAACAAAAAAAAAAAAAAAAAAAAAAAAAAAAAAAAAAAAAAAAAAGGAATGTTGTGAGGAAGATATCCTTGTGTAACTACATGAATAGTAAATTTGAGGTTATATGGGTACAGACCATGGCCTACAGGAATCACCAGGAAAACAGACTGGAACATCCGAAATTACATTCTATTCCAAAAGAATACAAATGGGCCCAATGTCTGTAATTAACTTCAAAACACGGAAGTGAGCAGCAACCAGCCATTTTTGTAATTAAAAAAAAATATTGCAGCTGATTCACATTTTGACTAGTAACTGACCATTATAAATACATATAAAGTCAGAGTAGAGCTGTGACAAATATAAAGCAACACGTTCATGGCACACTATGTTCACTCAGTCTTACTGCACTGAAGATGGTCATACAGAAACTGAAATCTTGATTTTCTATTAAAAAATAATTTTGACTGATTGCTGTAATTATTTATAAACAAGTTGTTAAGCAGCTGTGGATTCAAAATATCACAACTGATAGTTAATTATTAGACACAAATTCTTCAGGGTCAAGCAGCCTGAATATGCTGTGTGTTTTGCACTCCAACACTATGCACTGGAAGATTATGTGTGGCGCAATTTATTCCTCATTATCACATAGTGTGACCTTTGACTCAAAGTGTGTACATTTTTTTAAAGACCCCATGGCTAGTCATTACTCCTATCACTTGTCTTCTGTTCAAGTTCAGCATTGCAGAACTGTAAAACATGTCTTTGGCATCATTTGCTTTGCATACTTTTCTTTTCACCCAACTACATAGTTTTGATTTTATTATTAGCTTAGTGATGGTTAGGAAAATTTCTGGTCAATTAATTGGAGCCATCATGCTTTTCCTGGCCAGTATTGTTCATTGCCACAAATTACTGTGTGACTAGGGAAACAAAGGAGATTTACCCTGTTGCTTTCCCATTGCCTCAAAGGGCTTCATGACATACTGAAATTACCATTCATCTGATTGTACATACAGAGAAAGATTTTAGAGCACTTCAGCTGTCTGAGTAAATGCAGCTCCTATGATCCTTGTAGCTCCTATGGAAATTCTCATCAGAGCACACTCTGGTTGTAGGTAATTACATCTGCAGTTCCGTGTCCAGCTCTCCTAGAGTGTGCTCTCTCTGAAGTGGGCTGTACACTATATATTCCAGCATTATAGCCTTCATTTGTTTTCAGCTTGCCAGTCAAAAAACCAGTCAGTGTTTTGGTGGTGTTGCAGTTCATTCTTCCTTCTTGTAATAGTTACATTTGGAGGTACATTGAACCAGCTGGAAGTGACTGCATTATAACCTGGCATATCCCTGACCTTTCATGTAATTACCATTCTCACTTTATTGTTGTGAAATTCTATAAATCCTGCAGGTATCCAGTTATATCATGTGTGCATCTATCACTGCTGCTATTGTGTCCAAAAAGTATTATGGGGACATAAACAGAATGTATCCATCCCAGAATGTGTGTGTTGCTAAGTCCACCTGTCATGGCTAAGCAGTCCAATCTGAGCACCTTAACCAGTCCTTTTGAAGCCACCTTCTTTTCTACCTTATTCTGAATGAGTGAGGTGGTGTTGTGGTAACACATTGGACTCACATTTGGGAGGATGATGGTTCAAATCCACCTCCAGTCATTGATATTTAGGTTTTCCATGATTACTCAAAATCACTGAAGGAAAATGTCAAGACGGTTTCTTTGAAAGGGCACCGCTGATTTCCTTCACCAAATACCTGAACCTGAGCTCAGTTTCTAATGACCACACTGTCTACAGGGTGTTAAACTGTAAGCTTCCTTCCTTCTACTTTATTTCGCCATATTTTAGTCCCATATATTATGACACAGCTTATTACAGCTTTTTATATTCAGTATATACACGTGGGGTTTTGATCCATAGGCTCGTCTAGTACAAATAAGTATACCTTTTGTCTTAGGTCATATATTATTTGTACAAAGTTTGTTCATGGTTTCATATCCAGAACTACCCCCCTCTACCAAGATTACACTGAGGAGCTTTATATTATGGCATAAGTGCTGCATATGCTTCCTAACAAACTGCGCCGCTACAGTTTCCTTGGAGCAGACCCTTAAATTATGTGGAATAAAGAAAATGTATTTGCAATTGTGAATGTGAATCAGTATTAGCTCTACAGTTTATTAGGGACACATAAAAAAATGATGCTGGATCAGGACTCAAACACGGATTTTCCACTTTTTAAGGGCAGTCATGTTAATCATTACACTTTCCGCAATTGCCTCCCGAAGTGACTCAAACTTCTGTATACCACACATTGCATACTACCCATTGGCAGTGTCCATTCATGCATACATGTATGTATGTCTAAAGGACATATGCATTGGTTCAGTTGATAAACACAGACACTGCACATCATACTTTTATCATGTTTTCTGCAACAGTATTACACAATGTCCAGTACAAATAGTGCCATTGTTCTATAGTACTGGCAAATTTTTCAACTATAGCTGTTACTAAGCCATATGGATATCCTTGGCAAAAATAACCTCTTCAGTGAGTTCATTCACCATCAGGTTCCTCAGAAGTGGGGCCAAAAGTCCTCCTTGTGGACACTGCTCAGGTTTTTGATTATCGTTTTCTCATTCCTAGAAACACTTCTACCATTCTTCTACTTAGCACAGTATAAATCCACCTGCATATGCTGATCTCTATGTCTTCACCTGGTATAAACATGAAGTCCAACATTGTACTGCTAGAAGGCCTCCTCGATATTCAGAAAACAGTAGAGGGCAGTTTCTCAAAAGTGTAGAGCTTTCTCCACCTTAATATGAAATTGGTAAAATACTGTTCCATGTGATTTGTCTGATGATAAGCGTGTTGGTTTACATAGAGTGGAAATTAAGTTGACCTCTTTTCCCCAAATGCGCATATTAAGCAACATTCATTATACCTTTAGAAGAAAGAAGACAAAATGGAGGTCATGTCTCTGGCCTTGATATGACCAAATCTCTCTGGTTACAAAATGAAAACATCCCTCCCACTCCTCCAAGCATTAGAAATGATTCCTGCAGCTAGGCTGATCATGAAGAGTTTTAAAGCAGATACTTTGTGAAACATTTAAAGACATTTGGCGAGGGCACAGGCTGTCCAGAACAGTCTTCATGACAAACGAAGACAGAGTTATGAACACAATCCTTTAACTCTGATCACAGATTCAAACTTCTAATTAAATTCTGACTAAATTAATAGCAAACTCAGACTGTTCAAGTTATTAATTAATAATCCTTCAAACTCAATTACTCTATTGACACTGCTAAATTATATCAGAGATTATAAACTGAAGGGAGGCATTGAATTAAAATTTGTGCCAGGTCCGAGATTTGAACCCAGGACCTCCTGCAATAGTTTTCCACAATGTCCAGTACACATTGTGGCATTGTTCAACAGTACTGGCAGGTAGTTATATTATAGCTATTACTAAGCCATATGGATAACCTTGCAGCATGAGAATGGGAGCTTGGTCTAAGGTGCCACACCACAGATTGCTGCCAGAGGTTCGAGTCCTCCCTCAAGCATATGTCTGTCTGTGTGTGTGTGTGTGTGTGAGAGAGAGAGAGAGAGAGAGAGAGAGAGAGAGAAAGAGTCTGGAGAGGGTCTGGCATGTGGGTCACTGATAATAATTTAACCTTCCATCGTGAATAGAAAGAGACATGTGTTTTGGCTTTTTACTAGACACTCAGTAGCCTTTTCTTTTCTTTTTTTTATTGTTCTTTTTTCTTTCTCTTTTGTTTTCTTAAATCAAGGTCAAAGTTGATCCTTTTGTACTAATGTAGAATATATGAGATCAAAAGTTAATGACATTCAAGTAATTTATATTTTTGTGATTTCATGCTGTAGCTTGAGTACTCATAAACATGAATGACTTTCTGAGTGCCGTTGCAAGTTGAGCGGTCCAGAGCTCAGACTGTCAAATCATGGATCCAGGTTCAAACTTCCATCATGGCAATCTGTTAGAATTTTTCTCAATGTATTTGATAATATTCACATATTTGTAATACCTTTTCCTGCTCATTTTTAAGTAGAGCTTTAGGAAGTGTGATTAATATTCAATTAAGTGTATTATCTGTTTACTGCTGTTTTACTTGTGATACACAGAGAAAATTTGGAAAGGTTTCCTTGACTCACTCAAAATCTGGCAAGCTGAATTCTGAAATGTATCAATTATATTTGAACCATATTCTGAAACCATGTGTGCAAAAAAATAAATTTTGCTTCGTACTGGATTCATGAGGTGGCCGAACTGACATAACATGCTATGACAGAACTTTTGTCAATGATGCTCAACTGACCTGCAGTCTTAATGTGATACCACTAAAATGCACCTTTTTTTGTCAACCTTCTGACATTTACTTGTTTCGACAGATCAAGAATTTTATTGCAAGACTTTGAAATCATGCCACATAACACAAGAGCAGAGAAATTCATGACAGAGCAAATACTGTTGAAATCATGCCTTTTTCTGTAAACAGTTGTCCACACCTGTCTTTCAAGATATGCTTTCTTGCACTTGGTACACATGGAAATTAATCTGATAGACATGTCTTCAGCAATATAAATCAGGTATGTTTTCACTGAACAATATCTTGGACAATATGTGATGTGCATGCTGTGAGATATATTTGTGTTTTTGGTTGTTGTTGTTGTTGGTTGTTTTTATGATAAGTTTCGCACTACTGGCTGTAAGAATGCTGACGAATAGACAGCCAGTAATTGGAATTATGTAATAATATATGTAGTATATTTTTATATTATTTACTTCTTAATTTTATTGTCTTTGTAGTGTATCACAAATAAAACAGCTGTGAACATATAATATTAATATACAATCTTGGCCATTAAAATTGATACACCGCGAAGATGACGTGCTACAGACATGAAATTTAACCAACAGGAAGAAGATACTTTGATATACAAATGATTAGCTTTTCAGAACATTCACACAAGGTTGGCACCGGTGGTGACACCTACAATGTGCTGATGTAAGGAAAGTTTCCAACTAGTTTCTCATACACAAACAGCAGTTAACCCACATTACCTGGTGAAACATTGTTGTGATGCTTCATGTAAGGAGGAGAAATGTGTACCATCATGTTTCTGACTTTGATAAAGGTCGAATTGTAGCCTATTGTGATTGCGGTTTATCATATCTCGACATTGCTGCTCACATTGGACGCAATCCAATGACTGTTAGCATAATATGGAATCGGTGGGTTTAGAAGGGTAGTACAGAATGCCATGCTGGATCGCAATGGCCTCGTATCACTATCAGTTGAGATGACAGGCATCTTATCCACATGCCTGTAACAAATTGTGTAGCCATGACTATATCCGTGAGTCAACAGATGGGGACATTTGCAAGACAACAACCATCTGCACGAACAGTTCAATGACATTTGTAGCAGCATGGACTATCAGCTCAGAGACCATGGCTGTGGTTACCCTTGACACTCACTGCATCACAGACAGGAGCGGCTGCGATGGTGTACTCAACGATGAACCTGGGTCACGAATGGCAAAACGTCATGTTTTTGGATGAATCCAGGTTATGTTTACAGCGTCATGATGGTCGCGTCCATATTTGGTGACATTGCAATGAACGCACATTGGTAGTGTGTATTCGTCATCGCCATACTGGCATATCACACGGCATGATGGTATGGGTTGCCATTGGTTACACGTTTCAGTCATCTCTTTTTTGCATTGATGGCACTTTGAACAGTGGCTGTTACATTTCAGATGTGTTTCAACCCATGGCTCCACCCTTCATTCAATCCCTGCAAAACCCTACATTTCAGCAGTATAATGTACAACCGCAAGTTGCAGGTCCGGTATGGGCCTTTCTGAGTACAGAATGGCCAGCACATTCTCCAGATCTCTCACCAATTGAAAACAGCTGGTCAATGGTGGCTGAGCAACTGGCTCGTCACAATACACCAGTCACTACTCTTGATGAACTGTGGTATCGTGTTGAAGCTGCATGGGCATCTGTAGTTGTACACACCATCCAAGCCCTGTTTGACTCAATGCCCAGGCATATTAAGGCCGTTATTAAGGCCAGATGTGGTTGTTCTGGGTACTGATTTCTCAGGATCTATGCACCCAAATTGCATGAAAATGTAATCACATGTCAGTTATAGTATAATATATTTGTCCAATGAATACCTGTTTATCATCTGCATTGCTTCTTGGTGTAGGAATTTTAATGGCCAGTAGTGTATATAATATATACGGAGTCCACCGGAGTGAACAGTGAACATTCAAGTCACCCCTCCAGCCTCAAGCAAGGGCTACCTGCTGCACTGCCGATCAAGAACTTTGATGACACAACCATTGGAGACACTGCAACCAGTGATTGTGCATCCTACATGTTCACTGGTCCAGTGAACCCCAAGAAGAAAAAAAACAGACTGATCAAAACAGGTATTATATTTTGAAACTATAAAAACAGGTATTATATTTTTAAACTGTCATTCTTCTTTTCATTTTTGTCAGATTATTTAATCTTCATTTCAAAACTACTTTTATCATATTTTGTCATTATTATTATTATTATTATTTTTTTCTTTTTACTTTTGTGAATCACCAATGATTTTAAGTGTTTGTGTTTGCTGGCCCTATTATATAGACTATTTGGAAACTCATGAACAAGCAGGCATGTCCCCACTCTACCTTCCTAACTACACCACGAGGTGCCTCCACATGGTGTTACACTACACTGTACCTGCCCTTCTTCATGCACTTTAAATCAGTGTTGATCCTGTGAGGAAAGCGAGGGTTGATGACTAGAATATGTTTCAAAGAGGGCAGTATAAGTGTTGAAAATGATAAGCATCAAAAACTCTGACACATCAACCTATTAAATATCGTTTGTTGAAACATGTAAATGAATAGAGGTGATGCCAGGGATCAGGGCTAACAGTAAGTCTTCAATGAAACAAAGGGGTATAGAGTATTGGCAGGAGACCATCTGAAGATGAGCACAAGCCTGAAATGGCATATGTCTTTAAAAAATTGCCTGCAATAAATTGTGATTGGTAGCAGGTCTTATTCTACACCTTATGTAAGAATTGACTACGAACAATCATGCGATGATGATGATCATATATAAATTGGTGCATGAAATGAAATTGTTTTGGAAATACTTCTGTTACATCCAATTTCAAACATTTTTGTAATTTATACGGTCGTGATAAGTCACCCCCTGCAAGTCCTATTAGGTAAAATTCCTTCTTTGAACCCATATTCACCACAATATTCCTGTTGCTTCCACTAACTGTGTTCATGGTGCCATTAACAGCATAACCCTAGCAACATTTTCTGTAAGTGATATTCTTGTTATCCTAAGTTTCATCTATGTAAAATACCTAGCATTTGGACTTGCTCCCATGATTTCATTATTTTAATGTAATTTTAACATCACTCATCCAAAGAAATCCCATTTGATGCAGAATCTTGTAAAAAAATCTTTTTGCCAAAATAAATAAATAATAAAAATAGATATTTTAGTGCAATAAGTAATTTGGGTAATATTAGGACTACTTTTTAGATAAATTAAAAGTTCTCTACCATTTGTTAAGCAAGCAATTTCGTGAAACAGTCTATGAATAGTGGGTTTCCTGTAAATTTATGTGTTTTGTCTTACTGATTACAATAAACCATGTAGCTGATTTTCACATTACTTTGTGATGCATCCTATTGTTGAATTGCTGATGTTTCTGAAATCGCGTCACTTTGATTGGAGACACCACAACCAGTGGTGGTGCATCCTGTATGTTCACTGGTCCAGTGAACCCCTCTCTAACATAAACTGCAATTACATTAGAGACTACCGAACACCCGGTACTTCAAAAACTACCTCTTCTTCCTATTATGCAGTTTTCTCACTATTAATACATTTTTCTGTAACATTCGAATACCTCAGTATATCAAACAGTGATAACTAAAGTCACTGAAACAAAACTGACATAAATTGCTGGATGCTTCACTATACTACTAGGCAGTTAATGGCTCACTGATTATTGGTGATGCAGTAGGGATTTCACAGGGCTCGGCTGGCAAAGGCCACTTCCCCCAAAAAGAGTGCTGTTCAGTCATGTGTTTACCAACAAATTAAAGCTGATTGCAATTATCATCACTAAATAGATATGAGTTGTCATTTTAGTGGTTATGCTATCTTAAACCTGATTACTGCAGAGTTCTTAAAATGTAAAAAAGCACATCATTTTATCAGGAGTATACTTACAGAAAATCAACAAAGGTTGTCAAAAGAAATTATTATATCTGTAACAGATCACAAAAATTAGTGTCTAATTCTGCAGGTATAATGAATTTAAAAGCCTGAGGTTCATGCACAATATATGTCTACCAGTAACCAATGGAAAGAATAGACAGTACAATTGAAGTAACTTATTTTAAAACACTTTATGGGCATACAACCAGTTTTCATGATTCATAGAACTTACATTTAACTGCTGAAGAACACAAAATTATTACAGATAATGTTTTTAAATGGTTCAGTATTGAGTTCACTAAATTTGGCAAAAGTGAACTTACGATGTTGCAGACTGTATTGTCACATGCCAAGGATTCAAATTACTCAATGTTGGTGGGAGCCAATTGAATGACCATAGTGTCCAGCAGTCAATGTGAATATCTAAATTTAATTCTGTTTACAAGAGGTACAAACCCCAGAAGTGCAGTTTTACCAATAAATTCTTTTTAAGAATGAAATACTAAAACTTTATTTTCATCAAGTATATGTAAGGAAGGTTCACCAATAGAGAGAATACCAAATGAATGTAGGGACAGAATATCTAACCCCAACAGTGTAGTCAGGCAAATCAATCTTTTAAGACATTCACAATCTTCAAAGAGGTTTCAAAATAGCTAATGTTGAGCAACTGCAATATGTAGATTTAGTTACTGTGAGCCTGTGGGTAAACTAGATGCAGAATGTAGCCTAACCTACTGCTTTTGAAGTAACAGGGCATTGGAGACCCTAAATGTCTTTCAGACAAGTTATTTTCTGCTTGTTATTATGGAATATTTGCTCATAAAGACTTAAAATGCAAAGTCTATGTAACTAAACTCTCCCAAAGATACCATTGAATGTTTTGCTCTGAGAATTATTTCTGAAGTTTTCATCACAGATGGCTTGTTGTTGTTGTTGTTGTCTTCAGTCCTGATACTGGTTTGATGCAGCTCTCCACACTACTCTATCCTGATCAAACCTCTTCATCTCCCCATAAGAACGGCAACCCACATCTATCTGAATCTGCTTATTATATTCAGCCCTTGGTCTCCCCCTGCAATTTTTACTGCGCACACTTCCCTCCAATGCTAAATTTATGATTCCTTGATGTCTAAGAATGTGTCCTACCAATCAACCCCTTCGTTTAGTCAAGGTATGCAAAAAATTACTTTTCTCCCAAATTCAGTTCAGGACCTCTCCATTAGTTATGTCATCTACCCACCTAATCTTTAGCATTCTTCTGTTGCACCACATTTCAAAAGCCTCTATCCTTTTCCTGTAAAAAATAGGCAGTTGTCTGGCCTTTTAAAGCTGGAAGGAAGAAGGAGGAGGAAGAAAAGGAAAGCATGGCTGCATTAGGACACTACAATAAAGCGATCTAATTGGCTGAAGTGGATATTTCAATATAAGTAACTTCCCAATGAAATAATTGTTCACTGTACACTAATCTAACACTTTTTGTGCGAAGCTATTCTCTCTGACAAAAGCGTTTGGTAGAACATCGTCACCAAGGTTTAAAAAAACCTTTGAAATATTTTGAGATTTTGAAGTCCAACATCGAATTTTTTTGGTCAGTTCCAAGCAAGAGCTGTATACTTCATCAAAACTTTCATCACTTCGAGATAACTTCATGACGTCTCTGATAGTATTAATATAGTCTCAGGTTTTTTTAAGCCTAAGAGAAAAGCATTACCAATTTCAATCGAATCTATAATTTTAATAACAAGGGAAGTGACGAAGATAAATGAAAAACAATTAACTTTAGCATCAGCATCAGATTCTTCAAGCTAAATTCCTTAAAGAACACAATTGAATGGTCATAAATACGTACACCTGAAAGGTCAAAAGGACCGACATGCATCAGGATGAATAAAGCAAGCATAGTGAGTAAAACATGGACACTCATTACGACTCACTTGGGGATCCGCGTACAAAACTGATCATATCTTTCACATATGAAATATCGTCTCTCGTTATGGACACATTTTGCATTGCCTCTTGAGTCATAAGGTAGGTTTTGATTTTTCCCATTTGTTTTTAATTTATACAATTTTATTTTTCACCTCAATTTTATGTGGGTGCTCAGCACCCCCAAAAAATTCTTGGGGGGTGCACCCACAGAGTCAGTGCCCCTGATCTTATACACTCCTTTCAACACACTGTCTATTCTGTTCAGTCGTTCTTCCAGGTCCTTTGCTGTCACTGACAAAATTACAATGTCCTAAGCAAAACACAATATTTTTAATTCTTCACCATGAACTCTAATCCATTTTCCAAATTTCTCTTTGCTTTCCTTCACAGCTTAATGTATAAATTGAATAACGTTGGAGAAAGGCTACAACCCTGTCTTACTCCCTTCCCGACCAATGCTTCCCTTTCAGGTCCTTTGACTCTAATCACTGTGGTCTGGCTCTTGTACAAGTTGTAAATAACCCTCATTTTCCTCTATTGTACCCCTGATGACTTCAGAATTTGAAAGTGTGTATTCCAGTAAACATTTTCAAAAGGTTTCTCCAAATTTACAAAAGCTAGAAATGTTAATTTATCTTTCCTTTCCTTCCTTGATGTGTTATTTTAGTTAATTTAAACACACTAAAGTATGCAGAGTAGTGAAAAAAATGCCAGGCTTCTATGTATTATGTATTGTGTATTATTGCAACCTACTTCAGCAGCAGTGATATATATAAAGTGTGTGTGTGTGTGTGAGAGAGAGAGAGAGAGAGAAAGATTTCCCATGTGACCACTCTGACTGGTGTTTTAAACAATTCCCTCTAGTTGCCAAGCCAAATGCCAGGATGGATCCCTTGATTAGGGTCCGATGACAATGGTCTTGATGAAACATCCTCCAAAGTAGTCCTTGTCTGGAGATCCAAATGGAGGACAATTTTTTTTACCTCTGGAATATTTTACTTGAGAAGATGCCATCATCATATATTCATACAGTACAGCTGCATGACCTTGGGAAAAGTAATGAATGTAGTTTCCCCTTACATTCAGCCATTTGCAGTAACAACATGGGAAAGCCACATTAGCTGATATTACAAGACCAGCTCAGTCAATCACCCAGACTGTTGCCCATGCAACTACTGAAAAGACTGCTGCTCCTTTTCAAGAACCACACATTTGTCTGGCCTCTCCACAGATACCCCTTGTAATGTATTTGTTAAATTATTACATTTGAAATACATTATGTCACCTTTTATTCTTCTACTACACTGCCAGCTTGCCTGTCATTAAAATTTGAAGTCCTAATTGATAATTTGTCTGGGTCTTTTCACATCAAAGGAAAGGAACTACAAAATTGCAACTACATGATATACTAATTTTTTAATTCAGCATAATGATATTGTTACATCAAAACTACAAACTTGAGTACATGACTAATTTCACTACTTAACTTCAGTACTGACCTGACATACATGAGATCACACACATGTATATATAAGTTAAACTGTCTTGAGCAGTTAAACCGGCAACCCATGCGCAATGGAAATATTCTAGACCTTATAGCCACAAACAGGCCTGACCTTATTAACGATGTCTGTGTAGAGACAGGAATTAGTGATCATGATATCGTCATAGCGTCGATGGTGACCAAAGTTCATAAACCAGTCAAGAAGGCTAGGAGTGTGTTTTTGTTGGGAAAAGCCGACAAGCAAATGTTACGATCACACTTAGAAAATGAATGGGCATCGTTTAATTCTGGGACTATGGATGTAGAGGAATTGTGGACTAAATTTAAGTGCATTGTTAATGAAGGGTTAGAGAAATATGTGCCAGTAAAGACGATTAAGGATGGAAAAGATCCACCATGGTATAATAATAATGTGAGAAAGCAAAGGCTGTTGCACTCTCGATTCAAAAAAGAACACGCAAATGATGACAGGCAAAAGTTAGTAGAGATTCGTGTGTCTATAAAAAGATCGATGCGTGAAGCATACAATAATTATCACAGCCAAACCTTAGGAAAAGATCTTTCCGAGAACCCGAAAAAATTCTGGTCCTATGTAAAATCGATAAGCGGGTCAAAGCCCACTGTCCAGTCACTAGTTGATCATTCCGGGGCAGTAATAGAAGAAAGCAAACGAAAAGCTGAAGTTCTAAATTTAACCTTTAAGAAATCTTTCACACAGGAGGACCGCACAAATATACCATCATTTGATCAACGTACTAATTCCGAAATGGGGGACATAGCAATAGGTATTTCCGGTGTAGAGAAGCAGCTGAGAGAGCTAAATATGAAAAAGTCTGCTGGTCCGGATGGAATACCAGTCCGGTTTTACAAAGACTATTCTGCGGCATTGGCCCCCTACTTAGCTTGCATTTATAGCGAATCTTTAATTCAGCGCAAAGTTCCTAGTGATTGGCAAAAAGCGCAGGTGACTCCCGTGTATAAGAAAGGAAAGAGAACTGACCCATACAATTACAGGCCAATATCGTTGACATCGGTTTCATGTAGAATTTTGGAGCATATTCTCAGTTCGAATATAGTAAATTTCCTTGAAACGGAAAAGCTTCTTTCCATGAATCAGCACGGGTTTAGGAAACATCATTCATGTGAAACTCAGCTTGCCCTTTTCTCACATGACATCTTGCGAGCCATGGACGAAGGGCAACAGGCGAATTGTGTTTTTCTCGACTTCAAAAAGGCGTTCGACACGGTGCCACACTGCAGACTGCTAACGAAGATACGAGCTTATGGAATAGGTTCACAGATTTGTGACTGGCTGGAAGACTTCCTAAGTAATAGAACGCAGTACGTTGTTCTCGACGGAGAGTGTTCATCAGAGACGAGTGTATCGTCAGGCGTGCCCCAGGGGAGTGTGGTAGGACCGCTATTATTTTCTATCTATATAAATGATCTGATGGACAGAGTAAGTTGTAATTTGTGACTGTTTGCTGATGATGCTGTGGTGTATGGGAGGGTGTCGTCTGTAACTGACTGTAATAGCATACAGGTTGACTTAGACAAAATTTCTAGTTGGTGCGAAGAATGGCAGCTAGCTCTCAATGTAGAAAAATGTAAGGTGATGCGCATGAGTAGAAAAAACAATCCTATAATGTTCGAATACAGCATCAGTAGTGAGCTTCTTGATGCGGTCGCGTCATTCAAATATCTAGGCGTAACATTGCAGAGCGATATGAAATGGAACGAGCATGTAAGGACAGTTGTGAGTAAGGCAGACAGCCGATTTCAGTTTATTGTGAGAATTTTGGGAAGATGTACTTCACCTGTAAAGGAGACCACATATAAAACGCTTGTACGACCACGTCTTGAGTATTGATAAAGTATTTGGGACCCACAGCAGATAGGTTTGAAGGAAGACATAGAGGCGGTTCAGAGGCGAGCAGCTAGATTTGTTACCGGTAGGTTCGACCAACGAGCGAGTGTTACGGAAATGCTCCGGCAACTCAATTGGGGATCGCTGGAAGAAAGACGACGTTCTTTTCGTGAATTTCTGTTAAGTAAATTTAGAGGGCCGGAATTTGAAGCTGAGTGTAGTACGATCTTGCTGCCGCCTACTTACATTTCGCGTAAAGATCACAAAGACAAGATAAGAGAAATTAGGGCTCGTACGGAGGCATATAGGCATTCTTTTTTTCTTCGTTCAATTTGGGAGTGGAATAGGAAAGGAAATGCCTAGTAGTGGTACAGTGTACCCTCCGCCACGCACCTTATGGTGAATTGTGGAGTATGTATGTAGATGTAGATGTACTCAATTTCTAGAATGCTGCTTAAGCAAAAGAAATCTCAAATTCAATTTCCCCTATACGTAAATAAATCCTTCACAATTCAGTACAAACCACAAGTATTTTTAAAAGTATATATATGTAATAAATGAAAGTAGAAATTAAAAGTGTATGCAAATTATGGTTAGAGCAGTGTCAATTTGTTTACATAACTTTTGGATAATTTTATATCAATAACAACACTTTGAGACAGTTGAGCCATGACAAATTATTAAATGGATCCCAAATGACATCAGGAAAATATTAGTAAGAAAATCTGTCAAAAAACATTGATAGTTGCACAATTTCACTACTACCATCACGAAGTTTTTGTGACCAGAAGTAATTTAACAAAATGATCCAGACAACAAAGTCAATGGTATGACAGAGTATTTTTGTATTATATTGTGATAATCTCTAAATATATTCATAGTTGTACATAGGCCGAGCTTATATTATATAGATAAACAAGGTAGGCATCTGGATCTTCACGTAACCAAACAAGTGGATTCACTAATGCTAATTCATTATACCCTCCACTGAAGCCACCCCACCTCAGCAATATCTGTGGTTCATGGGGATGGGAAATTATATGCACCTAATATAATCAACATTTAGAGTATAGTAACAATTTTTAAAATGTAAATATACTTAAGAGTTATATTTTTTCTGACCAATCACGATCCACAAGGGCAATTATATTTTGGATCTATGGAAGGTAAATTAACACATCTGATCTAATTTTGTAAGTATTTATTTGTGGATCTTGTTTTCTGACATGTTCTACATTCAAGATCATCCCCTCAGTTTTGATCAACTGGAACAAAAAGTACTTCTTATCTAATCTAATCTACTCTAACCATCCATGCAGTGATTTATATTGTCATGTTGCAATGGAAGTAGGCTTGACTTCGAAGGCAACTAAACGCAACACTTATACTGAAAGCACGTTTATTATGAACTCAGCATACACGCAGCAGTGACTGCCTCTCAGGCAGAGTGCTCTGCTATTTATACACCGACAGAATTTACCAGAAATTAGAAGAACAGTTAACATAAGAAACAAGTAGAATTTACAAGTGAACATAAGAAAGATGTAGAACCTTCTGGAATTGTAAATTACAAAGAAATAAATTTTTGCCGGTGGGCGGGATTGAACCGGCAACCTTCTGCTCCTCAGTCCATCACGCTATCCCCTGCGCCACGCCGGCAGTTGGTGTTCGTGGTCTCTCGCGGCAATATGGAGAGCTTAGTTGCCTTTGATGTGAGCTAAGTGGAGGTCTTGATTCCAGTTGACTTCCACCCACATGGTGTGTTATTCCTATCCATGTGTGTGTAGCTGCTCTTCCATTATTACAAAGACCTACTGATACAAATATTTAACAGCTGCAGACAACCACTTAAAGAAAATATTATATCTGGAGTTAACAGCAGAATCACTTCAGTGAGATTGTATTTAAATGAATGTGTTGTTTTGAAAGAAAGTCTGTTGAAAGCTCCACTGAGTTAAAATGTTGTAAGACAACAATGTTCTGTTACCTGAATATTATTTTGAAAAGACAAGGTACTGTAATGTACCTGTCGTCTTATTCCACTTCATCTGTGTCTTACGGTAATTTAGTGAAAACAGGTAAAGGAAGAAAAATCTCATTTAAAGTTCATGATATACCAACCTGAAGCTAAAGTACACTTTGATTTTAAATTTGAAATGGTTTAGTGCTAGGGCCTACATATCATAGTTCAGAAATACTGACTTTGTGCTAAAACAGTAGGCTGTCCTTCCCCTTTTACCTTCACTATCAATTTTGCTGCCATATATACTTTTACAATCAGAACTATTATTACTCATACATGTTCTTTTGGTGTGTTACAACTAAAAAGTATGTTCACAATCACAAGAATTAAAATTGCATTAATGCTTCAGAAACAAACATTTGAATTACGTTTACAATTCAGTTGCTAATAAAGGTTTTCATGCTAAAATTGCTGAAATATGTAAAATAAACAACATAACATAGTATACAAATTACATAAACATGGGCTAAAATGCCCTGGATGTATTAAAATATTGTCAAGTTGAAAACAACAGGTGATCTGGAATTCGAAGGCTGGTCGTTAATAGAGCACAACACTTTACACTTTGAACATGTTTATTGCTAACACTAGTGTATACTCAGCATAGACTGCTTCCTGCTTGGAGTGCTCCACTATACATAGAAGGAATTTTCTGGAACACAATTACATGAAACATAAGAAACATGTTGAACTTTCTAGAAATAGTAAATAAAAAGAATTTTTTTCTGCCCACGATGAGATTTGAACCAAGGACCACAAGCACAGCAATCTGCGATGCTAACCACTATACCATGCATTCCGTCAGAATACTCGTGACAATATTATGTAATCTTGCTATGTACACAGTTTTTTAAAAGTGATTTACTAATAAAATAATGCTGTAGTATCTGTTTACATTCAGATCATCAGTGATTACCAAAGTTTTAGTCATTAGAAGCTGATAAGCCTTTGTTGTGCCAAATATCCCTCCAGATAATTTCCAGTTGCATTTGCCTTCAATTATGGTATTCAATATTAACAGATAAACTCTGTATCAAGAGTGATATATTTTTCAAAATGAAACAGTAATTGAATGAAATGAAATAACATAAAAGGTTGATGGAAAACAATAAACTGTCAATAGAAGCAAATTATTAAAAGGTATCACCACAACTATATATGTTTCATGAAGGTGAGTAACACATTTTCTTAAATTAAATAAGTATAGTGAAATGTTAACCTACATTTATATCTGAACTGTGTAAGTCATCTCTCTGTCTGTTGCAGAGGATACTTTTTGCTCCTCTGCCACTTCATAATTTTCCTCATCCAGTCACATATGGTTCATGGGAAAAAGACTGCAGGTATGCCTGTGTGTGTACTCTACTGTCTCCAATTTTAACCTCATGGTCTTTTCACGAGGTATATACCAGAGGATGCAATGGTACTGGTTGACTCTTTTAAAAACAGTCACTCTCAGAACTTTGATGGAAGTCAGTACCATTGTGGCACCGTGACCACATCAATCTATACAACAGCAAAACTTTTTGGGCCAATATCTTTAGGTCAACAGCATCTCTGTGTTTGCTGTCCATGTTTTCCTCAGTCTGGTTCTGTACATACAGATGATAACAATAAAATGCATTTCTGTGGTTTCTCTGGGGCTCACACTCCTCGAGATTCCCATACTGGTGACCCCAACATGATTTGAACAGGCAACCTCCCTCGACTGCAAAGCTCATAATCTTATCTCTTATTGTGTAGTTTTCAAGTTACTGGGTCATTTTCCTCTGCAAAATATGCTTGTCATTGTTTTGCCAACTTGCCAGAATGACCATGCCTGTTCAACCTCTCTGCACCAGTTTCATAGTCTTGTGATGTTTATTTTTCCATTCTTTTTGACCGCACAAGTGAAATTCGCAACTTTCATGCCAGTTTTTTCCTGAAAATATGATATGCCATGAGCCAACAATCAACAGCCACAATGAGTTTGTCAATCTAGACTTTGCCCAGAGTGCCCTTCGAACCTCTTCTTGTTCCACGAGTGCCTAATTTACATGGTATGACGAGTGTTTCATCCTTTACCTTCCTGCAACAGTTTTCACAGGACTTTTTCTCTACGCCGCTTCCTACAAATGCAGTCACATTTAGCAACGACTCCAGTTTTATTATGCCCATTGTGGTTCCCAATATTTTGACTTTATATAGTTCCAACAAACATGTGAACATTCTAATGTGTGATTCTAATTTTCAAAATTTCAGACTTGCAAAATTTGAACAATAGACCACTCTGTTGTGCTTGTCATGGTATCCTCCACCAGCCACATGATCAGTCAACAAAGTGCTTATCTGCAGCCACAATCAATCTTTATTCTGCCCTCGGAGCACAGTGACTGCTGATTATGCAATTTCAGTTTTTCCTTCAAATTATTCTTTCAGTTCAATTCAGTTTTCTTGTGCTCCAAGCACTTTTTTTTTTTTTTTTTTTTTTTTTTTTTTTTTTTTTGTGTGTGTGTGTGTGTGTGTGTGTGTGTGTGTGTGTGTGTGTGTGTGCGCACACAAACATTCCAGATGATGCCGTTGCTGCAAGTTTTGTGCAACTATCTTTCCCAAGTGTGAAAAGTGAGAATGTTGTTGCTTCACACTTCATAGTGACCTTGCTTTTTCACACCCTGTGATAGTGTTTTCTTGTATAGCCATGTGCCATGTCACGTGACATCTGCCACACAGTGACCACAACACCAGTCAGTTCTGAACACCCACTTGGCTGACACGTTTTGACACACGAGACCATTCATGCAACTGCCAGTTTATGCGGCACATCCTGGTGTGTCTGCTGCATCAGTCTACAACCCTGTCTCATTACACCATATGTCTGTTGTACCACTCGCATTTCCTGTCCCACTGGAGACATCTGCCACACCATGTGAGTTTCAAACTTCACCTTAACAAGTGTGCTATGAATCCGTGCTCATTGAGGCTCTATTCCAGACACCCTGCAAGTGCATTTGATTTGAAGACAGGATCTATGAGGCCCACTTATGTGAAGCCCATCAGAGTCTATTTGTGCCTATGCCTTGCTTTCCTGCTGTCAGTTGAGGTCACTCCTGCAACATAGATGACATACACATATCACCTTACTCGTCTCACCACCAACATGCTGCGCAAGCTCCAGATTCACTGCATCATTCTTCGCCACTGTTGGAGATGGCCGCCCTTGAGAAAGTTATCATGTTTTGTTGAGAGAAGGATAATTGTACTCAGGTAAGCAATTGTGTTCCCCCCGTGAGTGTTATTAGTCATGTCATACCTGCACACAAGGTTGCCAGTGCTTGTGCGCTGCTCCTATGCGAATGCTTGTAAACAAAACTTGGTTGTTATGCCAATGCCTTGCTTGGATGCACCGCCTGCACTTTGTCCACCTCCCTCATTAGTCTTTCTCCTCCTGCACAGCGATATTCTTCTGTTTCACGTTCTTCCGCTACGTTGGTCGAGCATGCTGCTAGAACTTTAACTTCTCTGACTAGTATGCCGCCACCCACTAGTGTTCATCTTGGGAGCTGCTCAAAAGTATTTCACATGCCGCCATCTTGTGCTGGAGTTTGCTGATCCTGTCCATTTCAGTTTTGTGCTAACCAAATGGACATTTAACAAAGTGTGCTGCTCTGCTTTGGCTCTTCTCTATCTCCTTTATCAATCCTCTCTAGTATGCATCAATAATGAGCAATATTCAAGTACTGTATTGGATGAACCAGTGTTTTGTAAGTTATTTCCTTTTTTGCTATATATTCTTCCAATGAAACACAGTTTGCTATTTGCCTGATTCACGGTCAATTTTATTTGGTTGTTACACTAATAATTGCTCTTTTTGTGTTCTCTCAGATATTTAATGCAAATAACTGCTTCCAACAATTGAACAATAATAGAATAAAATATCACCATTTCACCATATTTGTAATACATTAAATTTGTTTCTGCTGAGAGTCAATTGCTATACCCATACCATGCATTGATATACCTCAGAACTTTCTGTGTTTTACTACAATTTTCCAGTGTTGTGAATTCTCAATATACTACAGGATCACCCTAGAAAAGAATGACAAACTGTCTTGTATTTGCTAGAAACTTTTCAATCCAATCATAAATTTGGTCTGAAATTCTGTATGCATTTGGTTTGTTCACTAGATGTTTCAACAGGGGGTTGACAAAAAAATGAAGACATGACGAAAAGTCTCCTGAGAGATGATAGTATTGTTGAAACGAGATAGAATGACTTGCCAGTACTTACCTTACCTTACTCCCGAAACACCACCTTCATGACCTAGGTCGTGAATCCCTTCCATTTCCATCCTTTCTTCTTCCCTTCTCTCCCACCTGATGAAGGAACTGTGTTG
The DNA here is from genome assembly GCA_026315105.1 of Locusta migratoria. Lineage (NCBI taxonomy): Eukaryota > Metazoa > Arthropoda > Insecta > Orthoptera > Acrididae > Locusta > Locusta migratoria. Next base: position 475,311,027 of record CM048755.1, on the reverse strand, counting down.
CGAAAGCTTGTTCTTTTTGTCCCCTTTTTTCTGTTTCTTCATTTGTGTTACTATCGGCGGTACAGCACAAAGGTAAGTATTGGCCAGCCATTCTATCTCATTTCAACAATACTAAATGAACACCTGACATAGACAATATTTATTTATTAGTAAGGAGCTGTCCCTCCATTGGATACAAGAATATCTGCAACTATTTGAGGAACAGATTCACAAAGTGTCATAATAGTTTCCAACACCTTGTTATACATTCCTGTACCAAACAGTCAGCCAATTACATGAATGATATTAGATCTGTAAATTTGGTCTTAACTCTCTGCTCTTAAACTCCCCATAATGGTTCAGTTATGTTGAGACACAGTGATTTTGCTCTCCAGGGGAGATGTTTGATAACTTTCTGATACTGCACAAAGCATACCTGAAATTTTTGGGCTGTGTCTATGGGCACATTACCATTTTTTAATAGAAGTGTTTGGTAGAAATGTGTTACTCTAAGTGAGCAGTTTGTTGTTCAGTATGGTGATGTATTCATTCATAGGTATCTGAGCAGTAAGGTAATGATAGAGACAGTTGAATACTATAACATAGATGCCCAAATCATGAGAGGACCTCCCCAGAGCTACTATAAGAAGAAATAATGTGATATCATAAGCTTCTTTTGTCATTTTCAATACCTAAACATGGTTGTTAGCAGGAAGCTATATAAACAAATATTCATCTGACCATACCACATATCATCACTCATCAAGTGTCTGTCACAACTTTGCATTGACTTCTGTATTAATGTTTAAGTACTTGCAGACCTTCCACAAATTTTAAGCTCCAGTAGTACTGTTTTTCTCAAAACAGTATTATTAAAGTGAGAGTAGAGATTTGCAATCACTTTGGCCATCAAAGTTTTATGTCATCTGGCCACAGTTATCCTTAATGTTTGTTGGATGTTGTCAGTTAACTTTAGGTTTTACCCACAATTTCTTTTTGCAAATATTGTTTTACATAATTTCGTGTATGATGTTATTACTAAGGATACTTTCAGTAGTGAAACATTAAACTGTGAATCTGTTTTTGTCACAGATGCTCCAATTAACTGTGCAGCATTGAGTTGGCTTCTTTGGAACTTTGAGAATTATGGTATGGCATTTAACCAATCATTTGTGTTAACTATCACAGAAAAATACATATAATATACTGCAAGGTAATGTCCAAGACTTTGTGTGTTAATTTTGCACTGTGGTTGTCTCAGTGCTAACATGTATGTAGTGAAGTCAACTTGCATGGTATTCATATTTTTCCACCTCCTGAAACACCAAACAAAAGTAAATAGAAACAGCATCTACCTGGAAACCTGTATATATACAGGGTGTTTCACTAAGTGTGTTTGCCTCTGTAACTTATAAAATAATAGGTGACAGGAAATTATAATGCGGTAGGTCAACACAAGAAATGTTACACTTTCTGAGGAGCTATGAACATAGTTTATTGTATCATTTTCCAAAGAGTTACAGCACAAAGGTATAATTTTTTAAATGGAACAATAGTTTTTTCTATCGTGTATTGGAAGCGTTGAAACCAGCTGCGTCTAAATCAGTTTAAACTACATTCCTATCACTGTTAGTTTGGGAGCTACAACCCTTTAAAGTTTCACGGGCAGATACCACACGCTGTACATAATACATGGCTGTGTGGTGAGTGATGGATGTTATGGCGGTGGGAAGTTGATTTACATGAGATGTTCAAATGTGTGTCCATGTTCTTCAATGCATAATGCAATGCGCCGTCGAAAGGATCTGCAGACGAGATGTAACATCGCCGGTGTGATGGAGCGACATGCGTCCTCAATGTGCCATTTTAGATCATCTGGGGATGTGGGCTCTGTGAGATAAACACGATCCGTTAGATATCCCCACAAAAAGAAATCTACTGGTGTTAAATCGGGCGACCTTGCGGGCCATGAATGAGGACCATGGCCCCCCAACCATCTTCCTGCAAACCTGTTGTTTCGTTCTTCCATAACAGCATGTGCAGAATGGGCTGGGTGACCATCATGCTGCATCCACATATGGACTCTCGTGTGTAGACACACGTGTTCAAGGATACCACCCAAACTGTCGGCTATAAAAGCATGATATAAATCACCTGTCAGTGTACCTGGGAAGTAGTGTGGACCGATGATTTCATCCCCAAGGATTCCACACCACACGTTAATAGACCACCTATGTTGACGGTCGACAGGTCGTACCCACCGAGGATTTCTGCAGCCCAGTAGTGCATGTTATTTACTGCACCATAATTTGTGAATGTGGACTCATCAGAGAACATAACACTTTGTAAAGACTCCTGGGTGAAATTACGCATGGCCCACTCACAGAATGTCACTGTTGCACAGAAATCATTCCCATGCAGCTCATGGGTCAGTGACAGGCGGTACGGGTGAAACCGGTGTCCGTGTACTATATGCCATACAGATGTGAGACTGACACCAGCGACTGCAGCAACGGCTCGTCAGCTGACACGAGGATCGTGGTGTAGTGCAGCTAAAACATACACCTCCGTCTCCTCACTTCTTGCAGGTCTTCGTCTGTTACTGCGGCACATTACCAAGCTGCCTGTTTCCCGAAGTCGTTGTTTGGCAAGTAAGAACGTAATGGCTGCCAGGGCTCTTTGCCTAGAATATCTCATGGCATATGCCATGGCTGCTTCAGTGGCATTGTGTCGGCACTCGCCAAGCATCAGCAACATGTCAACATACTTGTTGTTTGTGTATGCCATCATCATCCGATGTCAGTAACTGTTGTATATTGAGCCCCGGTTGTTTGACAGTGACAGTTAGTCAGGCAGACTTGTGCAACGCTAAAAAATTTATAGCTGCCATTCACCACCTGGCCTCTGATGATAACTACATAAAATGAAGAAGGAATGTGCCGCCACATAGTGAGTTGAGTTTTAACTATTTGTGCCCAACAAAAAAGGCTTTGTATTTCCTGCTCTCTGTTGAGCCCAACACTGTCTGATATCTACATTGCTCTCTGCTGAGTGTTCACACTCTGCATATTCTGACATGGCAAATTTTGGTGAAAGCAATGTTTTAATTGTCCTGGTAAAGGAAACAAACGATTTTGGTTCAGAAGGAGAAGCTGATAATCCATGAGAAACATATGTACAAGGTATTTTTCACAATTCGGCTGTATATTAAGCTCACTAGATTAGTATTCATACCCTGTTTCAGCCCAGCTTTCTGCGCCTAGTATTCTGTTAGCACTGTGGCCATATTAAGGGGAAACCTACAATTCTCCACTTATAGTAGAGGTTAAAATATTTGCAATGAAGATTGACAATAATCATCTGAGGTTTGAAGTTATGTCTTCCACTCATCTTCGAACTAAGATTGCTTATCGGAACAATGCTGCAAATCAATAGCACTGCAACTAACCCCATGAGCAATGCTAGTTGTTGTTGAACACAGGCAGCAGCCATAGATGGTGCTGACATGAGACACACTTAAGAGCTGTATCCACAAAGTACTCTCAATCTCCCCCAGCAGAGGGTGCTAAACATCTCTAACGAGAACCCCAACAACAAACAGAGTGTAAATTGACTTTCCCAACCTGGTCACGATTTCTCTAAGGAACACCATCACCCACTTAACATTGGAGGTCCCAAAGGAAAGCAAACCAACTTTCTGAGAGGTTCATACAAGTACAGAAATATTAGTTTCTGTTGCAACTGGTAGCACAGCCCATGCTGGTTCATTTCTACTATCAGTAGTAGGCAGTACCTCAAACCTGTTACCGAGCCATTAGATGACAGCCTTGTGCCTTCTGCCCAGAGATTCATGAGTCTGCCACTGTTCACCAATCACCATGAGGCAAATGATGACTGGCAGGACCATGGGAGTCAGAAAGTGCAGTAGTATCAGGACCCCAGGCAGTGCTATAGTCTCCAGAGATGGCAAAGCATTCACCTGAGTTGCCTTAGTGCCACAGCAGCCCAGGACACAGCCTGAAGCCTCTCAACCATGGCCAACATTGCTTGCAGCTGGCTAGTTTCACCTGAATCCATACATAACAGATGCTGTCCCTATCCAATTTTATTCAGCAATTTTCTCCCCAGACTGCCTGATTTACTGAAGCAATGGTCTCTAACTGTTTGAAATAAAATAAAAATTAGTGCCTACAGTGCTAAAGACTGCCTGTATTTATAATATAAACTACCCAATGATAATAAGGCTATTAAAAACAAAAACACTCTCAAACTTTAAAAAATAGATAAAAAGAAAAGCACAAAGTTAAATGTGTAACTTGCTGGTCTGGGGGTGTGACACAGGTGGCTCTGCAGGGCACAGTGAAATATGAAATTTCACATTAGACATATATCAGTAACTTGACTCTTTTTTTTCGGTTAAGATAAGTTATATGCAAATATTTATAAACTCACTAAAATAGTAGATAATACTCACTGTGTTTAAATGAAATGGCAAGCATAGTAGTGTTACTGGACAACTTTACAACAGTAGACTGAGTACTAACACTTTCGCTGCGGCTGGTGCTTGTAAGTGTCCGCGCTCAGTGTAGGATAGCGTCAGCCGCAGCGAAAGTGTTAACAACAGAGAAAAATATATTTCTGTACTCAAAGTAAACATAATTTTCATATGTCCCCATAGTGTGCAAAATTATTAACTGTCTTTTAAACAATAATCAGACAAGATGTGTTGCTCAACAAAATGTTTCAGTGTCCAGAAAACACTCTTTATTGCATTGCTTGGATAACCAGAGCTCAAACTCTGTCTCAGATTCAAATATTTGTGGGGTCAAAGTTTTTATCACAAAGAATAAACAATGTAACTTCACCTTGAAATAGCTTACCACGATTTCAGCAAAGTATCTCCTCTTTAAATTAATACTCATGTCAGTAGACCTATTGGTAATAGCACTTCAGGCAGATAACTTAAGTAGTAAGAGTTTTAAATGGCATCTCTCTACATACTTTCATTGTACAAGAGTTCAAGAAAACCTGTTTCATTCCTACACACAAAGTAATGATACAAGTTCAATGGGATGATACTAAAAAGTGCACACTTAAGTTACCATAGCACAAAGCCTAGCCTTAACTGGTCATGTGCATAAAACTGACAAGAAATGATATCTTCTACAAGTGTAATGTCTGACAGATTCTCATACAACTGATTATTTTCATTAATATTATATTTAAATTTATTGAAAAAATGCATCATTTCTGCTCAAGAAAGATACTGCATTTCAAAATAAAAAAAAATAAAATATATATATATATATATTATCAGAATTTTCTCTGTAGTTTCTTCTAGAACATTCACATTTCTGCACAACGTGTGGGGGAGAAGAACCCCATATATGACAGGCCTGTGCATTTATCGCACTGTGTAGAGTAAAATGTGCATTGACTATCCAAAGAATTTTCCTAATGACATGTAATCCATCTCCATGCATGCCAGAAAATGAAGGGCATTGTAGGCTATCCTGGGGTTGCATTTGGTACACATTATTGACCTTGCAGCAGTATCAGTGTAAGCTAAACTGTAAAATCTTTTGAACTGTTGACCAGAGGAGAGACAATTCCCATACCTTTGCACTAACACAGGCTCCAGAATTTGATGCATGTGCTGCACGGATTGCTGCAGATACAGAAACTTCATTAACAACCTTCACATCAGCTCTCTCTTTCCTAAGTCCATTCAGCTCCTTTTTATGTCCATTATTTTTATTTAACTGAACTAATTTCTTATCCTGTCTGTCAGCAGTTTTGAAAAAGATGCATGTGAGTACCACTTACAGATTAGTGATGGCTTATTGTTGTACCAATGCACTGTACTCAAAGTGCTGGCAGTGATTATGGGAATTGCCAAAATACAAGTCTTCACACTATTTATTTCTAACACTCCATAAACAGACAATAGCTACTTGTCAACAATAATATCAGGCGTTGAATGTCTGTGCACAACCAGTTCTGCTCGACACTGGTCCCAGATGGGGTACAAGCTTCGGTGATCAACAATCAATTGTATTGTCTAATAATGTGACCATGTGAAAATGGTGAGCACATGTCTGAAGTAGCAAACATATTTCTAACGCACAGTGTGCCATGTGTTCAATGGCAGTGACTAAATGAGACTTCAGATAGATGGCTCAGAAACAAAACTTTTGTACATTTAGATGAGGAGATTATGTTAAGCTTGACTAATGTGGCTCATGGCAAGAAGAATCAGACACTTTGAGAAAATGTCCTGTAATAGGGTGGACACTGTAATCCACATAGTATTGTGCATACCTGTGCATGTCACACCATTGCTAAAATTTGGCCTAATGGTAAACCTATATTTACAATGGAGAGTGAAGGAAGTAAGATTAGAGTTTAATGTATTGTCGACAATGTTGTCACAGGGACTGCAGCACTGCTCAGATATTTTGGCAAGGATTGCAAAGGAAATTGGCCATGCCCTTTCTAAGAAACCATCCAGGCATTTTCCTGAAGTGATTTAGGGAAATAACAGAAAACCTCAACTTGGATGACTGGAGGTGGATTTGAACATTGGGGACTGCTAGCATTATACTGGCTGTGAATGCAGGTCTGATATTCATGCATTCCTCAATGCAGCTTTCACACATATCCTCTCTTGGAGAGCAGAGCTCAGGACCCATGAAAAAGTGCTGGCGATCATCTTGGGGCAACATATTTTTGGCTAATGCATTTCCAATGTGATATCAGTGACAGAATGTCAGTAATAGATCGGTCCACTGTAATTGGGCAGCAATCAATAAGGTCATTATGCACTACTGGCAGATTGGAAGGGGGTATGGGTGGACATGTCCACATGCAGCTGCCTAGTGACAGTGGTGACTAACACACAGTCAATATCTGTACTGATTAGTATGAAGGATTTAAGTCTAAAACTGTTGAGTTTGAGTTAAGTACATTGTCAGACTCGGAACAAATTGTCAGTTGATTGGTAGAAAGGATTTAAGTCCATATCATTTAGTCTTTGAGAAAGTCTATTGAAGAAGGAAAAAAGAAAAGATTCATGTGAGAAATTTAGCATTCATATTTGGTACAAAAGGTTTAAGTCAATTTGTTCCCTTTATGAAACAAAGGTTGCCAGCAACTTGAATGATATAAATTCATTGACAAACAAGATTTGGTATAAAATATTTAAGTCAATTTCTTCCCTTATGAAAAGAAGGTTACTAATCACTTGATTGGTATAAAATAAAGATAATCCCTTTTTCATTAAGGTTCTTTTGATTTTTTAAAATTTTGTATTAGTGTTAAGAATTTCTCTCATTGAAAGAAAGAAAAACGTTGATGGAGTGCCCTTCATATGGCAAGAGATGCCATGGTTGAAGTATTACCAGGAAGCAGCTAATATATCAGTTTTCTTTGATGAGACAAAACAAATCTCTGACTCAACCATCTTCAAAACTGGTATAATTAATGTGTTTCAGTTTCAGCTTAAAAGAAAATAGATCTACTTACTTCACATCCTCTTGTGCGTACAGTATTCCATGACTTCTACAAAACTTTAAGAACACCAACTGACACAGGAAACATTAGCCCTGCCTTAGAATTTTGCGAAAGTGATCAAAATTATCATTAATGACCAAGACTGACAATTCAGTGAATGGAGATGAATACTACATTGTGATGGTCAATATTCTATTACTTCATTGAAGGCTTTTGAGCATTAATTTTCAATATCTATGTAATACTTCATATCTTTAGTACGATACCTAATAATAATGTATTTGATTCCTTGTTCGAGGTAATTAATTATTTCAATACTCATTGACCACTCCCATGAACCACAGACATTGCCGTTGTGGGGTGGCTTGCGTGCCTCAACGATACAGATAGCCATACCATAGGTGCGACCACAGCGGAGGGGTATCTGTGGAGAGGACAGACAAACGTGTGGGTCCTGAAGAGGGGCAGCAGCCTTTTCAGTAGTTACAGGGGCAACAGTCTGGATGATTGAATGAGCTGGCCTTGTAACATCAACTAATGTGGCTTTGCCACACAGTTACTGCAAACGGCTGAAAGCAAGGGGAAACTACAACCGTTACTTTTCCCGAGGACATGCAGCTCTACTGTGTGAACATGTGATGATGGCATCCTCTCGGGTAAAATATTCCGGAGGTAAAATAGTCCCCCATTTGGATCTCCGGGCGGGGACTACTCAGGAGGACGTGATCATCAGGAAAGACACCACTGGTATTCTACAAATCGGAGCGTGAAATGTTAGATCCCTTAATCAGATAGGGAAGCTAGAAAATTTAAAAAGAGAAATGGATCGGTTGAAACTAGATATAGTGGGGATTAGTGAAGTTCGGTGGAAAGAGGAACAGGATTTCTGGTCAGGTGAGTACAGGATTATAAATACAAAATCAGTTGGGGGTATTACAGGAGTAGATCTGATAATGAATAAGAAAATAGGAATGCGGGTAAACTACTATGAGCAACACAGTGATCGCATTATCGTAGTCAAGATAGATACGAAGCCAACACCGACCACAGTAGTACAGGTTTATATGCCAAATAGCTCTGCCGATGATGAGGATATCGAAGAAGTATATGAGGAGCTAAAGGAAATTATTCAGACAATTAAGGGAGAGGAAAACTTAATTGTTATGGAAGACTGGAATTCGGTTGTAGGATAAGGAAGGAAAGGGAGGATAGAAGGTGAATATGGTCTGGGCAAAAGGAATGAAAGAGGAAGCCGCATGGTAGAATTTTGCACGGAACATAATTTAATTATAACAAACACCTGGTTTAAGAATAACAAAAGAAGGTTGTATATGTGGAAGAGACCAGGAGACACCGGGAGATACCAGATAGATTTTATAATGGTAAGACATAGATTTCGGAACCAGGTATTACAGTGTAAGACATACCCAGGGACAGATATAGACTCTGACCATAACTTGTTGGTTATGAACTGTAGGCTGAAACTGAAGAAACTACAAAAAGTTAGGAAAATAAGGAGATGGGCCTGGATAAATTGAAGGAACCTGAAGTTCTTAAGAATTTCAAAGGGAGCTTTAGGCAACAATTGACAGAAACGGGGGGAAATAAAACAGTAGAGGAGGAATGGGTAGTGCTGAGAGATGAAATAGTGAAAGCAGCAGAGGACAAAATAGGTAGAAGGCAAGACCTACAAAAAATCCTTGGATATCACAGGAGATACTAAATTTAATCGATGAAAGGAGAAAATATAAAAATGCAGTAAATGAAACAGGCAAAATGGAGTACAGACGACTAAGAAATGAGATTGACAGGAAGTACAAAATGGCTAAGCAGGAGTGGCTAGAAGGCAAATGCAAGGATGTAGAAGAATGTATAAATAGGGGAAAAATAGATACAGCCTACCGGAAAATAAAAGAAACATTTGGAGATAAGAAAAACAGCTCTATGAATATCAAGGACACTGATGGAAAACCAGTTCTCAGCAAAGAAGGGAAAGCTGAAAGGTGGAAAGAGTATATAGAGAGGCTCTATGAAGGAAATGAACTTAGCGGCAATATTGTAGAAAGGGGAGAAGAAGTAAATGAGGATGAAATAGGAGATACTATACTGAGAGATGAATTTGACAGAGCACTAAAAGACCTAAGTCGAAACAAGGCCCCTGGAGTAGATGATATTCTCTCAGAGCTACTGAAGTCTCTGGGAGAACCAGCCATGACTAAATTTTTTCACCTGGTGTGTAAGATGTATGAGACAGGTGAAGTACCCTCAGACCTTAAGAAAAACGTTATACTCCCCATTCCAAAGAAAGCAGGTGCAAACAAGTGTGAAAACTGCAGAACCATCAGTTTAATAAGTCATGGTTGCAAAATATTAACACGAATTATTTACAGAAGGATGGAAAAGCTGGTAGAAGCCGACCTCGGGGAAGATCAGTTTGGGTTCAGGAGAAATGTAGGAACATGGGAGGCAATACTCACTTTACGGCTTATCCTAGAAGATAGATTAAGAAAAGGCAAACCTACATTTCTAGCTTTTGTAGATTTGGAGAAGGCTTTTGACAATGTTGATTGGAATAAACTCTTTCAAGTTCTGAAGCAAGCAGGACTAAAATATAGGGAGCGTAAGGTTATTTACAACTTGTACAAAAACCAGACAGCGGTTGTCAGAGTTGAAGGGCATGAAAGGGATGCAGTGGTTGAAAAAGGAGTAAGACAGGGTTGTAGTCTTTCTCCATTGTTATTCAATTTGTACATTGAGCAAGCTATAAAGGAAAGCAAGGAGAAATTTGGAGAAGGAATTAAAGTTCAGGGGGAGGAATTAAAAACATTGAGTTTTGCCGACAACATAGTAATTCTGTGAGATACAGCAAAGGACCTGGAAGAACAATTGAACGGAATGGACAGTGTGCTGAAAGGTGCATATAAGATGAACATTAACAAGAGCAAAACTAGAGTAATGGAGTGAAGTCTAAGAAAATCAGGTGATGCTGAAGGAATTAGATTACTTAACGAAGCAATAAAGGAGGTAGATGAGTTTTATTACTTAGGCAGTAAAATAACAAATAATGGTCGCAGTACAGAGGATATAAAATGCAGAATGGCAATGGGTAGAAAAGCGTTCTTGAATAAGAGAAATTTGTTAACATTGAATATTGATTTAAGCCTAAGGAAGTCCTTTCTGAAGGCATTTATATGGAGTGTTGCCTTGTATGGGAGTGAAAAATGGATGATAAACAGTGTGGACAGGAAGAGGATTGAGGCTTTTGAAATGTGGTGCTACAGAAGAATGCTGAAGATTAGGTGGGTGGATCACGTAACTAATGAGGAGGTACTGAACAGAATTGGGGAGAAAAGAAATTTCTGGCATACCTTGATTAAAAGAAGGGATAGATTGGAAGGACACATTCTTAGACATCAAGGAATTGTGAATTTAACGTTGGAGGTAGGTGTGTGGGGTAAAAACCACAGAGGAAGACCAAGAGATAGATACAGTAAGCAGATTCAGACAGAATTAGGTTGCCATTCTTATGTGGAGTTGAAGAGGCTTGCTCAGGATAGGGTATTGTGGAGAGCTGCATCAAACCAGTCTCCGGACTGAAGTCTACAACAACAACTCATTGTCATTTGAAATTCTTCTGTTGGTCCATGTTTGCATTACACTTGTGGGTTTGTGGATGTTCCTTTGTGTATAAAAATAAGTGTTTTGCATCAAGGCAGATCCACAAACCCACATTTATTTCAATACTATTGATCATTCATGTTTCACTAACCTGGATGTACTAATAACCTTCCATCAACTCTAGATTTCTAACATGAAACAATTTGGTAATCCTGCTTCACTTTTATTCATTAATGTTATGAATCAATATGTTGAGGAGTTAGAATTGGTAAGGCTTTATTTTTTAAATTAGGATCAAAGGTAAAATTTTACTTATCCTGAAGGCCACACATGATTATATTGACAACACAAATAATGGTAGAAGATCTTCACCAAGATTTTAATATTCTCAGAAATCCAAACCACAAAGAATGACTATCAATGTTACATACAGACTATGAAGCAAATAATGGTGTTCCTGCTCTATGGTTGCAAGGTTCTTGTGTATAACCTTTTTTGCTCAGTAAAAGTAATTGCCCTCATGAAACAAAGATTTCATGACAAAACATGATTGTCATGATCATATGAGGCTGCCAGGATGTAAATAAAATTTAACCAGATTCAAAATCTTTAACATCCACTGAGGTCATAAATCCAGTATTTCTTAATGCTACAATCAAGTTTCTGTACTGTTAGCATAATTACATTGATAAATAAATGTACAGGTTAGTGAGCAAAAGGAGTTAAGTTCTGGGTTGAGTTATAGAAAAGACGTAAGTCCTGCAAGCATTTTTTATTTCAAAACTATAAATGTCGTGTGGCTTGGTAGCACAGTGGTAGAGTGCCAGAGTATGAAGCAAAGAATCATAGGTTCAATCCCTGCTAAGTCTTAGGTTTTTTATCTGTCAATTTTGACTTCGTTCACCTCTGGGAATGTTGCTGCTGTGAAAAATTCCGAATAGCACTGTTTGGTTTCCTAGAACTCGCTGGTTAATTAAGTTTTGAGGTCGGAGGAAGACGATGGCATACCACTTACAAACAGGATGACGCCTAGTAAATCTTTGTGGTGTTCAAACCAATATTTGGATTGCTGACTGCTTTACCTTATGAATTTGTTAAAAATAAACTACAAATATAAATGTATGTAGTTTATACACAACATTGCGTATTATGATAATATTGTCGTGTTGAAATGGAAGCAGGCTTGACTTCGAAGGCAACTTAACACAGCACTTATACTGAAAGAAGGTTTATTACGAACTTAACATACATGCAGCACCAACTAACTCTCAGGCAGAGTGCTCTGCTATTTATACACAGACAGAATGTACCAGAAATTAGAATAATAGTTAACATAAGAAACAAGTAGAATTTACAAGTGAACATAAGAAATACATAGAACAACCTGGAATTGTTAATTACAAAGAAATAAAATTTTGTCAGTTGACAGGATTGAACCAGCGACCTTCAGCATCGCAGTTTGTGATGCTATCCCCTGTGCCATGCCGGAAGTTAGTTTATGTGGTGTCTCGCGGCATTTCTCCCTCTCTTGGAAAAACAGTGACCCGCTGTTATGTTCCTTGTGAAGCCAGCTGCAATGTCCTGGATCTTGTCCTTGTCATGGGTCCTCTGTATGGCAGTTCTGGAGAATCCTTCCCTTCTCCACGATTATCGAAGACAGACATTCCTGTTGTGGCTTCATCAGTAACATTACCGTCCTTAGAGTCCTAGAACAAGAAGCCATTGTCGCCTACCTGTTCTTCAGGATCTTAGTAGGGCTTCATGCGGAGGATGTGAACAATGTCTTTGTTTTTGTCATTTCGGCGACAGCTCATAATCCTCAACTTTGTATGTGACGTCTGACAGGCGGCATATAACATGATACGGACCAAAGTATCGCTTCAATAACTTTTCTGACAGTCCAACCCTCTGTACAGGGGTAAAGATCCATGCCAGATCTCCTGGGCTGTATACAACAGGTTGGTGCTTGTCGTTATACCGCTGACGATCCTTCTCCTGGGTGTCCAGTGTCCGTATGTGAGCCAGCTGTCTTGCTTCTTCGACCCAGGTGATGAGCTATTTCACATAGTCATCCTGAGTGTCGTCCGGCTGGAACGGAAACAGCGTATCCGTTGTCTCATCTTCATGGCCATGGAGCAGGAAAAACGGTGTGAAGCCTGTGGTGTCTTGTCTTGCGGTATTGTAATAAATGTCATGAATGGCAGAATTGTATCCCCATCCTTCTGCTCAACATCAATGTACATTGACAGCATATCAGCTAACATCTTGTTAAACTTTCCCTAAGACCATTTGTCTGAGGATGGTATGCAGTTGTCATACTGTGTACAATGTCGCACTGTGACTACCTCGATACTAGTTTTGACTGGAATACTTTTCCACGATAAGATATCATGACACGTGGAGCTCCATGCTTCAAAATAACGTCTTCTGCAAGGAATTTTGTGATCTCTGGAGGTTCTGCTGTCAGCACAGGTTTGTTGACAGCGTAGCTTTTGAGGTATTCACTGTAGACTATTATCCATCGGTTACCAGTTGTCGACTTCGGGAACCTCCCTAAAAGATCACTCCCAAGTCGGTATCCCTGGATGCCCTGAAGGTAATTGCAGCACATGCTTCCATCGCTGAGACTCTTTACAATGACTCACCTAGTGCTTGACAGATCAGTAGAGACCTTTCCAGTAATACCTGTGTCTGATTCTGTCTAGGGTGTTCACGAATCCCAGATGACCGGATATTGGAGCATCATAGAAATATTTGAGAATAGCTGGCTGGAGGTGAGCAGGAATGACCAGTAGGCATTTTGGGCCCAGTGGATCGTAGTTGCTCTTATACAAAGTTCCGTTTATAAGTTGGAACTCTCCATTGGTTGGTTCTCCTTTCTCTAAGGCCTCTATGGTTTGTAATAGTGCTGGATCTTCCCTCTGTTCAGCTGCAACATCATCTAATTCAATGAGGGCTGAAATTTCATTCATGCTGTTGTGTTCCACTAATGGATTTCTCGAAAGGCAGTCAGCATCCTTGTGTTTGTGCCTGTTCTTGAATACCACTGTGACATCATACTCTTTGAGTCTTAGTGCCCATCTTGCTAGTTGACCTGATGGATCCTTCAAGCCAGCCAGCTGTGGCGCATTTTATGCACAACACTAAAGCCACATTTTTAATACATCACCTTTTTTAGTTGTTCAGTGGTCTCGTAGATCTCGTAGCTCGCCTGCCATTAACACATCACAAAATTATATTAGGACATCGGGTTCATTGGCATATAAGAAACCAGGAAAGTCACACATTTCACTTTTAGTATCTTTATTTATATTATTCTTGAAGAACCACACATAAAATTAATACGTTCAAAACTAATCCAAGACTGACTTCCATACTGACTGACAAAGTGATACTACTCACAACTGACTTAGGACTGACTTGCAACTAACTTTATACTGACCTTAATACTCCCCAAGTTCGCACCAATTTGCGCGTATTAATATCTACAGTATTTGTTTTTCTAGAACCTTCTAGAACATGGAAGTTACAACATTTAATATAAAACAATTTATTCATGAAACGTAAATAAATTGTTCATCAAGAAAAGATAAGAAAAATTATAACAAATGTAATAATAGATTTTTTGTATCAAAACAAATAATACAAAAGATCGTAAGTAAACAACAATTAGCGCAGTGTTAATATATGTTTACATTATTTGAAATTGTTAAATCAAAGCAACTAATCAATTCTACAGACAGCAAACTGTTACATTACATTCAAGACATCATAAAAAACATTAGCTAATTCTAGTTATTTATTTCATTAATAAACACATTATTGTCCAACATTAAACTTACAACTTTCAATAATTAATTTAGTTAATTAGAAGACCCTAGTAATGCAAATGATAATGTGACTTGCCAGAAGTGCCACAAGATGCTTATATAATATAAATATAGAATATTAGGGCATAATACAACTACCAAATGTGGTATCGGATACTTCATTAATCCAAACAAGCGAGACTTTCGAGGCTAAATACATTACACAGCCAACACAAAGAATGGTGGTCTGTCATAAAGGTGAATGGTTTGCTGAATAAATATGGCTGGAACTTGTTGATTGCCCAGATAACTGTGAGACATTCTTTCTCAGTTGTAGAGTAGTTTATCTCTGACTTTGAGAGTACTCTTGATGAATAGGCTATCACTTTTTCAGCACCTTCCTGAATTTATACAAGCACTGCACCAATCCCATAACCACTGGTGTCTGTGTGAAGTTCCATTTCCGCATTCTTGTTGTACAAGGCTAGCACTGGTGTGGATGTTAGAGCCTCCTTAAGTGCCTGGAAAGCTATTTCTTTTGTTTCATGCCAGTAAAACTTTGCGCCTTCCTGCAGAAGTTCTTGTAATGGACTTACCTTGTTATAAAATCCTTTCATGAAACATCAGTAGTATGAGCACATCCCGAGAAAACTTCTCACATCACGAATGTGCTGAGGAGTTGGAAATTCTGTGACTGCCCTTACTTTATCTGGATCAGGACGAACACCATCTCCATTGACTAGGTGCCCCAGGATTTATCTCTGGCAATGAAGAGGCACTTCTTTGGAGTGAGGCAGATTCCTGCAGCCTGAACACACCTTAACACAGTTGACAGGTGACTCAGATGTTCTTCAAATGTTTTCAAAAAAACGATAATGTCATCTAAATAGCAAAGACATGTCATCCACTTAAGGTGTCTAAACAAGTTCTCCATCATGCGTTCTAATGTGGCCGGAGTATTATATAATCCAAATGGCTTTATTTTGAATTCGCAGAGGCCGAAAGGTGTAATAAAAGCCATCTTCTTGTGAGATTACCGCCCAATAGAAATATTGGTAATTAATAGCATTTGTAATTAAACAGTATGAAGTTCACTGCAAACATTGTCCATGCCAATGCACCAAATGTTACACAATTGTAATCTTAATAATTATGGTACCAATGTACGTACGCAGTTGGGTGATAACATTTATAGTTAGGCCATAGGCAGAAATTCTCCACGTTGAGATTTTCTGTGTGCTTGTAGCTGAATGGAGGCCAGCGAGCAGGCCGACGTTGGTGGCTTGTTCCAGCTTAGGATTTTCCAGGTTCGATTCCGGTGAGGGGAGAGAGGGACAATGGGGAGTGCCAGGCACAGTGCGGTGCACAGCGTGAAATAAAATATTCTAATACTACTGGCATTTGAAGTAATACGATGCAGTCAGGAACCTTTAAGGCCCTCATTACAAAATAGCCTGTTGTCAAATTAACAATACATTAGCTGATATAGTCACATCTGGCATAATATGTTTAATTGACAATGAAAAGTAATAAATTACCAATGAATACAAGACAGTTACACAACAAGCATGGCAATGTTTGTTTATAAAAGTAATATACTAACTATTTCTCATTTTATTTTCAATTAATCTTGTGTATTTTATCTTGAAATATTCTTAAATCACTTATCTGTGATATAAGAAATTGCACGATTGTAATAAATAGTGCAAAGGATGTTTATACTAATATAAAAACATAATAAGAAATTTGTTTAATGTGTAGTGTAATTATTTTGATTTTAAGTAAAGTTTTAGAAATGTATTGGCTGAGCGCTGTACGTTGGAAGTTGGTTAGAACAGCTCACATGGGAAAGTTGATGACATAGGGAAAAAACCTGGCAGTTGGGCTTTTGGTGTTCGCGCGCGCGAGGGCAGTAAGTGATGAGTCAGGAGCAAGTGGTGTAGCTGGCCGGGTGGCGTCACTCTAGAACAGTCAGCATGTGGATCTCCAGGTGGAGACTTTAGACTTTTGTGTGGCAATTGCCAAGTGTGGTTGCTCGTTGTAGACTGCACCAAGTTGTATTGAGTGCTACTGTGTGTTGTGAATATTTAGCCGGTGGAACAACGTGTGCATCGCACTGAATTAAAGTGACAGTTAATGTAACACATGTCATCGCATAGGCATGAACATAAACGGTGTTTGAGACAGCCACATGGCATGAAAACAATTTGCGACAAATATTCATTTTGTCTGGGGACTCACGAGCTATAACTTGATTTGATAAATGTGTCGACGTACAGACGTATCAGCCACAGGGTTCTAATATTGTGTAATAAACAACATAAAGTGAACTTTCACGTGTTTTCAAAAATAGTAGTTAGTACACCATTTTCTCTCATGAACTTGACATTATTATGATTTTTTTTGTTAATCATATGCAGGGAAGGAAAGCTGCAAACGTGTGATATCATCCCCTAGAAAACGAGTCAAACAGTAGCAATCACAGTTACAGTGTTTTTGCATATTTAGGAATTTGGTTCGCAGTTGGTGGTTGTTAGTTTTAAAAATAAATTTAAACTCTCACCTTTTGTATCCCATCCTCGTCGCCACTTTTGTGTCCCAGCCTCGTCGCTGCTTTTGTGTCTCGTTTCCGTCGTCTGTGTTGGTGGCCGAGTAGGAAGACCGACACAGAAATAAAGGTAGCACGCTTATGCAGGTACGGAGGTGAGCAGCCAGTGGGACAGCAGAAACTAGGAACACTAGAGTAAATTAGAACGAGATATACATTGCACAGAATTTATACAATACTTAACTTTTATATAGATCAGTACTGCAGAATTCTGATACATAGTTGAGCTAGAGTCCTGCCTAATGCCTATCCAATAGCCAAGTCTTCACTGGTGCCTAACTGAATATGAAGGTCTTAACTGGTTCCTATCTCAGTCCCAAGTGAACGATGTCGATCAGAGGTGGCCATGAGCGGAGTTATCGCAGAGGGCGCTCGTGGCTGACGTCGTAAGAACGCCGCGCCGTGCGTGCATGGCGGCGCGCGGCGAAAGTAGGCGGCGCGCTTTGTACTTGTGCGACACCACATCACTCTCTCATTTGGAGGCTTGTTATGGGATAAGTTCACATTGGACTTGCTCGGACGGAGAGATTAGGGGGTGTATAGGACAGTGAACAGTTATGAACAGTTGCAAACAAGTGCGCGGATGCGACGGACAATTTCAAGTGTGTGTGGCAGCTGGCAGCAGAGAGCGGGATAAATTCACACTGGTCTTGCTCAGACAGAGAGGTAGGGTGTGCTTAGGACAGTGTTAGTGGACAAAACAGTTAGCATAATCGTGGATGGTACGCGAACGCGTCGTGCGGTTAACGATGGTTGGTGGCTGGCAGAGTTCGGGCACGGGCATCCGTAACTGGCGATCGATGGCGCATCAGCCCAGCAGCAGTGAGCAGCAGTGCGAGGGATCGATGGACTCAAATTTCATCGTCTGCAATGGACAGCAGTGATCGTGGGGACTTCGCAAGTCGCCAACGGAACGTCTGGAACTGGCAGCTTCTATTCTACAAAGGATGAGGGATGCAGTGAGGACATATTCCAGCCACAGCTTCAACAACAGATGGCAGCGAGCATTTGGGACGTTGCTGCTCGGTGCAGCAACTTCTGGATTAAAAGATAAGTAAAGCAGCTGGCACTATAAATTTTTGTGTGTTAATCAAGCTTTCTTGTAGTACCAAATCATGGATCAGGTTTTTAAAAAGTCGCCAAGCGACGTGGATTCAGAGAGTAGCATACCAGAAAGTCCAGAGAGGGTAAATGCTGAGGGAATGTTGTTGACACCGGAGATGATCGCAGCCATGTTAGCAAGTTTTAGCTCAAATTTAGAATCAAAAATAGAAAATTCAAACTCAAATTTAGAATCAAAAATAGAAAATCCAAACTCAAATTTAGAACCAAAAATAGAAAATTCAAACTCAAATTTAGAATCAAAAATAAGATCAGAAATAGGAACTGTAAAATCAGAAATAGAAACTGTAAAATCAGAATTGAAAGCAGACTTTAAGGCAGACATTGGGGCACTACAAAATTCAATGTTTGCATTAAAGGCAGAAATAATCACAAACATTGACAAAAAGATAGGAAGTCTAACAGAACGGTTTGAAAATAGGGAAAAGGAGATACATGCCAGAATTGGTGCTATTGAGACTGATGTAGGAGGCAAGTTAGATGATGTGAAACAATATGTGATCACAGGAATGAGGGCACTATGCAGGCGTTGGCTGAGGTTGACAAGAGGATGGTGGCAGGTATTGAGGAAACAAAAACTTTGTTGTCAGGAAAATTAGAGAATACAGTATGTAACTTTAGGAAAAAGATAGAACAAGTAGTGACAGTAAACAATACTGAGATTGAGAAGGTGAACACTAGAAAAAATAATCTAGAATTGTGTACTGCATCAGGAAACACTAATTGGTCCATGGTGCAGACACCTAATGGCAAAAAGTTTTCAGGAGTGGGTAATTATCATCCAGTAGATTTTTTGGCTGCATGCAAGGACCAATTTGTGCCTGGTATGTCAGACCAGTGTAAAGTGAAGTTAGCAAATAGAATGCTTGACTGTTCTGCTCAAACTTGGGCAAATCAGTGTGCTGATAAATTTGTTACTTTTGAGGCATTTGAAAAATTGTTTTTAAATAAGTATTGGGGGGAGGCCAAGCAAGCTAAGATACAAAATGAATTCTTGAACGGGCCAAACTATGTGAAAGGGAAACAGAGCATGAAGGAATTTTGTCAGGAGTAACTTGATAAACTAGTGCATTTAAATACACCTTTGAGTCTTTTAGCAGTAATTTCCACTTTGTGTAGGAGGTTACCTGTAGATTTGCATTGGCAGTTAATTCACCATCCCACAGATTCAGCTGAGAATTTCATTGAATTTGTAGAAAAAATAGACCAGGGTTTAGTTATGGAATGACAGCTCAGGGGGACACAGCATGTGAACCACAATGAAAACAGAGGCAGTAGAAATGGGGATCACAACCAGGGAAACCACAATAGAGAGAGGAATTTAAATGAAAATTTGAGAGGTAACAATAACAGAGGAGACAACTGGGAGAATAGAAGCCAGAGGGAAACATGAGAAAATGATAGGAGAAATCAAAGGCAGGAAGGTGGAAATAGGAATGGGGATAACAGTAGGAGAGAAAATCAGAGACAGAATCAGGGAAACTAAGATTTGTTCCAAATGAGGTGCGTTTTGGGACAAGGAACTATTCTAATAATAGGACCAGAAGATGGGATAACAGGAGATGTAATGACCATAATTACAATAGGAATAGAGATGGGGAGAGAAGGGAGGAAAAACTATGTCACATGGACAGAGATGATGATAGGAAAGAGGAAGTAGGAGTTCACAAAGGCAAGGATAAAGAAAAGAGGGAAGAAAACATAAATAGAGTAAACAAGGAAAGGAAGAAAAGAGAGGAAAGTATATGTCAGATGGATGCTGTTATAGGTAGTGAGGAAATTTTTGGGGATTGGTTCATGCATCATGACAAAAGAAAGACAAACAAGAGGAGAAAGGATAGAAATGAGAACAGTAAAGGGGAATATGATGTGCGAAATTTATTCAATAACAACTGTAAGGATGATGACAATAGTGTTGGGTTAGCCTTAGTTTTGAGTGACTCAGAGGCACCAGTGTTGACTAATTGTAAAAGTGTGATTTTGAATAGTGATAATGCTAGTTGTAAATTAACTGGTCCAGCAATAAAAATTAATGGCACTGGAACCAGCACAAAAGTGATACATGGGATAAGTGGTGTTGAGTGTGTGAATGAGAATGAATGGAGTTCTGAATTTAAAAAAATTAAATGTGATCCAGTAAAAACAATAAATGGCACTTGGTCTAGTATGAATAATGAGAGAAGTGTGTATGTTTCTGAAGTAGGTGAAATTGTCAATACTGATGTACACCCACCTGTAACTGATGATGTGTTGGGACAGGGCAGAGGTATTATTGGGAAAATGAACTGGATTAGGAAGTGGGCACCAGATGATTGGATACTGCATAAATATGATTACTTGGACAGACTAGGCAAACAATATAATAGGGACCAGACTTATTACAATGTGTTGAAAGAGTTTGTGAATGGGGACAATGAGTATGATCAATTAAGGGGATTAGGCATGTGTTCCTTAGATCATGATGAGATAAGTGAGGTACATGAACTTATACAGGAGGGGTCAGGTGATAAGGAGAATAAGATACAATCCTCTGTTATTTATAATAATGAACAATATACATGCATGGATGAAGATGGGTTGAATGTACGTTGGATTAACAAAGAAGTGCATGACTATGAGACTGATGATTGGATCAGGTTTTTTAAAATAGTTAAAGATTGTAGAACCAGGGGAATGGGAAAAAGAAAAGTGTGCATTTGCAAGAAAAATAGAAGTGTTAAATGCAGGGAACCCAGAATTTGAAGTAATCATTGAGGAGGAGCTGTTTATTCAAGATTTGTTAGTCATAAAGGGACTTTGTTTAAGTCTAATGTTAGGAAGTGATTTCCTGTGCAAATATGAAGCTCAGTTGGAGTATAAAGATAAAGTGTTAGAATTAAGTCTGGAGGGATGCATGAAGAGGGTGAAATTCATAAATTTTGTAAGTGATAAAGATTTAATGGCATGTTTACACAAGTAACTGCCATAAACCAGTGTAAATCATGAAGTATGAGATTCAATGCATTGTAGATAGTAGGTTAAGAATTAGTGTATATTTATTCTGTGGTCTGTGTTAGTATCTACTTGTGTGTTTAGATTTAAGCATTGGGGTCTAGTTTACAAGAGTTCTTTGTAAATGTTTTTCTTTTGTTGTTTGTGTTAAAACATGTGCTGGTATCAGATTTGCAGTTCAACAGTGGTACATGAGGTAAATATGTATGTATGTGTGCCAACACTAAAGGATAGAGGAAGTGGGAGTGTACTGTTTATGTGTGTGTATATGTGAGCAGGGCTGGCTATGTGGTGTGAGTTGTGGGGTGACTCGGAGAATGAGAAAGTGGTGGTCATTGATGCAGGCAGTGGGGTCTGTGACTTAGATAAATTGTGATGAAGATGTCAGCTGACGGTGTTGCATATGTGGGTGTGACTGACCATATGGGTCAGAAGTGAGGAATGTATGTTTGTTGTGACTGTTTTGGCTAAAGGTGGGTTGGATTGAGAAATGTTTCAATGAGAGAAAGTGTTTGCTCTTTAATGTCTGCCTCTTTTGAGTGATTGGTAGGTAACATGTCTAATAGGGAATGCTCTGTATTGTTATATTAAACTGATTCTGATAACACATTTTGGTTTCTTTAATGGTGCTCAACTGTTGACTGAACAATTTCTGCAACAACAGTTGACGAGAACTATTTTTCTGTCTAGTCTGAGTATCAATAGGGTTTGGTGATATTTTATTTAAAAATGTAGATGTTTTGTGATAAACTAATTTTGAAATTAGACTTTTACCTTAGATATTTTATTGTGGGGAGTACTTGTGGAAAGCACATGAGGCTGTTGACGGGGATGCAAATTTAATCTCACACCAGAAAAAATAATTTTTTTGGTGCGAGGGGGTAGGATCTGTATTTATGCTTGTAGGTGTCAGTTTGATAGAAGAGAAAATTCTCTATGATAACATTCTTTTGGTAGTATTATTTGAGCTTTAAGATATATTTTTGACACAGGCAGGTTGTTGATGTTTTATTTGATGGAGTAATACACCAAGTAGGCCACATATTCTCTTGTCTGTTTCATCTGAAGCTATGGCTGATGAGAGTGCAGGCATGTGGTTTTGGGTTAATCTGATCATGACTAACACAAGCCACTGTGAGTTCTTAATTCTGCTGATTTGCATGTTACTGTACATGTCTCAATGCTTAGTTTCAGTTGCACCAAGTCTGAATGGCAGAGGGGTGGGATACAAATCCAATCGAATCCTGGTGTCCAGACAAACTTTTGTCTATGTTGACTCATGAGTGCCTTCTGTTCTTCCTGTTCCATGTAAGGTGGATATGACGTGTGTGAACAAGAATGCTTGATCCAGTGCCATGAATCTAAGCTGCAACAGCATGTTGGTTGAAATGACAGAGACGTAGGACCATACACCATGGGCAAGAGTTGCTGCAACGATGACTCTGGAGTTCTCAGTGTCAAAGTGGTGACAGACTTCCTTTAAACAAGTGCAGTGTACCCAGTGAAAAGTTTTTATAGTGATAATTTTAGTTTTTCCATGTAGGACAACGTCTTCTAAAGACTAAAGGTTAATACTATTATAAATTTGGTGCCAATTCTGTATATAAACAACAGGCACACTTAAATTTCATGGATGTAATTAGTTATAAGGATTCTTTTCTTAAAAATATGCACACACTATGAGAATTAGTGTGTTAGTTTATAAGTAGTCTTAATGGTACAAATATTGGGAAATCTTCTCACTGCCTTGTTTATTTTATTTATTTATTTATTATTATTATTATTTTTTTTTTTTTTTTTTTTTTTTTTTTTTTTTTTTTTTTTTTTTTTTTTTTTTTTTGGATTAGTTGAGGTAATAATTGGTATAGTGTTTGAGTAAATCCGATTCAATAATTTTGTAATTTTAAATTTTGCTCATTTGAAAGTATTAATTTGGCTGCTACTTGCGCCATCCTGCAGATGGTTTTGATGCCGCAAGTGGGGGTATTGTGAGATTACCGTCCAATAGAAATATTGGTAATTAATAGCATTTGTAAGTAAACAGTATGAAGTTCACTGCAAACATTGACCATGCCAATGCACCAAATGTTACACAATTGTAATCTTAATAATTATGGTAGCAATGTATGTACGCAGTTGGGTGATAACATTTATAGTTAGGCCATAGGCAGAAATTCTCCACATTGAGATTTTCTGTGTGCTTGTAGCTGACAGGAGACCAGCGAGCAGGCCAACATTGGTGGCTTGTTCCAGCTTAGGATTTTCCAGGTTCGTTTCAGGTGAGGGGAGAGAGGGACAATGGGGAGTGCCAGGCACAGTGCGGTGCACAGCGTGAAATAAAATATTCTAATACTACTGGCATTTGAAGTAATACGATGCAGTCAGGAACCTTTAAGGCCCTCTTTACAAAATAGCCTGTTGACAAATAAACAATACATTAGCTGATATAGTCACATCTGGCGTAATATGTTTAATTGACAATGAAAAGTAATAAATTACCAATGAATACAAGACAGTTACACAACTAGCATGGCAATGTTTGTTTATAAAAGTAATATACTAACTATTTCTCATTTTATTTTCAATTAATCTTGTGTATTTTATCTTCAAATATTGTTAAATCACTTATCTGTGATATAAGAAATTGCACGATTGTAATAAATAGTGCAAAGGATGTTTATACCAATATAAAAACATAATAAGAAATTTGTTTAATGTGTAGTGTAATTATTTTGATTTTAAGTAAAGTTTTAGAAATATATTGGCTGAGCGCTGTACGTTGGAAGTCAGTTAGAACAGCTCACATGGGGAAGTTGATGACATAGGGAAAAAAACCCGGCAGTTGGGCTTTTGGCACGCGTGCGCACTAGGGCAGGAAGTGACGAGTCGCTCTAGGACAGTTGGCATGTGGATCTACAGGTGGAGACTTTAGATTTTTGTGTGGCAATTCCCAAGTGTGGTTGCTCATGATAGACTGCACCAAGTTGTATTGAGTGCTACTGTGTGTTGTGAATATTTAGCCGGTGGAACAAGGTGTGCATCGCTATAAATTAAAGTGACTGTGTTTTGTTAATGTAACACGTGTTGTCATATAGGCATGAACATAAACGGTGTTTGAGACAGGCACATGGTGTGAAAACAATTTGCGACAAATATTCATTTTGTCTGGGGGCTCACGAGCTATAACTTGATTTGATAAATGTGTCGACGTACAGACGTATCAGCCACAGGGTTCTAATATTGTGTAATAAACAACATAAAGTGAACTTTCACGTGTTTTCAAAAATAGTAGTTAGTACACCGTTTTCTCTCATGAACTTGACTTTATTATGAATTTTTTTGTTAATCATATGCAGGGAATTAGCTGCGAACATGTGATATCATCCCCTAGAAAACAAATCAAACACTAGCAATCACAGTTACAGTGTTTTTGCATGTTTAGGAATTTGGTTTGCAGTTGGTGGTTGTGAGATTTAAAAATTAATCTTTTCCTATTTAAACTCACCCTGACCTTCACCCTCGCATTCTCCCTGTCAGCTTCGTCAACCTTGATTTGCTTGAAACCTGTCTGCAGGTCCATAGTTGAGAAGTATGTAGCTCCTTTCAAGCAGTCTAAGGTGTCGTCAATGCACGACAGTGAGTAGACATCTTTCTTTGTGATTTTGTTCAGCCACTAATAGTCGACACAGAATCACCAAGTGCCATCCTCCTCCTTTACAAGGACCACTGGAGACAATCAAGGACACTCCAAAGGTTGAATAATGTCATCGTGCAACATCTTCTCCACTTCCTCCCCAATTATCCGTCTTTCAGCTGGTGACACTATACGAATGCTGGCTAATTGGTGGATGATCCTCAGCATTGATACGATGCCTTGTCGTGGGCCATTTCATCTGCTGAGGTGTGAATGCACCCGAAATTTGATGTAGTATAGCTAACACCTGCTGGTGTTGTTCCTTTGTCAGTCTGGGCCCTATTGGCAGTTCCATGTTTGTTTCCTCCAGCGTGTTGTCTGTACTAATAGCAGAGCATGGGTCTTCGTTGATGATGTCAACTCACTGTCCTGGATTGTTTCAGCTGTCCCGATACATGTTCCTTTTGGGATAAGTTGCGACTGCTCATGACAATTAGTGATCCAAATTTTTCCTGACCTCCGGTAATGCTTATGACTGCTGCTGGTATGCAAATTTCTTTTGTAAGCCTGATAAACCTTTTACTATCAACAAGCACTTCACAGTTTAATTGCTCATCTGTGTTTGTGACTGCAGCTCTTCTCATCATCAAGGGTGGGATTGTCACATTGTCAATGACAAATAACTTCCCAGAAAATTCTGTATTACATGTACATCGGAACAACTTCACTTTGCAGCTCAGATCTTCTGCAGGCAATGATAGCTTGGGCTGCCTGAAGGAAGTCCCATCCGAGGATGACATTGTGACTACATTCTGTTAACATGACAAATTCAAATGGCTGGGTCCTGTTGTTGATGGTTATTCTTGCGACACAAGTTCCTGCTGACTGGACGTACTTTCCATTCGCAACCTTCAGCACAGTTGTCCCTGTATCACAGAACATTGTCTTCTTCAGTGTGTGGTGGTAATGATCCGACAATACAGAGAAAGAAGCTCTTGAATCAACAAGTGCCCGCACAGGTTGGCCGTCTATTATGATGATGAGATTTCCATGGAGGATTTTCATCTGCAGCAGCCTCACCTGCGTAGATGGTCGCCTCGCTTAGTTTTCCTGGTCGCGGCAGCTAGGGGAGCGGCTGGTACCTCTGTACGGCGACGGTGAATGGCTGCAGCGCAACGGGGAGTGACCTCGTCTAGGGTACGGTGATGGGCTTTTTCCCATAGGTTGACTGAACTCATCAGCAGGTGATTGCCTTCCTTCATCAGGTGCATGATTTTGTTGGCCTCAGTCATATTCGGATTGACTGTGTTACACAGGGCCAAAATATTCTGTATGTATGACTGTGTCGGCTGACCATGTTGTTGGACCCGGTTCTTCAGTTCTTCCGCCGAGCGGATGTCGCTAGCGGTCACCAAACGCCTTCTTGAGTTCCGTCTGGAACGTTTTCCAGTCATTCAGCTTCTCTTCATTGTTTTTGAAGCATTGCTGGGCTGTTCCATCCAGGTAGAAATAAACGTTGGCCAAGCGCATTGTATGATCCCACCTGTTATACTTGGTGACTCGATCGAACCCTTTCAGCCGTTTGTTGGGGTCCTGTCCAGCATCTCCAGAGAACACCGATGGGTGTCTGATGTGCAGCTGGCTTACCACTGGTTTCGTGTCCATCGTTCTTCTGATAATACAGACTTTCAGAAGGATGTACTCGGTATATCCCTTGTTTTCCGGTTCTTGTCCGTGTAAGCGATGGCTTTTACGTTGCCTTATCGGAGCCACGGTGATGCAACTGTTGCACAGGATAACTAGCACCTCCACCAAACAATGTTGCATTGAAATGGAAGCAGGCTTGACTTCCAAGGCAGGGTTGTCAACTGAACACAGCACTTATACTGAAAGCAAGTTTATTATGAACTTAACATACACACAGCACTAACTCTCAGACAGAGTGCTCTGCTATTTATACACAGACAGAATGTACCAGAAATTAGAAGAATAGTTAACATAAGTAACAAGTAGAATTTACAAGTGAACATAAGAAACATGTAGAACAATCTGCAATTGTTAATTACAAAGAAATAAAATTTTGCCCGTGGATGGGATTGAACCGGCGACCTTCAGCACTGCAGTCGGTGATGCTGTCCCCTGCGCCACACCGGCAGTCAGTTTATGTGGTGTGTCACGGCAATATACCAGTAAAAGCTGTATTGAATGGATAAGTTTTTTTACAGAACTTTTTAACTTTATTTGATTGATTTATTTATATTTGTCTCCAGAAAAATAAAGATCTTGGACTAAAATCCTTAATACTTCTCAGTACATATATAAAATAAAAATTAGGTGTTCTTTAGTGGTGCTATTCATTGTTGACTGCATTCAGTGACACGAGAAAGCATTTGAAGCACTAGAGCCAGCCTCAATCCTTGAGATAGTGGACTCGTGGAGACTATGAAGTGCCATAGGTGCAAGTCAGTTTTATGGAGACTGGAAGCACACGTCAGGAACTACTACGTGGTGATGTTTTGAGTTTGGTGGGGCACAAACATGGGAGCTGGAATGGCAGTTGGTCTGCTCTTGATGCCTTCCATGGCAGAGGCACAGGTAGTCAAAGAGCTGTGGTAGATAAGTTTGAATGGCTAAAATATTGAAGATATGGTACCAGATAGTGGTACATCATCATACATGCAGTTACACCATTAAAGTCTTCACATGGGGACCAGGTGTAATGTAGGGGATCATAAGTTGCTGAATGGTCTGATGATGTCACAGCAGGACCTCAAATTCAGTCTTTGTTGCAGCTATCTTTTTGAGCATGAGTCAGACTGGCTGGTGGGAGGACCAGGTGCAGTGATGATGTGATGGATCACCAAGTGTCTCACTTCCCTCAGCATATCGAAGGGTGAGTGATCTCAGAAAATTTTTCAGGATGTTTGTATGAATTCCAGGGTACATACTTTCTTTTCTGCTGTAAAAAGCAGCTTACCAATGCTGTCCCACTGTCTTCAAACTTGTTCTTTCTTTGCAATGTTGGTGAGCAGTTTTTAGTGGCTCAGAAAGCCAATTCAGTACCTGTTACTGGCTCACTGTTATTGGCTACAAGAATCATCCATGTAACTGTGAATTGCAGTCTGTGACCTAAATTTAGATAGTGTAGTCATATATTTTAATGGCAGAATTCTTAGTTGCCATAAGAGACAGGGACCCTCCTTTCCTGTGTACCCTTAACAAGCAGTGGGGGAAAATTGACAGCTCAGGTCTCATGTCAAGTGGCCAACTAGCATGGTTGAAAATTTTACTGCACCTGGTGTACCTAGCCACGGTTTTAAGTGTCATTTGGATGCAAGAAGAAAAGCCAACATGCTACTACATCCCTACTGAAGCAAGCATGGCACCAGCAAAAGAGCCACTCAGCAACTGATCTGACACTTGACGAGTACTGTTAGTTTTGTATCCCATCCTCGTCGCCACTTTTGTGTCCCATCCTCGTCGCCACTTTTATGTCCCAGCCTCGTCGCCACTTTTGTGTGTCTCGTTTCCGTCCTAGGTGTCGGTGGCCGAGTAAAAAGAGACCAACACAGGAATAAATGATGCACGCTTGTGCAGGTACGGAGGTGAGCAGCCAGTGGGACAGCAGAAACTAGAAACACTAGAGTAAATTAGAACAAGATATATATTGCACAGAATTTATACAATACTTAACTTTTACATAGCTCGGTACTACAGAATGCTGATACATAGTTGAGCTAGAGGCCTGCCTAGTGCCTATCCGAAAGCCAAGTATTCACTGGTGCCTATCTGATTCCGAAGTGTTAGCTGGTTCCTATCTCAGTCCCAAGTGAAAGATGTCGTTCAGTGGTGGCCACGAGCGGAGTTGTAACAGAGGGCGCTCGTGGCTGATGTCGTAAGAACACCGCGCCGTGCGTGCATGGCGGTGCGCGGCGAAAGTAGGTGGCGCGCACTTTGGACTTGTGCGACACCACAGTTAGAATGCTTGTTGCTGTGTTGTTGGTTGCACAGACTGTGTGGCTTTAGTGTAATCTGCTGCCGATACTGTTGCAGTACCTGATTTCTTCCTGTCTGGATAGTGCTGCTACCTGCACAGCCAAATTTTGAACTAGAGGCTGTAAGTAGGTGTTCGTGTTCCATGTTCCATGTAAATTTCTTACATATCAACTGAAGTATAGGATTAGGGTCAGATACAAAATGAAGTTTCTATTGAATGGTTTTAGATGTAGAATAAATTACCACAATTACATTTTAAAGGAAAGAAAAAAAATTACTACCTACCACTTCTCTAGTGATAGTATCACAATTAGTCACTAACAAAATATATCAGAATAAATTAATTGAATTTGATTTGTTGAAAATGGAAGAAAATTTGTATCTGGTACAGTTGACACACAGAGGTGGAGAAACTATCAGAGTGTCATCTCTCAGGCTGCCTCATAACCCCTATTCATTTACATTTTCTATTGAAAGAAATTATTTCACACACTCATAAATTGAGTCAGAGAAAGTCAGTCTTAGGGCTCTTGAACCATTTTAACATAAGACAATTGGTTTTTCAATCAGGAATTATATCAAAAATCTTAAGATCTACCTACAAATCAACAGGCATCCTTTAAATTGATACAGCAAATTGTCGTGCAAAGTTTCAAAAAGAGATGCAATGTTGGCAGTACCCTGAAAACAATTTGAAAACAGTTCCTGTATTTATTCCAAAACTGAAACAAATTCTACAAATTTTTCATTTTCTTTAATGACAGAGCTTAGGAAAATGGGTGGTGGCAGTTGAAAAAAATATTGCTGCAGGAAACAGAGTTGCAGTGCTCTGCAATGTGTAATATTGCACCAAAACAAGTACTTCCGAGGAGTGCTGATCAAGGCCAGGATAGCCCAATCCTCATTTCACTGCCCATGGCCAATCCAGCAGGCCAGCTGGTCATTGGGTTACTATGGCTGACTTTGGTATAGGTAATGCAAGATAAGTTGTGCATCAACCATGTTCTAACAAGAGTGTAGGGCAGGTAAACAGTAAAAGGTTAGAGTGCCATGAGCAAAGGGACTGCCACCTTTCTCAAGCATGCTCCATATATTTTAATAAACAAAATAAACCTCTGAATAACCAACAAAATGGATTCTAAGATAAAGAAGTGATTCACTCGGGAAGTAATTCTTTATAAATTAAGTTTATTACCCTTTTTGGACATGAAAATGTGGAGGTGGTCCTACTTTATACACTGATAAATAACTGAATATTTCCCCAACTATTGTTCATGAGAGGCACAATAAGTATCACATGCAATCAAGAGTAAAACTACAGTACCAAATTATCACTCGTAAATTAGTGAAGTCCATCGAACATTGCAGTTCCAAATTAATTCATGATTAATTACAGCATTTGTTATAAAACACAGTTTGTCATCATACAAGTACATGATTGCTGAATTATCAAAGTTCCACAGCCCTACTACCATAAATTTTCTAAGTCCACACATGCCTATCTCTTCATATCACAAGTTCATAACACGGCTTCAGACCACCGAGCGTCAAAACCTTTCACCACCATGTCCAAGTTACAAGTCCCTTCCCAAGCATTCAAAGCGCGCTCTACCTTCTCCCAAAATTGTATCCTGTGCATCCTAATGCCTAATCTTTAAAATACAATTTCCCTTCCAAAATATTATACATTTGAATTTCACAGAAATAAATGCTTTGACCACCTCTACAAATGTTTACATTTAACCAACATATATTTATCAACACTAAAAACAGTTGAGCTGAATCTCTTTGCTCAGGTAGCTATTAAGTGTGGCATCTCATTGTTCAAATATACTGCCGTTGTCGAAAAATAGTAACAATATTTATCATGGCTTGTTATGCAAATATATTTAGTTCTTGTCCACAAATACATATAATTTTATATATTAATTATCTGCTGGATATCTACTATTTTTAGTTGGCCATCAAATATTTAAGTGGCAGTCTACAAAATAAAAAAACAAATGCTATTAAGAATAATATTAAATATAATAAAATACATATATAAATATAATGTGCTTTGCTGGGTTCATGTTTTGTGTTTCTGTGGTGGAATCTGTTCTGACAATAGTATTACTACCTCAACGAAAAAGCAGAACAAGAGAATAAAACAAAGTTTATTGAAAAAATACAGACCTAACATGGTGCAATGCTGCCCATTTGCTTGTTAAACTGTTACTGATAAATGGTATGTATCAAAAATTGTAAATATACATTTTATAATATTATTACTGTAGTACTGAAATTAATTGGTTTTTTATCTGTAAGGGATATTGAAATTGTAATTACAGTGTGACTCTTCCAAGTCTCTTGAATCCATTCATATAATTATATTTGCTGTATGATCATTCCCTGGTTTTAAATGGATTTTAGAGTAATGTGTGTGACTATATTGTATTTCAGTTGCAATTTGGAATAGTCACCATCACTCATCCAAGACAGTCATTTCCTGTTTCCGAGCAGATTAGGGAAACCCTGACTACCTGTATTCCATTCACTAGGTCCAAACTATTAGCTGGCCGGCTGGGAAACCCAAGAGCCTGACAAAACCCGCCTTTCACATGGAAACTATCAGTTTCCCTCTGTATCTGTAATGTCACACAAACACATACGGTAGTTTATCAGCAGCTATGTTATAAATTACGACATAGCATAATAATATTTCATAAACGCACATTAAAACATTCCTCACATTATTAACTTCTCATTGACACACATAGAATGAGATGTTGCCCTGCTACTACATTCCTGTGGTTGTTGGCAGTAGTAAATGAAAGGCAACATGTATCAATCAAAACTTTGAAACAAAGCTCAACTTATCTTGGGTATACTGTACACACATATTATAATGTTCCTTGTTTCTTTGCTTGCTATACTTAGCTGGTCATGATGGGGCAGAAGAAACTGGGTTGTAATTGGTGCCCTGCATGATGAGAATAACAAATAATAACATTTTAAAAACACATAGTTTATTTTTTCATGATGGCAACTTTGCAATAGCAAACTTGTACAGAACACTCTACACAATTGCTCTTCTGTGCCAACTGAACTGCTACTGACGCTGTTCTCTCTTCTACTGCTCTCTCAAGTGCTTTGTGCACTCACCTTATATAACATCATAACAATTATGTTTTATAAGCAAGTAACATTTTGGTTTACAATTTTTTTCTTTTATTTTTATTTTTATTTCAATTTAATAAATTGTATGGAGGCTACAGAAAAGTATGAATATTTAAAACAAACAAATGACATGTCATTTTTATACAATATTGCTGTAAAAGTTGGATGAATCTGAAATTTGTTACAAGCAGTCTGTACACTTATTGAACTAATTACATGAGAAACAATGTGATTCTGACTTAACATTTAAAAGGAGTTTGGAAAGACATTTTGATTTTGCAGATTAAAGATGTTTTTTGTGTTTGCGATTCATTATGTGAAACTAGTAAATTTATATTTTATATATGTGTTTGGATTTCTAGAATTTTAATAATTAAACTAATTAATTACAAAAGTTTATGATATGACACATTGCATGGTACTACTGTAAGTCTAAAAATGTA
The DNA here is from genome assembly GCA_026315105.1 of Locusta migratoria. NCBI lineage: Eukaryota > Metazoa > Arthropoda > Insecta > Orthoptera > Acrididae > Locusta > Locusta migratoria. The sequence goes on along the minus strand of CM048755.1, from coordinate 475,278,156 downwards.
ATTTACATTGATAAATGATTGCTATAAGACACAAGAAAGTGGAAAAGAAATGTAAATATTAAACACTGTCAATGTTTTAATTAACTGACAGAATTTATTTATAATAGCTATTTGTTAAAATTGTGGTTCTGACCTTTTTTAATACAATTTACTGATTTACATTCATAAATATTCTCCTACATACAAGTATGCAATCCATAAACATTTGTAGCAGTATTCAGAACCTATATTATTCCGTTATTTGTTACAATTATAATTTGTGTGTGATACAGTATTATATGTTGTTGTCTAAATCCTTAACTTCAGGTTTACATGGTGTTTACTTAGGATGATGCACCATGGGGCTATCATAATAGTGAAAAAGTCATTCTTGTTGTTCTCTCATTTGGTATGTGATCACCTCAGTCACCCATTACAGTTGCACTCCTGTGTGGTATGGACAGTATGAGGTTATCAGTCATCTCTTGGGGGATATTTGGTCATTCTTCCATGAGTGAAATATCCAGCTCTGCCACCATTGTGGGAGGTGGTGGTCTCGCTGCAATGTGTGTGCCAAGTGCATCCCAGACATGCTCAATTGGGCTTACATCTGGTGAACAAGCTAGCCACTTGTTCATTTCCCTCAGTTTGAAATATGTTGTGCAGTGCAACTCTGTGGGATCAACCATTGTCATCCACCAGAATAAATCCATCTTCAATGGCACAAGCATAGGGTATAGGAAAATGTTGAAAGCTTGTCTATACCTCTGAACAGTCTAAGCACCATTCTGAATGACATGGAGGTCCATACGTCTGCCAATATCGACTCCTGCCCACATCACTTGTCCACCACTATGATACGGTGATGTTCCCTGCACATAAGTAGGATTGTTCCAATTTCCACGTTCCACGTTCTCTCCAGCTGTACACAAAATCTTGACTCATTTGTGAACAGAATCTGGTGCCATTTGTTATGATTCCAACCCTGATGTTCTTTGATCCAGTTTCTGTGGACTAAATGATGATGTGCTTTTAATGGGAAACACACCAAGGGCCCCGTCCATAGAGGCCACATTCCCAAAGGTAATTTTAGACTGTGTGTTGATATTGCATGTCCTGTTGGTGCCTGGAGGGTGTGTTGCAGCTGAGTAGCATTCAGCCTCCTGTTTCAATGTGCTGTTACCAGAGATAATGATCATCTCTTGCTGATGTTATCCATGGATGAGCTTGGCCTTGACTTCTTTTAATGGTTCCAGTTGTCTGAAACTGTACAGGTCCTGGAAATTATACTGAGACATTCCAATAGATACAGCCATCTTCCTCTTTGTGTCTCCTGCTTCCAACCTTCCTGTGGCTCTCCATGCCATAGCTTCAGGTAAGTCATATTGTTGGATTGCACCATCTGCCCATTACACTATATGAACCAAACTGCTTGGGTAATTAATTTGCTACAATAGAAACAAGTCTACAGCTACTTCCTGTGCAGCAACTTTCTGTTATTGCCATTATCTTGGTTGCCATAATTTTGTCTCCACTCCGTAGAATCGACAGAAAGACCATTTTAGCTCAATCTGCCGAGGACAATACTCCAGAACCTAGACATCTCAAGTGGTCCCCTAATTATTTTGACTAGAGGAGTTATTTTGTGATTTAATACTCATTTACAATTTGAAATCTGCAGTGCTGACCTGTGTTAAAACTAAACAATAATAATAATAATAATAATATCTGGTAGGTGCTGGAATGTGTTCTGACCAAAATTAAGACCTGTGCACAATGGTGACTATTTGTACCTGAAATGGTATACCATGCACCCAGATAGTGAATAATAAGTTTGGAACCATGTTAGGCTGTGTGAGGCTCTGAAGAAGGCCAGGAACTTTTATGGTCTCCTGCTGCTACAGTCCTCTTGGTGCAGCGACTGATGGTCTCGTTCCTTTGATGATGGGACTTGATTGATAAATGGCTGTGTTGACAGGGTGATGATTATGTCCCTTATTTTGGTCACGTAATTATGATCCAGCTGGCATATGACATGACTAAGGAATATTCAAGGTTGGAGCCCCAGATAAACTCCACATTAACTGCACAATTGTACTTTATTGCAACAGAGTAAAGTACTGAGACAGACTGAATAAAAAGGTATCACAGAGCTGTGAAGTGGCTTGCTCAAAGTGCTTGGTAAAGATATGCAGTTCTTTAGGTGGTCTATATGTGCTATCACTGGCACATAGCCAGCCAGCCAGCCAGCCAGCCATGCCCCCCCCCCCTCCCCAAAGTACAGAGTACTCCTGTCAAGCTTGGGAAGGAGGGGGCAGGGCAATGACAGTAGCTGGCATCAAAACCCGAGGTGTCCTGGTAAACTGTTAGCTCCACGGCATCCACGGGCAGGATCGTGGGCTCATGGGGCCAAAGACGGTGAAGACCTAAAGGTGCCACGGTTAACATACCTGCCACTCCAGACAACAAGTAGCAAGGTCATCAGTCAAACTGGGATAAGGTGCACTTCACTTGAGAGGAGGAGGAATGCACGAGTGGCATCCGAGTCAAGAGAGAGGGTGGAGTGATACACTTCACAAGCTCACACCTACTCTGATGAGGGGGCAGGAAAGTCACTAGTAGCCATGCAGATGACAAAAAGTGAGCCATCAGACAAGAGAACAGAGATGTCAAAGGTGAGGGGGGGGGGAGGACAGGGACATTGAACTCCACAGCTGGAGTTACAGGAATAGAAAGGCAAGTGAACCCTCAAAATAGAGAGACAGGCAAGACTGGAGACTCCTTGAACCAAGGGGATGAGGAAGTGGGCATGTCACCTGAAGCAGAGCCCTGTGTGGGGAGGGGGGGAGGAGGGTAGTGTGGGCTACTGGAGAGAGAGGCTGAAGAAGCAGCAGGGGAGAGGAGGGGGGTGAGGGAAATGTTTCGTGCATTGTTAGTGGAAGACCGTTGTCCTAATTATAAGGCAAATAAGTACGCTCGACACTTGCAGGTTTGACATGGTTCATGGAAATGGTGAGGGGGTTCCATTGAATAGATTAGTAAAGGTGTTTGGGGACCTTATGATCACCTGATGAGGGCCCAAATAATGGAGGGCTGAGTGGGGGATGGATCACCAAAGATGGTCCATAGACAAATTCGGCCATGGTATCACAGAGTTCTTCCTTTTAAGTGGTCCAAAAGCCGAGGAGTACAATGGGAAGAGCCTCCATCCAGAGGGTGTTGTGGCACCATAGAGCTGTTTTTAAAGTCTTGTACTACCGGTCTATCAGACCATTGAACTGGGGGGGGGGGGTGTGGATGCACTTTATGTCACAGAGGTAGAAAAGCTCTGGAGAGAGAGAGAGAGAGAGAGAGAGAGAGAGAGAGAGAGAGAGAGAGAGAGAGAGGTAAAAAAAGGCCGATTCAAACTGGCGGGCCTGGTCATTGGTTATAATTAAGGAAGAGCCAAAGTTAGCAGTCCAGGATTGAAGAGAGGACATGGAGATGGTCTCGGCTGTCATGTTGAGGAGAGTGGCCTCAACCCATGCTGTAGTGCGATCGATTGTCGAAAGGATGTATCAAAAACTGTCGTGTGGTGGAAGAGGACCACCTAGGTCAATGTGGACATGTTGAAATCTGCACGCAGGAACAGTAAAGGGTCCCAAGGGAGGGGAAGTGTCGGTTGGGATTTTGTTGTGTTTACAGGGGAGGCAGGTGTGTGTCCATGTCTGACAGTCATACTTCATTTTCTACCAGACGCATCACTCAGTGACTAGTCTGGTGGAGGTGTGGATACCAGAGTGTGCCAATTAATGGTGTTTCTGAATAATTTCTCATTGGAGCAGGCGAGGAATGTAGGAGCACAGTTTGCCTGTTGAATCATCACACCAAATCTCACCAACAACACCAGGGAAGGAGATGCAGATGGCGTTGAAAGAGGAAGTGTGGCCGATCACCGGAAACAAGCCATTAACCCATGACCAAGTTGACCATGGCATTGTCTGCACCCTTAATGTACCTGACATCTGTAGTGAATTGAGAAATAAAGTCAAGGTAGGGGTTCTGAATGGCTGCAGCTAGAGGTATGTGGTCTGTGAAAACATGAAAGGGCCGACCCTTAACATAAAAAAGAAAGTGATCATCTCGTAAATGGCCAGTAGCTCACGATCAAGGCCCTAACACTTTTGCCATGCATAGTTCAGTTTCTTCGAAAGAATTGGAGGGGGGGATTGTGCTGTTGAGGGACTGGCTAAGAACCTCACCGATAGCAGTGTCGCTGGCATCTGTTGTAATGAAGACATCCTCATCAGGGTGTGGATGTGTGATAGTGGCAGCAAGTGCCAACAAGTCTGTGAGAGGGGCCTGACTTTCAGCTGCATCTGGTAAATGATAGTTGATAGTGTCCAAAAAGTGTCTCAGTTCTTTTAAGTACAAGGGGCAGGGTATATCTTTAATGGAGTCATCTTTCTCAGCCAGAGGGGAGATGCCATCTGCAGAGACAGTGTAACCTAGAAAATGGAGAGAAATTTGATGAAGTTGGTCTTTGCTGTGGTTTAATTCAATGTCCATCTAAGCTGGAGTGTCACATAGGATCTGCAGGTGTCACTTGTTTCCTTCAACAGAGGAAATGAATGGTAAGATGTCGTCCAAATAGACAAAACTTAAGGGGGAAAGAACCTTGATGATGAAGCTTTGCCACGTTTTTGTGTGTTTTTAAGTCCAAACGGCATAAAGCAGTAATAATACAAACTGATTGAAGTCCTGATGGCAGTTTTGTCAATGTCCTCCGAAGCCATTGGTATTTGGTGATGTGCACTGATATGAAACTTCCTGGTAGATTAAAAGCAGCACACACCCCATTGCAGAGTTAAAGTGCAGAGTTAAAGTTTTGTTCTGTAAACATCCCTTAGGTTGTGGCTAAGCCATGTCTTCACCATATCCTGTCTTCCAAGAGTCTTTGTCCTGTATGTTTCACTTCACAGGAGAACTTCTGTTAAGTTTGGAAAGTAAGAGGTGAGGTACTGGCAGAGGTAAAGTTGTGAGGATGGATTGAAGCATGTCAGGATAGCTCAGATGGTAGAGCGCTTGCCCATAAAAGGCAAAGGTCCTAGCTTTCAACCCCAGTTCCATCACATAATTTTAATCTGTCAGGAAGTTTCAAATCAGCACACACTCCACTGCACAGTGAAAGTTTCATTCTGGGTGCCAATGATGATACATCACACATTAGCAGTTTACTATCACTGATGAGCAATTGCACAAAGACAGTATTTTTCATGGACCAGTAGTTCTTCTTCAGCAGATCCTCATGACCATAATGTGTGAACAAAGTTTCATCCACAAACAATGTATCACATAGAAATTGAGGATTACTTTTCTGACATGCAAAACAGCAATTTATTACAGGACTCCTGTCAAATGTTCAAATGTTTGTAGAGCTTATGGGACTTAACTACGGAGTAATCAATCCCTAAACTTACAAACTACTTATGAACTAGCTAACACTAAGGTCAGTACAAATATCCATGCCCGAGGGGGGATTCTAACCCCCGACCGTAGTGGCCTTGCAGACCGTGACTGGCATGCTGCAGTCCCCTTGGCTACCATGGCCGGCGGACTCCTGTCATTCACATATAATTATTCATGGAATGAGATATGACAAAGATCAAATGTATGCCTACGAAAAGTGATAATTATGGATTATTCCATAACTGCTTGCAATCTTTGAAACAAATGCTTCAGTTTGTTTGCTACAGTAGCCAGAACAGCTGTTAGTAGTTATGTTTGTTTGTTGCTATCTGGGTGTCCAACTGCCTGTTTTCATTAGACTTGTGCAGATTTGGAAAATGGTATGATGTGAAAAATGCTTTTGATCTGGGTACTGTTTAACATACTCTCCAACTGCTGTTTGTGTGGTTGCATTTCTGTGACATATGTTGCAAATTAACATCAAATATAGATTTCCTTCATTTATTAAGACTGGCAAATCAACAAGATGACTGTAGATGTCATAAGCCACACTAAATTGGGTATGCACCGTCATAAATGTATTTGAAATGCATCACAGTATATTGTCCTGTTTGACATTTACTACAGGACAGCAGGTCTAAACAGTAGACACTACTACACTGAACAGGGTAGGTAAAATATGTGTACTGTTAGTGGTCAGTTTATAGCAAGCTGCATTACAATGCAGGTAATCCTTAACCTGCACATTACAGAAGAAACCACAGCACCATTGTCATCAGCCACTACTAATTGGACCTCTAGTATTCATTTCTGTACGAGAGGGAGAGAAGTGCCATTAAAAATTACCTAACTATGTGATGAAAGTGGTGTTCATTGACCTAGATGGTTTGTACATTCCTGCCCATTGTACAAGCCCACAACTTATGTGCATCCCCAATCAACTGCACGTTTCACTCTGTTTCATTTTGGAAATATATGAGGTTGCAGAGTTAAGTGGCACATCCTGTATAGAGACTCATCAATGTGCAATATGTTTACATGGACTTCCTAAACAATTTTTATTAAATTATTTAATTTTTTGTTTTGTTTTTGGCACTTAAACCATGATAATTCAATGATACAGTTTGAACTGCAACATTCAGTCTGACTTTTTAGCATTACTCTAGCAGAGCATCTCAGAACAAATAGAAGCCTAAAAGTCCATTTACTTCTGTCATTGTTCTTAAACATAATAAAATAAATTATGAAAAGCAGCTTAATGAATTTTGAATAAACCCAACCACATTAGGGAATCATAGTTTGGGTCCTGAGATTAGATTAGATTAGTACTTGTTTCATAGATCATAAATACTACACTTCATAATGATGTGGAATGTGTCGGGTTAATGAAATTATTACTTTGTACTAAATATTACATGACAATATTTTTTTTCCAAATTTACTAATTTATATCCACAAATTCATCTATAGTGTAGAAGGAGTTGCCATGCAGAAATTCTTTTAATTTTTAAATGCATGTTGGCTACCTGTCAGGCTTTCGATGCTGTTTGTTAGGTGACCAAAGACTTCTGTGGCAGCATAATTCACCCCTTTCTGTGCCTGTTATGACTAATAACACCTATGCACGTTATGCCAACTACAAGTGTCGCCAGGATCCTGAACCGTCCCATCAGAGTCCAACACAATCCACATCTATACACACCCAATCCCGCCCCAGCTCACGTTTGTGAGCACAGTAAGCATACAACTGAGGTGAAGTTCACAGGTGGCCCAGTACCTCTCTCAAAATGCCGCACACCCGGCAGGGTAGCGCGATAGTCCAGCCAGCACCGCATAGCAAGCAGCCAGTCCTGGTAACGAGTGGTGCGCTGTTCAAACACGCGCCACACGTTACCGCACTCCTCCTCCTTCACAGTGTAATATCCAGGGGTGCCAAACGCACCCAGGCTGCGTCAATGGGCGATGCCTCATCCATCTCCGGCTGCGAGCGTCGTCTAGTAGTAGCCCATAGGGTCGATAATGTCCTGAACGTCTTTGCCAGGAGTGGCTGGTACCTCTGTATATGTTGCTTGCAATTACTGGGGATGAGGGAGCGTCATCTGCCTCCAGCACTGGAAATAAAGGAGCGGTTTCATTACTCACAGGTTGATTCACGTCCATTCCCGATGTATGGATGTCCACACCCACCACACCCACCGTCCAGCACCAGAGTCTCAGTGAGGGAAACCGAATGTGGTGGCGACCCAGCACCTGAGGCTAATCCAGTGGTACTGGTGCCAGTGCCAGAGAAGGCACCCATACTGCCGACGGAGCTCGGGCGGACACAGCGCGCAGTGCAGAAGTCGGCTCCTCAGAAGATGTCGGCACGGAGCATGCCGGTGAAACAGGCGCCGGAGGAGGCGCCTGTGGATCTGCTGTGAGTCGCGGGCGCACTTGATCCCTGTGATGAAGAGTGCCCACAGCAGTGTCCACAGTGCAGAGGCGGCGGCCGAGACACGACTTCACCTTACCTGGCAGCCGACAACGATGCCCGTCAAACCCACGCGCCCACACGAGCGACCCCGGAACATAACGACCTGATGGTCGTGTGGGCGCACTCGGCGGCTAGGGCGACAACAAATGAAAGAGTGCGAGGATGCCTGCTACGAAGCAATTCCGCTGGGCTGCGTTCCCACGCCGGAGTGAATCGATACGACATCGAGAAACAGATAATGTCACATACTTGCGCATTTGAGCCTTAAAAGTACGCACAAACCGTTCCACTTCACCATTAGAATGAGGATGAAACAAAGGGGCCTTAATATGACGAATGCCCAGACGGGCACAAAAATCTTGAAAAACAGAAGAACTGGAAGGTGTGCCATTATCTCAAACAAGTGTGTGTGTGGAAACCCCTCCAAAGCAAAAACTTTAAACAGTGATTGAATAGTTACAGCAGTGGACATGGTATGGCAACGAAAATTGTAGGGAAAGTTTGAATAAGCATCCACAAGAAAAAAAAACAATGAGAGTTCAGGAAGGGTCCCGCGTAATCGACATGCACCCGTTCCCAACGGCTGTCGGGGTTGTGACCAAGAAGAGAGACACGCCCGAGGCGCCGCCTGTTGTGAAGCGCACAACGAGCACTTAGCCACCAGCCTCGTAATGTCACCATCGATGCCAGGCCAAAACACATGCCGGCGAGCCAATGTTTTCGTGTGGGAAACTCCCCAGTGTCCTTCATGAAGGATCTGAAGCACTTTGGAAAGGATATCCGCCGGAATCAGTACCCTTGGAGCCTGTCTGTCTGTAGCCAAAAGGAGAACCCCGTCCCATTCAGACAGACGAAAACGGAAGGAATAATAGTTACAGAGGGAATCTGAAGCCCTATGCAGAGGGGCGTCCAGCCAGCCCACACGAATGTAGTGAAGAACGCAGCGCAGCACAGGATCTGACGACACCGCCTTGGCCAATACTGGAGCCGTAATAGGAAAACCAACAGTTGCCTGAGCTTCCTCATCCAAATAAAAGCACAAAAGTTCTTCTCTATCAAAGTCAGGATCAGGACCCGCCGGAAGGCGCGATAAGGTGTCCGCGTTAGCATGCTGTGCTGTCGGACGGAAACGGATTTCATAATTATAACGGGAAAGAAAGAGGGCCCAACGTTGCAACCTATGAGCTGCCTTGTCGGGAAGCGCCGCTGTAGGGTGAAAGAAACACCAAGGGCTTATGATCAATAATAAGATGAAATTTGACCCCATACAAGTAAACGTGAAATTTCTTCAAAGCACACACAATGGCTAACGCATCTTTTTCTATTTGAGAGTATCGTTGCTAGGAAGTCGTCGACATCTTAGATGTGTATGCGATGGGGCCAAAACCTCCCCAATGCCATGTTGAGACGCATCCGTAGTCAGAACCAATTGTTGGCCAGGAACATACGTCGTTAAACAAGGGGCAAAAATCAGTAAGCGCTTTAATGTGCAAAACGCCCGTTCACACTCACAATCAGACGACCAGGCAAACGATGTAAGGGATGCGCCACCGAGGCAGCCCCCGGTATAAAACGGTGGTAATAGGTAATGTTGCCAAAGAAAACCTGTACATCATTAACAGACGCAGGACGCGGCAGGGACTTTATCACGGCCACGCGATCCGCTAAAGGACGGAAGGCACTTCAAACTCCAAATAAGGACTAGAAGGTTGGAAAAAAACGAGACTTGGCCAAGTTGCAGCGGAGACCGGCTGCTTGTAGGACAGAGAAAAGTGCCCGGAGGTTTTGTAAATGTTCGTGGGATGAAGCCTCGGTCACAACAATATCGTCTAAGTAGTTAACAGCCCGGAACCGGGCGGAAGAGCTGCTCTAAGTAGCGTTGAAAAACAGCCGGGGCACAAGCGACCTCGAAAGGGAGTCGCTGATATTGGTATAACCCAAAGGAAGTGTTGACGACCAATAGACGTTTCGTGTCGTCGTCCAAAGGAAGGTGAAGTAGGCTTCCGCTAAATCTATGAGTGAACCAGAAAGTAAAGCAAGGAGTTCATCCGTACGAGGCATGGGGTATGAGTCAATCACAGATTGCGCATTGATGGCGACTTTAAAATCTCACAGATACGTAAAGACCTCCCAGGCTTCTTTACTAGAACTAGTGGCGTAGCCCACTCACTGGAATAAATAGGAGTTAAGACCTCCAAGTCTTGTAGGCGATCCAACTCAGCCTTAACCTCTAGCGACCTCATGTATCATATATGATACATCCGTTCAAATGAGTTTCCCTCACACTGGGTGCCGTTTTGCGTAAAAGTGCCAACTCTATCGTATTCGCTACACTCCACAGAAGAACGAGGCAGCCTACTCATAGTTCTCATAGTGACCACTAGGTGTCAGGTGGAGTCGGTGACAAGTGTGTTTTGGACGAGTAAGCATGGCATCAAGAAAGAAAGGTTAGTATTGTCAGTTCGTTACGTATTTCTTTTGAATCAGTACTAAAATGTTGCTAATAGATCCCTGATTACAAATGTATCAAAGAAAGTGACGTGAAAGACGATTTTCCTTATGAAAAATCGTATTTTAGTAAATGTATCATATATGATACATCGGGTCTCAGTGACTACTTTTCACATGTCCTTCAGAAAATGGCGGATGTCTGCATTTTATGTTAGTGATGCATTTCTTCAATTATAAAATGGCATGACAATCGTGCTATTCATTTGGCTTCTACATACTGTGGGGCAAATCCTGTGGAAACTTGTAAAAGGTGGAGCAAGCAGTAAAGTCAGTACATAGAGATTCCTCGTCCATTTGATGTAATTATGTATAACACTCACATGGGCGGTGTGGACCTTATGGACAGTCATCAGCAAATATGCCATGAGAGGTAGAACAAAGAAGTGGACAATAAGGGTACTACACCATTTTTTTGATTTTGCAAATTCTGCATCGTATGTTGAATATAAGAATACTGCACTTGAAGAGAAGTGGCAAAGGAAACAAATGCTGTCATACTTTTCCTTCAAGATGGATATTGCTGAAAACTTGATGTTCAGCACCACTGAAAGAAACACAAACAATCCCGATACTTACGAAGAAGAAAATGAAGAAAGGGAAGGGAACAATGAAAAGAAGAGAAGACCAGTTCAGCCAATACCACCAATGGCAAAGAGATACAAAAGTTTGATGCACATGCCAGAAATGGGTACCGAAAAAAGAGTAGATCACGGTGCAGAGGAATTGGCTGTTCAAAGTTAACGAATATGAGATGTACTGAATGTAAGGCCTTTTTGTGTTTTACTTCAGAAAGAAATTTTTTCAAAAAGTTTCATTCTTCATAACATTTTTAAATATTTGTAAAACTATTTCATAATATTTTAATTTTTATATTTTTCTAAAAATTTTATTTCAACAAGAACATGTAATGAGACAATTTGCAACAATTTTGTGCATTTTCTAGCATTAGGAGGTATATGTCATTAAAATAAGCAAAAATAAAGTAACATTTATTTTTTACATGTCACAATGTATCGTATATGATACATAGCTTACAACAATATATAAAAATTTAGAAAATACTATTCATGAATATTTTACCATCAGTGGTGCCAACAAACACATTTAAAGTTGTTTGGTTCAATTTACTGTTTAAATCTGGCTTCAGGTCTCTAGAGGTTAAGTTGGTCGCGCAGGGCCACCTGGCACGAGCGAAAAACTTGGGTCGTGCCGTCGGTTTCAGAGTAATGTCGGCGGTAAAGCCCACGGCACAACCCAGTCCACCCGAAAACAAGGAAGAAAATTCCCGACAGAGCATCCAACTCCGGGAAAGGGACCGAATCCGACAGGAAATTGACAGAATCATCGATAGAAAAACCAAAAACATTAAAAGCATCCAGGCTGAAAATGTTTGTAGCCGCTGTGTCAACAACAAGAAAAGTGATCGGCCTGACGACAGATTTATACGCCGTGGAAGCTGTAAATTGACCCAGGATACGAATGCGCTGGCGGCTGTAGCCACGCAAAGAACGGTTGACAGCAGCCAGGGGAGGCGAGCCGAGCCGTACATATGTGAGATAATTGAGAAGAGAAACGGAAGTTCCCGTATCTACAAGTAAGGTAACCGCCCTGTCGAAAATCTGAACTGCAACAAAAAGTTTGAGAGACGGAGAGTGAACATTCTGGACAAGATTAACATCCATCTCGTCATCTTGCTCAGTCGGCCGGGAACGGCAAACAGAAGCCATGTGGCCATTTTTCTTGCACGAGTGACATGTAACCCAACGCTTCTAGGAAAACTGGCCTCAGTATTCCAGGCCGAAATCACTGCCATCAGAGCGTGTGTGGAGGAGAATTTGCGTAGGTGTTACAAAGATCGTAGCATCTATATCTATTCAGACAGCCAGGCAGCCCTGAGATCACTGGCAGCTCCTGAAACAAGGTCTAAAACTGTTGCAGAATGTCACAGGGTTCTGGTGGAGCTAGGGGAAAGCAATAGAGTAAACCTATTGTGGGTCCCTGGCCACTCGGGGATCAGTGGCAACGAACATGCCGACAGATTCGCCAGGATGGGGGCAGAGACTCCATTTATTGGACCGGGACCTGTCCTGACAATCACCAAGGCAATGATCAAATTGGATCTACGTAACTGGCTCAGAAAACAGCACATAGAATATTGGACCAAAGTCCATCAACAACAAAAAATGGCAAGGTAATGATGTCAAAGCCATGTTTTAAAAGAAGCTCTGCAATCCTGGGTCTGAATAGGACAGAGATTAGACTCATGGTTGGATTTCTGACAGGTCATGGGAATTTTAAGAAACACCTATGTACAATGGGAATAACAGAAGAGGACCCTAAATGTAGGATCTGTGATGACGGTGATGAAACTGCATCACATCTCATCTTCGAATGCATTGCATTGGAGAATAAAAGGCACAGAATATTTGGAACAACCAGACCCGAAGAAATTGTGTCTAATAAAGAACTGGTAAAGGGACTCCTTGCACTGTTCAAGGGCATTGGTTGGCTTTACTAGACATACAGGGAGCGATACCGCACAATAAACTTAGTTTCGGTGCGGGCAGTGGCGGGTTGGACCAAGACTGTTTTGGCTTCCCTGGAAAAATCAAATCAAATCAAATCAAACCCAACGCTTGGGGCAATCTGCCCTGTCATGCTGTACAAAACAAAGGGGAAAGCGACGTCCGTGCAATCCAAGGTGCCGAGCCCGACTGCGAAACAGCAGCGACATCACCCCAAGTCTCAATTTGGTCCCCTGCAGCCCGTGAGACTTCAAAAGACTGCGCAATGGTTAAAACATTCGTCAAGGTAGGATTTTCCAGCTGTAGGGTGCGTTGGCGCACTTCCCTATCTGGAGCAAGCCGGAGAATTGCGTCCCGAACCATATGGCCCGCATATGTGGGTCGGAGTAATGAACATACACCGACGGCTAAGACCGTGCAGCTCTGCGGCCCACGCCCGATAGGACTGAGGGGGTTTCTTATGCGGCCGGTAAAATTCAACCCGCGCCGCAATTCAAATGTTCAAATGTTTGTTATTCTATCGGACCAAACTGCGTGGTCATCAGCCCGTAGCTTACAAACTACTTAAACTAAACTAACCTAAGGACAACATACACACCCATGCCCCAGGGAGGACTCGAACCTCCACGGCGAGCAACCGCGCGACCCGCAGCGAGACGCTTTAGACCGCTCGGCTACTCCACCGCGGCTCCCGCGCTGCAATAACATGCGTACGCGGGCGGTAATGGGCCGACAACAAACGACACATCTCATCAAAAGACAGCAGCCGGTTCCTGCAGGGGAGCTAGTTGAGGCAAAAGTTGACAGATGTGAGGCGAGACCCACGAAAGAAATAAAGCCTTACACAACGCCCGGTCGGAGACCCCGAACGCAAGGAAATGTTGACGTAGCCCGTTTTCATAAGAGTCCCAATCTTCTAAAGAATCGTCAAAGCCAGAAAAGGGAGGCTGAAACACTAGTGGGAGACAGAACTGGAATCAATCGCCGGCCGAGGAGCCGATGGCAACCGCGACACCAGGGAGTCTTTCACGATTGCTGCAGGATATGGCCCCACAGGGGTAGCTGAAAGTCCGCAGGACCCAGTCCTTCGTTTTCCATCATTGTCCACGACGGAGCACACGAAAATTCAAACACCACCTTAGTCGCCAATTGTGTTATGATTAATAACACACCTATGCACGTTACGCCAGCTACAAGTGTCGCCAGGATCCTGAACCGTCCCATCGGAGTCCAACGCAATACACATCTATACACACCCACTCCCGTCCCAGCTGTTAAGGCAAGTCTACACGACGACACTAGGTTTCGTCAAACTGAGCTGCCGGCCACTGCTCATGCGCGGCAGGCGTTCGTGCAACTCGTTGGCGAAACTAAACAGTTTCGGCTCCTTCCAACTTTGGCGAAACTGATTGCGCGTGTTTTTAGGTTAGGTTATGACCAATACAGAACGAAATACAATATACAGGGAGGAACGGAAGAAATAATTTGGTTTTTGAACATATATGCCTTGCGTAGGTGTTTGTGCGATTTTAACGGCGTGTTAGTGCTCTTCTAGCAATTATTTGTGAAATTAAATATTGATGGGTTGACGATTAGTGAATTGCGGGCTAAAATACGTCCAATTCGAAATACCTATACAAACGAAGTATGGCAATTTTGGATTTCGGGACACGGTACAAGTACTGCAGAGACGAATATCTTGACAAGAAACGTAATGCAATTTGTAATTTCAGTTTTGGTAACAATGCTTCACGCATAACGGTAACTTGTATCTTTATAGAATTACTAACTCTGTTTAAAAGTAACATTAACTGCTCTGGTGTCATTCTAAGTTGATTAAAATAACTTCTAGGGTCTTCAATCACAATTTCTTTCAGCAAGGTCGCTGAGCAACAAGGCTGACGTATTTTTTTAATCCATTGACGAACCCAAACACGTTTCTTATTCTTTTTATGTTTAGTCTTATGCAGCGATTTCACACAGACAAACAATAGATTCGCCACAACTCTTACAGCTACCAAAACTTTCATTTTACGGCGACTACGGCACTCAACGAAACTGAAGCGTATAGTATTGTTCAAATGTGTTTGTGTCTACGTATAGTATTGACGCCGTGTCTACAGACATAGTGTCGTCGTGTAGACTAGCTAGTGGCGTCTCGGCCGGCCGCGGTGGCCGCGGGGACTGAGGCGCTCCAGTCACGGTCTGCACGGCCACTACGGTCGGGGGTTCGAATCAGTGGCGTAGCTATCATAGGGCTAGGCGGGGCAGTGCCCCGGGGCCCCCGAGCTCAAGGGGCCCCTCGGCCTACGTGAGCGACGTTAGAAAAAAGTTACCGTAGATCCTTGAACACTTTCATGTTCGCCAATTACTTCGGATAATCGAAGTTCAACTGTATATAAGAATTTAGTTGAATGAAGGTTTTCCGACTTTGAACTTTTTGAACCCTGAGCAACAAACCTCAAACGCACGAAGTGAAATCCAAAAATTATTCGCACTCGAGAATATAAACATGACGAGGTCCTTTGCTTGTCTGCTAAGACGTGGCTCCTGCCATCGTCAGCGTATTGTCGGTTGAAGTCGGAGTTGCCGTCCCTGTCAATCTTTGCGAATAACAGTGAATGGTGCTGAATTACTAGCACAGTGTTCGACAGTAGACAGTGTGACCACATTTGAATATGAAGTCTCTACAATGTATTATTACAGAACGGTATTATTATGGTAACTCAACTGTTTGTGTAGTGAATTCCCCGAAGGTGTTCTTCATAATCATAGATCCCAATGAAGTGCTGTAACCAATTGCACTCTGAAATTCGTACAAGAAGAAGAGAAAATATGGTTACTTTGTCACAATACTAAATTGTGCATTCAAGACACTACCCCGTACCCCACTGCCACTATAATAAGCGAAGATGTCAACTTAGTAATTTTACTTATTACTTTTTAAGTCCCATAAGCTCTACAAACATTTGAACATTTGAAGTAATGTTTCTTCATTGTTTATATTTTACTAGCTTATGCCTGCGATTACATACACCTAGTATGGAGCAACTTCGGAAACTATCCCAAGAGGTCGTTTATCTTTATGTCCTACCCAGGTCCAAATCTACCCCTCTGCAAAATTTCATTCAAATCCACCCACTAACTTTTGCGTGAAAGCATTACAAACAAACCAACTTTCACAGTTATAATTATATTTGAAAGTACAATGAAATATTATCTGCTGCGTGACACATAATAATTTACTTAATAGTATTTGGGTTTGCCTTATTATGTCTTCCAGTAGGCGGTAAGGAACTGATGATGAAGTAGTTTTGCATAGTTTTAGTTTAAAGAGGGCCCCGACGTCATTTTTGCCCCGGGGCCCTTGGTGACATAATTACGCCCCTGGTTCGAATCCCCCCTCGGGCATGGATATATGTGCCGTCCTTAGTATAAGGTAGTTCGTAAGTAGTTTGTAAGTTTAGGGACTAATGACCCCATAGTTAAGTCCCATAAGCTTAACAAACATTTGAACATTTGAAGTGTCGTCCGGAGACACAAACACGTTCGCTAGCACAGTAAGCACTAAGCACAGTGAGGCGAAGTTCACGGCTGGCCCAGTACCTCCCTCAAAACACCGCGCAGCCGGCAGGGTGCAGCGCGGTAGTGCAGCCAGCGCCGCACAGCGGCCAGTCCTGGTAACAGCCGGCGCGCCGTTTAAACACACGCGCCACACGTTACCACAGTGCCAAAGCTAGATTTAACCTTGAATAGTGAAGATCTCCTAGTGTTGTAGTTATGTACACTGCTATTGCTTTTGAATTCGGTGGGATTGGTAATAACTAATTTCTTAAGTGAATATACAGGGTGGTACAAAAAGGTATGGCCAAACTTTCAGGAAACATTCCTCACACACAGAGAAAGAAAATTTGTTATATGGACATGTGTCCGGAAACGCTTAATTTCCATGTTAGAGCTCATTTTATTACTTCTCTTCAAATCACATTAATCATGGAATGGAAACACACAGCAACAGAACGTACCAGCCTGACTTCAAACACTTTGTTACAGGAAATGTTCAAAATGTCCTCCGTTAGCGAGGTTACATGCATCCACCCTCCGTCGCATGGAATCCCAGATGCGCTGATGCAGCCCTGGAGAATGGCGTATTGTATCACAGCCGTCCACAATATGAGCACGAAGAGACTCTACATTTGGTACCGGGGTTGCGTAGACAAGAGCTTTCAAATGCCCCCATAAGTGAAAGTCAAGAGGTTGAGGTCAGGAGAGCGAGGAGGCCATGGAATTCGTCCGCCTCTACCAATCCATCGGTCACCGAATCTGTTGTTGAGAAGCGTACGAACACGTTGACTGAAATGTGCATGAGCTCCATCGTGCATGAACCACATGTTGTGACGTACTTTTATTTTTTCTTAGCTTATGGGACTTAACTACGGGGTCATCAGTCCCTAAACTTACAAACTACTTATGAACTAGCTAATACTAAGGACTGCACAAATATCCATGCCCGAGGGGGGATTCGAACCTCCGACCGTAGTGGCCGTGCAGACCGTGACTGGAGCGCCTCAGTCCGCTCGGTCACCGCGTCCGGTACTTGTTCTAGCAGCACAGGTAGAGTATCCCATATGAAATCATGATAACGTGCTCCAGTGAACGTAGGTGGAAGAACATGAGGCCCAATCAAGACATCACCAACAATTCCTGCCCAAACGTTCACAGAAAATCTGTGTTGTTGACGTGACGTGATGCTGATTGTGAAAATTTACAATTTGATCACGTTGGAATCAAGCCTCATCCGTAAATAGAATATTTGCACTGAAATGAGGGGTGACACATTGTTGGATGAACCATTCGCAGAAGTGTACCCGTGGAGGCCAATCAGCTGCTGATAGTGCCTGCACACGCTGTACATGGTATGGAAACAACTGGTTCTCCCGTAGCACTCTCCATACAGTGACGTAGTCAACGTTACCTTGTACAGCAGTTACTTCTCTGACGCTGACATTAAGGTTATCGTCAACTGCACGAAGAATTGCCTCGTCCATTGCAGGTGTCCTCGTCGTTCTAGGTCTTCCTCGGTCGCGAGTCATAGGCTGGAATATTCCGTGCTCCTTAAGACGCCGATCAATTGCTTCGAACGTCTTCCTGTCGGGACACCTTCGTTCTGGAAATCTGTCTCGTTACAAACGTACCGCGTCACGGCTATCGCCCCGTGCTAATCCATGCATCAAATGGGCATCTGCCAATTCTGCACTTGTAAACATTGCACTGACTGCAAAACCACGTTCGTGATGAACCAGTTGATGCTACGTACTGATGTGCTTGATGCTAGTACTGTAGAGCAATGAGTCGCACGTCAACACAAGCAGTGAAGTCAACATTACCTTCCTTCAGTTGGCCCAACTGGCGGTGAATCGAGCAAGTACAGTACATATTAACGAATCAATTGGGTATTTTGACAATTGTCTGCACGAACTATTTCAATTTACATTTAAAGGGAAATACTAAAATGAGCTCTAAGAGGGAAATTAAGCGTTTCCGGACATATGTCCACATAAAATATTTTCTTTCTTTGTGTGTGAGGAATGTTTCCTGAAAGTTTGTCCGTACCTTTTTGTAACACCCTGTATAGGACTGAGAAGCTGCTGTGACGATCCCTAGCTCAAGTATCTGCGGGATGATCTTGGATGGGCTCCGGCAATTATTCTGATCACTCGCTATTGTGCAATGAATACTTTTTTATTCAACGATGAATTACGCCAGAAAATAATGCCATACGAAAGCAGAGAATGAAAATAGGTATAGTACGCTAATTTACTGAGATGTATATCACCAAAATTGGCAATTACCCTAATAGCGTAAGTTGCTGAACTCAAACGTTTCAACAGATCTTCAATGTGTTTTTTTCCAGTTCAACCCCTCATCAATGCTTACACCTACAAATTTGGAATATTTTACCTTTGCTACAGATTTCTGATCAAAGTCTATATTTATTAATGGTGTCATTCCATTTATTTTATGGAACTGTATGTACTGTGTTGCATCCAAATTTAATGACAGTCCATTTGCTGAAGCAGTAGAAGTCCAGACTCAGCAACAGTAGACATAAAAGTAGTATTTGATGGTCTTTAAGTGGATTAATATGATGAAAAAGAAATTTTCAGCTTTAGCTGCAACAGGGTGCGGAATTAAATTATGCTGCATCAGGACTCAAATCTGACTCCTACTTTATGCAAGTAATAGCTTTGCCACTTTTACCATCAATTCGTGCCATCTGTTTGCTCAACCCAAATTACTAAATATTACATACATAGTCAGCCTTAGGAGTGACTTTATGGAGTAATATCTGTAGATTTGTACAATTAGTGTAAGTAATGGTACTGTTTGTAAAACAAAGGACTGGCCAGCAGTGGACTGCTGTCAGCAGTTGAAGCAATTGTCAAACACCTCAGGTAAAGAGGTAGCGGGTTAAACTGAGCAGCCTGTGGGGGATTTGTGCAAATCAGTAGAAATCTGGGAAAATCCCATGCTTTTTACTCAAACGTAATGACGGCTGTTTGCCGAGTGTTTCTTAATGGTGGGTTCTGCAAGACATCTGTGAATACCACACTCCAGTTATTGAGAATAAAATAGAATAATGTATTAAATTATTTACCATCAACATTTAAGACATCTGTTGGAATAATTATGCAAATATCATGATTCTCCATCGTCATGAACGACAGACATTGCTGAGGAGGGGTGGCTTGCGTGCCTCATCGATACAGATAGCCGTACTGAAGGCGCAACCACAATGGAGGGGTATCTGTGGAGAATCCAGACAAATATGTGGTTCCTGAAGAGTGGTAGCAGTCCGGATGTTTGAGTGAGCTGGCCTTGTAACATCAGCTAACATGGCTTTGCCATGAAGTTACTGTGAATGGCTGAAAGCAAGGGGAAACTACAGTCATTAATTTTCCCAACGACATTCAGCTCTACTGTATGAATATATGATGATAGCATCCTCTTGGGTAAAATATTCTAAAATATTCCAGAGATAAAATAGTCCCCCCTTCAGATCTCCGGGCAGGGACTACTGAAGAGGGTGCCATCATCAAGAAAAACAAAACATGCATTCTATGAATTGGAGCACGGAATATTCCATCCCTTTATCAGGTACGTAAGTTAGAAAATTTGGAAAGAGAAATGGATAGGTTAAAATTAGATAAGGTGGGAATTAGTGAAGTTTTTCGGCAGGATGAATAGGATTTTGGTAAGGTGAGTACAGGGTTATAAATACTAAAACAGTTGGTGGTAACGCAGGAGTAGGTCTGATAATGAATACGAAAATAAGAATGCGTGTGAGTTACTATGAACAGCTTAGTGAATGCATTATCATAGCAAAGATAGACACAAAGCTAACACCAACCACAGTAGTACAAGTTTATATGCCAACTAGCTCTGCTGATGATGAGGAGATGGGAGAAAAGTAAGACGAGATAAAAGATATGATTCAGACCATTAAAGGAGAAGAAAATTTAATTGTGATGGGGGACTGGAACTTGGTAGCAGGAAAGGGAAGAGAAGGAAATGTAGTAGGTGCATAAGGACAGGGAAAAAGGAATGAAAGATGAGATCACCTGGTAGAATTTTGTGCAGAGCACAATTTAATAATCACAAACACTTGGTTTAATCATCATGAAAGAAGGTTATGTACATGGAAGAGACAAGGAGACACTGGAAGGTACCAGATTGACTTTATAATGGTAAGACATAGGTTTAGAAACCAGGTTTTACATTGTAAGACATATCCAGGGGCAGATAAAGACTCTGACCATAACTTTTTGGTTTGTAACTGTTGATTAAAACTCAAGAGACAGCAAAAAGGTAGGAAATTAAGGAGATGGAAACTGAAGTAACCAAAGGGGGTTTATAGTTTTAAAGGGAGCATTAGGCATGGACTGTCTGAAATGGGGGAAAGTAATACAGCAGAAGAAGAATGGGTAGCTCTGAGAGAAAGAGTAGTGAAGGCTGCAGAGAATCATATAGGCAGAAGGACAAGGACTAATAGAGATCTTGGATAACACAGGGGATACTGAACTTCATTGAGGAAAGGAGAAAATATAAAAATTCATCAAGTGATGCAGTCAAAAGGGATTACAGTTTTCTTAAAAATGAGGTTGACAGAAAGTGCAGACTGCCTAAGCAGGAGTGGCTTGCGGAGAAATGCAAGACCGTAGAAGAATGTATATCTAAGGAAAAGATAGATACCGCCTACAGTAAAACAAAAGAGACATTTGGAGACAAGAAAAGCAGCAGTATGAATATCAATAACTCAGAAGGAAAAACAGTACTAAGCAAAGAAGTGAATCTGATAGGTGTAAGGAGTATATAGAGGGCCTGTACAAAGATAATAACTTGAAGGCGGTGTTCTAGAAATGGAACACAAAGTAGAGGTAGATGAGACAGGAGATACAATACTACGAGAAGAATTTGACAGAGCACTAAAAGATATGAGTAGAAACAAGGCACCTGGAGTAGATGATGTTCCGTCTGAACTGCTATTATTGTTAGGAGAGTCAGTCAGAAAAAAATTGTTCCACCTGGTATGCAAGGTGTATCAGACAGGAGACTTCAAGAAGACTATAATGATTCCAATTACTAAGAAAGAATGCGCAGACAAATGTGAAAATTACAGAACTATCATTTTAATAAGTCATGGTTGCAAAATAGTAACAGTAATTATTTACAGACGAATGGAAAAACAAGTGAAATCCGACATTGGAAAGGTCAGTTTGGATTTAGGAGAAATGTAGGAATATGTGGGGCAATACTCGAAAAGGAAAACCTATGTTTTCAGCATTTGTGGATCTTGAGAAAGCTTTTGACAATGTTGACCTGCATACACTCTTTCAAATTATGAACATAGCAGGGGTATAAAATATGGACTGAAGAGTTATATTCAACTTGTACAAAAACTATACAGCAGTTATTAGAGTTGAAGGGAAGGGAGTAAGGTAGAGTTGTAGCATTTCCCCAATGTTATTCAGTCTGTACATTGAGCAAACTGTGAAGGAATGCAAGGAAAAATTTGGAGAATGAATTAAAGTTCAGAGAGAAGAGATAAAAACCTTTCAGTTTGCTGATGACATAGTAATTCTGTCAGACACAACAAAGGACCTGGAAGAGCAATTAAACAGAACGGACAGTGTTTTGAAAGGAAGAGATAAGATGAATATTAACAAGAGTAAAACGAGAGTAATTTAATGTCACATCAGAAAATCAGGCAATGCTGAAGGAATTAGATTAGGTAATGAGATAATAAAAATAGTATATGAGTTTTGTCATTTGGATAGTAAGTTAACTTCTGATGGCCAAAGTAAAGAAGATATAAAATGTAGAATGGCTATGGGAAGAAAAGGATTTATGAAGAAGCAAAATTTATTAACATCCAATATTAGTTTAAAAGTTACGAAGTCCCTTCTGAAAGGATTTGTCCGGAGTGTAGCATTGCATGGGAGTGAAACGTGGACGATAAGGAGTTCAGATAAAAAGATGACAGAAGCTTTTGAAACGTTGTGCTACAGACGAATGATGAAGATTAAATGGATAGATCACGTAACTAATGTGGAGGTGCTCAACAGAATTGGAGAGAAAAGGAGTTTCTGGCATATCCTGGCCAAGAGAAGAGATGTGTGTGGGGTAAAAATCATAGAGGGAGACTGAGGGATGAATACAGTAAGTAGATTCAAAAGGATGTAGGCTGCCATTCTTATTCTCAAATGAAGAGGCTTGCGCAGGACAGGAGAGCTGCATCAAACCAGTTTTGGAACTGAAGAGCACATCATCTCATGAGTCTAAAAATAATATCAGTATCTCAAAAATTACAAATGTTTATGACTACTACATCAAAATATGGAAAAATTTAACTTAAAATAACCAACTTGTGAATGTGTAATGCAATTTCAAAAAACTGGTTTAGATGATAACTTAATGTCACAAGCTATCATCTTGAAAGTGTCACACTTGTATACAATTATGTAATCACGGATTTCAACGAATAATAATTTATAATGGAAATATAAACAGGTTCCTGTAGACATGTCCTAGTTTCTGTGTATGAGTGGCCAAGTAAGTGGTCCTGGCAGTTGGGATACCAGTTATTTTGGAATATAAGGTTGGGCATCTTGGATATATTCCAAGTTGTGGCAATCTTTGAGCTCAGCCAACAAAAACTACCAAATCCATCGGTTAGTCCCTCAACCATTAGGGGTAAAAACCAATGGGACCCTGGGTAAGTACAACAATCAGAGCAAAATGCCTTGGACCTTTGGACACATTTCAGATGTGTTTCGACCTGTGTCTCTACCCTTCATTTCAGCAGGATAATGCTCCTGCTTCGGCACCATACACGATGCCACAGGAATGGGCCTGGCACAGTAAAAGTTTGGTGTGGCGTTTGGCTAAAGGGTGATATGCATCTGAAAATACTTAGCACTCTCCAAATCTGATTTAAATAGTTTCAAAAGCTGGCCAATGGTCATCTATTCCTGGAAGGGGCAACAGTTCAAAAATGTTCAAATGTTTGTTAAGCTTATGGGACTTAACTACGGGGTCATCAGTCCCTAAACTTACAAACTACTTATGAACTAACTAAGACTAAGGATGGCACAAATATCCATGCCCGAGGGGGGATTCGAACCCCCGACCGTAGTGGCCGTGCAGACCGTGACTGAAGCGCCTCAGTCCCCTCGGCCACCGCGGCCGACGGGGCAACAGTGTCTATGACCTTTACTTCATCTAAGATGGAAAAAATTTAAAAGTATCCAGTCCAGAAATGTTATTGGCTGGTGGGTGCTCAATAACAAATAATGTAATGAAATGTGCAACTTGTTTGTAGGTGGCTATGAGAGAGAGTTGAGTTATGGAGCTGTCTCCATATGCCACTACATGGTGTAAGGGTGGAGATGACTCTGGGGCACCCAGTCATGTAGAAGTTGCCAGGATGGTCAATGAGTCAGTGGATCCAGTGTCCACCTGAAACTTTACATCCTCATTATGCGTATGAAGCATAAGAAATAACTTCTGTATGAACTGACTGCTGTGTGTGCACTATATCATATTGAGCGAATAGGTTGGGACGGATGTGAGATGTATGGATCCAACACACTAATCAGAAATGCCCCTCTTTTCCACAATGTTGCAGGCCCCCAGTGATCTGGACAGTCTGCTATGGAGTGAGTGGAGAAGCTCTGTGGTCATGAATGAAGCAACTCCCTGGGTCTGTGATGAAGGGAAACTGGAACCTCAGATGACATATAGATGTCTTACAATGCTGAGTCAGGCATGGAAAATTTATAAAGACATCCATGGACCTGAGATGTTTTGAAATGCCAGAAATCTGCAGTTCGTGTGAAGTGACTAAGATGTTTTTAAATGCCAGACACTTGTGATTCCTGTGAACTGCTATAGAGCAAAAGACAGATAAAGAAAACTATATTCATGCCTTTATGTTTTAAAAAAGACTGTGCAATGGTTTGAACAAGAGTTGCGTTCATTGACATTAAACAGACCTTTTCATTTTTGGATATACAAGGTAACAATTATTGGACTACATAAAATAAAACATAAATTACTTACAACCTATGGCATGCACACACTTTATTCAACCTATGAATATCACTACAGATATTCGGATTTAGGTTATGTCATGTTCGAAATGCCTGCCTAGCATGGGAATGATGTGGTGCAGGCAAATATTGAAATTCTGCATGACCTGTTGAACTGTAAGAATGTCAATGCCACTCAATGGCCACTCAAAAGTAGGTCACAAAGAATTTCCTAAAAACGAAACCAAAACATTCCCACATATGGCGATGTCGCGAGCACCAGTGATGTCACAGATAGCACTGCACGTATATTAGGACAGCGGCAGCAATATTTAAACAGTCACTAACTGACAATCGTTCAGTAGATCTCGGCGAATAGCTCGTGGATTTCTAATCAGTTGACGCATACTTTGAATATACGTTGTAGGACTGAGGTGACCGTATACACCCTTCGAAAATCGAAAATTCTGAGTAAGCACCATTCATATTCATAGTTGAAATATGACTATTATAAGAACAATTTCTTACAATGATACTACATGCCTTAGAATTCTAATCTCTTAATTAGCAAATGTGCAAGTAGCAATCAATAAAGAGAAAAGAGAAATCCGTTTAGTAAGTCTATTTTGTGTCCCAAAGAAATGACAGCGTCACGTAGAAGTATTGTAGTCACCTTACAGTTTGTCTCTCTAATGTCAATAAATGATAATGCAAATATACTTAGTGTGGAAATAATTTCATCTATATCTCTCTTTAATGAATGTAAGAGTCTGATATATATTGGAATGAGTGCTGTTGAACTGAAACAACGTCTTTACTTGGCACATGAGCTGTCTGAAAGCCTCGGAAATGTGTTCGGGATAAATCATGTGTATATGCCGGCCGGACTTGGGAGCTTGGCAAAGCCTTTCGGTAGCTTATGGCGCGTTTCCAAGCGCCAGTGCCGCAGCAATTCATCTCTGGTATGCCAGTACTGCGGCCCACTGGCTCGTGCATTTGCCACAGGTATCTCGCTGATACGCTTCGTGTTTTTAATCGTTGGTTGCCAGTTTCTCCGTTATAAGAAATTATGTATGTTAAATAGCTGGTAACTATTTCTGTAGTGCAAGATTTCAACAAAGGAAATTTGTATAAACGTGTTCCTTTTTTTACGACTAGATATTGGTTTATAGGTCATGATTCCATTCATAATCACTGGTAACTTATTTATTGCTGTGCCCTTGAAGCCTTAATCACTAATCTCTCTGCGATGTATTTAATTTTTTTTCCGAGCACGTTATGTAAAATTAATTAATGGGACTGTAGGCACAAATGTAGGAAAAATAACAAGTTTTCTTGCACAGAACGATTTATAATGAAAAGTTTTGTGGACTCAGCTCTCAGATATAAAAATACGATTAAGACTCATTGGTCTGTGCCAGGTATTTCCCTTCTCAGTGGTGACGGTGGAAGGCCCGGGCGGCAGACTTTAGAGGGCTGCAAATTTTGACCGACTCTTTTTTTTTTTTTTTACAGAATGTAGCTTTCGGTATAATTTAATAAAATTAACTGACACAGAATTATTAAAAGTAGAATGACTGCAAGAAATACCGAAATCATTTAATAAAACTAAAATTCCTAGTTGCTGACTTCAGTGTTGCCCTGTCACAGGTACTTCAGCTAATCAAGCTTTAAAAATCTACTACATATTAGCCAGAATGAGGGAGATGTTTGTGTTATTGCATAAGGAAATGCACAATGTTTATTAATTTGCATAGATTTCCTTTTTCAGATAAATGAATATTCATATTTCATATCAAGGTAATATTTGTAGAACAGGTGAATTTGAATAACGTTCCAGTCCTTATATATATAAAAAAAGTAGTGCGCACACTTCTTATTGAAAGTCAAAAGCATTAAGAATCTAGAGTCCTATCTCGGTAGCCGTGGAATTGATAGACATCTACACAGGATACTCTGTAAATCACATTTAGCTGTCTGATAGAGGGTTCATCGGACCACTTTTATACTATTTATCTCCGATTTCATTCTCGAATAGCGCGCGGGAAGAAAGAACATCTGAATCTCTCTGTTCGAGCTCTGATTTTACATATTTATTGAGATGATCTTTTCTACTTATGCAAGTGGGAGGCAACAATATATTTTCGCATTCGGAGGAGAATGTTGACGATTGTATTTCGTAAGTAGCCCACGTCGCAGCGATAAACACCTTTGTTCTAATGGTTCCCATCCCAGATCCTGTATCATTTCCGTGACGCTGTCTCCCCTGTATCACGACAATACAAAACAAATTGCCCTTCTTTCGACTCTTTCGATGTCCTCCGACAAACCCACCTGATATGTATCTCACACTGGACAGCAAGACCAGATAAAACAGGAGGAATCTCACTGTATTATTGAAGCTGTCCTTTTTCTAGTTAAGCAAGGAAGTCCTTTTAGAGGAACAAAAGAAGATGCTGATTTTGGTGATCCACATCGCGGCAAATTTCTAAATACAATTGATCTCATATCATACTATAGTGTCCCCCTTCGTCTGCGTATTGAACGCCACAAGAAAGGCCAGATTAGCTATTTTTACAAAAATATACAAGATGAGTTCCGTGACTTGATTGCTGACAAAATAAAACAAGATATAATTAAAGATATTTTAGCTACTAAATACTTTTCACTGATGTTTCACTGCACTCCAGATATCAGCCACAATGCGCAAATTACACAAGTAATTCGATATGTCAAGTCGAATGACACAGAGGTTGTGGAAAGTTTTACTGACTTTTTTTACAGTTACAGACAAAACAGGAGAAGGCCTTAGTCAAGAGATACTGCAAAAATTGGAACAAGTACTGCAGGGGGCAGTCTCATGACAATGAGGCAAACAGGGCTGGAAAGTACAAAGGTGTCCAGTCATGAACACTTCAGAACAATGAACTGGCCTATTTCGTACCATGTGCTGCTCATTCTTTAAATTTAGTAGGAACAAATTCAGCAGACATTCAGCAAGACTAGGTGATCTGTAAGAGTAGATGCGGTTGAAGCTGTTTACAAGCATTTTCATAAAGTTTTGAAGGCCCTGGAAGAAACTGAAACTTATAAACTGTCAACACCAGAAACAAAATCAGATACAAGATCTATTTTTAAAAATATGAGCAAACTCAAATTCATTACTTTAACTTGTTTCTGGTATGCAATATTAAAATAAATTGCTCATGATAATCAGTTTCTGCGAAGTTAATACTTTACAATTGATAAAGCTGTTCGAAACATTCAAGGACTTTTGGGCTTTCTCAAAACTTCCCGGGATTCTTGTACCTCTGAAGCTATTTATAAGGCCAAAGTGGTAGCAGAAGATAATGAGGTATCAACGGTATTCTCCGAAAAAAGGATTAGAAGAAAGAAGAAAATGGCCGATGAGCTTTGTGAGGATGAAGTATTCAACATTCACAGAAAAAAATAAGGAATAATTGACAGAGCTTAGTACCAGGTTTACCGCACTTGAGGAAATTGGTGCAAAAATTAGTTTTCTGTGTGGTGTGCAAATTCTAGAAATGGAAGTGGAGGACTTGAAAGCCAAAACAGCGGAACTGGCAGAAGATCTTAGCGAGGAAGAACTTGAAGTTGAAAGTTTCAGACAGCATTAGCTGGCAGTAGACAGAGCCTTGCAAGATTCCACTGCATCATAAACTTATGTTTAATTTATAAAAATAAATTGGTAGAGGGGTTAAAATATATCTTACTATTCTAGTTTCTGTTTCGCCTGGACAAAGAATTTTCAGCAAGCTGAAACTAATTAAATACACTTGAGGAGCACGACTGGTTAACAAATCTGAGTATAATATCCATATAGCACAAACGAGCTGCTTCTCTAAACTATGATGATATCAAAAACAGTTTGGCAGCAAAAAAAGAAGCTCGAAAAGCGAAATTTTGAATTGATTTTCGTACCATGAGTAATCTTGTAATATTTTTGTATGTATTAAAATTGTTCTGTTTTCCTTTAATCTTAATTCAGTAAATAAAAGAAGTTCATATTGTGAGATTGTGACATTTATTTAGAAATATGTAACCCAATTAGCGTCAAAAAGTCGTTTCTTACGGGGGGTGGGGTGAAAGAAGGGGCGGCAAATTTAAGCTTGCCCCCTTGGCAAATGTCCTAGATTCGGCACTGAGCACGACTGGAACTTAACATTCATGGAAGGGCTGCTGTTGCTAAGCGGTTAATAACGGAAGCCAACTGCGAAGCTGCTGCGAAGGAAATAATGCCACGATAATAAAACCTGGACACTCGATGACGGTAAATGTGGTATCCTCCGATGAATCATCGTTTATATTGCTTCCTACAAACAACTAGGATTATGTATCGACAACCCCAAAAGAACCCTACGATACGATATATCTTCTTTTTCCAGTATTATTTGGACATCTATATCGCAGTATTCAACTATTTCTGTTATCCTCACTGGTTGGACAACTGTGAATGAATATCTCACCATTCTCGACAGATAACTTTTTACTTTGGCTAAAATATTGCTAACAAACATCGTCATGTAATTTTCTCATCATAGAGAGCGATCTTCTTATAGTAATATAATAAAAAAAATGCCAAGATTGCAATTCAAAAAATGTTCAAATGTTTGTAAATCTATCGGCCCGAACTGCGTGGTCATCAGTCCGTAGCTTACAAACTACTTAAACTAAGGTAAACTAACCTAAGGACAACACAAACACACACACACACACACACACACACACACACACACACACACATGCTCCAGGGAGGACTCGAACCTCCGACGGCGAGCAACCGCGCGCTCCGCAGCGAGGCACCTTAGACCGCTCGGCTACTCCACTGCGGCAAGATTGCAATTATTGTTTTTTTTATTTTTATGCAAGGTGACCGGTTTCGACAGTCAAGGCCAAGGGTGTCGTCTTCTGATCTCCCAATCGAGGTATATTCCATTCTTTCTTTGTTTTAGTCCCTTCCCATCCCTCTCACTTTCCACTACTCGAACAAAGTTCTTTGCCTCATGGGAGTAGTGTTTTACCACACAGCTGGTTCTTTTCAACATCTATGGTTATGCCCCTGGGAAGTCTTTTGTTACCTTTATTGAATCCCTGAGAGGCTTGCAAGCCATTTACCAGTGTTTCTTCCGACATCCTTTGGTGCAGTCTATTCATGACTCTATCTTCACCCTTGGCAAGTATGGCCATACAGTGATCTTTGTTAGGACCCTGGGCCACATTGGCACCCACAGGAATGAATGTGTGAATCTGCTGGCCAAGCAAGTCACTACCTCATGGCTACTGGAGACCTTCCATTGGAGTTGAATCGGAAGGTCCTTGGGGTCTGGAGTTCAGAATCGTGTGACTCGAACCATCCGCAGACGCTCCACTGATTCGAACACGCCGCAGAAGCTCCACATCGACAAGCTCTCTAGAATCGCATGGAAGTCCATGTTTTGTACTTGTCGCCAGGTGCTTCGTCCTCGTCCCCGTGTGCTTTGTCCTCCCCGGCCTATCATTGAGGAATGGATCTGCTCAGGACGCGTGGACAGCTACAACAGCTATACAGATTAGTAAGACAAGTTTTATTTACTAATATGTACAAATACTCAACTTCTAGAGATTATGTCTGTTCTCGCAGCAGCGTCTTCTTGCACGATGCTAGTTGCGCTCTCTCATAGTAACTGCCTATTTCGAAGCCGAGTTCACAGGTGCCCTTCCAGAAGCATGCCGGCCTAGATATAGCTGCTTGTAAAGGGCACGTTCCCGGTTGCTCCCTCCAGGAGGCGCGGCGCTTGCGTGTGATTGGCTGCCTTCTTCACGATCGTTTTCGTGCGTCTGGCGCTCACTTTACGCCACAATAGTCCTAATTGAAGGCCTCTCATAGGAACTCAGTTGTCCTCTGTTGCCTATGAATTGGCCATCGAAGGTTAAAAGTTTATCTCACGGCCACGTTGTTCGTTTCGAGGACCCACCCGTGTCGCTTCGGCGGTCACTTGACAGAAGTCCACATCCTGCGGGACTATCCTCTTTTAGCCCCTTTGTGACAATCTTTTAAGGGAAGCGTTGCAGTCGTAGGATGTCACTCGTCATGCGTTTAAGGTATTCCATGGCTCTATCCGTGAACTCCTGGACGACACATTTTTGAATGCCTTCAGGACAAAGCGCATTTCTAGCTGTGGTACGCTTGATAGTCCATGTGATTTCATGTATTTATGATTTCGTCGCACTTGGTTTGGTTCAGGAAGCATTTTATCATCTGATATGTTACAAGTGTGAATTACGACTCTGATGGAGCCACAAGCAGTGTAAATGATGCTGTTAGTGTTCAGGATATCCAGCTTTCTCTTCCGCCGAGTATGCTTATTTGCGAAACCCAGTACTGAAAAAGGCTCGTGTCAAATATGTTATCTTGCTTGGAAATTAGCGTGTATAGTTCAGTTTTTTTACATGTTTACTTGTTTTCAAATTTTCCAATGAATTTATAGCCCTTGCCACTATCATTTCTGTAATCTAAGTTTTAAATTAATTTTTGGGTTCATTTACTGTTCTTTTAAATTTTGTTGCTATCTTTCTACATTATACCACATCATTTCGTTCCCTGTTGATTCAGCTTTCTTCCTTACATTCTCTCTATATGTTTTCAGTTTTGCTAGTGTTGCGTTTTAGAAGGGCTTACATCTGAACTGCCTTCCGTTGTGGACACATTGTTTGGCTGCCCGAATGATGATATTACCCAGCTCTTTATTGTTTTTATCAAAATTACATGGACTTAATTTTATTTCAATTATAATAAATATATGTCACTGCAAATATCAGACTGGGCCAAGTGCTTTCTTTGTAAAGAAGACCATTTACAGTTTTCATCAAAATTAGATTACAGCTTGGGTTAACTATATCACACAGCTAATAACAATTCTTCTTAAATGAATGAAGCATGATATGAAACTACAAAGTCTTGTCGAAGATTGCTGTCTGTCCCAATACACTGTCCACAATACATCTGTCCCAATGCGGTAACGCGTTCTATAGAACCTGTGTACAACTACCAGGTGCAGCCCCAGAGTCTGTTACAAACACATTGTAGACTGCCTGATGCGGTATATGCTGCGCCCGCGCGGGCACTTGAACGGCCTCTCGTGACGTCTTGTGACTTTTGGTTGCGGTAAGCCGTGGATGTAGATGGATCGCACGGCGTCTGCCGCGATGGTGCGACGACAGTGACGCCAACAAAACCCGATACACCATCCCTTCTCCCCCCCCCCCCCTCGAAACGCCACACTGCGCCCACGCCACACTGCCGTCGTGGGCAGCTTCTTGACGACGGGGAGGGTAGGGACCTGCCACCAGGCGATGCTGCTGAGACTGGGCAACAGATCTGCGGACCACTGGATCAGAAAGTTGCAATTTGCTGGAGGACCAAATGTAATAAACAAATAAATGACGCGGAGATGAGGATCCTGTGCTGTAGCTGAAGCGATGATACGAGAATCCAAAGGGAAACGTTGTAAAACTTTGCACAGCTCTGAAGTTTTGCATCGTCCGATCCAGAATAATCTTCGCCGGATGGAACAATGAGGTTAACGGCTTAAGATCCGTAACCAAAAATAAATTTGTGACCGTAGAGATACTGATTGAACTTAGTGACGCCGAAAATGATAGTCAGGGCCTCTTTTTCAACTTTACTGTAATTTCGTTGGGCATCGTTCAGAAGCTTAGATGAGAACGCAATTGGAAGTTCGGCAGAGCCCATTTTATGAGACATAACCGCTCCTATGCCAACAGAAGATGCGTCCGTAGCCAAAAGCAAAACTTTTGCTGGGTCGTATGACATAAGGCATGGGGCACTGAGTAAAGCGTTTTAAAGTCTCCAAAGCATTGATACATTCATGCAGGGAAGCGGCAATTTGAGAAGCAATAATAATAATAATAATAACAATACAAAAATCAAATGTTTGTAAATCTATGGGACTTATCCAGAGTAGTTATCAGAAAAATGTTCAAATGTTTTTTAAGCTTAAGGGACTTAACTGCGGGGTCATCAGTCCCTAGACTATCTTATACTAAAGACAACACAAACATCCATGCCCGAGAGGGGATTCAAGCCCCCGACGGGGAACGGCCTCGCGCATCGGAGCATAGCGCCTCAATGCGTCTGGCCACTCCGCCGCGGCTCTGGTTAACAGTCCCTAGCCTTACAAACTACTTAAACTAACTGAACCTATGGACAAACACATACACACACATACTCGAACCTCCGACAGCGACCAACCGCGCGCTCCACAGCGAGGCGTCTTAGACCGCTCGGCCACACCACCGCAGTATTTGAGCCGCGTTAGGAATAAACTTGATATAGGAAGACAGTTTTCCGAGGACCGACTGTAGCTAGTCTTGCAAGTTTCGCAGGAGAACTTCTGTGAAGTTTGGAAAGTGGGAGGCGAGGTACTGGCAGAATTGAAGTTGTGGGGCGTGACTGTGAGTCCTGTCGGGATAGCTCATTGCTAGAGCTCTTGCCCGCGAAAGGCAAAGGTCCCAGGTTCGACTCCCGTTTTCGGCACAAATTAAGACTGCCAAGAAGATTTAACTACCGATATGTACAAGGTGTCAATTGATAGATCTAAGTGAGTAATATATATATATATATATGCGCATATTCAGTAAATTTGAATAAGAGGCTAGAAACATGGTTCCCAGGTATAAAAGCTGGATTTTAAATAAATAAACAATGATAAATGTACTACTAGCTGCAGTATCATAAACTAGACTTAAGTATACAGATAATGAAATAATATCAATAGTTTAGTGAATGATCTGTGTTTTAAAAATCATAACCGAAAAGTTAAATTTGTTAATGATGGGGAAAGTAAGAAATGTACAACGTTTTGATGCCATATTCTGTTTCAGCGAAAAAATTTCCGTCAAATACCATCATCACATTTATTTGTTTCATTCATATTGTATGTAAAAGGGGTATTTTTGTGGAGATAAGACGCTGAATTGACTTCAGAATAAGCCAATGAGGGTATTTAAGGCGGCCATTTTGGTTAGTTGGGGCACTCTCTTAGTGTTGGTCAGACAGACAGGACGTGTGTGGTATGATGGGGGACTGGGGAGTCGCATGAAGACTTGTATTTTTTTTTTTTTTAGGGAAGTGTTCGAGTGTGGGACTTAGAAAAAATTGTTCTATGGTGCTTCGTGGACTTTAACAATATTTTTCGTCTGTGGGATTTGAATTTTTCAGGGTTATTGCTGGACTCTAATTTTAGCCAGCGACTGTGGGACTTGATTCAGTTAACTTTCCTTGTAATTGTGCGACAGACTTAAAGAACTCAGGGTTTACTCTAAAGTCAGGACTGGAGGCTATAAGGTGAAATAAACTTCCGTTTAGTTAAAGTGAATGTGTCGTTTGTGTGTTTATTGTTCCTGCCTGAAGTTATCCAAAATGAAACATTTTGGGGACAGCGGGTGTGGCTGGTACCCTAGACACAACGCAGCCAGTTTATATAATAAATAGGGTTTATAGCCGCACTTTTCGGAGCCCCAAGGAAACAGGCTGTGAATGGGTGAATTATTTGTATTATTATTTCGAGCTGTCGCACTGGAGGCTTGAGCCAACTCAAGGAAGTACCTGAGTATTTTGTGTATAATTTCGTCACCCAGCACAGAACAGTGTCTTTAATTTTATTATTCATTTCCATTACAAACAGTTTTTTTCCCTGTGAAAGCTCGTAATGCCTAGAAGACATTATTCATGTGGTGGAACGTATTTCTTCAGCAAGCACAGGTAGTATTTCAACATAATATCGTTTTATGGAGACACTCAGCCAGCAATGTGCACTATGCTGGTTCTTCATGTGCGTCTACTTTATTATTTTATATTTGACTTTCCATCAGCACAAAACTGTTTTATATTTAACTATCCACTAGTACAATTTCAGAATAGTATGTGGAGCGCTTTATTAAACAGATTGGGAGACTCAAACTGGGCCGCTATGGAACAGAGGGGAGAGCAACAGCTGGACTAACAAGCCTGCGATTTGGGTTGTGGTGTGAAGCATGAACATGACAACATATGAAGTAAGCAGCATTTGCTGGCGGAACAGCAGGGGAGGGAGCCCAGCTTCTACAAGGAGGCTTGTCACTGGACTCATGCGGAAATTCCCTGTTGCTAGATAGACACCACTATGGTGAATTGGGTTAAGGATCAGCATTTCTGAAGATACTGCAGAATCGTACACCAAGCTCCTGTAATCAAGGCACAATTGGATTAAGGCCTTATAAAGGTGCAGGAGAGTTGAACATGCGGCTCACCAGACAGTGTAGCTGGGACAGCAAAGAATATTCGAATATCGCCAGCATTTTTGTTTTGTCTGGTGAAGGTGGGCACCACCAGGTATCGAAGACCATGCCTAAGAAGCGAAGCGTCTCCTTGACATGAAGGATTCCATCAGCCAGGTATAGCTCTGAGTCCAGGTGAAATATCCGACGACGACAGAACTGCATAAACTGGGTTTTGGATACAGAGAATTGTAAACTATGTACAGAGGCCCAAGACTGTATTTTCAGAAGATTCCCTGCAGCCGCCATTCAATGACACTGATGCTATCTGAACTTCAATACATGCAGGCAAGGAGGAAGAGTTCGATGACCCCACACTGTCGCAGGAAAACCATTAATTGCGACCAGAAATAGGGGAACATTAACGATGGAGCTCTGTGGGACACCAGTCTCTTGAACATTGGGTGAGCTGAGAGAGTTACCAACCCTAGCCCAAAAGGAGCATAGTGAGAGGAAGTTCAGGAGAAATATCGGCCGGCCGCGGTGGCCGAAGGGATTGAGGCGCTCCAGTCACGGTCTGCACGGCCACTACGGTCGGGGGTTCGAATCCCCCCTCGGGCATGGATATTTGTGCCGTCCTTAGTTGTAAGTAGTTCATAAGTAGTTTGTAAGTTTAGGGACTGATGACCCCGTAGTTGAGTCCCATAGACTCTACAAACATTTGAACATTTTTTTTTAGAAATATCGGAAGTGGACCCCATAAGCCCCATTTGTACAGTCTAGCTATCATATGATGGTGCATGATTGCCCCCCCCCCCCTTATTGTGAGGCTACCAGACCCCAAACTTCAAGGAGCCACATGAGCCACCAACTCACCATTCTTTCGAGGAACTTGCACATAATGTTGAGGCTGATAGGGAGGTTCCTATCAACCGCCAGCGGATCTGCGCCATGTTTCATCAGTCATGACAATGGTATCCTGCCACTGGGGTGGAAAAACACCCTGTTACCAGAGACTACTGAACAGTCCACTGAGAGGTGGGGGAGGAATTGGTTGCCGACTCGATCTGATTCTGCAGAGATTTTGGGGCAAGTGGCAAGGGCACTTTCGAACTCCCACTCACTAAATAGAGCGTTGTAAGTTTCATTACGACAGATAAGGAACGACAACCACTTACTCTCGATACACTTTTTAATGTTGTCGAAATCGGGACTGTAGGCTGCAGTTTCGGAACTGCCATGTGCGGAGAGGTAGCGGTTGGGTCAGTACAGAGCTTGCCCTGAATGAGGGGACACGGGACTCCCGACGGAAGGCGAAAGTAGAAAATGTGCCAAACCTGCAACCACACCTGAGAAGGGTAGACGTAGGAACTGATAGTGGCAACGTACCCCTTCAAAAAGTCCTGCTTATTCAGGTGGAGCAATCAGTGAGCCATTTGAAAGCCATCAGATGTTGTACACAAGGGTGGAACTGAAGTTCCCGCCAAAGTTCTTGGATGGCCCCAGCGATCTCTGGTGTTCACCGTGGCATCTACTTACGCTGTAGTGAGCCATGGAAATCCAGGACACTTCCTTCAGGGGCAGAAACAATAGCCACAGAGACCTGGTGAACCACCATATCGACGTCAGCAGGAAGTGGATCAGTAACCATAGCAGCTGAGGTGGAAGATGAACAATCAACCCTGAAGAGAGACCATTGGAGCACGTGGTCAGAGTTGAAACTGCAAGAGTGAATAAGGATATGTGGAAATGCAAGGGGGCACTGTGGACAGTGGCAAAGACATAGAGACAGACTCCACTAGACAGTCTCTCGTGGGCTGAATGGTTTTATAGTAGCCCCAAGTAGCCCCAGTAACCACGATGGGCAGTGGTCCACATTTCCGCAAACCAAGTTTCCTGAAGGGCAATGTGGAAAGCAGGTGATACAGTTTAAAGTTAACAGATGTCACAACTCAGCCAAGTGGTGGAAAATCCCTGGCAATTCCACTGGAGGAGAATGCTATTGGCGTTCTGGGATGCCATGTATGAATTGAATGGACAGTTTATACGTATTGAAAGACGACCGTCTGTCGTCTTCCATATATTTTTGTATATTTCTGTAAAGTTATAATTTATTTAATGTCGTTAGATTATCATTTTTGTTAAAACTTGAACCCCACTCTTTTCAAGGATTGAGGAATAGCATCTTTATTTCATGCATTAAAATATTAGTTAATATTGCTAGGTTTTTCTTATTTTATTATATTAATAATTTATTATTATATTAATTAATGGTGGCATAAATGTGACTTCCAGGCTACGCCACTGTCCCTGTGAGAATGTGCAGTTGTTTTACTTTTAAGTGTGTGTGAAAATATATTGGCTGTCTGAATGTGGGGAGTGATATCTCGCTTTCCATCGTTCTCTCTGGCTCAGTATCGATAGCTGCTGATACTACCAAAGAGGTTTCTACACCCTTTGGTTACAGTCCAGTCAGCGAGTCATCTTAAGCGCGAGTCTCGCTGTCCGTCCCCACCACCGCTGTTTCTTGGATATTCCGGCTTCCGGTCGTTTCTCACGTCTGGTGGCCGCTCGGTCTCATCATTCTGGGCTGATCGTCTGGTGAGGTGAGGTTGGTTGTGCTCTTGTTTTTGGAGATGGTAGCGTTTCATTAACTAGCACGTTTAACTTAGATTCGTGAACTTAGAATTATTTTTTTCAATATTTCTCCGATCGTGTGGGGAAATCAGTTCTCGTCTTTCAATTCAGTGATTTCCGATAGATAAACGCGGTGTGTGTGATTATAATTGCAGTTTGATAACGGCCTGGTATGTTACAACCTTTTTTGATCATGTAGCGGTGTATGAACTCTGCGTAAATACTTTCTAGCTTTGTGGGGCCCGAATTATAATAGGCGATATGTTCATTTTTGTACAGTGCATGTAAAAATGTTCTCCTTGTTTCCTTCCATGAGTGATATGTGTTCCACGTGGTTGGTTTATAGAACAAAGCCTTCAGCTTCCACTCCTATTGTTTGTGCCATGCCCATCATGCAAGTAACTATGTGGGTATCCTTCTGATTTCCATTAATATTTCGCGATCTTCTCTCCCCGCCTATTTTAATGTTGTCATTTCTTCTCCGACTCTGTCTTTGTAATTCTCTCTAAGCCTTGTACAACCTCCTTAAATAGCTTCCTTATGTAATTCTAAATATTTCTATGGGTTGCACGCCGTAATTCTTATTTTTATTTTTCCGCCTTTGTAATTATTTCACTTTTACGAGTTTTGGAGACGACTTCATCCGTCTCTGTAATCGCTCCCTATCGGGTGTAGCTGCATTTCTTTCGTATCTTCGTGTAATTCTAAACATTTCTATGGGTTGCATGCCGTAATTCTTATTTTATTTTTACGAATTTGTAATTATTTCATTTTTGTGGTTTTTCTGAGACACGACCTTATCCGTCTCTGCAATCACCCCCTATCGCTTGTAGCTGTATTTCATGCGCTTCCTTATATAATTCTAAGCATCTCTATGGGGTATATGCAGTAGTTAATTTTCTTTATTTTTCGGAAACAGAATTTTGTTCTATTTTACCGGTTTTCGGAACCACGTGGGTCCGAGTACCGACTTCCGGGGTTCGCAGCTAGTCGCCTGATTTCACGCCACTTCTCTTATAAATCCACTACCTAACTCGATTTCTAACAGACTGCAACTTAAGAATCCACCGTGATTTTGTATAATTAATCCGACTTTCAACCACTTCACCTTCAGTGGAGTGCGTTCATGTAACGTAGCCGTGTGTCGCCGTTAGCGTGTTTGCTCGCGGCCCAATTCAGATGTAATTTAACTTGCTATACACACGCACCATCTCAAAACAGGCACGACAGACCAGAGCCAGCTTCAATGTGTTTTTTGTATGTTGTGTTTTGTGCTACCTCCGACTTGTTGAATTTCGCCTACGATAGCGGCGCCTGCTGCCGCCTCGTCTCAGCACGCTGATTTTGGTGAGTTTCGTTGTGGCATTGCGTGAGTGTTGTTTGTGAATCCTTCCCCGCCCCCTCCCCAGTAGCGTTAAATCATGTATAATTTAGGTTGGGCACCGTCCGCATTAATACATGTAAGAGATGTATTTTTATTGTTTTAACGAAATTGGTTCCCCATTTTGCTTGTTTTCTATCTGAATAAACAAGTTTATGATCAGCATAATCCGTAAGTTGCCTATAAATTGTAGTTTTAGAGCACCTTCCCTCTTTTATTTAATATTGTTCTTCACAAGTGCTGAGAACAAGATCAGAGGCAAATTTTCTTAAGTGTAAATTCCGTTGCGCCATAAATGTTTTCTAGCCACCTTTCTAAGATCACTTTAATTGTGGTGGCTTGCTTATTAACTCTGTGTGTAATAACGTGTGAGCTGCTATGTATATTGACCACTGTAGTATTAACTTCCTGTTATTGAAGTAATTTGAAACGAGTCAGTTCTCAGTTTGGGCCAGGGAACAAGGTTTTATAGCAAGCAGTAACCGGTAGTTCACACGGACCTTATTTACTAATTTTAGTGATAAAACAAAGCTCTTGTTCCGTACAGTGGTCGACTTTTAGTAAGAGCAATTTTTTGCCACCAGACGAGTTCCACTAGCATCGATGTCCATCGTTTCTGAGATTTCGGTGAATTTTAGATCCTCAGGGGACGCTAGTATCTACATCGCATCCTAAGAATATGAAGTTGCATTTGGTTTTTTATTGTTTTTCTTCTTCCTTTTATCATTTCGTTTTTCCTTCAGTTTCATAGGCTGGGAGGGTTTCTTTGATTTAAATTCAAGGACTGATGAAGACCGCAAAGTTCTTCAAATAGTAGCGTGTTGATTATTTATAAACTAGTTTAAAATCACTTTTACGTTCGACGAAACTGTGGAAGTAGTGTCCAAAGAGACCCCTTCTTTGCGAGAGGAGCCTGTTGCTTTCTCTGGGTTAGGGATGGGGACCGGTTTCCCTGAAGGCTGGGATGGGTTGCTCCCAAAATGAGTGTCGGGGGAGCAACAGATGAGAGCCCCCAACCATCAAGAGGGCAAATTTGGTCTGACGACCCTGAGGGCCCACATGAGTAGGTAAAATTTTTGTCAACGTCGTCTCCGAAGAAAGAGGAGACGATGTGACAGCAGGAAACAAAGTGTTAGAGGGCAGAGGGTGAATTTGCTCGTACTTGTGTTTTGCTTATATCTAAGAAAGTTTGTCAATGGTCTTATACTCTATGATGTTCCTCTTTGTATGGGGTATCGTGCAGTCCAGGGAGCAAGAGGTTGTGCTGTCCACAGTTGACTCAATCCGTAGAGGGTGTACAAGGAACGTCCGGATGTAACTGACGCCCGCAATCTCTGCATGTGGTGCTGAAATGTGCCCAAATTTTCAGCACATCAAGTGCTGTATCGGAGGAGGAATGCAAGGTTTCACATCGCACTGTTATATCATCACCTTAAAATTTCAGTCAAATGATCGCCAGCAAAAGCCAAGATGAAGGCACCGGTGGCAATTTTCTTGTTTTTAGGTCAGTTGTAGATGCGCCAGATGAAGTGAATACTCTGTCGGTCGTGGTCTGCGTGTAGCTCGTCGTCGGACTGCAGGAGAAGATCACAGTGAAAGATAATCCCTTGGACCACGTTTAAACACTTAATGTTGGGTTATGGAGAAAGAAACATCTCCCAGCTTATCACAGGCAAGCAACATTTGTGACTGGGCATGGGAT
The DNA here is from genome assembly GCA_026315105.1 of Locusta migratoria. Classification (NCBI taxonomy): domain Eukaryota; kingdom Metazoa; phylum Arthropoda; class Insecta; order Orthoptera; family Acrididae; genus Locusta; species Locusta migratoria. Next base: position 475,237,631 of record CM048755.1, on the reverse strand, counting down.
ACTACTTCTATCAGAACGAAATCACTTCGCATCTTTGACATACTTGCGTTTCCCCCAAACTTAACATCTACATGTTTTACAAAGAAAAGAGGTGTTACCATCAGTAATTCCCCATTAGTTCTCCTGCATACAAGGCATTTGGGAGAGTATGGCTCAGCAAGACCTTTAGCCCGACATTCCTCCCATGGCATAGTGAGGGAAATTAACGGCATCACATTCTGTTCCGTCACGCATAAACTTGCTGGTGGCCGTTCGATAACCAGTATTTGACTGCTAACGATTCATGATGTTTGCATGAGCAACTAAGGAAAATGGTCCATGCAGACAGGGCCCTGTATGCCTGGAGATGCCTAATACAACTAAGGTGCGACTGATCCCCACAAGTTGCCAGCTAGTGACTGTTTCACCTCAACAGCCATTCATCTCCTCGGCGCACAGCACACCTTGAGATTCAAGGTTTTGACCATTCTCGTGACCCAGGCAGATGAGCCAAGATTGCTGGGCTCTGTAACATACAACGTTCCAGCGTCGAGCAATACGGTGGTCCGCTAAGGCACGCAGTGTAGAGGACTGTTGGCACGATGCAGTCGTCATTTCAGGGAGTCGGAGGTTTTCAAGCTCGTACCCAGAAATCAAATTCTGAGCCCCCTGAGGTGTCCATGACACTGATTAGAACTCTGATGACATGTGCAAATTCTGTCTGCATTGACTAACACGTCTGGTGGCCTTCAAAAGATACAAAAGAAGGTTTTACACATCATTAATAATGCTTCACATTGCACATTCGCAGTGGACCTCCACAGAAAATAATGCATAGAGCGCCTCTCTGTGGTATTCAAGAAACTCACCTCACGAATGTATAGAAATTCAAGTCACTTGAACAACCCCTTCATACCACACTTGGGGAACTACGATCACAATCATAGGTGGATACATAACCGTCCACTTTTCCTGAGGGACTAATTACGTACGGTCAAGAGATCCCAAATTCGCAAACACAATGAATATGGCTAAACCATGCATCCTAGTAAACTGATTGGCAATGCCAGCAACAGACAAGGCAGGGATGCCAAATTCAAAAACCCAAAACACTAATAAGACCTACATAGCTATTAAACCTAGACCTAAACAAAAACTATTTCAAATTCAACAGCAAAATTTATATACAGAATGATGGAGTTGCAATGGATAGTAGTATAGTAGGAGCCATAGCTGGCATATTCTTAAATATCATCATCATCATTAGAGACTGATTATGCCTTTCAGCGTTCAGTCTGGAGCATAAAATTCCTCCATGATCCCCTATTCAATGCTAACATTGATGCCTCGTCTGATGTTATGCCTTTTACTTCAAAATCATTCTGCACTGAATCTAAGTACTTTCTTCTTGGTCTACCTCGACTCCTCTTACCCTCCACTGACGAACTCATGAGTCTCTTAGGTAACCTTGCTTCTCCCATGCGTGTAACATGACCCCACCATCTCAGTCTGTTCGCTCTAACTGCTTCATCTATGGTGTTCATTCCCAGCTTTTCTTTGATTTCCTCATTATGGACACCCTCCTGCCATTGTTCCCATCTATTGGTACCTGCAAACATTCTTGCTACTTTCATATCTGTAACTTCTACCTTGTGAATAAGGTAACCTGTATCCACCCAACTTTCACTCCCATACAACAAAGTTGGTCGAAAGATAGAGCGGTGCACTGCTAACTTAGTCTTGGTACTTACTTCCTTCTTGCAGAAGAGAGTAGATCTTAGCTGAGCACTCACTGCATTAGCTTTGCTGCACCTCGATTCCAGTTCTTTCGCTATGTCGCCATCCTGTGAGAAAATGCATCCCAGGTACTTGAAACTGTCTACCTGTTCTAACTTTGTTCCTCCTATTTGGCACTCAATCTGTTTGAATCTCTTTCGCACAGACATTACTTTCGTTTTGGAGATGCTGATCTTCATATCATAATCCTTGCACCTCTGATCGAGCTCTGAAATATTAGTTTGCAAACTTTCAATCGATTCGGCCATTACAACTAAGTCATCCGCATATGCGAGACTGCTTATTTTGTTTTCACCTACTTTAATCCCGCCCTGCCAGTCTACTGTTTTCAACATATGATCCATTAATAGTATGAACAACAGTGGTGACAGGTTACAGCCTTGTCTTACCCCTGAAACTACCCTGAACCATGAGCTTAATTTACCATCTACTATAACTGCTGCCTGACAGTCTACGTAAAGCCCTTTGATTGCCTGCAGAAGTTTGCCTCCTATACCATAATCTTTAAGAACTCACAGTAGCTTCCTCCTAGGAACACGGTCATAAGTCTTTTCCAGATCTATGAAACATAGATACAATTCCCTGTTCCACTCATAGCACTTTTCCATTACCTGCCGTAAGCTAAAGATCTGGTCCTGACAACCTCTAAGAGGCCTAAACCCACACTGATTTCCATCTAACTTGTCCTCAATTAATACTCGCACTCTCCTTTCAACAATACCGGAGAAAATTTTGCCTACAACGCTAATTAAAGAGATATCTCGATAGATGGTGCAATCTTTTCTGTTTCCATGTTTGAAAATTGGCGTGCTTACCGCTTTCGTCCAGTCTGACGGAAACTGTCCCGATTCCCACGCATTTTCAATTATCCTGTGTAACCATTTGAGACCTGATATTCCACTGTATTTGACGAGTTCCGGCTTAATTTCATCCACCCCACCGCTTTATTGCACTGTAATCTACTGACCATTTTCTCCACTCCCTCAAATGAGATCCTGTTTCCATCGTCGTTCCTACCCCATTCTACCTGAAAATCTGATACATCATTGAACGTTTCACCTACATTGAACAATTCTTCAAAATATTCCCTCCACCTGCCCAAGGCATCCACAGGATTGGCTAGCAGCTTTCCTGACCTGTCCAAAACACTTGTTAATTCCTTCTTCCCTCCCTTTCGAAGATTGCTAATTACGCTCCAAAATGGTTTTCCCGCGGCTTGGTCCAGCGATTCTAGCTTGTTTCCAAAGTCTTCCCATGATTTCTGCTTGGATTCTGTAATTATCCGTTTGGCTTTGTTTCTTTCTTCAACATAACTTTCTCTGTCTGCCTGATTTCTAGTATGGAGCCATTTTTGATATGCCTTCTTTTTCTTTTTACAGGCTGCCTTGACTGTGTCATTCCACCAGGCTGTCTGCTTCTTCCTACCTTTACACACTACTGTTCCAAGACATTCTCTAGCTGCTTCCAGTAGTGTGTCCCTGTACCTTGACCATTCTTCTTACAGTGACTGTAAATCATTACATTCAACTAACTGGTACCTTTCCGAGATCATTGTTATGTATTTGTACCTAATTTCCTTGTCTTGAAGCTTCTCCACTCTTATCCTTCTACACATTGACCTTTCTGCTCTTTTGGCCTCACAAAACCAATTTCACTGCAGATTAAATAATGATCATCAAAGAACCCCCTGAAAATATGTGTGTCCTTGACTGTCTTCCTGAATTCCTGGTCTGTTAATATATAGTCAATGATAGATCTGGTTCCCCTTCCTTCCCCTGTATAGCGGTGAATGTCCTTATGCTTAAAGAAGGAGTTTGTTATAACTAAGCCCATACTGGAACAGAAATCCAAGAGCTGTTTTCTGTTCCTGTTGGCCTCCATATCCTCACGAAACTTACCCATAACTTTCCATAACCTTCTGTTCGATTTCCTATCCTGGCGTTGAAATCACCCATGAGTAAAACACTATCCTTATCCTTCACTCTAACAACTACATGAATAAGTGCATTGTAAAATCTGTCCATCTCATCTTGATCTGTCCCTTCACAGGGTGAATACAATGCCACAATCCTAATTTTCTTACTGGAGATGGCCAAATCTATCCACATCAGTCGTTCATTTACATACCTTATTGCAATTATGCTGGGTTCGATTGCTTTCCTGATGTAAAATCCTACACCCCACTGTGCTCTTCCTACTTTAACTCCTGACAGGTAGACCTTGTATTCTCCGACTTCGTCCTCTTTCTCTCCCCTTACTCTAACATCACTAACAGCTAAAACATCTAACCCCATCTTACTTGAAGCCTCTGCCAGCTCTACCTTCTTCCCAGAATAGTCCCCATTGATATTAATAGCTCCCAATCTCATTCCAGATCGTTTGTCAAGTCGTATCGGAGGAGTCCCTGGTCTGTCAATTAGAGGTGGGACTCCATCACCTCCAAAGGTCCGAGGCACTTTGCTCTGATTGTTGCCAGCATGATATTGAAGTACCTAGGAAGCAGGTTGCTAGCCGTACTTGCCCAGGACCTCACTGGGTTTTAACCCTAACGGTTGAGGGACTAACCGGTGGATTTGGTAGTCTTTGCCGTCTGAGCACCAAGGTGGCCACGACTCAGTATATGTTCGAGATGCCCAACCTTTTTCCAAAGTAACTGGTATCCCAACTGTCAGGACCACTTACTTGGCCACTCATACGTTGCCCGTGGTTCATGAACTAGGACATGACTACAGGAACCCACACCATGAACCTCTATTCTATTCTTATTCTTAAATAAACTGAAGAAAAAGTCTTCAAGAACACTACACAAGAAATACATACAGCTCTGAACCAACTACATCCCAAAATAAAATTTACTGTAGAAAACGAAACTAACAAAGCAATTAACTATCTGGATCTCACCATTAAGAATATCGACAACAAATATAAATTCGAAATTTATAGAAAACCAGCCACTACCGATACTATCATAAATACACATTTATGTCATCCAAGAACACTCAAAATGGCTTTCTTTAACACTATGATTAACAGATTAATAAATTTACCAGTAGAAGACGATGCCATTTGAAAAGAAACAAAAACCCTAGAATATATAGAACAACAAAACAATTATTACCCCAAAATTATATAGAAAATATCAAAGAAAGTACATCGTGAAATAACATCAACTAGCCACACAACAACAAAGAAAAGAACAACCTACATACCTACAACATACCTAGGTAATATATCAAACAAAATTACTAAACTATACAGACACTCAAATGTCAGATTTGCCTGCCAAAACAAGCACAGTATAAACCATAAAATCCACAAGGGAAACACACTATTATACAATAACCCTGGAATCCACAAAATTACGCGTGGCAAATGCCACAAATCATATGTAGGTCACGCTGGCAGAAATTTTACCATGAGATAGAAGTAACACACCAGAGAGAGCATAAGCAATCCATCTAGGTTTTATCAACATTTTGTCTCTGAAAAACACGAAGGGAGACCAATAGACAAAAAGCACTTAAAATATTACACAATATACAGAAATGTCCAACAGTGACTATTCTCGAGGAAATCGAAATATATTCACATATACAAAAAAACTGCAACGACATATTAAACTAACAAACAGACCTTAAACATAAAAATACAGCGACAATTTTATTAAAATTATGGACAGGCATGGAAACGGATAAATATGCCTAATCTTCCGTAAACAAGATATAAGTAGTCCACAGATATTTAAGGTATAAATTATCTGGTTACTAGGTAAACTCTTCAACACGACAAAGATAAAACAGTACCAAATCCAATGTAAACTTTCCATATACAAAGAAAATAAATAACTTATATGGTTGCTATGTGAATTTGTGATATTTTTGAAGTGCTGTTGCAGGCTATCGAAATATATATATATATATATATATATATATATATATATATATATATATATATATATATATATATATAAGGAGCTTACATGCAGATAATAATAAAGAAATAACTGGAACATCTTCTAAAATAAACTGCACAGCCTAGCAGCAGTATAAAAAACGATATTACAAGTAAGTTAAATATTAAACAAATTACAATTACAAATACGAATACGAATATATGTAAGAGACTATCTACAACATCTTATTGTATTAGCAGAATCACCTGAAGATGGTCAAGAACCAAAATGAATTCATTGTAAGAACGTAATAAACATCATATAGCAGTGTAAGAAATAATTTAATATATTATTAACTATGAAAACGTGGCTAAGTTATATGTACACAGCTGCAGCAGACTCAGGAGAATCATAGGTGTTCATTACCAGCAGTATGTGGCATCAGATATACCGTACTGTTTATGACGAAACTATCTATGATACCGGAAGATACCCGATTTTAAGAATACCTCAGCCTTGCATGAGCTGTATGTATTGCAAGAAAACCGCTGCCGCTCTTTCTACCACCGTCTCATTGTCGTTGAGAATTTTGTCCCCTTTGGCACTTTTTTTCCTTTGCCCTTACATACGACCTTTCGTACAACAATCTACCAGTTCTATCTCTGGATACGACCGTATTCATGGGTGATCATACTCACAAGTACGGATAACATCTTGGTCCCCACATGCCGTAATCCACCTAAAAAAAAAAAAAAAAAAAAAAAAAAAAAAAAAAAAAAAAAAAAAAAAAAAAACAACAAAAAAACAAAAAAAACAAAAAAAAAACGTTCATGTACCCGCGAATGGGCCCCATCATTTGAAAAATAAAATCTGCAGTTAGATTAAAAGTTCAGTTGCCATGTGGCTCAATCAGAGGTCGGTTAACAATGTAAAGCTGTGTTTGCGGCTACTAAGCCAATCGGTGAAATGGAAGATGGACCCCGAGGCTGAGTCAGAAGTAACTGAGACACCCGCAGAATTCACCAGTCACCGACGCTGAGATCTCCTGACGAGTCGGTACATCACCAAACGAGCTAGGATGTGGGCACGAGCAGCGTTTAGAGCCAGTGTTTATTACACCACACACAGCGCTAAGCGTGCTAAGTGTGTACATAGGCTGAGCCGGAAGAACAGCTACCGCGAACTGGGGGACCACTTCACACTTTAACTAAGTGGATTGGCCAAAAGTCCGATTACTTTAAAGAATCAGCGTATAGCCTTCTTTGGCCATTCAAGTTGCGAGTCGGGGTGATATCTCTGGCCATAACGCGATTTGATTGCACATACCTTGGGACAGTCATGGATAAATCGAACTGCTTACTGTGATACAGCAGCAATACATAGTAGACAGCACATTTCTCACTTTCAGTGTTAACGGTGCCGTGCACGGGGTAGCTGCTGCTTTTCGAAGGTCCTGCCTCTTCGCCTTGTTTATCTTCCTGAAAAATTGGATTATTTGTAAGTACTGTTATATGTTGTGGCATTTGTTCGTATTTCAGAAGTGCAAAGAGAACTTGAGTGAGCTGCTTGTTTGTTTGGCTTTGTTTTTAAAATTTTTATTTGTTCCCATTTGTGAACTTTTGTGAAATGTGATGTACCGGCGCATCCCCCCCCCCCCCCACACCCTTTACTATAGGTCTACCGCGTCCACTTTAAATTTAAAATATATTTACTATATATACTTTGCCCTTCATGTATTACATTTTTTCTCTGAAAGCGCACCGGAAAATGATAACTACATTATTTTATGGTTAATTATGACGAGTTTAATTTTACTGATTGATTTGACAGCTGCCGAATGGCTCTCTACGATAGCCGTTTTTTCCGGAATTAAAAAGTTTACATTATATTTTAATTTACCTCCCCCATTAAATGAGAATTAGTGACGTTTTGTCGGATTAATTTCCTCTATTTTGAGCTCACGTAATTAATGGACGTCCTCTAAATCAGCAATCGAATATAGCGTTACTAATTATTTTGTAGTAGGACCTAGGCTGATCACATGTAATGGTACTCGAATTTAATTATTCGTATCATTAGGCCGTAGGCTGACTCATGGATACTATATTTACAATACAGTTGGGATATATTCAACCGCAGAAACGACATTTTATATGAAAAGCAGGTTCTTGGAAACCATGAATACGCTGTTGCTGCAATAAAAAGTAAATAATAGCAGATAATCACGAGCGACAGATTATGTTATTTTATAGAGAACGTTAAACAAGGAAAAGAAAAGCAGATAAAAGAGAGTAGTGGCTATGGTAGACTAAGAAAGTATGACGTCATTGCAGTTGATGTTAAAGAAAAACTTATTGCACCAGTAATAGGAGGATATTTTTAATATCTTCATACATAAGAACTATTCCAAATACTTCACGATTCTCACTTGAAAATAAGACATGGAGGACGCACATGGATGGAAAAGGAACTGTCCTTTACGTACAAAAATAGCACCAAAGATGTCATGACTTTGTATCTTCGGTTGTGCAAACCATGTCAGACTAACTTGTCTAATCCAATGAAAGGTTTTGTTTCATCCAAGATGCCTGATAGATATGATAGACATGCAAAGTAGCTCTGACTGGGAATATATGTTCATACTCAATTAGCAGATTACTTATCCAAATTTGTATTATTGCTATCTCTGAAAAGCAAGAGAACATAAAACCTGCTTACCATTCGGTTGACATCTACAGGTGCTTCAATTATGCTGCAGTCAGATAATGGTAGAGAGCTTTCAAACCAAACTATAGATTATTTAAGTAACATGTGGTCTGAACCAAAGCCAAGATTTCATCTAACAGACTAACCGGGATGAACAGTCAGAAAATGATAATGACACATATACATACAAATTACTCAGCACATTGGAGTGAGAGTCTTTCATTTATCCTGTTCATGTAAAACCGTTCTTTCAATCTTGGAATTCAGCAGTATTTGACTGTAAAGCAAAAGTGGGGCTGAATACTTCAAATCTGCCTAAAGAAAGTATTCCTAACATAGTGATAGAGGAAGACCTTGAGAAAGTCCAACAAAATTCAAATGTTTGTATTTGATCATTGGTACCTAGAGCTGCAAAATATTTAAATTAACTTTACTAAGGGCACCACACGCACCCATGCCCGAGGGGCGATTCGAACATCCGGCGCAGATGCCGCGCGACACGTAACGTGGCGCCGCAGACCGCACGGTCATTTCAGCGAGACAGAGTCGAACAAGAAATGAAGAATGCCGTCAAAAACTTTAAAGTACGAAAGTACAACTCTCTAGACGAATTCCTTCAACCGTAAAAAGTTATGAGATCTCATGGAAAACCAAATCGGTTATTTTAAATAGTGTTCATGGAACCACCTATCCAACATCTTGTCCTAATTTGTTATCTACTTAGTTATATACCAACATTTATAGCTACATCAATACTATGATCTTTATTTCTATAATACATGTAATGACTGGGCAATCTCAACAAAAAAATAATATGACATAAGAATAAATAAAATTATCTGGCAATTGCACATCGACATTTATAGCTATATCAATACTATGATCTTTATTGCTATAATACATATAATGACTGGGCAATCGAAATATATCTGGCACTTGCACATCGACATCATGAAACAGCAATAATTTGTATTCTATTATGTAACTAAAAGTAGTCACATAAGAATGAAGTACACTCACATGTGCATAATGTATTTTAAATATTAGTTTATGTTTCCATGCGAGTGCCAGGTCATTATATTTATTATAGAAATAAAGTTTCAGAATATTGATATAGTCGCTATAAATGTTGGTAGATAACTAATTACACGACAAATTATGACAAGGTGTTGAATGAGATCTCACAGTTTTTTACGGTGAAAGGAATTCGTCGCGATACTTGTATTTTTGTACATTTTATGTTTTCGATGGGATCTCATTTCTTTTTGTAGGTAGTTCTTATTTGATCTTGGCTAACCTATTTTATACATCAGCCACGGATTTTCTTAAAACCCAATGCCCGTCTCCTTTGCTTTATCTCAGAGACATTGATGTAACAATTTTTGGAACGTCTGGAAATCGGATTATATTGTTAGTGTTACATCGTTTCATTACGTACATCTAAAAATTTAGTCTTGTATTTCGCATCAGTTTGTGATGTTCCGAACACACAGAAGTTGCGAATAAGGCATATTTTCCTCTATAACTGAAAGTAGTAGTTTTTATTTTGCACGGTATTTATTGACTGACCAGTTTATTTAATTGAAAATTGATTATTTTATGCACTAAAAATAAGCCTAGTTTTACAGTGAACACAATTGTATGAAAATGGTTACAGTTGATTGTATAAATCTTGCTCATACAATAAGTACAGTTATAACTAAAAAGAATTACACCATTAATTAATTTATTTCTTGAGAAAAAATCAAGTCTGAGAGCGTTAATAATAACTTATTAACTAAAAGAGAAATTTCATTAATTTTCATCGTTGTAGGCTCCAGCTGTAAGTGTTTTTTGACAACAAGCTCATTTTGGCACAATTATTTAGTGATCTTGCAGTATAATGCACGCAGAATTTTAGTTCCGTACTTCAATCCCCACATTTTTGTAAGAGACATAACAATAACTCCTGTTACAGGAAGATCTATAGACCTAATATTGCATCTTCACCCTCATTGTCGAATCCGTAATTCTTTCTTCTGTGTTTGTGTACAGAATAGAGTTTTGAGACACTTTCACATGAGTTCATAATAAAATTTTTGCATGACATTTTGGAAAGGTTTCCAAGAAAATAGCGAAGTTTTTTTAAGTCACCTTTCTGCAGAAGATACTATCCGATGCGCAAATCCTATTTCTGTTGTTCCTGTACCTGATGCATATCTTACATTGTTTGTGATTTCCATAAAGTAATTCGCACCATCACATTAATATTATGAATTACAAAGAAAAAACGTTGATTATAATACTAAATGTGTAATAACAACACGGTAAGGTGTTCTATTATTAAAATCTGCGCTTAATTTCAATTATGGATGAGAAAAACTACAGCTGCGAGCTTCACATAGTTCGTAATAACGGAAACGGCTTACTGCCCCACGTCACGTGACTTTGACGTCATGAGCAGTCTATCGTATCATTGGTCGATGGTCGGTGGCTTTGACCCTTCGACCCGAAGCTTCAACTATAAAGAAGAAATATCTATGGAGTGATCATTACTTTCTGCGCATGTTCTCAACCTTAAGGCAAGATTATCGTACTAATCACGACCTGCATTCTTTGCTGAAACAGGCTCCAACTCGTTTTCCCAGAACAGCCAACTTGTGGCTTTAAAAGAACAATCATTAAAAGGCTTTAAGAGTCGCAGATGTAACACGAAATGTGATGGCGAGTCGCTAGAAGGGCTACTAACAACCTCTTGGCTCATTTTTGTAAATATTATTGACACTCAGTACGCACAACACCGCATACAGATCAACAATATATTCACTACGGTTACTTATTGATTTTTTAGTACGTAGCTACAGTTTCCATAGAGCGTGAACATTTCGAAGCTATAGAAAGTCAGCTAAAATACACACATCACAGAATTCCCAGCTAAGTGTTGAGAACATAAAGTCTGTTCTACTCATCTGAATGCATATTTCTACTTTAACTTATGGGGTTGTGCACGATCTTACACTATAAATTTTGTCATGTTTAATCTTTGTTCGGTATTCTTGAGAAGCCATCGTGTCGTCAGCGTGATGTAGCCCTGAGATAGAAAAGCAATTTCGGCTATCGGCTACAGTGATCAGCGCACGGCAACACCGTTAAAGTAACGAACGCAGCGGTGGAGTGGCCGAGCGGTCTAAGGCGCCTCGCTGCGGAGCACGCGGTTGCTCGTCGTCGGCGGTTCGAGTCCTCCCTGAGGCATGTGTGTGTGTGTTTGTCTGTTGTCCTTAGGTTAGTTTACCTTAGTTTAAGTAGTTTGTAAGCTACGGAATGATGACCATGCAATTTGGTCCGATAGATTTACAAACATTTGAACATTTTGAGCTGCGAAGCGGGTAGTTGCTCGCCGTCGAAGATTCGAGTCTCCCTCGGGCATAGGTGTGTGTGTTGTCCTTAACATAACTTAGTTTAAGTTAGGTTAAGTAGTTTGTAAGCCTAGGGACTGATAACCGCAGCAGTTAAAACTCTTAGATTTAGGGATTTAGGGTTTAACGTGCCGTCGACAGGGTGGTCATTAGAGACCCTTAGATTTACAAACATTTGAATAATCTGAACAAAGAAGCAAACTAAGGAAGTACTTATATCAAGCTACACTGTAGTTATCACTGCTTCTGGTTTCAATCGCAGCAATTTAAGCTGTACACTCTGTTGATTCACGCCTAGCCACACCCTTTAAAATTGTGGCATATTTGTAAAAACAGTGAAGTAACCTACTTCTAGCAAGCCGAATATAAGCCCAGATTACGTGATCTGTGGTATAGGTTACAGATTTTATTGCTGCTGGTTTCAGTCGGGACGATTTATATTGCACTCTTAGATTTCTGTCCAGAAACACGTATTCCTGCCTAACTATATCCTTTAAAATCATAACAAAGTCCTAAAAAATAACGACGTACTATTGAAAAGCTAGAATGTAGATGTCATTGGTGTTGGTTCCACTTACAGCAATTTAAGCTACAGGAGTGTTCATCTCTGTTAATCTACTTGATACAGTGACTTTACTCATCTGAGAAATTGGTTTGTTTTTAGGTTAGTATATTATTATTAAATGTTACACATCGTGTAAAGTAGCCACGCATTCGGAAATATCCACGTGTTCGAAAATAAACAGCCAAATATTGCTTTATTTTTCATTCTATGATCAAGAGGCGCGTTTCATAAATGACGATTCCTCACATTGTAGAGAGGTGTAGCTTACAGTATAATAAAAATTTTAAAAGAGAAATACTACTTTACCACACCTGGTATGAAACCCTTGTTTTCTCACAAGCGAGTTCAGCACTTTACCGCAAAACCATTACCATCACATTACAATTATAAAAAATCTATACACAGCGATCTTCACAACTGCAAATACTACTCTATCTCGCCTCCCGTACGCTATCAGTCCTCAACTTTTCCCTGCCTACTATTACTCAAACTCAAGGGATTTTCAAACTGATTTCGTAAGAGTAAGTGCCTGGGACCTACACATTGAGAAAGGATCATTGCCCGTCATCGGCTTATTGTTGTTGATGTGTTCTTCAGTCAAATGTTCAAATGTTTGTATAGCTTATGGGACTTAACTACGGGGTCATCAGTCCCTAAACTTACAAAGTACTTATGAACTAGCTAACACTAAGGGCAGCACAAATATTCATGCCCGAGGGGGGATTCGAACCCCCGACCGTAGTGGCCGTGCAGACCGTGACTGGCGCGCCGCAGTCCCCTCGGCCACCGCGGCCGGCTGTTCTTCAGTCCGGAGACTGGTTTGATGCAGCTCTCCACAATATCCTATCCTGAGCAAGTCTCTTCAACTCCATATAAGAACGGCAACCTAAATCTGTCTGAATCTGCTTACTGTACCATCTTTTGGTCCACCTCTGCGGTTTTTACCCCACACACTTCCCTCCAACGCTAAATTCACAATTCCTTAATGTCCAAGTATGTGTCCTACCAATCGATCCCTTCTTTTAGTCAAGGTATGGCAGAAATTTCTTTTCTCCCAAATTCAGTTCAGTACGTCCTCATTAGTTACGCGATCCACCGACCTAATCTTCAGCATTCTTCTGTAGCACCACATTTCAAAAGCCTCTATCCTCTTTCCTGTCCGCACTGTTTATCTTCCATGTTTCACTCCCATACAAGGCAACACTCCACACGAATGCCTTCAGAAAGGACTGACTTAGGCTTAATTCAATATTCGATGTTAACAAATTTCAAGAACGCTTTTCTACCCATTGCCATTCTGCATTTTATGTCCTCTGTACTGCAACCATCATTTATTATTTCAGCCCAAGTAACAAAACTCATCTATTTCCTTTATTGTTTCTTTCGTTACCTAATCTAATTCCTTGAGCATCACCTGATTTTCTTAGACTCCACTCCATTACCCTAGTTTTGCTCTTGTTAATGTTCATCTTATATGCACCTTTCAGCACACTGTCCATTCCGTTGAACTGCTCTTCCAGGTCCTTTGCTGTCTCTGACAGAATTACTATGTCGTCGGCAAAACGCAATGTTTTTAGTTCTTCACCCTGAACTTTAATTCCTTCTCCAAATTTCTCCTTACTTTCCTTTATAGCTTGCTCAATGTACAAATTGAATAACACTGGAGGAAGGCTACAACCCTGTCTTACTCCATTCCCAACCACTGCATCCCTTTCATGCCCTTCAACTCTGACAACCGCTGTCTGGTTTTTGTACAAGTTGTAAATAACCTTACGCTCCCTATATTTTACTCCATCTTGCTTCAGAACTTGAAAGAGTTTATTCCAATCAACATTGTTAAAAGCCTTCTCCAAATCTATAAAAGCTAGGTATGTAGGCAGTCACTTCTATCTTATAGTGACTATTGCCTCCCGTGTTCCTACATTTCTCCTGAACCCAAACTGATCTTCCCCGAGGTCGGCTTCTACCAGCTTTTCCATCCTTCTGTAAATAATTCGTGTTAATATTTTGCAACCATGACTTATTAAACTGATGATTCATTAGTTTTCACGCCTGTCTGCGCCTGCCTTCTTTGGAACGGGGATTTTCTTAAAGTCTGAAGGTACTTGGCCTGTCTCATACATCTTACACACCAGGTGAAATAGTTTTGATATGGCTGGTTCCCCCAGAGACTTCTACTCTACTCTACTCTACTTCTACCTTGTTTCGACTGTGCTGTCAAATTCATCTCTTTGTATAGTTTCTCCTAATTCATCCTCATCTACTTCTTCTCCCCTTCCTACAATACTGCCTCTAAGTTCATTTCCTACTTAGAGCCTCTCTATATACCCTTTCCACCTTTCAGCTTTCCCTTCTTTCCTGAGAACTCGTTTTCCATCTGTGTTTTTGATATTCGTAGAGCTGTTTTTTTTTTTATCTCCAAATATCTCTCTTATTTTCCTGTAGGCTGTATCTCTCTTACCGCTATTAATACATCCTTCTACATCCTTGCATTTGCCTTCTAGCCACTCCTGCTTAGCCATTTTGCACTTCCTGTCAATATCATTTCGTAGTCGTCTGTACTCCATTTTGCCTGTTTCATTTACTACATTTTTATATTTTCTCCTTTCATCGATTAAATTTAGTATCTCCTGTGATATCCAAGGATTTTTTGTAGGTCTTGCCTTCTACCTATTTTGTCCTCTGCTGCTTTCACTATTTCATCTCTCAGCACTACCCATTCCTCCTCTACTGTTTTATTTCCCCCCGTTTCTGTCAATTGTTGCCTAAAGCTCCCTTTGAAATTCTTAAGAACTTCAGGTTCCTTCAATTTATCCAGGCCCATCTCCTTATTTTCCTAACTTTTTGTAGTTTCTTCAGTTTCAGCCTACAGTTCATAACCAACAAGTTATGGTCAGAGTCTATATCTGTCCCTGGGTATGTCTTACACTGTAATACCTGGTTCCGAAATCTATGTCTTACCATTATAAAATCTATCTGGTATCTCCCGGTGTCTCCTGGTCTCTTCCACATATACAACCTTCTTTTGTTATTCTTAAACCAGGTGTTTGTTATAATTAAATTATGTTCCGTGCAAAATTCTACCATGCGGCTTCCTCTTTCATTCCTTTTGCCCAGGCCATATTCACCTACTATCTTCCCTTCCCTTCCCTTCCGTGTCCTACTACCGAATTCCAGCCTCCCATAACAATTAAGTTTTCCTCTTCCTTAATTGTCTGAATAATTTCCTTTAGCTTAATATATATTTCTTCGATCTCCTCATCATCGGCAGAGCTAGTTGGCATATAAACCTGTACTACCGTGATCGGTGTTGGCTTTGTATCTATCTTGACTACGATAATGCGATTACTGTATTGCTCATAGTAGTTTACCCGTATTCCTAATTTCTTATTCATTATCAGACCTACACCTGTAATACTCCTAACTGATCATTTACTTGAAGTTTTCACTCCTAGATCGACAAACATTAACAATGTACATACGGAATGTTGGGCAGATAGGGATATTCCTCCTATGGGATAGTTCCTTTAAAAAAAGAACGGCCAATTTCCTTCCCCATTCTTAGCATAAAATCCGAACTTGTACTTCATCCGAAATGACCGCGATGTCGATGGGACGTTAAACACCAACCTTCCTGACTCGTTTTTCTGCCACCAAGAATGCCTGCTCCCTTTTCCTTTCCCAGTGGTACTGTCTCCTCTCTCTTCTACAGTCGCTGTTTCTCTGATATTCTCTTTTAGCACAAAAAGAGCAAATATGTTCGCATACCAAAATGTTTGGTGGAATGAGGATTGAGGCAGTTACTGCGACACATTTCTCTCAGAGCCTTTTCAAAATAAATACATTCGCCTTTTTGTGTGTTTTTTTTTTCCATTTCTTTACTTTCTTTTCCCTGTCACAGCAGGTTGTGTTACTTAAATCAAACAGATGTTGTAGGGCGGTAAAGATTCCAAAAGTTTATCATCGGTACGTTTCAACTCATTTACATACTTTGACACATATAAACAATAAATAAGGACTCACAAGTTATTGTTAACTCTACATCGTCTTCCATCCCAAACTTCCATGCCCGAGGTGGGATTCCAACCCCCGACGGGGAATGGCCTCGCGCATCGGAGCATGGCGCCTCAATACGCTCGTCCACTTCGCCGCGGCAGGATATTACGTGCATAGTTTATGTGTATAACTAAGGTAACTTTGAACCTCTGGATCTCAGTAACGGATAGGCCCTAATGGTATGGAAAAAAAAGTTTCAAGGCACAAAGCATCTTTTTAAGAAACTCATCAGTCTCAACGTCTTATCAATTTCCATTTATTATTTCATTATAACTTTCAGTTTTTTGTCTAAATAAAAACTAAGATAGTAGTTTAATTTTATACAAATATGATCAAAAATTCATGTTTTGTTGATTTTAGAAAGTTATAATTTTTTTTATATATAAAGCAGATTGTCCGTGAGTTTGTTTGTGTGTACGTATCGCAAACAAATCTACAGTTTTGTTCCAATCTTTATGAAATTTTGTGGACGTAAGTTTCAATTCATGACAACGGTCGCCGTAAGTGAAAGAATTACGTACAGCATATAGTTCAGCAGATATGACGTCATAAACAATGAGATGAGCGAAAAACTGCTGCATTAAGCGAAAATGCTGCTCATTTTCCCCTAAACCGCTGGACCGATTTCAACCAAATTTGGTACACGTATTCCTTACAGTTAGGTAACAATTGATGTAGGGGTAAGAACCACGTAAATAGATGGTCCAGGAGATATGACGTCATAAACAATAGGAATCGTGAAAAACTTCCACATCGCGTGATGTGACTTTATTCATACACTGTATGAGAATGAGAGTACTTAGCGACTTGCAACTGACATTCATCTTAATTTCAAACCTTTATTACACTTTTTCTCGAGCGAAATGATGAAAGGAAAAGTTTCTCGCTTACTTCTTTTCCGCTGTTCATGGACTAATCTATGGCATTTGGTATAACGTTACAATTTATAATGTATACACTACAAATTGTAGCCACAGGAAATTGTATAGACAGTATACAAACATATAGCTTAATGTTCCTTCGAAATTGTATCACAGTACGACAATTGTATCACACACGACGGAGATATGAGGATATAAACAGTAAAGTTCATGGAAAACCGCCCCATCACGCACCAGGTTTTAATCTATTACTTTTTTACTACTAACTGTATTCGTAAAAGATTTTGCCGACATTCAGCACTTATAAAAATGAATATATACCTAGAAAATTATACAATTTTACAACATATAATTCAATAAATATGAGATCGTATATACTGCGATGGGTAAAAACCTTTCACATCATGCACCACGTTTTAATACATTTACGTATTTACGACAAGACTCTCCTGTATTCCAGTCTCCCGAAAGAAATAAGCGTACTCTGCTGTAGACGAAAGCAAGAGACTTTTTTAGAGCTACAAGGAAAGGAAGAGAATGAAACAGTGTACATCCAACGAATACTCATTATTTCCGACAGATCTACCCTTTAACTCAAGAAACTGTAGTTTCAAGCTAGACTTGCATTTTCTATGGCGATTAATAAATCACGGGGGAACCTATTAAATACTACAAAGTGGTTTTTATGTCTCCATGTTTCCCACACGGACAACAACTACACGCCGCTTGTTCAGGGTGGGCTCCCCAAAGAATCTATTCATATTATATTTTGGACAAGAACCAGAAATATTGTTTATAATCAAATTTTGAATGAAATTAATGTATTAACGTTACATATCATTTGCAACTTGATTACTACCTTTCTTTGTTTGGATTATGCAAGACAGCCTTATTTGTTCAATACTCTCCCATAAATATGACACGTTATTTTTTTAAAGGAGATGGACAGAGAGAGGAGGGATACGACAAGTAGTAACTCAAAGCTTGAATAAATAAATAAATACCCGGGCAACGCCGGTTTTCAGCTAGTATTTCATAACAGATTAGCATACCTTTGATTAGCTTCCTCAACATTTCTGTGAGCCTCAAATTACTAGGGAATGACATCTACTCTCTCTAAAATGGTTAACATCATGGGACAATTACGTAGAGATGTGTACGGTCCGAATCATTGAAGTGCAATGACCAATCTGACGACAGACTGAGAGCATGATCATAGTCTGTGCTTCATTCGATTGTGGGAGGTGTCGCATGATAGCATTATCAAAAATATCAAAAAATGTACTGATGTGTATTTGGTTGAGTTACTACCGTTATTCAACAATTTTAAACTTATTTTCATTTTCAACGATTACAGCACCATCTATCCTTAAACAAAAAAATTGTTTAATGCAAACGTTACATATTTTTACCTGGAGAATCGAAATCTGCAATAAAAATAGGGGTTTCTATTTAAGATTTCAAAGTCACCGCTCTCTTCCCCAGGATGGTGCATGGGGGTCGAGCTTTATGCTAATGGATGGCCCTCTTGGAGGTGAACAACTTTTATAGCAACTTTTTAGATCCCTGATATGGAACAGTTTAGCATACCTTTCACGAGATTCCTCAACGTTTCTATGAGCGTCAGATGTGAGGAAACGATATATCTTCTCCCTAAAATCGTTAACATAGTATAACATTTGCGTAGATGTGTACGGTCCGAATCACTGAAGAACAGTGAACAGTCTGTCCACGGACTGAGAGCATGATCACAGTCTGTGCTTCATTAGATTCTGGGAGGTGTTACATGATAACATCATCAAAAATATCAAAAACTGTACTTCGATTGTCCTAATCTGATATGTATTTGTTTGAGTAATTACCATTTATCAACAGTTTTCAACTCATTTTCATTTTTACCGACTAAACAGCCTCTATCATGAAACGAAAATAAATTTTCATACAAAGGTTATATATTTTTTGCTGGAAAATTGAAATCTGCAGTAAGAAATATCGGTTCCTATTTACGATTTCAGTCAACACCCCTCCCGCCCACGGGGGTTGTGCAGCAGGGGGGGATCGAACTTTATGTTAATGGATATCCCTCTTGGAGGTGGACAATATTATTACAACTTCTGTTTAATTCAATTTGTATTCTTCCTAATATTTCGAAAAACAGTTTTAAGTGCTTGACCCTCTGTATTAAAGTATCCAAACATGTTATATACTTACAGTAAATGAAGACAGGAAAAAGTCTATTAACATCAATACAATGAAAACTGGTGGAATACGTACCTCAATACTCTGATGACACGATCGAATGGTTTAACCACGAACGTACCTTTAAAAGTCGTTCAGTCTGAAGAAGTGAGTAACATGCTATAGTTCTTAGATAAACCTGTTCTAGAAACCTGCATAGAAGAAGAGCCATTTTACGATGTCCATTGTATTTTAGATTTCTAAATGATAAACTAGCAACAAATCCATCAATGCACTTTATTTTCTGGGATATCGATGAAAGATTCTCACACCCTTTAATTGCTCTTCGTTAACGTAGGTCTTTCAGTACAGCTCCTTCCTACTCATTCCAAATGAATAATACACCTGAAATTGAATGAACAAATCTCCTCGTCTTTAGTTAGACGTTGCAAGTTTACATGATTGTATGTACGCTTTTCGCTTTGAAAAGAAGGCAGCACCTCTGTTAATTCTTAGCTTATTGGCTCTTTCCATCGAACGTCGCTGTCGATTGTCTCCAAACTCTGCGAATCCGTGAATGAAATCTTGACGTCAGTAAAACGTATAGGTTGCATTTTTGAGAGTCTCATGAGATGTGCTTAACGAGAAACGAATGGAGAAGTTCTCGAGTTTCTCTGAACCTTTTCTCTCACTAATCACCCTTTACATACCAAGTTTTAGATGACACATGTCTGAACTATGACATGAATCACCCGTAGTCTACTTTACTGGACCTTTATCTCTGCCACACCGTTCAACCTCGCGTTTCTACACCACCCCGCAGGGACTAAAGCCTCCCCCTCCCATGCCACTACACAGGGCAGTATTATGAATTAGTGACCTATCACGAACTCCAACCACACCCTCTTTCCCGGGTTACCCGTGACCTTTTGATTACATTCATGCTATGTGTTTGACAGCGCTTGCTGTGCAATATTCTTGCAGCACTCCGTGTTGAATTTCGGCAACAGAAAAACACGGTCAATACCCCATTCCCCTCAACCATCTCTGCATTACGAGCTAGTCTCTGATATGACGCATCTTTTGACTGAAGTGATATACAGTTCTTATATTCTTTTCCCACGCAGACCTTTAAGTATTTACTACAGTTAAAGGCGATCATCTGCCACCGTTGATTAGTTCTACGTTTCCGATGTTCATATGACTGATGGTCAATATTATAAGTTTTCCACTGTGTATTTCGGAACCATAGTTTTTTTTTATGTGATAGCACGTAGAAGACATTCATCTGTTATCCCCATAACAACTACAGTTGTTTCTATATATTATGTTTTATACTTTAATTTCAGTTAACCTTTCATTTGTTCAGTTTAATTTAGTTTAATGGAAAGTGTTTTCTCTTATCACCATTCCGACTGTTAAATATAATTACCTGTTTAAAAAGTACTTTGGTTGACTGTGTATATTCGGAATATCACTGACTTAATGACATTAGTAATGGGATTTTCTTGTTACTTTATGAGCATATATTGTTTCACATTTAGTGTATATAAGGGATTTAAATTTCATCGTTAACGAACCAGTAAGCCCATTGCGTCATATTTAGCAACGTAAGTTCAATGAAAACTGCTACAGGATGAACCACTTCTGTATTTTTTATCACGTAAGCTAGATATAATAAATATGGTTTTCCCATTCCGCAGGACCTAATTGAGGAGTAAGACTCCATGGTCATGGAACAAGTCAATACATGAAGGTAAACTCTGACTGAGACTGATAATAGAAAATGTTTATGTGGTGTCGCACAAGTCTGAAGTGCGTGCCACGTACTTTAGCCGCGCGCCGCCATGCACGCACGGCGCGGCGTTCTTATGACGTCAGCCACGAGCGCCCTCTGCTGCAACTCCGCTCGTGGCCACCACTGAACTGCATCGGCCACTTGGGAATTAGATAGGCACCAGTTAAGACTTGGGATTAGGACATTCACTAGGACTCATCAGGTGGCAGGCCTCTACCTAGATTAACCCTGTATCTGCATTCCACTAGTCTGCTGCCCTCCAAGTTAAGTAATGTATTATTTCTACGAAATATATATCTCTTGTTCTAATCTAGCTGAGTGTTTCTAGTTTCTGCTGTCCCACTGGCTGGTCACCTCATACTCTGTACCCGCACACGCGTGCATCCTACTTTCCTGTGTCGGTCTCTCTCTACTCGGCCACCGACACCCAGGACAACCGGCGGAAACGAGACACGAAAGTTTAAGTAGTCCTATGCACACCACACTCTTAAGACAACATGAAAAGAATCAATAAAAACTGAATTAGCTTAATTGTTTAACTTTTCTAGGAGATCCTAGACAGAATAGAAGGAGTGAGCCATGAGGTAACTCTTCAATTTAGATTTGAAAGCGTCTAGGTTAGTGCTAAGATTCTTTAGTTCTTGTGACAGCTTATTGAAAATGGATGCAGCAGAATACTGAACACGTTTCTGCACAAGTGTCAAGGTGGTGTGATGCACATGTAGATTCGACTTCTGTCTAGTATTCACCGAGTGAAAGCTACTAACTCGTGAGAATAAGCTGCTATTATTAACAACAAACGACATTAAAAAAATAAGTATTGCGACGCCAGTGTCAAAATTCCCAGACGACTGAAAAGGGGTCGACACGACGTTCGTGAACTTACACCACATATTGCTCGAACTGCCCGTTTCGTTTCAGTCGAGTTACCCCAAAAAATAATGCCGTACGTCATAAGTGACTGAAAGTAATTGTAATAGAATATTTTTCGTTTTGAAAAATCACTTATTTCAGATATTGTTCTAATGGTAAATATAGCAGAATTTAGTTTTGGAACAAGATCCTGAACATCGGCTTTCCACGATAGCTTACTGTCTATCTGAACACCTAGAAATTTTAACTGTTCAGTCTCACTTATTATAAGCCCATTATGCGTAATCAAAATGTCAGCTTTGATCAAATTATGTGTTCGAAATTGTAAAAACTGAGTTTTACTGTGATTTAACGTCAACATGTTTTCTACAAGCCATGAACATATCTCTTAAACTGCATTATTTGATACTGCGTCTATAATACGAACCTCCTTCACTACCAAGCTGGTATCATCGGCAAACAAAAAAATTTTGCAATCACCTGCTATACTCGAAGGCATATCATTTATATAAATAAGAAACAGCAACGGTCCCAAAACAGACCCCTGGGGCACCCCACACTTAATTGTGCCCCATTGCGATTGTACGTCATAATCATTTTCTACACTGCAGAGAATTACCTTCTGTTGTCTATTATTAAAGTAAAAGGTGAACCAGTTGTGAGTTACTCCTCGTATTCCATAATGTTCCAATTTCTGCAACAATATTTGGTGATCAACACAATCAAACGCTTTTGTTAAATCAAAGAAGACACCTAATGTCCGTAGCCTTTTATTAAACCCATGAAGTGCCTGACAGAGAAACGAAAATATAGCATTTTCAGTCGTTAAACCACTTTTAAAACCAAACTGTACGTTTGTCACCAAAGTATGTTAACTGGAATGATCAATTAATCTTGAATATACAGCCTTTTCAATTACTTTAGAAAAAACCGACGGCATAGAAAAAGATCTATAGTTGTCTACTTTATCACTTTCTTCTTTTTTACAAAGTGATTTTACTACTGAGTACTTTTATATGTCGGGAAACTGGCCATTCTGAAAGGAAAAATTACAAATATGGCTTAGTACTGGGCTAACATACAGGAGAACAGTACTTCAAAATTCTGCTAGATACCCCATCATATTCACAAGAGTCCTTAGTCTTTAGTGATTTAATTATTGATTCAATCTCCCCTATGGAAGTATCATGGAGAACCATATCAGGTAACAGCCTCGGAAAGGAATTTTCTAAAACTGTTATATGATTACCTGTAGAAACTATAGTTTTGTTTAGTTCACCTAGTATGTTCAGAAAGTGATTACTGAATACTGCACATATATCTAACAGAAACATTTCTACTACGCACTGACATTATATCTTCTACCTGCTGCTGCTGCTGACCAGACACTTCCTTCACTTCACTTCCTTCACTTCCTGACCAGATAGTTTTAATTTTATCCCGAGAGTTTGCTATTATTTTTGCATACAACATACTTTTTGCATTCTTAATGACATTTTTCAGAACCTTAGAGTACTGTTTGTAATGAGCTACTGCATCTTCAGTCTGACTGCTTCTAACATTTCGATACAATTCTCGCTTTGTTCTACATGATACTCTTATCCCCTTTGTCAGCCACCCTGGCTGCCTGTTACTGGAAGTGCCCTATTTTGAGCGTTCTAGCGGAAAGTAACTTTCAAAGAGCATAAGAAATGTGTTCAGGAAAGCATTATATTTATCATCTGCATTATCAGCACTATAAACATCCTGCCATTCTTGTTCCTTAATTAGGCTTCAAAAGGTCTCAATTGTAACTGGATTAACTTTTCTGAGTAGTTGATAATTATGTTTAATATTTGTTTGAGAACAAATACTTTTTTAGAATTACAATTTTGGCATCGTGGTCTGATAGGCCATTTACTATTCTGCTGACAGAGTGCCCGTCTAATAATGAAGAATGAACAAAAATATTGTCAATGGTAGAACTGCTATTTGCGTGCACTCACGTTGGAAAAAATACTGTTTACATCATGTTATAGGAATTAAATAGATCTAACAGCTGACTTTTTCTTGAGTTATCACCAACACAATTAATGTTGAAATCTCCACACACAACAAAATTTTTATACTTCCTATGAAGTGAACCCAGAATCAATTCCATCTTGGGCAGAAACATTTTTAAATCTGAGTCAGGGGACCTATAAATAACAACAATTACTAGTTTAGTGCCATTAACATTAACAACTCCTGCACAACATTCAAATATCTTTTCTGTGCAGTGTTTAGAAAAATCGACTGACTCCGATGAAAAATCGTTTTTAACATACATGGCCACTCCCCCACACTGCAAGGAACTCCTACAGAAGAAGAAGGCAGCTAACTTGTATCCTGGCAAAGGAAGTCTCTGAATTGTCACATCACTTAAAAAGTGCTCTGAAATACCAATAATGTCAGAATCAACATCAATAAGGAGTTCATTAACTTTATCTCCGATACCCTGTATATTTTGATGAAAAATAGTAATTCCCTTATTACTTAGATTCTTAGACTTTGTCAAAAGTGTTTCCTTTCTTAGAGGGACTTCCTTTAAGCAGGAATACCTATCAGCTGTTCCCAGTGTAAAAAAGGTGCAGCCCTAACACCAACTACTACAGGAATTTTTCCATGAGTGACACCCCCACCGCCTACTACACTGTCACCGATGAGCTTTGCCCCTCCCCTTCCCTAACCTATTGAGGTGCAGACCGTTCCTAGTGAAAGCCGACCTTTGGATAGTCTCAACTGGCACCACTTCAATGTGATCCGTGCCCTCCGTCATCAGCGAGGAACTTTTTACTAAATTAAATCTAATAATATGGTACCAAAAAAGGAATTAATAATTCGTTTTGAGATTTCTTAATTAAATAATTGAATGATCATGTTTGTGTTGTCGAGAGACCATGATTACACATGTTTCTTGATGATTACAGCTGCACTTGTCACTACACTGCTGTGAGTAATGATGATCACTAACTTTTTATCTAATTTCAATCCCTAAATCCAATGTAAAGACTAGTGAAAAATCATTATTATTAAAGTCACAATTGTGGAGCACTCTGATGATTTTTACATGATTTTTACTCACGGCTATAACTATTCAGTCCTCCTTGGTCCGTAGGTCTTACGGAATGGGTAGTCATCTATGACATCCAAGCCATTCTAAGCATATTGCTGAATTTGCTTTAGATATGATATATGATCTGAATGAAGGCCATTGTGGTCTATATTTAATGGAAGAATTTTTGCCTAAGCAGGGGTCGTTTATTCCCATAAACTGTTCATTACTGACAATAAATTTGCCTCCTTCGTACGTGATACTTACAGCCAGTACAGAGCTTATGGTATGTTCTAACTGCCGGCCGTCACCGAAGAGTGAAAGGCTAAGTCACTCTGTGTCTCTTACACATCACTCCTAGCCAACAAGGATGTCTTTTCTTCCTGACTCACGTTTGCATCTATCACCTACATGAGACTGGGCAGTTACCTTGTAGACGCTCTGATCGAGGCTGAATATAGTTATTAAAATAATTGGCCTTCATTTTCATAAAACAATATACTGCGTTCTCGTTTAATGCTTTATGGTGGGTCAACTTTCTTTTCCTTTACGAAACGCTTTAGTGAGAAAAAGTTGTCTATTATCATTAGAAGAAATAAGAGATGAAAAAAGTTAAAATCGGTTAATATTTTCCGTTCGCGCATCCTACTTAAAGGTAATGGAAAATTGAAAAAAAGTACCTTCTCTGGGATATTTTTAAACTTACACTTGCAAGATAAACTCGCCTCAGTTTTTTATGCTTTATGAATGGTTGAAATAGGCAAAATAAATTAGAAATAGGGAAATAATATAATATTTTCTGATCGTGCAGTGTTTTAGAAAAAAAATTGAGAAATATTTCGCAATTTTCGCTGTGCAACTCTACGCTCAGTTTGCTAGAGCAGAACTCCCCACCTGGAGGTGGTTGCATATCGGGTTCAACCCACACGCTACCCAGAAACCATCCGATTCTTAGGTGTCTTATTTACATCATATTTATAACTTTGTTTACGAAATTTACCCATAGAGTACAATTCCTTGGCTTACTTCTTTTTTCCGTTACTGCCTGTTATATCTAGTACACACTGAAAGTCTCATTTTTTGGCATAATCGATGAAGGCTTTAGTGTTTCTCGGATATAGCCATCTCTAGCTTCCTACCCACAATACTTTTTATGAACACTCTGTCACCAGTTTGAAGCAACTGTCCACAGCTTGAGTGCGACAGGGAAACTTTTGCATTTCTGAGATGAGCTTCGTGTCAATCAGAAGCTTGGAAGTTTATCTTCGGTGGTACGAAATTTCTAATCGCCTTCTTATTTGGGACAGTGTGTCTTGCTCTCAAGATTCTTCTGCAACCGAGTTCTCGAATATGTTACCTTTCATCAACAATCATTGTTAGCTGCACATTTTCTGGGTGAGCAAAGAATGTATTTCGTTGTATTACTCGCTCGACTACTGCAAGTAATTCATCGAATAAATACCGTGATGTTTGAATTGCTTGTAAGAAATGTTTCGGTCCGTCATTTAAATATTCGTTCTTTTTTATGGCAAACCACAAGGGCGTGTATGATTTTAAAACGAAGCTAACTAATTCTTTTAGGTTTTCGAACGGATCTGACGAACTTATATACAACCCAAGGACTTGATTGGCTTCAGGTAACCATCTGGAATGGGACAATGGACCAGGGTCCTGATTTGCCAAGTAATCGGTATAAAGTCCCATGGAGATTGCATTTGAAATGTCGTGAAAAACTGTTGGAATTTAGTAAAAAAACCTGTCTTTATCAGGAATCTAACAAGCTATGGGTTACTAGGGGACGACGGGGAGTTTTTACACCAAGTGAGTTGCTGTCCGATTTGTCCACTAATAGATTTGCGCCCTGCAGTTTGACCTTTAATTTGCTGGAAATATTGCGGAAAGGAAGCTCAATAAAATGCAGGAGACATACACTGCACTGCAGTGGGCGTCCTACGTGATTTTCTAGTCGATGCGTGACACCATTTTTCCATCCAGTGTTGTTTGATGTGCCATATTGATTGCTCAGAAAAAAGAGAAATAATGCTTCCGAGTTATATCTGGAGTGGAGTGAAGAAGGCGGCGGTAATTAGTAACTCGTGTCACTGCACGGGAGAAGGGGTGGGGGATGGGGAGGTTTGGTATATTAAGGCATTACGCCATGGTTCAGTCTGATTCAAACCATTTCCCACCAGTTGAATCAGCTTAAAATGGTTTTTAACCTTTTGTTGCACCAAAACGCCGCAAGAGTTGCTCTGTGAAAATTGTGAAATATTGCTCAATTTCTGTTCTTTCTAAGATATTGCACGCTCGTAAAATATTATATTATCACCTGATTTTAATTTATTCAGCTTATGTCCACCATGCATAATAAACTAAGGCGAGTTTATTTTGAAAGTTTAAAAGTTCCAAAGAAGACTTCTTTTTCCAGTTTTCTATTATCTTTAAATATGATGGGCTAACGGAAGACATTAACCGATTTAAATTTTTTTATCTTGTATTTCTTCTAATGACACCATGCAACTTTTCCCCAGTAAAGCTTTCTGTAAAAAAGAAATGGCTTTATTTTTCCGACCCATGCTACTGGCCATACTGAATCTATATGCCTGTGAACTTGTCCTACTGATTCTCAGGACGTTTACTTCTCATGTTTAAATGGCGGGATGTGTTTTTACAAGACTGATTTTTTTCTTTGTTGATATTTTAAAGCCACCAGAGGTGGCAGGCTGACAGTAGCTCTTCAGCCGATTGTATTTACGATTTTGACAAGTTGTTTCGTTAAAACATAGGAAGGTAATAAACATATGTTGAATTTAAACATTTGAAGGGAGAGTAAAATGGAGATAACAGACATGGAGCAAAGAATTTGAAGGAAAACATATTCAGAATTGAAACAGCCGCGGTGGTTAAAATCACACATACATATAAGTTAAAAATCCAGGGCTGTTAAAATCACATTGGTGGAGCACACTACACGATGACGAAGACACTGCTTAAAACACACGGCAACACGAATATTCTGCCTATTCGGCGGTTGCTTATGTTTTAGACGAGACACTTGTAGTACAACACGCATACACTGGCACAACATTAACGGCGCATTGTTAAAAGTTGTAGGGTACGGGTACCCCGCAGGGGATGAGGAAGAGAGGGAAGGGGGAAGGGGGGATTGGGGAGGAATGCAAGGACTCCAAGGGATGGAGAAGGAGAATGGAAACCAAGCGTGGGAGGGAGTGGGACGGGGGGGGGACAAGAGTGATTCATCAGATCTTATTTATAGCTCCCGTTAGATGTACAGTCACAAGAAGTTTTGATTTCGACGACCGTCCTATTTCTTAGAACTATACAGATCCCATTTTTTTCTAGTGACTTTTAGATATTTTAAAGATATGAAGAGCAACGAATTTACAAAATCTGCTCTTGTTGTAACGGCAATAAACGTCGAATGACTCTAGACACAACTTTGTAATGAAGATTTGGCCATCAGATGTCACGATCGGTGGAGCCGCCAGCTCAAAATGAGGGGTGGGATAGAATGTTGGAAACCGAGAAGCAGTAACGACAGAATGGATCCGTCATTGGAGGCCGCTTGCGTAACAAATCCATTGGGGGAGTTTCAGCCCCTCTAGAGCCCAAGTAGACTGTGATGTTGTGATTTTAAAGTGGATTACAGAATGAAGAACAAAAGCTAAAACAATCCAGACATATCTCATAAACTGAAGGCCAGGGGCTGACAATCACTGTGGAGAGTGTCTATTAGAAAACCATATAAAATCAGTGGAAGGGATTACTTGTGAGTTACAGAGAGCTACCAGCAGTGCAGATAGCACAACTGTGCATAGGGAGTTAAAATGAACGGAGTACCACGGTTGAGCAGTTCCTCACAAGCAACTCACTCCTGCAGCCAACGCTCAGTGACGTTCGATTTGGCGTAAAGACCGATGTTGCTGGAAAGTGCACGACTGGAATCGAATTATTCTGAGTGATGAACCATGTCATCCAATGAGGGACTCGGGTTTCACGAATGTCAGGAGAAAGTTGGTTGCCATCATGCGGGGAACCAAAAGTGAAATACGAATCAGGTAGTGTCACAGTATGTGTTCAGGGTGTAAACCTCTCACAGCGCTTAAGAAACACTAAATGAACGAGGGTGCAAAAATATTTTAGTCCATTGTGTGTTATGTACAGTAGGGGAACAGATCAGAGACGAGGATTTTGCATCAGCATCAAATGTA
Source organism: Locusta migratoria (assembly GCA_026315105.1). NCBI lineage: Eukaryota > Metazoa > Arthropoda > Insecta > Orthoptera > Acrididae > Locusta > Locusta migratoria. Next base: position 475,208,206 of record CM048755.1, on the reverse strand, counting down.
CCCAGTAATACAATGAGGTGACAAAAGTGGTGAGTAGACCGCGGATTTTAAGGTAGTAAGAACTGCGTTTTAGGCACCTAAAATAGGCTCCTTCAGTACTTCATTTAAGCTATATCAAACTTAAAATTGGCTCAAATAAATATGTTGCAGAAAAAATAAACATTAATGTTGAACATAATTCAAAATATTTTTAGTTTTTGCAAGATAAATATCTCCATAAAACATATACGTAGCAATAGTTTAATTAATATATTCGCGGTTTCACACATTCAGACCATAGTTGGCTTCACACTAAATAACCAAAACCTTTTCTAGGTTTTCTAGTGAAAAACTGTGGCGCTTGTCAATCAGAATCAATTTATACGCCGCAAAAGAACGTTCTACATCAACAAATGTGACACCGTCGTTCTTTATTTTCGGCACATGTTGGACAGGAATGCTACAGTCAGGTGAGCTGGATTTTCCACTAAGTACGTAAGCAGCTGCACGCAACTCCTTCAGGCCGATGTTCTTCTGCAAAACCGGTTCAATTTTTGCCTATTCTTTTTCCCCTACTTCACCTGACACTTGATTTTCATTTTCACTTCTTCAAGCACAGAACTGTTTTCGTAGATAGGTCTCACTGAGCCTTCCAATTGTGAAATCATTCTTGCCATAAATGTGTAGTTGGCTCTAATGTGAGACAAGTGCCGTTTTACAGAAGAATCTTTCAGTAACTCTACTGCTGCAGTTACGGATGCGCTATCCTCCGGTATATTTTCAACAACCCTCTGGACAGCCGAGAGGTGAGTACTATAGTATTCCGCCGGTGACAGCCACGTGCCCCAGCGAGTAATAACAGGATCTGGCGGCAAGGGGAAAGCTGGAAGTTGTTCTTTAAATGCCTGTATTCTTGACGGAGCCTTAATAAAAATTTTCTTCAGCGTCGATATTACTTTATTTTCTTTTGAAAATTGTAGCCTTACTTGCTCTGTTACGCGGTTGATACCATACACTAAACACATTTTCCGTCCAGCATCAATGGGTAGAATACTTTTAACAATTGAAACGCTAGCCGCGGCGGATTAGCCGTGAGTGCTGGGGCGCTGTGCTGCGGTGCGCTCGGCCGTTCGGTGTCGGGGGTTTGAGTCCCCCCTCGGTCATGGGTGTATGCTTTGTCCTTAGGTTAGTTTACCTTAGTTTAAATAGTTTGTAAGCTACGGACTAATAACCACACAGTTGAGTCCGATAGATTTACAAACATTAGAACATTTAATTGAAACGCTGCTATTATATATGCAACGGCATCAATGACGGCCAGAAGCACCTTGTTCTCATCCACGCCGTTTGTGTATATCTTAAGCCCATTGTTCAGAAAGTGTGCTATTGTTTATTGGTTAGTTTTTGGGAGATATTCTGATTAAATCAAATAAGCCCTGGATCGTACATCTAGATGTAGCTTGCCAATAATCACGTCTGCAATGTAACTGCCAAGACTGTCAGTAGTTTCAACTTCAGAAACCGATATAAAAGACTCTCCAACATCTTCTCGGATTCTGTGCAATGCGGCAGTGTAAGCTGACTGCACATAATTTTTACGCAAAGTCGACTCTGCAGGAATAGATTGAAAGCAGTACTTCTCAAGAAAACCTCTGAAAATGGTGGTTTCTAGTTTCCGAAAGAGGATGTTTGCTGCCACAAGTGCATGACACAAGTCGCTGCAGAATTTGTTCTTTTTGGAAGATTCATCAGATTTATTGCTTAAAAGAATTTGCTTCAATTTTGACTTTCGTTCAACATTTACCTTATATGCAATTCCGTCTGCATGCTGAGTTAAGTGAGATTTCTTAACACTTGAAACCTAATACGAGAGAGAAAGAAAATGCACTACCGAATCGCACATAAAGAGTATTTGGTATTGCTAAAAGTGATAAAAAAGATTCGTAAGTCATAGGGAAATAAGAAGTATAAAAACATATCAACCAACCTCCTAGTTGCATGCCCGTCAGAAAATAATTTTTCCATCTGTAGTGCGGAAACTCTTGCAGCTACTGTCTTATATGACTAGACTTTTAACTGTTTCCGGCATGGCGTAGTATCCTCACACAGAAACTACAATTTAATTTGAACTTTGAACGTCAGTAACACTTGACACGTCAATGTACTGATTTGTTTTCGCGGCGAAAAACTCCACGAAGTTTCTGTACAATGCTTTCCACCGAACACAGTAGTTTGCTAGGACGCCTGTTGCGAGCAGCGAGAAAAGGCGCTAAGTGCTGTAATTTGGTCATAGAGGGCGTCTACGATTAACATTGTGATTTTTTTTTAATCCTTGGTGAGCTTAAGCCCTATGAAACTGTTTCTTAGTGGAAATACACAGCTGGCCAATGAGCGAAATATTTTGAAATATAACGTTCAGTACTCTCATATTCTATTCGCGTATGTAACTCTAATCTATGAAAATACAAGAACTTTAAGTCAAATTTACGAAATAGGTACTTTCTTAGAATTTTCATGTGTAAATAAGCAAAAATAGTCGCTAACGTCGAAACAGACAGTTTTAGGTCCTACAGAACTAACGGCGTTCAGTTTAATTAGTCGTGAAACGCGTAAGTACCAACCTACAGGCAAAGAAAGGCAATAGGAGTGATCTCCAAACTTACAGGCCTATCTCATTGAGGTCGATTTGCAGTAGGATTTTGGAACATATACTTTGTTCCAATATTATGAACTACCTCGAAGAGAACGACCTATTAACCAATAGTCAACACGGATTCAGAAAGTATCGCTCTTGCGAAACACAGCTTGCCCTTTATTCACATGAAGTGTTAAGTGCCATTGACAAGGGATCTCAAATCGATTCCGTATTTCTGGATTTCCGGAAGGCTTTTGATACTGTACCCCACAAGCGGCTTCTAATGAAATTGCGTGCTTATGGAATATCTTCCCAATTGTGCGATTGGATTCACGATTTCCTATCAGAAAGGACACAGTTCGTTGTAATTGACGGTAAGTCATCGAGTAAAACAGAAGTGATATCTGGCGTTCCACAGGGAAGCGTTATAGGTCCCCTACTCTTCCTCGTGTTTATAAACGATTTAGGAGACAATCTGAATAGCTCCCTTTGACTGTTCGCGGATGATGCTGTCGTTTATCGGTTAGTGAAGTCAACAGAGGATCAAAAGCAACTGCAAAGCGATTTAGACAAAATTTCTACTTGGTGCGAAAATTGGCAATTGACACTAAATAAAGAAAAGTGTGAAGTAATACACATGACCACTGAAAGAAATCCGCTGAACTTCAATTACGCGATAAATCAGTCAAACCTTAAGGTCGTAAATTCTACCAAATACCTAGGAGTTACAATTACGAACAACTTTGACTGGAGAGAACACACAGAAAATATTGTGGGGAAAGCGAACCAAAGGTTACGTTTCATTGGCAGAACGCTTAGAAGATGCACCAGCTCCACCAAAGAGACTGCCTACATCCCACTTGTGCGTCCTCTCCTGGAGTACTGTTGCCCCTTGTGGGACCCTCACCAGGTGGGACTGACGGAAGATATTGAGAAGGTTCAGAGAAGGGCAGCTCGTTTTGTTTTATCACGTTACGGGGGGAAAGCGTCACGGAAATGTTGCACGAATTGGAGTGGAAATCATTAAAAGAAAGACGTTATTCATTGTGGCGTGATCTGTTTGCGAAGTTTCAATCACCGACTTTTACTTCTGAATGTGAAAATATATTGCTAGCAGGGTCATTCCATGCCAAGTGGTCTAGAGGCTCCCACATGACCCTCATGGATTTTGATGAAATTTTGTATGAACATTCACACATGTTCTCAATGAACACTGGTAAAGTTTCAGTTTCAGAAATGCAATACTTCCAGAGATACAGTCACTTTTTGAAACCATAGCACAGTTTCCAATAGTGCGTCCATGAATTTTCAGCAACTTTGAGACGATATATCTCTGGTAGTATTTGCATGAAAGAAACAAAACTTGGCCATCTTATTCAACTTTTAGGGCTCTCTAAAGTAAAATATTAAGAAAAGGATTTCTGAGCAATTTTCATATAGATAATTTGAAGTAAAGTTGGTAAAAAAATAGCTGGTTTAAAAAAATACGAACTTCAGTTTTTTATATCTCCGAAAGTAATTGTGGGATGTACATGAAACTTTGTACACTATAACTCACCAACACAACGTCTTAGGATATAAAGTTTCATTCTTCTAGCGCTTTCCATTATTTCACAAAACTAGGGTAAAGTTGACGTTTTTTCAAAAAGTGCTAAAAATGGGTATTTTTAGTCAAATTTTTCAAAAAAGTGTTTTCTCCAAACTCTTCTAAACTATGCTCATTAGAAAGAGCATATTCTAAACTACCTAGAAAAGTTGATTTGGTTTTGCAATGCAAGCATATAAGGCCCTAAAAAGTAGCATCATCATAGAGCCACACTGGAAGTTTTGGCACATTTTTCTGGCACTCAAATTGTATCTGAAATCTTTTACTATGCCTAATAAATGTTAATTAATGTCTGGGATAAGTGAAATAAGAAGTCCTGATGGAGAGGACCTAGCTTAAGTCCGAATAGCAAAAGAATAAAAATAGAAACAATTTTATCTCGTAATCCCCCCTCTCTCTCTCTCATTAATTAGAATGAATGTAAATCATAAAATTTATTTGCATAATCATTATATAATTATTGGTAGCCTGTTTAATGAAAATACCAGCTTACTGGTGGAAAAGACGTGTATAAATGAGTTGCTATGGTCCATGGTGGTTTAACCACTGCTAGTTTCATTTCACCTGAGAAAACCAGCATCCCCATCGCCATAGGGGCCACGCCCAATAGCTTAGCAACAACAGCCACAGGTTGGTTTCTTTGCCACAGGATCCCAAGCCTGATAAGGGTCTCTTTACACAGGTTCCCATGCCTGATAGCAAATTTATTTCAATTTTTGATATGCTACATTAATTTTTTTATGAGTATCAAGAGGTATGATGTATTCCGGCCAGACGAATTTACTGATGGTGCTGGAATAACTGCAATAATGTGGTGTTCCGGAACCCAGCACTTGTCACTTCTTGGTGGCCAATAAAATGAATTTGCTGGACCATGTGGGTGCATAAAGTTTACTAATGCATCCCTTTGCTCAGTGGAAGTCTCACAGATATTCCCAATCCACCACACGTTTTCATAGACGCATGCAACATATTGTCCTGGTTGGAGAGCAGACATTAATATGCCTCCTTCAGTTCTGTGACCCATTTTAGCTAGAAAAGATGAACAATCATTCGAAACTCTGCTGATCTGAATTGTTGTTTCATCAATAGGTAAAAAGTGATGATTGTCTCTAGTGCCTGCTACAGTTTGTCCCAGTTTAAACCTCTCTTCTTGTGACAATATTTTTTTGAATTTCATCTTTACTGATGAAAACAAATTTAATTCCATTAATGTTTTCAGAGCAGAAGTGAAACAGATCTAGAGGAGTAAGAATTTGTTCATTAAGTGGTCGTTGCAAGCTTGCTCTTTCAGCTAACCGCTTTGTTGTATCCCCAATCCCATCACAAGGTGATTTCCCATGACTAGTTGCAAAAAAATTCCATTCTGCTGTCATTCCAAAATCACTCTTATGATAGCACAAATTTAGGAAATTCTTAAAATTTTTATATTGAGCACTGGAGCCATTACTGAAATAATGAATGTGGGATATCTGTGCAAACCTTGCTTTTATATAGTTGATGAGCTCCTTGATAAAAACGTGAACTGTAACTGTGTCATGCCGCAAACAAACACTGATAATGCAGAAACTTAAAGATTCCACTTTCTCATTTTGACGACAGTAGATAACAAATGGATGAATTATTCCTTGACTATTGTCCCAGTGGAAGCCTTGCACAGCATCCTGAATGACAAAAGAATAATTTTCCGAAAAATCCATTAGGACAATAAGCTCTTCGTCTTTCAGATTACATTTAAGGCCTTTGAGATGTAAGCTTTGATGCTTGGCAATGTAATGATGGCATGACAGACTCCATATTTTATTTTTTGCATCTTCAATAAATTCATCTACTACCATTTGCTTCGTGTCCAGTGTGGCCCGATCGGTATGAATCCATTGCTTAAACACAATAACTTCCTGTGGCTCATGATCTAGGAAATAGCTGGCAATCTCAGTTGCTATGGCTCTGGGTCCAGGACACATTTCACAGCGATGTAGCATGCACTGTTTAGAGTTCAAACTGCAAACTGCCTTGCTGAGGAGTTCCTTATAATTTTCATTAATAGCAGCTCCACTAAGCATAAGCTTAACATTTTGGTGAATTGCACAGACACAAACGGCATGCATACCAGGTGATCCTACTGTTACACACCATTTTGGTCTAAGTTCACAAAACTTTGAGAACCCTATTTCTGGACCATTTATATTCTTATAGATAACATACATTTCATGTAAATTGCAAAGTAACAATCTTTTCTGCATGTGTGTCTTTCTATCTAAAAGTCTAACGGAAATACTATCTTTTTTTCCTGGGCACACCCTACTATACTCATCATCTTCAAAAAAATGTCGCACTCTAGTAGCAACTTCTGCTGGTAATTTCCTGCCTTGCCTATTTTCGGGAAGTGCCAGAATGCCCTTCTCTGTCTTATGCTTCCGAGCATTCTTCACCATTCTTTCAGACACGCCAAACTGAGATGCTGTATGTCTGACTGTCCAACTTACAGCTGCCAAGGTTAAAATTTGCATCTGTTCTTTATGACTTGCATCCTGCATCTTGGCTTTCAGTTCACTCAGCAAATGTGCATAGTCGGCACAGTTTCCACATTTCCTACTTTCACTAGCATCTTCTTCAGAGTGTCGATTTATTCCCGTTGCATTTACAATTTTGTTTTTAATCACATTTTGAGCCTTTTGAATTTTTTTCTTCACATATTGGGGCTTGTCTCTGTAGCTTACTGTTCTCTTCAGGGGTGAAATACCGATAGATGATAAGCTACTATTTAATTCTTCTTTTGGTGTAAAGTCCTCGTCAGAATGTGATGATGAGGCTGATAAAGCTTCCTCCAGGTGTTTATTTAAGGTAGTCCTGCAAGCTGGACAAATTTTCTGACCTGGCTTTATGTTATTAACAAGCTGCTTCTTCAACATACCAGAAGCCTTATTAACTGTTTCAGTATCAAGAGTGCGAATTCCTGCCTTAACATTATGATTCACCTTCCCAAAGGGATTAAAGCATTTTTTTGTAACCTCTCATATTGTATCAATAACAGGGCTTCGTGGTGTAGGCAAACTTGAGAGGTATTGTGAAGCTTTACTTCAGAACGTCTGACAAGTAACTCTTTTTCCTCGTCACTAAAATCCGCAAACCATTTCAAAGCAGCTTTTTTTGCAAAGAAAGTGACATGACACTTTGTTCCACTATCTCCTTTCCCAATTGAGCAGGAAGATATGCTGTTCCCTTCTGTATCCATTTCTAATCAGTAACTAAATAATGTATTGCCTCTAAATGCAAATTATAATCGGCTTAAATTTCAGACAAATTGCTACTGAATGAAATTATACACAATGTATAATACCAATGAAAAAATCTAATAAGAGATATATGCTATAAAAGACACAATCAAAACATTTTTTTGTAAATTAGATTACAAACTTTGATAGTTTTACGAATCACTTAACAAGCCACACTCAGTCAAGAGAACCCACTCACTATGCTGCAAACACACCACTGAAATACTGATTGTTCAAACAAGGCTCAACAATGAAACAGTCTGATTGTTAAAGTAATTGTTGCCAGTATATTTTCTATAAACAGTGAATCTTGTGAATTTTTCTGTGACCCTAGTGATTACATATTTATCAAGGTAGTAAGCTACATTTAAATGTGATAAAATACACAATTAAACCTCTTAGATGTTTAACCAACCAATTTCACATTTTTTCCTAATAGCTTTAAGACAAAAATCCACAGGTTACATCACATAGATATTAATGTCTGTGCAATATTGATTGGATCGTTTACATCACTTGATACTTGATTCAAGCAAAATGATTCTTTTTTGGAAAAAATGTTTTATACAATTGAATAATAAAATTAGGTCTTTATTTTCCACTTGTAAATATTTCCAATTTTGAGAAGTACAAAAAATTTGAAGCTATTATTCATTGAATTCTTTATGATCTCTCTCTCTCTTTTTTAACAAATAAGAAGAGTTTTCTACGATAAAAGCAGAAGGGCTACTTCTCATAGTTTTCAAGTTTTTCTGACAGTGTCATTGCCTATTCATCAGGACTTCTTATTTCACTTATTCCAGACATAAATAAACATTTATTAGGCATAGTAAAAGATTTCAGATACAATTTGAGTGCCAGAAAAATTTGCTCAAACTTCCAGTGTGGCTCTATGATGATGCTACTTTTTAGGGCCTTATATGCTTGCATTGCAAAACCAAATCCACTTTTCTAGGTAGTTTAGAATATGCTCTTTCTAATGAGCATAGTTTAGAAGAGTTTGGAAAAAACACTTTTTTGAAAAATTTGACTAAAAATACCCATTTTTAGCACTTTTTGAAAAATCATCAACTTTACCCTAGTTTTGTGAAATAATGGAAAGCACTAGAAGAATGAAACTTTATATCCTAATACCTTGTGTTGGTGAGTTATAGTGTACAAAGTTTCATGTACATCCCACAATTACTTTCGGAGATATAAAAAACTGAAGTTCGTATTTTTTTAAACCAGCTATTTTTTCGACCAACTTTGCATCAAATTATCTATATGAAATTTGCTCAGAAATCCTTTTCTTAATATTTTAATTTAAAGAGCTCTAAAAGTTGAATAAGTTGGCCAAGTTTTGTTTCTTTCATGCAAATACTACCAGAGATATATCATCTCAAAGTTGCTGAAAATTCATGGACGCACTATTGGAAGCTGTGCTATGGTTTCAAAAAGTGACTGTATCTCTGGAAGTATTGAATTTCTGAAACTGAAACTTTACCAGTGTTCATTGAGAACATGAGTGAATGTTCATACAAAATTTCATCAAAATCCATGATGGTCATGTGGGAACTTTTCTCGATATTAGACCACTTGGCACGGAATGGCCCAGCACCCACCTACTTAGGGAGACATGACCATCCCAATAAAATAAGAGAAATCAGATCGAAAACGGAACGATTTAGATGTTCTTTCTTCCCGCGCGCTATTAAAGAATGGAACGGTAGAGAAAAGTTATGAAAGTGGTTAATGAACCCTCTGCCAGGCACTTAAATGTGATTTGCAGAGTACCTATGTAGATGTAGAAATTGGAAGTTAGGAGAAAAATAGGTGTTAACCTTAAGATCCGCGGTCTAGTAATGAGTTAGCGATATGTAGAGATACATAAGGCGGTAGTATCGTCTACACAAGGTATGAAATGGCACAGCGTTAGCAGAGCTATCATTTGTGCTCCAGCGATAAAAGTGAATAGGATTCCATCGTGACTGTAGAAATTAACAGATTTTGAACGCGGAATGGTAGCTGGAGGAAGATGCACGAGACACTCAATTTCGGAAGTCGTCAGGGAATTCAATATACCAGGCACTTAAATGTGATTTGCAGAGTATCCCATGTAGAAGATCCACAGTGTCAAGAGAGGGAATAAAAAGTTTCCGGTATTACAGCTCATCGGAGACAACGCAGTGGCCGACAGCCTCCACTTAGTGACCACGAGCAGCGGCATTTGCTAGAGTTCTCAGTGGTAACAGACAAGCAAATAACCTCAGGTATCAATGTGGGCCGTACGACGAATGTAATAGAATGGCGTACGGCATCAAATGAGCGACTTTACTGCCTTTACTGACAGACACAACATCGCCAGCAGCGCCTCTCCTGCATATCAGCTGGACCTTTTAAGGAGAACTTCCGGTCTCGGAAATTCAGTTTGGGTTCATTCACAGAAGTTTTAAAGTACACCATCCAGAAAATTTCCGGAAAAGCGGCTCTAAAGTTCAAAGCGCAAGTTTATATACTAGTAAATGAGTGACAGAAAGCAATAAGTTTCAAAGATATTAACTTGCTAGACATAATTTTCAAAGGAGACTAGTGCTTTGGTTTATAACTAACGCGCAGGAAATTATTAAAATTCAAGTTATGGTGTAAATACCTGACATTGATAAAATATGTGACAATATAATAAATTATCACGTTATCCTAAGATACATCAAGTGATACAAGAGAAATTGGCTGAAAAATATTGTTCAAAACGTATATTATCTTAAACTGGTCTAATGTCTAGAAACATGGAAGCGTTGTGAATATATGTTAAAATTTTAACTGGTTACAATAAATTTCTATGTGATAGGACTGATAATTTTTATCATTAACTTTTATTTAAAAGTTTTTATAACTTTTTGAAACAGTAAAAATAAAATGACCTCCACTAGCAAGATCGAACCCCGATTCAAAAATGTTCACATTTTTGTAAATCTATCGGACTCAACTGCGTGGTCATTAGTCCGTAGCTTAAAATCTACTTAAACTAAGGTAAACTAACCTAAAGACAACACAAACACCCATGCTCGAGGGGGGACTCGCACCCCCGACGGCGAGCAACCGCGCGCTCCACAGCGAGTCGCCTTAGACCGCACGGCTACTCCACCGCGGCTAACCCCGATTATCTGCGCGGCGATCAGGCACGCAACTGCAACTACCTGAGCTATTTCACCTACTTTTTTTCTTTGGGGTTTCCTGTCTCGTTGCGGACGCTTGTTCATTTTTGTTCGTGGGTCATTATCGAGTTCTTGGCTAAATTTGTTTTTTACTTTCTCGAAATTTTCTGGATAGTGCACTTTAAAACTTTTATAAGTGGATTGACGAATACTGCTAACAAGCAAAGAAGCAAAGACTCATCTTAAACAATTTTCTGGCTTGGTCAGATCAGTCCCGAGTTTAGTTTGAACGAGCTGATGATAGTGTTCAAGTTCACGACGCCATGAGACCAACTTGTCAACAAGGTGCTGGTGGCTTCATAACGTATCGGCTGTTTTAAAGTGGAATGCACCATGGAGTGAACCGATTATTGAAAATAACTATCTTCGGCTGCTTGGGACGTTTTGCAACCATTCATTGACTTCGTGTTTCAAAACAACTATGGCATTTTTGTATGGATAACAATGTGCAATGTAACCGAAGGCAGTTGTTCGCATCTGGTTTCTGAGCATTCTGGACATATCCAGCGAATGATTTGGCCACCCAGATCTCCCGACAAGAACCCCATGGAACATTTATGGGACATAATCGAGAGGCCAGTTTGTGAAAAAAATCTTGGACCGGTAACTATTTCTCGTTTATGGACATCTATCTATAGCATGCTGCAGGGACCTTTCAACGACGTGTTAAGTCCATATTGCGTCGAGTTGCTAAATTTTGCCTCACAAAGTGTTCCGACGCAATATTAAGAGGTATCCCATGACTCGGTGTGAAGGGGACGGGCGGTGAAAGGAGCCAACTATTAATTTAGCCACATAGAAACCACTACCATCTGTATTTAATAGGCCTTTCCCAACTCCGTTTGGGAATTTTCTAAAAATTGCAGCAAAAGTTATCTCCGGCTTTAGCCAGCTTCCTGTACCTCCAACTAATTCAGTTTCAGTGCTTTCTATTACCACTTAATGCTATCTTAATACCCAAAAATAGAGATTACAATTTATAACTATAATATTGACTGTTGTTTGGTTTACCCTCGTCCTTCTCTGATCGGCGCTTAATGAGACTGGAGCCCTTTGCATACTTTCCTGGGACTCTCTCACCTAATAAAATTGTACAATCAATTTTCGTACTTACAGCTACTCGTTTACCGATTCCTGTTTGTGGTGGATGTCGAACCTATTTAGTGGAACCTGAAACCCCAGCAGGAGACCTGAACTCGTATCCAAAAGGCAAGAGGAAATCTCTTGATATTTGATAATTATGTTCTCATACAGGGTTTTGGAACAATGAAGGATGAAAACGACTGGAAAAATATGAAAAACCGCGAAATGCAGGTGTTGTTTAAATCACTGGATGTTGTGTTAGTAGTTAAATAGATTAGACTGTAGTGATATGGGTGTTTAAGTTGTCAAGATTCTCATATCACCAGATACGGAATGGAGGAAGAATCAGTGGTAAAAGACAAGCAGAAGACCACGGCTGAGATGGATTGATGGGGTAAGGGAGAATATGAATACGATGGAAATAGCTTGAGAAAAGTGTGCATGGAGTCCAGAGGTGTAGATTTCCAGCTTTTAGCTTGCCCAAGCTTGCTTGGAGGCCAGGCAGGCAGGCCGCCGCGCGTTGTCAACAGAACGGGCAGGCTGCTTCACTCCTGGACAAGCCAAGCTCAACCCAACCCAAGCAGGCTGCGGAAAACTTGCCTGCCTGCCCGTCTTACCGCCGTGCTACGCTACGTAGCATTTAGTCTGCGCGCATCATTGTCATGTTTAGGAAGTTAATGAAAAGTTCTTGCCTATTTTATCTGCGCATCAAAAGGCGAATGTCAATATTACTTGTATTCATTTCAGGTCAAAATATGAGATTTTGTCTTTTTTTTGTACATTTTCGGCGTATCATTCTGTTTTAAAAAAGGCACCGGTGGCTTGTTTCAAAGATTTCATTTTTTGAAAATACATTTTTATCAAAACTTAAATTTCACAAGCAGTTCTATAATATTCAGATGGAATAAAATTGCGTACCTCTTCATCGTCATCATGCAGAATACAATGAGCTTTTAAGGCATAAAACCACGGTAGAACTAAATGTAAGGTTGGCTCCTTGTCAGACTCTAAATCGACTGTGGTTACTTAAATGGCTTAAGAAATCCTATAAGCTGGCCAGTTATATGGTGGTTATAATCCAGCATCTTATCACAGGCACCTACGCTATCTAAGACAGCCTTCACTGAATTTTTCTGAGAATGTACTGATAGAAGCATGTCAAAATAACTATTCCAACGAGTTGAAACACACTGCGTTAAAGATGCATGGCCGCGGTGGAGTGTCCTAGCGGTGTAAGGCGCCTCGCTGCGGAGCGCGCGGTAACTTGCCGTCGGAGGTTCGAGACCTCCCTGGGGCATGGGTGAGTGTGTTTGGCCGTAGGTTAGTTTACCTTAGTTTAAGTAGGTTGTAAGCTACGGACTGATGACCACGCAGTTTGGTCTGATAGATTTACAAACACTTGATTTTTTTTTTTTAACATCATGTAATCTCACACAGAGATCTCATCTCTTGAAATAGGAAACCGTCCTATGCACTGTATTAAGAACGGCTAATATATTTAAGGCATTTTCTTTCAAAAACTGTTCGTTCAGAACATGTTTGAAGACTGTGTTTATAGCCGGCCGCGGTGGCCGAGGGGACTGAGGCGTTCCAGTCATGGTCTGCACGGCCACTACGGTCGGGGGTTTGAATCCCCCCTCGGGCATGGATATTTGTGCCGTCCTTAGGATTAGCTAGTTCATAAGTAGTTTGTAAGTTTAGGGACTGATGACCCCGTAGTTAAGTCCCATAAGCTAGACAAACATTTGAACATTTTGAACTGTGTTTATACGATGAGTCATGCATGGAAGACGTTTATATGTCTCGAGAGCTTTAACAATATTACTGCCCTGGTCTGTGAAAAACGTAATTTTGGATATGTCTTCAAGAGAATCACCTATAGCTTCTAAGCGTTGTTCCAACTCGTTTCAAATGTTTGTGCCAATTTTTGGGCAGGAAATTCAGAGCACATCAGCACATATTTATGCAAACGCCAGTCTGAATTTTTGTAATGCATTATGATGGACATGCAATGCACCCCTTTGCAATTATCTGTCCATAGATCAATCTTGTACTTGCATGTGTACCAGAACGAATCGCATGCACCATGTCTGGGAGCATTTTGCTGCGTACTTTATCAGCTAAGGTTTGGACTTTTCTGGCTACTGTCAACCTAGAAGGCATAAGATTTTTAATATCAACGGACCCATATTTTTCCCCGTGTCGATCAGTGTCTGTCCTAAATTAAGAAAACCTTCTCCCTCTATACTGCTAAATGGCCTCAAGTCCTTAGCACACATTTCCACATACTTGTCAGTTATTAACTCTTTGTCCTCTTTCAAAATATGTATCGAATGACGCAGCTGCTGGACAAATTTGCAAACATGTAGTAATATACTCGAAGGGGACTGTGGCGCGCCAGTCACGGTCTTCACGACCACTACGGTTAGGGGTTCGAATCCCCACTCGGGCATGGATATTTGTGCCGTCCTTAGTATTAGCTACTTCATAAGTAGCTTGTAAGTTTAGGGATTGATGACCCCGTAGTTAAGTCCCATAAGCTCTACAAACATTTGAACATTGAGGTTCCAGTCTACGTACTTAATAGCGTTTTACACTGTTTGCATTGCGACACACCTACAGATTTATTCCAAGCTACCTCATAAACAGACGAAAACTTTTCCCAAGTGGCACTTGTGCTGTGTTTCGATACTAGTATGTCTTCGCCAGTTGTTAATTTTTTCTCAATCTTGCTGTGAGTTCGACTTATTCGTCTTGTTGCTCCACTGTTGCGACAAATGCAGTATAACTACCTGGCTGTTGTGTAGTCACGATAACTTGACAGTGCAGGCTGTCGTCAGGTGCAGCAATCTGGAAGGGTCCCGTGAATCTTGCCAGGCTTACGGGAACTCACGTCGGCCGGGCTTGCGGGAGCCCAATCAGTACACCTGCACTCTTAGGTTTATGTCACTTCAAGCTAACCTGCTTGAATGGTTGCAGTGAAGCTAGGGGCATGCAAGCTAGAAGGGGAATTTGCACACCTCTGGCATGGACCCAAAATGGTGAGAATGTTAAATGGCAATGCTAAAGACCGACTGCGGCTTGTGCGACAGACATACAAATTGAATTAGGAAATATAATATATTTTTGCGTATTTGAGGCATCTTCGACTATACATTTCACTCATACTTTTGAATTTTACACTTTTTCTGCGTAGCTCATTATCTTCCAGATTGGTGCACCTGACAACAGTCTGCACTGTCACGTTATCGTGACTACACAACAGCGAGGTAGTTATACTGCATTTGTCGCAACAGTGGAGCAACAAGACGAATAAGTCGAACTCACAGCAAGATTGAGAAAAAATTAATGACGTCGAAAGTCTTCTTCTACATCTAGATAGATACAGTGGCTGGACAAAATAATAGAAATAACTAATATAGAAGTGTATTTATTTATTAGTAAATAGTAGGTCCACCACTGGCTTTGAAACAGCTGTAACTCTTCAGGGAACACATTCGTGAACTGACTTCATAGTTTCCAACAGAATGTTATTCTTTCTTGTACCTAAAGCATCCACCAATTACTTCAATCATGTTGAAGTTGCAAATCTGGTCCTTACCCTCTTTCCTAAATTTCCCCATATTAGTCCATTTGTGTTGGAACGTTGCGATTCTGCTGTCCAGGGCAGATATTCGATAATTTCCTGATGCTGTACAAAGTACATTTGAACCTTACTGAGTGTTTGTTGACACATTATCATTTTGTAATATGTCAGCACTTGTTAGCAATATGTTAGCCATAGTAAACATTTTGCTGTCGTGGATGGTGAGATTATCAAAAAATTCAAAAAAAATGTTTGATTAGCTTATGGGACTTAACTGTGGGATCATCAGTCCCTAAACTTACAAACTACTTATAAACTACCACATACTAAAGACAACACATACATCCATGCACGAGGTAGGATTCGATCCCCCGACGGGGGACGGCTTCGCGCATCGGAGCATAGCGCCTCAATGCGCTCTGCCACTCCGCCGCGGCGGTGAGATATTCATTCACAGTTATGCGGCCAGTGAGAATAATGACAGAAACAATTGAACACTCCGTTATAGATGCCCCAATCATGACGAAACCTCTCCAATGCTTGACTGTAGCAAACCGGCAGGCTTCTTTTCAGGTTTTCTATTCAGATACCCGGTTGTTTGTAGGAAGCAATGTAAACGATGCTTCGTCGCACCATACCGCATGCTTCCAGTCATCAAGTATCCACGTTTTATGATCATGCCACAGCTTGCGTTGGATTCCGTTAAGAATGATTTAGCAAGTATAGCTCTTCTCTCAATGTTAAGTAACAGCAGTACTTTTTTTATGGTAACAGTGTTAGTCAAGTGAGTGTTGTGTTTTCCAATCACTTTTGACGTGAAACTCTTATGTCTTCGCCAATGACGTTGCACCTTGTTTTTTGTGTGCTGTCATTGCCGATAATACTGTCGGTAGTGAAACGTTAAACCGTGCAGCCGTTATCGTCACAGATACCCCCACTAACTGCGCACAATCGATTTGGTATTTTTGAAAGTCTGAGAGATCGCGCATGTCACTGATAGTTTGTGTAGACCGACGCAGAACAAAATGTATCACATCAAAAACACAAAAACGTACAAAAATGCGATTCTCGCGACGAATTCTATCCACCGTAAAAACTTGCGGGATCTCATGGGAAACGGAGTCGGCAATTTTAGTGAGTGTTCATAGAACTACAATGACATAAGAATAGATAGAATGATATGGCAATTCCAGATTGCCATAATGACGTATCTATAATTTATATTCCATTATGTAAGTAGACATAATCACATTCGAATGAAGCACAGTCACAATGTGAGACGGGGTTAAATTCCACAGTTTACCAATAATTTTTTCAAGGACATTTTTGTTTGCTTGGTACAACTGATACATTGCAATCGAGTAGGAATATTTATTATATGTTTGAAAAATATGATCACATCATAGCTGATCAGTAACATTTCCATTTTCCATATTTTCCATATATGGTGGCGACCCAAGATAAGTAATTGCTGTCCTAAATAAATAAATAAATAAATATATATATATATATATATATATATATATATATATATATATATATATATATATATATATATATTAATTCCTAACCAAGGACACAGTACACACCAGACAATTCCAGCCAAAGGATATCGACCTACTTTACAACAAATATATTAAGTATTTTAAATATTAATATTGCCATTCGATTGCCAAGTAATTATATTTATTTTAGAAATAAAATGTATAATATTGATGTAGTCGTTATAAATGTTGTAGATAGCTAATTAGATGACAGATTATGATGTGTCGAATAAGTGGTTCAATGAACGCTAAGACAACGGACTTGGTTTCCCATGAGATCTCACAACTTTTTACAGTGGAAGGAATTCGTCGCGAGACTTGCATTTTTGTACATTTTATGTTTCTGATGGGATCTCATTTCTTTTTGTAGGTAGTTCTTTTTTTCGTCTTGGGTAACAATTACGGTACATCAGCCTCGCGTTTTCTTAAAACCCAATCCCTGTCTACTTTTGTTTACATCCTCGGATTTAATGTGACAGTAGTTTGGAAGTCTGGAAAGTCGATTACAATATTAATGTTAAATCTTTTCATTATATACACGTACTGCAAACTTTGGTGGATCACTATAAAAATATATACATGTTAGTCTTGTATCTCGTATCAGTTTATGAAGTTCCGAATACACGAAAGTAGTGGATAAGGTATATTTTACTAAAAATGTTCAAATGTTTGTATAGTCTATGGGACTTAACTACAGGGTCATCAGTCCCTAAACTTACAAACGACTTATGAACTACTTACGAACTAGGACGGCACAAATATCCATGCCCGAGGGGGGATTCGAACCCCCGACCGTAGTGGCCGTGCTGACCATGACTGGAGCGCCTCAGTCTCATCGGCCACCGCGGCCGGCTATATTTTACTGTGTAACTGAAAGTAGTAGTTGTTATTTTGAACAATATGTATTGAATGATCAGTTTATTTCATACAAAAGTTAATTATTCAAAATCAATTATTCTAGTGCAGTGTTTCTCAAACTTTTCGAATATGCGACCCCGTTCTAAGTAAAGATATTTTAGCGAACCCATTCCGAAAACAAAACAAAAAAAAAAAAAAAAAAAAAAAAGAAAAAAAGAAAAAAAATATTCTGGCGACTCCCACCCCCATTCTCACGAACCGTAACAAAACTATATTATCTCGAAAGAAACATTTAATCTTCTTTCTTTTGCTATAGTTTTCTTTTAAACTATTGTACGAAGTTTTTTTTCTGTATTTTTCGGAATTGAACACATTATCCCATTTGTACATGATTTCCGAGAGAAAAATATATTTTGCTTGACGAGTGTTTCGCATTTCAGGCAAGACTCAGAAGTGATTTATGTTCATTGAGAAAGGCCCCACTAACAGACAATTTGTAAAGAAGTAGATCTTTTTTTAAAAAAAATTATATTTGCTAATTGTATCACATTCTTATATCTATCTACTGGTTTCTAAAAATAGTTTTCACGCTTTACGCTCATTCATCATCAACACACTGTATTACAAAACCAACTATGATCTACTAAATTCACATTTAATGTTAGAGAAGGAACTCCGTAATTTTAACATTAAATAAATTTCACTTAGGCATACGTTTTTGTATTACTGAACCCCTAATTATTTTACAGTGCAAGTAGATCCTCCTGTGACAGCGACCCCCCTCGGAGGGTTCCATAGAAAGAACCCTTGTTTTTCAGGGTATCCAACTATATTGTATGAAAATGGTTACTTATAATTGTTTAAATCTTGCTCCTAAAATCATCACAACTATAACTTAAGAGAATTACAACATAGAAATAATTTATTTCTTCAGAAAAAACAGTCTGAGAGCGTTAGTAATGATCACTTAAATAAAAGAGGAATTTCTTTAATTTTCATTACTGTGGAACCCAGCTGAAAGTGCTTTTGGATAACAAGCTCATTTTTTCATTATTATTTAGTGAACTTGCAGCATGCTGCACGCTACATTAGTTCCGTACTTCAGTCCCCTTATTTATGTAAGATACAAATCAATAACTCCTATTCCAGAAAGGTCTATAGACCTAATACTGCATCTTCACCTTCAATATGAAATCCGAAATCTTTCTTCTTTGTTCAAGTGCGGCATAGAGTATTGAGACAATTTCACTGGAGTTCACAAGAAAATCTTCTGCAAGACATATTAGTAAGGTTTCCAATGAAATAGCAAAGTTTTTAATGTCATTCTGCTCCAAGCCAGGTCACGTTCCTATGTTTAGATCCTCCTTCGTCAATGTAATGGCCACAGTCTACCACACCCTATTTGACGTTATTTCAAAGAGCGCGTTGGGATATCATTTCTTTTATTAGGACTTCCTCTTCCGGTTTTCCTCTAATAACATTTATTGTACGGTAGCTACGGAGCCGCTCGGGAGTAGCCGAGTGGTGTGGAGCGCCACGTTACGGATCGCGCGGCCTCCCGCGTCGGAGGTTCGAATTCTCCCTCGGGCATGGATGTGTGTATTGTCCGTAGGTTAGTTTAACTTAAAGTAATTTGTAATTCTAGGGTCGTATGACCAAAGTAGTTTGGTCTCATAGAATTACGAACATTTGAAAATTTGAGCAGCTACGGATTTTCTTAAGGCTCATTCCCTATCCTTTTTATTATTATTATTATTATTCCTCAGCGGCTATGATGTAACCGTTTTTCACAGGTCTAGGCGGGGCGGTAAGCGTTTCTAACTTGCTAGTATACTGCGATATCCGACTCTTGAGCTTTGGTATTTCTGGAGTCGACTTTAATAAGATGTAATCCGCCCGGACTTGTCACTGCAAAGCGCCACGTACGCTTGTCCGCATGAGAGCAATTAAGAAACAATTCCCATCAGTGCATTGTGTGTACTTAGACCCTACGTTTTGTGTATGGTAATAATATTGGTTATACATATTGGAAACTGCTCTTGAGGAACATAAGCTCTGTCCCGCTCGCCATTATTCGTTTACATTTTCCTAGGCTTCAACAGCCATTTGTTGAAAAGAAGTATCTTTTCACTGTTAAGTACTGAAATGAAACTGCTATTCAGTACATTGTTCGATATCCAATTTCTTTTACATTTAACTTTTGGTGCGTAATGTTAAAATGGAAATAGAGACAGATATAGGAGAGCATAAAGAAATAATCTCTAGTTTATATGTTTCTCTTAAATAGTTTTAAAGTATTATAAATTGACACATTAGAAAATTACTTGAGGCAGCACGTAACATAAACACCATTTTTACTGACAAAGTCATTGCTTGATGCAGCGCCGTAAAGCTTAAACAGTAATTGTCTCGCTTTAAAGTTTTAAGTTAAATCAAAATGGTGCATTAAGTGAATACCACTTTCTTGGTAAGTGTAATGTGCTACTGTATCCTTTTAGAGCGGGATAAAACAGACAAAAAACCACATTGAAAAGTATAAATAAATACTTAGTTCAGTTTCTTGAGTTGTTGTCGGTGTTTAGTTATTCCCTTGGGCATGGGCGTGTGTTGTCCTTAGTGCCAGTTGGTTTAAGTAGTTTATAAGTCTAGGGACATATGACCTCAGAAGTTTGGTCCCTTAAATTTACAAAATTTGAACATTCGTTTAGTTTCGAGCGTGGATCTCATGGATATAATTCTGTTCATAAATACCGAAGTCTTACTGTAGGATCAATGTACCTTCCAATATAAAACAAACTACATACAGTTAATTGGTTAACGATTGATTATAATGTTAAACATATTCCCCAATATGACAAGAGACACATTCTTGTTCAAATATAGACACAATTTCACAGTCACCGACCAGCAGGTAGGTTTCAGTGTTGTGGACGGCGTGCATTCTGAAATATTCTGTCAACGAATTAATTTGGTATATACATTTGGGTTTTTGCCACTTTGGTGCCATGAAATGCTTTGCTAAATTCCATGATACATGGAAAAATTGTATCACATTGTTTTCGACAATCCGTACTAAATTGAAACAACACGCTACTGTCGATTTATTTGAGAACAGATAATGGGTATCCTTTCATACTTGTCGCAGTAGTGTTAACGTCAAAATTTGTATCTTTTACTCCTCTTCTCTGTGCTATGACAGAATCTGTTTCCACTGCATTCATCAAACATTTTATAAAAGATGTAAGACTGCATTGTCTCGCGACGATATCATTAAATAAACCAGTTAAAGGTGGAGAACACCTGGGGTCTACAACATACCTTTCGAGTGTGGCCAGTCTAATATTGGACAAACCGTGGGAACTGTCGAAGAACACAAGAAGGAACTTGAAAGGTTTTATCGTTTACGATACGTGCTTATGTCACCACGAAATAACTCATTTGGCGCAAGCGAATGTTAAAAAAGCAGCCAATAATAGGAAAAAATTAGAACGTCATGTCAACATCAAACATTTGTACGTAGGTCAAAAAGTACTGATAACATCTTACCAATTATCTCATAAAGGCTAATCACCCATAGATTCTTTCTGTTATATAATGGACCTGATTGTATCAGTTGTATCATTCACGACAACGTTGTTAAAGTTCAAACTCAAAGTACATATAAGTCAAAAGGAATATATCATGCCTGCAACATCAAACCCTCCAGATTGTATACAATTTAAGATCCTTTCAGAGTATGTTGATGCAATAAATCCATACGTAGCTATCATATTGTCGCGTTGAGATGGAAGAAGGCTTGACTTCGAAGGCAGGGTTGTCAACTGAATGCAGCACTTACACTGGAAATAGGTTTATTGCGAACTTAACATACACGCAGCACTAACTGCCTCTCGGGCAGAGTGCTCTGCTATTTATACACAGACAGAATGTACCAGAAATTAGAAGAATATTTAACATAAGAAACATTTAGAAATTACAAGTGGAAATAAGAAACATGTAGAATATTTGGCCGAGGTGATTGAGGCACTCCAGTCACGGTCAGCACGGCCACTACGGTCGGGGGTTCGAATCCCCCCTAGGGCATGGATATTTGTGCCATCCTAGTTCGTAAGTAGTTTGTAAGTTTAGGGACTGATGACCCCGTAGTTAAGTCCCATAAGCTTAACAAACATTTGAACTTTTTTTGTAGAATATTCTGGAAATGATAATTACAAAGTAATAAAATTAGGTCGGTGGACGTGATTAAACCGACGACCTTCTGCACCGCAATCGGTGTTGTTATCCATTGCGCAACGCCAGTAGATGGTTAACTTGGATTCTCGCGGCAATATACTATCGCTCGCTCGGCGAACGTAACATATTCAAAGACTGGAACGTTGCAGAAGTCACTCCAATATTCAAGAAAGGCAATAGGAGTAATCCGCAAAATTACAATCCTGTACCATTGACGTCGGTTTGCAGCAGGATTTTAGAACATTACTTTCCTATAACATTATGAACTACCTTGAACAGAACGACTTCTAGTGATTTTTAGTCAACAAGGCTTCAGAAATGTCGTTCTTTACTCATATGAAGTGATGACTGCTATCGACAAGGGATCCCAAATCGATCCCATATTTCTGGATTTCTGACACTATATCTCTCAAGCGTCTTGTAATCAAATTACGTGCTTACGGAATATCGACACAGTTGTACGACTGAACTCCGTATTTCCTGTCACTAAGGACGCGGTAAGTCGTCGAGTAAAACAGAAGTGATATTTTGCGTTCCCCAGGAAAGTGTTATAGGGCACCTACAGTTCTTTATCTTTTTATATACGATTTAGAAGACAATACGATCAGCTCTCTTAGACTGTTCGAAGATGATACTGTCGTTTATCGGTTATTAAAGTCACCAGAAGATCAAAAGCAGTTGCAAGATGATTTAAATAAGGCATCAGCATTGTGAAATAATTGAAAATTGACTCTAAACAATGAAAAATGTGAGGCCATTCAAATCAGCACTAAAGAAACTTCATTTACACGATATATCAGTCAAATCTTAAGACAGTAAATTGAACTAAATACCTAGGAATTACGATTACGAACAACTTAAATTGTAAAGAAATGTTCAAATGTTTGTCAAGCTTAAGGGACTTAACTGCGGGGCAGCAATCCCTAAACTTACAAACTACTTATGAACTACTTTATACTAAAGACGACACATACATCCATGCCAGAGGGGGGATTCGAACCCCTGACCGTAGCGGCTGTGCAGACTGTGACTGGCGCGCCGCACACCGCTCGGCCACTGCGACCGCCTTAAATTGGAAAGAAGACACAGAAAATGTGGGAAATGTGAACCAAAGGCTACGTTTCATTGGCAGAACACTTTGAAAATGCAACAGTTATACTAAAGAAACTGCTTGCACTACATTTGTGCGTCCTATTTTGGACTATTGCTGCCTATTGTGGAATACCCAGCAAGTGGGGCTGACGGACGATATAGAGAACGTTCAGAGAAGGGCAGTGCATTTTGAATTATCGCGATGTAGGAAAGTGAGAAAGAAATGACACATGAGTTGGGATGGAAACCATTTGAAAAATGCGTTATTTGTTGCGACGAGATTTATTTGCGAAATTTCTGTCGCGGACTTTCTCTTTCGAATGCGAACATATTTTGTTTACACTCACCTACATAGCGAGACAAAATCATGATAATAAAGTAAGAGAAATCAGATGGAAAACGGAAAGATTCAATTGTTCTTTTTTCCACGCGCTATTAGAGAATGAAACGGTAGAGAAATATAAAGAAAGCAGTTCTTTGAACCCTCTGCCATGCACTTAGGCCCCAAGTGTGATTAGCGAATTATTAAGTAGATGAAAGAATAAATTTTAGGGGTAGAGATCCACCAAGCTGTGATGATTGCACAAGGTGGTGACTGGTGCCCCGCTCGATCTGGGTGCTATCTTATATATTAAAAGAATCTACGGAAACTATAGTCAGTCGGCCAGACCAAACTACCCGGCCGATTTCCTTAATTTTTGTTTTAAACGAAAGGTATTCATCCACAGATTTGTCATCAAGTATCAGAATTAACTTAAGTCTCTCAATCCTTTATTTTTATTGAAACGTGGTATCCTTCTGTCCTTGAAATTAATGTTTTAATCGGTTTGTTTTACGATATATTCGGTATTAATTTAGGTACGCAGTTCTTTCTGACCTACAAATACTCAGAGGATCAAGGTCTTTCATTAGCGCTTTTAAACTCTTGCATTGATTGATTCTGAAGAAATTCAACTTTACTTCCATTTTCTCCCTTTTTTTTTAAAAATAATTCCACTAACGATGCGAAGTATTCGCACGGGTCCTCTAGTATTGACTTAAATTTTCTAAACAAAAGCAACCAATCAAACATGAATGTATGTCTTTTTTCTTTTGATGACATTTCTCTTGCACTAAGCACTGCACTTAACGCAAAAATGAATCCCTCATAAAACGGGACAACAGCTAGTTGTATGAAAACGTATATATTAAAACAAAGGGTAAGATGCATCCAATACAGGTATACTGAGATTAAATTTGTATGAGAGGATGAAGAAGTAGAAGGGGATGTACTAATGAAACAGAATGTAATGTATAATGAGATATGAGAGGTAAAATTAAATATAATGGAGTATGAAGTGTATGCAATTGATGAACCTTTGTTTATAGCAGAGAGAGTTCCACGTGATTCTAAAAGTGTGAATAAGATTTTTTTTGATTGTCCTTTGTCTCGGTGTCTGAGTGTCGCCTGATCACCACTATATGGTACACGCTGTAAAATTCTGAAATCACTGTAGTAGACATTACGTATCAAATATAATGGATCAGAATTAAATCAGATTACGGGTTTAATTACAGAATTCTCATTAAGAGCACTGTTTACATTCAGGATTTTATTCGTTGCTTGCGAAATAATCACACACACGTAATTACAGGGATTAATGTCAGATGCGTTTAATCTATTTGAGAAACAGAAACACACTAATTTTCATGCTTTAATGAGTTTATTTCATAATCAGGGCTTTGACATAATTTTATTGGAAGCTTTAATCAGTAATAGTCGCGTCACGTATGGCAAGAGACACATTCTTGTTTTAATATAGACTCCGTTTAACCGTCATCAACCAGCACGTAAGATTCAGTTTTTCGACTCAAACTGCACGTAATAGGCTGCATCACATGCAATTCACTGCCGATGTCCGTGGCGAGGTTCACCTTTCACACCGTGCAGAGAGGTACTGATGAGTCCAACATGATGCTATATGTACTCGTCAATTCAAGTGTTTGTAAAACTATGGGACTTAATTACTGTGTTAATCGGTACCTAGGTTTACAAACTATTCAGCTTAGATAAACTAACTTAAGCTAACCTAAGAACAACACACACAAGCACACCCATGCACGAGCGAGGATTCGAACCTCCGACGGGGAGCAACTACGCGCACCGCAGTAAGGTGCCTTAGAGCGCTGGGCCATTCCACTGCGTCTAGTGCTATTCATAGATGAGACTTCAACCAAGACAATCGTCGGAGACGTTTTTGTAGGCAGGTTGGTCAGTCTGATCGTCCAGAGAGTGCAGCAAGTGTGGTTCTCTGATGTTTTGGGGTGGCTTTATATGGAGCCACCGTACGACACTGGTGGTTGGAGCAAACAATCAAACGGCTGTTCGCTACAAGGATGAGAACGGACGAATAATGAAACATATCGGCAGCATATCGGTGAGGGATTCGTATTAATTGGCGAAAATTCTCGCGGTCATCCTGGGCATCTTGTGAATGTGTCCCTTCACGAAAATAGTATCGCAAGACTAGAATACACATCATTTATTTCGCAGTGTCTCTGCCAATATTTGGAACTGTTGGCAAAGAGGTGAAAGAAAATAATATTACTATAAATTGGATTTTTTTTAAAAAGAAGCTTGTTGAGATGTCTCTAACAATGAAATATTTATATAGAGAGGATATCTTGGATTAAAGGTTGGTAATTAATACGAACAGAGGTAAAAGGAAGTATCGCTCCATTTATTGATATCTATATATTCAGTGACTTTGAATTGTACTCTTAATTTTTATCTATATCTATAAATGTGAATGTCTGTTCGGTGTACGTTTATCACGTCTGAACGACAAGACATAAAGAACTAAGAATTTGTACAGTTACTAATTTATGCCTGAGGAAGGTTTTAGGCACGGTTTTATAGCGATGTGATAGATATTTAGTAATTTGAAGAATATAACGCGAAATGCGGAACAATAATTACTCTTTCAAAATTATATTTACTCTTTGAAAATGGCTTATTTGGATGCATTGTTGCTTGAGGGTTGATAATGATAAAAGAGTGGAGTATATTGGGATGGAAAGTTACGGTGTATATAAAATTCTACGTGTGTGTGTGTTAATATTTCGCTCTGCAGCGAAGCCTACAGAACGCAAACGAATGATCTATGTGTAATTGTTGTCCGAAGTCTCCCGTTGTACACCATAGCAGTTCCATACCGATAGCTATAAGGGGGTGGAAGATGTGGTGGTTGAAAGTCATCAAATTATAAAAAAATTCGGACTGATGGCCAGCGATGACGTTTACGACTCTATAGCAAGGAGGTTACATACAGCGAAACGTGATGCCACAGACCATATCTTTGGTCTATGCGTGCTACAATGTCTTCGGCTCTTTCTCTGTAAGAAAACATAAGAATGAATAAATAAATAAAGCAGTAAAAAGCAAATTTCTTTTAATACATCTCTTTTAAAAAATCGACTTGACGTTTTGCGCATTATCTATCATAATCAACCAATACGCGAGCGGAGCCGCGGGTTTAAGCTAGTTTTACATATAATAGGAATGTACAATTTACAGATATTTGTTTTGTAATCGTTGGTTATAGATAGCGTTTACGTAGGTGACTAAACTTTACTTAGAGCGTCGCCCGCGTATGCGTTGTAGTGGCAACGTATTTAATTGACGTTGTCCACCCCCATGAACCACAGACATTGCCGAGGTGGGGTGGCTTGCGTGCCTCAACGATGCAGATAGCCGTACCGTAGGTGCAACCACAGCGGAGGGGTATCTGTGGAGAGGCCAGACAAACGTGTGGTTTCTGAAGAGGGGCAGCAGCCTTTTCAGTAGTTACAGGGGCAACAGTCTGGATGATTGACTGAGCTGGCCTTGTAACATCAGCTAATGTGGCTTTGCCACACAGCTACTGCGAACGGCTGAAAGCAAGGGGAAACTACAGCCGCTACTTTTCCCGAGGACATGCAGCTCTACTGTATGAACATATGATGATGGCATCCTCTCGGGTAAAATATTCCGGAGGTAAAATAGTCCCCCATTCGGATCTCCGGGCGGGGACTACTCAGGAGGATGTTGTCATCAGGAAAGATAATACTGGCATTCTACGGATCGGAGCGTGGAATGTTAGATCCCTTAATCGGGTAGGAAAATTAGAAAATTTAAAAAGGGAAATGGATAGGTTGAAGTTAGATATAGTGGGGATTAGTGAAGTTCGGTGGCAGGATGAACAGGATTTCTGGTCAGGTGAGTACAGGATTATAAATACAAAATCAGTTGGGGGTATCACAGGAGTAGGACTGATAATGAATAAGAAAATAGGAATGCGGGTAAGCTACTATGAGCAGCACAGTGATCGCGTTATCATTGTCAAGATAGATA
This sequence comes from Locusta migratoria, assembly GCA_026315105.1. Lineage (NCBI taxonomy): Eukaryota > Metazoa > Arthropoda > Insecta > Orthoptera > Acrididae > Locusta > Locusta migratoria. Next base: position 475,180,746 of record CM048755.1, on the reverse strand, counting down.
CGAAGCCAACACCGACAACAGTAGTACAGGTTTATATGCCAACTAGCTCTGCCGATGATGAGGAGATCGAAGAAATATATGAGGAGCTAGAGGAAATTATTCAGACAGTTAAGGGAGAGGAAAACTTAATTGTTATGGGAGACTGGAATTCGGTAGTAGGAAAAGGAAGAGAAGGAAAAATAGTAGGCGAATATGGACTGGGCAGGAGGAATGAAAGAGGAAGTCGCCTGGTAGAATTTTGCACGGAACATGATTTAATCATAACAAACACGTGGTTTAAGAATCACAAAAGAAGGTTGTATACGTGGAAGAGACCAGGAGACACAGGAAGGTATCAGATAGATTTTATAATGGTAAGACATAGATTCCGGAACGAGGTCCTAAACTGCAAGACATACCCAGGGGCAGATATAGACTCTGACCATAACTTGTTGGTTATGAACTGTAGGCTGAAACTGAAGAAACTACAAAAAGGTAGGAAAATAAGGAGATGGGACTTAGATAAATTGAAGGAAAGTGAAGTTCTGGAGAATTTCAGAGGGAGATTTAGGCAACAATTGACAGAAACAGGGGGAAATAAAACAGTAGAAGAGGAATGGGTAGCATTGAGAGACGAAATAGTGAGGGCAGCAGAGGACAAAATAGGTAGGAAGGCAAGACCAACAAAAAGTCCTTGGATATCACAGGAAATACTAAATTTAATAGATGAAAGGAGAAAATATAAAAATGCAGTAAATGAAACAGGCAAAATGGAGTACAGACGACTAAAAAATGAGATTGACAGGAAGTGCAAAATGGCTAAGCAGGAGTGGCTAGAAGCCAAATGCAAATCTGTAGAAGAATGTATACGAAGGGGAAAAGTAGATACCGCCTACAGGAAAATAAAGGAGACGTTTGGGGACAGGAAGGGCAGCTCTACGAATATCAAGAACTCGGATGGGAAACCAGTTCTCAGCAAAGAAGGGAAAGCTGAAAGGTGGAAAGAGTACATAGAGCAGCTCTACAAAGGAAATGAACTTAGAGACGATGTTGTAGGAAGGGAAGAGGAAATAGATGAAGATGAAATAGGAGATACTATACTGAGAGATGAATTTGACAGAGCCTTGAAAGACCTAGGTCGGAACAAGGCCCCAGGAGTAGATGACATACCCGCAGAGCTATTAAAGTCTCTGGGAAAGCCAGCCATGACAAGACTATTTGAACTGGTGTATAGGATGTATGAGACAGGCGAAATACCCTCAGACTTTAAGAAAAATGTAATAATCCCCATTCCAAAAAAATCAGGTGCAGACAGGTGTGAAAATTACAGAACCATCAGTTTGATAAGTCATGGTTGCAAAATTTTAACACGAATTATCTACAGGAGAATGGAAAAGCTGGTAGAAGCTGACCTCGGGGAAGGTCAGTTTGGATTCAGGAGGAACGTAGGAACCCGGGAGGCAATACTCACTTTACGTCTTATCTTAGAAGATAGATTAATGAAAGGCAAACCTACATTTTTAGCTTTTGTAGATTTGGAGAAAGCTTTTGACAATGTTGACTGGAATACACTCTTTCAAATTCTGAAGTCAGCAGGGGTGAAATACAAGGAAAGGAGAATTATTTACAACTTGTACAAAAGCCAGACCGCAGTTATTAGACTCGAAGGGCATGAAAGGGAAGCATCAGTTGGGAAGGGAGTAAGACAGGGTTGTAGCCTTTCTCCGATGTTATTCAATTTGTACATTGAGCAGGCGGTGAAGGAAAGTAAGGAAAAATTTGGAATAGGGATTAAAGTTCAGGGGGAAGAAATAAAAACATTGCGTTTTGCTGATGACATTGTAATTCTATCAGAGACAGCAAAGGACCTGGAAGAGCAGCTGAATGGAATGGACAGTGTGTTGAAGAGAGCGTATAAAATGAACATTAACAAGAGCAAAACAAAAATAATGGAATGCGGTCTTAGAAAATCAGGCGATGCTGAAGGAATTAGATTAGGTAACGAAACAATGAAGGTGGTAGATGAGTTTTGTTACTTGGGTAGTAAAATAACATGCGATGGTCGTAGTACAGAGGATACAAAATGCAGAATGGCAATGGGAAGAAAAGCATTTTTGAAAAAGAGAAATTTGCTAACATCGAATATTAATTTAAGTGTAAGGAAGTCTTTTCTGAAGGCATTTGTGTGGAGTGTTGCCTTGTACGGGAGTGAAACATGGACGATAAGCAGTGTGGACAGGAAGAGAATAGAGGCTTTTGAAATGTGGTGCTACAGAAGAATGCTGAAGATTAGGTGGGTAGATCGCATAACTAATGAAGAGGTACTGAACCGAATTGGTGAGAAAAGGAATTTTTGGCATACCCTGACTAAAAGAAGGGATCGCTTGGTAGGACACATTCTTAGACATCGGGGAATCGTAAATTTAGCATTGGAGGGAAGTGTGTGGGGTAAAAATCGCAGAGGGAGACCAAGATACGCGTATAGTAAGCAGATTCAAATAGATGTGGGTTGCCGTTCTTATGAGGAGATGAAAAGGCTTGCTCAGGATAGAGTAGTATGGAGAGCTGCATCAAACCAGTCTCCGGACTGAAGACCAACAACAACATTCTGATGTACAAGCTAAAGGTGTATATTCATCCTGAACGGTATTTAACTTACTCTAGAACCTTATTAGAATTTTTTCTGAAGCTATTCATAGTCAGATGCGTTAAATATATTACGTTAATAACGTATACTGTAACACTTACAATCTTTCCTATCGCGATAAGCGACCAAACGGCCAAAAATAATATCTCAGAATCTTTTTTCAGGCAAGCATCAGAGCAAGAGGACGTGTTACCGGTTATTTGGGATACTGTCGAATACTGCATTCTAGAACACAAATTCAGAAGTCCAGGTCATTGTCGCATAAGTTGTCAATTTATGTTTTCATTATCAATAAAGAGAAATGAAATGTTCTTTTCGTATATATCTATTCCATTTTTATGCAAAGGGTCATGAACCCGTAGAATCATTACGCTGCAACACTTTCTTGTGTGTGTTAGTTTTTCATGAGGATCATGTGATATTAATCCAATGTAGTTAATACTGTATATTCAACGTGAGAGAAAAGCAATTTTGTTGATATTTAAAACATTCTCACTAAAATAATGAATGTTCTAAAAATTAAATTTACACTTTGCAGCGGAGTGTCCGAAGATACGAAATTTCCTGGCAGATTAAAACGTGTACCGGAGCAAGACTAGAATCCATGAACCCTGCCTTGCACAGGCAACCTTTCTACCAACTCAACTATCCAGGCACGCCTCACAGCCCGTCCTCAAATCCTTACTACTGCCATTGCTCGCATACTACCTTCGAAACTCATAATCGTTTTAAATGAATATTGTTTTACACGTCAATAGCTATCTCGTTTACATGATACCGACACCGTAAATGTAAGTTTTCGACCTTGGAAAGATCAGTCCACGTTTTATTTGTAACCTTTTTTCCTCCTTGTTCTCAGCTATCTGCTCTAGGAACAGAGCAACGGAATAGATTTGATAGCAGTACATCAGGGTAGGTCTGCGGTGCAATGCTCGTCTCGTGAAGTGATACAGGGGTACGGATGTGCAACGATTCAGTGGTTTTTTCTCTGAAAATAGCAAAACAAAACGTGAAGAAAAGCTTCGCATTCCTCCAACTGCGTGTTCGTTGCACTTTTACACGTATATTTTTAACGATCAACTTTCTACTCTACAGATTACTTACGGAATATTTTAGTAGTTTGTACTTAGGGGAAATTATAATTGTGATTGAAATGTAATCAAATGTTCAAATGAGAAGTGTCAAGTCATCAAATCAAATGTTTGTTAAGCTTATGGGACTTAACTACGGGGTCATCAGTCCCCAAAATTACAAACTCCTTATAAACGACCTTATACTAAAGACAACACAAACATCCATGCCCGAGGGAGGATTCGAACCCCCGACGCAAATTTAATCCCCCAATATTTCATATTTTATACTAACTTTGCTATACATACACACAAATTATATCACATCGGCATTAACAGTCGCCTTCCACACAGTAAATCTTAAAAAATATAAATTCTGGGTTAGATCTACTACAATATTTTAAGATGGGTAGCGTAAAAGGCGGCGTTAGAAAGTATCTGGAGGGAACGCTGCATAAAAATGTAACACGCACGGGACTCTTCTCTTATAGCCCATATAACACGATAAATATAACCCTTTTCGCTGCATAGCTGCTCATAGCTCAGGTACGAATTGGCAACATCGTTGTAAAAATATTTGACAATCATGGATGCAGCATTTACTTCAGACTATGGCTCTCAGTTGGCTACGTAAATTCACTTGCCATTTACTTTCCACTTCGATGATTCATGTTACATAATTCGCACATAAGCTATATAATCCTCAAGATAGAAAATTTAGATTTTGCACCCAGAATTGCCGTTCTTAACATAATTAACAGTTATTCCTATCTTTAACACTCCATTGTCAGGCTCAGCTATCAATATTAGAATGAACGAGAGGTTCTACCAATTGTGTTTTGTTAGCTAAGTGGTTCTGCACTTGTTTTCAGCGTCCAGCGCATAGGGTGTTAGGAGCAATTATCGCAGCCGAGTCCATTGTACTCCGTTTCGTATTTTTGTTTTTATTTAACGGATTGGCTAATTGCTAGAAGGAATTCTATAATGAATTCTTAAGAAAACTTTTACAAATATTTGTCTAGTGGCAATATCGGCTCAGTAAGATCTTCTAGTGGTCGTAAACGTCCGCTTTGTGAATACCAAGCTGCTTCACTATACAAACTTCTTTGAAGAGATCCAGTCGACGTCAACTATACGAATTTAAGTTTTGTTCATAATGCAGAATTGATATTTCAGAAGAATTGTTACGAAATGAACATACCAATCAATCTAGTTCGTCTCTGGTAAATTTCTGTAATAGGAGGTGGTTATCCCTTGTGGACGTTCTCCGACATCACCGTTAGTAACTTCCATCCACTATGGGTAACTTCAAATATGAGGAATTTTGCTGGTTTAAATCTAATTGGTTGTATTTAATATCACCTTCTGTCAGCGTTTAGTTCTCCATGAACCCAAACAAGGACCTTAAAAAGTTCAGTGAGCCTGAGTTTCTGTACAGCTTGCACTGCAAGGTATTCACACAGTTTACAGGACACTTACTAACTGTGTTTTGCCGAAAAAAGTAAGAGTTATAGCCGAAATAATTACTTCTAAAAGCAAAAGTTACGGGAGAGAAAGCTATATGCCCTAGTAGCACCATAATTTGGTTCGAAAATGGCTTTTGCAGTTGCGTTTTTTCTCTGGCATAAAATATCACACATATCTTGACAATAGTTATTTGAAGAAAAATATTTGTAAGGTCAGCGATTTTATTATTCTGAGCATCTATGTCATGATTTGGGTGCATAATGTCCGAAATTTTGGCGTCTTCTTCTTTATACAGGCGTAGTTCAGACGATAAAAAAAATAAAGGCACAATCAGCTTTCACTTTTCTTCTTGACCTCACAGCTAAAGTACTGTAATCATCTTTGTCGTTTTACCACAAAAAATCGAGATGACGTTTACTCTTTGAGCAGTTCAATACATACACTCTTGATCTTCATTCCAAAATGTGTGAAGTTACCATGTCCAGTTGCAAAAAACTGATGTGTTATTAAAAATGGTATTTCATTCTTTGTTAGGCGCGAACAGTAACTACTGAGCCCTTATATGTATATTACATCATGTTTCAGTGCACCATATTTATGTCTATCAACTGCCTGTCGTTGTGGTATGAAAATTCAATCAGAACCATAATGTGTGTCGTAATTTAATCAAACATTAGCACACAAGGAGTCGGTGAATTCAGAGTGAGCATCGGATAACTCGCATTTCCAGAATCAGTGAGAGCCGTACTCTATCGGACCTCCCTCGCTGGTCGTATTTCTTATGCTGATATTCGCACATGTTCTGATTTTATTCCCATTTAGTACACAGTGACCCGTTCTTTTTTTCGTCTATTGTACTTGTTGGCTAAGAACAATACTCGGACGCTTAGTATTGAAGAAAGAGAAATAGATGACATGCAGGAAATCAAGGAGATATGGAAGGAATACGTTACAGAGTTACCGTGTCCAGTTTCAATTATGAAGGTGGGAAATGAGAAGTTGGGGTATTTGGAGGAAAAGGAGAAAGACCGAACTTGGACGAAATTGGCTGTAACGATAAGACTGATGAAAAGGGGGTAAGTAACGGGAACGGATGAAGTAAACGAAGAGATAATACAGGAATTGTGGGATTACAATGGCTCTAACGAGTCATGAGAGGAGTATGGCAGGAAAGAAAGACTCCTGAGTAATGAAAGAAAGGAATAACTGTGCTCATGTTCAAACAACTTACGGGTATGCTGCCGGGTGACGTCGTCGACAACCGCCGATATTTCGGCAGGAGAACACCCTGCCATTCTCAAGGCACAACTGCACTTAAGGAAGCAATGTGCAAGCGTATTTAATACCTCGGTTTGCAAAGTGTAAACAAGGAAGATAACACACACAGTACAAGTCACAGCAGAGTCAACAACCAAGGTGAAAGTTTACCCCAGAGTTGGAACAAAACCATATCGGCCAAAGTGGACCGAAGAAATAAAGCAGGCCTTTGGGGATAAAATCAAAAAAATTTGGGAAAATTAGAAGAACCTTAAGAAATATTGAAAATCACCTGTTTATCATTCTCCCATGGGGACATTCGCTAATAATAATAATAATAATTAAATAATATGAAACACGAAAATAACATAAATATAAATTACATTTACATCTACGTGGATACTCTGCAATTCACATTGAAGTGCATGGCAGAGCGTTCATCGTACCACTTTCATGATACTTGTCTACAGTCCCATTCTCTAATAGCTCGCGGGAAAAGGGAACACATAAATCTTTCGGTTTTCGATCTGATTTCTCTTATTTCATTATGATGATCTTGTCTACCTATGTAGGTGGGTGCTAACGATGGAAGTTCGCATTATGAAGAGGAGGTTGGTGAGGGAAATTTCGCAAATACATCTTACCGCAACAAATAACACCTTTCTTTTACTGATTTCCACCCAAACTGGTGCATCGTTTAAGTGACACTCTCTCTCCTGCATCACGATAATATAAAACGAACTGCCCTTCTCTGAATTTTCTTTAAATCGTCCGTCAGTCCAAACCTAGCGTGGGTCCCACAATCCGCAGCAATATTCCAAAATAGAACGCACAAGTGTAGTGTAGGCAGTTTCTTTAGTAGAATTCGTGCATCTTCTAAGTGTTCTGCCAATGAAAGCACCCTTTGGTTCGCCTTCCCTACTATATTTTCCGTGTGCTCTTTTCAATTTAAGTTTTTCGTAATTACTACTCCTAGGTATTTGGAATTGACGGCCTATAGGTTTGACTGATTTATCGTGTAACTGAAGTTTAACGGAGTTATTTTAGTGATCATATGATCTCACATTTATCATTATTCAGGGTCAATTTCCAATTGCCGATTGCCTTGTAGATATCTAATGGAAATCATTTTACAGTTGCTTTTGATCTTCTGGTGATTTCACTAACCGATAAATGACAGCATCATCCGCGAACAGTCTATTAGAGCTACAAAGATTGTCACCTAAATCGTTTATTAAAGGAAGGAACAGTAGGGGTCCTATAACACTTCCCTATAGAACGTCCGATATCACTTCTGTTCTACTCGACGACTTACCGTCAATTACAACGTACTGCGTCCTTTTATAAATCGGGAGTTTAATTGCACAACTGTGGCGATATTCCGTAAGCATATAATTTGATTACAAGACGCTTGTGAGGTATAGTGACAGAAATCCAGAAATATGGGATCGATTTAGCATCCCTTGTCGATAGCAGTCATCACTTCAAGTGAGTAAAGAACGACATTTCTGAAGCCTTGTTGACTAAGTGTCACTAAGTCGTTCTGTTCAAGGTAGTTCATAATGTTATAGAAAAGTGTATGTTCTTAAAACCCGCTACAAAGCGACGTCAATGGCATAGGCCTGTAATTTTGCGGATCCCTCCTATTGCCTTTCTTGAATATTTATAATATAAAAAGTCTCAATAGGTAAAATAAGTATGCCGATTTGACGCTCCCCTTGAAATAAAACATCCTGTGTGCTGGCGTGTGTGTCACAGTGCAATAAATTTATTAACAGTTATGGCGGATTTTCCATTTCTCCAAAGTTCAAAGTTTGCACACCTAAGGGGCCAGACTATTAGGGCCATTGGTCCGTACTATTACATACTACTTTAAACCAACTTAAGAGAACTTACACCAAGGACAACACATACACCCATGCCCAACGGAGCAGTCGCAAATTCTGTGATTTTTTTTTATTTTGATTTTTTTTTTTTTTAATAGGACACGTCCGGATTCCTCCCTATCCTTATCAAAACAATCCGAGCTTCCAGAAAGATACTTTTCTGAGCAGCAGAGTGTGCACTGATATAAAACATGCCGGGAGATTAAAACTGTGGCGCGGCCGAACGCATTGACGCGCTGTTCTACGATGCGCGAAGCCGTTCCCAGCGGGGGTTCGAATCCCCCCTCGGGCATGGATGTTTGTGCCGTCTTTCGTATAAGCTAGTTAATAAGTAGTTTGTAAGTTTAGGGACTGATGACCCCGTAGTTAAGTCGCATAAGATCTACAAACATTTTTTACTAAAACTGTGTGACCTACAGGGATTAGAATACGGGAGCTTTGCCCTTCGCGGGCAGGCGCCTGCGGACTGAGCTACCCTTGCACGCCTTACAGCTCTTCATCACGGCTTTAGTTCCGCCATTACCTCGGCTCCTTCATACATGTTCTCCTGAGGAAATATCAGGACTAGCACACCGGGTAGAAAGGATATCGTGGAAACATGGCTTAATCACAGCCTAGTGGATGTTTCCAGAATGATATAGATCACTTGCCCGCAAAAGGTAAAGGTCCCAGGTTCAAATTCCAAGGGGTATTTCCAGAATTATATTATCAATCTGTAGCGGAGTGTGCGTTGATATAAAACTTCCCGGAAGATTAGAAGCCGGGAGCTTTGCCTTTCGCGGGCAAGCACTTACCGACTAAGCTACCCTTGCGCGCCTTACAGCTCTTCCTCGCAGCTTTCGTTCCGCCAGTACATCGCCCCTTCATACGAGGGTGAGTCAGTGAATAAACCGCAAACCGCGTTTACAAGCCGAAAAATTGCTTTACTTTTCAGCTGACTCCACCTGTAAATTTAAACACCGATCCCATCAGCTGTTTATTATTTTTCAAACTTCTACCGGTTTCGGTTATAAACCATCTTCACGGAAGACTATTAAATAAAAATACAGAAACAGAATTGTACACAAGCTGAAGTAAAATACGTAATATAAACCAGTATTTTCATATAGTAAGTACTTACGAACTAGACAGACTGATTAAGCAGGTGCATTATATGCCTCCTTATGCATACTGGCATGCATGTCAGACAATAAAAATAAATAAGACGTCATTAGGCATCAAGTCCTGATTAAAAACATAAAAGCAATGCCAGGTTGTGTGATTGTGAATAGACCTTAGTTCACCATCACATGCGTGACATGCATGCCAGTATGCATAAGGAGGCATATAATGCACCTGCTTCATCAGTCTGTCTAGTTCGTTAGTACTTACTATATGAAAATAGTGGTTTATATTATGTATTTTACTTCAGCTTGTGTACAATTCTGTTTCTGTATTTTTATTTAATTGTCTTCCGTGAAGATGGTTTATAACCGAAACTGGTAGAAGTTTCAAAAATAATAAACAGCTGATGGTTTACAGTATGCATTTTCTCAAATATCTTACGGCTGTTGAACCACATCTCAATAAAAATTTGACCGATCCCATCGTTTGAGAACGCATTGAAAGCCTGGAGCTTGGAATTTTTGCGGCAGCGTTTGCATCCTATAAGTGACGCTCTTCAGCTGTAACTTTGTTTGGGTCCTTAAAGTGCTGCAACCGACAAGACGGATGTGTCCTAGTGGTAGAAAAATACACATACACAGCGTGCAGTACTTAGTTTCTACCTCAGTGAGCGACTTATTTACTACCTCACCCTCGTACAAGTTCTCCTGGGGAAATAACAGGACTAACACCCCGGGTAGAAAGGATATTGTGGAGACATGGCTTACTCACAGCCTAGAGGGTGTTTCCAGAACTATGTAGAGCGCTTCCCCGCGAAATGCAAAGGTCCTGTGTTCCCTTTACTGGTCCGGCCATATAGCTTTAATATGCCAGGAAGTTTCACATGAGGGCAATCTCAAACTATGATTCTGACAACATCCCCTAGGCTGCGGCTAAGCCATGTCTCGACAATACCGTTTCTTCCATTAATTCTAGGCCTGATAGGTTCGCAGGAGAACTGTGAAGCCGGCCGCGGTGGCCAATGGGACTGAGGCGCTTCAGTCACGGTCTGCACGGCCACTACAGTCGGGGGTTCGATTCCCCCCTCGGGCATGGATATTTGTGCCGTCCTAGTTCGTAAGTAGTTCATAAGTAGTTTGTAAGTTTAGGGACCGATGACCCCGTAGATAAGTCCCATAAGCTTTACAAACATTTGAACATTTTTTGAGAACTGTGAAGTTTGGAAGGTAGGAGGCTAGGTACTGGGTGAACTAAAGCTGTGACGACGGGCTGTGAGCCAATGTAGCTCAATCGGTAGAGCGCTTATCTGCGAAAGGCAGAGGCCCGGGTTCAAATTTTTGCGGCAGCGTTTGCATCCTATAAGTGACGCTCTTGAGCTGTAACTTTATTTGGGTCCTTAAACTGCTGCAACCCACAAGACGAATCTGTCGTAGTGGTAGAGAAATACACATGCACAGCACGCAGTACTTATGTTTCTACCCCAATGTGCGGATTGTATACTAACTCACCCTCGTACAAGTTCTCCTGGGGAAATAACAGAACTATCACCCCGGATAGAAAGGATATTGTAGAGACATGGCTTATTCACAGCCTAGAAGGTGTTTCCAGAACGATCTAGAGCGCTTGCCCGCGAAAATCAAAGGTCCTGTGTTCGCTTCCTGGTCCGGCAATATAGCCAGGAAGTTTTACATGAGCGCAATCTCAAAGTATCTGGAAACATCCCCTAGGCTGTGGCTAAGCCATGTCTCGACAATATCGTTTCATCTATAAGTTATAGGCCTGATAGATTCTGTCAGAGACAGCAAAGGACCTGGAAGAGCAGTTGAACGGAATGGACAGTGTGCTGAAAGGTGCATGTAAGATGAACATTAACAAGAGCAAAACTAGGGTAATGGAGTGCAGTCTAAGAAAATCAGATGATTCTGAAGGAATTAGATTAGGTAACGAAGCAAATGTTCAAATGTTTGTAAACCTTATGGGACTTAACTACGGGGTCATCAGTCCCTAAACATACAAACTACTTATGAACTAACTAATACTAAGGACGGCACAAATATCCATGCCCGAGGGGGGATTCGAACCCCCGACCGTAGTGGCCGTGCAGACCGTGTCTGGAGCGCCTCAGTCCCCTCGGCCACCGCGGCCGGGCGGTAACGAAGCAATAAAGGAGGTAGATAAGATTTGTTACTTGGGCAGTAAAATAACAAATGATGGTCGCAGTACAGAGGATATAAAATGCAGAATGGAAATGGGTAGAAAAGCGTTCTTGAAAAAGAGGAATTTGTTAACATCGAATATTGATTTAAGCCTAAGGAAGTCCTTTCTGAAGCCATTTGTATTGAGTGTAGCCTTGTATGGGAGTGAAACATGGACGATAAACAGTGCGGACAAGAAGAGGATTGAGGCTTTTCAAAAGTGGTGCTACAGAAGAATGCTGAAGATTAGGTGGGTGAATCGCGTAACTAATGAGGAGGTACTGAACAGAATTGCGGAGAAAAGAAATTTCTGGCATACCTTGACTGAAAGAAGGGATAGATTGGTAGGCCACATTCTTAGACATCTAGGAATTGTGAATTTAGCGTTGGATGGAAGTGTGTGGGGTAAAAACCGCAGAGGAAGACCAAGAGATGGATACAGTAAGCAGATTCAGACAGATATAGGTTGCCGTTCTTATGTGGAGATGAAGAGGCTTGCTCGTGGAGAGCTGCATCAAATCAGTCTCCGGACTGAAGACCACAACAACAACAAGGTTCGCAGGAGAACTCCTGCGAAGTTTGGAAGGTAGGAGGCTAGGTACTGGGTGAACTAAAGTTGTGATGACGGGATGTGACGCGTGCCAGTGTAGCTCAGTCGGTAGAGCGCTTATCTGCGAAAGGCAGAGGTCCGGGTTCAAATTTTTTGCGGCAGCGTTTGCATCCTATAAGTGACGCTCTTGAGCTGTAACTTTATTTGGGTCCTTAAACTGCTGCAACCCACAAGACGGATCTATGTAGATGTAGATGTAGATTGAGGCGCTTCAGTCACGGTTTGCACGGGGTTCGAATCCCCCCTCGGGCATGGATATTTGTGCCGTCCTTAGGATAAGCTAGTTGATGAGTAGTTTGTAAGTTTAGGGACTGATGACCCCGTAGTTAAGTCCCATAAGCTTAACAAACATTTGAAACATTTTGTATAAGAAGTCAGTTGACATTGTTAACGACGAGCCTCGGGGCGAAGAGTGTAGGTGCGAGTACGACGCGGAGGAGCATAATTCGCGGCTGCCGCTCGATGTGTCGACCGGCTGTGGCCGCCGGTGGCGGAACACCTGGTTGGCCGGCCGAGGTAATCCTCGGGGGCTCCGTGGGGCCGGGGCGTGGGCGGCGGCAGGGCTGCTTCCGGCAGGCGCTATCTGCCCGCGCATGCGCAGTCGCGCCGCGCAGCCCGCGCATGCGCCCCCGCGCCGCTCGCCTAGGGCTCGCGCGTCCGATCAATGTTCGCTGTTCCACGCCACCGCTCGCCGCATCCACCGACACACACACCGACACACCCACACAGACACAGACACCCACACACACCTGCACCCGGCGACGCACACACAGACACACACACCTACACACACACACACACCCCGTGGTCCGACGCACTCCGAACGCTGCATGCATGAAGTGGCAACTGTTACTGCTGTGTAGACGCGGTCAGCGGCGGTTAACTCCCGAGAGAAACTGTCATTGCCAGGTAAGACGAGCTGCGCGCACTTTCCGCTGCCGCGACGCGCCGACATAATGCCGCCGCAGAGCTTTTGTTTGTTTCCGGTCCTTGTGTCTCCTCCGGCACGTGCAGGGGAAACAATTCGCAGTGCAGCCCCCCTGTGCTACAGCCGCACTCGGTAATATCGCGAGTGCAAACGGGAAAGGCTTTCGAAAGTAGAGTGAATCGCGCCTGTGATGAATTCTTGTTGGAAGGTATTGTGCGCATTGTGTGCGGAAGCTTATCGACAGGGGCGGCGTCGGTGCGTGGCGGCGTCGGCAGACAGCTTGGCTCTCGCGCGTCGTCGCTCACAGCGCCTTCGCGGCCGCCAATGAGTCTACCACACACGATCCCGCCCCCATTTCTTACCACAATTTATCAGTAGAACTAAGGCTCCATTTCTCTTCCGCTATGCGTATGCGTGACGTTGTTGTCACAAGTGAGGAGACTAAGACAAACGGTACTCCTATAAATAATAATATTATTAAAAACTCCGAAAATTTACGCCAAAAAAATTAGCAATCAGCGCGCTTCTGCCTCGGTCTAGTATTTATTTTTATTTACAACTCTAGTACCATTGACGGGGCTATTAGAAGTCTATTAGATATCACAAAACTAGTAAAATTCCGACACCAAAATCTTGATAATTCAGTATTTATAGTAATAATTTCCACCCTGGGAGCAGCTTGACTTCGAAATTGACAGATGCAGAAGATATTAAAAATTGCACTCATCTGGCAATACCCTTAGCAGCTACTGCAGCGAATGTCTGCACGAAAAATGTTATCGCGAAATAATTCGGTATTTACAGCAATAATTTTCAATGTAGGAGCATCTTGACTTATAAACTGACTGATGAAAAATTTAGACTTGTGTAGGAGCACCCTGTGCAGCTTCTGCAGCAAGTGTCAGATGAAAACGTTATGGAGAAATAATTTATTATATATTAATAGCAATAACTTGCATTGTGAGAGCTGCTTCACTTCTAAATTGACAGATAGATAAGATGTTAAACATCCAGCTATGCTTCATCTACTAATATTCTGTGTAATTATTGCAGGGAATATCAGTACAGAAAAGAGTATCGTGAAATAAACACTACAGGTTTTCGTAATGCAAACAACTTATTTTGCTATCCACTGCACTATTCCATGAAGAAGACTATGTCTTTCATTTACAGATTTTCCATACACTGTCAGTATATAGATGGGGCTACTCTTTGTTCATATTACTATTACATACCACATATCTGAGATAATTATGAAACCAAAACCTTAATTTTTCGGTATTTATAGAAATAACGTCCATCCTAGGAGCTCCTTGCGTTCGAAACTCACAGACGCATAAGGTATAAAAATATATTTAATATATTTATTGCCAACCATCAGCTGTTTATTATATTTATAACTTTACCGGTTTTGGCTTTAAACCATCATCAGAAAAGTAAATTAAACAGACTGAATACGTTGGTAGACTGTCTGCCACCTTACCCATGTCAATGATTGATTGACATGGATAAGGTGGCACACAATGTACCAACGTAATGATTCTCTTTAATTTAATATTCTGATGAGGGTTTAACACAGAGTCCGGTAAAGTTATGAATATAATAAACAACTGATGGTTGGCAATAAGCATTTTAAGGTATATTACGGCTGTTACACCACATCTCAGTAAAAATATGAAAAAAATATATACTCATCTAGCAATACTCTATGCAGCTACTGCAGCGAATGCCAGCACAGAAAACGTTATCCTGAAATAATTCGGCATTTATAGTAATGCTCTGTGGAAGATGCTTGACTTCTAAACTGGCATATACATACAATTTTAAACAGCAAATTACACTCGTCTAGCAACATTGTGCAGCAACTGCAGCAAATAGCTGCGCGGATAACGTTATAGCGAAATAAGCACGAAAGGTCTTCTTAATTCAAACAACGTACCTTAGGTTCAACTGCACTATTGCACTAAGTAGACTTTGTATTTTTCTTGCACCTTTTCCAGACGCTATCAGCGATCACCTGTAAGGATCACGTGTGGAACACCAGACAAACAAAAACAAAGCTGCAGCAAATCTATTATCTCAGAAGTTGCTATGCTTTCGGCAACAGATGTTCTGATTTGAAGCGAAAACGTTTCAGCAAAGTTGCTCATTTTCCGGTAACCCATAATTATATTCTACTAACAACGATTGAAAATATACTTACAAACCAGCTAAAATTAATGCTAAATTTATCTATGCTGTACGGAATATGATTGAGGACCGTAACTGCATTATCACTTTACGAATTAATTTTTACCGTTTCTGTTACGTTTTACTAATACTGCTTTACAGCAGCTTGTTGCCATTATCAGGTGTATTACAACTGCTTGTAGAAGAAACTCTAACGTCCCAGATGATGGCAACATGTTGCCGAAACGCTTACTGCTATTAAAAATAAATAAAATGTGACTGAAATAGTAAAAATTATTTAACAAATATTAAATAACTGTACTCGTTGTATAGTGCTACTGATGATACAGCTGACATTATATCACTGACAATTTGGTGCGCCTTAAAGTTTTGATGACCACACCCAGATTGCACAGTTATAACAATAGTACCTGCATAGTTAACTTGTGTAGAGATTTATTTGTAAGAATATAAGTTGTCTAGTTATAATCAATTTCATGGACAAATGTATACCCATAATTAAATTTTACTAACAAAGATTGAAAATATACTTAGAAATATGATAAAATTGATGCCAAATTTGTCTATGCTGTACGGAAAATGATTGAGGTCCGTTTGCGTAGAAACATAAGCTGCCCACCCTTAAGAAATTTAGTTTTTGCATGATTGCTTTGACTTTTTCAACAATAGATCTTTCCCCAGCTAAGTCTTTTTTCAACAACAACAACAAATAGTCGCCAAGAACAACCTGTCAGCTGATATTACTTGAAAGATTCCCAGGTCTCCACAGATATCGAGCGCTTGAATAATTAACGTTTCCGGTTGAAGGCAGCTTTTGTGCAGCGACGAGAAAGGACATTGATCATGAAAGTGTCCTGGCGTGAACTAAGAGGTTTCTTCCTACACGTTTCCTTTTCCACAAAAAGACGTTTTCGCTCTATTTCTTCATTGTTACAGTATTTTATAACTAAAATGGTAACACGTTAAGTCAAATTCATGCTAGAATTCTCTATATTAGAAAAGTGGTAAAAAATTAATTGTTACTCTTGATGATTTGGATATCAACGCGTGAATTTTCTTGGCTATTAGAATAGTAAAAACTACACAACTTTTTGATTAAATATTTATCTTCCTTAAAATAACTATGAACTGAATAGAAATGTTGCTATTTATTATTCAAGAATGAAATATACGAAAGAAGTATGGGAATAACTGTTTTTTACACCCTTCAGAATTTACTATACATCCCTCGCCACATGTCGTCGTAAGACATTGGTCTCCTATTCGCGACCAACTGGATTCATTTCCATCCTTCCAGCCATCCATATTTCTATTTTCTGCATTTTCCCTAAATCAGGGCATAAGACCATGATGATTTCGTTGAAATGAAAGCGGTTGATTTCCTTCGCTTTCCTTAAACGATCCGACATCGGGTTCGATCTCGACAGATCTCTTCGTATACGGGACTTTCATCCGTAATCATCTTTCATCTATTTAATCCAGCTTTGTGAACTAGCCCCTCACTAGAGGCTACTCGCCTTGAAAAATTGTGGTCTCTTATTATACGGTAATATGTGTTTTTCCTTGGCACACGTATGTTAATAATGCTCACTTCTGCAACTCTACCAAGATATATGAACATGCATTGTAGTTTAAAGTGTCCCGAGACGCGTTAGTATTGGCCCCCAATTAACGCATATAGCAAATAACGTCCTTTCTAAAGTGTTATTGTATCAAATTTCAGGGAAGGCGTAACCGTTAAGGTATAACATCCTAAATATGGAATTTGTATTCTCTCATTCTCAGGCATATTGTTACTTGTTACCTCATATTTGAGCCAATTCACGTGAGAGACAAATGACACTGTAGCCCATCTCCACTATAAAGATTCTGCTTTGACCAAATCAGTTCAACAAATTCTACAGATTTTTTTCTCATCCATGATGCAGCTATCATTTCTTTATTTTCCATACCTCGCGTCTTGCAGCTCTCAAATTCTAAAATAAAGACTTTTAAAATGATTATACTAAAGCTGCTAATTGTATATTGCTTTACTTACTAGTTTCGAGCTTTACCCATTTTCATAAGCCACCTATTACAGAGGAAGTTTTTCTTTGGTGGAGACAGTGAATGTGGATAATAAAGGTATCAGTTATAATGTGGTTCATGTGCTAACAACTTTCGTATTTTGTATTTATGATATACTTGTGTGGACAGTTTTACTTCTGTTATCAAATTTTAATATATGTCAGACCTCTCATTTGCAGTTACGCCTTACTACAACAAGTTCACGTACATAATGAATATAATGCCACTATTGGCTTTATGCAATCTTTGTGACAACGATATTTTAAATTCATTGGAGAATTAGTTTTCAATTGATCACGCTGGTTTATTTTCTTGCGTTCAGTCGTAATTTTGACATATATTGAGTCGAAGAGTTTATTGTAAGGTCTTCTTGAGTCTCTTATATATTCCGTTTACATCGTAATGGTACTTTACTGGTGTCTCTGACTATATTCAAATATATTAACAAACAGAATATTACAAACGGTCTGTGTAACAGAACTGAGGAACAAAAAATTCATAGAAAATTTCAATAGTCCTTTATTAGTAAATAAAATGGACTCCAGCCTATCTTAAGCACACACTACGCACTCATCTACAAACGATACATCGAAAATTATAACAGTACAACAATACTTTCCCATGCACATTGAACTGAAATTGTTTAAATTCCCGTAATTACTACTGAAAAATGTATTGTGCATCTGTGATGTAACAGAACGCTGCATCTCACGCTGAATATAGTTAGAGATATTAATACATCTCGGAAGCAAATGGTATGTGTATAAAATTATAAACATCTTAAAATAAATTTCCTTGGGTCACCATCTAACAAATTTACAACGAAAATAGGAAAATAAACCTTCGTGTCCCACAGTGTAATCCAGTGAGAACTAATTTTTCACAACATGGGAAATAACCTTTTGACGAGGATCGCATAATGCTGGATAATGATGATTCAAAAATAAATATACATATATTGTACACATTAACATACTGTAGCAAGGTGAAACTACAAATTAGGCATCTTTTAACACAGTTCTTATATATTTATAAGTAAGGTAGGCTGTGGCTAAGCCATGTCTCCACCATATCCTTTCTTCCAGGAGTGCTAGTCTTGCAAGTTTCGCAGGAGAACTTCTGTGAAGTTTGGAAAGTAGGAGGCGAGGTACTGGCGGAAGTAATGTTGTGAGGCTGCCGCCTCGTGAGTCGTGTCGGGATAGCACAGTCGGTAGAGCGCTTGCCCGCGAAAGGTAAAGGTCACAGGTTCGAGTCCCGGTTCCGGCACACAATTTTAATCTGCCAGGAAGTTATATAAGTAAGGTAACGGAAGTGGATCTATCCAAACAAATATGACGTAAATGTATAGGTAATTTGGTACCACATTATATTCATTATAACTCATACCTTTATTATCCACATTCAACATTAAACAAAAAAATTAAAAAATTGTTCTCTGTAATAGATGGCTTTTACAAAGGGTAAATCCCGAATCCAGTCAGTCAGACAATTAACAATTAGCAGCTTTGGTGTAATATTTAAGAATATTTTTTCCCTGTGCTCATCATGCCATTGCTTGAAATCAACTGACCGATCCTAAACCAGAAAAGCAGTCAAATACTGTAACATCATTTGGATCAAATCCAACATTCACCACAACGTAACCAATAAAAACGTTCGCAAGTAACCAGTAGGTACACTCATTAGCATGTAAGTTCCACACTGTGTAGCATTCCACATTCTTCCATAAAACCTTATTCGGCTGTACCATAGACTTGCGCCGAAGCTGTTTTCAATACTCTAAACGACGACGCGCAATTGTTCTTGCGATAATTTACTTCTGGGAAGCATTGCAACTTTTTAAAGTAAATCATAGTGTATCTGCACGAATTTTGTTTCTTCTTTATCGAGCATTTCATTTCCTCCACATTAGATCGGCCTCGTAATGGCTATAATTGATGCTTTCAGTCAAATGCTTTAAAAGTATATACCGTACATAGTTTTTTTGCAATGCACAACTTTAAATAGGAAGATTAAAATGCTGCAAAATATTACTTCTGGTGATTTAATACAAAAACAATTAAAGCGATGGCGTGGCTAGTCATAAGATAATGATGATGATAACAATTATGATGAAGATGACGATTATGTTGTTGAAAGCAAATCCTTCGAGATAAGCTCACAGTAATTGATGTATTTGTAGGAGGGGATTATGAAGGAATACGAGAAAATAGTTCAATACAGATGTATAGGTTGCTGTGGCTGTGAGCATAAGGCGGTTATGATATTGTGCTGGAAAGTCTAACGTATAAGTGGAGGTTAGGAGCAGGAAGGACCGAGAGTGGATCATAACGCTAGGAAAATTGTTGCAGTTTTTAACCTAAGAAAAGACTATGTGGATAGGGCTTAATCTGGTTAAATGGGTAGATAGCAAGGCAAAGTAGTAGATTAAGAAAAGGGAGCGCGTTGAAATTTCTTCGCGTGATTATATGGAGATTGTGTAGCCAGAGGCCGAGTGTTACGTGTTGGTATAAATGTATATGATTTGCAGCATTGTGAGAGGAATTTTAAGAGAGTGAGGAACTTTTATCAGTTGATAGAGAACAAACGTTGCGGAGAGATGATGGATGTGGAAGTCGACACAGAGTACATGATGTTCTGGGACTTGTAAGAAATAATAAACTTTTACGGGTGCAGAGATCCAAACCATGTTGATAAACGTGAGGATGTCAGACAAAGCTTTGTACGTGAAGAGGGTGGTGGGAGGATGTAATCTTTACGTACAGCTAGTTTTCGTAATTTTAGTTTATTGTGAGGTTTTTGTTGAATGATTTCTAGATTGGGCAGGAGATTAGTTTGCGGTCGGGAAATAGTCCAAGCTAATTAAGCGTAACAGGAGGATGGAATGCATGGTTATGAGTGGCGATGTGGGGATGGCAGGGCAATGGAAGCGGCGGGAAGTTAGTGTTAGGTTTTTCATATGATTGATTTTGATATAGCAAAGATTACAGCAGGAGTTGGAGTTACTTAGGATAATCTAGAAGCATGAGCTTGGAGGATTGGTTGGTGTGCAAGGAAAATAGAGTCGTCTCTGTATATTGCGGCGTATGGTTGATTGATTTCTGGGCGGAGGGCCTCTTGTGGATGAATGGAAAAATGGAATTGTCTATTTTTGACAGTGCAGCAAGAGGACTAGAGTTTTAGAAAGAAAGCTACAACGTGGACATAATTTTTCAAGCTCTATATATTCCTGGTTCCGGAAATAGCCTAGAATGTCACTCTAGATCTTACTCTTTTTCAAGGTATAGGGAGACAAAATTAGCCTCAAGCTATTGCTTCAGTTGTAGCTAAGGCAAGAGGTTTAGGTTGAGTATCCAATTGTCTGTTGCATAATTTAGGATGGAATGTACACTGTTTGTGCACTGAGTTACTATCTTGCTGAAGTTGAAAGTAAGGGTAATGGGTTATCAGGAGGAAGTATCACCTGGGTGATTTGAAAAGAGTCAAGAAATAGGAGTACTTAGGCAGTGAACTATGCTTTACATCAGAAATATTTTACAGGGCAGTATTTAAGGCATTGCTAGGCATTCTAGGGAGCTTTATTTCCGGGGGGGGGGGGGGTAGCTAACGGATACATGAACAGCAGATTTGTTGCTTTTCTGGGAGGAAGTTGTTTTAATGCATTGTGCTGTGGTTGGTGTGTTTCCGATGATTTTTGACGTGGTTTGTAATTGAAGCAGGTAGGGTGCAACTTTTGGTAGATTACTGGTCATGGGAGCTATTTAATGGTGGAAGTTTCGATCGATGGGAACAGCGAGGCTATCTATAACGTATGAGGTATACAGATAGGCTTTACAGAAGCTTTTGGTAATGGTCGCGCCATGGTGGAGTGGCCGAGCGCTCTAAGGGCTCCTGGCTGCGGATCGCGCGGTTGCTCGCCATCGGAGTTTCGAGTCCTGCATGGGGCATGTGTGTGTTTGTGTTGTCTTTAGGTTAGTAGAGTTTAGTTTAATAATTTTGTAAGTCTAGGAACTGATGACCATAGCAATTTGGTCCAATTGGTTTACAAACGGCATTGTAATGTCCGCCTATTATGGAGGGTAGGTTAATACACTGCAGAAAAAATATAGTACAAATGGAAAGACAGCGTCGATATTCAACCGATGGCGGCAGATGCCACCTGGGGGATAGTAGATGTACTGATAATGGTTTAAACGTCGTCCATCTACAGATAACGTAGTGACATAGCTGCCAGCGCAATATCTGTGTGCACCTTTAATAGGGAATATGTAGATCCATAGGGCTTAGTGTGATACCAGCGGCCGCGGTGGAGCAGCCGAGCGGTCTAAAGCACCTCGCTGCAGAGCGCGCGGTTGCCCGCAGAGGAGGTTCGAGTTCTCCCTGGGGCATGGGTGTGTGTGTGTTTGTCCGTAGGTTAGTTTACCTAGGTTTAAGTAGTTTGTAAGCTACGGACTGATGACCATGCAGTTTGGTCCGATAGATTTACAGACATTTTTTTGATACCAACGTGTAACGCAAACAGTAGCCATGCCACGGAGATGCTCTCGTGCTTCCTGTGTCCAACCCAACGAGTTTGAAAGGAGTCAAACCGAGCGAGGTGGCGTAGTGGTATCGTACAGGACTCGAATTCGGAAGGATGGTGGTTCAAATCCACCTACGACCACCTTGATTTACGTTTTCCGTGAATTCCCTACATCACTCCAGGCAAATGCCGGGATGGTTCCGTTGAAAGGGCACGGCCGATTTCCTGCCCCATCCTTATCCAAGCATCCGAGCCTAAGTTCCGTCTCTAATGACCACGCTGTCGATGGGACGTTAAACTCTAAGCTCCCTTCCTTCCTTGAAACGAGTCAAGCTGTGGCCTTCCGAGTGGCGGGATGGTCCTTTCAGAGAATTGTCACACACGTTGAACGTGCTGCGTCAGTGGTACAGCGATGCTGGTTGCAATGGTCACGTGAACATTCTCACAATCGTGGATGATGTTCTGGACGTTCACGCAGGATAGATGCACACCAAGATAGTCATACTGAATGGGTAGAAGTGACAGATCGTAGAGCTATTAGAGCACAGATAACAGGTTCGTGATCGCAGAAAAGACAAGACGAGCCGTTGCCAACTGTTTACCAGCAGTGGAATTACGGATACGCACATTTCTAGCCCGTCTTCCACTCACCCCACAGCAAGGAAGTGCATGGCTCGACTAGTACGTCAGTGGAATGGCTGGCCGTGGTCTTAAGCGATGAAAGCAGTTTTGCCTGCACGCAAGCTGATGGTCGTGTGAGTTTACGACGTAGACCTGGCGAGCGCTGTCTCGTGGAGTGCATTCATGCAAGACGCACTGCCCCCACATGACGCCTTATGGTCTCGGCTGTGATAAGCTACAACTCTCGTTCACCTATGGTGTTTATGGAGGGAATGCAGCTCAGTACTCAGTAGGTCCTGTTGGTGATAGACTCATTATTTTCCTGTTCTTGCCACAGGAAGATGATGTGTTGAACCAACAGAATAAGGCTCGCCCACACACTATGCGTGAAACTCAACGTGCTGTGCAAGGCGTGCTACAGCTTCCATAGCCAGTACAGTCTCCCGACTTGTCTCCAAGCGAGCACGTGTGGGATATGATGGCACGACAACTTACACGTACGACTCGCCAGCCCATGACTCTTGCAGAAGAAGGTGAACAGGTCTATCAGACATGGAATAACGTATCCAAAGACAGTATTCGCCACCTGAACGATCGAAAGGATTCCAGTGGCGGCTTTACCGCCCGTGGAGGCTACACCAAGTACTAACATAAGTTTTCAACTCGTAGTACGTCAGCACCGCTTGAGCTATTAATCTGAAAATGTAATGATTTTATGTATTCCATATGAACTGTTTCAGCTATAATCACGAGTGAAATGATGATGATTCCGTGTGTCATTTATGGCAGTTATACCCCAACTGGGGTCGTGTTCGGCCTGCCTGGTGCAAGACTTTTTTAGCTGACATCACTTCGGCGACTTGCCTGTCATGATGATGAAATGATAATGAGAACGACACAACACCCAGTCCCCGAGCGAAGACAATCTCCGACCCCGTCGTGAATCGAACTGGGGCCTCCTGCGTGGAAACCCACCACGCTGCCCACTGGACTACGATGTCGGACATGAGTGAATTGGAAAACTCTAAGAGGGTGTAGAAATTTTTATTTCCGGTATTGTGTGACGAAATTGCATAAGTGATTCCAATTCAGGTTAGTAAAGAGGATTGTGACGCGGGCAGATTGAAGATATGCGTAAAGTGCCTAGGCAGTAGAGGTGGTAACAAGATTGTCTTTGAAAAGCAATAAACTGATTTCGAAACACAGTCCGGTACAATGTTTTGACCAATTAGTTAATTTCGTCTATGCCTTCATTGCCCGGAGTGGTTTTTCTTTATCTTATTCTTGCACATAGTTGTTGTCGAAGATACATTTGGCATGTGTGGCTTGTGCAGCGACTGGTAAAACTTGCAACAATCGGATATAAAAGGTTTACGTTCCTCACAGCTGTAATAGTTAGTCAAAAGTTACTGAAGACATTCTCGACTAGTTCTCCTGCACAGAGTATGATCTACTAATACACACTCATTTTCAGAAGCATCCCACACACTTCCCTCCAATACTAATTTTACGTTTCCTTGATGTGTAAGACTGCCTCCTACCAATCGATCCCATCTTTTAGTCAAGGTATGCCAGAAATTTCCTTTTCTCCCCAATTTTGTTCGGTACCTCCTCTTTAGATGCACGATCTACTCACCAAATTTTTAGCAACACTACATTTCAAAAGCTTTTATTCTCTTCTTGTTTGAACTGTTTATCGTCTATGTTTCACGTACAAGGCAACGCTTCAACTAAATGCATTGAGAAAAGTCTAACACCTAAGATGGCATTCGATGTTAACAAATTTCTCTTTTGAGAAACGCGTTTCCTCCCAGTGCCATTCTGCATTTTATATCATACATGCTGAAACCATTGTATGTTATTTACTGCCCAAGTAACAAAACTCATCAACTACCCACATTGTTTCTTTACCTAAGCTAATTCTTTGAGCATAGCCTGATTTTCTTAGACTGCATTCTGTTATCCTTGTTTTGCTCGTGTTAATGTTCAACTTATACGCTCCTTTCAAGTTAGTGTCCAGTCTGTTCAGTTGCTCTTCCAGGACCTTTGCTTTATCTGACAGAATCACAATGTGATCAGCAAACCACAATGCTTTTATTTCTTCACCCTAAACTTTAATTCCTTCTCCAAATTTCGGCTTGCTTTCTACACAGCTTGCTCAATGTACAAATCGAACAACATTGAGGAAAGGCTACAACCCCGTCTTACTACCTTCCCAACCACTGTGTCTCTTTCATGCCCTTTGACTGTAATAAATGCTATCTGGTTTCTGTACAAGTTGTAAATAACCTTCTGTTGTTTGTATTTTAGCCCTGTTGACTTCAGAATTTGAAAGTGTGTATCCTAATCATCATTGTCAAAAGCTTTCTCTAAATTCACAAAATCTAGAAATTGGCACTTATTCAATATATAGCAATGTCTTGGTCACGTATTTTTTATTGCATATGACGCGTTCCGATTCTCCATCGTCTGGTAAAGACTATGGGAACATTTTATAAACAAAATATAAGCACATGTAAGCTGAAGCCTAACCTGAGATATAATAACAAAACAATCAAGACAAAATGATCGTACTTACGTACAATACTGGTATAAGGCTCAACAAAATGAGCAACGGAAGGTATCCGGGCCATGCAATATTAGTCAGGGGAGACTTCAACCTTAAGAGCATAGATTGGGACCTCTCTAGTTTCATTTCAGGAGGTACAGACAAGCAGTCTTGCAAGCTACTTTTGGACACATTCTCCGAAAACTGTCTTGAGCAGTTAAATCGGCAATCCACGCGTAATGGGAATATTTTAGACCTTATAGCTAAAAAGGGCCTGACCTTATGAACGATGTCAGTGTAGAGACGGGAGTTAGTGATCAAGATATAGCGTCAATGGTGACCATAGTTCATAAACCAATCAAGAAGGCTAGAAGCGTGTTTTTCATAGGAAAAGCTGATAAACAATTGTCAGGATCGCACTTAGAAAATGAATGGACATCGTTTAGTTCTGGTACAGTGGATGTAGAGGAATTGTGAACTAAATTTAAAGGGCTACAGAAATATGTGCCTGTAAAGTCGATTAAGAATGGAAAAGATTCACCGTGGTATAATAATAATTTTTGAAAGCTACCGAGGAAAAGAAGACTGTTGCACTCTTGGTTCAAAAAAGAACACGCAAATGATGGCAGGCAAAAGTTAGTAAAGATTCGTGCGTATATATTGAGAGCGATGTGCGAAGCATACAATACTTAGCATAAGATCTTTCCGAGAACCCGAAAAAATTTTGGTTCTATGTAAAATCGATAAGCGGGTCAAAGCCCACTATCTAGTCACTCGCTGATCATTCCGGGGCAGTAATAGAAGAAAGCAAATGAAAAGATGAAGTTCTAAATTTAACCTTTAAGATGACCGCACAAATGTACCATCTTTTGATCAACGCACTAACTCCGAAATGGAGGACATAGTAATAGGTATTTCCCATGTAGAGAAGCAGCTGAGAGAGCTAAATACAAAATTCTCCTGATCCGGATGGAATACCAGCTCGGTTTTACAAAGAGTATTCTGCGGCGTTGGCCCCTTACTTTGCTTGCGAATCTTTAACTCAGCGAGAAGTTCCTTGTTATTGGTAAAAAGTGGAGGTGACTCCCGTTTATAAGAAAGGTAAGAGAAGTGACTCATATAATTACATAATATTCGAGAAATTCGGTTGAGGAAATTTAGAGGGCCGGAATTTAAAGCTGTGTGTAGAACGATCTTCTTGCCGCGTAAAGATCACAAAGACAAGGTAAGAGAAATTAGGGCTCGTACGGAGGCATATAGACATTCTTGTCTTCTTCGTTCTATTTGGGTGTGGAATAGGAAAGGAAATGCCTTGTAGAAGTACAGTGTACTGAGGGGTCTAGCAGTATATTGCTCCGTCCTACGTATATCTCGCGAACAGATCGTGCGGATAAAATCAGAGAGATTAGAGCCCACACAGAGGCATACCGACAATCCTTCTTTCCGCGAACAATACGTGACTGGAATAGTAGGGAAAATCGATAGTGGTACTCAAGGTACCCTCCGGTACTCAAGGTACCCTCCGCCACACACCGTCGGGTGGCTTGCGGAGTATGGTTGTAGATGTATAGCTAAATGTAGCTTTACAGATGACCTGTGCCAAAATAGCTTTGGCGTGTAAAGCTGACTGTAAGTGAACAAGAACGATAGGTGGCGTTAGGGTAGGTGTAGACGTATGTCAAAGAATATCAACAAAAATGTTACAAAGCCATAGATATGGGTGACATGGTACAAGAAAAGTAAACATACTTATAAAAACAAAGATGAGACTGGAGTCACAATATACATTATAATAAGCACCAGAATTAGAATAGAATGGGGTTTAAAAATACCAGTACTGTATGTATGATTTTTTGTCTTGATTGTTTTGTTATCTCTTATTCTACTTCAGGTCTAGCTTACATGTACTTATATTTTGTTTATAAAAAAATCACTGAACGGTCGCCTGCTTCAAACATGGATGTTTTGAATGAATTATCTGAAAGCTAGAATTGTAGGTTTTCCTTTTTTTAAACTATTTTCTAAGATAAGACGTAAGATCAGTACTGTCTCGCATGCTCCTACATTTCTCCTAAATCAAAACTAATCTTCCCTGGGGTCGGCTTATAGCAGTTTATTTCATTCTTCTGTAAATAATTTGTGTTAGAATTTGCAACCATGATTTATTAAAATGAAGGTTCTGCTATTTTCACACTTTTATGAACATTTGGAGACAAGAAAATCAGCTGTATTAATGTCAAGAACTCAGATGGAAAACCAGTCCTGACCGAAATCTATATCTTACCATTATAAAATCTATCTGGTGTCTCCTGCTCTCTTTCACGTATACAACATCCTTTCGTGGTTCTTAAACCATGTGTTTGTAACGATTACATTATGTTTGGTGCAAAATTCCAGCATGCGGTTTCCTCTTTCATTCCTTTTCCCCAGTCCATATTCACCTACTCTTATTCCTTCCCTTCTTTTTCTTACTACCAAAATCGAGTCGTTCATCACAATCAAGTGTCCCTCTTCCTTAACTGTCTGAATAATTTCCTTTACCTCCGTATAGATTTGTTCGATCTCTTCATCATCGGTAGAGCTAGTTAGCAAATAAACTTGTACTACCGTGGTCGGTGTTGACTTGGTATCTGTCTCGATTACGTAATGCGATCACTGCATTACACGCTTTCATATTTTCTTATTCATTATTAGACCTACTCCTGTAATACAACTGATTTTGCATTTATAACCCTGTACTCACCTGGCCAGAAAACCTATTCATCTTTCCACCGAATTTCTCTAACCCCACTATGTCTGACTTCAATCTATCCATTTTCCTTTTTCAATTTTGTAACGTACCTACCATATTAAGGGATCTAACATTCAACGCTACGATCCGTAGAATGCCAGTATTGTCTTTCCTGATGACGACATCCCCATGAGTAGTCGCCGCCCAGATATGACATGTGGATATGTGTATGTCCGACTTGATACGTAATGTGATATTTATGTTCAACTTTCAAAAACGCGAGTAGATTCACCAATGGTAACATCCGCAGATTTACTTGAGAATGCCACTATAGGCTAAACAAGCACGTAATATCTAGCTATATAAAAGCGAAAGGACACTCATTCATACAATCGCTGACTAAACACCAAATCTCGAAAACTACTTCACCTATTAAGCTGAAATTTGGCAGAAATGTAGTTTATAGGTGTTAGACGTCAGCTAGAAAACGATATTGCGATAGTTCAGGAGATATGGCGTCATAAAAAATGAAAACTTCCCCGTCTTTCGGCACACGATACTATGACTTTATCAGTCCACTATTTGAGAAGGAGAGCACTTAGCGATTTGCAACAAACTTTAAACATAATCAAAATATCCACGGGTGTACTGCCGGTCTATAGTGTCCAACGGGCACAATATTTCGGCGATCATACATGTCGCCATCATCAGGTGAACTGACGGACTGAGCTCCTGGAAACGCGCGGGCACGGAGATCCGCACGCTACGGTGGCTCAAGGGAACTGGGTTCTAGCCCAGTAGCGGGTGATTTAAATACCCTCGGCCCGCGGAGCGACCCCTCCGTGGTTCGCGCCCCGCGCCGCGGTCGCGCAGTGGATCCGATTGCGACGGCGTCGGAGATGACGTCGATGTGAGGGCTCTGTCCACCGTGGTCGTCACTTCGTTACGTTTGCTAGATTTACTCTTAATTAACCCAATCGCTGGTTCCCAAGCTTTGCTTTATAGCCACAGTCACGGTTTATGAGGTCGTCACTTGTGCGAATTTCAATAGCCTCTCTAACGACGCAGTCCCAGTGTCTCGACGTCTGTACCAGAATCCTAGTGCGTTCATACTCCATCGCGTGATTCTCCGACAAACAATGTTCAGCGACCGCCGACTTGCCCGGATACATCAATCGTGCGTGCCTCTGGTATTCAACGCATTGATTCTGGACGGTACGCATCGTCTGTCCAATATATGACTTGCCACACTGACACAGAATCTGGTACACGCCGGCCTTCCTCAAACCGAGATCATCTTTGGCGCTCCCCACCAGTGCACGAATTTTATTCGGTGGACAAAACACAGTTCCAACCTGGTGTTTCTTCAAAATGCGGGCGACCTTCCCCGAGAGTGCGCCAGTATATGGAACGAACGCAGTGCCTACATCCTCCCTCGTGTTTTCATCTGTTTCCACTGGTTGTGCTGTAGTGGTTGAGCGGAGAGCCCGCTGAATGTGCCACTCTGAGTACCCATTTTTTCGGAATACAGTTCTCAGGTGTTCCAATTCCTGGGGTAAACTCTCTGCGTCGGAGATAGTGCGCGCCCTATGTACTAGAGTTTTAAGTACCCCATTCCTTTGTGAAGGGTAGTGATAGCTGTCTGCGTGTAAATACAGATCAGTGTGCGTTGTCTTCCGATACGCACCATGACCCAGGGTGCCATCAGTTCTTCTCTTGACCAAGACGTCAAGGAACGACAATTTACCCACCTTTTCAGTCTCTATAGTAATTGCTGTTGGGGTGTATGGAGTTCAGTTGTGTAAGGAAGTCAAGGAGTTTATCCATACCATGTTTAAAGTTTGTTGCAAGTCGCTAAGTGCTCTCCTTCTCTAATAGTGGACTGATAAAGTCATAGTATCGTGTGCCGCAACACGGGGAAGTTTTCATTGTTTATGACGCCATATCTCCTGAACTATCGGTACTATCGCAATATCGTTTCTTAGCTGACGTCTAATACCTATAAACTACATTTCTGCCAAATTTCAGCTTAACAGGTGAAGTAGTTTTCGAGATTTCGGGTTTAGTCAGTGAGTGAGTGTGAATGAGTGTCCTTTCGCTTTTATAGAGATAGAGATGAAACTCACTCTGCAGCGAAGAGTGCGCTGATATGAAACTTCCTAGCAGATTAAAATTGTGTGCCGGAACCGTGACTCGAACCTCGGAACTTTGCCTTTCGCGGGCAAGCGCGCTGCCACTGAGCTATCCCGACACGACTCACGGTCTCTCCCCAAAACTTCAATTCTGCCATTACCTCGCCTCATACTTTCCAAACTTCACAGAAGTTCTCCTGCGAATGTTGCATTTTTAGCACTCCAGAATGATAGTTTCATTCTGGAAACATCCCTTAGGCTGTGGATAAGCCATGTCTCCATACCATTCTTTCTTCCAGGAGTGCTAGTCTTGCAAGGTTCGCAGGAGAACTTCTGTGAAGTTTGGAAAGTATGCCGAAGGAATTAGATTAGATAATGAGACGATACAAGTAGTAGATAAGTTTTGTTATTTGGGTAGTAAGTTAACTTCTGATGGTCGAAGCAAAGAAGATATAAAATTCAATATGGCTATGGGAAGAAAACCGTTTCTGAAGAAGCGAAATTTGTTGACATCCAATATTAGTTTCAATGTTAGGAAGTTCTTTCTGAAAGCATTTGTCTGGAGTGTAGCATTGGATGCGTGTGAAACGTGGACGATAAGGAGTTCAGACAGATTGACAATAGGAGCTTTCGAAATGTGGTGCTACAGAAGAATGATGAAAATTAGATGGGTAGATCACATAACTAATGAGGAGGTGCTGAACAGAATCGGAGAGAAAGGACTTTTTGGCATATCCTGACCAAGAGAAGGGATAGGTTGGTAGGATACATTCTGAGACATCAAGGCATCGTGAACTTAGCATTAGAAGGAAGTGTGTAGGGTAAAACTCGTATAGGGAGATCAAGGGACGAATACAGTAAGCAGATTCAAAAGGATGTAGGTTGCCGTACGTATTCTCCGATGAGAGGCTTGCACAGCACAGGGTAGCGTGGAGAGATGCATGAAACCAGTCTGCGGACTGAAGACCACAACAACATAATCATCAGCCAGTTGTTTGATACTATTAAAAGTATATATTTATAGCTCCACGTTCTTTTCAAAGATATCTTAAGACCTATCTTCCATTAACGCTTGTTAAGATCAACTCTGAAGGAAAAGGGAAGATTAGGACTTCATGTCTCGTCGACAGCGTGATCATTAGAGACGAAATCCGCTATCAGACATGCTGTGCTGTTTCTATCGAGAGAGAGAGAGAGAGAAAATGTTGACGTTATCTGTAGCAATTCATGGGAAATATAAGTGACATATCACTGTTAGATTTAGTAGGCACTAAAATTTATCAGAATAAATCGATTACTTAATCCACTGTTTTATTTGTGCATGCGAATATCAACTCTTTACTCACACGAAGTGATGTGTGCTATCGCAAGGGTTCGCAAATTGATTCCGTGTTCCTTGATTTCCAAAAGGCTGTTGACACCGTACCTCACAAACGGCTTTTAATCAAATTACGTGGTTACGGTAAATCGCCCCAAATTTACGACTGGATAGGGGATTTCCTCTCAATGAAGACACAGTTCGTAGTAATCGATGGTAAGGCATCGAAAAACACAGAGGTGATTTCGGGCTTCCCACGGGATAGTGTTATTGGTTCTCTGCTGTTCCTTATTTACATAAAAGATTTAGGGGAAAATCTAAGTAGCTCTCTTAGGTTGTTTGCAGATGACGCCGTCATTTACCATCTAGTAAAATCATCTGAAGATCAAAACCAATTGCAGAACGATTTGAATAAGATATCTGTATGGTGTAAGAATTGGCAGATGACTCTAAATAATGAGAAGTGTGAAGTCGTCTACATGAGTACGAAAAGAAATCCGTTAAACTTTGTTTACATGATAAATCAATCAAATGTGAAGGCCGTAAACTCCACAAAATACCTAGGAATTACAATTACTTCTGACTTAAATTGGAAAGAACACGTAGATAATGTCGTGGGAAAGGCGAACCAGAGACTGCGTTTTATTGGCAGAACCCTTAAAAGATGCAACAGAACTACTAAAGAAACTGCATACACTTTGATTGTCCGTCCTTTTAGGAATATTGCTGCCCAGTGTGGGATCCTTATCAGGTGGGTTTGACGGAAGACATCGAAAGAGTCCAAAGAAGGGCAGCTCGTTTCGTATTGTCACGGTACAGGGGAGACAGCGTTACGGAAATGATACAGGACCTGGGATGGGAATCATTACAACAACGGGGCTTATCGCTGCGGCGTGGGCTACTTACGAAACTACAATCGCCAACATTCTCCTCCGAATGCGAAAATATATTGTTGACTCCCACTTACATAGGTAGAAATGATCATCAGAATAAAATACGAGAAATCAGAGCCCGAACGGAGAGATTCAGGTGTTCATTCTTCCCGAGCACTATTCGAGAATGGAATGGGAGATAAAATAGTATAACGGTGGTTCGATGAACCCTCTGCCAGGCACTTAAATGTGATTTGCAGAGTATCCCATGTAGATGTAGAACACAACTTTAAGCGTTCCTCCATGCACGTGTTTTATCTCAGCAGTATCTGCAAAACAGAGATAGAGAAGTGGAATTTCCTGAGCTGGCGTGGTGTGGCGACAGATTATGGAGGAAAATTAATGGGCGGGCACGGCGTCGCGGCGTGTCGGGGCCGTATTGACGCATGCACGCCCTTCTGTCAGGGCCTTTGAGGGAAGCCAAGGCACCCCCCACCCCCAACTCCTGCTGGGTCAGACGTCACCGCCTAGCGGACGGCTGCGTACCAATCAAAGGGACAGATATTAACGAAACTCGCCACTGATCCGAAGCTTATTGTTACGATGGTCTTCACGAAAAGAAGAAATATTACAGTTAACTTCCTGTCAACGTTCACGCAATTATACATACACTGCAGGATACTACTTAGTACGCATGTCCGAAAGAACAGACGCCACTTTTGATCCTGCAGTTATTATCTATTCATATTCACTGAATGTATTCAGTGCAAATGTGTAAAGTTGAAAATGTTTACTCAGCCGGGATTCGAAGCCGGGTCTCCTGATTTCTAGACAGTTCGAATCCCGGCTGGATAAACATTTTCAACTTTACCCATTCGCAGTTAATATACATTCCGTGAATATGAATAGATAATAACTGCAGGATCAAAAGTGGCGTCTGTTTTTTTCTGGCATGTTCGAAAGAACAGACGCCACACACATTTATAACTTATAAGATATATATGCTAGAGGAATATCTCATCATATGAGAAAAATGGATGGGCTTGAAAAATAAACCTGGAAAGCAACTTTATGTCTTAAACATCTACTCATAACTTTTAAGGTGTTAATATATTTCCAATCCATATTCGGGAACATATGACTGGGCAGTATTGGTAATGTTCGGCAAATTTTAAGCCACGCATGTTTAGTGGCTGGCAGTGAATGGCGAACATCTCAGGTAGCTCAGTCATTGACGGTGAAGCTAAGTTTAGTGTACAAGAGGTTCCACATCGAACGATGTGTCAGCGCCCATGTCCCATGTAGGCGTACACTTTGCACATATGACACTGACCATAGTGATGGGGCTTGGTAGAATATAGTGTGTTAGATGAAACGAGGATATTTACTGAACCACGTGTACTCAGAGGATTTATAAGCCTCATTTAAAAACAATAATAAAAGAAACCTCAACTGCTAGATTTTGAGGCCAATTTAGGACGCATTAATATGCTTATAACAATCTCTTGGTTGGATACTAGCGAACACTAGTAACATTATAGAAAGACGAACTATTAGGGTCGGCACTCAAAGTGAAGTGACGGACTTGTGCGGAGCTGACGGTGAACTATACGGATCTGTTGCTCAACGCTTGTGACGGAGAACTCCCTTTTGATACAAAAAACAGGGATTTCAAAGGCTCAGTTGGGCGCACTATTTGTTTCCTCTATTTGAGGCCTCTAGCAAACCATGTTTTAGTTCTGTCGCCTCTGCCACTCCTTAAGTGGGGACGTTACTGACTTTCACACTAACAAAAGCCATACTTACAAAAGTCTTCCTATTCATTATTTTCCTGAAACCATCTACAGTAAACTTATTGAGTGAAAACTCCCTTGTGGATTGAAAAATAGTAGATTAATTGTTGGCTGTGACGCGCTTCACCCCTCTAGGATATCCTCAGAGATCTTACGGCAAACAAACGAAACTAGTAAAATCGGGATAATATTTACATGACAGACTGACAGAGTAGAAAATTAAAAAAAGTTGTGTTAATTTATTCTTCAACTTCAAAGGAAGTAATCTGCAAGATCGGTACAAAGTAATGACCTATGGTAGGAACCACAAGGTCTACTCTGTGAAATGGTGATTTGATTAAAATGTAAAGGAAACTGCAGAATTCACACTCACCTAGAGCGTTGAGCAGTTAGTTAATGAAACTCATACAGATGAGGAGTCACCTTCTAAAAACCATTAAAATGTACATTCCTTCCGGATCCAAAAGGAATTGACTGTGAGATTAACAGGAAGAACTATGGCCATACAAACGACTTGTAGACGCCCTGAAGCTGCGGTCGCATAAACAATTAAATTAACTTTGGACATTCGACTAAAAAAGAGAGACTAATTAAAACATGATCTCATGTACACCTCAAACCAGGGAGAGGAAGTCGGAAGAGGGGTTCGCTTAACCCCGAGATAACGTTGATAGAATCTTTTATTTGATTGAAAACGCAAAAATGACAATAAACACCAAGGCCACGTAATCTGCCACACCGAAGTCTGCTAACGACGTAGATGACTTTACGTCCCTTGTCGAAACGATAATGGCTGTTCTGTGCTCAAGGGATAGGCTGGCGGTGTTGTGGAACTCTTAAGCCATAAACGGCAGAGAACAAGGTAGAATTTTCCATTCTAGAGAGAAAACTAGAAAGAATCATTCATGAGGCTAATGAAATGTAGTAGGAAATTTTTAAAGTCAGTTGAGCGGACAATTAGACAGTTTATACTATGATAATGACCAAACCGCAGTTGATATCATAGATATATCTATTCTTTCTGATATGTCCGAAAGAACAAAGACCATTCCTATGATTGTATATACGCCTCGATGAACGAATGATAATTTCATTGCAGGATGTACAATCTGACGTTTCGATCCTTTGCGGGAATACAGTAAAGGCTGCGAGAAAAAGGGGAACTTCAACACTGCGACGTGTAACATATGAGCGCTTGGGTGGACGGGAAGCAAACACGGATGGCCGAAGTAGTTAAAGCTCCGCACGCGTGAAGTGGAGAATCAGAGAGTCCCAGCCCAAAACGAATTTTCATAAGTCGCTGTTTGAATACTGCAAAGCTCAGATGTAATACAGGTCTAAAAGGAAAAATTCACTTTGATTACAAATTCAAATCACCAATAATAGCTTGTTCACACAACGAAGTCTATACAAGAGCACTGCAGACTGCCGTGCAATGAAAGTGCATTATGCAACACTCCAGTCAGATGATAAGACGTCTGCAGCGTTCATACGCGAAGCGTAAAACGATGCTGTCAGGATGACGGAAAGCCATTGACGCCTAGAACTGCGGAAACGCCGAGACATTGGCATAGAAACGCACACAAAATCGCTGTACGTGGTTGGTCGTTGTAGACACGCGAAGCCGCCTATCGAAGCCCACTCTCCTCTGATGTAATGGACTTTAATACGAACACCACCATTTATCATCGATTCATTCTTTTGTGGCGAAACTGAAATGGTGGAGAGTGGCAGCGTAATTTCCACTTGTCGCTATGATGAATCGTACAGCAGCCCTTTCTCCATGTGAGAGTAAACAGCGTCATTTTCCAAACCTGTGGTTGGCAGTGAACAGATTCATTACAGCTTCTGCCACGAAATATCGTCCTTGCATATTTAACGAAGTTTTCTAGAATGGAAAGTTTCTACATTCCTGGAAATAGGCAATACTATAGCTCCTCGTGGAACAGGGGAAGCACTAGAAAAATAAGGAAGGAAGATTACAGTTTAGCTTCCCGTAGACATCGCGATCATTAGAAACGGAGCACATTCCCGGACAGTTTTCGTCGGGGATGGAGAAGGAATTCGACCGTGCCGGCATGTTCCTAGAGTTATGTAGGTAAATCACAGAAAACCTAAATCAGGAGGGCCGGAGGCGGATTTGAACTTCCGACCTCCCGAATGCATGTATTATCACTGCGACACCTCACTCGATGGAAAAACAATTGTTCACAAGACAGATATCGCAGTGTCGCACTCAACAAATACTAGTGCTCGTCATTTGTGTAAAATTTCCGTATTTCTGCCTGTATTTAACCTTGAAACCACCAGCTGCCAATGTCAACTCATTACAAGAGGTTGGAGAAATGGATATATAAACCTTAAAACAAAGTTAGGAAAAACAGCAAAACCGCCGCACCGGGAAGGAATTATCCGTATGGGAATTAATTCGGTCGATGTGATGTACGTATGCAGACAAACATGTGATTACAGCTTCAGAAGAAGTAGGTGATTTACTCGAGAGAAAGAGCTTCAAAAAGAGCCCCGGTAATGGCGTTGGTCCACCTCTGTCCCTTATGCTAGCAGTTTTTCGGCTTGGCATTGATTGATAGGGTTGTTGCATGTCCTCCTCAGGGATGTCGTGCCAGCCCTACCCATAAACGTTCTTAGTTGGCTGAGATGTGGCAGTCTTGTTGAACAGTGTAGGGTATAGCAAGCACGAAGACAAGCAATATAAACTCTCGCCGTTTGCGGACCGGTATTATCTTGCTGAAATGTTACTCCAGCCATTGAGATCTTGCAGAACGTTCTCAACATACCAGCAGAACCGCTTTTCGTGCAAAGAGGTCTACATTAGTCTACGAAAGAGGATCCGTGAGCTCAGCACCTTGTCGGTGAGCCACCTGTTAATAGTCTCTGTGGTCACTGAACCACTAACTACATGTCGAATCTACGGTAATGATAAACCCGGGAGTTTGAGTGTCGATTGCTTGGTCCTCACGTTCTGCAGTCTCTACAGGTCGACTGCATGCTTCTTGGAGCAGAGTTTGGCACGGTTCACCCATTCCTGCCAACATCGTCGAAGAGTGGCTTAAAACCCATATTTCAACTGGTTTCACTAAGCCCATCTATACGTACTCTCTCAAATGCTGACATAAGCGTATATTATTTAAACACGTGTTACTGTCTGCAGTACATGCCCTGGTATTGATACTGTGATATTACAGAAACGGGGGAAGCTGATTGTTTCCATGTGAAAGGCGGGTTTTGCCAGGCTGTTGGGTTCCCCAGCCATCCGGCTGATGGTTTGAACCTAGTGAATGGACAGGTAGTCAGGGTTTCCTTAATGTGCTCGGAAACCGGAAACGCTTGGCTGAGCGAGGGCGGCTATTCCAGATTGCAACTGAAATACAATATAGCCACAAACATTATTCTAAAAATCAATATAGAATCAGGGAATGATCATACTGCAAACATAATTATATGAATGGATTCAGGAGACTTGGAAGAATCAAACGCCGTAATTACAATTTCAATGTCCCTTACAGATAAAAAGCCGACAAATTTCAGTACTATAATAATAATATTATAAGACATATTTACAATTATTGATACATAGTGTTTATCGGTAACAGTTTAAGATGCAAATGGTCAGCATTGCACCACGCTACCTATCTTAAAAGACGTGCCACGTTATTTGCGTATTCTTTCAATAAACTTTGTTTTACTCTCTTGTTCTGCTTTTCGTTGAGGTAATAATATTCTTGTGTCAGAACACAGATTCCACCACAGAAACACAAAACATGAAACCAGCAAAGCGCATTACATTTATATATGTATTTTATTATATTTAATATTATTCTTAGTAACGTTCGTTTTATGTTGAAGACTGCCACTTAAATATTTCATGGCCGACAAAAAATAGTAGATATGCAGCAGATAATTTATATATAAACAATTATAAGTATTTGTGGACAAGAACTGAATATATTTGTATAAAAAGCCATGATAAATTAAATATTAATTTTGTAACTGTATTTCGACGGCGGCAGTATATTTGAACAGTGAGACGCCACGCTTAATGGCTATCTGAGCAAAGAGCTTCAGTCTCAACCGTTTTTTAGTATTGTTAAAAATATATTTGTTTGTTAAATGTAAAAAACATTTGTAGGGAGGTGGTCAAAGCATTTATTTCTGTGATATTCAAATGTATAATATTTTGGAAGTGAAATTGTATTTTAAAGATGAGGCGTTAGGGTGCGCGGAAGGATACAATTTGGGAGCAGGGAGAGCACGCTTTTCAAACGCTGGGGGAGGGACTCGTAACTTGGACGTGGTGGAGAAAGCTTGTGACGCTGGGCGGTCTGAAGCCGCGTTACGAACTTGTAATTTGAAGAGATAGGCATGTGTGGACTTAGAAAATTTACGAGACTGTGACTGCAGAACTTAATCTTTGCTTGAAAAGTGATAAACTATGCACGGTAGTAGGGCTGTGGAACTGTGATAATTCAGCAATCGTGTACTGGTGTGATGAAAAACTGTGTTTTATACCGAATACTTTTATCGTGGATTAACTTGGAACTGCAAAGTTCGATGGACTACTCTAACTTACTCGTGATAATTTGGAACTTTTACTCTCGAGTGCGTGTGGTACTTATTGTGCCACTCATGAACAATAAATGGGGAAACATTTAGTTATTTACCGATTATAAAGTAAGACCACCTCCACATTTTCAAGTCCAAAAAGAGTAATAAACTCTATTTTTAAAGAATTACTTCGTGAGTGAATCACTTCTTTATCTTAGAATCCATTTTGTTGGTCATTCGGAGGTTTAATTTATGTTTGTTAAATATATTTTCACGTCATCATATGCAGATTGATAGATTGGCTAAACTACAGATTAATTATTGATCTTGTTTAAACAGATTGCGTAGCTGTTTAGGGCATAGAAGCTGACGTACATAACTCACCCCTACGCACAGAGACAACGAGCCATAAACTTTTACTACCGTGAGTTATGTATTGCCCAAGTTTTATTGTTGAGAACCGATATGAAGGTCGCAATATGTTCTCTGTTTGCAGTGCGGAAATGGCCGAGCGGAGGTTTGTAAGTAGTGTAAGTAGTTTGTAACCCTAGAGCCGATGACCTTAGCAGTTTGCTCCCTTAGGATTACAAACATTTGAACATTCGAATTTTGTCCACTGTGTGATATCCTTTCCAGCTCTACGATGAAATTATGCTGCGGCGTCACACGTTTATACACCGGGCAGAAGAATTTAAAATTCGCCATTTTCTTTCGATTTTGTATGAATATCAATTTGTAGCTACTTAGCATGACTCCTTTCTGATGTGTATAGGAGTGATTTTTAAATTCTCTTTCAGCATTTTAATTTTCCCTCGTTTTGAATAAATGACACTAAAGGTGATATTAAGAATCGAGTGAAGTATCTAGGGCTCACTTCAGATTTTAGAGCCGGCCGCGGTGGCCGAGGGGACTGAGGCGCTCCAGTCACGGTCTGCACGGCCAGTACGGTCGGGGGTTCGAATCCCCCCTAGGGCATGGATATTTGTGCCGTCCTTAGTGTTAGCTAGTTCATAAGTAGTTTGTAAGTTTAGGGACTGATGACCCCGTAGTGCCATAAGCTATGCAAACATATGGAACATTTTTTTCAGATTTTAGACTAATGTGGTTACTGCACCCTAGGAATCGAAATTCAATAGGCAAAGAGCAGTGGAAAATTAGAACTGAGTTGGTTATAGGTCAAAAGGAGCAAATATAACTCGCTTTTTCGTGCAGTCGCAGCACAATTTGGGTTCCACATTTGAAGATTAGAACAGTTTGTCATACCTTACGTTGCTAGGTGCAAACAGCCCCACTGACTCTGT
Organism: Locusta migratoria; assembly: GCA_026315105.1. NCBI lineage: Eukaryota > Metazoa > Arthropoda > Insecta > Orthoptera > Acrididae > Locusta > Locusta migratoria. The sequence goes on along the minus strand of CM048755.1, from coordinate 475,140,942 downwards.
CACGTTACACTTAGCACCTAAAATCAATTCTACACGGTGCATCTGTCACACAATCTACTGGGTACTTCATCATTACCTAAATCTCCCACTGTTTCTCGCTCTAAAATGGTGCACCCCTACACAAAACGACCAACTAGAATATCACTATTACGGGTATATGCAAACGATTTTGTGAAACCAAACTTGCTATTTTAATCCTTTGGTGGAGTAAGTCATTATCCTGACTTCTGAAGAGGCCCTGCTTAATTTAAAAATTATTGAGGTGTTGGAAGATCTGCCACACTGTTTTAATATATCGAGTAATATTTTAGTTTGGCATTATCCGTCCTTTTAGTAAATACTGTGGTGGTCCCTCTATCTGTTCTCATGATTCGCATATCAAATCTCTGTATACGAGGGTTGGAACTTAAATAGTGGCAACACTGCTATGGGGACACTATGCAATGGACTCTACTATTTTCGCTGATAGCACACCTTGTTGATATGCCTACCTTACCAACGAATAAATAGACTCCCCCGACCCACGTCACCGGCGTGCATACAATCGAGAGAAACACAGTCACTTGTGAGTAAGCGGTGTAACGTAACGGTGTCACTATATTTTAGAAACGGAACAACGGAAACCGTCAGTGCACAGTATTACTGTTCGTTTTTGGAGCATCACCTGCGACCAGCTTTGGGAAAGAAGCAGCAACACTTTCTGTGCAACCCTCCCATCATATTGCACGACAATGCGCGGGAGCATACAGCACAGTTGTGGCTGCTCTGTTCGTTCGATGGGATTTTGAAGTACTGTACCATCCACCGTACTCCCCGAACTTACGTCCTTGTGACTTTGATTTGATTCCGAAGAAGAAGGAACCACTTCGTGGCATTCGCTTCAGAAATGTTCCATTCGCACCATCAACAGAACAGGCTTGCTAACGGTGTACTACGCCTTCCACACCGCCGACAACATGTTCTACACAACGCTGGTGACTACTTTGAAGGACAGAAACAAGTGCAAACATGTAACGCTTTTGTGTCGGTTGTGTATAAATAGTTGCCACTATTTAAGTTCCAACCCTCGTATAAATGAATAAATGAACAGCTGTGCGTTAGTCTCGCTAAAAGACAGAAAGGCTCGGGCGAATTTAATTTTTTTTTCACTTTAATACAGGGGTGGCTCTGAAAAAATGAATATGGAAAACCCACAGGAACTATTTATTATTATTATTATTATTATTTTTTTTTTTTTTTTTTTTTATTTTTTTTTTTTTTTGGACAGGCAACCCATCATACACTACTGTTTGGGAGCTGCAACTGTTACTCCTTCAATGCATTCATATATATATGTATAATAGTGTCCCTTCGTGTGTTTGTTTTCAGTTCATACTTCTTTATTCCAATCTTGATGAATTTTGTACACTGCGTAAAATTTCGTTTGGTGGATAGCGAAGGGTACTTTACTTACAGACTCTGACACTTACCTACAGTATTATTCCGATCCTAAAAGTAATTTTGCACATTTGATCATGGAAACAAGTGGAGGGGTTCTATACTGTCTACATAAATACCATATAGTGTATTGAGGAAGGTACTTTAATTACTGACTTCGACAAAATCTGCAGTTTTATTGCGATCTTGATCTGCGGTTTGACTCCATCACTTGATTTTACGTAAACCACGCGTTAGTTAAGTGTCACGTGACATTCATCACCTTGAACGCCCTCTGCTTCTCTCTTGCTTCCTGTATTTTATAACTTCCTTATTATAACTTACGCGTTGTCATTTCAAAGCAGTGGCGCACTGAAGAATTAACAAAAACACGTCGTTCATAGTACTATAAATTATAATCTAGAGTCTAAAAACGTCAATTTAGCTGTTAGCAACTGCCATGAATAGTACAAGACTTAAGGACACTATCGAAGTTGTTCGCCATGGTGAAGTGAGTAGTGCGTCATGTTGTGAAGCATGTGGTCGGTAGTTCGAAACCCACCGCTACCATTTTTTTCTCTCTGCAGTTTTCTCCTGTGCAATTTATGTGTGAAACGCTACTGATTTTTGCCTCATGATATCCATTACCTTTTATGTATCTCATTAACTTTGTCAATAGGTACTATAATGATCGACGATTCCTGATTTGTAGATCATCTGGGTAAAATCGAAGAATCGCAAGAAGTGCTTCGACTGAATTTGCTCAGTGGGAATGAGAAGCCAGTGCAGCGCCATTTTATGCAAGGCTTCAACTGGTCATGCTTGCCAGAGATTATGTCCTGAAGTTCTTGTTACATGCGGTACTATAGTCGTAAGAACGCAAGTGATAATCACAGTTTTCTTCCCTTTTCACATGTTTCTGTGATGTAGATTTAAAATCACGCCGTGCCACAAAGTAGATGCAGAGACAGCAGATTATCGTTACACGTTTTTCAGGTATGTTTTATGGGTAAATCGACGAAATTTCAGTCTTCTAATTTGGTATATCGTCTTACTAACAGTGATTTTCAAACTACAAAAAATGTTCAAATGTTTGCAAATCTTATGGGACTTAACTGCGGGGTCATCAGTCCCTAAACTTAGAAACTACTTATGAACTAGCTAATACTCAAGACGGCACAAACATCCATGCCCTAGGGGGGATTCGAACCCCCGACGGGGAACGGCATCGCGCATCGTAGCAAAGCGCCTCAATGCGCTCGGCCGCTTCGCCGCGGCTTTTCAAACTACTCTCAGCACACTATCAGTGAGTGATGCGTAGCGGCTATACATTTTTGTTCCTCACTAGCACTTGAAAATAAATATTTATGAAATGGTTCGCCACTCTAATTGACAGTGTAATTGGTTCACAGCTAAATGTTGAAAGTGTCTCACACCTCGTCATAAGAGTAATGTTTTCTTGATAGTGCGAATACTTGGTTCGCGTCCAAAACATGATGAGTAAACTTTTACGTATACACCGACCGTGAAAAAAGTACACCACCAAAAGATGTGGTCGAATATTAAGGTGATGTAATTCACCAACGCGCAATCAGTGGGTATGTTAATGATAAGCTTACAATTCTTTCTGAGAACGAGGAAGGCCTCCTGAGTGCATTAGTTTTATTCATGTTTAGTGTTGTTTACATCCCTCTTAGGATATATGCGTGAGCAACATCAGACTTTGAGTGATCACTGTAAAGAACATGAAGATGTTGCATACTCTTAAATCTAAACGGTTCAAACCGGCCTTTGGCTATCCAGATTATGTTTTCAGTTATTTCCCAAACTGCTCCAGGAAAATGCCGGGTTGGCTCCTTTCCAAGAGCACGGCCAATTTTCTTTCCTGTCCCTAACAAAAACAATCCAAGCTTGTGCTCCGTCTCTAATGGCCACGTTGTTAAAGGGAGCCCTAGTCTTACTTCCTTCGTTTAAATCTAAACATTTGATACAACATGGCACAGAAGTTGGGTACAGCTACACGATGATGTGTTCATAATATAAGACATGTACACATTGTGTATAAAGGAAATTATTAAAGGAAGATAAGAAGATTAGGACGATATCATGGTCATTACTAACGGAGGGGATTATTAGTTCTGACACATTTTCATAATTATCTTTAATTTAAATCTGTTATTGCATTGTAAATATTTGGTATCTTGTTGTAAAGCAGTTTCTGCTTACAACTGAGTGACATAGTTACCTATAGTTCGATACATCGTTCTTGCTTGTTATTGTATGTATATGAGTGCAGATATGTTGTTACAGTCTGTGGAAAATCATTAATTTAATTTTCTTTATTTGAGATACCCCATTACAAAGTAATATTACATGTTTTTGTAAAGTGTTGTAACTTCTTTAATTTTCCTCGAACAACGCCGAGCGAGATGGTGCAGTGATAACACAATGGACTGGCATTCAGGAGGACGGTGTTTCAGCTCCACCTCCGGCCATCCAGATTTAGGTTTTCCGTGATTTCCCTAAATCACTCCAGGCAAATTCCGGAATTTTTCCTTTGAAAGCCGACGGCCGACATCCTCGACACATACCAAATAATTCGAGTGTATGCTCCGCTTGTAATGACCCCGCTGTCGACGGGAAATTAAACCCTAACCATCCTTCCATCGTACAACCATCTGTTAAGCGATAATGATTCGTCTTAATGAAGTGATAATTTTCTTGTGTTTGGAATATTCTTTGGCCACGCCACGTGGAACATGGGGAAGTTCATTTCTATTCTGTCAGTGGAGAATTCTTTTCGTAGATGTTCACGAGATTTGTCTTTGAGATAAGTTGTTCACTCCTCCTTACACAAAGTGACAGCGGAATATTCATCTTCTGCCCGATTCACCGAGCAGCGATCGTATCAGAAACTCTCCTCCAGGACACGAAGGCGTCAGATGATCTTCAAGGTGCCACATCCATTTTGTACAATCCTCGACCGCTATCGCTCAAGAACTGGTCGTTACCTTACAGTAGCGCAGTAATTACAGTTTTCATATTCACAGAATACATGACATTAACTACGAAATGGGTTAAGTTGAAAATGTGTACCCAGCCGGGATTCGAACCCGGGTCTCCTGCTTTCTAGACAGTTGCGCTGACCCCTACACCACTGGGGACACAGCTGTCATCACACTTGCACGGAATTACTCAAGCACGCCTCCCGCCAGATACAAATTTGCAACTCTACCCTGTCCAATAGAACTCAAATTCGTAGAAACTTAGTGCTTATTCCCGTAAGAGTAAGGGCCTAGGAGTGCCTCCGCACTGAAGAAGAAAGGATCACTGCCCGTCATCGGAAAATTTTATAAGTATATATATATATATATATATATATATGGCTTCTGTTCTTTCGGACAGCGCAACTGAATAGAAACCAGGAGACGCGGGTTCAAAAAATGTTCAAATGTTTGTTAAGCTTATGGGACTTAACTACGGGGCCATCAGTCCCTAAACTTACAAACTACTTATGAACTACTTACGAACTAGGACGGCACAAATATCCATGCCCGAGGGGGGATTCGAACCCCCGACCGTAGTGGCCGTGCTGACCGTGACTGGAGCGCCTCAGTCACCTCGGCCACCGCGGCCGGCGACGCGGGTTCGAATCCCGGCTAGGTACACATTTTCAACTTTACCCACTTCGCAGTTAATGTCATACATTCCGTGAATATGAATAGATAATAACTGCAGGATCAAAAGTGACGTCTGTTCTTTCGGACATGAAGCCACACACACACACACACACACACACACACACACACACATATATATATATATATATATATATATATATATATATATATATATATATATATATAATTACAGTTTTCGGACATATAAAATTACAGGTTTCATGAATACCAAAACCTCTCTTTTCGTGGTCTATGCGCAACCTATTTCCCTGAGAATAAGTTAATTAAATCCGTCACCATCTGGACTCAACAGTGCTTTACTAGGCGTGTATCTATTGAAATTGGTATTCACTTCACACCTAGCCAGTTGTAGAGTGACCTACAATTTCACTTGGATTCAGAACCAAAATGGAGCCTGGAATTTTTCAAATTAACTAAACTTGATGTTGGTGAGATAAGTAATAACTGATAGATAAAAATCCTGCGTCTGACCTGGATTAAACTGCAGACCTGTTACTCCTGAGTCAGGCACTTACCCAGTGTGCCACCAAGTCACACGGGAGATTAACAAAGCCTTGTATGACCTTTTGAGATACACGAATATCAATAATTACAAGCCAGTGATCATTATATTATCAATTGTAATTTATATGTAGACAGGACAACACAACTAATCGAAGGAATTGATTATTAGAGCACACTCAGAGAGAAATGTGAAGCAACTATTTCCCTTCTCCTCACTTTAAGCTAAATAATTTAAAAAATTGGCTCGCATGTCCTACTTTGATAAATTTAACATTTTAAAGTCATAAAAATCAGATAAAATCACTGATATTCAGTGAGTTGACTTATCATTTTATTGTTTTTTAGATGAATTTTTACTTTAAAAGAATCAAATGGCTTTACACAAATAGGCATAAAATTCCAATATCTATTTTGAATGGAATTAGAGGCCGTCGCATGAAATGTCGATATCTGGGTACTCAGGACAAGTACCTTTATAGTACACCTAATATTCATCAAAATCCTCAATTAAGTGGTGCGATGGACTCCGTTGTCATTTGAGACGGAAACATGGTGATGGTACCCGTATTATTCAAGAAGACAAAAGTAAAATTCATCGAGCTGGGAGGTTATGTTTAGCTGAAAACTCGACTGACTCACAAAACAACCTGACGTGAAAGCCATAGAAAATCTAAGACATGTTGGAACAGCAGGTAAAACTCCGACATCGGCATCCCAGATATTTGGTTTAATTGTGCGGTCATATCCTTAGCATTTTGGCGAAACTGGATGCGACGTTACAGCACAACCTTGTAGACTCACTTCGTAACCGAATCCAGGAGGTTATCAAGACCAGGGACAGGATTACACGGTATCGAATGATGATTGTAATGATTTCTCCATTCTACTGTTAGAATACATTGTTTTAGGCTGTCATATTTTTCGGCAGTGAGTAGTATTGTCCGTAGTAAAATTGTTACCAGGCTCTGACCATCCTTCGTAATATGATACAGCTGCTGTTTCCTCCTAAATTATATTCTTATGTCATTAATTACTCAAATCTGTTGCTTATTGCTATTACATATCCCAAGCCAGTAAGAAGAGTGACTTAACTAAAAACTGCAATACTTGAGAAAAGCGGCACTTTTCTTGTCTTGACGAATCATGAACTAACCTACAACAAAAATGACATTGCTGTCGTAAAGCGAGCGAATTATGAGAAAGAGGTGTGACTGTTTCGTTGTGGTTCTTCATGGATATTTTCCAGCGATGAATTAGAAATTGCCGGTATAAGATTTGCGTCAGTTTTCTTGCTGGAGTGCGGTAGGTGCTCGAAGAAAAGTATCAGATTCGTGGTTCGAATTGTTTGTACTGTAGACCTTCGATTTTGGCTTTAAATGTTTGCACTGCAGTGGGACTCATATCTTTAGTTAGGTACCTCGCTATATGGCTCTGCCTTGATTGCTCTCAGTATAACAATCTATGCATCATGGACTCACAGTCCACAACTGATTATTTTGTATTTCATCTGCTACAATCCATTAACCTTGATTCAGTTTTTATGACCATGTTATTACTTCTTCACGAGATAATATTCTCTTTTCCTTTCACTTAATGGTGTAAGTCCTTTGACCTCCATGACAGAATTACAATGACGTCGGAAAATTAAAAGTTTAATTCAGTTTCCGAATTTTTCTTTCGTTTTCTGTTCTTGTGCTTTGAAGCTGTCTCACTCTCTGATCAGTAACTGCTTTCCTTTCGCATATCAACTGTAAAATGATTTTCTATCTAACTAGACATTACACCTGATTTCGCCATCCGAACGATTTTATGGTACGTACATCAGTTAGTAACTGTATTAATTATAACAAAGGCCATATACTAGCCTAAGCCTAATCACTTTGGGACTATAGTGACAGAAAATGGAGAAATATGACTAGCTGACATCAATCGAGGTTTTTAATTTTGAAATTGCATACACTCAGTTCATGTCTATGAACACACACAATAATGTCATTCTTAGTCAGTACCGCCTGTAACGTGGATTATGAACCACCGCTCGCAAATCAGTATCAAAGTACATATTTCACCTGACAAATAAATACGAATACTGCAGGCAGCATGGACATATTGCTATACTAACGGAATGTAAGTGGTATTCATCACTCACTATTGTATTATAAAGATTTAAAACGCAAAATTTACAATATAAGTTTTATCACAGATTGCTGAATAATGGCTTAAGGCCGAAACAACCATGACAACGTAAATAAATATAATTATCAGCATAAAAAGGACAAATCTGTATTTATAATGTCGTTTTAAAAACGTTTCTATCGCAATATACTGTGTTATTCGTTTATGCGAGTGTTTTTCGATGATGTCTCTAGGAGTAACAAGGAACAGCATCGCACTGGGAAATCAAAAATCAACACTACCTGACAAAATGCTACTGTATTTTCGATAGTTGTACTAGATTTTAGTGAAAATCTGAAAAGAGTTTTCATCTCTGAGAGCTGCTAGCCTCAGGTCAAGCAGCACTCACAAAAATGATGGAAAATTACTTCCAGTACACTCCACTCGCAAATTTCGACAGTTACGATCCACAACACAGGCTGGCTACCTTTGATCTTTCCTAATTAGTTGCGCTGGCGCGCAAAATGTCAGGCGGGAGATGGAACATCAACGTAGCGAAAACTTTTTCAGCGCAGTCACAACTCATTAATTTTATGGCGTTATTGATGGATTCCATATATAAAAGGAAATGCAGATTAAATGTAGAGAAGGTTCCAGTCCTATCCCGTTGTAACTATCACTTCCTATACAACAAATCATACTTTAGGCTCTTAGTACACTGTTAAGGCCATTCAGTAGATAAAAAAGAAATTTATAATAAGTATTCCACGTTCTTATCGAAGACAGTATTAATCAAAACTACAAGTAATAAAAATTATGACATTTGTTATTGGACACTACAGGAGTTGCTATATGTAGTTACCAATCATCGTCAAAAAACTTCAGCCATACTTTTCAAATAATCATCAATCCGTGTGAATATAAATGACTGCCCTTTCATTTCATGGCATTCGTGGAACTCACGGTCCTGTAACATTTGTAGGTTGCCGATGCGTGAGGTTTACACCTACGTATTTAAATGTCCCGCAGACAGAAGTTGAAGGTATCAAGGTCAGGTGAACAGGAATACAATTCCACTGCAACTCCTCAGCCAATTAGATGCTCATTTAGCGTTTGTGTTATGTATTGTCACGCGATGGACAGCAGATGGCTAGTGCTTGTCTTTTTCTCCATTACTAGGGTAATCTGTTAAAAAGAAACTGAGGATGAACGGCATCTTTTAATTATTCCTGTGAAGCATACTATAAATATGAGTCTTTTACAAGTATATGCTGCGAATAATTTTTTAAAGTGACAGTAGATTTACTTCAATCAATACACAGTACACAGTGAAGTTGTGAGGCGGCATCGTCAGTCGTGTCGGGATAGCTCAGTCGGTAGAGCACTTGCCCGCGAAAGGCAAAGGTCCCAGGTTCGAGTCCCGGTTTCGGCAATTTTAATCTGCCAGGAAGTTTTAGATCAGCGCACACTCCGCTGCAGAGTGAAAGTTTCATTCTGAATACAAAGTTATTTAGGTAATTTATTGTCCCAAATAGCTCGTACAATGTAAACTGCTAATCGAATGTGCAGCGCCCAAGCAAACCTTGGCTGGAGTGTAAGCTGGAATGGTGATCTTGTACTATGGTAGCTTGCAAACACAGTTCATAAAGGAACAAACTAAGTGCTCCTGCAGAGCTGATCACTTAAGAGCAAGGTTAATGCCTCCAACTAATAGAATTCTTCCTACACTTGTTCCACCATCATCATCTGCCCGTCACAACATTTGTTCACCTGTAAGCGGCGTGTGAATTGTGCGAAGTTTATCGCAGTCCTTCCTGCTTGCTGCATATAATCCCTAGTCTACAAATAGCTGGAATACACCGCTGAACATTTTTCTTTGCATATGCAGCAAAGAGTTTAGGAGATCGCACGGCGTACATAGTATGTGTCTGTCGGTCAATGCCGTTGGCTAATTCATAACAGAATACCAAGTCTGCTAGTTCTCGTGTAGAATGACACTCCTGTATTTCACTATTATTGTTATTCATACTTAACAAATTCACTAATCTTGATCTGATTGCAGGGCAACCACAAAACTACACGTATGAATTGTAGGAGCTAGCTGTAAATATTAAGTCTGACACCAGTATCACAGTCAATGAACAAAGTATAGATGGAATATAATAAATAGGAAATAAGCAACGATTGTTGGGAGAATTACAGAATACGTAACTGAATAATTACGGTTCACGATAAAAGTAAAATGGACAATAGTTCGTAGCTATTTTTGGGCTTGTGCCTATTAGACTTTTCTTCTTGTGTAGGCCAACACTATGCCATGTAAGAAGATAGGCCACTTTTAAAAAAATATTCTGGATTAATATCGCTAGAAATAAGGACCACCATCTTTCTTTGTGCAATTTTTTCTGAATTCATTACCACCCTTTTGCATGCACCCATATATGTCGGCCGCGGTGGCCGAGGGGACGGCGGCGCGCCAGTCACGGTCTGCACGGCCACTACGGTCGGGGGTTCGAATCCCCCTCGGGCATGGATATTTGTGCCGTCCTTAGTATTAGCTAGTTCATAAGTAGTTTGTAAGTTTAGGGACTGATAAGCCCGTAGTTAAGTCCCATAAGCTCTACAAACATTGCAACAATGGCACCCACATATATACTCGATACCTACCTTTCATTGTATAGTAGAGAGTACACCTGACTCTTCCCACCTTCCGTGATCCACTCACGAATCGTGATCATACAGTCATGGTCTTATCGTGAGGTAAACTGAAAGGAGATCAATATATTGACTGACTCTTATCTCGGAATTTTAAAGAGCATCTTAATTACGCACTCGCATTTACTACAGCGAACTCTGACGAAATGCGCTGCTGCTCTAGCCATCCTATCTAGTAAAGATCGTAAAGCATTTCTCACCATAGATGCGGGTTTTAATAAGCTACTTCGTTCCTGGGAGAAATGAACATCCCACTGATTCTCCAAATGAATTTCACTCTATGAAACATCTGTTCATAGATTCGTGATGGTCCCGCAGCTACATATATGCTGGAGACCCGAGTCCCGGTTCGGCACAAATTTTCATTTGTCACTAAATAATATTCCACCTTTAGAAATAAAATTAAAGTAAAAAAATTCGAAAATTTCGAATGAATAATTGATCAGCCGCGATGGAGTAGCCGAGCGGTCTAAAGCGTCTCACTGCGGAGCGCGCGGTTGCTCACCGTGGAGGTTTGAGTCCTCCCTGGGGCATGGGTGTGTGTGTTTGTCCTTAGGTTAGTTTACCTAGGTTTAAGTAGTTTGTAAGCTACGGACTGATGACCACGCAGTTTGGTCCGTTAGATCTACAAACATTTTTGAATAATTGATCATTGAATTTCACTTTGCCGTCTGCCTTTGGCAACTAGTTTTATGTGGTGGTTGCACAAAGATGTTTAATAGATATATCTGCTTCCAATGATTATATGGCAATGTTGTTACTGTGGTCTTCAGTCCAAAGACTTTCTAAATTAATCTATCATGTGTAAGCCTCTTCATTTCCTACTAACTACTACCACCAACATTAAACTGCACCCACTTTTTATTAAGCTCTTGGTCTCTCTTTAAATCCCTTCCCCCATGTGTTCCTACAATACTAAAACGTTCATTCCTTCATCTTATTAACAAATCCCTTCTTTTAATCAAGTTTTACCATGAATTTCGTTTTTCCTCGATTATATTCAGTACCTACATATTAGTTACACGCATGCTTATCTAATACTCAGCATTAATCTATAGCAACTGATCTCAGAACTTCTCTTTTTCTCTGAAATGCATATCTCCCCGTCTCACTACAGTATAAGTCTATACCCTACAGATATAACTTCAGAAAAGATTATCTAACACTTAAATTAATATTCAGTGTTACACGTTCTTCTTTTTTTTCCAGAAATTATTTCCTTGCTAATACCCGGCTTTATCTTAAAACCTCACTACTTTGGCCGCCATCATCAGTTGATTTCATGATCCAAGAGTAAAACTAAACTATTACTGTTAGTGTCTCATTTCCTAATTGAATTTTCTCAGCCTCCTCAGATTTTATTAGACTAGATTACACTGCCCTTGTTTCACTTTTCTTTATGTTCATGCTTCCTATGAGACTATCCATTCTTTTTAATTGCTCTTACAAGCACTTCGTTGTCTCTTGCTGAATAACAATGCCATAGGTAAACTGCAATGTTTCTATTTCTCCCCTTTGAACATTACTTCCTTCTACAAATTGCTGTTTGGCGTCACTTACTGCTTGGCAGGTGTACAGTTTGAATAATATCGGGGTCACCTACAACCCTGTCTCATTCTCTTCTCAACCACTGCCTCCATTTCAAGCTCTTCTACTTTTCTAACGGCCATCTGGTTTCTGTACAAGTTATACGCAAACTTTCGTTCCCCCCTGAAACCTTCCAATTTTCAAAGAGTTTATTCCAACCAACATTCTGAGAAGCTTTCTCTAAGTCAACAATAGCTATAAACGTGTGTGTCATTTTAACGTATATTCTAAACTAAGTCGTAAGGTCAGTATTGCATCGCGTGCTTCTAAATTTCTGTACAAATAGAATTAATTTTTCCCAGGGTTGGATTTCAACATTTTTCCATTAAACTGTTAGTAACTCGTTTCAATATTTTACTACCAAGCCTTTTTGAACAGATAGTATGTTAACATTCACGTCCGTCAGCACCTGTGGAGTTGGAATCTACCTCTACATATTGACTCTGCAATTCACGTTCAAGTGCCTAGCAGAAGATTCATTGAATCGCTTTCCGATCATTTCTTTTCGAATAGCGCACGGAAAAAAGGAACACCTAAATCTTTCGGTGTTAATTATGATTCCCCTTACTTTATTACAAGGTGCGTCTGAGAAGTTCAGTGAATAGTCTCAAGAAACAAGAATTACAAAAAAATACCTTTAATGGCCTTTAAAGTAACCGCCATTGACTACAATATACTGCTGACATCGGTTGCAGGGTTGTTGGAAACTGTCAGCAAACGCTTCTAGTAGAATCGCTCAAAGCACTTAGGTCACGCGTTGTTGGGTCTCCGCAACCGTTGCGAAGCGTAAGCCTTTCAGAGTTAATTATTCTCAAAGACAGCCGTCGATTATCCGCAAGCGTCCGTCGCACTCGTTCGATGTTGCCTTGAACTGTGATTGTGGACGGCCGACCCGAACGTGGCTCATCCTCGACATCTTCCATTCCGTCTTTAAAGCGTTTAAACCACTCAAACACACACTTCTTACTGCTTCAACACCATACACTTCCACTAACAAACAATGGGTCTCCGTCGCCGTTTCGAGTAATTTGAAACATAACGTGATGTTAACGCGTTGCTCCAATTTGCACCCCGTGTTGCAATGACAGTTCTCACACTGACCTTGTTAGCTAGGTCGCAGCGTGTACCACCTCTTCACTGCAGTTCTTTGCACGATAGGGGTGGTTGATAGCATGTCCCTCAATGTGTATGCGTGGGCACCTCATCCTCGCCAGCACGGTTTGTAAAATTTGGGACCACTCGCCGAACTTTTCGGACACAGCTTGTATAATGGTCATCTCTCCCTACGTAGGTGAGTGGCAACAAAATATGTTCACATTCAGAAGAGATAGTTTTTGAAAGAAATTCCATATACAGGGTGGTCCACTGATAGTGACCGGGCCAAATATCTCACGAGATAAACATCAAATGAAAAAACTGCTTTATTACATATTCGTCTAGTACGTAAATAAATATGAATGTTTTATTTGCAACACTTTGTCGCTTTGTGATAGATATTCACAAACATATTGCTCACAATTTTTGACTAACAGTGGGTAACAGGTAGGTTTCATAAATTAAAAAAACAGAACGTAGGTAAGTTTGAATTTTATTTCGGCTATTCCAATGTGATACATGTACTTTTGTGGACTTATCATAACTTATGAGAACACATACTGTTACTGCGTAATTACTGGTAATTACCTCATGACTTCAATAAATGCTCAAAATTATGTCCTCCAACTTCAATGCATTTGGCAATACGCGTAACGATATTTCTCTCAATAGGAAGTAGTTTGCCTTCAGTAATGTTCTTACATGCATTGAAAACGCGCTGACGCATGTTTTCAGGCTTTTCGCCACAGAAATAAATCCGGGGATGTAAGATCCTGTGAACGTGCGGGCCATGGTATGGTGCTTCTACGACCAACCCAGATGTCATTAAATATTCCATTTAACACAGCTTCTACTGCACGCGAGCCATGTGCCGGACATCCATCATATTGAAAGTACATCGCCATTCTGTCATGCAGTGAAACATCTTGTAGTAAAATCGGTAGAATATTACGTGCCGCGGTGGAGTAACCGAGAGGTCTTAGGCGCCTCACTCGCTGCGGAGCGCGCGGTTGCTTACCGTCGAAGGTTCGTGTCCTCTCTGGGGCATGGGTGTGTGTTTTGTCCTTAGGTTATTTTACCTTAGTGTAAGTAGTTTGTAAGCTACGGACTGATGACTATGCAGTTTGATCCGATAGATTTACAACCATTTGAACATTTTAGTACATTATATAATAAAGCTGCATTCATTGCACCATTTAGATTGCCATCAAAAAATAGGGGCCAATTATCCTTCCTCCCATAATACCGCACCATAAATTAACGCGCCAAGGTCGCTGATGTTCCACTTGTCACAGCCATGTTCCATTGCCCAACAGTGCATATTAAGCCGGTTTACGTTACCTCTGTTCGTGAATGACGCTTCATCACTAAACAGTATGCATGAAAAATAAAATCTGTTATTGTCCCGTAATTTACACTACTGGCCATTAAAATTGCTACACCAAGAAGAAAAGCAGATTATAAACGGTTATTCATTGGACAAATACAGGGTGTCTCACGAAAGACGCCTGCCAGGCGTCTGCGGATCGCGCGGTTGGCTCCCGGCCGCCGCCACCGCATCCGCCGGCCACGGCAGCGCCCGATTCTCGAACTCTGTTGTGCCACGGGCGCATACTCTGAGTTTAAGTCTAAAAAAACATTGTCATCTGAGTAACCTAAGCTTACCTTTATTTACAGTAGATGTTCAAAATGATGTCCCTCTACGGAAAGAGCGGCCTGACATCTCTTGAACACATTTTGGAAATGACTAGACGAATCCTGTCTTCGAGTGCATGGGGATTGCTTGCATACACCTTGTCTTTTAACATTTCCCAAAGATAAAAGTCACAGGTATTTATATCCGGAGAACAAGGAGGCCAGTCAACTATCCTATCATCAAAAACACTTTGTATTGCTGCCATAGAAGCATTGGCAATGTGTGGTGTTGGATTGTCCTGCATGAAATAACCGTACAGCTTTTCGTTGGGTCAAGGTTCTTGAAAAAAATGGATGCAGGATATTGTTCAAATACCCGTCAGAATTTATTGTTTCGTGAAAAAAGATTGGCCCAATTATTCGCCTCAAACTCCAGTTTTCACGTGATGAAGAGGTTGTTGATGTAACTCATTTCATGAGCTCCAGCGTAGATTGTTCTGAGAATTTACGTAGCCTGATAAATGCAGCCATGCTTCATCAGAAAAATAAAGCATCTCAGGATCAACTTCCACATCGTGCACGGACTGTAACAGCCAGTTACAGTAAAGATGTCGAGAAACAGTATCTGAGTTCGTGAGTTGATGCACTACTGTTATTTTGTACGGCTTCAAATTCAGTTTGTGTACTGTTCTGTGAGCAGATGCCCTTGACACACCCGTATGAAGTGCCAAACGGCGAAGAAATTTTTTCGCGGATTTTTCCCAAGGCCACCCCTATTTCGTGTAATTTATTTTCTGTTAGAACAGTACCTCCTCTAGGCCTTCGTTCGTCTAACACAGATCCAGTCTTTTGAAATTCTTCACTAATCTGCGTATCGTGGATTCATTGGGAAAATGCGCACCGGGAAATTTCTGTATGAATTCTAGCCGACATTCCACATACGATTTTGTTTCTGCATAGTTCAGCACAAGGTACACTCGTTGATCCTTCGTGTATACCATACTGATAGGAAACTCGACAGCAAAATCAAAACAAAACACCTGAACACTCAGTCACGCAGGTACAGAACACAGGAGCAAGGTGTTTCCACCTGACGACAATAGCGCCGGATTCGACGCTGTTACCAAGTGTCCCAGAACACGCATAGCGGCGACCGGTAGGCGGAGCGGCAGCAGCCAGCAAACGCGCTGCGCAACTCGCGGACCTCTCCCAGGCGTCTTTCGAGAGACACCCTGTATATTATACTAAGAACTGACATGTGTTTACATTTTCTCGCAATTTGGGTGCATAGATCCTGAGAAATCAGTACCCAGAACAACCACTTCTTGCCCTAATAACGGCCTTGATATCCCTGGGCATTGAATCAAACAGAACTTGGATGCCCATGCAGCTTCAACACGATACCACATTTCATCAAAAGTAGTGACTGGCGTATTGTGACGAGCCAGTTGCTTGGCCACCATTGACCAGACGTTTTCAATTGGGGAGTAGTCTGGAGAATGTGCTGGCCAGGGCATCAGACGAAAATTTTCCATATCCAGAGAGGCCCGTATAAGACCTGCAACATGTGGTCGTGCATTATCCTGCTGAAATGTAGGGTTTCGCAGGTATCGAATGAAGGGTAGAGCCACGGGTCGTAACACATCAGAAATGTAACGGCCACTGTTCAAAGTGCCGTCGATGCGAACAAGAGGTGACCGAGACGTGTAACCAATGACACCCCACCAATGGCACCATCACGCCGGTTGATACGCCAGTATGGTAATGACGAATACATGCTTGCAATGTGCATTCACCGCGATGTCGCGAAACACGAATGCGACCTGGATTCATCCGAAAAAATGACGTTTCGCCATTCATTCACCCAGGTTCGTCGTTGCGTACACCATCGCAGGCGCTCCTGTCTGTGATGCAGCGTCAAGGGTAACCGCAGCCATGGTCTCCGAGCTGATAGTCTATTCTGCTGCAAAAGTCGTCGAACTGTTCGTGCAGATGGTTGTTGTCTTGCAAACGTCCCCATCTGTTGACTCAGGGATCGAGACGTGGCTGCACGATCCGTTACAGCCTTGCGGATGAGCTGCCTGTCATCTCGACTGCTAGTTATACGACGACGTTGGGATCCACCACGGCGTTCCGTATTGCCCTCCTGAACCCACTGATTCCATATTCTGCTAACAATCATTGGATCACGACCAACGCGAGCAGCAGTGTCGCGATACGATAAACCGCAATCGCGATAGGCTACAATCCGACCTTTATCAAAGACGGAAACGTGATGGTACGCATTTCTCCTCCTTACACGAGGTTTCACAACAACGTTTCACCAGGCAACGCCAGTCAACTGCTGTTAGTGTATGAGAAATCGGTTGGAAACTTTCCTCGTATCAGCTCGTTGTAGGTGTCGCCACCGGCAACAAAGCTCTGAAAAGCTAATCATTTGCATATCACACACTTATTTCTGTCGGTTAAATTTCGCGTCTGTAGCACGTCATGTTCTTCGTGTAGCAATTTTAATGGCCAGTAGTGTGTTTTGTGCCCAATGGCGAAACTGTACACGCCGTTCAAAGTCTTTCCATGCAAATCCTGATGCACAGAAACACGGTACGGGTGAAATTTATTTTGATGTAGAATTCTCAACACCTACGTTTTTGAGATTCCCGATTCTCGCTCAATTTGTCTACTACTGATGTGCGGATTAGCCGCAACTGCAGGTAAAGCACTTACTTGTGCATCATCATTTGTTGCAGGTCGTGGTTGACGTTTCACTTGTGGCTGAACACTTCCTGTTTCTTTAAATAACGTAACTATCCAACGAAATGTCCGGACATTTGGATGATGTCTTCCAGGATAACGACCAACATACATAGCACAGGCCCATTGGGCATTTTGATCACAATAGCCATACATAAATACCATATCCTTATTTAGGGTCAACTGCTAATTCTCCCGCCATACAGATATCTAAAACGTTTAGAAGTAGTTTTAGATCATTTGGTGTCTTTACTAGACGATAAATGACAGCATCAACTGCAAACGGTCTAAGAGGGTTCCTCAGATTATCTCCTAAATGTATACATTTTAGAAACTGTGTGAATCACACGTAACACTCCTTTTCTTTCGTGAACGGTTACACATATCGAAACGCGGTTTCCGTCACATGCTAGAGCGTCTAGGGACACATATGTTCTTTATTGGCTAACGCTTTTACCATCGGTACCAAATGAGATAATGAAGCAAGTACTTTTGCCCCACTTTAGGTTACGGTAGTAACATTAAAAGTGGGTCTTCGCGATCACCTTCTGACAGCTCGAAATGTAAATGAAAATAACGGCATAACAATTCATCTGACACGAAAATCGAATAAACGAGTTTGTAGACTAGAAAATTCTCTACAAGTGTGTTCTCTTATGTTTTTTTGATATCTCGCATCGTTTTAGAGACATTTACAAAAATAATGGCGATTTGACAATGTCAGTCTGTAACGTGTTCCCACTTTTTAGGTCTTGCCGTCCAACCAATCGGCACAAAATTTAACAGACGTAATTGTTGGCCGTCAGAGACCAGAACCTCCCTTTTTTAAATATTTCGGTAAAAAATAGGTTAATAACACTCAAAATAGGCCGTTTGTGATGGCTTTTTGACAGCAGGAAACTTAATTGCAAGAAACGCCACCTTTCATCTCAGACGAAAACTGAACAAACGAATTTTTAGAGGAGAAAACTCTCAACAAATTTGCTCTCTTATGTTATTTTCATAACTCGCACTGTTTCAGAGATATTTGAAAAAAATAACGGGGATTTGACACTGTCACTTGATTTTACGTAAACCGGTGCAAGCAAAGAAAATAAACTTGAAAAAGAGGACAAACTATCACGGAGAGACAGGAGATAATATTTGAACGGAAAAATATAATTAAAATTTGGTAGAGGTACTGAAATAATAGTTTAAAGAGGTAAAAACTCAAATAACAAATAATTTTGGCTGTTTGTTAAAATACGCTCTGAAAGAATATTACGTGTTGAGTACATAGATATTATCACAATAGTAAAGTCTGTTCCTATCGTCCATAATTATTTATTAATTTCATTTTTGTCTGAAATGTTTGAAAAAAATAAAAAAAAACTACAGGAAAAGTTAAAGTGAGCCGTAAAACAGGCAAGGGCGACTTTTTTTATGTAACCGCTCACTTTTTACAATTGCATTCCATAGCTCATGAAAAGACAGTTACAAAGTTATAGCGTTTGTTAATGTTGACGTTAAAACCTACCGTAAAAAAATTCGAGAACTGTTCTAGAATTTGAGCGCACGTTGGCCGGAATCGGCGTTAGCAGGGCAAACACCACCAAGCGGAGCTCTCGTCTACGCCGACCGCGGTGGCCGAGGGGACTGAGGCGCTCCAGTCACGGTCTGCACGGCCACTGCGGTCGGGGGTTCGAATCCCCCCTCGGGCATGGATATTTGTGCCGTCCTTAGTCTTAGCTAGTTCATAAGTAGTTTGTAAGCTTAGGGACTGATGACCCCGTAGTTAAGTCCCTTAAGTGCTACAAACATTTGAACATCTCTCGTCTACGTATCGTCAGAATGTCAGCGCACTTGACCGTCGACTTGTCTCCGCTGCTGGTCGCTCATTTCCGCATCAACATGCATTGCATGCAGATATGTACACGAATGAGGAGAAGTTGGATATAATACTTTTATTAGTCTAATGTGAAAGAAACGCCTTGCAAACAGTACAGAGGTATAGGACTATCTATCC
Source organism: Locusta migratoria (assembly GCA_026315105.1). Lineage (NCBI taxonomy): Eukaryota > Metazoa > Arthropoda > Insecta > Orthoptera > Acrididae > Locusta > Locusta migratoria. Next base: position 475,121,418 of record CM048755.1, on the reverse strand, counting down.
GGATAGCCAATGTCCTACGCGCCAGGCAGTTGCACGAATCGTGAAGACGCTAGTGTGTACAAGCTGCTTGAACGTCAAAACTAGATCAAGAAAGGAGACCCCAACCGTCAGAGCACACGAAGAAACTGTCCTGGCTACGACACTAATGAAACCGCTCAGTGGTACGAGGCATACTGCCAAGAAATGTGGAATTTGCCACACGAGTGTGGGTGTGATCCATCCAGAAATAAACAATGAAGAGCGGGCATTTGGTGCTCATCTAGAATCTGAAACTAAGGTGGAGCCAGAGTTATCCAAATTTATTGCAATCACAACTTTAGTCGAGTATATGATTAAGACGAATAAAAATAAAACCAAATTGAACGATAAACTCTTTAAATAAGCTCTGTTTCATGTGACTGTAGTGCAACGAAGCCCACAGGAGCTAGATAAAAAAGGATCAGAATTAGCTCGCAGATCATCGAACAAACAGAACGCAATTCCGATGACGATATCATGAAAGCTTCTATCTGCTGTTGAGTAGAGGATATCATATGCAAAACTCTAGTGTGTCTAAATCGTTAGTGAGCCACCATTTATTCAATGCAACTTTGGAACAATATCATATTAGTCTGACCTCTCTCATCTCCCTTTCTGCATGGCAGCAATATATAACCACATTTTCGCTCCACTGCAGCGATGATAGCACTGGCCACCAATGTGTGCATTTTAGCTTATTTAAGTGGGCCCATCTGAAAATTGCTATACCCGGTTGTCCCTCTCTCTATTGCCCCGATATTTTTTCGTCTGAAAGAAGTAAAAAGCTAAGTTAAAGTGAAGTCTCTGTCAGTCGCCTTCCTATCTTCTAAAATCTCAACGCAAAGTGTCCGAAGAAACCTCTCTGCTTCCAGTTCTCCACGGAAACCCTAGAAAATACACTTGCCTTCCAGCCACAAAGTTTGTTATCTATTCTCCCAATAGAAAACCTTTCAACAAGATTTGCCCTCTCTCGTACGGGAAAGCTGGCCAGTTTCTTATTTTTCCAAGCTGGCAGTCTATTAATAATTCACTAACAATTTCCCTCTCTTGCGAAGAGATTCTGCGAGCAGCTGCCGTACTGGATTTTCCCCACTCTGTTCCCTTATTGGCATTGGATGCCTTCCCAGCACTCGGCCGAATGCTTCTCCTCGCATCTAAATGAATATTAAATACAGAAAGTCAATCAGATTTACTTTATAGACGTATACCGCGATCTCTTCAGTCATCTGTATCATCCATTGTCATATCGTGATTTGAACTTATCGTCGAAACTAGGCAAAAGTCTACCTTCATAAAATAAATGAATAATTAATGATACCATCTCTAATTTCCACGTTGTCGACGGGACGTTAAAACCTCATATTCCTTTCGTCTTTAATTAATAGTAATTTGAGTAATTCAAAAGTTGGCACTATCTTGATGTTTCATTACATTACAGCCGGGAGAAAACTCTGTGCAGATGGTGTTACGCGACGATACGAGGGTGATGGTGAAAAAGAATTATAAATTAAGTTTCCTATTCTTAATTAAAAATACGATCAAAGAGGGAAACAGGAAACTTATTTCTTTGCCTAGCTGGCTTATATTCTTGTTTAATTTTCAAAAATTTGCAACTGTTTAAATGTTTGTAATTCTATGGGATCGAGCTACGTTGGTCATCAGTCTCTCTTACAAACTACTTAAACTAAATTAAACTAACCTAAGGACAACACACACATCCATGCCCGAGGGAGGATTCGAACCTCCGACATGGGATGCCACGCGATCCGTAACGTGGAGCTTCAGACCGCTCGGCTACTCCCGCGCGGCAATGTAACTTTATTTTTTTTCTATAAAAAATATCAAAACATAGAACCACCTCATACCTTATGCACCTTAGTTGCATAGGCCTCTTTTTAAAATCCTTCCGGTGAGCCACCATAATGTAACACATCCAGTCATCCATTCATTCGTTTGATGGCACACTTGTAATCCATTCTGAAATAGTGTACTTCATCCTTGGTTACATCCAATATTAATAAACATACCAGGTGATCAAAAAGTCAATATGTATTTGAAAACTTAACAAATCACGGAATAATGTAGATAGAGAGGTAAAAATTGACACACATGCTTAGAATGTCATGGGGTTTTATTAGAACAAAAAAAAGTTCAAAAAATGTCTGAGATATGGCGCTTCATCTGATCAGAAAAGCAATAATTAGCATAACAAATTAAGACAAAGCAAAGATGATGTTCTTTACAGGAAATGCTCAATATGTTCACCATCATTCCTCAACAACAGCTGTAGTCGAGGAATAATGTTCTGAACAGCACTGTAATGCATTTCCGGAGTTATGGTGACGCATTTGCGTCGGATGTTGTATCTCAGCATCCGTAGAGATGTCGGTCCATCACGATACACTTGCGAACCCAAAGACAATAATCGCAAGGACTGAAGTCTGGGGACCTGGGAGGCCAAGCATGACGAAAGTGGCGGCTGAGCACACGACCATCACCAAACGACGCGCGCAAAAGATCTTTCACGCGTATAGCTATACATTTTTATGGGTCTAATAAAACCCCATGTTATTCCAAGCCTGTGTGTCAATTTTTACCTCTCTGTCTACATTATTCCGTGATTTCTTAAGTTTTCAAATTTATACTGACTTTTTGATCACCCGGTACAATTGGAAACATCTATTAAGATCTGTATAGCACAATACAATAACATGACACATAAATCCCTAACTGTTTGATCTTTAGTATGTACGAAAATAAATTATATTCCTTAAGTACGATAATTATTTCCACAGATTAGAATTTTAGCGACCGCTCCCCGTCGAGGTTCGAGTCTTCCTCAGAAATGGGTGTGTATGTTTCGTCCTTAGCGTAAGCTAGTTTAAGTAGTTCGTAATCTAGGGACCGATGACACTAGCAGCTTTGTCTCTTAGATTCACTAACATTTGCTTAATTTTTTTTCCTTTAGTGTAAAATGAGAAATGTCGAATACTCCACATATTTAGTTAATTTGTAAGTAATTTATTTTAATTTATTACATCATTTAAGCCTACTTCATTTTAACACATAGCTACACCACTAAATACTTCAGTGCATAATTAAATATCCACTTCACTAGGAACATAACCTTACATATAAAAACACTAACAACATAGAGCCGAAATAAAACACATACGAAAAAATCTGTCTCGGACGTTTGTTCAGTTGATATAATAACAAAGACAACCCAATAAAATAAACTCTGCTACGTAATGTCAACAAAATGCTTTTTAACCGCATTACTGTCCTAACAGCTTAGTCTGATACACACTACGCAAACATACACACACGACGTATTTACCTGAAGTGTATCAGGCCATTCAGCAGAGTTAATCGACATCATTCACCGCTTCTTACTCTATTCTTTTACGACTAGCATTTTGGCAACAGCCAGTAAGCAACACATAATACTCTTTTATCCGAATAAGGCATCACACAAAGAAAATAAGATGTCCCAGCATCGTCTCCGTTTTCTCTTTAGTGCACTCTGCCGAGGGCTGCGTCTGCGTCTGCTGTTTCTCCAAAAAGTCATCATGTTGTACTGAATATATAATGGTACTGGTGTGGGGACCACCAATGTACATCACCTGTCGCTACAGGGTGTCACTATCCAGTGACCATCTTTAGATCTGAGATTAAGATTCCCCTGAGATTACAAACAGCTGGTGCTTCATGAGAACTTCTGTCGCTGTTTTGTCCCCTCAGAATACGAGGGCCATCCGGAAAGTGGTACCCGTTTGTGCAATAAAGGCACAGGAGTAAATATGAACACATAAAAACATTTTTATTGGAAAGAGCATACATTACACTACTTCTCCACATAATCTTCAAGCAAATTTAGGCTGTGAAGAGTTTTTGTATCCCAGAGTCATAGTCCTCCTCCGTCAGCGTATTGAGATACGAAGTCACGCCTCGTTTAAATTTGAATAATGCAGTTGGATGAGCCATCTGTTCGGCGCTGGTGTCGTAACTTCACCCTGGAGAGGTGGAATACACACGAGGGGCGTTCAGAAAGACCATCTCTCATTACAGATCAACTGCTGCACTCCGTAGACGAATGCGTGAGGAGAGATCGGCGCCTCACAGTTGATGAACTCTGTGAACAGTTTCCTCATGTGTCTCGAACAATTGTTCATGAAATTGTCAGAGACCATCTGCATTATTCAAACTTAAACGAGTCGTGACTACATATCTCAATACGCTGACGGCGGAGGACTATGACGCTGGGATACAAAAACTCGTCACACGTTAGGACAAATGCCTAAATTTGTTTCGAGATTATGTGTTCAAATGTTTGTATAGTTTATGGGACTTAACTACGTGGTCATCAGTCCCTAAACTTACAAACTACTTATGAACTACTTACGAACTAGGACGGCACAAATATCCATGCCCGAGGGGGGATTCGAACCCCCGACCGTAGTGGCCGTGCAGACGGTGACTGGAGCGCCTCAGTCCCCTCGGCCACCGCGGCCGGCGGAGATTATGTGGAGAAGTAGTGTAATGCACGCTCTTTCCAATAAAAATGTTTGTATGTGTTAATATTTACTCCTGTGTCTTTATTGCACAAACGGGTACCACTTTCTGGGTGGCTCTCGTAACAATGACTATACTGTGTCGGCTACCCGCACGCGATTTCTGTTCTGCGGAATAGCCGAACCTTAGGTCTGTATACGCAGCCGTGGTTACGGAGCTGCGCCGTGTAAGCAGGCAACCTGCATACTTGTTGTGTGTGCGGTATGCCGGCTGTCACGGGGCGGCGGGCGTGTCGGCATATCAGATACCGTCCTCACCATAGCTCTTCGTACTGGAAACAAGGTCACAAAGTTCCATGTCAGTTGTACTCTCATTAAACGTAAGACATAGCAGACTCGTTGCCTTGAGAGTAGTCCTATTAGTCTGTTGCTGTAACATGACGTAACTTCTCTGGTACAATAGAGAACGGTTCTAACTGGCACAATGTAGTTAACGGCTTGGTCTTCTAACGGGATTTGCAGTTTTCAGATACGTTACAGCTCCTCTGTTGCACATCGTTGAAATAATAGGTGGATTACAGTTTCATACAAAACTTTCTTGGTCCGAAATGCACATAAGCATAATTACTATTTTGCCTGGCAGGCATAACAACCATGGTTTGCAGATGAAACAGTACTCCCGCCTTCATAACGTAGTCCTGCCATAATACAGTCTGTTCCCCGTTTCTTATCTTGTTCATCAGACCTCGAAGAGCAGCATCCCTGTCGTCTTCTCTTACTTCAGTGATGCTGACAAATAGTTTTCAAATGCTTACTTTCCTCGTGTAGAACAGACTATAAATGGCGAGCACTTTAGCACGTCTACTATTACATAACCTTTGGTATTCAGTACTCTCCCATGCATCAACTTTGCGGTTAGTAATACTGCCTTGCTTTCTGACCTGTGAAGAAATATGTCACCCAACCATTGAAAAAATCAGTAATTACTCGCTTAACGCGTTCTTGAATGAAATTTTCCAGTCTTTCGAAACTACCAATGTTAGTGTAGATCAGTGTGGCTTCATTCAAAGAAAGAGAATCGACAGCTGTTGAAAGATATACAAAAAAATTAACAAAAGAAAGGACTGACCCCCTTCTTGCAAAATCATAGGAGAAAGCATGACAAATTTAAGCAGATGAAAAGTCCCCAAGACTGGCAATATTTTACAGATACCCGATATTTAAATCGAACTTCAATACGAAAGCTTATAATAGGTTCCGCAACGAAACCATGTCAGTTAATTTAATAGAAAATCTCAAGAAATTCTGGTCGTATGTAAACCGTCACTATGTGATAGCAATGGTGTTGCTACTGATGACAGTTCTGCTACAGCAGAACTGCTAAACATAGTTTTCTTAAATACCTTCACCAAAGATGACGAAGCAAATACCCCAGAATTAGATTCAAGAACAGCTGCAAACATGCGTAACTTAAAAGTAGATGTGCTTGAAGTAGTAAAGCAACTTAAATCGCTTAACAAAGGAAAGTCTTCCGATCCGGATTTTATATCAGTAAGGTTTCTATCGGAGTATGCTGATATAATAGCACCGTACCTAGTTATTATATACAATCAGTGAAATATCCGTACCCAAAGACAGGAAAGTTGCACAAGACATCCCAATATTGAAGAAAGTAGGTCATTGACGTAGGTTTGCAGCAGGATTTTGGAACATACGTTTTTCGAAGATCATTAACTAGCTCGAAGTTCAAATGTTCAAATGTTTGTAAATCTATCGGACCAAACTGCGTGGTCATCAGTCCGTACTTAAACCTAGGTAAACTAACCTAAGGACAAACACACACACCCATGCCCCAGGGAGGACTCGAACCTCCACGGTGAGCAACCGCGCGCTCCGCAGCGAGACGCTTTAGACCGCTCGGCTACTCCACCGCGGCTAGCTCGAAGTGAACGACCTACTGACTCGTAGTTAACACGGATTAAGACAGTATCGTTCTTGTGAAATACAGCTAGTTCTTTACTCACATGCAGTTATGAGTGCTCTCGACAAGGGACCTCAAATCTATTCGGCCGCGGTGAAGTGGCCTAGCCCTCTAAGGCGCCTTGCTGCGGAACTCGCGGTTGCTCGTCGTCAGAGGTTCGAGTCCTCCGACAGGCATGGGCGTGTGGGGCGTGTGTCTTGTCCTCAGCAGAAGTTAGTTTAAGTAGTTGGTAAGCCTAGGGACTGATAGCTGCATAAGTCCCTTAGATTTACAAACATTTTGAACATCAAATCGATTCGATACTCCTAGATATTCATAAGCCCATAATTTGTTTAGAAGCCGTTTTTCACGTACATTGTCTCACTAGTGGGACTGGATTCGTGATTTCCTGTCGGACAGGCACAGAACGTAGTAATTGACGGAAAGTTATCAAAGAAATCAGAAGTAATATGTGTCATTTTCCAGAGAAGTGTTATAGGGCCCCTACTGTTCCTTATCTTTATAAGCGATTTAGGAGAGAATCTGAGCAATTCTCTTAGACTGATCTAGGATGACACTGTCATTTATGGGTTAGTAAAGCCATCAGAAGTTGAAAAGCACCTGCAAAACGACTTAGACAAAATATCTGCATAGTGAAAAATTTGGCACCTGCACCCAAATAAAGAAAAGCGTGAAGGCATCCATATAAGCTCTAAAAGAAGTCGGTTAAACTGCATTTATACGATAAATCAGTCAAATATAAAAGTCGTAAATTCAAATAAATACCTAGGAATTACAATTGCGACCAACTTTAATTGTCGAGAACACTTAGGAAATAAAGGGGGGACGCAAACCAATGGCTACGTTTCATTTCCAGAACAAAGGGACACCTTTGACCTCGTACGTTCGGAACGGCACGAAACCATGTTTAGAATAATAAATAATCATAAACAAAATTGTGGTGAACGTCATTTCCATGCAAAACGCCTCACTTGTCTGCTAGTGCCACTAGATGGTGGCATAGAGTAGCTGCACTAACCAAGAAAACGCCCCCCAATAAAAAAAAATCGCAAAAGTAACCCATTGATTTACTGGATATTTTCTCACTTACGTCTCTATCCCAGGAAAGTTCCTATTGGAAATCGAGAAAAAAACACCTGCAAACATCCGATAAATGTGGAATAACATCCACTGGATGAGACCTTCCGTCAAATATGTTTTTTCGATAGAAGGCTATGTGGTCCCACAGCATAACTTCAGAGCCAGGTAAAACACAGCAGAGCCAATATGCAGGCTGTGTTGTCCACCTTCCACAAGACATTAGCAGTAATAAAGCAGAATACTTAGTATTAAATGTGATCGGTGATCATAATAACTGCCGCATTATCGTGCTCCTGACTAAATGATACCGGTCAGGTAATGCTAGAGACATCTTTTGCACCGTAGAACCTGTACCGGCAGTCTTATTACCCTCAAAGTTATTTCCAGTAGACCACATGCATGGACATATGAATCCCTGTTACGGCAATGCTTCGAGATAGTGTTTTCCAGTATTTTACTATTACATTAAAGGGTGACATTTCCAGCGGAATAATGTACAGCACGACAAAATCCGTCTCTAATGACCACAATGTCAATGAGACATTCAACCCTAAGATTTCTTTCTTCCTTTCATGACAGAACGCATGCTGTTAGTTCCTCTTATAGCATAACTTCTTAATGCCGAACACTTACTCAGTCGAAACAGTTTTGTACTGTTTAGGTAACTCAGGCTACAGATAAGAAGAAATCAGACATCTTCCATGTACAGGAACAGTACCTTCAAGGTGACATCGTCTAATGTGCGCCGGCCGCGGTGGCCGAGGGGACTGAGGCGCTTCAGTCACGGTCTGCACGCCCACTACGGTCGGGGGTTCGAATCCCCCCTCGGGCATGGATATTTGTGCCGTCCTAGTTCGTAAGTAGTTCGTAAGTAGTTTGTAGGTTTAGGGACTGATGACCCCGTAGTTAAGTCCCATAAGATTTACAAACATTTGAACATTTGTCTAATGTGCGAGCATTCAGATTCACCACACTGCAGGTATTATTGCACTCAAATTTCGCAAGTTGTTGAGCTGTAGCGTAGTGTTTGATGCACGCCGGCAGCGACCATGAGGAACCGTCCATCCTGTTTGTCTTTTGGCGCTAAGTTGTTGCCCACGTCCAGGTGCAGAAATTGTAGTTCCATGGATGTGAAGTCTAGTCTATGCCGCATTTCACGGATCCTTTTCCTTACCAGGACTATATTGTCACGAGACTTTATTTTGTTAGCCGTCCTATATATAATATTTTTTTTTAATGGTTCTTGGATGGTATTATAACGGAGTCACTTGAGATCAAGATGATAACACGGGAGGCGGGATACCAGCTGAGTGCAGTATGGAATCCGCCTCTAGAAATCTAAATTTCAAATTAATGTGTACTAACTAGGACGATGTTTACAATGACGTCAGTGGCTGCTTGGAACCACACATTCGTAATTATCTCGCAAACAGCTCGTTTGCGGACCCATGTTTACTGGGACATTTTTGCTTCTATTATCGTGTAAGTTTGCGCCATCCTTTTTGATACACCATTGGTAGTGGTAGTAGACAGTGTTGCATATGGGAAGTTTGGGTCTATCCGGAAGACGTGCACGATAATGTAATCGTTACCGTGATCGCAACCAAAAGCTGGAAATCCTGGTTCGAATTCCGGTTGTGGCACTTTTATTTTACTGGACATACATTAAAGCCACATTTTTAATACATCACCTGTTGTAAAAGTTCAGTGGTCTCGAAGATCTCGTAGCTCGCCTGCCAATAATACATCACAAAATAATAAGACGTCGGGTTCTTCCAAGTCATGGAAACTTTCAATATGACACGTTTCATTTTTTGCGTATATTTATTTATCCATTCTTGATGAAGCACAGAAGTAATACAAAAGTAAGACTGCATGACTACATTTAGGCTGACTGACAACAATGCTGACTACTGACTGATTTAGACTAACTCATTCCTCCATTACTAACTAACTTGAAACTTTATACTAACTTTATACTGACTGAGTTCGCGCCAATTCGCGCGTATTAATACGTAGTGTGTATTCTAGAACATTCTAGAGCAGGAAAGTTACAAAGTTTTACATTTAACATTTTGTTAATGAAACATACACATATTTTTCTTTACGTGAAGATACACAATATTATGACAAATGTAATAATAAGTTTTTCCTATTTAAACATATTGTACAAAAGGTCGTAAGTAAGTAACAATTAGTGCAGTATTAATATATGTTTACATTATTGTTACGACTTTCGATAATTAATTAATTTAGTTTGTTAAAAGACCCAAGTAATGAAAGTGATAATCAATGTGACCAGCTAGAAGTGCCATAAGAGGCTTATATAACATAAATATGGAATATTAAGGTGCAATATCATGACCAAATGTGGTATCGTATACTTCAATATTACAAACAAACGAGACCCTCCTGGCTAACTACATTACACGGTCCTTCACAGCTGATGGTGATTCGTTTCGAGTGAAAATAATTTAGTTTCGCTTTGACGCCAAACTAATGTCTTCTTTGCGTTAAATGTTCAAATGTCTGTAAACCTATGGGACCAATCTACTGTTATCATCAGTCACGTACCATAAACACCAGACATTCAGAGCATCGGACTACTAATTAATTCCCCACCGTCCCCCTGTCACACTTTTTCCACTGATAAGGGTCAACCCCAATAGAAAAACACAATTTTACAACTCAATACAAACAGCCAACTTCTACAGACCGTGAATTCTGTTAGCTTGAGAAAGTTCTTAGAAACATCTCCAGACTCTCATCTCTATCTTCTGGACGGAATTGTTGACTTGCTGTTTTATTGACGTGTGCGCAGATGACCCAGGATGCCAGGCCGCAGGACGACGGGTGTGCTGTCTGAGTCAGCGGCGCTGGTCCGCAGCACGGAGGGGATGTCGTACACCGAGGAGGGCGGCTCCATGCTGGCCACGGCGCCCCACGACGAGGCCGCCCTCGACGTCGAGGACGACCTCATGGACTACGTAGACTCCGACGTCTCCGTGCTCGCACAGTTCCACGAGGACGCCATTCGCCAGGTACGGTACTATCCCCGTACACCTTACTGAGTGCATGCCAGAGGGCACTTCAAACAGTACTATCATTCCTCCCTTTCCTGTCTCATTCGCGATTGTTGCAAGGGGAAAAGAACTGCCACTAAGCCTCCGAATGAGCTAGAATTTCACCAGATAGACTCTTAAATCACTTCTCTCTTTCCTAACGTTCATCCCATTTATCCGCAACGTTCGTGATGCGTAGATTTTACGTGATTTGACTGTTTTTCTTTCTCTGTGTTAACGTTAAGCGCGGGTTCCCTTCCAGCGCAGTCAGTGGCGAATTTACCAGAACGGCGAGTAGGCTGGAGCCTAGGGCGGCAGATTTTATAGGCGGCAAATTTAGGTCACAGAGCATGTGCCTAAACCAGTGCAGAAAAACGTAAGAAACCAACAATCACATTCTGCTACTCGTGGTGACGTTATCTGTTGTCTTCCACCATCGTTTACACCGATAATCCAAGGCCACAGTTCAAAACTATAGCGCAAACTGCAAGCAAGTGTAACAAAAGAAAGCCGCGGCGGAGCGGCCGAGCGCATTGAGGCGCTATGCTACGATGCGCGAGGTCGTTTCCCGTCAGGGGTTCGAATCCCCCCTCGGGCATGGATGTTTGTGCTGCCTTAGTATAAGGTAGTTCATTAGTAGTTTGTAAGTTTAGGGACTGATGACCCCGCAGTTAAGTCCCTTAAACTTTACAAACATTTGAACATTTTGATAACAAAAGAAATGTAATTACTTTTACGGAATGTGTATTACTGTGTAAGAAATATTAAAGTATACCTTGCCCCACATTATTTTAGTATATGACTGTGCTTTTATTATCTCAGAAATATATACAAAGACTATTTCTTGTTCAGTCTTAACCAAATAATTATGTGGTAAAAATAATCTATGAAATGACATTTCGATCCCCTAGTTCACAGTCATACTAATTACAGAAAAAGGTGGTATAATTAGGACGACAGTGCACAAAAAAATAAAGCTAGAATTTCATTGACAAAAAATTAGAATTAGTATGATAGTGAAATAGGGTTTCTAATTGTAAACGTCGGTATGGGCCGCAAAATTTGAATAGCCTGTTGGCGACAAATTTGAAAATCTGCACTGGGTTCATACACCACTTAACCTAAGAGGGAGAAGTCGTTTACTCTTTCTTTTCTTTTTATAAAATTTATTCTGTGCGCAATAGTATCATTCCGGTATATGTATCAGATTTGTTTAATCAGAGGTCCGGAATCAGTCGTGCATGTGCCTAAACCAGTGCAGAAAACCGTAAGAAAGCAATAACCACACTCTGCTACTCGTGGCGACGTTGTATGTTGACTCTCACCATCGTTTACACCGATAATCCACGGCCACAGTTCAAAACTATTCATTGCCTACAATATCTTCGACAATCTGGCACTGTTCATACACGCATACACGCATCACAGTCCGTGATATTACTGTTCTGCTCAGTACAACACAAATTCTGTACATATCACAAAATTCTGAACTTTAATCACATGAAACCTTTTACATGAAACAATTAGTGCCCTTCCGTGTCCACATTTGTTACACTGCTTACACTTTTATAGGCCACTCTTTTCACTAAGTTCCAATGCTTTTCTACTGTTCCGAGTCTAACGTCACTCGTCACATAGATTTGCGTACTCTCTACTGTTCATAGACGCCATACGCTGAAAAATACACAACACAAACTCCAAATTATCTTTTTCCCAGCTTGTGCCACATAGAACGAAACTTGGCGTTCTAAGCAACACACCCCGCAACCTGCTGTTTTTCCCAGCAGAGGGATGCTATATATAACGAACAGGCGACATTCTTGAAGCGGGGTTGCAATATTGTTTTTTTAATTAATTAATTTGGAAGTCCCAAGTCATGACTTGCTAATCATTCTGCTAGTTTAATAAAGGGATGGCATCTATACCTGCAACGTATAGGACCTAATGTCTGCAACGTTTCGCTACTGAGCCTTACCAGAAGAGTCTTGTAACCCGAACTATGTATGTACCGTATGTATATCATGCATGTTTGCTTCTTATTTTTCTTTATTTATGCCATTCCACACAGCCTCTGATGCATACTGAATCACCCACACACAAATACATCCATGATTCGCATACAGAATATACATTGGTTGTAAACGTATTACTTAATCATAATGTGCTCTCAGCTGTGCGATATCAATCCATACTCCAAATGTCCCCAAGGATGTGCTATAGGACACATACTGTTCCTTGTTTTCATTTACGATTTAGGAGTCATTCGTCTAATGAAATCACAAAAGGAACAAAACCAACTGCAAAATGATTTAGATATCAATATCATGCAAAAATTGCGTTTAATGAAGAAAAATAAGAGGTCGTCCATATGAGCACTAAAAGAAATACGTTTAACTTTTTTTCACGGCAAGTCAGTCAAATATAAGGGCAGTAAATTCAACTAAATACCTGGGAATTACTATTACGAACAACTTAATTGAGAAGAACACATAGGAATTATCGTAATGAAAACGTACCCAATGCTGCAAATGTTCAAATGTTTGTAAATCTATCGGACCAAACTGCGTGGTCATCAGTCCGTAGCTTACAAACTACTTAAACCTAGGTAAACTAACCTAAGGACAAACACATACACACCCATGCCCCAGGGAGGACTCGAAACTCCACGGCGAGCAACCGCGCGCTTCGCAGCGAGACGCCTTAGACCGCTCGGCTACTCCACCGCGGCCCCAATTCTGCGTTTCATTGGCAGAACACTCAGGAAATGAAACAGTTCTACTAAAGAAATAGCCTACACTGCACTTTCCGTGAAATTTTGGAGTATTGTTGCGCAATGTTGGATCCTCAAAAGGTGGGACTGACGGAGGACATAGAAAAAGTTGAGATGAGTAGCTCGTTTGTTATTATCGCGATACAGGGGAGAGTGTCATGGAAATGATGCACGATTTCGGGTGGAAGTCATTAAAAGAAAGGCGTTATTCGTTGCGGCGAGATCTATTTGCGAAATTTCTTTCACCATCTTTCTCCTCCGAATACGAACATATTTTGTTGGCACCCACCTAGACAAGGTGACATGATTGTCTGAGTAAAATAAGAGAAATCAGATATAAAACTAAAGTTCAGGTGTTCCCGTACACTAATCGAGAGTGGAACGAGTAATGATCTTTGTGATATAGTCTGAAAGTCGTTCGATGAACCATCTGGTAGGCAGTTAATTTTGAATTGCAGAGTGGTTATGTAAATGTAGATGTAGATATGGAACTCAAATCATCTCTTCAGTCAACTTTCCTGAAGTGTATAATTTACACCGCCTAAATTACTTTAAATTTAAGATACTCACTTCTACATCAACATCTACATTCATACTCCGCAAGCCACCCGATAGGTGTGTGGCGGAGGGTACCTTGAATACCTTGAATACCACTATCGGTTCTCCCTCCTATTCCAGTCCCGTATTGTTCGTGGAAAGAAAGATTGTCGGTATGCCTCTGTGTGGGCTCTAATCTCTCTGATTTTATCTTCATAATCTCTATGCGAGACATACGTTGGAGGGAGCAATATACTGCTAGACTTTTCGGTAAAGGTATGTTATTGAAAATTCGACAAAAGCCCGTACCGAGCGACAGAGCGTCTCTCCTGCAGTCTTCCACTGGAGTTTACGGATCATCTTCGTAGCGCTTTCACGATTACTGAATGATCCTGCAAAGAAGCTCGCTGCTCTCCTTGGATCTTTTCTACTTCCTCTATCAACCCCACCTGGTACGGATCCCACACCGGTGAGCAGTATTCAAGCTGTGGGCGAACACGTGTACTCTAACCTACTTCCTTTGTTTTCGGACGGCATTTCCTTAGGATTCTTCCAATGAATCTAAGTATGGCATCTGCTTTACCGACGATGGATTTTATATGGTCGTTCCATTTTAAATCACTCCTAATGCCCACTCCCAGATAATTTATGGAATTAACTTCTTCCAGATGCTTACCCGCTGCAGTGTAGCTAAAAGATGCAGGATCTTTCTTTCTATGTATTCGCAGCACATTGCACGTGTCTACATTGAGATTCTATTGCCATTCCCTGCACCATGCGTCAATTCGATAAAGATCCTCCAGCATTTCAATACAATTTTCCAATGTTACAACCTCTCTATATACTACAGCGTCATCTGCGAAAAGCTTCAGTGAGCTAGCGATGTTATCTGCAAGGTCATTTATATATATCGTGTACAGCAACGGACCAACGACACTCTCATGTGGCACACCTCCACACTCTTACTTCGGAAGACTTCTCTCCACTGAGAATGACATGCTGCTTTCTGTTATCTAGGAACTCCTCAAAAAAATCACACAATTGGTCTGATAGACCATATGCTCTTACTTTGCTCATTATACGTCTGTGGGGTACTGTATCAAACGCCTTGCGAAAGTCAAGAAACACAGCATCTACCTGAGAATCCGTGTCTATGGCCCTCTGAGTCTCGTGGATCAATAGCGCGAGCTGGGTTTCCCACGATCGCCTTTTTCGAAACCCATGCTGATTCCTACAGAGCAGATTATTAGTCTCCAGAAATGTCATTATACTCGAACATGATACATTATCCAAAATTCTACAACTGACCTATAGTTCTGCACATATGTTCGACGTCCCTTCTTAAAAACGGGGATGACCTGCCCATTTTGCAATCTTTCGTAACGCTACGCTTTTCTAGAGACCTACGGTACACCACTGCAAGAAATGGGGCAAGTTCCTTCGCGTACTCTGTGTAAAAACGAACTGATATCCCATCTGAACAATTTTAATTGTTTTTCTATCCCTCTGTCAATTATTTCGATGTTTTCCATTTTGTGTTTTTTCCGGCAATCTAGAGAAGGAACGACTGTACAATCTTCCTCTCTGAAACAGCTTGGGAAAAAGTCATTTAGTAATTCAGCCTTCAGAGTGTTAACCTCTGCTTTAATGCCATTTTCGTCACAGAGTGTCTGGAGATTTTGTTTTGATCCACCTACCGCTTTGACATAAGACGAAAATTTCTTAGGATTTTCAGCCACGTCAGTACATAGAACTTTACCTTCGAACTCGTTAAACGCCCTCTCGCATAGCCGGCCGCGGTGGCCGAGGGGACTGAGGCGCTCCAGTCACGGTCTGCACGGCCACTACGGTCGGGGGTTCGAATCCCCCTCGGGCATGGATATTTGTGCCGTCCTTAGTATAAGGTAGTTGATAAGTAGTTTGTAAGTTTAGGGACTGATGACCCCGTAGTTAAGTCCCATCAGCTTAACAAACATTTGAACTTTTGAACCTCTCGCATAGCCCTCCTCACGCTACATTTCGCTTCATTTAATTTTTGTTTGTCTACAAGGCTTCGGCTATGTTTATGTTTGCAGTGAAGTTTCCTTTGCTTCCGTAGCAGTTTTCTAGTTCGGTTGTTGTACCATGGTGGCTCCTTTCCATCTCTTACGATCTTGCTTGGTACATACTCATCTAATGCATACTGTACGATGGCTTTGAACTTTGACCACTGTTCCTCAACACTATCTGTACTTGCGATAAAACTTCTGTGTTGTTCCGTCAAGTACTCTGAAATCCGCTTTTTGTCACTTTTTCCGAACAGAAAAATATGCCTACATTTTTTAATATTTCTATTTATGGCTGAAATTATGCTGTAACCGCTTTATGATCACTGATTCCCTTACTTAGTACCGTTCTCTAAATTTTATTCGTGGCCCGCAAACGAAATACGCTACATCAGATAGTTGAACTGGCCGCAGATACTTGATGCTGGCCGAGGCGGAGAGGCCGAGCGCATTACGGCTCGAGGCCGTTCCCCGTCCGGTGTTCGAATCCCCCGTCGAGCATGGATGTTTGTGTCGTCTTTAGTATAAGGTAGTTCATAAGTAATTTGTAATTTTAGGAACTGTTGACCCCGCAGTTAAGTCCCTGTAGGTTAACAAACATCTGAACAACTTGATGTTGCCCGTGCGAAGCCGCCGCGGGCCCTCCAGTTACTTACAAATTAATCCTAGGGTTACGCATATCATTGAAACCAATCAATTTGACGTAGTCTATAATTTCACTTTTCTGTATAATGTAGGTGGGTAATGCATGTAAGGCTCACGGTACTGAACAGGGGACGTCCACGCACGAGGGGCTATCAAATTAAGACTGAACGCCCATCGCAACGTAACCATTGAATGGTTCCATTCAAAACATGCTTTGAGATGTTTCCCTCACAGAGAGGGAAACGGTTCAACACAGAAGTTTTATGTCAAGTATAGATATTGTTGAGGAACAGTGGACAAAATTCAAAGCCGTCGTACAATATGCATTAGATGAGTAAGTGCCAAGCAAGATCGTAAGAGATGGAAAGGAGCCACCGTGGTACAACAGCCAAGTTAGAAAACTGCTACGGAAGTAAAGGGAATTTCACTGCAAACATAAACATAGCCAAAGACTTGTAGACAAACAAAAATTACACTAAGCGAAAGGTAGCGTGAGGAGGGCTATGAGAGAGGCGTTCGAAGAATTCGAAAGTAAAGTTCTATGTACTGACTTGGCTGAAAATCATAAGACATTTTGGTAGGTGGAACAAAACAAAATGTCCAGACACTCTGTGACGAAAATGGTATTGAAATAGAGGATGACACTCACAAGGCTGAAATAGTAAATGCCTTTTTCCAAAGCTTTTCCACAGAGAAAGACTGCAATGTAGTTCCTTCTCTAAATTGTCGCACAGATTACAAAATGGCAGATATCGAAATTAATGACAGAGGGATAGAAGAACAATTAAAATCGGTCAAAAGAGGAAAGGCCGCAGGACCTGATGGAGATACTTACCAGTTCGATTTTACACAGAGTACGCGAAGGAACTCCCCCCTTCTTGCAGTTGTGTACCGTAGGTCTCTAGAAGAGCGTAGCGTTCCAAAAGTTTGGAAAATGGCGCAGGTCATCCCCGTTTTCAAGAAGGGACGTCGAACAGATGTGCAGAACTATAGGCTTACATCTTTAACGTCGGTCAGTTGTAGAATTTTGGAACACGTATTATGTACGAGTATAATGACATTTCTGGAGACAAGAAATGTGCATAGTAGGAATCAGCATGGGTTTCGAAAAAGGCGATCGTGTGAAACCCAGCTCGCGCTATTCTCCACGACAGTCAGAGGGCCAGACACCGGTTATCAGGCAAATGCCGTGTTTCTTGATTTCCGCAAGGCGCTTGAGACAGTTACCCAAAGTCGGTTAATGAGCAAAGTAAGAGCATATGGTCTATCAGACCAGTTGTGTTGTTGGATTGAGGAGTTCCTAGATTAAAGAACGCAACATGTCATTCTGAATGCAAAGAAGTCTACCGAAGTAAGAGTGATGTCAGATGTGCCACAGGAGAGTGTCGTGGGACCGTTGCTATTCACAATATATATAAATGACCTTGTGGATAACATTGGAAGTTCACTGAGGCTTTTTTCGGATGATGCTGTAGTATATAGAGAGGTTGTAACAATGGAAAATTGTATTGATATGCAGGAGGATATGCAACGAATTGACGCATAGTGCAGGGAATGGCAATATAATCTCAATGTAGACAAGTGTAATGTGTTACGAATACATAGAAAGAAAGATCCTTTATCATTTAGTTACATTATAGCAGGTCAGCAATTGGAAGCAGTTAATTCCATAAATTATCTGGGAGTAGGCATAAGGAGTGATTTAAAATAGAACGACCGTATAAAATTAATCGTCGGTAAGGCAGGTGCCAGACTGAGATTCAATGGAAAATCCTAAGGAAATGCAGTCCGAAAACAAAATGTTCAAATGTTTGTATAGCTTATGGGACTTAACTACAGGGTCATCAGTCCCTAAACTTACAAACTACTTATTAACTAGCTAATACTAAAGACGGCACAAATATCCATGCCCGAAGGGGAATTCGACCCCCCAACCGTAGTGGCCGTACAGACCGTGATTGGAGCGCCTTAGTCCCCTCGGCCACCGCGGCCGGCGCCCGAAGACATAGGAAGTAGGTTACAGTACACTTATTTTTGGAAACATTTTTGTTTTGCTTTCTGGGCAACAGCACTCTTATTCAAATTTATATATAAAGAACAGTCTCGAGTGCAAAAATTTTATTTTTTCAGACTAGTTTCGGTCTTCTTTTAGACGATCTTCAGGAAAATTAGCTCCATTGATGTTGTGGAGCTAAATTTCCTGAAGATACTCTAAAAGAAGACCGAAACTAGTCGGAAAAAATAATTTTTTTGCACTCTAGATTTTTCTTTATATATATATATACAGTACACTTGTTCGCCCACTGCTTGAATACTGCTCACCGATGTGGGATCCGTACCAGGTGGTTGATAGAGGAGGTAGAGAAGATCGAACGGAAAGTACCGCGCTTCGTTACAGGATCATTTAATAATCGTGAAAGCGCTACGGAGATGATCGATAATCTCCCGGGAAGACTCTGCAAGAGAGACGCACTGGAGATCGGTACGGGCTTTTGTCAAAGTTTCGAGAACATATCTTTACCGAGGAGTCTAGAAGTATATTGCTCCCTTCTACGTATATCTCGCGAAGAGATCATGAGGATAAAATCAGAGAGATTATAGCCCACACACAGGCATACCGACAATCTTTCTTTCCGCGAACAATATGAGACTGGAATAGGAGGGAGGACCGATAGTGCTAGTCAAGGTACCCTCCGCCACATACCGTCAGCTGGCTTGCGGAGTAGGATTTAAATGTAGATGTAGAAACTGGCTTTGTCTGTACAAGATGAGAAGCACTACGTCCTCGGGGATGGGATGAACATTTTGGCTTGGGAACACTCTTGCCCAGATAAGAATCGATTCTCTTGTTTGTCATTGTAAATATAATATTTTATGTACTGTATTAATATACTTATTGAGTATATATCAACATTTTTATTAAAAAAGGTCCCGATCCTTTATCCCTTATTGTTGATGGGGTAATGTTAAAAGAACAGTCATGCTTTTTATTTACACAATTATATACAATCATAGTGATCTTTTTATATTTGCAGTATTAAGCAAATAACTATTTTATATACTCTTTAAATTCAGCCTGAATGGTATTCAGACTTATAGATGCAATTACAAACATAGGCATTCCTGTAGTATATTCAGCTTCCACAGAGTTCATGCTTACAGGGCTTTTATTGCATATTTTGACGTTGGCTGACTGCAATCATTCATACGCTGTTCTAATTGGTTTACTGACACACTGTGATGACATTGATAGGTGACAAGAACAAAGTCTGCAGCCCTAATATAATGACGCCATTGACTTTGTCTGCTGCAATCAGTAATGCATTATAGAAGTCATTTATTTTCTTCACACCTACATGTTTCGTATAAACGTTTCATTTAAGCACTGCCTCGCCATACATGTCGATAACTGCTGCCTCTCCCTTTAATGTACTAATGTTAATAGGAGTATGTGATGGATTGTAGTCATTCGTTATCTCTCTCTCTATATGTCCAGAGTAACTTGTAATTTGCGGCTATTTTCTGATGATGCTGTGGTGTATGGGAGGGTGTCGTCTTTAATTCACTGTAATAGCATACAGGATGACTTAAAATTTCTAGTTGGTGTGAAGAATGTCAGCTAGCTCTCAATGTAGTAAAATGTAAGGTGATGCGCATGAGTGGGAAAAACAATCCCATAATGTTCCAATACAGCATTAGTAGTGAGCTTCTTGATGCAATCGCGTCTTTTAAATATCTACTCGTAACATTGCAGAACGTTATGAAATGGAATGAACATGTAAGGACAGTTGTGAGTAAGGCGGACAGCCGACTTCCGTTTATTGGGAGAATTTTGGGAAGATGTACTTCATCTGTAAAGGAGACCGCGTATAGCCGCGGTGGAGTAGCCGAGCGGTCTAAGGCGCCTCACTGCGGAGCGTGCGGTTGCTCGCCGTCGGAGGATCGAGTCCTCCCTGGGGCATGGGTGTATCTGTTTGTCCTTAGGTTAGTTTACTTTAGGTTAAGTAGTTTGTAAGCTACGGACTGATGACCACGCAATTTGGTCCGATAGATTTACAAACATTTGAACATTTTTAGACCGCGTATAAAACGCTTGTACGACCTCGGTCTTGAGTATTGCTCAAGTGTTTGGGACCCGCAGCAGATCAATTTACAGGAAGACCTTGAAGGCGAGCAGGTAGGTTCGTTACTAGTAGGTTCGACCAATGCGCGAGTGTCACGGAAATGCTTCGGGAACTCTAATGCGGTTCGCTGGAGGAAAGACGACGTTCTTTTCGAGAAATTCTGTTGAGTAAATTTAGAGGTCTGGAATTTGAAGCTGAGTGTAGAACGATCTTCCTGCCGCCTACTTACATTTCGCGTAATGATCACAACGATAGGATAAGAGAAATTAGGGCTCGTTCGGAGGCATAAAGGCATTCTTTTTTTCCTCGTTCTATTTGGGAGTGGAATAGGAAAGGAAATGCCTAGTAGTGGTACAGTGTACACACCTTACGGTGGATTGCGGGGAATGTATGTAGATGAAGATGTACTCCATCATCGAACCACACAAATAATCCCATTCATGCCACACACACTGCACTTTTTCTACCAAGACGATGAACATTCTCTATTTCAATAACCACATCAAAGTCTCTATCAGGATCAAAACCTATATTCACACTTTTTAACAACATGCAGTCCTGTTGTAGGTGTTGGCAAACAGCAGTATTCTGCTCAATTTCCGTTCAGAATGATCAAATGTTTGTAACTCAATGGGACTCAACTGCGTTGTCATCAGTCCCTATCTTACATACTACTTAAACTAAGTTAAACTAACCTAAGGACAACACACACATCCATGCCCGAGGGAGGATTCGAACCTCCACGCGGGAGGCCTCGCGATCCGCAACGTGGCGCTCCAGACCGCTCGGCTACTCCCGCGCGGCTTACATTTCTACCCGCGGTTTTGATGAGTACTAGTAGGTCAGATAAACCGGAAAGTCCACATTCTGCAGACGACTGGTTTGGTACTGTAGCAAATGGCTGCATATCCTCATCTGACAGCGGCTCGTGCTCTGAAACAACAATAATCATTACCTTAACTATAATTACACATTAAAAGTAAAAATATTCTTAACAGTAATATTATTGAGTGACCTATTCTTATTGATAGGTCTCTTTTTAACTGAAACTCGCTTCTGCTGCTGGCTGTGTTTTATCCTTCACCACAACTGACAAGATAATTTTGATTTGCTGCACTCCAGTATCCTCTGCACCTGACTCAGGCTATTTAAAGTAAACCCATGATTGGTGTGGAGCGAGACTTCTCGGAATTGTTGTTGTTGTGGTCTTCAGTCCGGAGACTGGTTCAATGCAGCACTCCACATTACTCTATCCCGAGGAAGCCTCTTCATCTCCTCACAAGAACGGCAACCCACATCCATTTGAATCTGTTTACTGCAGTCGTCTCTTAGCCTCCCTCTGCGATTTTTACCAGACACTTCCCTCCATGATTCCTTAATGTCTTATAATGTGTCCTTCCAATCGATTCCTTACCCTAGTCAAGTTATTCCAAAACTTCATTTTCTTCCCTATTCTTTTCAGTACCTCCCCATTCGTTACGCCATCTAACCTTCTAATCTTCAGCATTCTTCTGTAGCAACACATTTCAAAAGCCTCTATCCTCTTCCTGTCTAAACTATTTATCGTCCATTTTTGACTCCTCTACAAGGCAACATTCCACACAAATGCCTTCAGAAAAGACTTCCTTAGGCTTAAATTAGTATTGAATGTTAACGAATATCTTTTTTTTTTTTTTTTTTTTTTTTTTTTTTTTTTTTTTTTTTTTTCCAGAGACGCTTTTCTTCCCATTGCGTTTTTGTATGCTATATCCTCTGTACTGCGATCATCATATGTTATTTTACTGCCCAAGTAACTAAACTCATCAACACCTTTATTATTTCGTTACCCAAAATAATTCCCTCAGCATGCCTGGTTTTCTTAGACTGCTTTCCATTAACCTTGTTTTATTCTTATTAATATTCATTCTATATCCTCCCTTCAAGACAGTGACCATTCCGTTCAATTGCTCTTTCAGTTCCTTTGCTGTCTCTGACCGAATTACTGTGTCATCGGCAAACCGCAAAGTTTTTATTTCTTTCCTCTGAATTTTAATTCCTTCTCCAAATTTCCCCTTGCACTCCATCACAGCTTGCTCAATGTACTGATTGAACAACATTGGGTAGACGCTACAACCCAGTATTACTCCCTTTCTAACCAGTGCTTCCCGTTCATGCCCTTTTACTCTTACAACTGCTGTTTGGTTTTTGTACAAGTTGTAAATAACCTTCGGTTCCCTATTTTGTACCCCTGCTGACTTTAGAATTCGAAAGAGTGTATTCAAATCAACATTATCAAAAGCTTTCTCCAGATCTAAAAAAAACTAGTAATGTAAGTTTGCCTTTTCTTAATCTGTCTTCTAAGATAAGTCGTTAAGTGAGTATTGCCTCCCGTGTTCCTACGTTTCTCCTGAATCCAAACTGATTCCCTGTGGTCAGTTGCTCCCAGTTTTTCCATTCTTTTGTAAATGATTCGTGTTAAAATTTTGCAACCATGACCTATTAGCTGACGGTTCTTCTCGGAATTATGAAACTCAGTTTTATAAAATACTAGCTGTAAACCCGGCGTTGTCCGGGTGTTTACTTATCCTACGCTCTCGATGTCCACATCCCCTTCCGCCCTCTCTCTGCATCCACCTCTTTCTCCATCTCTCTGTTCGTTTCCACCTTTCCCTCTCTCGGCAAAGTTTTCTGCAAGGTACCCTCTGTCATGTACCATACAAACATTTATGTATCCACTGATCTTCCTCTTGGGTCATAGGTCATGTGTGCAAAAATTCATAAAGATTGAAGCAAAACTATGCATTTTCTAAAATTCCAAAAGTTAAGTACCTCCACCAAGCACCGAACAAAATTTTATACAGACTGTGACATCCCTCTTGTTTTTCAGGTAGAGTGTGCAAACTTTCATTAATATCGCAACAAAAGTATAGATTTGTGTAGAACCCGTTGAAGCGTTGTGGAAGGCGTAGTATACCGTTAGCAGAGCCTGTTGTCTTGATGGTTCTTACTGCATTATTTATTTATTATTTTATTTCCTTATTCGTATGCTTATCCTTACAGAGAAAGAGCTGAAGACATTGTAGCACGCATAGACCGAAGATATAGTCTGTGGCATCACGTTTCGCTGTATGTAACCTCCTTGCTGTAGAGTCGCAAACGTCATCGCTGGTCTTCAGTCCGAATTTTTTTATAATTTGACGACTTTCAATCACCATATCTTCCATCCCCTTATAGCTATCGGCATGGAACTGCTATGGTGTACTACGGGAGACTTCGGACAACAGTTACACACAGACCATTCGTTTGCGTTCTGTAGTTTTCGCTGCAGAGCGAAATATTAACACACATACACACGCGTAAAATTTTATAAACACCGGTAACTTTTCATCCCAATACACTCCACCCTTTTATCATTATCAACCTTCAAGCAACAATGCAACCAATAAAACCATTTTCAAAGAGTAAATATAATTTTCAAAGAGTAATTAGTGTTCCGCATTTCGCGTTATAGTTTTCAAATTATTAAATATCTATCAGATCGCTATAAAACCGTGCCTAAAATCTTCCTCAGGTATAAATTAGTAACTGTACAAATATTTAAGTCTCTGCATCTTGTCGTTCGGGCATGATAAGCGTACACAGAACAGACATTCACATCAATATATATATATATATATATATATATTGCTATCCGATCGCCATAAAACCGTGTCTAAAGCCTTCCCCGGGTAGACATTAGTAACTGTACAAATTTTTAGCTCTTCATGTCTTGTGGTTCAGACGTGATAAACGTACAGCGAACAGACATTCACATTTATAGATAGAGATATGCCCTCTCCTTGACACGTGGAGACTGGTGACCTTGTCATTGTGCTCTTATTGGACTGTGTATTATGATATGCAGGGGAGAAGAAGAGGTGCTCTGATTGGATGTAGTGTAATTGTGTAATCTGATACCAGTAAGGTTGGGTGAACCTCCCCTCCCTTTGACACGTGGTGAGCTGTGACCTTGTTAGGTGCTCTGATTGGACGCAGAGTAATTGTGTTATCTGCTACCAAGATCGAAGGGAGAACCTCCCTTCCCCTCCCCTCCGGCTGACACGTGGATGTCAGTGGCCTTAGTCAGTCAGCATTCCCGGAATGACCTTTAATTGCACCAGGCCATGTCTACTCTATACTACTCATGATCACATAGAAACAGTTCTCATCAATCTACAGCGTCTGAAGTAAACTGTACACTCATTCATGGAGGTCACTAATATTTTTATGGGTATCTTATATATTCTTCTAACGTGTGGCATGTTGATGAAAGGGGAATGTATAGCTGCAAAGATAATGTCAGCTAGATATTTCAGTGCCCCTAAGGCTAATGATTTTGTAGGTCAATCTATGCTTGTAAAGGGAAAAAAATTATTTGAGGAGGGGAGGGGGAGGAAATGGTGCCACATTGGAACATTATGTGAAGTCTTGCTTGTCTAACATGCATGCTAATACAATGTAATAAATCCATGTGTCAGAGAATTTACTCAGGTTCCGAAAAATGTGTCCGTTAGTTTTGAATATCGAAAACGAACTTCAGATGTTACACGTTTCAAACTATGTACATCCCAACTATTCCTGGCAGGTGATCAGTCCATGCATACACATCTAGGCAAGAAACAGGCATTACGCAGTCGCCTATATTATATCACTCAAGGATCTAACACTCGAAACTGTAAAATTTTTTTAGCACAAATATTATAAAATAAGTCATTTACAAGATTAGGATAATTAAACGTTGAGCCGCGGTGGAGTAGCCGAGCCGTCTAAAGCGTCTCGCTGCGGAACGCGCGGTTGCTCGCCGTGGAAGTTCGAGTCCTCCCTGGGGCATGGGTGTGTGTGTTTGTCCGTAGGTTAGTTTACCTAGGTTTAAGTAGTTTTTAAGCTACGGACTGATGACCACGCAGTTTGGTCTGATAAAATTACAAACATTTGAACATTTTTAAACGTTGAAATAGATGTCGCTAATCCCTGGAATTAAAGAAACTTACACTGAGGCTTCACAATCACCGTAAGAACTCTTACATCAATCAATACTCAATAAATTGTGAATTCATCGTTTGGGAGAGATATTACTCACTCCCAGTTGAGGTCACAGTTGAAGGTCACTAAAGGCCAACGTGAAAGGTCAAATTTGGTGCAATAGATAAGTTTACTCTTTATTACTTCCTTTTTCGCAATTTGAATTTCTGTTGTTCTAATTTCTGACCATTCTTTCTGTAAGTCTTTCATTGTGACATATCACATCCTATTTGAAAAAGTAGAGAATTCTGTGGATTTCACAAGCGATAAGATAGCCTTGTAATTTCTTCGTACACAATAGCTTTTTGGAAAGCGGAAGTTTCTATCAGAAGGATGCCATTACACCGCTTCTTCATAGCTTTCAGGTTCAATGCGCTTTTTCAACGTAGAGTAATATAAAAATATTTAAACGACAAAAATTTAATTATGAAACAGTAGCATCCTGTTAGTTCTCCTTCTTTAATTTTATCTTAGGTTTGATCCAAAGGAATTTCCTCTCGAGCTTTTCAGCTGGTATCGTGGCTATAGTCCCTGGTGACTCTCGCAAATACACTTCGTAACAAAATTGAAGTCTTACTTTTCGAAACCCCGCAATTGTTTGCGATTACGACGCAGATGTTTGGATTTCGGTAAAAGATGCGCACACCCTTCCTCTATAACTGGGCAAAAGCGTAGCGCCCTGCGACGTTATATAAGAGATAGGCGATTCTTCAATGCCGGCGGGGGGTGACGTGCGCTAAGGCATCGTGCTACGGTCTGGGCGGTCGCTCACGCGGAGTTTGTGACACACGGAGTGACACGTGCCCGGGGAGGGAACGTGCTGGCATTTTCCCAGAGCCCAGGCAGTGCACAGGCTGTTCCACAAGTAGGAAGCGCTGGCCTGGCCGGCGCAGGTTCCTTTGTGCTCGCTCGCCGTCTGGCTTGTGAAAGCTTGCGGTGAAATAGAAAAGTCGTCGTTACGTAGCACAGCAAGGCCGAAAGGAAGGGCAGGAGAAGTGAAAACCACTTGCTGTCTTCAGACGAATGATTATAATTAGGTTCGACGTACTCTATGCAGTATAATGGATGAGTCAGGAAGAAAGGTACATGCTTTAAGGAGTAATACTACTGGTTATTCTAAACAAAAAAAACTTCAAATAAACATATGTCCTTTTCTTAACCGTTTCCGGGTAAACCATTGAAAACAACTATGAACGGATTGATATTTTCCCTAAAATTTTTGTTGGTATTTTTGCATAGGAGTTCTGGAAGTCCCATTGGACAAACCATATACAAACATCATGTCAGTATACTCTGCATGTGTGAAGATGCATTGCCACTGCACTAAACTCTATTCTTTGTTCACGTAATAATACCTTGGTACAGTGCACTACGACAAGCACTGTCGGAGTGAGATAAGGTAAACAACTGCACCGCACGCAAGTCAACTGCTTACTGGCATGGTTAGTAAAGACAAAGCTACACTTTTCACGTTCCTAGTTGATTTCATTAGTTTACGTGGAAACGTTTGAGAAAAGGACATACGTTTATTACAAGTTTTGTGTTCAAAATCACCAGTGGTATCACCTCTCAAAGGACGTACCTTTCCTCCTGACCCATCCTATGTATGGCGAATTCTTTATGTGGAGACTCTACTTTAAAATTTCTTCTACTTTGGGAATAACAACCAAATTTTAAAATCCTGTCTACTATGTAAAGATGTAGCAAAACCCAAAATTTTATATCCATAACTCCATTGGTTTCCGTGTCCTGAACTTCTAATGGTATTCTAGAAAACCAACTTTTGTTGCTTAAATGTTCATTTTTTTGTAAATCTAAGGGACTTAGCTACGTTGGTCATCAATTCCTAGGCTTAGAAGCTAACTTAAAGTAACTTACGCTGAGAACAACACAAACACCCATACCCGAGGGAGGACTCCAACCTCCGACGGCGAGCAACTGTGCGCTTTGCAGAAAGGCGGTTTAGAACGCTCGGCCACTCCACCTCGACACTCTTGGTATTTTCAGCACAGTTTTCACATGGAAGATTTTGTAGGTACATCCAAAAGTCACCGTTCAACGGTTTGTGCATTCATGTTACGAGAAATATTACTCATTTGTTTTCTCTGTGTATTTCAAGTTTGAGCCTTAGAATTTCTTTAATTATAGTGATGACAAAATAAACAAATTAGCCTACATGCTCGATAATATTAATGCAGAGAAGTATTCAGACACATAAAGATTACTTCCTGCACAAATTTCTTTCAGGTTGTTTAATACCGGTGATAATTGGCACTGAATTTCGAAAACAAACTTCTTTTTTTATATATTTTAAATTTTTTTCAAAAAATGAACACTGCACGACACTCAGCCCCCAAAATTTTCCGCCACCATAACCTTCCTGCTTACATGAGTCATCTCTTGTAATTTCAACACGAGGTAGCCTTTTTATTCAATTTTCTGATTGTAAATCTACTCAGACTTCTTGAGGAGAAACAGTGGTACGGCTATCCGATTGTAAGTCACTGTCTATTGTAGCTTTTTGACTGTACTGAATAAGACTTCCGTGTACACCCTAATTTATATTTACATAGTCAACATCCGAAGTCCGACGACTGTCTACCAAATGTTTCGCTTCAGTTTTCTTGGAAGGCTTGCAGCTTGTTTCTCCCTGTTTGACTTTATGCCAAGTTCGGAGTAAAAATGGTTCTTTTTGATGGTGATAGAAATAATAAATTATCCTCGATGTCTTTCGGTGTGCCACAGACTCTTACACAGTCCATAGTTTAAATATTTCAGACAAATAGTTCCCTCTTTATATTAGGGCGAACTTTCCCGATAAAATGGAGAGTAGCTGTTATTAAAGGGGAAAAAGTACCATCATGGTAGGTTAATAGCCAAAAGCAATCAGACACATCAACATATCTGTGCCGATGCCTAACATGTTTAGTATACGCGAGGTTGTTTTGATATGCTTTTGATATGCTTTTAAGAGGTATGACTGAACAAAGTCATCATCGTATCGTAGCACAGAAATAAACGTCTCAATAACTTTCCAAACATTTTTTCTATGAGAATATTCTTGTTTAAAGGGGAAACACTCAACGAATTACTCTGTAGCTATGTAAGGTTACTGTGCTGTTCTTGAGATTGCAAAGGATTGTGCAGTTTCATTGATTTTTGTGTTATGTTGACAATACGTAAACTTGTGCAGAGCTAGAAGTTATACATCTTCAGCGTGATTAGTTTCATAGAAAGATTAGTCTCGTCGACTTTTGTTTTCTCAACGTAAATTTGCAGCTACGATTATGTCGCTGTTTGGACTTGCACGTTCAAAATGTTCAAATGTTTGTTAAGCCTAAGGGACTTAACAGCGGGGTCATCAGTCCCTGGCCGGCCGCGGTGGCCGAGGGGACTGAGGCGCTCCAGTCACGGTCTGCACGGCCACTACGGTCGGGGGTTCGAATCCCCCCTCGGGCATGGATATTTGTGCCGTCCTTAGTATTAGCTAGTTCATAAGTAGTTTGTAAGTTAAGGGACTGATGACCCCGTTGTTAAGTCCCATAAGCTATACAAACATTTGAAAACATCAGTCCCTAAACTTACAAACTACGTATGAACTACCTTAAACTAAAGACGACACAAACATCCATGCCCGAGGGGGGATTCGAGCCCCCGACCGTAGCGGCCGTGCAGACTGTGACTGGTGCGCCGCAGACAGCTCGGCCACTGCGGCCGGCGGACTTGCAAGTATATGCTTTTTTACGCAATGTAGATAATGAATCCACCCACAAAACATCACTGACAGATTTCAGCTTAAGAGCTTATCTTCGAAGTAGCATCACTGGAAAAGTGTCAGATATTGATCTTTTAGTTAAGAGGAAAATAAATAATATTCATTGACATTCTTTGTTTTAATGTTTAACGTTAAAATAAAATGGAAACAAAACATAGTTTGTCAATTTAAAGATGCTGTAACAGTCGTAAGAAATAACACGTTTCGTACTTGGCTGCACCCGATATTTGTATCATCAAAATATTAGGATGGATTATGAATTTCATTGTCAGTTCTCATGATGTTGAACTTCGTTATGAATACTACAATAGTCTTAAATAATGGCCATCAAACGCGTTAATGATCCAACTTGAAGCAATACATTGTTGCTTACTGCTGTGTGAGCGCCATCCAGCTCGCGGGAGCGGTTTCTAAGTCTAGGGACTGATGACCATGACAGTTCGGTCCATTAGGTTTACAGAGAAAATGTTTGGGGCTCAGAAATTCAGTCTGAGGTTTAAGGTGGATTAATTATAACTCACTGGCACAGAATTGCACCACAATGTTGCACAACGCTACTATGGATGATTCACACGATGGAAACCTCATCGCACACCCTCTTACAAACATTTGACACTTTCTATTGACACCCGTCCTCTAATGACGTCGATGTCGACAGGAAGTTAATCCGGAATCTTCCTTTTCCTTTGACACATCTGCGTACGATTTCAGAACTGCCTCACAGCATTAAAACAACCGTTTTCCTGATGGGTGGCTGAGGAAAACTTTTCAGACACTCCGCCCTTCACAATCGACACGATATTTTCTCAGGAATTGCATAACTGGCGTCAACAGAACCATGCTTTTCGTTCGGACCTTGATTCCCACACATTCTGTGGTCGAAAACGACAGTTTTCTGTGCGATAAGCAATAGGAGAAAGTTATTGTCAACTTTGATACTGCATGCACATACTGGACGAATGAGCCCTTTCCTATGTACATCGTAGATTGCAAACACAGTGAAAGTGATTTCACCCATTGGGTGTGGTGTGAACGGAATGTTTTTTCTCTGTAATACATGATGGAAATGACAGGGACCAACAGACACTATTTTGTGAAATTTTTAATGTCAATGAAGCAGCAAAGAATGTTTATTGTTTTTCAGCCTTCGTTTTTCACGCCATCCTGGTCTGAAATGGTAACTATAGACCTTACTTCACAATTCCTGTCGTATTCCACAATCTGAGCAATTACGACGGGCATTTTTTTATCAAAACATTTGCCAACAAACGGTGACAGAAGACGGCAAAGACAAATTAAATCCAGGTCACATTTTTATTCCCCCTTCGAGCATGGAAAAAACATAAATCTTTTACGAAAAGTGTTCAGTAATGAACAAAGTCTGGTTCTATAAGATTAATTTGAGAGTTCTGAATTCGAGAAATTTTCTGATATCTCCGCTTAAAAAGTGTGCGTCGTACACAAAACATGATGAACTTTGCTTTAATAAGGACATATTTTCTCGACTATCGTTAGTAATGAATCACTTCTGTTGTAAGTTCGTCTGCCTCCAATTGAAAAGTTTAAAAGTTGTTTAACAGGCGAAACTTTTAACAAGGGCAGAATAAAAAAGAACAATCTGTGTTTCGAAGTCATTCAGTTGTAAGAAACTTGGAGAATAATCCTATTTACATTTGAAAACAGACATTCTACTTCGTTGCCTAAGTGTTAGGAAAGTTTCGCAATCTTTGCCTTACGGCATACAAATTGGATCCCGCGCATTGTAGATTACCTCGCCTGGCTTAGCACAGGAAGTTCTGCCGAAAACTAATAAGACAGAACTGCAGCTTATAACAAATGTCGAACGACTAGCTTGTTGAAAGAGGTAACAGAGCGGCATTCTATGTTTCTGCAGGCATGCAGCTGCCAATAATAGATTCATATCCTATTATGTTGAAAGCATCGATGAATCTTTACTCACTTATCTCGGTGTGAACACCTTATCCATCTAAACGATGTTACATCTTCGTGTATCTACTTTTGATTGACTTCCTACAGCGAGCGTCAAAACTTTCGATTTAAGAAACCTATCAGAGATGATTCGAATACAGGATATATATATTGGAAGCAGATCTTGATTACCTTGAAAGTATTCACGATTCAAATTAAGATCTGTCCAGAAAAATGGCACTACTATCAGATAGTAAGAAACCTGAGAAATTGTTTTTAAACTTATATCACTAGAAAACTATGTCATTCATTATATAAATCTAATACAATGCCTGAAAATAATTTGGTTCTAAGGATCAATCATAGAATATTATCGTTTAATGAAGCTCCCTGGTTCCATAATCTAAAATTAATGGTCAAAGCCGCAGGAATGTACAATAGACAATGAGTTAGAGAAACATTTCATGAGCAATGTTGTTTTCGGCAAGACGATACAAGATGTACGAAAGATGCTTTACGTTAGATAAGCAACACCATGGGACGGCAGATTCTGGACACCTGCATCACTTGCGAAACCAAATGTTATAAGGAGCGTCATTTTTTTTATAAAATCTGGTTGTAACTGAACGCAACAGGCTTAATGCAGTCCTTGATAAACCCACTGTAGTTGGAACGGCTATTTTGGATATTTTAATGACGCTCTTTTACGACTTCCAGTATGAGTATATACCGGGTGATCAAAAAGTCAGTATAAATTTGAAAACTTAATAAATCACGGAATAGTATAGATAGAGAGGTAAAAATTGACACACATGCTTGGAATGAAATGGGGTTTATTAGGAAAGAAAAGACAAAGTATTGCTAGACGCGCGTAAGAGATATTTCGTGTCGTTTGGTGATGATCGTATGCTCAGCCGCCACTTTCGTCATGCTTGGCCTCTCAGGTCCCCAGACCTCCGTCCGTGCGATTATTGGCTTTGGCGTTACCTGAATCGCAAGTGTATCGTGATCGACCGACATCTCTAGGGATGTTGAAAGACAACGTCCGACGCCAATGTCTCACCATAACTCCGGACATGCTTTACAGTGCTGCTCACAACATTATTCCTCGACTACAGCTATGGTTGAGGAATGATGGTGAACATATTGAGCATTTCTTGTAAAGAACATCATCTTTGCTTTGTCTTAATTTGTTACGCTAATTATTGCTTTTCTGATCAGATGAAGCGCCATCTGTTGGACATTTTTTGAACTTTGTTTCGTTCTAATAAAACCCCATGTCATTCAAAGCATGTGTGTCAATTTTTACCTCTCTCTATCTACATTATCCCGTGATTTATTAAGTTTTCAAATTTATACTGACTTTTTATCAACCGGTACTTTAAAAAAAATCCTCCCCGTCGTGTAAAAGTGTGCTACACAGACACTGATAGCATAACCTATCACATTAAAACCCCAAATATATATGAAGATATCAGGAATAATGTGCATACAAGGTTCAATACTTCTGATTTACCAGCAGACAAGAAATACGATATTCCGCTGATGAATAAAAGCGTGGTTGTGTTAATGAAAGACATAAGAATAGTGAATCTACTTCATAATTTATTGTCCTATAAGCAAAAAAAAAAAAAAAAAAAAAATGCCCTTGAGACAGAGTCTTTGAGTAATCATCATTAAATGCGGTAACCATTGATGATTACCGCCAATACGTCTTTGATTCAGAAGTAAAAGCAATTGTTCAGAACATAATTAGATCAAAGCAGGACTTTGTTCCCGCTGTTAAACAATACAAACTAGGTTTGCCTACACAGGACGTTGTTGATGCTTTGTAATTTTTTATCTGATGCCGATTGATTTACTCCTTTCTGACTGTAAACCAATACATTATTGTATTTAATAATATTTAAAAAACTATTGTAAAATGAATTATTGTTAATGATCGTAAACTATAATTTAATTTTCTTCATATCTGCTTTATTATTATTGAAGTCTTTTGATCTTTTTTCACTACCGTTGATAGATTAGAATTGAAGCAAATTTTGTAGAACATTTAAATCAAGAAATGGTTTACCGCACGCATCAGTAATTGACACCTCTTCCCGCAACGTACTGACACTGATAGGAGTATGTGGGTGATAGTATTCACTCGTCATCTGACTCTCTATAATACTGTACCAAGAAACTGAACGTTCTCTTTTTAAATAACTACATCAAAGTAACAATGATAGGCTAGGCCTACACTCACACGTTTAGAACCACAAGTAATTTATATGTATTGGCGAACAAAAATATATTCCACAGGCCATCGGCTACTGTGGGGTTATAGATTAGTCGAACTACAACAGTCCCAATAGGTCTGGAAGATATCCTTCAGGCTGTGACAGCTGCTGTGCCATAGAATAGTCGAATGACAGCACACGTGGAAGTTCTGGAAGATATCCGTCATAAAAGGGCGGCTGTGTGCTCTCGTCCAGCTTTGGGTCATACACTGTAGCAGTAATAACGATAAAACTCTAAGTATAAAGGAGTACACGCATTATAATTTTTATGAATTATTATTATTATTATTAACAATAATAATTAGAGGTTGATGGAGAGAATAATGAATAACAGCCATTTTGTTATTCTACTTGGCTGATTACAGCTGATGCTGCTGGATTCTCATCTTCGGAACACAAAGCACCGGTAGTAGGTGATGGAGATCACGCAGTGACTGTATAAAAATTGAAATCGATCAAAGATAAGGGTACTGAGCTTCCACGCCATTGGACACTGGGAAGAAGTGGGAAAGGGAACAGGGTGTCTAGGGGAGGGGGAAGGCAAGAGGACTGACCTTGGCAGGTGTAATCATGTTATAGACACTGGCCAGGAAGAAAGCACTGACATATGCTGAGTCAGTATTTCTTGTGCCAGGTAGAAATTAATCTACTACTATCATTCATTCCTCTGTTAATTTGATTTATTTGGGTGGTGCTCATATTTGTCCACTCATCGCACATTTGTTTCACATTTCTACTGTTGACCTCAAACAACTGCAGTGTGCTTCATCAAACTGTTGATAATCACTGTACTAGAAAAAGACACTATTCTCCACCCTAAAATTAAATAACCAACTTACAAAAGTGTTAGGCTACAATGTTAACAGGAAATTACTCTATTGCTTTGTATTGAATGAATATTTGTTGTGACACTTCAGCAATTCGTTAGCGAGTAACACTGTGAGAATAACCTCTTACATTTGTCGTTCATTAAATATAGCTAATAATTTGTATAACATATTAAGCACTCTATGAGACGGCATTACTCGACAAGGCAAATTGGAATCAAAGACATACTAAGAATAATTTTCGACAGGTATATGTGGACTGGAAGAATCATGTCGTGAAGTAGTGTAAGGAAAAAAAAGGCAGTGGACGCTCTGTTCGCAGACAGGTGTGATACCTTCCTAACTCTTTCAGGGTCGGTGATTATCGATGTTAACCGCGTATTTTAAGACGCCGGGCGACCAAATGTGGTAAAGTCCTTGTGAATCACACTGTTAGTTGAGAGAGTTCTCTCGATAACTCCCTCAACAACAAACAATGTGACACACAATGAGAACTGCTGCCTCCATTTTGCAGCCAGGCATTGTGAAATATGTTGTTGACATCTATAACGACCGCCCCTGAAATAGTTAACGTGATTATGAGGGGGAGAGCAAAGGGACAGCGTTTATGAAGGTGATGGTATAAGCATGCATAATCTGGAAATTTAACTACTCCATGCCTTGCAAACAGTGAGAGAAAGGAAACAACTCGAAGGAAGGAAAGAGGGTACATTACGTATTTAACATCCTGTCGACATCTAGGTCACTAGAAATATAAGCGGAGCAGAAGTTCGGACTGTCTCGAGGACGGGGAAGGAAATTGGCCACCTCCTTTTAAATGAACTATTCAGGTATTTGATCAGGACGACTTTAGGAAATCAAGCAAGAGCTAGATGTAGGTGGCTGGACCCGGATTTGAACCGTCGTCTTCCCGAATTCTAGTCTTGTGTAATAGAATTCCAG
Source organism: Locusta migratoria (assembly GCA_026315105.1). Lineage (NCBI taxonomy): Eukaryota > Metazoa > Arthropoda > Insecta > Orthoptera > Acrididae > Locusta > Locusta migratoria. The sequence continues at coordinate 475,085,847 of CM048755.1, read as the reverse complement.
CAGTTCCCAAAACTAAAAGAAGAATACCAAGAACAATATCATGAAGAAGAGCTTTATGTTGACGGTTGGGGCGTTAACTTAGCCTGTCACAACTGGAGCAATTACCGGAGCTTCCTGCCGCCCTAAAAATTTCCAAAACTACATCTACAGCTTTATCTACAGCCATACTCCAGAAGCCACCTTTCGGTATGTGATAGAAGTTACCTTGTGTACCAATGTTACTTCTTTCTTTTCCTATTTCAGTCGTGTATGGTTCGTTAGAAGAACCATTGCTGAGAAGGTTCCCCGTGGGCTCCCATCTCTCTAAATTGATTCTCGCGATCTATGCGGCAGAAAGATCGTTAGTAGGAATCTGTAGCAAATAGGATTGATAAGGAGATCTAAAGTAGAGCAACAATATTCGTTATAGGTTCACTTAGGAAACGTAAAAGCATCACAGATATGTTTGGTAAACTCCAGTGACAAACGCTGCAAAAGAGGCGATATTAATCACGGTAGAAGCAAGTGTCAAATTTTCTAAAGTGGTAGTTTCTTGAACAGTAAGCTAATATATTGATTCCTCCTATGTATATCTCACGAAAACACCAAGAGTATAAAATTAGAAAGACTGACCTGTAGTAGTTACGGAAATGATACAGGATCAGGGATGGGAATCGTTACAACAACGGCGCTTATCGCTGCGGCGTGGGCTACTTGTGAAACTCCAATCGCCAACATTTTCCTCCGAATGCGAAAATATATTGTTGACTCCCACTTACATAGGTAGAAATGATCATCAGAATAAAATACGAGGAATCAGAGCTCGAACAGAGAGATTCAGGTGTTCTTTCTTCCCGCGCGGCCGGCCGCGGTGGCCGAGGGGACTGAGGCGCTCCAGTCACGGTCTGCACGGCCACTACGGTCGGGGGTTCGAATCCCCCCTCGGGCATGGATATTTGTGCCGTCCTTAGTCTTAGTTAGTTCATAAGTAGTTTGTAAGTTTAGGGACTAATAACCCCGTAGTTAAGTCCCATAGACTATACAAACATTTGAACATTCTTCCCGCACGCTATTCGAGAATGGAATGGGAGATAAATAGTATAATTGTGGTTCGATGAACCCTCTACCAGGCACTTAAATGTGATTTGCAGAGTATCCCATGTAGATGTAGATGTAGATCACGCGAACAGTCTGTGACTGGAGCAGAATGAGGAAGGTGTGACCGCGGCTCACAAAGTGCCTTCCTCCACAGACCGTGAGGTGATATAGATGTAAGTAAGATTTACTTGTATATTGTTTCACTCATTTAGAAACGTACGCTCTAGGAAATTTCACAGTAGCCCATACCGCAACTGCAGAAGAAAATGAGAAAGGATATGGAAACGGGATACCAATTGGTGAACGCTGGCAACTGTCTATAGGATGTTGGTGCTCAACAGTAGAGTTCTGGGACTTGTTTCTTGAATAGGAGCTAAATTAAATACAGCCCTTTCAAATTGTGCAAACTGCTCGCAAACACTTCGAAGATATAGGCTTATACCATCGGAAAATTGTTTTCATTTGACTGCGTTTTGTACCCAATTTTCTGGTTGCTCCTGAACATGTTATCAGAATGCATTTAGCAGAAAAGAAAAGGAAGAAGGTAGATTACGGTTAACGCCCCATCGACATCGTTGTCATTAGAAACAGAGTACTCGGTCGGATTGTGTTTTCTTAAGAAAGGGGATGGAAACCGCCCGTACCCTTCGAAAGGAACCATCCCGTCATTTGCTTAGACCAGGGGTAGGCAAACAGCGGCCCGTGGGCCACATGCTGCCCTCTGTTGGTTTTTCTGCGGCCCGGCAAAACAGAAAAATCCGCCGGGAGTTTGAATTTTCCTTCCTGCGAACAACCGAAAATTTCCACTGGGACGGTTGCGACAGTTCAAAAATGTGCACTGTGGCTTTGACAGCAAACTTTCCAAAGAAGAAAGCAAAATAAAACTAGGTCTACTTATAAGGCAAGAAGGTGAACGCAGTTTCGGTTTTTTTCCTTTACCAGGAAAACAAACAGTACCAGGAGGTGATTCTGCTATATTGTCATTTTGGAGGGCATGTTAACACGACTCAAAAATGTACAAATGTTTGTAAACGTAAGGGACCCAACTGCGGATATCATTGATCTCTAGACTTTCAAACTACTGAAGCTAACACTTATACTACGGTGAACACAGACACACATGGATTCGAACCTCCGGCCAGAGCGGCCGCGTAATCCGTGACATTCACAGGGTTATTTAAGATTTGAAGAAAATTCTGCCTCATCTCAATTTGCTATCTTATCCCATTACTATTAATACTGACACAGCATCTGAGGAACTGCAACTGGACTTTTGGAAAGCACGTAGATCGCACTGTGAAGGAAATCTCTACAGATTAAAAGAACTGTTCAAAACTGTTTCTGGAATTAAACGTGCTTACATATGTAGATACTGTGAAATTAGCGAAATAAATAAATTGAATAAAACTATGAATATCTTATTGTATAATTTATGGATTTATACAGTGCTATTTATACCATTTTAAATGTCAAGCTAACTAATGAATGTAATCATAAAAGGTGCGGCCCTCCGCTAACCGGCGCTTCTACAGAGTGGTGCCCTCCGAGACAAAGCAATTGCCCACCCCTGGCCAAGAGTGATTTAGGAAAATCACAGAAAACCTTAATCGGATGACCGGAGCTGTGTTTGAAGCTCCGTCGTCACGTATGCCAATCCTTTGCGCTACCACTGTGCCATTTCACTCGGTTTTTAGCAGAAAATGAGTAGCGTAGCGTATAAATTTATTCGAAAGGACCGACGTACGTGATCGTTCAGTCGCAGTCAGTTCACTGCACTACTTATGAATATGGAAAAATATATACTATAGAGCAGATGATAAGATGTTCACAAAAAAAAAAAAAAAAACAAAAAAAAAACAAAAAAAAAAAAAATCTTATTAATAATACCGACTTCCAAAGCTCCCTTTCTATATCTACGTTTGTACCTCAAAAGCGGTGGACGGTACATTTGAACATTTGATCTCACCCCCTCGCACCCCACCCGTATCTGTTCCACTCGCGAAAGGCGCGTGAGAGAAAGGATTGTTGGTAAACCTCTGTAAGAACTCTACGTGATTTTCTGGTCGTTGTGGCTTGTCGAGTATGTATGTAAATGAAGAAGTACATCTAGAAGTAATATTTTATCTGACTATGCTAAGTGAATTTCAGCAATAAAGATTTGCACAGATATCCGTAGCAATGATGAGGGAAATGGTGTGAATTGGGTGAGGAGGCTGACGTGGAGAAGGTAGAGAGAGTGCAGCTTGAAGTACATGCCTCCATTACTGAAGTTTCACCACATGCACACACAGAGTATTCGGCAGTTTCTTCTGCGATTGACTGATAAAGTTACAGAAGTATTAAATGTACGAAAATTTCACAGTTTTTGTAACGCGGAATTGTACTTTAGTAACAACACGTCAAGAAAATGTATTGCACCTATGGCGTTCAGTTTTAAAAGGAACCTTACTCAGTCAAATACTTATGCAAATACTTTTGCAACAATTACTAAAAGGGGCAGATTTTAAAAGTCTGCTGTTTATCATGGAGAGTAGTATAGGATTCAAACAAATTACAGTGTACATAAATGCCGGTAAAACTGTAATGTGAGAGGTTTACTGTACGATAAAAATGTCGTTCAGCGTTCCATTGTTTACGATTACTGTGGCTGTAAGAATACCAGAGCGTACACTGTACAAACCGCCACGTCTCTATTCATGAAGCGGAATATGCTGCTACTTCTGGACAAGAATTCAGTTTGCCCTGTCGGGCTATGTATGACAATGATAGATTGTAAATACAAAAGATTCTTATATTAACTTTTATTAAAAGGAGACTTTGTGTCACACTGGTGCCACCTCAAATATTACATCCAAGACAGACCACTGTACATGCATGCACAATGTATTGTGTAGATATCAGCGCATATAAATGCAAAGTTAGATAATGGATACACTGATGAGCTAAAATGTAAGAGGCAATCAATAAGTTTTCATTCGAAGACCATGCGGCCCAGAATCGGTATGCTAATTAGGCAAACTGATGTGATCATTGAGGCAATCATCCCACCGAAGCACAAGGTCGAAGATACTCGTTTTGATAAAACTTCTTGTCCTGCTACGTAGATAATTCCGTAACTGCCTGCTGCACACCGTCGTTCGACAGAAATCGTCGACCCTCGAAAGCCTTTATTAAGAAACGCACGTCGTGATAACCACATGGGAGAGATCAGGACCATAAGACGGGTGCTCAGTTATCTCCCATTTGATACCTGTCACCCAAATCGGCTGGCGTCGGCGTCCAAGCGCGACCAGCACTTGGAGCATCACTCCACGAAGGTATTTTCAACAGATTTCCTACCAATATACGTTCTCCATTCTCTGATAAATTTGTCTGTGTTTATCCTTCGGCAACCAAGAAAGAAATAACAGTACTTTGGTCCTATCTGGATGCATATGGTAAAAACGTCGACATAGTTCACTTCTTCACATTTATCGCAAGTAACTCGGAAACACACGAATGTCACACAAATCCCTTGCTTACATAATAGCGTTTATTTACGGGGTGGAATCGCGCAACGACCGCAAACCAGAACATTTTGATCGCCAATTACATTATGACTGTCTCCATTAGAATGTTATTGTCTACCTTTGGATTCCATACCTATGATTAATAGCTTCAAGTGCCTAAGAAAACGACATTTTATACTCTTAAGGTCTGGTTGTTTCTGGGAGCAGAACTGACACCCAATAACGTCCCAGATGTTTTACATTGGATTCAGACCAGACGATTTTTGTGAACTCGATATCAACGACACATCACTGTCATGCTGCTCTATCCACTTTATCACGATTATCGTGTTGTAACACCGAGATTCATACTTCTGAAAAAAGCCATAATTATAGGGAAAGACATGAAGCTTGATGGATCGCAAGTGATACGCAATAATGTTCAGGTAGTCCACAGCTCTCATGTTAATTCAGTTGATACCATAGCACAAAGTCTCAACAAAAGGAGCTCTAGTTTTTACGTACATAAACTGTAATTGATAGGTCCAATATATCATAATCTAATAATTTCCAGTAAAAAGGTAAAGCAGTCAACAATCCGAAGATTGGTTTGAACACCACAGTGCTTTACTAGGCATGGTCCTGTTTGGAGGTGGGATGCCGTTGCCTTCCTCCGACCTTCGAACTGACTTACCCAGCCAGTTATAGGGGGACCTACAGTTTATCGTGGGCTCCGAACCACGGTGCTACCCGGTATTTTTCACATGGGCAATATTGCCAGAGGTGAAAGAAGTGGAAAGTGACAGATAAAAATCCTAGGACCTGGCGGGGATCGAACCCGCGACCTTTGGATTTGTAGTCTGACACTCTACCACTGTGCAACCGAGGCGCACACTTTCCAGTAACATCCGGAAATTACAAATCTTAAATGTGAGTTGTTACACAAAATGTGTTGAACATCATGAATAGCCACACGCTGAGAAGTTCGAATGACCACATATACTAAAGCAAGATACTTTGTGATCGGTGACCATTTCAAAATTCAACAAACCCACCACGATGCTTCAATTAATGGTCATGGAGGTAATGTAGAAGGGTTCCAATTTGTATTTATTTCCACGTATCATCCAGGAACTGGAATGGAAATGTGGTTTTGATATAGTATCTAGCCCCCACCATAGTGACTTGGTGGCTATACAAGCGTAAAACAGACTGGAACAGTATTTGTTTTCACAAAGGTGGCAAAAATCATGAGTCACAATTAGATATGGCGGTAGTATTGCGCACACAAGATGTAAGAGCTGTCATTTGTACTCCTGTAACTCATGTAAAAAGGTTCCTGGTGTGATTATCGCTGCATGTTAGGAATTAAAGGCTTTGAACGACCAATGGTAGTCGGAGCTTGATGCATGAGTCATTTCATTTCTGAAATCTTCACGCAGTTTAATATTTCGAGATCTACAGTGTCAAAAATGTGCCGAGAATAGCAGAGTTCACGCATTACCTCTCACCACTGAAGACACAGTGGACGACACCCTTTATATAATGACTGAGAGCAGCGGCGTTTGCTTAGAGTAGCTAGTGCTAACAGAAAAGCAGCACTTCGCGAAAAAAAAACGTAGAAATCATTGTGGGACGTGTGAAGAACGTGTCCGTTAGTACAGTCTGGCAGAATTGGGCTATGGCATCAGACGACCGACTCAAGTGTCTTGGCTAAAAAAAAAACTACATCGCCTACAGCGGCTCTCCTGCACTCGTGACCATAATGCTTGTGCCCTATACGATTGGAAAACAGTAATTTGATGATATGAGTCGCGATTTCAGTTGGTAAGAACTGATGGTAGGTTTCGAGTGTGAGGCAGACCCCAAAAGCCATGACCCAAGGTGTCAATAAGGCATTGTGCTAGCCGGTGGTGGCTCCATAAGAGTAAGCGCTGCTTTTACATAGAGTGTACTAGTTCCTCTGGTCCAAATGAACTCACCATTGATTGGAAATGGTTATGTTCTGCTACGCGGAGACAATTTGCAGCCATTTATGGACTTCAAGATCCTAAATAACGATGAAATTTTTATGTACGACAATGCGCCTTTTATCTGACCACAGTGGTTCGAGATTGGTTAGAAGAACATTCTGGATAATTCCAGTGAATGATTTGACCATCCGGATTGCCAACCACAAATTTTTTGAATATTTCGGGGCATCATCGGGACGTCAGATCGTGCAAAAGTTCATACATTGTCAATACTTCCGAGATTATGCATGGCTGTAGAGGCAGCATGGGTCAGATTTCCCGCATAGTACTTCCAACGACTTCTTGAATACATGTCACGGCTATATGCCGCACTTCGCTGGGTAAAAGGAATTCCGACACGATTTTAGGAGGTATCCCACGACTTTTGTCATCTCGATGCATTTTTTCTTCACAAACAAAATACAGTATTTTCTCCTATAACATCAGTTAGGCTGTGGCTAAGCCATGTCTCCACCATATCCTTTCTTCCAGGAGTGCTAGTCTTGCGTGTTTGCAGGAGAGCTTCTGTGAAGTTTGGAAAGTAGGAGGCGAGGTACTGGCAGAAGTTGTGAGGCGGCATCGTGAGTCGTGTCGGGATAGCACAGTCGGTAGTGCGCTTGCCCGCGAAAGGCAAAGGTCCCAGGTTCGAGTCCCAGTTCCGGCACACAATTTTAATCTGCCAGGAAGTTTCATCAGTTAACAGTGTTTTGTTCATTATAGTTTTAATTATTAAAACACTTGTTATTTCTAATAACTCAGTGACATTGATTTTATTAAAATTAACAACCAATCAACGGATATAATCTTGAAGTTTCTTAAATATATTTTTCTAAGAAAATAAGGTCGACTCATTAAAATAGACGAGAGCTATACGGTTATAATTTTGTGAGTTACTTGTTTATATGTGCCCACCCAGCATTACAGTGCATGAGTCAGTAATTTCAGCGAAATTTAACACCCGCTGCCCTTTATCAGTGTAATAAATTATGTTTCAGGCTGGTACTGGATACTTCCAATGGATGCTGCTCTTTGTTGTTGGTCTTGGAATGGCTGCTGATACCGTGGAGTTGTTCGTTATACCATATATCTTACCCAGCGCTGAAGTAGAGATGTGTCTTGACAACAGGGAGAAGATATGGTTAAGTAAGTACTTATTACTATTTGAATATACTTTAAGATTTCCTCAAAATTATGTGAATGTTCATTACAATTGTATTTGTGAGGTTGAAGTCATAGTTTTACTAAATTCGGTAACAGTAAAAATTATGTAAATAACAATTATGAATTTAAATATATTAATCTGAAGGAGAGGCATTGAATTAAAATTTATTCCGCGGCCGGGATTCGAACCCGGCTCCTCCTGCTTACTAGGCAAGCGCCGTAACCAATTATTTTTGTTTATTTTATGATTTCTCCCCTAAGCTCTGCCACTTCAGGCGTTGGATCATAGACCACCGAGAGTTAACGGATATGGTGACTGTCTTAAGGCATGTCTCCCTCCACTATAATTGAGGCTACCAGCGCTATAGTGGCCTAACCCACAGCACACTGGTTTGTGGGAATTGCCACAGGAAGATATTGACGTTTTCAGAATGGATGTGCAAGGCAGTGATTGCGGCGTATGGCAATGATTGTATACATAACATAGTATGGAGTCCGGTAATAGGCTATACGTGGAGTTAACCGTAATAGCGTTTTAGACAAATTTTTGTGTAGGTTAGGCCACTACTGTTTCGGCGCACTTGGCTGTAATACACAAAACATGTGGGATAGGCCTTTATTCCTTTTACACACTTTATTCAAACATTTTACAAGATACACATGAGGTATTAATGTTCATCATCCGTATCATCATTTACAGGGATGGTGTCACCACAAGGCTGTGCAGATATCTTCAAGTTATGGTAATAACCATGGTACACTGGGGGTACAAATTGCAGCAAGCTCATTAAACCGGTCTTTTTCAACACGCTAATAGCACGTCCCCTGGGATATAGCACGTCCAGAGTCTCAATTATTATCGACTCTCGTTTAGCAAAACTGACTTCGGAAAACGGGACATCTGGATCATTGGAGTACTTATAAAACATGATGCTTTATACTGAAGCCACTAAATATTGAACCATTGCACCCTGGTATTTTGTGTCGACACTTTACAGTTACGTATATGTATCTCTAAACGTACTGTGCACTTGAAATCATTCCTTGTCATCAGTATAGCGGTGAAGGGTTGTTGTTTTCGTGCAGTGATAATGACATTCATGCAGTCAGAGGGTGTGTATATGTTTGGGTGAAATTTCCTATTCTTAGAGATGATACCGAAGTCTTGGTCACATGGTAGGTATGAGTGCCCACTGACTAGGAATTTATGGTGGATTACTTCTGGCGTGAAGTCTTCATGCAGAGCCATGTATTGACACAGTAAGGCCATTTTTATATTCCGATTTTGCCCACCACATTGATCCGAGTACGTAATCAGTCGTTTTGTTTGGACGTTATGCTTAATGTAATGCATGAGACACGATCCAATTTCTTGTGGTCCTCGGGATGCTTCGCCCTCACTCCATACATACATGGTAGCTTTCTTGGTGCATAGGTCGTGTATTCCAAGGCATTATGTCCACAATTGCCGCTTGTAGTAACAGATACCAGTCGCGAGTACCGGTGTCGGTAAAGTCTTCATCAAATCAAAAGCAATCACGGTCGTATCGTTGTCCTGACGCCTCCCTTCTGCTGCATCGCGATTCATACCCGTCCGCGCGCTCTCTGCCTTTCGTTGATGCAACTCTCTTTCACGTTCCCGTTTACCCTTCTCTTCCGCAGTGTGGGCTGCAAGATGTTTGATGTTATAGAGGTCACATTTACGGCACGAATCACTTACAGGGGGATGAAAGGACAGATTAAATTTTGTATTCAATATCTGACCAAATACGTAGTAAGAGACCGGATCATCATGCTCGGCTTTATATAAATCGTATAACTTCCCCATACTCAAGTCTGGTGACAAATACTTCCGATCCACTGTTTCATTTACTCGTACATAATGGCTCCGATATGCAGGGAACCGTTTTATGAAGTTCTCTACTGCAACCGTCTTTGCTACTGGTGTTTTGTTTTTAACAGGGCAAGCGCCTCACTTGTCGATTGGTGGGGTCTGGTGCTGCACTTTGTGCGAAAGAACCCTTGTAATCCTACCGTCTGATGTCTGCAAAATGTTCTTAAAGAACGTTTTACACACTTTCACGTCCACTCCCTCTTCATTAGGCAAATGGTATAGGCGTGAGGTTCTTCGTCGTACTCTGTAGTACCAGAGGAATAAGTGCATGCCGTAGGGACTACCTTCACCATAGAAAAATTGTATGCCGACTGCAAGTCGAAACTACCTAATGCATAGAACGAGTCAAACATATGTTTCTGGTGTCCAGGAGAAAAATGTCGACCACATTCCTTCTGACAGGGGCATGCTCCGAGCGTGGGACATTTCCTTGGCACTACATTTCCCTTCACGTTAATGTATTCTTTCCCTTTAGATCGCTTTTCTTTCATAATGTTCCGTGCCCAAAGGTGTGCATTCCGGACCCGTTTCCTTCCTCGTTGCGGTGCAATTACGGCACCAGTACTACGATTCCCCTCCGATACATTCATGGTAGACGTAGCGGCTGTGGTATCCTTTGATGTACTGGGTAGATTGGGCTCGGCTAACATGACAAGTAACTCATCCGCTGTACCACTTGCACGCTGGATGAATCGGCCAGGTAGACATTCCACGTCTGAGACATCGGTAGTAGTGTCCGATCCAAACAGGTCTGAAATGGAAATGTTCCGTATCTGCACCGATGTCCATATTAAATAACACGAGTGCAACGAGGGAACATAACACCATCCTTACCTCGCAGGCCGCGGTGGCCGAGGGGACTAAGGCGCTCCAGTCACGGTCTTCACAGCCACTACGGTCGGGGGTTCGAATCCCCCCTCGGGCATGGATATTTGTGCCGTCCTAGTTCGTAAGTAGTTCATAAGTAGTTTGTAAGTTTAGGGACTGATGACCCCGTAGTTAAGTCCCATAGACTATACAAACATCTGAACATCTTACCTCGCAGTGCGGCTTCGACGTCGTCACCAGGGCTACTGCACATGTTGTTTTGTAGTACACAAACTAATGACGGTTCAGCGATGTGTCGTCCACAATACTGTGAGCCTACACTGCAGCTGCGTCCTCCTCCGGCCGTCACGTGCTGTATGACGTATTGTGTGCTGCCCCACCGGCCTACTCACTATGGATACACGGCGCAATAGTGGCTATATGGCATAGGCCACTATTGCGCCCCATTTTGTATGGTACTGCATGGTGCATAAACAACATCTGACACTGCGACATCGTCCATGGTGTCCAAATACAATGTTCCCCTACATAAATATGTATCAACGTTGCCAAGGCTCTCCAATAGCGGAATAGCACCTCAGCAAATAACGTTAACGAGAGCGATCATGCTTTATACGTCAGGCACAGGTAAGACATAAATATCAAATAAACACTGTCCAGAGACATACGCGATATCTCCACAAAGTAAGTTCCGTTTGGTTATATAAAACAAACGTGTACAGACACAGAAAAAATATATTTATTGTACAGAAATGTACAACTACTTTTCCGCATAGCTTCCGAAATTTTGTAGGCGCCTGTCATAAGTTTTTTGTATGGCTTCTTCATAGAAGGTTGCCGCCTGTGTATTCAAGCATGTGGCAACATGTTCTTTCAGCTCGTCATCATCATTGAAATGTCGACCACCAAGGACAGATTGTAGGTGTAAGAAGAGAAGAAAGTCGCTAGGAGCGAGGTCCGCGCTGTACGGAGGATGATCAAACACGTCACAGTGAAATTCTCGTAAGAGTTGTTTAGTCACATTCGCCGTATGAGGTCAGGCATTATCTAACCATTGAATCACTCGTAGCATTTTGTCCGTTAACCTCGCATATTTGCCGATGAATTTCCTTTGCTTTAACTTTCTTTGCATTTAGAAAACGAATCGCATATCTGATTTCATACGCGGCGGCATATTCAATTATGGCTGACAATATAAAGAAGCACCACAAAGCACACGTCGGCAGCAGCGATCTGAAAATGGCGTACATGTCTTCTCCTTGATCAGCGTAATTGGCGTGCATGCTCGGAACTGCGATCGTAGCGCTGTCGCGGATAGAAATAGAAACGGAACTTACTTTGTGGACGACCCTCGTATATGCGTCTGCACATTGTTTATTTGATGTTTATGTATCACCCGTGCCTGAGGTATAAGGCAGGATCGTTCCCGTTAAATTTCTTTGCTGAGGTGCTATTACGCTATCGGAGAGCCTTGGCAATGTTGATACGTATTTATATAGGGGAACATGAGGCAGAACTGAAGTTTATGTAGTAGAGGGAGACGTGCCTTAAAACAGTTCGTGCAGTCACTAGTCTCGGTGGTCTAGGAGCCAGTGCCTCAAGTGGCAGAGCTTAGGGGAAAAATAACAATAAATATAAAACTTCAGCAACTTTCTCTTTCGAATGCGAAAATATTTTGTTAGCACTCACCTAGATAGGGTGAAATGACCATCATAATAAAACAAGAGACATCAGATCGAAAATGGAAATATTTACGTGTTCCTTTTTCCTGCGCGCTATTAGAGAATGGATCAGTAAGGAAATATGATAAAAGCGATGCCATGCACTTGCATGAGATTTTCAGAGCATTTATGTAGATTGTTAGACATGTAGTACCTCAGTATCGCTTGTGCTGTTGACCTGTAAAACTAATCTTTGATGCGCTCTAAAGCACTGTTTCAACATTAAATCTTGAGTGCTATATCCTTAAGAGCTGCATTACCCGCCTAACGTTGGAGCTCCAACCTGCTAGTAATCCCACCCTCTGTGATAACCTGGACGTTGCAGGCTGGGAGATGTCCTCAGGACAAGCGACACCATCCGCCTCAGATACATTGTCCGGTACAGATAGCGCCTCAAATCTGTTGGTAAGACGAGCCGGGGAGATGTTTCGATCGGTCCCCGGGAAGTCTTTCACTGTCCACCACGCCGGGTAGGGTGTCTGCCTGATTGCGAACAGTAACAGGGCTCGCCACAGCCGCGAGCCGATCGGTAGAGTTGCCGGACTTGATAGAAGTACCTCCAGTTGTGCAACCGAGGTTAACACCTCCTGAGGCTGGGAGTGAAATGTCACCAGCTGTTTGCATTCGCACACGAACGACTAAAAAGGTCCGATGTAAACTCTGAAGTGAGTCACTAAGGTAAACAGAGACGACTATCGAAATTCACAAGGCGGAAAAGTACGGAACCAGATACTTAACTCGAATCTTAATGAAATATACACGCGAGCACGTAATTAATTTAAGAAATTGAAGGAAGAACTGCATCTAGTGAGAACCCGTTTACACTTACGAGTTACGAAGGCGCAGTCTGCTGTGTACCGGTTGGCGGCCAAACAGACACTGACTCTCCAGTAGGAATGTAACATAAACGCAAGAATTACGCCAAGAAATAAAACTATGATGCAGAATTTTAAAAATAACTGCGCTAAGAAGGTACACAACCGAGACTACCTAAACTACTGTCGCGGTAAAGGAGGCGCAAATACACAGTTATAAAACTACACGATTTTGTAAAAACGCGAGAATGGACCTACTAAATACAAAAACAAGCTATGAATGTAAGAATTAAAACAGCAGGTAAGTAAATGAAAATAGCTGGTTGGTACTTACCTTTTGTGCTCTTTCGGTGCCGCCTGCTCGACAGCTGCCATGGTGAAACATGCATATTAGTACGTTTTGTAGCCTCCAGATGCAAGAACTGATTCTGACATCCAGTCTATCATACAGATGGCGTATACTGTCTTCGGTTACATCATTCCACACCTGATCGATCTGTTCACGTAATTCTGCAAGAGTTGTGGGTTGAATGTTCAACAGCTAGCGACACATGAGCTGGTAACTACATTGTCAGATGCAACATCCATTATTTGCTTTCCCATAGGCTTAATTCCGTCAAGTCTTCATAAAAAGTGTTATTTATCTAACTGTAGTTCTTTTTGCGAATCATTAGTGAGAACTGGGATTTGCAGTGGACTGCAAAACGATTCTCTACTTCAAAAGTTTGTAAATATGTGGGACTTAACTAGTGGTTATCAGTCCTTAGGCTTAGAAACTACTTCAGCTAACTTATACTAACCTAAGGACAACACACACACACACACACACACACACACACACACACACACCCATGCCAGAGAGGGGACTCGAACCTTCGAGGAGGAGCATCCGCGTGCTCTGCAGAAAGGTGCTTTAGAGCGCTCGGCCATTCAAAATATTGAAATGTTTGTTAAGCTTAAAGGACTTAACTGTGGGGTCATCAGTTCCTAAAGTTACAAAGTACTTATGAACTACCTTATACTAAAGACGACACAAACATCCATGCCGAAGGATGGATTCGAACCCCCGACCGTAGCGGCCGTGCAGACTGTCACTGGCGCGCCGCAGACCGCTCGGCCACTGCGGCCGGCAGTTGTGGGTTGACTAGTGGCACATGTCAGTTGTCAACACATAATATCCTGCACGTGCTTATCCTGCTGGCCAGGAAAGTTGCCGTAGGTCGTTCAGAGCAGATTTAGTTTCATGCACAGTGTGTGGACGAGCAGTTGTAACAATACATCAACTACCTGTTGCAACAATGGAAAATCAACATTCTGCACGTACCGACCGCTAGTCAGCCTTCCGTCCACAGTCACCAAAGATGAAAGAGTTGCTGCTTAATGCACCGCGTACCATAAGGCCTAGGAAGAGGCCAGTATGTCTTGAACGAATCTTCTCTGGGAAACAGCGCCCACCAGATCTAAGTCGTATGCTTAAACGACCATCACTTTGGTGCACACACGATCTTCATTGCTCGAACAGTCCACGGATGTACTGCAAGTTCATAGTGTCCAGCGGGCACAATATTTCGGCTATCAGACGTGTCGCCATCGTCAGGTGCGCTGATGAACTGAGGTCCTGAGGGCGGGCAGCCGTCTCCTATCCCCGCCCCCCGTGGCCGTTCACTCCGCGGTCCGCGCCCGCGGTCACGCGTCGGCGGCCGTTGAAACGTTGGTGTCGGCGTCTGTGCTCGCGTCAATGTACTTCCCTCGTTATCTCTAGTTGCCAGATCGTTTTGTATGCTAAATGTCCTCTTTTTATTTAGACTCAGTGCTGGTTCCCAAGCCTTGCTCAGATTGTAGCCGACCGAGCGAGGTAGCGCAGTGGTAAGACACTGGACTCGCATTCGGGACGATGGTGGTTCAAATACACCTCCGGTCATCCAGATTTAGGTTTTCCGTGATTTCCCTAAGTCCCTCCAGGCAAATGCCGGGATTGTTCCTTTCAAAGGGCACGGCCGATTTCCTCCCCCATTCTTCCCTGAAGATCAGAGCATAAGCTCCGTCTCTAATGACCACGCTGTCGACGGGATTTTAACCCCTAAGCTTCCTTCCTTTCCTTTTCAGATTGTAGCCGCAGTCTGCTGGGAATAACAGATTACAGACATACAGCCTTACATACAAACACTGCATAGATAAATCATCAAAGCTATTTGCTATACATACTCAGCCATACTAGAAGTCAAATGGGCAAAGCCCAGTGGTGCTTCATGGGGCACTATTGTAGATATTCTCACCGCGGACCTCAGTACGTCAGCGCACCTGACGATGGCGACATCTCTGATCGCTAAAATATTGTGCCCGTTGGACACAACAAATACGTCGGGAGAATTCCAAATGTGACATGAAGTCACCAATGAGGTATGCGCCCATTTTCAGATTTTGTTATTAAACAGTGCTATATGGGAAGCATTACATATACAAAGGCCACAGGTGGTGAATCGGATGTCATTTACGCGTTTCGAACTCGTCATCGTCAGAATCTAAGCCGCGGCGGATTAGCCGTGCGTACTGGAGCGCCGTGTTGCAGTGCGCGCGGCAGTTCGCCGTCGGGGGTTCGAATCCCTCCGCTGGCATGGATGTTTGTGCTGTCTTTAGTATAAGGTAGTACATAAGTAGTTTGTAAGTTTAGGGACTTATGACCTCGTAGTTAAGTCCCATAAGCTCTACAAACATTTGAACATTTTTTCAGAATCTAAAACCTGGGATTAAGTTTCATACAATTGCATGACGTCATACAATTATATGAAATTTCACCCCAGGTTTGAGATTCTGATAATGACGAGTTCCAAACGCGTAAATAAATAATAGCCTCTTCACCATCTGTGGCCTTTGTAAAACGTCCCTTACACCACTGTTTAATAAAGTGACACTGGGAGAAACTGAAGAATTACATCACGATCTGCTTTCATCGCTGAATACCACGGCCGGCTATTCCGTCTTCCAGAAATCTTCTAATGGCACCAGTCGTGTGGGTCGATTCTGTGGCAGTAGAAGACGGGCTAGAGGTGTGCCCTGCCCGTGGTCCAACAGCAAGTAACCGGATTGCAACAGTTGCTGTTGACACTTCTGGGCTCACAGAGCCTCTTATCTGTGCTGTGGTAGCTGTGCGACATGTCACTGCTGCCGTCACAATACGACAATCTTGGCGGACGTCTCTGTTACATACAAGTCCAGAACCTCGCATCCAGGTGTGAGAATGTTCACGTGACTATTGCAACCAACATCATTGCACAACTAATGCAGCATGTGCAACGTGTGTGGAAATTCTCCGAAAGGACTATCCCGCCACTCAGAAGGCCGTAATTTGACCCGTGTCAAACTCGTTCAGTTGGCTGTAGGAGCCACGAGTCCATCTCCGTTTCATGCCGCGTTTTTGCTGCATACGTTGATATCACTGAGCCTTATGAAGGGAAACAGTCCGTATTAAATAGTATACACATATGGCGCAAAGACAGCTATTCCACTACGCTACCTGTTGATGGACGACGTTGAAATCATTATCAGTGCATCTGTCGTCATCAGATCAATATCTACAGCGCCTTTCCAGGTGCGTTAATGTCTTTCCGGCAGTGTATATTGTTTATCTTTGTAGTATACTAAACAAAAATTTGCGTGCAATAGCAAGTTAATAAACTCGTTTTACTATTGACACATAAGCTCGTAGCGTTATATTAATTTCCATCACTGCACTGATTACATCCAGCGTTCCTCGCGACCCATTTCAGATGTACAGGTCTGAGAACGTGCCTCCTGCCGGCATCGGGTCAGACGGGATGCTCTACTGACTACTTCGGCAAAAAAGTAGCTGGAAATCTATCCCTCGCCATATAATTTCATCAGCATAGCACTTTCAAAAAATAAAAAAGAAGTGGAAGAATCAGCGCGCGACTATGTCGTGCTTCGGTGAAAACTAAATAAGGCGCAATGCACGTACTTCAGGCTCCGCCTGCTGCAAGTCGCTCTATCCACGGCTGATACCGCGATATCTGAGGCACTAATGAACGTTGTTAAATGCCACTGTCACGAACTTAATCAGACGACTGTGACGTTAATATCTACCGTCGAATAAGTTACTTCTTTAGAGCCTATCAGTGATAAATTCAGATCCAAAGTAAGAAATTGCAAAATAAAAAAATAAAAAATTAAATAAGTACTGCAGAAAGCGTATCAGGATTAAAATTGCAAAATTTGGGGACAACTTTCCTACAACAAAAATAAGAAATAGGCATATCCTAAAATCCTTCGTTTTTGAGTTATCAGTGAAATTTCATAATTAAGGTGATTGTAGCTCATCAAAGCACAATCTCGTACTACATGTTAGAATTGTCCCCTTCTTACTTCTGATCATTCATGCCCTGGCCGAATCTTTCTGTTGTAACGACCAATTTTTTTAACGTGCCCCCCTTAGCAGCCGAGCGGTCTAAAGCGTCTCGCTGCGGAGCGCGCGGTTGCTCGCCGTGGAGGCTCGAGTCCTCCCTGGGGCATGGGCGTGTGTGTTGTCCTTAGGTTAGTTTACCTTAGTTTAAGTAGTTTGTAAGCTACGGACTGATGACCACGCAGTTTGGTCCGATAGATTTACAAACATTTGAACATTTTAACATTTGATAAAATACCAGGAGTGTTCAGATGTACAAGTCTGAGAACGTGCCTCATGTCGGCATCAGTACTGTGGTACGAAACGGTCCTGTGGGTGTAATTGAAGTCTTTATTCCAAAGTAATCACCAGAGGCATGATCACAACTATCCCACTGTTTAACGAACCGAAGGATTACCTGTTCCAGAATTCCTGTAACTCGGACAAGAGCCAGTCCTTTACTGTGTCCTTCAGTTTGTCGTCCGATATAAAGTGCTTCCATTTGAGATGTTTCTTTAGCGTAAGAAACAGATGGAAGTTATACGGCGACATATCAAGGCTGTAGAGGGGATGCTCAAGCTGCTTCCATTTGAATCTGGCCAGTACACTTCGTGCTCCCTTGAGATGTGTGGACGCAGGTTGTCATGAAGCAGAATCACTCCCTCCGTTAGCATCCCAGGACGTTTGCTCTTGATAGACTAGCGTAGACGACGGAGTGTCTCACTGTACTTTCTATCTCTTTGGAACTTCTCTCGCACATGCAGGATCGGCACTGTGTTAACGCGGATTTGGCAAGTGTTAATATCTGCAGGGAGGCCGGATGCCCTTCCTGCCGCCACCATGTTCAAATGTTTGTAAATGTATCGGACCTTACTGCTTTGTCATCAGTCCTTATCTTACAGACTACTTACACTAAGTTAAACTAACCTAAGGACAACACACACACCCATGGCCTAGGAAGGACTCGAACCTTCGACGGCGAGCAACCGCGCGCTCCGCAGCGAGGCGTCTTAGACCGCTCGGCTACTCCACCGCGGCACACATTGATATTTCAATGAGCCTTACGGCTGTAAACAGCTTCTCTGGTAGCGATGTCACTATACACTCTGTTGGCGGCCGACCTTGGAACCATTAACAGTACATCTAGTATCTCCCAGGTGGCATCTTCGCTATCGGATTACAATCGACGTCGTATTTTCAGGTGTACTATTTTTTCCGGCAGTGGTATTAGGTTCCTACAGGCATTTAACGTCGAAAATTCATTAGTGTCATCGGTATTTTGCTAATGATCACTTTACTTGCCTGGACAGTTACATCACACCTATGAAAATTGACAAATACCAGCATTGTTTGGTAATGCTAAGACGTTTGTTGTCTTCTTTACAGCCACTTATTACTATGAATAATGGTTCATTTCAGAAAGATACTCTTTTCCACTATTATTGATTCTAATCACGGTATTCGATATGGATTTATTTGTACAATTAGTGGAGTTTATTCCACAAGTATTAGTCTGGAAGGTCCAAAGAAAACCCAACTGTTCTTGCCATTCCCCATTTTGGACATCAATTTTTTTCTACTCATACACTTCTTTATATCGGAAAGGAGGTGGCAGTTAGAAAAAGAAAGATATAGTGAACAAATTTGTTCGTCAAATCCCAAAGTTATCCTATCGTCAAACCAGCTTATGCTCACTTTTCTTTTCATGACGAAATGATGTGTTTATTTCTGGCAATTCAAGGATCACTCACATATTTTTCAGCTATATTGTCAAGAAGGCGAGACTTCGCCCTCCGCTTCAGGCTGTGTTAACCTTGATTACACAGCTCGAGGCTGTGGTCGATGGGAGTCGTTGTTGTGTGCTGGCCGTGGCAACCAAACGAACGTCTAAGCGTTCGGCAGGTCCACTGATCGGCCCACGGCTGCGGCGACCCCTGTTACTGCTCGCAATGAGGCAGATACTCCACTCGTGGTCATATAGGAGGTCACCCCAGTGCGTATCAGGCGAAGAAAGACTTCCTGGGATACCGATCGAGAGGTCTCCCTGGGTCAGTGGCGAACTAAGGGGGCGGGAAGGCCGCGCGGGGGGGGGCGTACCGTACCAGGCCTCTCGTCTTGGAGGCCCTCTAAATACCTCGAAACCGCGTGTTTTTATTATTATTATTATTCTTTTTTGTGAAGCACTCTTGGTCTCTCGTTCTGGGGCCTCTAAATCTCGATAGCTATTTTTTTTTTTTTTTTTATTTTTTTATTTTTTTTTTTTATTTTTTTTTTTTATTTTTTTTTTTTTAGACTGTTCCGTGCCTCGAGTCCTGGGGGGGGGGGGGAGCTCCAAACCTCAAAAGTTACTTTTTTTATAATAAAACATGTATAGTAATTCATGTATTTTGTTTTACCGCCGCCCCGGGCCTCCGACAGCCTTAGTCCGCCACTGCCCTGGGTTGTCATACCAACAGGCTTAAGACGTTATCTGTGCGGGACAGTCTTCCTGAGCCACTTCCTGGTGTCACTTGTTCTGACGTCTCCTCCCAGCCTACAAGATCGGTGCTATCACAAATGGTGGGCCTGCTATAATAATAATTTCGTGTGGCTCATTGGCCTGGTGCAAGTCTTTCAATTGGACCCCACTTCGGCGACTTGCGAGTCCCTAGCGTACCCCAGTTATCCAACCGGAGAAAGGGGACATACAGCTTAACGTGGAATCCAAACCACGTGTCGTTTCTGGTGACTCCTCACATCGTTGAGAGTTGAAGGATGGGCTAAAACGCAGACCGAAAAAATCCGAGGTCCGACCGGGTTTCGAACCCGCGTCCCCCTGGTTTCAGTAAGTGCTTTACCCCAAGACCACCGGGCCCGATGTCGGCCTGCTTGGGATCTCAAATATTAGGCGTGTAATGGAATCCCTTACGGATATGGCTGATTAGGAGCGCAAGAAGGCCAATGTGTACTCCGTGTGCATACCAGGTGGAGTCATTCCGGATGTTGAACGCGTTCTTCTGGATGTAAAGAGTGCCAGTCTTTCTTGCAGGACGAAGGCATAGCTCACCATCTGCAGCATAGTTGACAGAACAGACAGCGGACCTCTTGTACAAAGCTTAGAGAAGAGTCTGATCAGAGGCTTGCGCAGTTTCGTTACCGTGTAGGCTGCATATTCCTGGACTTGCTCTGTTGGGTGCTGGGGTTCCAGGTTCCGCAGAATATATCATGCGTTCGCTACACGCAGGAAGCTGCTACACGGATAGAGGGGGCTGTGTGGCGTGGGCTGTATTTTTTTATTGTTATTTTATTTATTTTAGGTTAGAGGGCCTTGGGAACATACAAAAAGGGTTTCAGTGTTAAAGGATACAGGACGAACACATATCTAAAAACCATTATCCTGACAGTTGTAAACTGTCATAGCTATGTGCGAAAAGTACCAGAGGTCGAAGCACTAACAAAGTACTGAAGCTCATATCATTATACATAGGTAGCGTAAGCTGCCTAAAGCCAGATATAAGTTCAACTGAAGTTATTAAAAAGGGTCAAATGATATTCAGAAAGGATAGATTGAACAGAATAGGTAGTGACATATTTATTTGTGTCACAAGCGGTTTATCCTGTAGCGAAATTGAAGTATATAGTTCCTGTGATTTTGTATGGGTACAGGCTATACCTGACAACCGGAATATATTAATTTTTTTCCTACAGGCCCCCTAACTCAGACGTTGCGATTCTAGAAATGTTCATAGCAAGCTTTGATCAAATTTCAAAATCATACAATTGTAAGTGATGGTAACCTTAACTTACCCTGGATATATTGGCAAAAATACAGTTTCAAAACCAGAGGCAAGTATAAAACATTGTCCGAAATTGTATTGAATGCATTCTCCGAAAATTATCTTGAGCAATTATTTCATAAACCCACTTGAACGGTAAATGGTTGTGAAAACATACTTGACCTCCTAGCAACAAATAATCCACAGCTAATAAAGAGCATCAAAACAGGCGAAGGAATTAGTGAACAAAGAGTTGTCGTAGCGAGACTCAATATCGAACTTTCCAAATCCACTAAAATTAAACGAGAAATATATTTGTTTAAAAAAAAACCGATAAAAATTCGATTAACGCTTTCCTGAGTGAGAAAATCCAGTTTTTCGAAACTAACAATGTGAGTATAGGTTAGATGTGGCTTACATTCGAAGAAACAATATCGGCAGCTATTGCTAGATTTATACCCAACAATTTAACAAAAGAGGGGTCTGACCCGTCGAGGTCCACAAAAAAGGTTAGCTCACTCTTGCAAAAGCAAAGAAAAAAGCATGCAAATTTAAAAAGACACAAACTACGCGAGACTGACAATCTTTTACAAAATTTCGAACTTCAATGTGAGAATTTTAAAATAGTTTCCACAACAAACCCTGTCACGTCATTTGGTAGAAAATTCAAAGAAATCTATGTGAAACCACCGGTGATGCTACTGACGACAGCTATGCTCAACACTTTCCGAAATTCCTTCATCAAATGACACGAAGAAAATACACCAGAATTATTATCAAGAACAGCTGGCATCATGCGTAATTCAGAAGTAGATGTCCCTGGAGTATTAAAGCAACTTAAATCACTTAACAAAAGCAAGTCTCCCGGTCCAGATTGCATATCAATTATCTTCCTTTCAGAGTATGCGGATACAATAGCTACATACCTAGCTGTCAGATACAACCTCTCGCACAGCGAAAGATCCGTACGCAAAGACTGGAAAGATACACAGCGTTGGCCGAGGTGACTGAGGCGCTCCAGTCACGGTCTGCACGGCCACTACGGTCGGGTGTTCGAATCCCCCCTCGGGCATGGATATTTGTGCCGTCCTTAGTATTAGTTAGTTCGTAAGTAGTTTGTAAGTTTAGGGACTGATGACCCCGTAGTTAAGTCCCATAAGCTATACAAACATCTGATACACAGATCATTCCAATATTCAAGAAAGGAAGGAGGAGTGATCTGCTCAATTACATGCCTATATCCTTGACGTCGGCTTTACAGCAGGATTTTAGAACATATGCTTGCCTCAAACGTTGTGAACTACCTGGAAGAGAACGACCTATTGACCCCTACTCAACACGGATTCAGGAAGTAGCGTTCTGGTGAAACACGTGAAGTGATGAGTGCTATCGACAAGGGATCTCAAGTCGATTCCATATTTCTCGATTTCCGTAAGGCTTTTGGCACTCTAACTCACAAGCGTCTTCTAATAAAATTACGTGTTTATGGAATATTGCCACAGTTGTGCGATTGCATTCGCGATTTCCTATCAAAAAGAACACAGTACGTCGTAACTGACGGAAAGTCATCGAGTAAAATAGAAGTCATATCTGGCGTTCCCAGAGAAGTGTTATCGGGTCCCTACTGTTCCTTATCTGTATAAACGATTTTGGAGACAATGTGAGCAGCTCTCTTAGAATGTTCGCCGATGATGCTGTCATTTATCAGTTCGTAAATTAACCAGAAGATCAAAAGCAACTACAAAATGATTTAGATCAGATTTCTGCGTGGGCAAAATTTAGCATTTGCCCTTAAATAATGATAAGTGTGAAACATCCATATGAGCTCTAAAAGGAATCCGTTAAACGTCATTTTCGCTGTAAATCAGCAAAGCTACATGCCGTAAATTTAACGCAATACCTATGAATTACAGTTGCGAACAACTTAAACTGAAAATAACACATAGAAAATGTAGGCTACGTTTCATTGGCGTAACACTTAGAAGATGCAGCAGTGCAACTAAAGAAACTGCCTACTCTAGACTTGTGCACCATATTTTGGAGTATTGCTGCGCATTGTGGGATTCCCATTAAGTGGGACGTACGGAGGATACCAAGATATTTCAGAGAAATTCATCTCGTTTTTATTATCGCAATATAGGGGGCATAGTGTTACGGAAATAATTCACGAGTCGGGGAGGAAATCAATAAAAGACGAGCGTTATGCGTTGCAGCGAGATTTATTTGCGAAATTTCTTTTAAAAACATTCTCTTCCGAATACGAACGTTTTTGTTAGCACCCACCTCCTTAGGGAGACATGGTGAAATAAGAGAAATCATCTTAAACGGAAAGACTTAGGTGTTCTTCATTCCCGCGTGATATTAGAAAATGAAACGTTAGAGAAATATCACACAAGCGGTTAGATGAACCCTTATGCACTACAATGTGATGTGCAGGATTTTTATGTAGATGTAGAAGGCCTGCACTGTCATTAATAGTTATTGTTTACGTTTGTCAAAGTAATGAGAAAGAAGGAACCATTTTCCATTCCAGGAATCTTTATGCTAGATGGAATCGACTTTGCTCATTTGGCTGTTCGACGAGAGGATTCTTCATACTGGTGCAATTGCAGTTTCGTTCTAGATGTGAAATTATGGACAATGGGCTCTCGTCTCATTCGCGTAAATAAGTATTTCGACACACAATCTCAGTTGGATTCACTTACAAAAGGCCAAGTCAAGCCTTTGGTCTTCATTTCTTCTTGCGCAAGGCTTTCTCCAAATTAATTCTTCATATGAAATGTTCTGTACCCTGTTTTCTGATCTACGTATGGAATCATCCGTTTTATATAACCGTAATCAATGATTATAAAAGAACATAATGGGCGATTTTTATATGTGATTACAATTTTCGGACTCTTCCACGTGCATGTTCTCCGATAGCGGCGAAGACGTTTCATTTCATCGACAGTTTTCTTCACAGTTTAAGCATATCTTATACATTGAACTAAATTAGAATGAAATCAGTAGCCCTTTCCATCACTACATGATGTGGTCTCCCCATATACTGAGCTCAAGTGAGTTACCAACGTCTTCTTCCACGAAGAACAGTCTTGGACGATATTCAGCCAGTTGACTATAGCGATCTTACACATGTGCTCGTCTCATTGGCCAGTCGTTGTTCCTCGTCGTCTGTCTCTGTATCCTGGACATCGTACCACCAGTAGCTCTTTCCATCGGTCATCATTTCTTATGGCTTCATTTCATAGCATGTGTTCTGCCCAGGATGTCGTTAACTGTGCCGATGTCTTCTGCCCCCCACCCTCCGTTATTTTCTTTTTTCTTACCTTGTAAATCACAAGATCATCTTTCTCTGCGGTACAGTTAAAAGTTTCCGTCTTGTACATTCATGAGGTGCCCAGGTCTCACAGCAGTGAGTCAAAACTGGGAGGACACACTGACCATAACCTTTCTTTTTTTTTCAGTTTCACTGCCATGTTTCACCTAAAGAGAGTTGAATCTGTTCCAAAGACATCCCATGAATGGTAATACTATCCTTGCTCCAGCCAAGTTATTTTCTGCCCTTCTTGTATAATTCTGCAGTCTACAATCCAGGATGGCGTAGTGCCAGATTCGATAGCGTCACACAGGTCTCCAGCATACATTCCAACATTTCGCAGTGCTATAAATTTATGCACTGGAGTAGTCGAGTATGAGAGGTGGATTCCGGATGCAGATGACATTTCTTTACTTTTTATTTTCTTATTTAGATTGTGTGTTATGATATCTGGTTCTTTAATTCTTGTAAAGCTATCACAGCATTTTAATGCTGACACCAATTTGAGACTACAATCGTTTTTATGAATTAAATATTAAATAGGTATCTTGTCTTAAAACATGCACCTTGTTCTCTTCTATGCACTGTGCCGTTCCATGTTTTCCCGTCCATTGTCAGCGTTGCTCCCACTTTCTTCAGTTATACCATTTCCCTAAACGTTAATAAACAAATCCATGCAAAGTGTGATGTTTGGAGCTATTACATCGACTATACTCGATTCCAATTTGCGATATATCCTCCTGCCATTGGTTCTATGGATTAGTACCACTGATCATTTCATAGCCATACGCGACACGTAACCAGTAGGGTTAGCACATCCTAACTCAATTTCTATTTCTTCTCCATTATCATGTAACGACTAATTATATCTTGCAGCTTTTTGTTTATTATTATTGCTTTTATTAATATTGTCGCGTTGAAATGGAAGCAGGATTGACTTCGAAGGCATGGTTGTCGACTGAACACAGCACTTATATTGAAAGCAGGTTTATTGCGAACTGAAACGTACACGCAGCACTGACTGCCTCTCGGGGCAGAGTGCTCTGCTATTTATACACTGACAGAATGTACCCGAAATTAGACGAAAATTTAACATATGAAACAAGTAGAAATTACAAGTGAACATAAGAAACAACTAGAACATTCCGGAAATGTTAATTACAAAGGAATAAATTTTTACCGGTGGACGGGATTGAACCGGCGACCTTCAGCACCGCAATCGGTGGCGCTATCCCTTGCACCACGTCGGCAGTCGGTTGACGTGCGGTCTCGCGGCAATATACGCTTCATCGAAACGGTCGTAATTGGACTCTCATGCCTTTTCACGAGTGTAACTATTGGGACAAATAATGCAGATCAAAAGCTGAGTTTTTACAAAACAGACATTCGTTAACATCATAGCTGAGAATATAATTATCATGCTGAGATACACATTTTATGAGCCATTGATATTATTCATCATTTCGTTCTTCAGAAGCGTTTCCAAAGTGTTCTGTTTTTCTATTTTGCCTTTCTCAATAAATGCACCGCTACTTAAAATCTGTTTGCACTGTGTTGTGAAGGCTATGGAGTGGCGATTTGATTATAATTAGATTATTCAGTTTATGTAGAGGTCATATTGTAAGTGGCTAGGGTATTTTAATGGTTAATAATAAAGTACATTTATTTCAATAATGCGAGTTTCATCCTACTGCCTTCGAGGTCAATCACTATATCGAGATGACTGTTAGGTTTACTTACGGTAAACTGTAAATAACCAAGTACATTACACCAAGTTATTCGATATCTGCACAGTTAATTAAGTTTGTTTGTGATCAGGAGGTGTTAATTTGTAATTATGGAGATCTGTAAGGAGCGGTTTTTCGTTGTAATTACATACGGCTCGTTACGACAGGTCTAGAGTGGGCAATGTGAGTCAGCAGCAGTCATACCAGGCAAAAATGTAATGATATAAATACATTATCTGATTGTAAATAAAATCGTATCAGGTAATGCTACAAACTGAACACTTTCTGGCGGTTTCGTAGTTATTCCTAGTCTGTGGATGAGGCCGCGGGGGGCGAGATGACTAGACTTACTAACTTGGGTCTGAAACCAACACTTTCCTGACTACCAGAATGAACGAAGAGATTCCACACATTACCATATAACACATAGTGTCTTATTCTAAACTACTTCTGTGTTTATCTTCTAGTTGACGAATTACAAGTATCCGGAACTTAGGTGATCATTTTGCTCCTGATTGAATTCAGTGTTCGGCAAGTTATTATTGCTGGTTGTTCTCGCCCTCTTGGAGATTAGTTTCAACAGAATATTCGTCAATGTCAGGGTGCAGAATGACACATTGGAACTCTCTTTACAAAAAGGTCAGTCATCACCCATAACGTACTGTATCCGTATAGTGTACGCATCAGCGGACGAATACAGACTGATGTAAAATCAATCTAAGTCCTTCCATAAAGTTAAACTATATGTGTTTGACTTGCGTTACAGATTAACTGTATTTCTTTCTGGAGGTGATGACTAATAATGCTGCGTTTGTACCGGGTGATCAAAAAGTCAGTATAAATTTGAAAACTTAATAAATCACTGAATAGTGTAGATAGGGAGGTAAAAATTGACACATCCTTGGAATGAGATGGGTTTTATTAGTAGTCCTCCCCCCCCCCCCCAAAAAAAAAAAAGAAACCAAAGTATTGCTAGACGCGTGAAAGATCTCTTGAGCACATTGTTTGCCGCCACTTTCGTCATGCTTGACCTCCCAGCTTCCCGGACCTCAGTCCGTGCGATTATTGTCTTTGGGGTTACCTGAAGTCGCAAGTGTATCGTGATCGACCGACATCTCTAGGGATGCTGAAAGACAACATCCGACGCCAATGCCTTACCATAACTCCGGACATGCTTTACAGTGTTGTTCACAACATTATTCCTCGACTACTGCTATTGTTGAGGAATGATGGTGAACATATTGAGCATTTCCTGTAAAGAACATCATTTTGCTTTGTCTTAATTTGTTATGCTAATTATTGCTTTTTTGATCAGATGAAGCGCCATCTGTCGGACATTTTTTGAACTTTTTTTTTTGGTTGTAATAAAACCCCATGACATTTCAAACATGTGTATCAATTTTTACCTCTCTATCTACATTATTCCGTGATTTATTAAGTTTTGAAATTTATACTGACTTTTTGATCACCCGGTATATACAAAAATCAAAAACATCATATTATACTGGTCTCTAGCAACTCTACTGATCTGCAATCGCCGGCCGCGGTGGCCGAGGGGACTAAGGCGCTCCAGTCACGGTCTGCACGGCCACTACGGTCGGGGGTACGAATCCCCCCTCGGGCATGGATATTTGTGTCGTCCTTGGTATAGTCCTAGTTCATAAGTAGTTTGTAAGTTTAGGGACTGATGACCCCGTAGTTAAGTCCCATAAGTTCTACAAACATTTGAAATTTGAACATTTTGGATCTGCAATCAAATCGAAATGGTAGTGCTCATCTAGCTGCAGACCAGTGTATGTGGCACATTGGACACGCGTTTGGTGGAATGGGTGTTCAGTTCCATGACCAGTCATCCTGGTTTCCCTAATATAAGAGAATGCCTCGGCTGTGCTGATCTCGACATGCCACAATTCTTGTCTACAGAACTTACGAATCTAAGACTTGGTTGCCGTATTGGAATTTTGTATCTCCCCACCGACACGTATTACACTATGTGATCAAAAGTATCCGGACACCTGGCTGAAAATGACAAGTTCATGGCACCCTTCATCTGTAATGCTGAAATTCAATAGTATATCGGCCTTGATGACAGCTTCCACTATCGCTGGCTGTGCATTATGAACAGATACTCTACTGTGTTTAAAGATTCAAACGCCATCCCCGAATTGCTCCTCAACGTCCATGTAAGCTTGTGCTGTGATAGTTACACAGGGGGGTGCAAGCCGCCTCCATGAAAAATACGACCACACAATAAAACCACCGCCTCCGAATTTCACTGTTGGTAGTATACACGCTGCTAGATGAGGTTCACCGGGCATTCGCCATACCCACGCCCTGCCATTGCATCGCCACATTGTGTACCGTGATTCGTCACTCCACACGACGTTTTTCCACTGTTCAATCGTCCAATGTTTACTCTCCTTACACCAAGCGAGGCGTCATTTAGCAATGACCTCCGACGAGATGTGTGACTTATGGGCAGCCCCTCAACCATGAAATCTAAGTTTTCTCCCTCCCGACTAACTGCCATTGTACTTGGATTGGAGCCGGATGCAGTTTGTATTCATGTGTGATGGTCTTGATAGATGCCTGCCTACTACACTGTACGACTCTCTTCAACTGTCGGCGATCTCTGCAGGCAGCAGACGATGTCGACCTGTACGTTCTCGTGCTGTTCGTGTCCCTTCACATTTCCACTTCACTAACACATCAGAAACAGTGGACCTATGGGTGTTTAGAAGTGTAGAAATCTCGCGTACAGACTCCTGACACAAGTGACACCCAATCACCTGATCACATTCGAAGTCCGTGAGTTCCGCGGAGCTCCCCATTCAGCTCTCTCACGATATGTAGTGGACTACTAAGGTCGGCTAAGTGGGATACCAGCCGGTAGGTGACAACCCAATGCAGCTAATGTGTAAAACGTATTTTTTGTGTTGTCCGGATACTTTTGATCGCATAATGTTTTGATCACATAGTTTCTGACGAATTGCTGTTCATCTACCGTGTATGAGCAAGAAACTGTCATGTGACATTTCTGTCGATTGGCCTGGCGTTGATGCGGTAATGTATTTTCTTGAGTACTATATTGTTTCCTGGAGAAATTATTGAACTTTTTTTATCTCTGTCTGCCGTCAGTGTAATTGCTTTTTTAATGTTTGGGTTTCCATCTGTAGTATTACGAGAATTCTGTCCAAACGAGCTGCCGTAAGATCAAAGAGAAAGAAGTTGTCATCGGTAATCATACATATACAACTCTTTCTTGTCTGGAAGTCTACTGCTTACTATGGAAATCAGAAGTCTGTCCTGTGTTTACAAACGTCCCTTGATTCAAGTAGTATAGTGCTGGTCACTTACCTTTAAGAACACACTCCTCATTCCACACGAAAATATAGCAGGGAAAGGAAATGGCTGCCTTTTCTTACACTAATCAATGTTTTCGCAAAATGAACGTTGTCCTATTTGAGTAATGTAATGGCCACATGTTGATCGAACCTACCTGTAACAAATCTGGTACTGTTGTGGGAAAACGTCCTACACAGTGTACCAACCACAAATTGTGTACTAAGAAGTTTCTTCCTGGTACTAAGACGATACATTTTGCATGTATGTCTTTGAGCGGGATCTATAACACTGACGTGAACAGGATATTGTTTAGCTAACATCATGTGAGATAATTGTTTAAAGCAGGATATCGACGTATTTGGAAAAATTTTATCCGGAGGTTACAAATCGTAATGAAAGAATAATGGAAATCCTTGATACGAAAAAGCTTCTTTCTATGAATCAGCAGGGGTTTAGGAAACATCGTTCATGTGAAACTCAGCTTGCCCTTTTCTCACAAGACATCTTGCGAGCCAGGGATGAAGGGCAACAGGTGTATTGTGTTTTTTTTCGACTTCAAAAAGGCGTTTCACGCAGTACCACAATGCAGACTGCTAACGAAGATACGAGCTTATGGAATAGGTCCACAGATTTGTGATTGGCTGGAAGACTTCCTAAGTAATAGAATGCATTACGTTGTTCTCGACGGCGAGTGTTCATCAGAGACGAGTGTATCGTCAGGCGTGCCTCAGGGGAGTGTGGTAGGACCGCTATTATTTTCTATTTATATAAATTATCTGATGGACAGAGTAACTTGTAGTTTGCAGCTGTTTGCTGATGATGCTGTGGTGTATGGGAGGGTGTCGTCTTTAACTGACTGTAATAGCATACAGGATGACTTAGACAAAATTTCTAGTTGGTACGAAGAATGGCAGCTAGCTCTCAATGTAGAAAAATGTAAGGTGATGGGCATGAGTAGGAAAAACAATTACATAATGTTCGAATACAGCATTAGCAGTGAGCTTCTCGATGCAGTCACGTCGTTCAAATATCTAGGCGTAACATTGCAGAGCGATATGAAATGGAACGAAAATGTAAGGACAGTTGTAAGGGGGACAGCCGACTTCGGTTTATTGTGAGAATTTTGGGAAGATGTACTTCACCTATAAAGGAGAGCGCGTATAAAACGCTTGTACGACCACGTGTTGAGTGTTGTTTATGTGTTTAGGACCCGCAACAGGTCAGTTTAAATGAAGACACGGAAGCAGTTCAGAGGCGAGCAGGTAGGTTTGTTACTGGTAGGTTCGACCAATGCGCGAGTGTCACGGAAATGCTCCGGGAACTCAATTGGGGATCGCTGGAGGAAAGACGACGTTCTTTTTGTGAGTTTCTGTTGAGGAAATTTAGAGGGCCGGTATTTGGAGCTGAGTGTAGTACGATCTTCCTGCCGCCTACTTACATTTCGCGAAGAGATCATAAAGACAAGATACGAGAAATTAGGGCTCGTACGGAGGCATATAGGCATTCTTTTGTTCCTCGTTCTTTTTGGGAGTGGAATAGGAAAGGAAATGCCTAGTAGTGGTACAGTGTACCCTCCGCCACGCACCTTACGGTGGATTGCGGAGTATGTATGTAGATGTATTGGCAAATAACTAATAATCGCACATTAATTAACAATTTACTGCAGATAAATATTCGCTGCATTTAGCTGGCATTTGAAAGCTATGACTCATTTCGGCAGTTACGTGCTGAGCAACGAATCATGTCGTTGATTTTGGCTACCGCAGTAACTTTATCAACACCTGCGCAGCTCCTCTTTAACTGTTACAGTGCGGCCTCTCTGTGTCCTAGACATTTTGAGGCATGGAGTTGGTAAGGAGGAAATTTCGTCCTTTTCCCTGCAACTGATAAACAGTGTTACGTACAACGAACAAATATTGATACTGAGACTGGTATTCCGCGGGAGTATTTTTTAAAGGTTTCATACGCGAGCAAGGAGGCATATTGTCATTCAGTTGCTCACAAGCCCGTTCCGAAGATAGAAAATGTTCAAATGTTTGTTAAGGTTATGGGACTTAACTAAGGGGTCATCAGTCCCTAAACTTACAAACTACTTATTTACTACCTTATACTAAGGACGGCACAAATATCCATCCCCGAGGGGGGATTCGAACCCTCGACCGTAGTGGCCGTGCAGACCGTGACTGGAGCGCCTCAATCCCCTCGGCTACCGCGGCCGGCCCGAAGATAGACATGCATGACATTTGCCCATTTACTGCGCACCTACAAATTACTGTGTATTTACTTTCTTTAGAAGTCACATACATCGTTTATTTACATGTGCAGACTAAATTATCATGGTAAAATTTGTAAATTTACACACGATTTTCCACACTACATATATTCATCTTTTCGAACTGACATTGTGCTGTTATCGAGTTGATACACTCGACGCAGTGGCTGTTAGGAAGGGCAGATTAACAGTTGGCTCCCGTCAGCCACCGATCCAAGTGTCAACTTCATTTGCGTGGCCAGTACAACAGTATCGCATGCGAAATTCGGCATATTTTCTTAAAAACAATTATCTGCTGTTAGTTTTCATAATGATATGCAGAGTTGCTCCATACAGCTATATTTTTCCAATAGGCATCGACTGATAGCACGTGGCTTCGTTTTATTGCACAACGGCTGAAGAATGCCAATGATTTAGTACGTAAATACGAGGCGCGTCCAGAAAGTAAGTTCGTTTCAATTTATCTCCGCTGCAGCGCTGCGATTGCAGTTCCGCACATGCGCTGTAGACGATGTGTATCAAAGAGAAGAACGTGCGCCATTTGGAGATCGCTGTCAGTTACGTACGCTTTTTTGTGCTTGTTTGAAATGTCGGCGTTGATTGAAAATCCCGCCACCTGTGAAATCAGGTCGGTGATTCGGTTTCTGAATGCGAGAAAAGTGAAACCAAGTGAAATTTATCGGCAAATTTGCGATTTTTACGAACCAAATGCGATGAGTGATTCGATGGTGAGAAGATGGGTCCGACAGTTCAAAAAAAAAAAAAATGTTCAAATGTTTGTATAGTTTATGGGACTTAACTACGGGGTCATCAGTCCCTAAACTTAGCTTAACAAACATCTGAACATTTTGATTATATCACACGAAATCCCGGGATGGCAGTGGCTTTTATACTTTAATTATAATATACTGTTCATATACAGAAAGCCACAGTTGTATAATACGAGGGTCACTCCAAAAGAAATGCACACTATTTTTAATACAGTTTTTTATTCTACATGTTTGAAAGTTTTACAGTCTGTAGATACATTCTTTAGAAACAATATTATCATTTCTCCACAAAATTCCCATCCCTCTCAAATGCCTAACGCCATCTTGGAACCAGTGGCTTTTAACCGCACGGTAAAATTCTGGACCAACACGTTGGAGCCACCGTTTGGCAGCGTGCACAAGGGAGTCATCATCTTCAAACTACGTTCCACGAAGTGAGTCTTTCAGTTTCCCAAAGAGATGATAATCACATGGAGCCAGGTCAGGACTGTAAGGCGGGTGTTTCAATGTTGTCCATCCGAGTTTTGTAATCTCTTTCATGGCTTTTTGACTGACATGTGGCCGGCCGCGGTGGCCGAGGGGACTGAGGCGCTTCAGTCACGGTCCGCACGGCCACTACGGTCGGGGGTTCGAATCCCCCCTCGGGCATGGATATTTGTGCCGTCCTTAGAATAAGCTAGTTGATAAGTAGTTTGTAAGTTTAGGGACTGATAACCCCGTAGTTTAATCCCATAAGCTTAACAAACATTTGAACATTTTTTGAACTGACATGTGGCGGTGCATTGTCGTGCTACAGTAGAACATCCTGCTTTTGCCGATGTGGTTCAACACGACTCAGTCGAGCTTGAAGTTTCTTTAGTTTCGTCACACATGTATCAGAATTTACAGTGGTTCCACGTGGCATGATGTACACAAGCTAGAGTCCTTCGGAATCGAAAAACACCGTAGCCACAACTATTCCAGCCGAAGGTGTAGTTTTGAATTCTTTTTCCTTGGGTGGATTTGCATTATGCGACTCCAATGATTGCCTCTTCGTCTCTGGTGAAAAATGATAGAGCCATGTTTCATCACCTGTCACAATTCTTCCAAGAAATTCATCTCCACCATTCCCGTACTGTTCCAAAAGTTCGCTGCATACCGTTTTTCGTGTTTCTTTATGAGCCACTGTCAACATCCTGGGAACCCACATGGCACAAACATTTTTGACGCAAACACTTTCAGTATTCTGAAAACAGTTCCTTTCCCTACCCCAACGTAGCGAGCCAATTCGTTCACTGTGATGCGTCTGTCAGCAGTTCGTTAACTCTCTGCACATAGTCGGGAGTGTGTGCAGTACGAGGTCTGCCGCTGCGAGGACGATCCTCAATATTGACGTGCCCGCTTTCATCACGTAGCCTGCTTGCCCACCAACTGTACTGCAATCGACAGCAGCATCTCCATACACCTTTTTCAACCTCTTGTGGATGTTTCCCACTGCCTCGCTTTCACAACACAGGAATTCAATGACACCACATTGCTTCTAACGAACGTCTAGTGTAGCAGCCATCTTGAAGACATGTTGTGACGGTGCCACTCACGGAAACAGGTTGAACTACGTTTGAAAACAAGCGAAAAAGGATGCATCTACACACTAAAACTTTCAAACATGCAGAATGGAAACTGTACTTTTAGAAACATAGTGTGCATTTCTTTTGAAGTGACCCTCGTAGAAATTCACAAAAATTTAACAATCTTATACAGTTCTACATTTGTCATCCATAATTAATATAATTTCGTTATCCATGTTCTTTTCGAGATCCTCTAGGCATTTTGAGACGTATAAGACATGAAACAAAAATAAACAGAACGTTATTAAGTATGAGATACAGATGAATACAGAATCAATTTAACCTCAATTTTAAGCTTTGGGGTTACTTTGATCCGGGCCAAAGTAACCCCAAATTATTCAAAAATGCGCACCATTTTACATAACTGACAATTACATAATCTAAACTGTATTTCACACAAACGACAGCGTCTCATCTTCTTACGGAATAATAACAGTATGCAAAATTGCACTCACCTTATTTTTAGGTTCACTGGCGTGATCTCTCTATGCAAAAGTTTCGGATACGCAACAGCCGCTAAAATTTTCATCAACAACTAAACCTGCAATGGTGCCAACACAATTTGACTTCGTGAAACTCATAGCATTCTAGATTGTTCTTTCGACATCGTAAATGCACACTACCTTGTTTACTCCATGCTACCGCCGCTACTTTCGCGAGAAACAAATTTTAAAACTTTTTCCGACGAGTGGGCCATAGTTACCCGCAAAGGGTCAAAGTAACCCCAGCTTATGGTATGTGACAAATTATTTCAGATGACTTCCAATAAATGATTATACTTAAGAAATGTGTTGAACATTTAGTGAAAATAAAATAAAACCTAGACTTATGGTAGTGGAGATAGTGGCAAGGTAAATTACTACAACCGTTTTCAGAAGTTAGGTAAAGAGAGTATGGTAGTACTTGGACCTGAGCCAGGAAAGATTGACCCAGTGTAGCATAACTGTAATATGTTTAGTTTTGTAAAATGGTAAAATATATGCTGGTGCAACTGCTAACACTGAAATCAAGCCAGAAGTACCTGGGGTAATTAAGAAGTGGTCTGAGTGGCAGTATTTGTATTGTGTGCAGTTAGAAGTGGGGAATAAGGGAACTCTGTTTGGTCTTTGAGTACCAGACTTGGGCAAGAAGACATGTGTTTGTTGATCTCCAATATTCCTAGGTAGTTCAACTTCGTAACTTTGCGAATGTGGTGTAAAACTTCATGCTGGACTTTGTAGTTGTGGCCCTCTTAAAGTAAGTGGTCTGCAAAAGTGGAGTCGCCCTTTCTGGGCCTCCAACTTCTGTGGTGTTCTTTTAGGCGTGTTGAAATAGCTCTGCCAGACTGACCTATGTAGAATTTACCACAGTCACGAGTGATTTTATATATTCCACTCTTTTACAAAGGTGGTATGCTATCCTCGCCATTAGGTAAAATGTGTACCAAGGTGTTGTGTACATAAAATGAAAGTTTTAGGTTCCTAGATTTTAATTTTCTAATAACATGGAGACAAAAAACTATACGTAAATATGGTATCGTGCACCATGGTATCGTATCTCTGACACACCACTCCAAGACCTTAATAAAGTGTAATCGTTTACTGGAAGTCATCTGGAATAATTTGACACACACATATACATAGTTTCCCAATAGGCCTACCAAACTGTTATGATAAGTTACCTGTCTCTTCGCCCTTTCTGTGAATAATTCATTGTAGGCCTATTTTTGTTTGTAATAGGTTTACATTGATACACACGTCTTTAGCACCTTTTCAAAATGTTACCCAATAGTGCCTAGGTTTAATATTATTTTGACTAAATGTTTATCACATTTCTTAAGGTAATCGTTTACTGGAAGTCATCTGGAATAATTTGTCACACACACCCACACACACACACACACACACATTATATATATATATATATAAAGAGCGAGGACGAGGCGGCCGTGGTGTCTCAGCGCCTCGCACAGTGACGTCACGCGGGACTCGGGCTCGGCTAGCGCGGCAGCCGCCGGCCTGCCGGCCGTAAACATCACGCCGATGGAGTGGGCGCGGGATCACCAGCGTAGCTTGGGGGCGGACCCCGCCCACGAACTCTAGTTTTTCGTCGTCCCCTCTGAACCTTTGTATGTGTTCTGTTGTGCGCGGGAATGTTTGCACTATCACCACTGTCAATATTAACAAGATCGAGAGTGCACATAAACTTGAGTCCCTAATAGATTTTTTTTAACAGTTATTAAGGCAGATGTCTTTTTACAAGAAGTGAAGACCGCTGAAGTTGAGTTTGTGCCAGGTTTTAATTCAATTTTAAATCTTGATCCAGAAACACTTTGTGGCACTGCACTTTTAATTAACCAAGTATGGGATTTTAGAAATGTTGTTAAACTACCAGATGGTCGAGGCATTGCGTGTACTGTAAAGGACGTGTTATTTGTCAATGTCTATGCCCCGTCAGGTACAGATAACCGGCACGCACGTGATCAGTTTTTTGCTGCCGACGTTTGCCCGTTGCTCACTGGACACAATAGCACCACGGTACTGGGCGGCGACTTTAACTGTGTAATTGATGACGCGGACCAGCAACCTCACCCGCACAAATGCTCGTCATTGCAGGCTTTAATTTACGATCTTAGTTTTGTGGACTCGTGGCGTCAACTCCACCCTACTTACACGGAGTTTACGCACTTTATGTGACGGGACAGAGCCGACTGGACCGTATTTATGTGACGAGAAACTGTGCGCCTAACATACTTAGTGTCGGCGCACAACCCTTGGAGTTTTCTCATCACAAAATGTTTCAAATGTTTGTATAGTTTATGGGACTTAACTACGGGGTCATCAGTCCCTAAACTTACAAACTACTTATGAACTACTTACAAACTAGGACGGCACAAATATCCATGCCCGAGGGGGGATTCGAACCCCCGACCGTAGTGGCCGTGGAGACCGTGACTGGAGCGCCTCAGTCTCCTCGGCCACCGCGGCCGGCTTCTCATCACAGTGCCTATACTTGCCGTGTTACGATGCCACATTTGGTGAAATTAAAACGACCTGGACTGTGGCGGTTCAATGTCCAGCATTTACAAGATGCTTTTCTTCAGATGAAAATCGAGCAAACCTGGACTCAATGTTTAGAAAAGCGCGCAAACTATCGTACTGTAATAGATTGGTGGACGAATAGTGCTAAACTCACACTGCGTAGTACGTTGCAAACTTACAGTGCAGAGAAGGCGTTTTGGCGTCGAAAGACTGTTGAGTTTTACCTTCAGTGCTTGAAAGATGCTGTCCGTGCAGTTCTCCGTAATGCAAGTGACTTTTTGCCGCGGCTTAAGCGCATCAAGACGGAACTTTTGTTGCTACAGCGAGTTCAGTCGGAACGTACAATCATCCGTAGTCAACCTGACGGCAATATCCCTGGTGAGGCACCATCTGTTTATCACATAAAGCGGGAAATGAAACGCCGGAAGCAATGTCTGTTGCCTTTTTTGCAATCAAGTAATGGAGAGCATCTCACTACTAATGCTGCGATGTTGTCAGAGGCACATCGTTACTTTACCGCCGTATTTCAACGTGCAGACATAGACGATGTTGCGATTCACGCTCTTTTACAAGGCCTCCCACGTCATCTCGCGCGGGTGCATATAATGGCTCTAAACGAACTTTGCGCGGCAGATGAGGTTCTTCATGCACTTAAAACCAGCGCCAAAGGCAAGGTTCCTGGGGCTGACGGTCTGCCTCCTGAATTCTATTTGCGTTTCTGGAATTTGTTGGGTGACACACTTACGGACATTGTCAATGAAATTGTTAACGGCGTTCTGGTTCGTGCAGCCTTTCTAGAGGGCGTCATTGTTTTGTTACCGAAGGATGTTCGCAAATGTGACGCAGCTCACCTGCGGCCGGCCACTCTTTTAAACGGAGACTATAAGTTGGTTGCTCGTTGTTTTGCTGCTCGACTACATACTGCTTTGACCAAGGTGATCAGCGAATATCAGAGTAGTGTCGTTCCGGGCAGAACAATTTTCGATGCGTTACTCACATATAGGGACACCATTGCATTTGCTGCGACAACACAAAAGCCTTTAGCAGTGTTATCCGTTGACTTTGCTGAGGCATTTGTTAAGGTGAACCATGAATATCTGCGGAAGGTGATGTTGGCACAAAATTTATTACCGCCATTATGCACCTGCTGACAAATTGCACCTCACAAATAATGATCAATGGTTGTCTGTCAGAACCGGTGAAGCTACAGAGTTCCGTGAAACAAGGCTGCCCCCTTTCTATGGGTTTGTTTCCCATCGCGTTGGACCCCCTGCTCCGAAAACTGACCTTCATGTGCCAGGGGATAATGGTGGGAGGCGCGGTGGTTGTGTGCCGCGCGTACGCGGACGACCTCGGACTGTTCGTCAGCAGGTGGGACGACGTCGACGTGGCGTACTCAGTGCTGCAGATGTATCGGCGTGCTTCAGGCTCCGACGTCAACCTACGTAAGACTGTGCTGCTTCCGATACGGCCGTCCTCTGCGCAAATACGTAGACCTTGGTTTACGATCAGTGACAAGCATACCATCTTAGGTATTTCCTTTCAAGCCAACCTACAAAGGACGACGTCTTACAACTGGCGTCTTCTACTTAACTCTAGTAGGGCTATAGCAAAGTTGCATTCCCGTAGGTATCTCGCATTGGGACAAAAAGTTCTTCTCATTAATGGTTTCTTGTTGTCCAAGGCGTGGTTTTTGGCGCAAGTTTTTCACCTACCTAAGGAAATAGGTAGAGCAATCGTGCAGGCAGTATATTGGTTGCTTTGGAGAGGAGAGATTTTCAAAGTCTCCCGCGCGACCTGCACGTTGCCACCGGCAGAGGGTGGACTTGGACTGATCGACCTGCCGGCTAAGAGCGCCGCGCTGTTAGTACATCGAACACTTGCCGTCTGTGAGAAACACCCCGCGGGCCTACGGCTGAGTTCTTCCGTATCCATCAACCGGAATCACAGGTCGCTCCACTTAACCCGATTGCAATTCCTTTCCGGTTAATGTACGTGCGCCAATTTTTCATGCAGAAGAGTTATATTCCACCTGAATACTTCGAGCCGCGCAATAGGACAGCAAAGAAATTTTATGAAGCAGTTAGAGGAAAACCGTCGCCTAACAAGTTTGAAGTTCGGAACCCACGACGATTGTGGAAGACCGCGTGGCAGAACATCTCGGCCCGATATCTCTCCCGGCATGTCAAGGCTACCTGGTACAAGGTCGTCAATAGAACTGTCGCGACTAACGCTCGGTTGCACACATTCTCCGTCTGACCTGTGCGATACCTGCGGTGGAGTTGACACTGTGGAACACCGTGTCACGTGTCCCCGCTTCAAACTGACGTGGGATATTGCGCGTGAGATGTTGCGCATCGTCAATCGCAATACCCCTGATTGTTTTGATGCCACTACAATACTGGTTCCGGACTTCAACCCGTTCCCCGCAAGTAAACGGGCGGCCACTACCTGGATCGTCGCGCATGTGACGTATGCCATCTTTCATCTAGAACTTACCGATGCAACTCAATTCCTCTTGTTTTTGTGGGAACAACATCAGTATATTAGAGAACACATACATTATCAAAAGACTTTACAAAACTTCATAAAAATATCTCTCACTACTGTTTTTCATAATCTTGTTAACGCTTCGTGAAGTTTGTGACGGAGTGACGAGGGGAAGATGAGGGAAACCTGGACTGTGCTGATACTTCGGATTTTGAAATTGCATTGTTGTTTAACTGTGACATTTGTTTGCTTTTCGTTTGCGATTCTACGAATAGTTCGGAACTATCGGATGTAATCGTGTCTCCTCTAGATGGAGGATGCTTTTTATAAACTGTTTTGTGTGACTTGTTTGCCACATGTCATCGGAACTCCAAAAAAAAATCCTTAAAATATTGATTGTCAAGTATAGACAACATTTACTAAACTGACACGTTCCACATCATTACGAAATGTCGTATATATGATCTATGGAACAAGTATTAATCTAATCTAGGAAGCTGTGGAATAGCAGATATGATTCTAATTTTCTAACTTTTAAGAAATTACATGCCGCGTCATTGTTCTGCAAGAGAGAAATTTATTTGCTCCTCCCATGTTGTGTTTGTTGAAGAAGACACTTTTGGTTTACCCGTTTAGTTGTTCGCTACAGTGAAAATAAATTTTAATTTAATTGTTCATTATGTGGAGTTTTATACTGTAATTAGTTGAAAAGTACACGTCTTGGAGGTAAAATTTCCGTTATGTTTGTGACAGCGGCGAAGAAAATTACCTCCTTTTCTTTTTTCACGATTAACCCTGTTCGGTAAAGAAACGAAACTGGCCACCTAGGACTGCCATTCCCAGAAGGGGAAAAAGTTTTATTTATTTGTTTTTATCTTCCTATTTACTTTCTCGTTTTTCATTGTTTATTCAGTACTACTATTTTTCCCTCCTCCCGTACCGGCAGTCAACGGCACCATATAATAGCACTAGAAGCTCGCCGATGAAGGGAACCCCGAAAAAAAAAAAAAAATAAGAGAAAAAAAAGAAACTACTATAAAATAATAAAAAAATAGTTTTGTTGGCAAGCCCTTGTGAGGCCAACTGAGGAGCTACTTGATTGAGAAGTAGCGGCTCCGGTCACGAAGACTGACATAACGGCCGGGAGTGCGGGGCGCTGAACACGTGCCCCTCCATACCGCATTTTTTTTTTTTTTTTTTTTTTTTTTTTAGCTTATAGGACTTAACTACCAAGTCATCAGTCCCTAAACTTACAAACTTACGAACTAAGACTAAGGACGTCACAAATATCCATGCC
Source organism: Locusta migratoria (assembly GCA_026315105.1). Lineage (NCBI taxonomy): Eukaryota > Metazoa > Arthropoda > Insecta > Orthoptera > Acrididae > Locusta > Locusta migratoria. The sequence goes on along the minus strand of CM048755.1, from coordinate 475,044,856 downwards.
CGAGGAGGGATTCGAACCCCCGACCGTAGTGGCCGTGCAGACCGTGACTGGAGCGCCTCAGTCCCCTCGGCCACCGCGGCCGGCCATTCCGCATTCGTTGACGCCTTTGGGCACAGGATGACACGGCAGCTGGTCGGTACACAGTGGGTCCCTTGAGGCCTATCTGGCTGAGTTTAAAATAGCACTGTATGGGAGTCAAACATGGACGATAAGAAGTTTAAAAAAAAAAAAAAAAAAAAAAAAAAAAAAAAAAAAAAAAAAAAAAAATGAGAGAAGCTTTTGAAATGTGGTGCTACAGACGAATGATTACAATTATATGGGTAGCTCACGTAATTAATGAGGAGGTGCTTAACTGAATTGGGGAGAAAAGGAGTTTCTGACTTATCCTGACTAAGAAAAGGGATAGATTGGTAGGACACATTCTGAGATATCAAGGAATTGTCAACTTAGCATTAGAAGGAAGTGTGTTGGGTAAAAATCGTAGAGGGAGACCGAGGGACAGTAAGCAGATTCAAAAGGTTGCAGGTTGCCCAACGTATTCTCAGATGAAGAGACTTGCACAGAACAGGATAGCGTGGAGAGCTGTATCAAACCAGTCTGCGGACTAATTCAAATGTTCAAATGTTTTTATAGCTTATGGGACTTAACTACGCCGGCCGCGGTGGCCGAGGAGACTGAGGCGCTTCAGTCACGGTCTGCACGGCCACTACGGTCGGGGGTTCGAATCCCCCCACGGGCATGGATATTTGTGCAGTCTTTAGTATAAGGTAGTTCATAAGTAGTTTGTAAGTTTAGGGACTGATGACCCCGTAGTTAAGTACCATAAGCTTAACAAACATTTGAACATTTGATTTGGACTTAACTACGGGGTCATCAGTCCCTAAAGTTACAAACTACTTATCAACTACCCTATACTAAGGACGGCACAAATATCCATGCCCGAGGGGAGATTCGAATCCCCTGCCGTAGGGGCCGTGCAGACCGTGACTGACGCGCCTCAGTCTTCTCGGCTACCGTGTGGACTGATGACCACAAAAACAACAACATGTACCTTCACCCTGTCTGTGAATGTTTTGTTGTAATCTTATTTATTTTGTAACAGTCTTATAGTGACACACATATTTTATCACCTTTTCGAAAAGACACCAAAGGTACTATAGGCCTAATTGTTCCATGTAACCTTCTGCTACTATCAAAGAACCGTGTACCAACTGTCATGTTATTAAAGCTTATTTTTGTAACAAATACCATGTAATTCATTTTTCTTATCTACCTAGTTAATAATTAATAATTTTGGAGCACTTCTTAATATACCTTCCTAACAACGTTTATCTTTCGCTTATCAATGTGATTCTTTGATGCACATGTCGTAAAATCATAGCCTTGACATTTGTTTATAGTGACCTTTGTACTTGTTGATGGCGTAACAGCCGATAACAAGTTTGTATCGAACAGTAAATATTGTGGAATATTGCTACATTGTCGAGTTTTGTTATTAGTGATCATGTAAATGATCCATTTTCATTAAACACTCTTCAGGCGGTTATTTGCCGTTGCTGCCGTCGGAAGGTATGGTATTAGGAGGATGTTAGTAGGATTGGGTGGAGCATGGCCGAACAGAGCGTTAATAAGGAAGAAGTCGACCCAGAGGGATGATAGAACGGAGGACGGAACAATATTTAGAGCGGCACTCGTCAGTATCATCGATCTCACATGCAACTGGTGCTTCGGTGACCACAAGGACCATTAATAGGCGCCTCATAGAAAGAGGGCTAAGCCCTTTAACCGTGGTGTTCGGCACATCCATCCTGGAATCTCATTGACTTGATTGTAATTGTTTTCAGTGATGAGATCCGCTTCAGTTGAGACCGGATGACCAGTGAAGACTTGTCTGGGTATAAACCTGTCAACAGTGGTTTACCAGCCTGACTATCGCCCGTCATATGGATCGCCAACCAGGAGTGACGGTCTATGGCAGTGTTCCTCAAACTGTAGGTCACGAGTCCCACGGAGGTCGCAGTCTTGCTTGGGGAAGGGGGTCACAGTCAAAGAGTAGTTGCACCATGAAACAACCAGTCCTATGCATGTCTGAAAGCAAGGGTTCCGTAACACGAAAACATAAGCCAAATAAATGTGAAATTTATTTTAAATTGAAATTAAGTAATTCCTTGTTTATGATCAACTCTAAGTTGAGTAGAACATAGATTCTTTTCTAATAAATACATCGTGTGAACGAAGGATGAACGAAAAGCCTGAAAACAGTTTTCAGGGACCAGTCGATAGCTAAGTTATCAATATCCCATTCTGAGAAATCTGAGATAAGATCTACTTCTTTACAAATTGACTATACAGTGGGACTTCACTTAACGAGCGTACTTCACTCCTTATTCTTCATTTTCAATGCAGAACACTCATTATCCAACTTTCTTCTGTAGAAATTCATTTAAAAATAAGTTAATGTGTTCCATTCCGAAAAATACACTGAAAAACTCATTCTATTGTGTATAATGTACATTTTCTCTCTATAAAGCCGTATCAACAGAAGAAAATTAAATTCTTTCTACATCTATGTATTTACCCTGCAAATAACATTTAAGTGCCTCTCAGAGTGTTCATCGAGTCGCTTTCATATTATTTCCCTACTGTTACATTCTTATAGAGCGCGGGAGAAAGGAACGTCTAAATCTTTCCGTTTTCGATCTGATTTATTATTATGATCATGCCCCCCCCCCCCCTATGTAGGTGGGTTCTATCAAAATATGTTCGCATAAGGAGGAGAAAGTTGGTGAAAGAAATTTCGCAAATAGACCTCGTCGCAACGAGTAACGCCATTCTTTTAATGATTTCCACTCCAAATCGTGCATTAATTCCGCGTCACTCTCCCCCTTGTATCGCGATAACACAAAACGAGCTGCCCTTCTCTGAACTTTTTCTATGTCCTCCGTCAGTCCCACCAGGTGAGGATCCCACAATTCGCAGCAATACTACAAAATAGGAGGCACAAGTGCAGTGTAGACTGTTTCTTTAGTAGCACTATTGCACCTTCTAAGTGTTTTTCCAATGAAATGTAGCCTTTGGTTTGCCTTCCCCAAGATATTTTCTATGTGTTATTTTCAATGTTTAATGTTTGTTTAGCTTATAGGACTTAACTACTGGGTCATCAGTCGCTAAACTTACAAACTACTTATCAACTAGCTAACACTAAGGTCGGCACAAGTATCCATGCCCGAGGGGGGATTCGAACCCCCGACCGTGGTGGCCGTGCAGACCGTGACTGGAGCGCCTCAGTCCCCTCGGCCACCGCGGCCGGCTGTTATTTTCAATTTAATTTGTTGGTAAGAGTAATTTCAAGGTATTTAGTTGAATTAACAGCATCTATTTTTTTAACGATTTTTCGTGTAAATGAAGTTTAACGGATTTCTTTAAGTGCTCATATGTTTGCTTTCGTTGTCTTTGAAATCACTAACATCATAAGTTGTGTTACGGTAAGGGGACGGAAGGGGGGGGGGAAGATGCGTCGCCAGAATATTTTTCTTGGAAGAGGGACGCATATTCAAAAAGGTTGAGAAACACCGGTCTAGAGTGTCAATTCATTTCTTATCAGGATCCCTTTGGTTATCTTCCGCGCTGCCCTTACAGTATATCGATTCGAAAATGAAGTCTACGCCCCTTTTTGTTGCCCTTCATTACAAGTCATCCTGGGCATACATTTCAGCAAGATAATGCTCACCCGCACAAGGAGGGAGTTTCTACTGGATAGCCTTGGTACTTGCTGAGCCTTACCTTGACCAGCAAGGTCACCGGATCTCTCGTCAGTTGATAAAGTTTGGAACATTATTATAGGGCTGGGCTCTCCACGCAGCTCGGGATTTTGACGATCTGTCGAGTCTGTCTGACAGACTTGGCAGGGTATCCTTCAAGAGGCCGACCAACGACTATTAATCAGTGCCAAGATGAATAGCTGCTTCCATAAGCGTCAGCATTATTGACTTGCTCAGTTTGGAAGCTCTTTCTTGCGAATAAATCATCCTGTTCTTTTGAAATTGTAATTAGTTGTGTGTGTATATGTACATCACCTCTGCCGATTTCCATCCCATTCATGTATAATTATTTTGTGGCACATCCATCCCTCCCCTCCCCCTTCCTTACAATGTCCTGCAGCCATCTTAACTACACAAAAATCGCCGCCTAAAATAACTTCGGTTTTTTATTGCAAAAACTTTAAAAAATGACACAGGATTACTGATAAAATTATGCCTTTGAACACTATGAGTCGTGCTTTGTCAGATTTTTTTCCAAGATGGGGCATACTTCGAAACTTTTAAGCTTTTATAGAGTAAATTCGTTGAGTTTGGAATCGTATAGTGCCCCAAGAATTAAATTTGACAATGAGTATACGGAATCTGTTGTATATCAAACGATTAAAATTTAATATTTTTGAGGTAGATTACTTTGACATCTAAAATGTGAAGTAAACGTATTTTATCGATGCATGCAGTATTGTTCTGTGCTCAGTATGAATATAAATTCCACCGCTTCGATTTAACAGCAAGATATTACATCAACCAAATTCAGAAAGGTAGAAAACAACATTAGATATATTCAAAATAAATAATTTTGTTCAAAATCCAGTCATGATTTACCTTGGAAATTAACTATCTGAAACACAAAGAGAGTGAACTTTTCTGAAAAAAATTGTGTTCGTTATTAACAAAAGTTACCATGTGAAATGACTGTGATTTGTATTGTTAGAAGTTAAAAAAGACGAATTCTAAAAGAAAAATTGTGATTGCAACTTTTATGTGATCTACAAGGTTTCATTTGCTCCAATCACGTTAGTAAATTTATTGAATTACGATAATTTCGTTCTGCAGTCAGACGCCAAAACAAAGCAGCTGCGTGTTGGAATGAACCCTTTCTGCAACTCTGTAAGTGCTGCCACATGGATATAGTAGATAATACGTGGGGGACAACTGTATTGCGGCAATTTTCTACATTTTTCCCCACATTTGTCATGACTGCAGGATGGCGTAAAAATCACCATCGCACAAACGAACAGACGTTTTTCTTGATTAGTCTACGAAACACAGTTAAAGTAGATTGTGATTGCTAAAGCCACAATACTTGTCCTGACAGCCTGGGCCTATGATTTAATACACTCACAGACAATCATTTCTAGAAACGTAAGAGAATTTTGTAATGAGTCTCTAGTCTCCAGTTCCAAGAGGGAACAAATGTCCCTCCCCTCTTGCCTCCCTTTATGGACGCAAATGTTGTATGCAGATTATCCATCTACATGTGCACACACTCTCAGCAAGTTCGAGTAAAGCGCATGGCGTGTGGTACCTTGCAGTATTAGTTGTTATTTCCTTTCCTGTTCCACTCACAAATAGACCGAGGATAAAACGACTGTCTACTCCTTTGTATCTCCATAGAGCCCTAATTTCACTTAACTTTGTCTTCGGTGGGATCGTCGCGGTGGAATGGCCGAGCGCCGCGGCGGAATGGCCAAGCGCATTGAGGCGCTATGCTCAGATGCGCGAGCCCGTTCCCCGTCGGGAGTTCGAATCCCCCCCTCGGGCTTGGATGTTTGTGTCGCTTTAGTATAAGGTAGTTTATAAGTAGTTTGTAATCTTAGGGAGTGATGACCCCACAGTTAAGTCCCTTAAGCTTCACAAACATTTGAATATTTTGAATGGCCGAGCGCTCTAAAAATGTTTGTAGAGTCTATGGGACTTAGCTACGGGGTCATCAGTCCCTAAACTTACAAACTACTTATGAACTAGCTAATACTAAGGACGGCACAAATATCCATGCCCGAGGGGGGGACTCAAACCCCCGACCGTAGTGGCCGTGCAGACCGTGACTGGAGCGCTTCAGTCCCCTCGGCCACCGCGGCCGGCGCCGAGGGCTCTAAAGCACCTTGCTGCGGAGCGCGCGGATGCTCCTCCTCGGAGGTTCGAGTCCTCTCTCGGGCATGGGTGTGTGTGTGTTGTCCTTAGGTTAGTATAAGTTAGTTGAACTAGTTTCTAAGCCTAAGGACTGATAATCACACTAGATAAGTCCCACAGATTTAGAAACTTTTGAAGTAGAGGAATCGTTTTGCAGTCCACTGCAAATCCCAGTTATCACTAATGATTCACAAAAAGAACTTCTTCCCTCCCGTTAGATAACTAACACTTTTATGAAGAAGTGACGGAATTAAGCAAAACAAAAAAATCAAAAATATTCAAATGTTTGTAAATCTGTGGGACCAAACAGCGTGGTCATCAGTCCGTAGCTTTCAAACTACTTAAACTAAGGTAAACTAACCTAAGGACAACACACACATCCATGCCCCAGGAAGGACTCGAATCTCCGACGGCGAGCAACCGCGCGCTTTGCAGCGAGGCGCCTTAGACCACTCGGCTACTCCACCGCGGCCGGAATTAAGCCTATTGGAAAACAAATAATGGATGTTGCATCTGACATTGTAGTTACCAGCTCATGTGTCGCTAGCTGTTGTGGTCTTGTGGTCCACCTCCCAATTCTCCAGATTTGTTACCATTATAATTCTTTCTAACTCACATTGAGAGGTACTTTTTCTAATGAAAATTAAATTTAAGAAATGTTGCATTCCTACAGATGTTGTGATCAAAGAACACTGCTTTAACACAACACAACACAACACAATTTATTTCCAAGGATTTTACACAAGCCGGTAGCTATAAGTTCTTAAGTCCGTGGCATATAAAAGCCTTTGAGTTAACGTAGAAATAAATGTCCTTGCGACTTGAACAAAACTAAACACTTCTTCTTGATGGGTCGACTGGCCAATAAAAGTATATCACTGATACCGAGCAGTCTCCGTAGTCGTCCCAGTCGTAGCGGCATCCAGCGGTTGAGTCTTTATGCAGCAAGCGACGGCCGAAGTCCAGGAGCCATTGGCGGACCGCCCCGGGCCTTCGGTCTTGAGGGGCCTCCAAATACCTGGAAATGACCCTTTTTTTTTTTTTTTTTTTTTTTTTTTTTTTTTTTTTTTTTTTTTTGAGCTCGCTTGAATCTTGTTCTGCTGGGGCCTCCAAATCTAGAAAACTATTTTTTCAGACTGTCCTGTGCCTCTTACCCTGGAAGGGGCCTCCAATTCAAATTCAAATGTTCAAATGTTTGTAAATCGTATGGGACTTAACTACGGGGTCATCAGTCCCTAAACTTACAAACTACTTATGAACTACTTACGAACTAGGACGGCACAAATATCCATGCCCGAGGGGGGATTCGAACCCCCGACAGTAGTGGCCGTGCAGACCGTGACTGAAGCGCCTCAGTCCCCTCGGCCACCGCGGCCGGCGGCCTCCAATTCTTTTTTATAGTAATACATGTATTTCCGAGTAGACGGGGGGGGGGGGGGGCTCCTTTCGTTTCGCCGCCGCCCCAGGCCTCCAACAGCCTTAGTCCGCCACTTCCAGGAGCCAGGACTAAACTCGGAGTGGCAGCAGGTGATGGTGTCGTGCTTCCGGTACGTCTTCCAAAGGCGGAGGCTGGAGCGGAAGTGGCCCTAGTACCGGCCGTGAGGCCAGATGTAGGCCAATCACGCGCAGGCGTAGGAATACTGCCGCCTGCCTTGGTCATGCAGCGCTCTCTAAGCTCTTAGGGCTCCCCCTGTAAGAAGAGGTGAAACTTAGGATTATTTACTTGGGTGGTGTTGTTTATGTTCGTGAGTTGGCCAGTTTGTTGTTATTGTTGTCTCGTCTTGCGCTGTGCTGTACGCGCAACCCGCTCAGCCTGTCTCTACGGTGTGTTGCCGGCTCGTCAGGGGCAGGCTTGGAGCCGGCAGAACAACAAGCAACGCCGAAAATACGAGGCGCGTCCAGAAAGTAAGTTCCGTTAGGTTATATAAAACGAACGGGTACAGAATCAGAAAAAAAATTGATTGTACAAAAATCTACAACTGTTAAACTACTTTTCTACATAGCTTCCGAAATTTTGTAGACAATTGTCATAGCATGGCACAAGGTTTTGTGTGCCTTTTTCATAGATGTTGCCGCCTGTGTATTCAACCATGTGGTAACATGTTCTTTCAGCTCGTCATCATCGTTGAAGTGTTGTCCACCAAGGACAGATTTTAGGTGTAAGAAGAGGATTACTGTCAAAAGATTTTTTTTTCACGATTATGCCTGACCTCACACACCGAATGTGACCAAACAATTCTTACGGAAATTTCAATGGGACCTGTTTGATCATCCTCCATACAGCTCGGACCTCTCTCCTAGCGACTTTCATCTCTTCTTACACCTAAAATCTGCCCTTGGTGGTCAACACTTCAACGATGATAAAGAGCTGTTACCACATGGTTGAATACACAGGCGCCAACTTTCTGTGAAGGATGCATGCAAAAACTTGTGGCACGCTATGACAAGTGCCTACAAAATTTCGGCAGTTATGTGGAAAAGTAGTTAAAGAGTTGTAGAATTTTGTGCAATAAAAATTTCTTCTGTATCTGTGTACAATTTCATTTTATTACCAAACGGAACTTACTTTCTGGACGCGCCTCGTAATTTAATGCCACAAATCGTAACTTCCTGTAAAAGGGACTATTTTGAAGGAAGTAATAACTAAAATAAAGTCATATATTTGATACACAGATCACAAGTTCATCATATTTGAACACTCCTTGTGTGTCGTCTGATGTTTTGTATTTGTTCCTTACAATTTGCTGGCACTTTTTAATGCTGTTACCTTGTGATAAACTAATTACAGAAAGTAAACACATTTCACAAGCACGATATCTATATTTATTACGATTAAGTTACAAATAAATATGGTACAAACACTTACGATATCACATAAGCAATTATTTACGACAGTGTGTACAGAACTGTTTACAAGGATCTAGTAATTAGCAACTGTACTGTTGTATCACAAAAATTTGTAATACTAAATTTATACTATGAAGATGAGCTTCTCATTATTAATTAAAAATTGTATTTCTGACCATAACACAAAATTCACCTACACTACATAAAATTACATTAAGATACTGCTGTAAAACTGTCTTTTTCTGTTCTAAATGATTTTACAATGTTACAATTTTGTTTCAGGTTTCATTACACTGATTGGTATGATGGTAGGAGGAGTCGTATGGGGTAATTTGGCTGACCGAATGGGACGTCGACGAACTTTACTTTCGGCACTAAGTGTTAATGCAGTATTCAGTGTTATTGCTGCATTCATGCCAACATATGGAACTTTCATGACTGCACGCTTCTGTAGTGGCGTAGGGTAAGAAATTTTCTTTTACTCATGTTTTTATAGGTAATGAACAAGACAGACGTACAAAATTGTTGCAATGGAATATTTCATGAAGCTGTGAACAATATTACCTGAAACTGCCATATCTTTAATTTACAAAGTTCACTGATATTCTCATAAAATATATCTGAGGATCCTTCAAAAACTGTAATTTTAACACTCTAGTAGTGAGACGCATGGCCAAAATTGACACTTCTGGCTTGATATGCTGTATTGCAGGAATAATAAAATATCTTTCACAGCATCATTCTTGAAAAAAAGTGGTAAATATCTTTAACAATGGCACAGTGATCAAACACTGGTCTTATTTCACCAAAGAAGATTTTTCTCAATTATTAATTTTGAGACTGTTCTAAAACAATGTCAACATCCTTGCAACAAAGAGTGTCATTGTTAACAATTTTGTAGGGTCTACTCATAAATGCCGCGGTGGAATGGCCGTGCGCGCTGAGCCGCCCTGCTACGGTGCACGCGGCCTTTCCACGTCGGAGGTTCTAGTCCTCCCTCGGGCATGGGTGTTTGTGTTGTTCTTAGGTTAAGTTAGTTAAGTAGTTTGTAAGTTCAGGGACCGATGACCACTGGAGTTAGGTTGCGTAACTTTACGAACATTTGAAAATTTGAACATAAATAACGGAGTGAGTGTTGTATCTTGGAAATGGTTTGAAATTTTCACATCTAGACAGGCCTGCATTCAATTTTCTACTTCCATTTTCAAACGATGGCATTCATGTTATGTTTGTGACAGCCTGTATCTGAAAATTAAAAAATTATAACTGTTCCAAGGTAAAATATTATTATTTACATCAGAGCAAATGTTCCATTCCGGTTTCAGAGTTTTGCAATCAAGAAAATTTTGAATTGATGTTATTGAAACCAACACATATTTTCAAAACAGCGAAAACAATTAACACATTAAAGTAACTCAGTTCCTCGGAGAATATTACGTGTTCTGTGGTAGAAGACTTTCTTCCATTCTAAGTAGGAAATGATGCATGCTGATGATGTATAGCTTAACCATCCATGTACTATGCAGGGTGTCACATTTTAATCTGTATCTCTGGAGCGGCACAATGCTGGAAAACGTCTCTAGTAAAAGTTTTAAGATTTGAAAGGGGTCATGGAATTGTTATCTCGAAAAGACTTTGAATCCTGGATTGAAGATCAAACCAAGGGGAAGTTCTTTTTTTTTTTTCAAATGGTGACTCCTATTGTTATTCCATATTCTTATTCTACGTGAAAAAATACGCTTATTTTGTACGGAACATTTTTTTCGAAAAACCAACGGTTTGTCGCAAGGGAGCACTTCATTGTAAGTTTCCCAGGTTAATAGTATATCGAGAATGAAGCGAGATCGGGAAAAAATTTTCAATGAAAATCTTGTATGGTTTATGGACTCTGTCCACTAGTGAAATTTTCTTCAGTTTGAAATGTCCTTGATATTCACCGTTTCTCACTGGAAATTTAGTATCTCTGATGGTCGAAAAAATGCCCATTTTGCTTCGCCATAAACCGGACATTCACGTGATTTCTAACTATGCCCGTCCAGACATTGATTGACCACCGTCTCTGTGTTCAATGACCTCGTTGCCTGCGAAGATGTGCTTCCGCCCAGTGGTGTGCGTTATGGAGATTAACTCCTCCCATGTTGTCGAATTTTGCCTCGTCTGTAAAGAGAGTACGTGCGAATATAGAGGGATCATGACGTATTTGCGTATCGGCCCATCGACAAAATGCCAGGCGTCTCTTGGGACTCCCAGGCTCAATTGCTTGGGTGATACGTAAGCGATATGGGTGGAATTTAGAGTATCTTAAAATTCGAAATGCCTCTGATCGAGACACGCCATGCGTTCGCTGAATATAATGAGTCGATAGGTGAGGAACTTCAGCGACGATAGCACGAACTCCCAGAAGAGTCGCCTCTCTCTGGCCTGGGTTTCATATCTGCCTTTACAAGGTCCCTCTATCAGATCGTCTTACCAGGGACCTAATTGTAACTTCCGTGGGATGGAAGGCGCCGGGACACCTTTCGGAGTACAATCCTTGCGCGTCTGCATAATTATCGCGACACTCGTCAACAATTTTTATCGTTTTCACTATTTCTAAAGCTGTGTAATCAGCCATTTCTGACAGATTACAATCTAAAAAATGAATTTTACTGATCACTATTACTATTACTGGTTTTCTTAGGTTTTTCGACCAACGAAACATCCGGCAAGCGTGTTGCAGGACAACTGACTTATTACAGTGTACTCGACCCGTTTGTATACTCATGCTTGCTGTTGTTTACAACTTAACGTGAAGTCAAAACATACTGCAGTATTCAAGTGTCCTCGTTCAGAAAATTACTTTGGTTTCTAACGAATGTGTGTCTATGCATATCTCTATATTGATGTAAATAATAAAATAATGAAATACCCCATGGTAATCCGACGTTTTCAAATATGGAGAGAAGACAGAAACGAAAGACAGGGCCGAGAAAGTTAATTGGGAGAAAAGGTGACTCAGATAAATTTTTTTTATGGGTTCCAAACTTTCGTGTTGAGAATAATTTGGCTTGTACTTATTTGGAGAAATTTCACTTCACAGGAACTCATTAGAGTATCGCGAGACGAGATTGTTCTGAGTCCCACGAGGCGAAATTCATCAGAGTTCGAGGAAGTAACATTTTTCTAAATCCCTTAACACACACTTTTTTCTAAGTCCATAACAGGAAAATGTCATGTCAAAAATCATTCTAAGTGAGCACAGCGAGAAATGTTCAGTCTCCAAAGGTAAAATTTCTCCGAACCCCCTGTCACGATTTCAAATTTCCCGACAGTGACGCTTAAAATTAGCCTTAAAGCTCCACACATTTCTTCTCTGATTGTGCCAGCACAAGCACAGAGCTGGTCTCTGATTCGGCACCCACAAAGCGGTCAGTGGACTGAGTTCAGAAACCATACAAACTTTTCTTTGAATACTTTCTCCCTGTCTTTCTTCGTTCTCGAGATACTGATAAAAAAATGAACTTGATCTTGGTTTGACCTTGACAACAGGTTTCCAAGTCATTTCAAGATAATCATTCCGAGACCCCCTTCAAACCCTACAATTTTAACTAGAGACTTTTACGCAGAATTGTGCCGCTGCAGAGATATCGACCGGTATAGATTAAAATGGGACACCCTATATACTGTAACTAGTTTCAAAAACATAATAAATTTAACAAAATACACAGGCAGAGCCGGTGGTTGTATGGGTAGAAGAGTTGTTTTACCCAGTACAATAATTCAGATTTAATAAAAATATCCACTGTCTCCTACTTTCTGTAAGAGTTGCTCTCCCTAAACCTGAAGTGCAGCTGCAACATGAAAGTGTGATGCCGTTACGTAACTAAAATACTACTGTAGCTGCAGCCAGAGATTTGGGAACGGCCGGCCGTGGTGGCTGAGGAGACTGAGGCGCTCCAGTCACGGTCTGCACGGCTACTACGGTCGGGGGTTCGAATCCCCCCTCGGGCATGGATATTTGTGCAGTTCTTAGGATTAGCTAGTTCCTAAGCAGTTTTTAAGTTTAGAGACTGATGACCCCCGTAGTTAGTGAAGTTGAAAATTTGTTCTTGACACGGAATTTTTTATTTATTCATTTATATTTTTATTTTTTAATCAGCGTAAGCCATACATGTAAATTAATTTTTGTTTCTCTTGTGATACCATGAACGGAAAAGGTTAATTTCCTGTTGTTGCGGATGATCTTCTCAGCGTTGCCGTTGCAACTGAATGAGGACTCGAAGTTAGTCGTCTCGAGGCGCTGAGTTTCCGTGCCGTGTTTAATATATGATTTGCTTCAGTTTCCCGAAGTCCTTTTGGAGTTCCTTTTCTCTTAACTCTGAGAACACCACTCGCTGAGAGCTTCGCACTGCGATTTGGCTGTCACTGTAATGCAGAGGTGTGGCGAGGCGAAGAGATACTTAAATTTGCGTAATCTCGATGGTTGAGAAAGAAATATTAATAAAACAGTAATTCCTCTTTAATTGTCACAAATAGGAAAACAAGAAGTCTTTTCCAAAGAAGAATAGAATCGTCATAAATAAATCAGAAATCCCATTATTGTAAAACACAAATGCTACGTAACTTCAACTGACTCTAAAGAAATCTCCCAAACATACAGAAACAAAAGAGGACACGCCAGTATTCCATGCAACTTCGCTTGCTTGATCCAGAGTAGTGATAGACGAAACGGCTAGGAAAGATAACAGAATATTAAATAATAGTAGAGAAAGAAGAAAACAAAATATCTTCTAAGTGTTTCGAACACTTGAAGTCATCCATAGTTTACCTCTACGTTGAGGAAATTCTGAAACGCCATTTTAACTTCTTTTTATATTTTTTGATCGAATTATACTCCTCAGTAAGATACGAGGGGCTTTTGAAACGTCCGTGCAATGTCCGAGAGATGGTACCACCAGCGCGTATCCAGGTCGTGTTTAGTTAGTAGCATCTTTGGAAAGAACTCACATCAAGTTTCAACTATATTGGTCTATTTCTTTGTGTTTGGCAATCGTGTGAATCAAGGAAGTCGAGTGATTGTCGAAGGATGGACGATAAAGAATTTCGTGTGGTGATTAAACATTATTTTATGAAAGGCAAAACACCTCAGGAGACTAACGAGAAGCTTGATAAACATTATGGTGACTCTGCACCTTTGATTACAACAGTTATAAGTGGTTTGAAAATTTTCGGAGTGGCCATATGGGCACAAGTGACGCTGAACGTTCTGGACGCCCTGTGGAGGTTACGACTCCAGAAATCATTGATAAAATCCATGATATGGTGATGTATGGCAGAGGAGTTAAGGTGTGTGAGATTGCTAGTGCTGTGGGTATCTCGAATGAACGGGTACATAATATTTTGCATAAACATATGGCCACGAGAGAGCTATCCGCAATATGGGTGCAGCGATTGCTCACGCTTAACCAAAAACGAAATCGTGTGAAGTGTTGAAAGGAAGGTTTGCAGCTGTTCAGGAACAATCCTCACTGTGGATGAAACATGGATATATTACTATACTCTTGAGATCAAAGAACAATCTAAACGATGGGTTACCAAGGGGAAATCTGCACCAATAAAGGCGAAGACCGGTCCTGCGGCCGAAAAGGTTTCGGCGACGGGCCTTTGGGATTCGCAAGGGATAATCCTCATTGACTATCCTGGAACAGGGTAAAACTATTACAGGTGCATATTATCCATCGTTATTGGACCGTTTGAAAACCGAGCTACAAGAAAAACGCCGGCGATTGGCCCACAAAAAAGTCCTTAACCATTATGACAATGCACCAGCAGACACCTCAGCAGTTGTGGTCGTATAATTATTAGAAACAGTATTCCAGCTCGTTTTACATTCCCCCTATTCTCCAGACTTGGTTTGACTACTATTTGTTCCCCAATTTGAATAAATGGCAGGCGGGACGAAGATTTCATTCAAAGAAGGAAGTGATTGCAGAAACTAATAGCTATTTTGCAGGCTTGGGCAGTTCCTATTGTTCAGAAGAGATGAAGAAATTAGAACAGCGTTGGACGAAGTTTGTAAATTTAAAAGGAGACTATGTCGAAAAATAAAAATGGTTTTCTCCAAACACATTGGTGGTTTTTATTTTTGCACCGTCTTTTCAAACGCCCGTCGTACATGTGCTAACCATGAAGCGTTGGCGTTTTGTTGGTAATCATGTAATGTAGGTATTGACCCATTAACCAGATATAGTCAGGGCCGGCGCAAGGCACGCACGGTCGCACGGTGGAGCACATCAGCGAGCGGCATCAGACAACCAGTGGCAGGCGAGGAGAATTCTGTGACAACTCCATGTTCTGTTTTGAGAGTAGCCATTGTGGTGTTTGTGTGGTCACTGTCTATGAGAGCTATTTTTTCAATTGTTGCTTTAATTTCAGAAGAACCATTCTAGCTGTTAACAGAAATATCAAATCTTCTCATTTAGCAAAAGCAAAAATGGTCAGTTTCCAGGGTACTTGACTGCTCAACACGGTAGTTTCGTCTCTAACAGTGTTGAACAACTGTGAATGAAGTTCAAGTGCACCGTACAATACGCATTAGATAAGTATGCGCCAAGTAAAGTATGAGAGATAGGAAAGATTCACCAGAGTTAGGAAACTGTTACGAAAGCAAAGAGAACTTTACCGCAGATACAAATGTAGCCAAAGTCTTGCAGACAAGCAAAGGTTAAATGATGCCAAAATTAGCGTAACAGTTGCCATGCGAGAGGAGTTCAACAACTTTGAGAGCAATATTTTGCGTACCTACTTGGCAGAAAATCCTAAGAAATTTCAAATGAGTAAACGGGGATCAATTAGATATACATACACTCTGTGATGATAATGGTGTTGAAACAGAGGGCGATACATAAAAGGCCGAAATACTAAACGTCTTTTTCCAAAGCTGATTCATAGAAGATTGCACAGTAGTTCCTTCTCTAAACCATTGTACGGACGACAAAATGGCGGATATTGACATAAGTGTCAGAGGGATAGGAAAGCAACAGAAACCGCTCAACAAAGGAAAGGCCGCTGGAGCTGACTGGATAACAATTCGATTTTACACGGAGTTTTGTGTGCCAGCTTCGTCGCCGCTTTTGTGTCTCGTTTGGTGGTCCTGGTGTCGGTGGCCGAGTAGAAAGAGACCGACACAGGAATAAAGGATACACGCGTGTGCAGGTACGGAGGTGACCAGCCAGTGGGACAGCAGAAACTAGAAACACTAGAGTAAATTAAAACGAGCTAAATATTTCACAGAGAGATTACAATACTTATCTTTCATAAGTTTCATGACTGCAGAACGCTGATACATAGATTAGATAGAGGCCTGCCTACTGATGATTCCTAGTGCCTATCCGATAGCCAAGTCTTAACTGGTGCCTATCTGATTCCCAAGTGTTAACTGGTTCCTATCTGAGTCGCAAGTGGTCGATGCAGCTGTCGTGGCTACGAGCGGAGTTGCAGCAGAGGACGCTCGTGGCTGACGTCGTAAGAACGCCGCGCCGTGCGTGCATGGCGGCGCGCGGCGAAAGTACGTGGCGCGCACTTTGTACTTGTGCGACACCACACGGAGTATGTGAAGGAACTTGCCCACAGCCTGGCAGCACTGTACAGAGGGTCTCTAGAGGAGCGAAATATTCCTAAGGATTGGAAAAAAAGCGCATGTCATTCCCGTTTTCTAGAAGGATCGTCGATCAGATGCGAAAAATTATAGGCCTCTATCCCTGTCATTGGTCAATTACAGAATTTCGAGACACATTTTATGTTCGAATTTTCCGATACCGGAAATCTCCAGCGCCTATCACGTGAAACACAACTCGCGCTATTTATCGAAGAGATCCAGAGGGCAGCAGATACAGGACTGCAGGTAGATGCCGTGATTCTTGGCTTCCGCGACGCGTTTGGTACAGTTCCACACAACAAAGCACTAACATACGAAATATCAGACCAACTGTGTGACTGAACTGAGATGTTCCTAGCTAACAGAACGCAGCATGTCACTCTCAACGGAGAGACATCTTCACACGTTAAAGTGATGTCAGACGTGCCCCAGGGGAATGTTATAGGGGGTCTGTCTCGCGGCAGTACGCACTTGGCTGTTCTAACGTTTAGCTGTCGTAAGTTTACGTCACGTGACTGTCCCATTTGTAAGCACAAGGCTGCAATCCCGCTCCTGGCGGAATTTGTTGTTGAACTATTGAAGGATTCAGTTTAGCGTGAGCTGTGGAATTCCCACCTCTTGTTGTAGTCGTTCATTTACAATAAACAAAACGAGGTAAAAGTTACGCAGGAGGCCGTCATTTTAATTTACTTTACATGTGCAGAGAATGCACCAAAAATACTCAACGGAGACATGTTTGTTTTCAAGGGCGTACCCAGGATCTGAGCTAGGAGGGGGCAGGCAATATTATCTTGGACGAACAGTGAGCTGGATCAACATGCAGATTAATACATCATATAAAATTAGGTGTATGTATGTATATATGTTTGTATGTTCCATATCTCCTCCTAAACTACTGGCCAGATTTCAGCTAAATTTAGTACACATATTCCTTATTATCCGACAACGATCGCTGTCGAGGAAAGAACAACATACGACACATATTTCAGGATATATGACGTCATAAACAATGAGAGTATCAGAAAACTGGCGGCGTGAATTACATAATCCGAATCATCTTTGGGCCCACAAGCTAGCTGGGGTGTTGTGTGGGAATAAGGAACAGGGACTGCTGCAATTACAGGTGCTGCTGTTGAAGTTGACTGTTGTGATTGTGACACATCATTTTTCTTTTCATCTTCATCGCTTCTGCTACTACTGTTTCGACTCCTTTTCCTTCCTTGAGCAGTAGACGCTACAAAATAGATATATATGTATTTTATTTTCCTCTTATTTAGCCACAGAATAAAAAATAAAGATAAATAGACGACAGTAGATAAACACTTAGTTCTACACGGATCTACATATATACTCCGCAATCCACCGTAAGTTGCCTGGTGGAGGGTACCCTGTACCACTACTAGGCATTTCCTTTCCTATTCCACTCCCAAATAGAATGAGAAGAAAAAGAATGTCTATATGCCCCAGTACGAGCACCAATTTCTCTTGTCTTTGTGATCCTTACGTGAAATGTAAATAAGCGGCAGCAAGATTCGCTTTCTGAATGTTGACTACCAAGTGCTCATCAGAGCTAGTGCCTAGCCAAAAAAAAAAAAAAAAAAAAAAAAAAAAAAAAAAAAAAAAAAAAGTACATGTGCACTCCACAAGTACTACGCTACCCGAGTAGCTGCTTCCTTAGTGTAGTGCATCCCTGATCTATCTAGAAGCGTCCTACAATTCCCCACCCAATAACGCAGATCCAGAAATCTGCAGCCATGACTGTCACAGAGTCGGGAGCCTCTGGTTCACACCCTCCACTCGGCTCCAAACCAAAGGACCCCGATCAACCCTGGGGACAATGCTACAAATCGACAGCTCTGCTTGCACCCCGCGTTCACCAATTCCGCCAGCCGCCCGTAGGACCCGAGGATGTCCTCAGAACCCAAGCGACAAGCGTCATTGGTGCCGACCTGAGCCACGACTTGCAGTCGACCACACCGCACCCTCGATAGCCGCCGGCAAGGCCGCCTCCACATCTTGGATGAAGCCCCCCGGCAGACACATCGAGTGCACGTTGGAATTCTTTCCACATCTCGACGCTGTCTGCCTAAGGGGCTCCATCACGCGCCTAACATTGGAGCTCCCAATAGCGAATAACCCCCTCCCCCCGTGCACCTGCTCGGACCCTGCTGAAGGAGTGGCCACATGCCCACTCACAGGAAGGACGGCCAGCCTCCATATTGGCCTTCCGCCTCGAGTGACGCGAACGCACCAAAAATCAGCTGTCCGCTGCCTAGCAGTAGAGGTAAGCGTGCGGTGCTTCATGCCGGTTCACTTCAGTTATCAACATCAGATCAGTCTGTATATTCACTTACTCACAAACGATGGATAAGCGCACTACACCGCAAGAAAATGTACATAGAACGTTGGTTGTTTTGTGGATGTTGAAGAGACCAAACTACTAACGTCATCGGTCCCTTTTTGGTTGAGAATGGGGAAGGAAATCGGCCGTGCCATTTCAAAGGAACCATCTCGGCATTTGCCTGGGGTGATCTAGGGAAATCACGGGAAATCTGGATGGCCGGAGGTGGATTTGAACCACCATCCTCCGGAATGTGAGTCCAGTGTGCTAACCACTGCACCACCTCGCTCGGAACACAATAGGAAGATGAGATATCTGTGGAGTAATGAGCGTTCGGTAGCCTCCACTGTGATGACAGCTTGCGTTAAAGCCGTGTCGCACAAATAACTGTTCGCTACCATCAGCTGCCCAAATGAAAGGGCTGCAGTTTATACAAACGTCAGTCTTTCCACAATAGGAACCATCGGAAAGAACCTGAAAATAAAACAAATGATTTACTGGAAATGCGAAGAAATAACACTAAGAATTTGGGAGGAAACCCATCGTTATAGAAAGTTTCATGAAAAAAAGACATATCCCGGTACAGAGAACTGATTTAATTGACTGGTGATGTAAATATTGCATCGAAAGAAGGAAATTAAAGGGGCAAG
The DNA here is from genome assembly GCA_026315105.1 of Locusta migratoria. Taxonomy (NCBI): domain Eukaryota; kingdom Metazoa; phylum Arthropoda; class Insecta; order Orthoptera; family Acrididae; genus Locusta; species Locusta migratoria. The sequence continues at coordinate 475,025,431 of CM048755.1, read as the reverse complement.
GCAAAAAGAGCTTTTTGTATCGATTAAAATTGAATCGACAACAAAGTTACTTACAAAAAATATTGGGAGGCTCCTGCCTTGATGTCATGATGGACAATGTTAATAAAAGCAATACGATTATTGTGATTAATATTGGATTCACTTATAGTTTTCTACTCTGCAAGAAGTACTGTCACAGCCAAATAAATTACGAAAACTTTCCAAATTGGATTTGGACGAATGTAATTCGTGTTATTGTATTGCGCAATCTTTATATCAGTTACTGTTTACCTGATTCTGAAAAACAATTCTTTAAACATATACGCAATAGCTATACTAAACGCTGCTAAAATTATCTTCTAAACCCGAACACCCATTCTGAAATTCTGTGTAAAGCTTGAGATTCGAGGTGCGTTCAAATGTTAATGAAATTGTCGATTTTGGAAAGAATTTTATTTACTATCCTACAACAGCACTTCCAGCGACATTTGTTGAAAAACCAGCAATGGAACTTTTTCTACATTCTATAAAGTAAAAGTCATGAAGTTAAACTGCTTCCATTATGGATAAAATTCACTCAACTCTTTCACTTTGTCCGCGATTTCATCGGTCGGTGTGTTTAGGTATCCAAGGTGTTATTTTATCTTCATGACCGTATTACATATTCTTACCACACTCGAAACCCCATGTTTTATTTATCTGGCTTGATGAAAGTAAAGGAAACAGCTTAAGAATAAAGCCTAAATTCTACAGAGTAGCTGCACTATTTGAGTACAGTTCGGTCTGTCTTATATTTCTGGTAAATATAAGTATCCTGATATACGATTACCGTCACAGCGATAATGTGATTTACAGTGCAGTGTCGTATTCTGGGCCGGCCGCGGTGGCCGAGCCGTCTGCTGCGCGCCAGTCACGGTCTGCACGGCCACTACGGTCGGGGGTTCGAATCCCCCCTCGGGCATGGATATTTGTGCCCTCCTTAGTATTAGCTAGTTCATAAGTAGTTTGTAAGTTTAGAGACTGATGACCCCATAGTTAAGTCCCATAAGCTCTACAAACAGTTGAACATTTTTCGTATTCTGGAAGAATGTGTAGTGCTAAGTAATTTATTTATAAATAAATAAACCCCACGCGGGCCATCCGCACACAGGGTCGACACTGATTCAAAGTGCATGCGGAAGGCCGGCTTCACCGTGGTGAAGCACCCTGTACGAGCGCAGGGTAGGCAGCGTGGGGACCCGCTTGCTCGGAGTTTACAGGCTATACGAAGACGGCAACTATACGAAGGCGTCACGCAGTCTCTGACAGCCAATGAGCGTTCAGTAGTGTTTTGAGCGGTCTGTTCTGACTGTCGTAACCATTGTTTCCATTAAAAGTGATTATTGCGTGTTATATATTCCGTTTGTTGCCAGTCGCCATCGTTTATAGTGTTGGTATGGGGCGAACTCTACATAAGGAAGTCAGAAAAATAATTTGCAGGATACTCAACTTCTTAAGCTGTAGAGCAATTGTTGCAACACTGCAGTACCCGTCTGTTCCCAGACGTACGCGACCCACCATCGTTCGTGGGTTCCGCTACGTATTGATATGGGGGGGGGGGGGGGGGGGAAGTTATTTGGTTTAATAATGGAATAACGGTATGTCCGTTTAGAATCCGTGCTGAGCAGAGCAACGCCACACGTTAACGCCAACGTAACCGCAAGCGGGTTTTGTATTTAGTACAGTTATTTGGTGCGGTTTGTTGTGACACTCGTCAAAGTGATCATATATATGTGAACGTCCCGACAGGAACCTCATACCCCAAATTTGGAATAAAGACTAAGTACAAAAGCTACACTAAATATTACGGATAACAAAATTCCAAAGGGTTGGTATATTTCCATATGTGAGTTATATACAATTCTGATAAATTATTGCCGCGAAAGTCATGGGCGTCCCTAATATTTTGGCCTTCCGTTTTGTCCTCCGTATGAGATATAACCTATCCTTTAAGCTGTGCTCCTCACTAATTTAGTGGTGGTGATGCCTATGGCAATAGTTACACTATTCAATAAATGATTCATGTGACAGGTAGATACGTTTGCATTAATGAGAGTTGACACAGGTTTTCAAGACGTATCAAACACTTGTCGCTCTTCTTTAAATACCACTCTTTGCTGTTGGGTCAATTTTTATCAGTTATTACGTTGTGCAAGAAGCAGATGTACTGTATAATAATGTCTGCGTACACTCAAGGAGTTTCTATTTCCTTTTGGAGAAGACGCAACTTGCTGGCTACAAATCCGAACTCGTGTTTCAATACCATTCTAGTCCCCACTAATGCCTCGGTAAATAATTTTCGTCGCCAAGCGGCAGTATTGGAAACGGATGCGTTTACCTCCAAGAGCGGAGGAAATTAATCACCAGTTTTGCAACTAATGAAAAGGCAGTTTGTCTGTGCCAAAAGCGTTTCCCTTCTTTTATTACTGAAGCATCATTTGTGGCGATTTATAGTGTTGCTAGCTCACACTCAAGAGCGCCCGTACCTATAGGCAAGGGGGGGGGGGGGGTGCCCCTAGCTCTCAGGGAGAAGAAAATACCGTATACAGTTTAGAGAGGAGATTTTTTTAAATAATGATGTGAATGTCATTTTTTTAGAAACAGGATAAAGTTTTTAGCAGGGTTGGAACTGGCTCTATTTTATGGCTACTTCAAATTCGGCATTTGTCTTCCAAAATATTAAACAGCGCAACGCTTTCCCCAAGGTTTTGCCCCCACCCCTCCCACGGAAAATGTCACATGGGCGCCCATGCTCATACTTGTCATCCTGGAGTTGAATTTCAATGTTTTCATCCTACAGATGGTAGATTTTATCGGTGTTTCAACTGCGTTTGCCACCAAATCACTACAATTTTCCAATTTTCACTTGTTCACTTCTGACTGCATGTTGTCTGTGTTTGCAGTGTCCAAGAGCCAGTTGACTTATAATGTATATATCGATATATATATATATATATATATATATATATATATATATATATATATATATATATATATATATATACAGTTACAAGTCGATTGAATTTTGGTTGGCGACATAATAGTGCCCGCCAGCAGTTCCCTGGAGACAGTAACGTGCCAATGAAAAATAAATAAATAAAAACGTCGTGCTACATGAACGCGTTCGAAAATTTTCTAGGGGGGGAGGGGTAGCTGCCCCCGTCTGCCCCTTGCTGGGTACGCCCATGTTTGTTTTCTTTTTCCCTGCGATTATCTGGAAGTTTTAATTCTTATAATCAAATGTGCTAAATATATTAAAATAAATGTGGCGGAAACGTTGACTCTATGCTACACTGCAGATCAGTTTGCCACCACGACTTATTTTGCATTCATATTTTTTGGCGAAAATATCTGTCGATGTTCAACATAGCCTGCACTAGGGATGACTGTCAATACTTTGAAGATTTCAGGTGTAAGCTGTTCACTGTTACATTTGCCCAAACCAGGCAATATTCTTAAATGATTAACAAGTAGTCCATTAACTGCTTCCAGTTGTGCCTAAAGTGGGTAAATTCACACATGTAGTGATTGAAATTAAGTATAGCAATTTATCTTCAGAATACACAATCACGAATCAGGTACATAAAAAATTTTACTGTGTGTGTGATAAAGTGTTTTGACATAAAAAAAACTTGAAAGTTAAACACTGAAAATATGAGAAAAATGTTCAAATGTTTGTAAATCTATCGGACCAAACTGCATGGTCATCAGTCCGTAGCTTACAAACTACGTAAACTAACCTAATGACAACACACACACCCATGCCCCAGGGAGGACTCGAACCTCCACAGCGAGTAACCGCGCGCTCCGCAGCGAGACGCTTTAAACCGCTCGGCTACACGACCGCGGCGAAAATATGAGACCACTTCAAGTTTTTACACAGAAATTCCGTAGCATGACATAATCATCCTACTTTTCGTATTTGGTTCTCGTGCACTGCAGTAAAAACATGACAGAAATCCCATTACTTTCTTTATCATCTTTTATTCATTCAAATACTATACCAAACCTATGTAGACAATTAACAGTATTTCGTAATGCAGTAGAGTTTCGTGTCAAGTACTTAGATGTCACAGAATTATAGGGTAGGAAGTTACTCGAATGGAGCATAGTGGATTAACATTTTATTTGATTGCGTTTTAATGAACTTCGTCTTGATAATACGATTTCGCACTGTGGGCACTACCTTTCGCATTTTTCAACTTACGAATGTTCTTAGTTAAATGAACTTTCCTCTTACGGGTGTAGAGGTTCTTCCGCATATTGAAATCTGAGCTGCATTCCTCACACTTTGGAACTTTTTTTGTGCAAATCACTCAAATTCACCGAAAGACAGCAACAACGAAATAACAGAAAACACCAACAACGAAATAAAGAAGCAGCAACAAAGCTAAATGTAGCACTCAGTGTGGCAGCATAGAGCAGAATGGAATATGGAAGACATCTTGAAACATATCGACTGGTCACGTGATATCAATTTCCGGTCAACATATGTCAAAACAGCCGAATGCCTACTGCCGCGAGACAGGCCCATGTTATAGGGGTTATAGGACCATTGGTTTTCACATCGTATATATATGACCTGGTAGATAACATCGGAAGTTCAGTGAGGCTTTTTGCGGGTGATGCTATAATTTATCGGGAAGTCGCAACACTGGTAAACGGTAGCCAAATGCAGGAGGATCTGCAGCGTATTGACGAATGTCAATTGAGCCGAAACATAAACAAGTGTAAAGTAATGCACATGGAAAAAAGATGCTTTAGTATATAACCGCGCAACAGCAGGACAAGTACAGCAAGCAGATACTTCCATAAAATCTGGGGGTAGACATAAGGGGCGATTTTAAATGGAAAGTGTTGTGACCTCGTCGCCTTTTGTTGTACTCGTCCCTGACTGGTTGTCTATAAAGGATACAGGATGACTTAGACAAAATTTCTAGTTGGTGCGAAAAATGGCAGCTAGCTCTCAATGTAGAAAAATGTGTGGTAATGCGCATGAGTAGGAAGAACAATCCCATACTGTTCGAATACAGCATTAGTAGTGATCTTCTTGATGCTGTCGCGTCGTTCAAATATCTAGGCGTAACATTGCAGAGCGATATGAAATGGAACGATCATGTAAGGACAGTTGTGAGTAAGGCGGACAGTCGACTTCGGTTTATTGGGAGAATTTTGGGAAGATGTACTTCACCTGTAAAGGAGACCGCGTATAAAACGCTTGTACGACCACGTCTTGAGTATTGCTCAAGTGTTTGGGACCCGCAGCAGATCAGTTTAAAGGAAGACATAGAGGCGGTTCAGAGGCGAGCAGCTAGATTTGTTACCGGTAGGTTCGACCAATGCGCGAGTGTCACGGAAATGCTCCGGCAACTCAATTAGGGATCGCTGGAAGAAATACGACGTTCTTTCCGTGAATTTCTGTTAAGTAAATTTAGAGGGCCGGAATTTGAAGCTGAGTGTAGTACGATCTTGCTGCCGCCTACTTACATTTCGCGTAAAGATCACAAAGACAAGATAAGAGAAATTAGGGCTCGTACGGAGGCATATAGGCATTCTTTTTTTTTCCTCGTTCAATTTGGGTGTGAAATAGGAAAGGAAATGCCTAGTAGTGGTACAGTGTACCCTCCGCCACGCACCTTACGGTGAATTGCGGAGTATGTATGTAGATGTCGATGTAGAAAGGTACTGGTGCAGGAATTGAAGTCACTGTAACAACCTATCAGATTAGTAATACAAGTTTTATTGACTCAACAGTTTAATACTCAACTTTAGAACATGTGTCTGTTTCTTCTCTCTTCTTGTTTCTCGCGGCGTCGTCCGTATGATGCTAGCTGCTCTGTGACCTAGTTACTGCTAAGTTTGTTGCCGCGTTCTGACTTAGTACTGTCCTAGTTCTGTCTTCGTAGCTGCCTAGTAACTGTCAGAGTTCTCACTAGTAACTGTCGTATTCCTGAATAGTAACTGACTTCGTAGTTCACTGGTAACTGTCCGGCGTCCAGACGCATGTCGGCCCACAATATAGCCACTTGTAGAGGGCGCGCATCTTCGATTACTCCCTCCAGGATGCTCGGCGCCTGCTTGTGGTTGGCTTTCGGTCGATCGCTGCCTTCTCCACGATCGTTCTCTACGTCTGGTGTGTGGCGCTGGCTTTACGCCACAACATCCCTTCCCCCGAAGTGCCGAACTGTTGTCGTGTATGGAGCTTGACAACGGTGGAGGAGGCAGGCTCGTGGACGTACTGATGGATCGGAGTCTGTAGCTTCAGAGGACAGCAGACTACCGGCCGGGCCCCGCCATCTGGCCTGAGCTCGCGAGGGAACGTTCTCTGGGAAAAACATCCGAAGGGCCCACGCCCACGACCTGTGACCCAAGTGATGACGTAGACGGTGACGTCGGCGGCGACGTCGGCGTCGGATGCTGCGTGGTGTGCCGCGCGTGCTGGTCGATGTCCATTGGGATGTCCAGGGGAGGCGGAGGCTGCGAGGGCTCCGTCTCCATGACGTCGGGCCGCGGTGCTGTGTAGATCTGCTGCGGGGGCGGCTGCCGAGGTCGCGCAGGCGGCGAAGGCCGCGCGGTCTGCGTGGTGCGTGAATCTGCCGAGAGAAACGCAGAAGGATCACAGGGTACATGACAAGGGCGAATTTGATTGCGGTGCCTGCGAATGATACCATCGGGACCTGAAATTTCAAACATGTGAGCACCGCAATACTGGATTATCTCGCCCCATTCCCACCGTCTGCGACCAGCAAAAACTCTGTAAAAGACTGGGTTACGCGGCGCGAAGAGATACTTGCGTGCCGGCGGCTGTTGTTGCTCCGGACGGCGCGGTGGGTGGAGCAGATGGAGCAGGGTGTGGTAGCGGCGGCCGTGTGGAAGCTCGGGCAGCGATGATCCTTCTCGTGGATGCGAGCGGTAGGAGCCAAGGAACAGTTGCAAAGTTGCCTCCCGTGAGTGCTCCAAACGAAGTTGGGACATCTGCTGCTTAAATGTCTGGACGAAGCGTTCCGCAGCGCCGTTTGACTGCGGATGAAATGGTGCACTGGTGAGATGCTTAATTCCATTGCGTTCACAACAAGAGCGAAATTCTTGCGATGTGAACTGGGGACCGTTGTCAGAGACTATCAGTTCAGGGAGACCTTCCAGACAAAAAATTGAAGACAACGCCCTAATCGTGCTACTAGACATTGGCACTGCAAATGGGTAACCACTAAAAGCATCAACCATAATAAGCCACTTAGTATTCCAGAACGGACCAGCATAGTCAATATGCACTCGTTGCCATGGTGAATCTGCTACTGGTCACGCAAAAAATTTCTGAGGTGGGGCTGACTGATTGGTAGCACACACTGAACACTATGACGTCATCTTTTCTATTTGGGTGTCCATACCCTGCCAAGTACAGTGTCCTCGTGCCATTTGCTTAGTGTGAACTATTCCCCAATGTCCTTGATGAAGTAAGTTCAATACTCCGTTCTGAAAATGTCACGGAATCAATACAAGTGTTTGTCCACTGTCGTTGGAAACTAGAATGACAGCTCTATGCACTGAAAGTTCATTTCTCCTAGCAAAATAGTGACGCACCAGTGAATTTTGAATGTTACGTTGTGAACGAGGCCATTGTGTGCGAATGTAGCGCAGCAGAAGTCGCAAATCAGGATCTGTTTCTGTGGCCAGAGAAATTTTCCTATAGTCCAAAGGGAAGGATTGCAACAAACTATCTTCCTGTGCATCTATCTGGCAACAAGACATCTCAGAAACATCAAAGTCTAGAAACTGTCGTATTCCTGAATGGTAACTGCCTTCGTAGCTCACTGGTAACTGTCCGGCTTCCAGATGTACGTCGGCCAAAATATAGCGGCCTGCAGAGCACGCGCATCTTCCATTACTCCCTCCAGGATGCGCGGCGCCTGTTTGTGATTGGCTTTCGGTCGATCGCTGCCTTCTCCACGATCGTTCTCTACGTCTGGTGTGTGGCGCTGACTTTACGCCACAACAGAAAGACCATATGAAATCGGGCGTGGGTCAGGCAGATGTCACATTGAGATTCATTGGAAGAATCGTCAAGAATTGTAGTCCGTCAGCAAAGGAGGTAGATTACAAAACTCTCGTTTGGCCTGTGCTTGAGTATTGCTCATCAGTGTGAGACCCGTACCAGATAAGTTTAATAGAAGGCATAGAGAAGATCCAACGGAGCGCAGCACGCTTCGTTACAGACTCATTTAGTAAGCGACATAGAGATAATTTGGATACTCCATTGCCAAACGCTGGAATAGAGAAGTTCTGTATCGTGGTATTGGCTTCTTTCAACGTCCTGAGAGCCTACGTTTCATGAAGAGTCAATCAATAAATGACTTCGTCCTGCGCATATCTCGCGAATCAACCACAAGGATAAGAGCAGAATATTAAGACCCACACGGAGGCATACCGGCAGGGCCGGCTTTTTAGGGTTCCTATTACCTGCATCCATCCCTGTTCCAGCTTTGTCTGACGTCATAAGCGACCAGATGGGAGCTGAGACTACCCAGTGAGCTCACTGAGACTACCACAGCGTCCCTCTTATACAAGGACTGCGACAAAGAAGCGCCGATGCAGCCGCACTGTGTCTTGTGCACCACAGAAACTAGTTTATGGAAATCCTTGACAAATGTTGCTCTTATATCATACAGACAGGCCTCAGTCAAGCTATTGTAACAGCAACTGAATTGGAGTCAGATCTTGACACGCAGCCATTATTTAAAGAACAGATGCCATTAAGACACATTAAACGCATTCCGGGGGAAGAGGCTGTTGATGACCAAATAACTGAACCAAAAATAAATTTTAAGTAGAGTTTCTCAATGTACGTTTGGACACTGGCACATTTCTATGAAAGAAAGGTTCGAATGCATGCAAGAATTTTTTGCGACATGGAGTATCTTGTTTAACATTTTCTTAAATCAAAATAAAGAAAAACTAATAGAACATTGTTCAAAAACTACATGAAAAGCTAACTGTCAAAATGAAGTGAGATAATTATGGTCACTAGTTGTTCCACCAAATTTTAGGACAGCAACATTATTCAGCAGTCAGGCAACGCCCATTGCAGCCTTAAACATAATCTTCAAACGTTGCTTTTCTGTTAATAATACCGAACAAGTGGCGAACAAGACTGACCAGTTTGGCCTCACTGTCCGTTCAAAATGAAGCGCGTTTCTACTACTTTTTACGTCTCTTCTCCTTGTTTGGGACATGTTTTCTGTTTTTTTTATAGATGTATTAGTACAGTGCGGTATTTTTAGACAACTTTCGGAAATGGGAATGCCCAAACAATATTGTCACGTTGAACAATGCAAGTGGGTCGGAATTCGAAAGCTGGGTCGTTAATAGAGCACAATACTTCACACTCAGAGCAGGTTTATTGCTAACACAAGCGTACACTCAGAACACACTGCCTCCTGATTGGAGTACTTTCACTACTTATACATACAAAGAATTTTCTGGAACTTACAAGTACATCAATCATAGGAACCGCGTAGAACATTCTAGAAATAGTAGAGACAAAGAAGTATATTTTTTCTGCCAGTGGCGGGATTTCAAATAGGATCCGGCAGACAGCAATGCGCGACACTAACTACCGCACCACGCGTTCCATCGGAAGCGGCATTGCTCCCCTTCCTGAATGAACAGCGATTCGCTGATAGGTTGGAGTCAGCTGCGGTGTCCTGGTGATCTTGTCATGGGACCTCTGAATGGCAGTTTCGTATAATCCTCTCATTCTGTTTGCACGCCTTCCTTGCAGTGACGATGAGTGGCGACAGACGTTCCTGTCCTGGATTCATCATTATTATAACGGCCTTTAGAATTCTTGAACAAGAAGCCATTTCTATCTATCTACTCATTGGATCGTGGTAAAGTTTCATACCGAGGATGTAGAGGAGGAGGAATCTTAGGGTTTAACGTCCCGTCGACAGCTTGATCATTAGAGACGGAGCTCACGCTCGGATTTTTGGGTAAGGATGAGGGAGGAAATCGGCCGTACCCTTTGGTATTTTTCTGGAGTGATTTAGGGAAATCACGGAAAACCTAAATCTGTATGGCTGAAGATGTATTTGAACCACCATCCTTCCGAATACGAGTCCAGTGTGTTACCACTGCGCCGCCTCGCTCGGTCATACCGAGAATGTGAACAAAGTCTCTTTGTTTTTGTCACTTTGAAGACGGCTTATAATCCTCGACTTCGTATGTGACGTCTGACAAACTTGTACATGACACGATATGAACGAGGGTATCGTTTCAGTAACTTTCCTGATAACCTAGATTTCCGTACAGGGGTAAAAATCCATACCAGATCTCCTGGGCTGTGCACAACAGGGCGGTGCTTGTCGTTACACCACTGACGATCCTTCTCCTGGACGTCCAGTGTCTGTATGCGAGCCAGCTGTCTTAATTCTTCGACCCTGGTGATGAGCTGTTTCACATCGTCATCCTGAGTGTGTCCGGTTGGAACTGAAACAGCGTTTCCATTGTCGTCTCGGCTTCACAACCATTAAGCAGGAAAAACGGCGTGAAGCCTGTGGAGTCTTGCCTTGATATATTATAAGCAGATGTCACGACTGGCAATATTGTATCCCAGTCCTTCTGCTCAACATCAATGTACAACGACAGCATATCTGCTAAGGTCTTGTTAAAACGTTCTGTAAGACCATTTGTCTGAGGATGATAGGTAGTTGTTATTCTGTGGACAATGTCGCAACATGACATTACCTCTGATACTAGGTTTCTACTGGAATACACTCCTGGCCATTAAAATTGCTACACCACGAAGATGACGTGCTACAGAAGTGAAATTTAACCGACAGGAAGAAGATGCTGTGATATGCAAATGATTAGCTTTTCAGAGCATTCACACAAGGTTGGCGCCTGTGGCGACACCTACAACGTGCTGACATGAGGAAAGTTTCCAACCGATTTCTCATACACAAACAGCAGTTGACAGGCGTTGCCTGGTGAACGTTGTTGTGATGCCTCGTGTAAGTAGGAGAAATGACTATCATCACGTTTTCGACTGTGATAAAGGTCGGATTGTAGCCTATCGCTATTGCGGTTTATCGTTTCTGCTCGCGTTGGGCGCGATCCAATGACTGTTAGCAGAATATGGAATCGGTGAGTTCCGGTGGGCAATACGGAACGCCGTGCTGGATCCTAACGGCGTCGTGTCACTAGCAGTCGAGATGACAGGCATCTTATCCTCCTGGCTGTAACTGATTGTGCAGCCACATCTCGATTCCTGAGTCAACAGATGGCAAGACAACAACCATCTGCACGAACAGTTCGACGACGTTTGTAGCAGTATGGACTATCAACTCAGAGACCATGGCTGCGGTTACCCTTGACGCTGCATCACAGACGGGAGCGCCTGCAATGGTGTACGCAACGACGAACCTGGGTGCACGAATGTTCGCATCGACGGCACTTTGAACAGTGGCCGTTACATTTCAGATGTGTTACGACCCGTGACTCTACCCTTCATTTGATCCCTGCGAAACCTTACATTTCAGCAGGATAACGCACGACCGCATGTTGCAGGTCCTGTACGGGCATTTCTGGATACGGAAAATGTTCGACTGCTGCCCTGACCAGCACATTTTCCAGATCTCTCGCCAACTGTAAACGTTTGTTCAATGGTTGGCGAGCAACTGGCTCATCACAATACGCCAGTCACTATTCTTGATGAACTGTGGTACTGTGTTGAAGCTGCATGGGCATCTGTACCTGTACACGCCATCCAAGGTCTGTTTGACTTAATGCCCAGGCTTATCAAGGCCGTTATTACGGCCAGAGGTGGTTGTTCTGGGTACTGATATCTCAGGATCTATGCGCCCAAATTGCGTGAAAATGTAATCACATGTCAATTCTAGTATAATATATTTGTCCAATGAATACCCATTTATCATCTGCATTTCTTCTTGGTGTAGCAATTTTAATGGCCAGTAGTGTTCCACAATCAGATATCATCACATGTGTTGCACCATTCTTCAAGATAATGTCTTCTGCAAAACATTTTGAGATCTCTGGAACTTCTGCAGTCGGCACAGGTTTGGTGACAGCATAGTGGGTTAGGTAGTCAGTGCAGACTATTATCCATCGGTTACCAGTTGTCGACTTTGGGAACCTATATAAAAGGTCTATTCCAATCCGGTAAAATGGAACTGCTGCAGGTGGAATTGGTACCAGATGACATGGAGGTAATTGTGGCACATGTCTCCATTGCTGGCACTCCTTGCAGTGACTCACATAGTGCTTCACAGATTAGTAGATGAAACGGAGATGAGCTGGAACGACCAGTAGCCATTTGGGGCCCAGTGGATCATAGTTGCTCTTATACAATGTCCCATTTATAAACGTAGAAACTCTTCTTTGGTCAGGTCTCCTTTCTCCAAGGCTCTGTGGTTTGTAATAATGGTGCATTTTGTCTTTGTTCAGCTGTCACCTAATTCAGTGAGGGCTGAAATTTCATCCAGGCCATTGAGTTCCACTAATGGAGCTCACGAAAGGGAGTCTGCGTCCTTTCCTCTGCACCCTGTTGTGAATACCATTGTGACATCGGACTCTTGGAGTCTTAGTGCCCATGTTGCTAGTCGACCTGATGGATCTTTCAAGCTAGTTAGCCAACATAAACAATGGTGGTCTGTCACAACGGTGAATGGTTTACTGAATAAATATGGGCGGAACTTGTTGATCGCTCAGATAATAATGCGACTTTTTTATCGATTGTAGAGTAGTTTATCGCTGACTTTGAGAGTACTGTTGATGCTTAGTCTATCACCTTTTCAGCACCTTTCTGAATTTTTAACAGCACTGAAACAGTTCCATAACCGCTAGCGTCAGTGTGAAGGTCGGTTTCCGCATTTTCGTCGTATAAGGGTAGAACTGGTGCGGAAGTTAGTGCCTCCTTAAGTGCCCGGAAAGTAAAACTTGACGTCTCCCTGCAGGAGTTCTAGCTATGGACGTGCCTTGCTATAAAAACCTTTTATGAAACGCCAGTAGTATGAGCACAGCCCGAGAAAACTTCTCACATCACGAATGTGTTGAGGAGTTGGAAAATGTGTGACTGCCCTTACTTGACCTAGACCAGGATGGACACAATCTCTGTTGACTAGGTGCCCAAGATTTTTTATGTCTTTGACGATAAAGAGACACTATCTCAACACACTTCAACACAGTTTACAGGCAGCTTGGTTGTACCGCAAATATCCTTGAGAAAACGACAGTGTCATCTAGGTAACAAAGAAGAGTCGTCCCTTTAAGATGTCTAAGCAAGTTGTCCCTCTTACTTTCGAATGTGGCTGGACCGTTACACGGTCCAAATGGCATGACTTTGAATTCATAGAGACCGTCAGGTGTAATAAAAGCAGTCTCCTCTCTGTCACGTTCATGAACCGCGATTTGCCAGTAACCTGTCTGTATGTCCATGGTTGAGGAGTAGCTCCTTTCAAGCAGTCTAACTTGGAGTCAATGCGCCGCAATGGGTAGACATCTTTCTTTGTGATTTTGTTCAGCCGCCGATTGTCGACAGAGAAACGCCACATGCCATCCTTCTTCTTCACGAGGACCACCGGAGACGACGAAGGACTCTCAGAAGGTTGAATAACCTTGTGACACTCTATACGAACGCTGGCTGATTGGTGAATGATCCCCAGTATTGATACGATGTTTTATCGTGAGACATTTCATCTACTGTAGTTCTTCTCCTGCCTGCCTCTTAATACACCTTAAAATTGTTGTATTATAGCTAACACCCGCTGATGTTGTTCATGGGTCAAACCGGGCCCTATATGCAATTCCATAGTAGTTTCCTTTAGTGCGTTGTCAGCAGTAACAGTAGGGCATCAGACTTCGTCAATGCTGCGCAGGAGTACCTGAGAGGTCTGGAGCGCCACGTTGCGGATCGCGCGGCCTCCTGCGTCGGAGGTTCAAATCCTCCCTCGTGCATGGATGTTTGTGTTGTCTTTAGTATAAGTTAGTTCATAAGTAGTTTGTAAGTTTAGGGACTGATGACCCCGTAGTTAAGTCCCATAAGCTATACAAACATTTGAACTTCGTTAGTGACATTAAGCTCACTGTCCTGGACTGGTTCAGCTGTTCCAGTACACATTCCTTTAGGGATGAATTGAGATTTCTCGTGAAAGTTAATCACCCAAAGCTCTCCTTGACCACATGTAATGCTTTTGATAGCTGCTGGTATGTAGATTTCCTTCATTGTACTGATTAGCGTTTTGCGATTGACAAGCACTTCACAGTTCATCCAGTCATCTCGGCTGCTGACTGGAACTCTTCTCATTGTTAATGGGGGGATCTCAACATTTTCAACATCAAACAACCTTCCAGTGGAAAACAGCTTCCTCAATCTGCAGCTCAGACCTTCCACAGTCAATAGTAGCCTGGGATGGCTGATGGAAGTCCCATCTCATGATGGCTTTATGGCTACATTCTGTTAAAATGACAAATTCAAATAGCTGCGCATTGTTGTTGATAGCTATTCTTACGACACATGTTCCTGCCGGCCGGACGTATTTTCCATTTGTGATCTTCAGTACCTGTACAGTTGCTCTTGTATCACAGAACATTATCTTCTTGTCTGTGGCGTAGTCATTCAACAATACAGAAAAAGAAGCTCCTGAATTGACTAGTGCCTGGAGAGGTTGCCCATCGATAATGACGTCTATGAGATTTCCCTCATCTTAGTGACTGTCGTCCATGGAGGATTTTCATCTGCAGAAGGGTCACCTCCATAAATGGTTGCCTTGGCTAGTTTTTCTTAACACTGTGGCTAGGCAAGTAGCTGGTATATCTGTAAGGCGACAGTGAACATCACTGGCGAGTTAGAGGGCAACCACGCCCAGGATACGGTGATGATCTTTGTCCCATAAGTCAACAGTAATCATCTGCAGTTGACTGCTGTTGAAAGAACTGCTCAGATGGTTGGCGTCTTCTCTCCCTATAGCATCGTACAACAAGTCCAGTGAAAACACTATACCAGTTTTCTTCTGTCCTCCACATATCTGTTTTCCTGCGAGGTATCATAGTTGTGCCAGAGGAGTTAGTTGTAGCCACGTCAGTCGGTCATGTAGGGTGAGACCATTCTTCACGTTGGATGTGACTGGCAGGGCAGCGTTGGTTCCCTCATGACATACAGGAGTGAAATCCAAGGCCATAATCTTGTGCACTTTCGGTCCAACAGTCCCCGCTGCCATAAATTGTTGTATTTCTTCTCTCACAATTCGTCATGTGAAAGAAGAAAAGTCATTTTGGTCTTCCACAACAGCCATAGGGCTACATTTGGGAGTCTGCTATACTTCTTTCGTTCAACCTTCCTCTGTTGCGGCTCTTCAATTTTCTGGCACCATTTGAAACATTTTAGAAATAGTAAATGCAAAGAAATAAATTTCTTCTACCAGTGGCAGGATTTGAACCAGGGACCACTGGTACAGTACTCTGAGACACTAACCATTGCACCATGTGTTGCATCAGAAGACTCACTGCAATATATCACTGCTATATCATAATATATCGTATTACTTTTATTTGTTCTATAGATCATACATTTGTATGGTAAAGCACATAATGATATAGGACAAGTCAATAAGAATTAAACACATTTGTACTTTGTGTAGTGAAGTAACATAGTGAATAGGACAAGTCAATAAGAATGAAATTAAGAATATGGTACAATACAGAATGGTTGTGGTGGTACCAACTTCACATGGCAGAAAGACAAATGCAAAATAAGAACTATAATTAGAAAATATCACTGAATTTAAATTTATGTTAGCACAAGGCAATCCATAGGATTTCCAAAGTTTTCATTTATATTAGTACAAGGCAATCTTCAGGATTAGCAAAATTATGACAGCATAATCAGAAAGCGTTCCAATATAGTACAGAAGATTATGGGCTATATATATTACCAAGTTTTGATTAAGAGTAGAGTTCATACATAAATAAGTGATTACATGCAACACTTATAGCTAAAACATTAGTTCACAGACAGAACATAGAAACATAGATTTTGTTTCATGAAATTGCTGAATAGAAAAAAAAGCAGTGAATTATTAATAATTCCTTCATTTTAGTTCGCATTATTTTTGGATATTTGACAGTTTTTAAGTATGGAGGGAGGTGTTTATAAATTAACCCCATTACCATATAATTTTGTGTTGGAGGTATTATCTGCAGGTGGGTTTTATTTCTTATGTCGTGTGTGACGGTCTGCATTTCTGTGAAGGGACTGCAAGAGTTGAACCGGAACTGTTAAACAAGACATTTCAGGTATATAGAAACATGGAAGTGGTAGGAGTTTGAAAACTTTCAACAGTGGTTTACAGTGCTCAGCCCCTTTTTCAAATGCTATTATTATTACTACTTGTATTTGAAGTTTGAAAATTGCAATGGATTCAGAACTACTTCCCCAGAAGATAAATCCATAGCCCAAAATACAATGAAACAGAGTATGGTATATCATCTTCAATGTATTTACACTGACTGTACCTCTAAGTGAGCTCAATAAATAACATGTTTTGCTGAGTTTCTGTGATAAGGCCTCAGTATATGGTTTCCAGTTAAGAATGTTACTTATGGTAAGAAATTTGACATCCTCTTTATTAGTAATGGTGTCTTTCCCAGTGATTATAACTGCATTGTAGGGGGATAAGGTTTTGTCTTGTGTGGAAATTCATGCTTACAGTTGTCTATGTAATTATGAGTACGGGTGGTGTATCCAGGTGGGGGTGGGTGGGGAGGCTGTCGGGCTGCAGCCCCCCAGACCTTCCTGGAGGCACCTTGCTGCAGCCTACCCTAGAGAGAGTGAGAAAGAGGGGGGGGGGGGGGGAGAGAAAATAGAAAGGAATCAATCCTCCCAATATGAGTAAAGGTGCAGCCCCCCTTTTTTATTTTAGAAATCATGTCACCTCAGCCCCCACCAGACCACAATCCTGCATACACCACTGATGATTGTAACTCACCAGTAATTTCATTGACTGCATCTTATAATATGTCAACTCTACTGGTAATCAAGATATTTGTGGCTTCAGCATACAGGAAGGAGCTGACATTGATTAGGTATGTGTTCTGGAAGATCACTGATGAACAGAAGAAAAAAGACAGGGCTACAAGTAGACCCCTGAGGCATGCCATTTATTGTATGTGGTGTATCTGAACTGCACGACTTGGATATCTTAGAATTTTTTATTTCAACATATTGCTTCATTTCATGGGGTCGCTGCCAAATCACTTGTGGTGCTGAATGTTATGACAGTGGCAACAGTATGTTCAACAGTGATATCACAAGCAACATAAGACTTAAATGGAGCATCTTAGAGGGCTTTTCAAATTAAATGGATTTCATTTACATTTTTTTATTTTTATATCTTTTTATTAAATATTCAAATTCACAAGGAAAAAACCATGTTGTGAGCATAAGATGATGTAATTAACCATTTCGACAATTTCTAGAAAATGGTCAAATACCCTGTTGAAAAGCACAGTCAGGTGAGCTGTTCATATAATAAAGGGCACCAACTGAGTGATTCGCCCAGGGCACCTGGATGGTTGAGGCTGGCCTTGCATACAGGCAATCATTTTTACTGTGAACCATACATGACTGGAATCGGAGAAAGTGACAATGGTACACAAAATACCCTCCACCACACACCGTGAGGTGGAACGCGGAGTATGGATGTATAGATGTAGACTTTCACATGTATGACATCATATCTGAATATAAATATCAACTTGGTTTAACACAAATTGTAAGGCATCCAACAATGCAATACATTTTCAATGCTCACAACGCTCACTGCAGTTGTAATTGTAAATTTAATTATGTTAACATGGGAACATACAAGGACTGGCTACTGTGAAACACCATGTTCAACAATGTACACTAAACTCTGTGCTTCAATACACTTTTGCCAGCAGTACCATTATACTCTTTCATGAGATCTACCACATTTCACTGCTTATTCTACATTAAAGAGCAGAAAGTCTCCATCATCTATGTTTTATGAGTATTAATGCCCTATAGCCGACCGCGGTGGCCGAGGGGACTGAGGCGCTCCACTCACGGTCTGCACGGCCACTACGGTCAGGGGTTCGAATCCCCCCTCAGGCATGGATATTTGTGCCGTCCTTAGTCTTAGCTAGTTCATAAGTAGTTTGTAAGTTTAGGGACCAATGACCCCGTAGTTAAGTCTCATAAGCTATACAAACATTTGAACATTTTGATGCCCTATACTAGTTGTTTACTAGCGATTTCACACTCCGTTGACCACTTTCTCATATGCTCATGACAGTACCAGTAACCTGCAGACAGCTGACCAGCTTTGTCATTTCAAAGATGCTTGCTCCTAAGTGCTGGGAAATAGCAATTTTCCCTTTTTCAAATTCCTTGATGTTAGTTGATTTCCCCCTTACAGCCTGTATCATCACTTACTCAATTCTTCATTCCTCTTTACTCATTTTATATACCATTGCTTCCATGTTTTGTCACTTCCCTACATTCACACCAGACAACATTCAATCTCACAATAAGTAGTGATAGTAATATTTTGACTCATCAGTGATTATCTTTATTATAAAACAGAATACAATTCAAATAATATTTTAGTGACCACAATTATTAGTAGCCAGTTTAATGAACTGCAAATATTTCTTTGGCCTACTGATAATGCTTACAACAGTACTGCTACAACCATATGGACTGTCATGAGCCACTTCATAAATTCAGATGTTTGCATACCATTTGCACACTGCTTCAATGCCTTACAGTGCTGGTGTCACGGGTAGCTGCTATTTCCTGTGAACTGGCTGATTCTGTTTCTGAGGAAGTCGTGTACAAAAAACAAAACATTTTTAAGTTTGTTGGACTGTCTGCTTTATAAACACTAATATTGCTACTGTCAAAACTGAATGCACACTTAAAATTTCAATTCAGTAGTAGGCCTATTTAACACAAGAAAAAAATTGAAAAATAACTCCAGTATTGACACACATATGCAAACAAGTTATATTTCTGTTTAATTCTTTTATACATCACATTTACAACACAGAGAGAGAACTTGAGCATCAGATGAAGCCTATGAATCAAGGAACAATAACAGATGTTTCAGTAAGGATGAATTTTTCCATTGACACCACTACTGCCATATAGTGGTCACAGTGGAAAGTACTTAATTTTTATAGCACTATGTGCCTTATTGTATAAAGTACAAAAGTGCTTTATTCTTAGTGACTTGTCTTATATCTTTGTGTGCTCTACTGTACAAATGTTTGATCTACAGGATAAATAAAACAAACTTACTTACTTACTATATCTGTAGACCACACAGACTTTGCAGGAGTTGTAAATATATGTTCAGTGCCATGGAAAGTAATTGAACTGATACAACATAATATTACATGTGCTGCACTTTCCTGTTTTCTGAAAGTGTCAAAATATTACATCATCTGTCTGCTAAACATTAATGAACATATATTAACAAATTAAACTGTCTGTCAGACTAGCCTCATTTTTCCAGGCAGTGCAGTACCAACTATACTTTCCAGAATTTCTTGGAGAACTGCCTGGAGCTTCAGTCAGTTAATAGTCTCTTTCTTTCCATTCCGAAGTGCACAGTTACTCTAGTAGGACACTTCAGCCTAGTTTGGTATGGAAGATGAGAAGCCTGTGACAGATTAAAACTTAAGACAGATTAAAACTTAAGAGTTGGGACATGAGACATGCTTGGATACTGTAGTAAAATTGGAAGCACTGTTTCTGTGGAAGGCAGAGAGAAGGATTTAGTCTCAGATTTTTTACTTACAATTAATGTCTGTAAAACATTCTTGGCAATCTTAAAGCATCTATTTAGAATAAAGAATTTATCCTTCTGCAATAACCTCTATCATATTTGTCAATGTAATCAGCTGTTGCTATTCTAAGAAACAGTGACATTTTCTCTGCTAACAGCAGTATCCGTGGAATAAAAAAAAAGTAGGGAATTCCTGTGTGCCACAGTGGAGTGGCTGAGTGTTCTAAGGTGCTTTGCTGTGCATCCTTCTCCATTACTACAATAGCAGCCAATAATATCTCTAGGTGCATGATTGGCAATGATTTATACAATGTTCCCCCTGTTGGCACTCAGCCGTAGCTCCTCCCGTCAACACTTCCCCCATCGTTCCAACATGACAACAATTAGTGCCACGCCTTGTTTCCATACATACCAAACAATGGCAATAACTATTACTTAAGTATTGTTAGGAAATAGGCTCTTGATGTTGAAAGACTACAGAGAAATTATCCAACCATTTTCATTCCAATGGTCACAAGTACCATTGCATGCACTGATAAAATTTCAGGCAACATGAAGGCTGGTGGAGATTATGCCAAAATTTTAAAAATTTTATTCTAATCTGATGCCAGAAGAATATAGAAACTATTTTAAGTAAGGATTTTATCATGAGAAACCTTGTTCCTATATTGCTACATACTCTCAGAGCAGCATATACTCCAAATAATGTAAGAAAATGTAATCCCACACAATAATCTCTTTATGTTACTTTGCACAATTAGAACATTCTACATGAGATACATTTGTGACATGTTTTATAACTTCTACTTTTCAGGATTGGTGGTGCCATGCCTATAGTTTTTGCTTACTACAGTGAATTTTTACCAAAATCTGATCGAGGGAAGTGTCTTAGTTGGCTGCTAATTTTTTGGTCTCTTGGAGGAATTTTTGTAGCTCTTATTGCTTGGATGAAGATGCCAAGAACAGGTTTGTAATTAATTGTTTCTCATTACTACAATTCATTATGTTTTATATTACAGAAATGTCTAGACATTTTAGAATTACTGTACTTAGTATTGTTTCTCTATTGGAGCATATGGCTCCACTCACTATATAGATTTTTTTGGTCTGTAGCTAGATCATTCAGTCATGTAAAGCACTATTTCAATGGCTTATCTAATTGCCACCTTCAGGCAAGAAAACTGTTATGAGGACTCCATTGTCCCAAATAATAGCTAATTTTTTGTAAAAGATTTTGAAGACTGGACAATGAGGACAATCTTTTTCTTATCCTAACTGTTTTAGGTGGCATATTGATTATAAAGTATTCCATGTGTGACAACATGGAATAGGTGTTCTCAACCATTTCTTGAATAATTTAATTGCCTTTGTTCCATAATCACATTCACAACAATGACTGCTGAAAGTGATGAAAATCTTCTATTTCTGGATATCTACAGAAAGACAATGGGACTTTGGGACAAAGTTTCCACAAAGCTAACACATGTTATTGTTGTGACCTTCAGTTCATACACTGGTTAGATGCAGCTCTCCATGCTACGCTGTCCTGTGCAAGCCTCTTGATCTGAGAGTACATACAGCAATCTACATCCTTTTGAATATGCTTACTGCATTTGTCCTTGGGTCTTCCTCTATAATTTTTACCCCACAGACTTCCTTCTAATGCTAAGTTGATGATTCTTTAATGTCTCAAAATGTGTTCCAACAACCTATCCCTCCTCTTAGTAAGGATATGCCACAAACTCTTTTTCTCTCCCAATTCTGTTGAGCACCTCCTCATTAGTTATATGATCTACTCATCTAATCTTCATCATTTCAAAAGCTTCTATTACCTTTTTGGCTGGACTCCTTATCATACACGTTTTGCTTGCATACAATGCTACACTCCAGACAAATGCTTTCAGAAAGGACTTCCTAAAATTTAAACTAGTATTTGATGTCAACAAATTCTGCTTCTTCAGAAACACTTTTCCTCCCATAGCTATTCTGCATTTTATATCTTCTTTACTTTGGCCATCAGAAGTTATCTTGGTACCCAAATAACAAAAGTTATCTACTACTTTTATTGTCTTATTATCTAATATAATTCTTTCAGCATTACCTGATTTTCTGACACTACATTCATTACCTTTGTTTTACTCTTGTTAATGTGCATCTTATACATTCCTTTCAAGACACTGTCCATTCATTTAATTGCCCTTCCAGGTTTTTTTGCTGTCATCAACAGAATTACTATATCATCAGCAAACTGCAAGATTTTTATTTCATCTCCCTGGACTTTAATTTCTTCTCCAAATTTCTCCTTGCATTCCTACACAGCTTACTCAGTGTACATGTTTAACAACATTGGGGAAAGGCTACAACCCTGTCTTACTCCTTTCCCAACCACTGTGATCCTTTCATGACCTTTGACTCTAATAATTGCTGTCTACTTTTTGTACAAGTTGAATATAACTCTTTACTCCCTATATTTTACCCCAGCTGCCTTCAGAATCCGAAAAAAGTGTATCTCAGTCAACAGTGTCAAAAGCTTTCTCCAGATCCACAAATGCTAAAAATGCAGGTTTCCCTTTCCTTAACCTATCTTCCAAGGTAAGTCATAATGTGAGTATTGCCTCACATTTTCCTACATTTCTCCTAAATCCAAACTGATCTTTTCCAAGGTTGGATTTCACCAGCTTTTCCATTCGTCTGTAAATAATTCATGTTAGTATTTTGCAAGCATGATTTATTAAACTGATAGTTCTGTAATTTTCACATTTGTCTGTACTTGCTTTCTTAGGTATTGGAATCACTATATTCTTATTGAAGACTGAGGGTACTTCCTCTGTCTCATACATCTTGCATACCAGGTGAAACAATTTCTTCATGATTGGCTCTCCAAACAATGATAGCAGTTCAGACAGAACATCATCTACTCCAGGGGCCTTGTTTCTACTCAAATCTTTTAGTGTTCTGTCAAAATCTTCTTTCCGTATAGTATCTCCTATCTCATCTTCCTCTACTTTGTCTTCCATTTCTAGAACACTGCCTTCAAGTTTCTTTCCTTTGTACAGGCCTTCTATATATTCCTTTCATCTTTCCCTTCTTTGCTTAGTATTGGTTTTCCATCTGAATTCTTGATATTCATACTGCTACTTTTCTTGTATACAAATGCCTCTTTTGTTTTCCTGTAGGTGGTACCTATCATTCCCCTAGTTATACATTCTTCTATGGTCTTGCATTTCTCCTCAAGCCATTCCTGCTTAGCCAGTCTGCACTGCCTTTCAACCTCATTTTTTAGACATCTGTACTCCCTTTTTCCTGCTTCACTCGATGCATTTTTATTTTATATTTTCTCCTTTCATCAATTACGTTTAGTATATATCCTGTGTTATTTAAGGACTTCTATTAGGTCTTGTTCTTCTGTCTATATGATCCTCTATGGTTTTCCCTACCCTATCTCTCAAAGCTACCCATTCTTCTTCTACTGTATTACCTTCCCCTGTTTCAGACAATCCTTCCCTGATGCTCCCAATAAACTCTCAACCACCTCTGGTTCCTTCAATCTGTTCAGATTCTATATCCTTAATTTTCTACCTTTTTGCAGTCTCATAAGTTTTAATCTGCAGTTCATAACCAGTTATGGTCAGAGTCAATATCTGCTCCTGGATATGCCTTACAGTTTAAAACCTGGTTTCTAAACCTTTGCCTTACCATTATAAAGTCATTCTGGTACCTCCCAGTGTCTCTTCATCTCTTCCATGCATAAAACCTTCTTTCAGTATGTGATTCTTGAGTTTCTCCCAGCGTATTTGATAATCAAAACATCCACGGGTGTACTGCCAGTCTATATTGTCCAACGGGCACAATATTTCGGTGATCATGCATGTCGCCATCATCAGGTGAACTGACGGACTGAGCTCCTGGAAACGTGCCAGCATGGAGATCCGCACACTGCGGCAGCTTGAAGGGAACTGGGTTCTAGCCCGGTGGTGGGCGATTTAAATACCCTCCACCCGTGGAGCACCCCCTCTGTGGCCCGCACCCCTCGCCACGGTCGCGCGGTGGAACCGATTGCCATGACATCTGAGATGATGTCTGGTATTGACAACATTTACTAAACTGACACATTCCTCATCATTACGAAATTTCATATATATGATCTCTGGAACAAGTATTAATCTTATCTAATCTAATGTAATCCATTCTTGCAGTTGTTACACATTTATTACCGTATTTTATCGCATAAGCTTCCTCCTCGCATATTCCTCTCCCCTACGATTTTTCATTATTAAAAAATTATTTTATTAATATCGCGCATAATTCCCTCTCCTGGTTTGTTCTAATAGGAGCGGCCTTCAAATAACTTGACAATGGACAACAATGGACACAGCGGTACTGCCACGAACAAATATTTCCATTGTCACAACATACCATAAATTTGAAACATTAAGCCGCAGACATATTTCTAGGTCAGTTTGCTACAAGTCATCATAATGGCGAAATATTCAAACTACACGGCAAAATTTAAACTAAATGTGTTATCTTATGCTGATAGAAACGGAGTAAGAGCTGCAGGAAGGCATTTCTCTGTCGATCCTAATTTAATACGATATTGGCGGAGACAAAAAGATAAACTCGCGG
The DNA here is from genome assembly GCA_026315105.1 of Locusta migratoria. Classification (NCBI taxonomy): domain Eukaryota; kingdom Metazoa; phylum Arthropoda; class Insecta; order Orthoptera; family Acrididae; genus Locusta; species Locusta migratoria. Next base: position 475,000,961 of record CM048755.1, on the reverse strand, counting down.
ATGCAAAGGCAAGCTACAGATCTTTCCTTGGGCCTAAAACAGGGAAATATCCCGAAATTGATAATGGTGTAATTGCTTATGTCAATGAACTTCGGAATGATGGTTGTGCTATCTCTTATGAAATGATTCAGAACAAAGCTCGCGAGATAGCTACCATGCTAAATATTGACAGAAAAGACTTCAAAGGAATCATTGGTTGGGTGATTAATTTTATGAGACGGCAGAATCTCAGTCTACGAATGAGAACATCTTTGTGCCAGCGATTACCTCGAGACTACACAGATAAGGTAATTGAATTCCATCGTTATATAATTCAAGTGCGACAGCAATATGACTATTTGCTCTCCCAGATTGGTGATGCTTACCAAATGCCAGTGGTTTTTGATATGCCACAGAACACAACCATTGCTGCAACTGGCTCAAAAATTGTCCTTGTGAAGATGATTGGAGCAGAGAAACTAAGCTGCACAGTGATGTTGTGCGTTACAGCAGACGGCAATAAACTTCCACTGTATGTCATCTTTAAGAGGAAGACATTACCAAAGAAGACTATCCCTCATGAAATTCACTTACGAGTTCAAGAAAAGGGCTGGATGATAGCAGAATTGATGGTGGATTGGCTGGAGAAAGTCTGGGGAAGACGACCAGGGTTATTATTACAAAAGAAGTCCCTTCTTGTCCTAGACATTTTCCGGGTCACCTTGTGGAAGCTGTAAAGGAGAAAATGAAACAGATGAAGTCCAAACCTGTTATCATTCCTGCAGGTTTAACGTCCATTCTTCAATCTTCAGATGTCAGTGTGAACAAACCTTTCAAAGAACACCTACGATGCTTGTATTCACAATGGATGGCAGTGCGATCTCATCAGCTGACTCCAGCAGGCAAGATAAGGAAGCCATCAGTACCGACAATGTGTGAGTGGATAATCCTTGTGTGGAAGAAAATTGGTGTTGATATTGTGAAGAAGAGTTTTAAAAAAACTGGAATTTCTTCTGCCATTGACGGATCCGAGGACGACATGTTGTGGAATACCGGTAGTGAAAATGAAGAAGATGACATTTTATCTGATCCTGAAAATAGTGATGATAGTGACGAAAGTGAGGTCACAGAATAGAGAGAGAAAATACGGTAAACAATGAAACAATGCATTGCTACTCTTGATTGTAGGCTTAATGAAGCCATGGCATTATCGGTAATCCAGTTCTTTTGTGTTACGGTAATTGAAAATAAATTGTGTTAAGAAAATAAATACTGGTACAGTAAGTTTAACATTAGTTGCGACTTCTGATGTTTGGCTTGTCGGGGTAAAGGAGACGCCATTGCCCAGGTAACACCAATAGTGAGCCGGCTTTTTACACTCCCGCTGCCACCGGCTTGGCTTGCGAGGCACTGCTGTTGCCAAAGCATGTGTAAACAAGAGCACGCGGTGTCGCGCGGTGCTCCTTTGAGTTCTCTATCCTGCATTGTTGTGTCCTACCGACAAAGAATGTTTCCAGGCGCCACCGTGGTGTTAGATGTTGCCAGCGCGCTCAGAATACGCTGGAAACGATGCGAACACTCCACTCGCTCCGCACTGACATGTCAAAAGTCGCAACTAATTTTAAATGCACTGTAGGTACCAGTTTTTCACAAATTGCCGTATACCTATATCTTTTGCCTGCCTAATACATAGTTTTTCTTTCTTTCTTTCTGAATAACTACTCACATAATTCCCTCCCTAGTGTTTTCAAGAAAATTTTTTGAGAAAGGGGGGGGGGGGGAATTACGCGATAAAATGCGGTATACAGTTGAACATAAGAGTTGAAACCAATATAGCAACCAGTACAGCTATAGGAATGCAGTTCTTGTTTGCTTTCATGTGAACATAAGTTACAATGAAAACTAGTTCTTGTAAGAGTGAAAATAAATAACTTCCCAACTAAGAAATGTCTTCTTTTATGTGTGTTGTTTGTAAATAAACTGATATAAACTGACCTTCTTCACTCAGTGAGTAGCCATTAAGTTTTCATGGTGATTTTATTTTTCTTCCACTGTCTTTTATCTGAAGGTCAGCATTGTATATCTCATAAACTGTTCACTTTGTTGACTGTAATGCAATAGTTTGTGCTATTCAACAACAGATAACATTTTTCATTTTTATTAATGTTTCAGGTGTTGATGTTGTCATGGAAAATAAAGAACATTTCAGTGCATGGCACCAGTTTTTATTGATTTGTGCCCTTCCATCCTTGGCTGCTATAATAGGACTGAGTTTTGTCCCAGAATCACCACGTTATCTTTTGGAAGCTGGTAGAGAAGTTGAAGCTATGATGGTGTATCAGGTACATACTTCAATCTTACAAAATCCCACTTGCATAGATACTTATAATAAATGAAAAAGAGAAAATAATGTAAACTGTTCTGGTATACTGTTTCTAAAGCTTTACTTATATTTGGTCGTATCCAAAACTGTGATTTACCTTTCTTCCTATGATGGTAATAATGGTTCTTTAACCAATATGGCTAAATGATAACATACACAGTTGTCATACTTTTTGTTTCAGCGCATCTACAAAACAAACAATATGCACAACCCAGCAGCTCATTCCCAGTATCAGCTATCAGAACTAGAACTCCCCAGTAAAAGGCCATCAGGACGAGGTCTGTCATCTCCTCCTTCACCTGGAAAATCTGTACTGGCTGATATGACATACAGCATTGAAACAGTGAGTTCACCTCAAACATTTTCTTAATATAATTATTTTTAAAACATCCTGGAGGATTAAAACTGTGTGCCAGACCAGGATTCATACCCAGGATCTCTGCCTTTCACAGCCAAAGGTCTTGGGTTTGAATCCCTGTCTGACACATGGTTTTAATCCACCAGGAAGTTTCATATCAATGTACACTCTATAAATATTTTTAATTCAAATAGTATAACTTGTGATGATAACTGCTGATGAGAAATGATAGGCAGTAGTTAGTGTATAAGAACTGATGACTCTCAATATTACACTTTTGTGTATCATGGTAGATACCGCTTATACCACTGTATTTTCACTCATTCCCTGTTCCATCTTCAGATGTCACAAAGTGTGATCAATGATAAACCTCCATACCCTATGAGTTCTGATTTCTGTGATTTCCTTACTGTAATTAATTTCTGAGATACATGTGGGAGGAATTAATATGATGCCTTAATTCTTGAAAATTCAACTTTAGAAATCTCCACACATCACAATACTTTTCTGTCACTGGAGTGTTTTAAGTATCTTTGTAATGATCTCATACTCACATACTAATTAGTAAAAAAAACTTACAGGGCTGTAGCTGGATGTCATCATCAACAACTGCCAATATTTTGATAGGTTCTGTCAGTTTCAAGGCACAAATGACTTGCCAAAATATTGATAATTGTCAAAGACATCATCCAGCTGCATAACCTTAACTTAATTAATCCCATGATGATATGGATGATTTATTTGTTGGCTCTCCTCTATATCTTCTATAAATTCAACAAAGGGTCCCAACTGAACAAGGTGGCGCAGTAGTGACACACTGGATTCAAATTCGGAAGGATGGTGGTTCAAATCCACCTCCGACTATCCAGATGTAGGTTTTCCATGATTTCCCTAAATCACTCCAGGCAAATGCTGGGGTGGTTCCTTTCAAAGGGCATGGTCGATTTCCTTCCCTATCCTTACCCAAACAACCTAAGCATAAGCTCTGTCTCTAATGACCATGCTGTCAATGGGGCGTTAAACACTAATCTTCCTTCCTTCCTTCCAAAGGGTCCCAGACTGATGAACAATATTCAAGATTGGAGTAAATTGTAGTGAACTGAAAAGTGTGGGGAAAGAGCAGGGGTGTAAAGGAATGTATGTGGGGAGGATTACAGAATGTGTGTGTAGGTCAACAGTTATTGGAGAATATGTGAAATTCAGGAATGGCTTATAAGAACAAGTCAAATGTTGTCATCCACAAAATTTGGAGAAGCTGATATCAAAGGGACAAGAAGAAAGGGCTGGGATGGTGGTACAAGGCCCATGTTACATGCATCATGATGTGGATATTGCAGTCAAACAAGTTAGTGTCACTGGCATGTTTTGCATCTGATTGATCCATTTTCTCTGGGTCAGAATTTTGTTTGTTTATTCAAGTGAATGGTAAGCTCTCTGGTGGCCATGCCCAAGTAAAAAGTTTCTTTGGAGTTGGTATGTGGCAGTACAGCTTCCACACTTGACCTTTTCTCTATTGGAATAGGACATACTTTTCATGAGCTTTTTCATGTTTATATGAACAATGTTATTATTGATTTGGTGCAGTCATGTAGAAGGATGATTGCAGGTATTTTTAGATGGTGTGTGTAGTGTATTGCCACTTTGGAAGAGGAGGGAATGTTTTTTTTTTTCAGCTGCTACAACCTGAGTCAATATAATATGTTAAGGGAAAGCTGAAGATGACCCTTTGCCATTGATTAGAGGAAGTGCTTGGAGAATTAATAGTATGCTTGAATTCTGGATGCAAGAACAATTTGTCAAAACCTTCAGCATAGTATGCAAGGGATTGTTCTTCATTCCAGAGTAAGCACCCACAAACAGTTTGATTTCCCAGAAGAGAACCTTAGGAGTTCAAGGGATAGTAGTTGTTCAAGCAGAGTTATAGGTACTAGAGGAAGCAATTACTCAGGTAGCAGAGTACATGTGGAGAGCATGTTATTTATTGATTTTATTTTTTTATTATTTGTTTGCTTTTGTTAACATTCTGAGGTCCTTTGACATATGATCATTAGTCAAAATTTAAACATTACATGCTTCCTGCAGCCTAGAAAAATTGAGCAAATAACTAGTTCTTATATATTACATGTGGTGTAGGGTCAGAATTATAGAACTTACAAAATCACCATTTGTGTAAGGGCATTCTTACATGAACCATGAAAAGAACCATGATTACTGGGTATCAAAACTATGAATTGTGGAATTGCCACATCTATAATTTTATTCAATGCAAATTGTCAAAATATTTACAATAAGCTCTTAAGATGATATTGTCAAACTACTTTTGAGCTACAAAAAAACAATAACTCTGGGATTAGCTAGTCCACCAAAAACCACAACCCCACAGAAGTTCCAGTTCTATCCAAAAGTCTCACCTTCATTCCTATACCATAAGTCAAACATGGAGGCTTTTCAAAGACCTACTCTCATTTCTCAAGCCCTATAATGGAAATATTACTTTGCCACTAATCCCTCTGACCAAAGCCATTCCCCTCACACTCCCACCTAATCTGCTCCTGGTCACCCTCCAGGAATTAATTACTTTTAACTTGGCCTCATTATCTTTTGCCAAGTTCCTTCATAAGAATACAAACCTTTCAGCAGAAGAAAGGAAAGCCATCCACAACTCAAAATAAATCCCAACATAATCATCCTCCCTGCAGACTGTTGTTATGAATCACAATGACTACTTGGAAGAAGAGCTCCACCAACTTTCTAATTCTTCCAAGCTGTGTCTGAATGAAACTATCACAAAAGTCCAACAAGATTTCCACTCCCTGTTGAAATCATACAGTTCCTCCCAGAAACTCTCACCTGAATGCAAATCACTCCTAACACCCAACACACTCACCGTCTACATGCTCCCCACAATCCACAAACCAAATAATCCTGGATACCCACTTTAGCAGGTTATAGCACTCCTACAGAGAGAATTTTGGCCCTCATTGAGCAACACTTTCAGCAAGCTGTCCAAAATTTATTCTCACATGTCATGGATACCAACTACTTCCTTCACTAACTCTCCACCATCCTCTCTCCTTTACCTCCAACATCCTTACTGGTAAGACTTGCTGCTGCCTCTGTATAAACCAGCATCTTATATGCCCATGACCTTGCCACTCTTGAGCACTACCTCTCCCAATGTCCCTCAGAATCCAAACCCCATACCTCATTCCTCATAACCCTCAATAACTTTATCCCAACAAACAACTACTTTTCATTTCATGAAAAGTATACAATCAAATCAACACACCCACAGACACTCACATGGTACCCTCCTATCCCAATCTGTTTATAGGCTGTCTGGAGGAAACCTTCCTAGCATCCAAAAATGCCAAGCCTCTGGTCTGGTTCAGGTTCATTGACAGTATTTTCATGATCTTGACTCAGGGCCAAGATGCCTTATCCTCCTTCTGTCACAACCTTATCTCTTTCTCTTTCATTGCTTCACCTGGTCTTCCTTCACCCACCACACTACATTTCTGGATGGTAACCTCCACCTCGTTGATGGCACCATCCACATTTGTGCCCACATTAAACCTACCATCCAACACTTTGACATTTGCTATCCCTTCCACATCAAAAATTCCCTGCCTTACAGCTTAGCCACCCATGTACAGCATATCTGTAGTGATAAGAACTCCCTTACTCAATATGCCGAAAGTCTCACAAAGGCCATCATAGACAGGCACTACCCTTCAGACATAGCCCACAAACAGATTTCCTATGCCATATCCCCACACACCCTAATCCTCCATCCATCACTAACAACTAGCCACAAAAGAGCACCCCCTTGACAGTTTTCATTTTCTGTCATCATGCCCAGAAATGAGACACATCCTGTCCAAGATCCTCCCAACACCTCCTAAAGTGGTGTTCCACCACCCATCCAACTTCCGTAATATTCTAGTTCATCCCTATGCCACCCTCAAACCCAGCCCCTTGCCACAGATATCATATGCCTGTGGAAGACCCCACTGCAAGACCTGCCCAATCCATCCACCCAGCACTTCCTATTCCTGTCCCATGATACACTTACCCTTCCCAGTAAAAGGCCAGGCCACCAGTGAAAGTGACCATGTAATTCACCAAACATATTGCAATCACTGCACAAGGTTTTATATTGGCATGATTACTAAGTAGCTGGCCATTAGGGTGAATGGCCACCACCAAACTGTGGTTGAAAACTATGTAGACCATCATGTGGCATATTGTACCACTACACTTGGTTAGAAATTGACATTAGGTTCCTTAAGTTTATTGTGTTTGTTGTACATTGTTAAAGTGTTTTATATATTTAACAAAAGAAAGTGCAGGTTGGAAAGCCAATAACAGAGTACAGATAGCAACTCTCGATTAAAGATAACAGTTGCAGACAGACATCTAGAATAGACAAACACATTCACACAACTTAAATGTTCGGCCACAGCTTTCATCAGCAAAAGATACACATATATTCACAAAATCACTCAGACATAACTCATGCACACATGACCACCATCTCTGGCTCTTCTGGTGCAACAAGCATCTTGACAGTGAGTGAGGAGGGAAGCAAAGGGCAGTGGAGGTGCAAGGATGCTGGATAGCAGAGTGTAAAGGCTCTGATAGGCAGGAATGTGAGATGCACCTTGGAAAGCAGTAAAATGAAGGGATGTAGAAGTGAAAAAGGGATGGTGCAGAGGTGTGTGTGTGAGGGGCGGGGGGGTTAGAAATGAAAAAGATAAAAAACAAACCCAAATTAAAGGAATATTAAAAATAAAAGATAAAAAATACAAAATTAGGCAATACACAGTTGGAAGAAAGACGGGAATTGGAAGGAGATACATGATATAGTGTGTGAGTGTGTGTGTGTGTGTGTGTGTGTGTGTGTGTGTGTGTGTGGGAAGGGGGGGGGTGGTTAGGCATGGCTTGTAGGGATGATAAGACCAGAATGGTTATAAACACAACTCCTATCTGCACAGTTCAGAAGAGCTGGTGCTGGAGATGAGGACCAAGATGGCTCAGGTTAAAGAAGACTCTGAAATCAAACAGGTTGTGCAGTTCTCATGTGTTTGCTGTGCCATGGGGTGGTTCATCTTGTTTTTGGTCAAGTTGGACATTGACCATTCATCCACCATCAAACTGTGGCCAAAGATAAGATAGTTCTCTCTGTGGTGGCAACATGAGGCTGAGAACAATGTGCTTGATTTCAACAGCAGCTTTACAACCAGGGCCATCTGGATCCTTCCATGCCCCAGTGGTTCTTCTGAACTACATAGATGAGAATTGTCCTTACAATACAATCTAAGGTCCTGCAGCCATCCTGTTCTCGACATAAGACAACTCATTGTCCTTACATCCACACTTAACAGTCTCTCCTCCCCACTATCCTGTATATCTCCTTCCACTTCATGTCTCTCTTTCAACTGTGTGCCACTTATTTTTGTATTTTTATTTATTTTTAATGTTTTGACGTTCCTTCGGTTTGATTTATTTTATTTTATTTTATTTTTTTTTTTTTTTTTTTCATTTTTAGACACACACACACATCTCTACACATCCCCTTTTCCACTCCCCTGCCCTTTTCCTTTATTCCATTGTAAGGTGGCAGTAATATGTAGTCTGTTTTTTTTTTTCAGTTGGGAAGTTCAGTGTCATTTTGATACACTATCTTTATTTACATTTGATACACTTCTGTTTCTATTGGGGCATTTTGTCTAAGGAAATGTCCTTCAATTATAGCAGTTCCTTAATGAATTGTTTTATGATTCTATCTAATATCTTCTTCTGTGTGATGAATGTTGAGCATGAGTGTCTGAAAATTCCAGAGAGGTTGTGGACCTGTGTACAGTAATATCTCTGTCGGAAATTTGCTCATGTGGGAGGAGCTTGTACAGGTGTCTGCAGAATGCTCTGTGATTCGCCAAAGCTTAGGTTTGTGACAGTTTTATAATTTTTCAGCAGCTTCTCACAATATTATTGAGCAGGCTATTAGTGGTACATGGTAATTGGAGCACTCTGGCTGCATATATGGTCGCAACCAGGATCTCTGGCATGGAGAGAGATTTTGGGGGATTCACTTGTAGGTCTCCGCAGTGTGTGGATCAATTGAGGTCTTGTGTTGAGGACTCTGAAATGTTCGGACCTCTTCATTTCACAGTTCACTTGTGCTGTAGCCTGAATTTTGATTTTTGTCCTTTGGGTCGCTTCCAGCGGTCACAGTTGATTTAGATATTTTGGAAGTCTCACTTTGACCATTCACACTTTGTAGATCATGCATATATTAAGATTTTGTGCTGAAAGTTTGACTTGGTGATTTGCACTTGTGAATACTGTTTCACAAGTACACTCGATTGACTTGTCTTGTCTGCTAGTGATATAAAATTGTGCATCCATTGTCTGTTAGGCAGCGTCGACGCTACAGAGGCTGTTAGTTGAACATCATTTCTGCTTCACAGAATGAAGTGAGAAAATGGTCGTGTTTTATTTCAGCTCTAATCTGCAGTCATCACCTGCCACTGCTGACTCCTGTCTGCCCCAAGTATTTGGTTTGTGTTGCCTGCATCATTGCTGTGGCCAGTACATTGCTGTTTTTGAAGGCTTTTCACTTTATTTTCATAACTGGGGTTATTTGTTCAAATTGGGAAACTTCATCTGTCCTTTGAGTTTTTGTGGCTGTGGTAGTGATTGGATAATTATTGTTCCTGGGTAGGTTTCCTTCTTCCTTGACCCAGCCAGTCATTTGTTGATGTAAATATATACAGCTAATGTAACTTCATGTTGTTAATTGTCAATTTTCTTTAACTGTTGGGTATAGGATCTCATTTTATTTCAAAGTTTATGTAATGTTCTGTTAGCTTTGTCATGTGACAGGATTAATTGTTTATGGTAAATAAATTCCACCTGAAGTATGTATATCCTTTCAATTGAAAACTTCCCTATCATTGATACTTTTGGAGGGGCAAACAGAAGTTAGTTAATGTGGGAGTGTACTGAGTAAATTAGGTTTTAATTGGTGGTACCTTTCATTGTCATATTGGTTAGGACTTTATAAAATAAATGTGGTTGGCCATATCATACACCACCAAGCAAGTGAGATCAATAAAAAAGTAATTTTCCATGTTTTTATAAACATTGTGGTGGCCCAAATTTAATTATCAACAAATATTATGATATCACTTTTATATCTACAAATTAAAGAATTAATTCAAAATATTTTATCAAGTGAGAATTTGCAAACTGAGTACTTTCGCAGCCACCAAAACTGACACAGACTTAGTAAAGAAGTTTCCACACACAGTAGCATACAGTTTACAGCATTCCAAGCTGCATCTCACTTTCCCACCTTTATGCTTTGCCACACAGTGTGGAATGTGCTATTCCCACCAGTGCCTGGCATCCTTCTCCCATTACTCCCCCTCCCCATTCCCCTCCTACTAACTATCATGATTATTGTGCTGCAATGGCCAGATATGGTGGTTGTGTGTACATGATTTATGTGTGAGTGTTTATGTGAATGCATTATAACTTTAGCCAAATTATAAGTTGTGTGAGTGTGATTGGTTATTATACATACCTGTCTGTGGCTCTGCAATCATCTTTATGATGCGTTGCTTTCTGTCAGCTGTCATTGACATTTTATATATAAAATTGTTTATATTGTAATCAATAGAAATTGTTTAAATAGTTTAAATAACAGACCATGTCACTTATGATGGGAATGGAACAATCTAAATAGACTCTTTCAGTCTCCCCCCCCCCAAAAAAAAACAACACAAAAATGAATAACTAAGGATAACATATTCTGTTATCAGGTCAATTATGATATTTCTCTTTAGTTCCATTTTCTACAAGTCCGCAGGAAAAAGGAACTCCTAAATCTTTTTGTTTTTGATCTGATTTCTCTTATCTTATTCTGATGATTATGTATTCCTATGTAGGTGGGTGCAAACAATATGTATTCACATTCAGAAGAGAATGTTGGTGAAAGAAATTTCACAAATAGATCTTGCTGCAACAAATAATGCCTTTCTTTTAATTATTTCCACACCAACTTGTGCATTACTTCCATGACACTCTCTCTCATATATGGTGAAAGTACAAAATGAGCTGTCCTTCTCTGAATTTTCTCTAAATCACCATCAGTCACACCTGGTGACGATCCCACAATGCACAGAAATATTCCAAATTAGGACACACAAGTGTAGTGCAGGAAGTTTCTTTAGTAGAACTGTTGCATCTTCTAAGTGTTCTGCCATTAAAACATAGTCTACAGTTTACCTTCCCAACAATATTGACTGTGTTCTTTCCATTTTAAGTTGTTTGTAATTGTTACTCCTAGGTATTTAGTAGAATTGACGGCCTGTAGGTTTGACTGATTTATTGTGTAACTGAACTGTTAACAGATTTGTTTTGGTTGCAGCATAATTTCTTTAGGGGAGGGGGAAATTGATCCCCATCTCCCCCCCCCCCCCCCCCACCCAGTTGGCTATGGCCTTCCATCAAATAGTTAATTTGTCGTGTTACTTTCATCCTCGGATGGGACTTCCTTCAGGCATCCCAAGCTATCATTGACTGTGGAAGATCGTGCAAATTGAAGAAGTTGTTCCAATGGGTTTACGTAATACAGAATTTTCAGGGAAGTTATTTGCTGTTGACAATGTGATGATCCCGCTGTTGACGATGAGAAGAGTTGCAGTCACAAACACAGATGAGCGATTAAACTGTAAAGTGCTTGTTGAAAGTAAAAAGTTTATCAGCCTCACCAAAGAAATTTACATACCATCGGCTATCATTAGCAATACCAGAGGTCAAGGTGAGATTTGGATCTGTAATTGTCACGAGCAGTCACAACTTATCCCTGAAGGAAGGTATCGGGACAGCTGAACCAGTCCAGGATGGTGAGCTCAACGTCATCAACGAAGACCCATGCTCTGCTGTTAGTACAAGCTGAAGAAAAAAAAACGTGGAACTGCCAATAGGGCCTGGACTGACCAAAGAACAGTGCCAGGGGGTGTTAGCTATACTACGTCAACTTTCGGGTGCATTCACACCTCAGCAGGGGAAAAGTAAGACAAAACGGTCCACTATAAGGCATCGTATCAATACTGGGGATCATCCACCAATTAGCCAGCGTTCGTATAGAGTTTCACCAGCTGAAAGACAGATAATTTGGGAGGAAGTGGAGAAAATGTTGCATAATGACATTATTCAACCTTCGGAGAGTCCTTGGTCGTTTCTGGTGGTCCTTGTAAAGAAGAAGGATGGCACTTGGCAATTCTGTGTCGACTATCGGTGGCTGAACAAAATCACAAAGAAAGATGTCTACCCACTGCCGCGCATTGACGACACCTTAGACTACTTGAAAGGAGCTACATACTTCTCAACTATGAATATGCAGACAGGTTACTGGTAAATCGAGGTTGCTGAAGTTGACAGGTAGAAGACGGCTTTTATTACACCTGATGGCCTCTATGAATTCAAAGTAATGCCATTTGGATTATGTAATGCTCCGGCCACATTCGAACACATGATTGACAACTTGCTTCGACTCCTTAAGTGGATGACGTGTCTTTGCTATTTAGATGACATTGTCGTTTTTTCAAAAACATTTGAAGAACATCTGAGTCACCTGTCAACTGTGTTGAAGTGTGTTCAGGCCTCAGGACTCCGCCTCAATCCAAAGAAATTCCTCTTTGTCACCAGAGAGATAAAAATCCTGGGGCACTAAGTCAATGGAGATGGTGTTCATCCTGATCCAGATAAAATAAGGGCAGTCACAGAATTTCCAACTCCTCAGCACATTCGTGATGTTAGAAGTTTTCTTGGGCTGTGCTCATAGTACCGATGTTTCATAAAAGGATTTTGTAACAAGGCACGTCCATTACAAGAACTTTTGCAGGAAGACGCCAAGTTTTACTGGGATGAGACAAAAGAAAGAGCTTTCCGGGCACTTAAAGAGGCTCTAACTTCTGCACCAGTGCTAAACTTGTATGACGAGAATGCAGAAACAGAACTTCACACAGACACCAGTGGTTATGGGATTGGTGCAGTGCTTGTACAAGTTCAGGAAAGTGCTGAAAAAGTGATAGCCTATGCATCAAGAGTACTCTCAAAGTCCGGGATGAACTACTCTACAACTGAGAAAGAATGTCTTACAGTTATCTGGGCTATCTACAAGTTCTGACCATATTTATTTGGCAAACCTTTCACCGTTGTGACAGACCACCATTCTTTGTTGGCTGACTAGCTTGAAAGATCCATCAGATCGACTAGCAAGATGGGCACTAAGACTCCAAGAGTACGATGTCACAGTGGTATTCAAGAACGGGCACTAACTCAAGGATGCCAACTGCCTTTCGACGAATCCATTAGTGGAACACAACAGCATGAATGAAATTTCAGCCCTCACTGAATTCGATGACATTACAGCTGAACAGAGGGAAGACCCAGCACTATTAAAAACAATAGAGGCCTTGGAGAAAGGAGAACCGATCAATGGAGAGTTACAACTTATAAATGGAACATTGTATAAGAGCAATTACGATCCACTGGGCCCCAAATGGCTACTGGTCGTTCCAGCTCATCTCCAGCCAGCTATTTTCAAATATTTCCATGATGCTCCAATATCCAGTCATCTGGGATTCGTAAAGACCCTAGACAGAATCAGATGCAGGTATTACTGGAAAGGTCTCTACCAATCTGTCAAGCACTATGTGAGTCATTGCAAAGAGTGCCAGCAATGGAAGTATGTGTTGCAATTACCTACAGGGCATCTCGTACCGATTCCACCGGCAGCAGCTCCATTCCAACGAGTTGGAATTGATCGTTTATGGAGGTTCCCAAAGTGAACAACCGGTAACCGATGGATAATAGTCTGCACTGACTACCTCAAATGCTACGTTGTCACCAAAGCTGTGCTGACCGCAGAAGCTCCAGAGATTGCAAAATTCCTTGTAGAAGACATTATTTTGAAGCATGGAGCAGCACATGTAATGATATCTGATCGTGGAGAAGTATTCCAGTCAAAACTAGTATTAGAGGTAATGTCACGGTGTGACATTGTCCACAGAATGACAACTGCATACCATCCTCAGACAAATGGTCTTACGGAACGTTTTAACAAGACGTTAGCCGATATGCTGTCAATGTACGTGGATGTTGAGCAGAAGGATTGGGATACAATTCTGCCAGTTGTGACATTTGCTTAAAATACCACAAGACAAGACACCACAGGCTTCAGGGCCGTTTTTCCTGCTCCATGGCCGTGAAGTTGAAACGAGAATGGATACGCTGTTTCCATTCCAACTGCATGACACTCAGGATGATTATGTTAAACAGCTGATCACCAGGGTTGAAGAAGCAAGACAGCTGGCTTGCATACGGACACTGGACACCCAGGAGAAGGACCGTCAGTGGTATAATGACAAGCACCGACCTTTTGTGTACAGCCCAGGAGATCTGGTATGGATTTTTACCCCTGTACGGAAGGTTGGACTGTCAGAAAAGTTATTGAAGTGATACTTTGGTCCGCATCATGTCATACGCTGCCTGTCAGACATCACATACAAAGTTGAGGATTATGAGCCATTGTCGAAATGACAAAAATGAAGAGACATTGTTCACATCCTTCGCATGAAACTTTACTACTATCCTGAAGAGCAGATAGGTGACAATGGCTCCTTTTTTGAGGACTCTGAGGATGGTAATGTTACTGATGAAGCCACGTCAGGAACATCTGTCATCGATAATCATGGAGAAGGGAAGGATTCTCTTGAACTCCCATACAGAGGACCAATGACAAGGTCAAGATCCAGGACATTGCAGCAGGTCGCTGTTTTTCCAGTAGAGGGAGCAATGCCTGAGACACCACGTAAACTGACTGCCGGTGTTGCGCAGGGGATAGCGTCACAGACTGTCGTGCTGAACGTCGCTGGCTCAATCCTGCCCACCGGCAAAAATTTATTTCTTTGTAATTAACAATTCCAGAATGTTCTACATATTTCTTATGTTCACTTGTAAATTCTACTTGTTTCTTATGTTAACAGTTCTTCTAATTTCTATTACATTCAGTCTGTGTATAAATAGCAGAGCACTCTGCCCGAGAGGCAGTTAGTGCCTCGTGTATGTTAAGTTCGCAATAAACCTGCTTTCAGTATAAGTGCTGTGTTCAGTTGTTAAGCCTGCTTCCATTTCAATGCGACAATATTGTAATATTGCATTAAGTTCCACTCCCCCTCCCCCTTACTGTACTCAAACCGAATTAAATTCTGGATAAATATGACACTGAAAGTTGAATTTCACTCTGACAGATCTGTATTTGTGAAACAATTTATCTGACTGGGTCACTGTACAATGGTGTGCTAAAATGGATGCCTTCATTTTTTAATTCTGTTTTCAATATTGGCTGAGATATTACAAGCCATGCAAATTACTCAGTTGACTTTCCCACATCACTGATGTGAGCTGCAAAACTCTGCTGCTAGAGGGCTCCTACTTTATTATTCAACGTGTCTGTGTGTAATATACCTATTTCAGTGCATGAGAAACAACATGAAAACTGAGAGCATGAATTAAAATGTTTAGTCCACACACAGTGATCATCCATCATATTGTTCCGCTTGCCATCTGAGGACTTTCCTTTGATAACTTGATGGTGCAGCACAAGCGGAGGTGACCCAATCTGGTTCGTCATCAAAGCCAAACATTCTTCATTCATGTTAAGAACAGACTGGTCTGTCATTGGGAAAAATGTGATCAACACTAGGGTAACTTTTTTTTTTTTTTTTTTTTTTTTTTTTTAATAAATGTGTGAATGTAAGGAATAAAAATGTATAATGTTACCTAAGTTTGTTTCATTTAAGAAGTTCTTTTCAGCATGCCCTTCTATTTTATACAACACTACATCCAGCAATAATTATTTCATACATAACCCACATACATCACCACCCGCATCACAGGTTCATTGATTCTGAATCTATAATGAGTAAACTATAGTCAAGTTTCATAATTTGTTTCAAAACTATGTTCTTAACTTTAAATTGTGTAAACAACATTCAACAATTTAGAAGTTTTAGTAAAACATTTCACCTTTTGTATGATATTCAGTGAATATAAAGGTCTGATATTTATTGAATAACTACTATATTTGTCTGATATAAACCCTGAATAAAGAGAAATTGTCAGTAACAATTCACTGCATACTTGCCACATAGTATATTTTACTGCCGTAAGATTACAATGGTACTGTTTATTTCTTTCAGTTTTGGAATTCCTTCCTTCAACTGTTTGTATATCCTCATCGTAGATTGACAGGAGTACTTGTTGTTTTATGGTTTACTGTTTCATTTGGGTAAGTAACCACAGTCCAACTATTTATAACAATTTACATGGATAAATTTTATATATATTTGTTATCTGAAGTCTTTAAATTAGAGATTTTTCAATTTAATAAACATGTACAGGAGCCAGTCAAAAATATGTAAAAACCATCAGAAGTGCATGCTTGCATACACTGTAAATGCAGATGCTACACAAGCCTGCAGGTTTCATTGTGGTATATGACCACCAACAGTACCTGTTCAGTGTCCTCTATTCAGTTATGGTCAGCTGGTGTGATTGCTGCTTTTTCAACTAAGATAGCTGAAATGTTCGGTGTTTCAAGAGACACTGTACAGAAGTTCTAAGCTCTATAACAATGGATAAACATCAGCCACAAAGTTACAATATGGGTGATATTGTGTTGAGTAGTTGTTGTAAATGGTCATTGTAGAAAATTGTAACAAAAATAAGAGGACAGCAACTGAAAATGGCACAACAGAACTGAATGTCAGGCTCATGTCTGCTGCAAAACAACAGAAAGGGAGCTCCAGGTGACTGGAGCTGCAGGTTGAGCTGGGATACCAAAACTACTCATCATTTAAGAAAATGCCCATAACAGGAAAACATGGTGCCAATGCCTAAAACCTTGACTGTGGAGCAATGAAATAAAGTCATTTGGTCAGATGATTCCTATTATACACTGTTACCAACTTTGATTGAGTTTATTTCTTTATTTATAAATATCATGTTCCACAGAACCCAATTGAGGAGCAAGTCTCCATTCTCATGGAATATGTCAGTACATAAAATTGTAATTGAAGAGTAGTAATATATAAAGTCAAACATATAGGAATCCTATGCATACAACAAACAATAAGTTTATGTAAACATAATCAACAACGTAACATAGGAATTTGCTTCTTTTAAAAAAAATTACAGGAATCCATTAACAGAATATAAAGAGTGAATCATGAGAAAACACTTCACTTTAGTCTTGAAAGTGCATGGATTAAAGCTAAGATTTTTGTACTGTTGTGGCAGTTTATTGAAAAGGTATGAAGCTGAACAACACATGCCTTTCTGCACAAGAGTCAAGGAGGCATGATTCAAATGTAGGCTGGAATTGTAATAACATGTAACCATGTGATTAAAAAGGTTACATGTACTGCCAGAGGAGGCCACACCCATCATGGAAGGCACAAAAAGTGAGACTGTGACTGACAGGGCTCTACAAAGCTGCACTCGCCCTCATTTCTTGTGTATTGTTTCCAAGTATACTGGCTATGAAATTATATCTGATGGTCATGTCCTATATAAAGTTCTCATATTCTGTGCTGGTCAGGTTGCTAGTGGGAGATTACTTCATTAGCCATGTGTGTGGTTTCATTCCCTTCATGACCTTTCCTTGATGGAATCTCTGTTATTTCATACAATGACAGATGGTACAACAAACAAGACACTTCATCAGCTGGTTGAGCAACAAGAGGTTTTTGTTACTAATTTGCAGAATCAGGCTCAAATATTGCAATCATTAACAAAATCAGGCCTCTCCTCAGTCCACAGCACCCAGTGAGCTTAAATCTCATAGAGTATCTAACACATGAGCTACAGCACTCTTTGCGGCAATCTGTCTAAACTCAGTCGCCATGTTTTCGGTGGTCAACACACTTGGGAGGAGACTATCTATCATATGTTGTTGTTGAGCTTGAAGTGCTGTATTTAGTGTATATTGTATGTAGGGTGTACTGTCTGTACAATTTTTCCTGCTAAAATATGCATAAAGTGTGTTCAGCATTTAAATCCACAAATCGAAGTGATAAAACGAGAAGTAATTCAAGCAAGAACACCAAATGTTTTGCCTTGTTTGATCTCAGCCTGTCTATACTCAAACAAAATTCCTGATAAATGGTACTTAGCTGCCCCAAGAATGTAGCTGTAGATGACCTATCCTGCAATTCCTTTGAAGCACACACCATTAAAACAATCTCAGTTTTCTACCTTGTGTTGGTGTGTTTTATATATTTCTTCTTCTGCCGCTCCTATGGTTCATGATACAACACTTTTGAATGTCTACACCTTCTTTAAAAATATTTTCACTTGTTGTCGACAATACTTGATCGAGCATGGTTGACATGCAACCAGTGAAAAGTGTGGAAGCAGTAGTGACTGCCAGAATTTTTTCACTTGTGTATTTCTGTGTTCTTTGGAACAAATATGAACTTATTTCAGCATGCCAACAATGAAAGTTATTAATCATACTTTATTTTGGTGTGTAATGGTTTTGTGACAGCTAACCCAGGTGCATTTTTATTGCAATATTCTGTTGTCACTCTCGTCTTTGTACTCAAATTTCGTCCTCCAGAGTTTTTCAACCAAACCCTTTAACAGCAATTTTACAAGTTTGTAGACTTAATAGGTTTAGTAAACACAAGATTTTATACTAGACTTTATGAAAGCAGCTGTTACAACACATTAACAGCAGATACAAATCAGTGGTCATTGGTCACTGTATGTTTCACATCTCATTTAGACCATGTATATACTTGCATTAAAATCAACACAAATATTTTCACAGCGGCACTTTCATTGTTATTGCAAACCTCAGATGTTATACTTCGAACTGGAACTGTATTACTGACAGGTTCCCGATAATTTATTGCCGCATTTTTAGGAAATTTACCACCAGGCTCATCAATTCACAGCTTCAAAAAAGTAAGACGTAACTTGATGCACATCCGTATTCAATAGTCAATCTTTATTTAAAACGGGAATCTATAAACAGGTAAAATTCTTGAGTGGGTGTGTCATACCAGCTGTCAGCCGATACCCCAAATAACATGGCAGACGCCAGTTCAATTTGCCTCAAACATGGAGGGCCTATCGCCACTCTTTTGGAGGACAGGTGCAACACTGTGTTGCTCATTATTCCCTAACTGAACTTTGCCAAGGCTTTATCAATTATTGTATCAATTTGCTCCTCCTGCAGGACCCATCAACCCTAACTTTCAATCAAATGTGCACACTTCACTCCAAACACTCCTGTAAACACATCCATATTATTGTTAGCAGATTTGAATTTTATCAGTGTCAGAAGCAGGCCCATCTGTTTTATCATATCTGGGTGGTTAAGTCGCTCTCATCATTATGTCACCAGTATTCACAAGGAAGTGTATGCATATCAAATGGTGAGGGATGCTATTATCAACTTAGCTCCACGACAGGGAGTGCTGGAATGTGCTCTTTAGTGTGAAAATCCATCTTTATCTGGCATGTTTCAAATCGCCCATTTGTTTCAAAGGTATAAAGACAGCTGTAAATCAGACTGATGCATGGTGTGATGTGTTTGATATCCGGCCATTCTACATCTACATACATACTCCACAATCTACCCAAAGGTTTGTTGCAGAGGGTACCTAGTACCATTATTAGTTACTTGCTTTTCAATTCCACTCCCATATACAATGGTGCGGAAACAAATACTTGGATGCATCTGTACAAGCCCTAATCTCTCTGATCTTAACTTTGTGGTCTTTACGCAAAGTGTAGGTTGGTGGCAGTAGAATCTGCAGTCCACTTCAAATTCTGCCCCTTTAAATTTCTTTAACAGTATTTCTCAGAAATAATACTGCCTTCCCTCCAGCGACTACCATTTGGGTTCCCGAAACATCTCAGTAACACTCACAACATTGATTGAACCTAAAAGTAACAAACTTAGATGTCCACCTCTAAGTTGGTTATATATCTTCCTTTAAATCTATCTGGTGGTGATCCCAAACACTTGAACAATACCCAAGATGGGGTCACACAAGTGTTTAATATGCAGTTTCCTTTACAGACAAATAACATCTCCAAAATTCTCCCAATAAACCAAAGTCAATCATTTGCCTTCTTCAGAACTGTCCTTATATGCTCATTCCATTTCATATTGCTGTGCAGCATTATGCCTAGATATTTAATTGATTTGTCTGTGTCATGTAGCATACTACTAATGCAGTATTCAGACATTATAGGATTGTTCCTCCTACTTATCTGCATTACCTTACATTTTTCTACATTTAGAAACAGTTGCCATTCCACACACCATCTAGAAATTTGGTCCAAGTCATCCTGCATTCTATTACAGTCATTCAGTGACAACATCCTCCAGTCCACCATAGTATCATCCGCAAATAGCCGCAGATTGCAACTCATTCTGTCCATCATATTATTTAAATAGACAGAAAATAGTAATGTTTGTATCACACTTCCCTGGGGAATTGCTAACAATACCCTAGTCTATGATGAACACTGGCCATCAAGGACAACATACTGGACTATATTACTTAAGTACTCTTCAAGCCACTCCCCACCTCTGCCCATAAATAGTCTGCAGGAGGATGAGATGATTGCTGTGGTCCACACAGATCTCATTGTCAAATTGGCTGGTCTTGTTCCCAGCAAAAGGTATTGCTGCAAAACAAGTATATTACCCAATAGTGACGTTCATGTGCCACACTTCTCTCTTGCCAGAATTGCTTTGTTAGTTACAATAATTCTGACTACTCTAAATGTTGGGCTCCAAATGCTGCCACCATTGCAATAAAAAAAAACACAGTAGACCTGTCTGCAATGCAAAAGCTGGATATGAAGATGGATGACAACTGTGTTTCTATTATTTTAATGTCTCCACACAAATTTTTTATTGATCTTATGATTTTCCATAAAGTACTCTGCCCAGTTTTCAGACATATAGGCTCCACCACCCCCACCTAACCTTTCACCAGTGCCTGGAAAGCTAGTCAATACAAAAAATGAAGTATTCATATTCTTGGCCAATTTTTTGCCTCTGTGATATGCAAGTTTGTAGTGTGTTAACTTTGCTTGGTTTGGACATGTTTGGCTTCACTATCTTAAATGAAGCCCATCTGATTTCTGATCAATTTCTTTATTCACAGATTGACACATTGTGTTCTGAGTTTTCTTCTTTGTTCTTGCCCAGACTGGGTTGTGCAAATGATTCCATTCCCATGTTACTACGAAACCTTCAGCCTTGCCCTGATTTTTTCAGAGTCGCCTAATCCCTATGGCACTTTATGAGCAAGTAAAGATGGAATTAGACCAATCACATAGTTAGGGGTTGTTAACCCTGTTTCATCAAGCAAGTGGTCTGCTCTGATAGTTGTAATGAGAAAACTAACTCGCCATCTCTGTTTCATGATGACTTTAAAGTTTCAGTCAATGCACACTGTAAGTTGATAAGTACCCCCTTTTTTCTCCAGATGAACTCTTGACAAGTTAGCAGAAAGCCAGTATTTTTCTAAAATTGATTTATCTGAGGAAGTCTTACAACTTCCTTTAGATGAGGCTTCCCAACACTAGCTCATCATCAACACATTTATGGTTGCCTTTCAGAGAAGCAAGTGTTCTGACTGTATTTCAACATTTCCTAGAGCAACTTCCAGTGTCAGTCCCAGGGTGTGAAAATTTCTTGGACAATATTGTGACCTCAGGAGCTTCCACCAACAAACATTTGTGTAATTTATGCCAATTTATGCCAACTCCTTTTAATTTTACAGCCAGATGGCTTGAAGTGTAATGTAGAGAAATGTCAAATCCTTCAACCACCCTTTATTTACCTAGGTTCTGAAGTGTACAGTGTTGGTCTCAAACCTTTGTTCCATAATGTTTCTGTCGTTTTTTCTCTGTCACGGCCTATGTCAGACAAAGAACTCCAAGGTTTTCCAGGTAACATTTCCTACTATCATAAATTTCTCCCTGACTCAGCACTGAAAGCATAGCCACTGCACAAACTGCTCCACAGTGGCTCCTTGTTTTCCTAGACACTGGCTTGAAACCATATATTTTCATACTATGCACATTGCTTAGTCACTTTTCAACCAGGACAAAAATTGGTCTTAGCCACTGACGGCTCATAACAGGTTTATGACATATACTGATTCCCTTGTTACTTGGATACCTGGCATTTGTCAAAAATGCTTTCAAGCATGAATACCTATCAGCTAACTCCAGTTTATGAAAGGTGCTTCTCTAACACCCACTACTACAGGAAATTTTCTACGAGTAATTTCATACTACCTGTCACTATGCTGCCATCTATAAGCTTTGCGAACCTACTGTTGCCATACTTATTGAGGTGCAAGCCATGTGAAGTGAAACCTGACTTGTTAATAATCTCATCTGGCACCACTACAATGCAAGTCATGCCTTCTGCCATCAGTGTCTCCTCATGCATCATGTTAATGCAACTGATAGCTGTACTAAACAGTTGCACAAAATGCACATGTATGCCATCAGTTTGAGTAGCTATCTTTTTCAGGTCACAACCTATGTCATACTCCCCCCTCCCCATAAAGACTATTTCCAGCTCCACCCACTATCGCAAACTGATCCTATTTTGAAAAATTCCTGCATACTTATCCCCTATGTTTATTGTCACCTGAGCCAACCCTGCACTAGGCTTCCCAATGCTGGTAACATCAAAACTTCCAGATATTGCTGGCCTACTCCACTGGCATGCAAGCTACCTAACAGCAGAACCTTCTTCTTTCTGTTAGGCTTTGCACCTGCTTAAGATTTTCTAACAGCTGAGGTCTGCTGTATACATTCTACACCTACAGGACGTTCCTCTTTACTAAACTGTGACAATTGGTCAAATGTGTTAGTAACATACAAAGTGTAACTATCTGAATATTTCCTTCTCTTAGCTGCCTTCTTGCCAATTGCCAGTTCCTGTTCTCCAGCCCCCTTTCCTTCCTCATCCTATCTAGTTTCTCCTTGCATTTTTCAACTGCACCTGAATGACACAGATTTTACACTCCTGTTCCTCTATGAACTTATTCTTGAAATATATCTTACAATTCAGAAAGGATCCCACCAGAATGCCCAATAGAATCCCCACTGCATTCCCCTAAATGGACCGAGCGAGGTGGCGCAGTGGTAACGCACTGGACTCGCATTCGGGAGGAGAGTGGTTCAAATCCACCTCCGGCCATCCAGATTTAGGTTTTCCATGATTTCCCTAAATCACTCCAGGCAAATGCCGGGATGGTTCCTTTCAAAGGGCACAGCCATTTTCCTTCCCAGTTCTTACCCAAAAACTCAGAGTGTTCGCTCCGTCTCTAATGCCCAAGCTGCCGATGGGTCATTAAACCCTAAGCTTCCTTCCTTTCCCTAAATCTCACACCACAATCCAAACCTATGTCAGAGACCACACTCCTCACTTATGGTATAATTTCGTAAGTTATTGATAACAAAACTAGATATTTTCTAAGTTTTGTTATTACAAAAGAATAATGTTATGAACTAAATATGGTAATCACAATTTTGACTCTCTACAAATATAGTAAATACTGTTATTAACAGTATTAATCCACATCAAATAAAACTACAACAAGAACTTCACATGATACAGTGGTTAAAAATCGTGTCCACAGATAAATTAACAAAACTAACACAATGAGAGCTCAAAAAGCTATCAAATACAGAAAGAAAAAATAGCAAGAAAATCCACTAAAAATCACTTATAGAGTTGCAAATTTTAAAATATGTAATACAGCCAACCCATTATTGGTAGAGTACATAACATCAAAATTTTATATTATGAGCAGGGTTGTTCAGGTTGGATAATGTAAAATATAACATTATGTCCTTCAAAAAGTGAAACAATAAAAGTAATAGTGGAAACTCCAGGTTTGAAATAAAAAATATAATAAGGAGAGTTTAAACTCACCAAAAAGATGTAACAACAAGCTGTGACAGGCACATAAAAAAGACACACACATGCAACACTTAAACTATTGGCCTTGGCATTCTTCAGACTATAGAACATTCGCACAACACACACAATCATCATCTCCAGCTGCCACACTCTGAATCACACTCTGTAGTGTGGAAAACGGGAAGGGAGGGAAGGGGAGGAAAGATAGGAAGGTTGCGTCATTGTGGTGGGGATGGATACAGTATGGCCTCACAGAACATGTATGTATTAGATGGATGGAATGAGATGCAGATGTATACGGCTCACTCACTCACTCTCTCTCTCTCACACACACAAACAGCACACAGAATAGGAGAGGTGTAGGATAGAGGTGATAGGAACTGTTGGGTGTAGGAAAAAGGGAGTTATCTTAGGTTGACGCCTGGATAATTTCAGGTCGGAGAATGTACTGTAAGGATAACTCCCATCTGTGCAGTTCAGAAAAGCTGGTGATGGGTGGGAGGATGCAGATGGCCCAGGTTGTGAAGCAACCATTGAAATCAAGCAAATGTTGAATGCTGTGCCTCAAGGGTGACCCACTTTGTTTTTGGCCACAGTTTGGTGGTGGCCATTCATCCTAATGGACAGCTGGTTAGTGTTCATGCCAACATAGAAAGCTGCACAGTGATTGCAGCACAACACAGCCACTTTCACAGGTGGCCCAGCCTCTAATTGGGTAGGATAAGCCTGTTACAAGACTGGGTGGGTGGATTGGACAGGTCTTGCAACATGGTCTTCCCCAGGGATCTGATCCCTGTGGCAGTGGGCTCGGATCTGGAGTGGCATAGGGATGGACTAGGATGTTATGGAGGTTGGGAGGGCAACATAACACCACTTTAGGAGGGGTGGGAACGAGCTTGGACAGGATTTCTCTCATTTCTTGGCATGAGGACAGAAAATCAAAACATTGGCATAGGATGGAATTTAGTTGTTCAAGTCCAGGGTAGTACTGGGTGACAAGAGGAGTGCTCTTTTTTGCATGCTTACTGGTGATAGAGAGAGGATTTGGGGTGTGTGGGGATATGGTAAGGTAGATCTGTTTGTGGACTAGGTCTGTGGTGTAGTTTCTGTTTGTGAAGGCCTTTGTGAGACATTCAGCATATTGAGAAAGAGAGTTCTTGTCACTGCCAGTATGCCGTCCATGGGTGGCCAGGCTATAAGGGAGGGATTTTTTGTAAGGAAAGTGTAGGTACTGTTGGTGGTTGGTAGGTTTAATATGGATGGGTGTGCATGGAACCATCATTCAGGTGGAGGTTGTCATCCAAGAATGTGGCATGATGGGTCAAGGAAGATCAGGTGAAGTGGATGGGGGAGAAGGAGTTGAGGTTTCTGGCCCTGAGTCCAGATCATGAAAATATCATCAAAAAAGCTGAACCAGATCAGAGGTTTGGGTTTTGGGATGCTAGGAATGATTCCTCCAGATGGACCATAAACAGATTAGCATAGGAGGGTACCATGCAGGTGCCCATGACTGTGCCATGGATTACATGGTAAACTTTCCCTCAGTGAAAAAATACATGTTAGTTAGGATAAAGTTTGTGAGGGGTATGAGGAATGAGGTATTGGACTGGAATTCAGAGGGACATTGGGAGAGATAGTGTTCAAGAGTGGCAAGGGAATGGGCATGTGGGGTGTTGGTGTATGGGGACGTGGCATGACAGTGGATGTTGGTGTATAGGGAGGTGGCATGCCAGTGGATGCAACCTCCCTATACACCAAATTAAATTAATGTCAATAGAAGTGAGTGTTAACTCATTTACATTGGACAAGGAAAATAGAAAAACAATATTGATCTCTATGGAATTAACTGGTAAATTATTATTCAGTTGAAGTTGTAATTACTGGAATTCAAAGTTACAATTACTATTTGTTTCCTATCTATCAAGTTTTAGCTTAAGCACTCCAGAGTACATTGATAATTTGTGGAAAAGTAGTGAGACATACACTTAATTCAATTATTTTCTCATATAACATGGTAATTTACCCTTATCTACTGGAGACTTAATCTTTTGTGAATATTTATTGATAACTGATATTCCCTATAAATATCTCTTTGAATTGATATCTGATTGTGTACACATTTTCTTTGTTCCAGGTATTATGGTTTGACTGTCTGGTTTCCAGAATACATAAAGTTAATGAAAAATGAGGAATATTCAAATAAAGCTCAATATACAAGTGGTAAAAACTTTACTAACTACACATTTAACAGCAGTATTGAAAATCAGGTGTTCCATGACTGCATTTTCAATAATGTTCAGTTTAGCCACTTGACACTAAGTCATGTCATATTTGAAAACTGCACATTGGAAAATGTTGAATTTACCAACATTAAATCAAGCAGAACATACTTCAAAAACTCTATAATCAAGTATTCCAGGTATATGGAAATTCTTATCATCTTTCAGTTTCTGTTATATGTATTTTTGTAAATATTAAGATAGAGAGTCAGGTCTCATTTATCTAAGTAGTATGCTTTGAGATTGCTCATTATTATGATTTGATTAGATTGTAAATAACTTCCTCAACTATCTCCATTTGTTTCAACTCTCAAGCTCTAACCTTCATTACTTTATGGTATCAGTTTACAGCTTGCTTACTTAATCCAACACTGCAAATGATACTAATAATAGTTGATATAGCACATGTTACACAGGTATTTATTTAGTTGACTGCCAGTTTTATCTCCCAAGTGACATCATTGCACACATTCTGGAATGTATAGAAACAATGTCCAAAACATATAAAGACATGTTTAAAAGATTTAAATCATTGATTGCTTAGTGATATCAGGAGAATATGGTCATCCAAATGCTGTACAATTCAATACAATATACTAGATGTGTATTTATCCCACTTGGAGATTAATTCTCTTTGTCAGAAGAATGGCTGAACATAAAAGTCGAAACTGGTAGTATACTAAATAAAATAATACATATCAACTGGAGTGGCCTTTTCATTAATGAAGCAATCAGTTGTGAACCACACGGACACTACAAATAAAATTTTTTACACAAAAATCAAGTAAAACAAAAATCACAACTTATGGTACCATATATTAAATGACCAAAGTCCTTGAGAATATAGTGCACACAAAAATTTTAAAGCATTTTGACAGTTTTAACATTATCAAAAAACATAAATGGAATCTCATTAAGTGATGTACACAGGTGAAGTTATGTACTTATTTGCAAATGATTTGTTCCAGCAAACAGACCAAAATAAATTGCCAGTTGGTAAATTTCATGATTTTCTGATACAATGAGTCACACATATTTTATTCTTAAATCAGAGGAGAGATCATCAGTTGGCTGAAGTGCTATTTATTATTATTTATCCTGTGGATCACATATTGTACAGAAGTACACATGATATAGGACAAGTCATTTATCATGAAGAAAAGTAATTTTAGAACACTGTACTCTCTAAAAATTATACAATGAGAATGGAAGCAGAGAAACTGTTTATTGATGAATGTAGTAACACACAAATAATACAAATAATGAATAAAATTAACTAAGAATTATTTAGACAATGGATTTTCATTCAAAAATTTACACAAATAATCAGAGGTACAAAAAACTGAAAATGACCACTGGAAATATAAAACAAGAACTACATTTAAAAAATTACATTAAACAAGTACAAAAATCATTGGGAATGCACAGACAATAAAAATTACTACTAAGCAAGGTGTAACAACACATAAAGGATGTTAAAAGTAAGTGTATAGGTCATAAGAATGTCTATAAAATGTTCTACTCTTAACCATAGAATTTTTCATAGGAAGCAGAGTCATTTAATTTTTCATTTCCAGGAATTATTGCACTGAATAGAAATATTGCTTTGTCAGAAACGCCTTTAGTTTCATTTTAAATATTGGATCCGGAGCTAGTTTTATTTGATCTGGAATCTTTCTGTATAATTTAACACCAAGGTGAATTATGGGTTTTTTGTATGATGATCTCCTTGAAAAGTTTTGGTGAAGATTTGATTGTCCTCTGATAAAATGATGGTGAATATCCTTGTTTTAGATTAATAATATTGTAGCTTCCATATTGGAACCGGAAGTGGAACTGTGCATGGTGCATTTGCATTACTGTGGATTTACTTGTAGTAGATGTCAATATTCTTACTCCATAGCACAACAAACAGAGTTTCTTTGATAAGTTGTTTATATGTGTGTCCCATTTTAAATTCTGTTGAACCCATACAGCCAAAACTGTTTCATTTACATTTTCAATTAGATCATTATTAAGCTTTACTTTGATAGTTTTTTGGCAGGATGGTGGAGATGATACACAATTTTTCCACTATTAACTATTAAGCCATTTGTGTTAGACCACACAGATAGTGTTTTCATAGATTGTTGTTGTTGTTGTTTTTAGAGGAGACTAGACTGCTTGGTCATCAGTCTCCTGTTGCGAGCAAAGACATTACAGTGTAATGCAAGCACAAGAAAATTAGCACTTAATCACACAGAAGGGACTCCCACAAGAGGTACAAATTATAACTAACATTTATCTTGTAACACAAAGAAGAAAACACAAAGAGGAAAATAAGTGTAACTGGACGAAAATGTTACAGCAGAATATTGTGGCTGGCTGATAACAAGGATAATAAAGGATGATCCAGCCACTCTGCACATTCTAAAACCTCCAAGTAAAAGCAGGTCAGACAACATAGAAATAAAAACAGATTAATAGTCTTTGAGAGGTGGGGGCCTGGGAGATCAGGCTCAGGTACCCACCTTTAGAACAAATGATAAAACCCAGCTGTATAAAAAAACATAAAACACAGTCAGCTGTAGTAGCATCATCTCCAAGCATAAAAGGAAGCGCAGCTAACAGGTCAAAAGACTGTCGTAAGGCAGCTAAAAGCGGACAGTCCAACAGAATGTGAAAAACTGTCAATAAAGTTCCACAGCTACACTGTGGCGGGACCTCGCAACGAAGTAGATGGCCGTGTGTCAGCCATGTGTGACCAATATGTAGATGACAAAGGACAACTGACTCCTTCCAAGAGGCACTCATTGAGGACTTCCGTGCAGCTGTAGAAAGCTTCACTGCACGGAACTTGTTGGGGGCAGTCGAGTCAGCCTAATCAGAGTACCAAAGCCCTAGTAACTTCTAGTGTAGCTTCAATCAGAGGTCCCTCTCCTGAAGACCAATTTCTAAGAGACTTGAAGTAATTGCCTGCTTAGCCAGGTGATCAATGTGTTCGTTTCCTGAACTTCCAATGTGTCCTGGAATCCAAATGAAGACTATAGAGTGGGATGACAATGCTTTCTCGCCACCATGATGGGAAAACCCCATCTGCCTAGATATGGTTAAACAGGGCAAGAAGCTGGTGTTGAAACTCAGCCAAAAGGTGAGGGAGGAACTGGCTGTGTAACGGGTCTGGTCTCAGAGAGGTATCAGGGCATGCAGCAAAAGCAGTTTCAAACTCCCACTTACTAAATGGGACATTGTAGAATTCCTGGTGGCATGTGCAGAATGATAATTGCTTCTGTTCAATCCTCTCTTTGTGGGTGCGAAAGTCTGCACTCTAAGTTTAAGTTGCAGAGCAACGCGTGGTGTGCTCTGCCATGTACTCGGCTATGGCTTTTGGGTCAGTGCAGAGTATACCCTGGATGGTGAGCGATGGGATTCCTGCCGGGGGGCGATATCCAAAGATGTGCTGTACTTGGGTCCAGACCCAAAAAGGAGAGGCTCGAGAGCTGATAGAGCCAACAAACCTCTCCCAGTAATCCTTCTTAATCTGCCAAATCAATCGCCAAGCTTGAGCACAAAGCCGTTTAAAGGCAATTATGTTCTCTATGGAAGGGGGTCACTGAAGTGCGCACCGAAATTCGCAAATGGCCTCAGTGATCTCCTGTGACCACCAACTTATGTCGGAGTGACCCAGATGTGGTTGGGATAGTTTTCTCAGCAGCGAAAATTGTTGTTAATTTTGAGGGAACTAAACAGCTAGGTCAACAGTCCCCTGTTCCTAGCTATGAGTCCACTGTCAGAAGGTTAAAAAATAAAACAAAACACCAAAAATAGAAACTCACAAAAATAACAGATTGACAAGGGACAATTTGCTGACAACACAAAGGAAAGACACACAATAGGTAAAAAAAAACCAAGTCAGGAACTGGGCTAACACTGGACAGCAGAATACCATGGCTGGCTGATCACAAAGATAATACAGGATGAGCCATCCATGCTGCACACACTAAAAACCACTTGGTAATCAACACAAAATGCTGGATAGGTGGGGACCTGATAGGTCAGGCTATAATAGCCACCACTAGATAGATTATTGTAGAAACCAGCTGTGTGAATAAAACTTAAAACAGAGTTTGCCATGGAGACATTGCCACCTAAAACTAAGTGTAGCGCATCTGGTAGATTAAAAGACTGCCACAAGTTGACTACAAGGGGACAGTCTATCAGAAGATGGACTACTTTCAAAACTGCACCACGCCAAGCCACAGAAAGGGCCTCACGGTGAAGGAGATAGCCGTGGGTTAACCATGTAAGCCCAATACAGAGGAAAACCGATTCTTGATGTATTGGCCACAGTGAAGATTTCCACAGATCTGTGGATAGCTTCACTGCTCAAAGCTTATTCAGTGCACCCATGGTAGATCAATCAGTGCTCCAAGCCTCACACACCTTCCGGTGCAACGCCAATTTGATGTCTGATTCCATGATACCAACATGTAGAGGTGGTGCTATAGTGGTCTGCTCAGCTAACTGACCAACATTTTCATTCCCCAGTATGCCAATGTGGCCCAGGGTCCACACAAAGACCACAGAACGGCCACTTCTGCCAAGGCAGACTTTGAGGTGTTCGAGAGCCCTTAGCATAGCGAGCAGCTCTGTGGTAAAAATGGTCTCTCACGCAGCAGAGAATGCTGTTCAACATGGTTGTCGTGAAGATACGCATACCCAGCCTGACCATCTACTACAGAACTATTAGTGTAAAGGGCTTCAGCACCATTAGTGGAGGAGTACCAGTAACTGGAGATGGAAATGTGTTGGCGAAACTGACTCATTCGGAGCATGGGACAGATCCAGACATAGCTGCAAATGAGGAATGGGCCAAGGAGAGGTTTGGGAGGATTATTGGAAAGTCACAGGGAGTGGATGGAATTCAAAAGATGAGAGAAGGAATGAATGCGCAGTCGGGTAACCCAAGAGTTGTAACCACTGCAGCCAAATCATATGCTGGCCAGTCAGCCCTATGGAGCGACAAGTGAGGTAACCGGTTTGTGGCTTGAGTCTGTGGGAGTGACAGAAAGATGGGAAAATGGTCGCTGCTACAGAGATCATCATGGACTTTCCAATTCAGATGAAGGAGAAGGCTCGGGCTACAGATAGACAGGTCGATGGCTGAGGATATGCTGTGAGCTACACTGAAGTGTGTGGGATCCCCCATATTCAGGAGGCAAACATTCCACTGTTTCAGGAGTGTCTCTACATCCCTACCACGAGCTGAGATCTGCATCCCACCCCACATAGGGTGGTGGGCATTAAAGTCACTGAAAAGGAGAAAAGGTGGGGGAAGTTGAGCAACCAAGGTGACAAGGTCAGTAAGACAAACAACCTCATCTGGAGGGAGGTAAATCGAACAGATTGTTAGTTCCTGCCTAACTCTGATCCTAACAGCCACTGCCTCAAGATTTGTGGTGAGGGGCAGCAGCACTTGAGACAGTGGTGAGGACATAGGGGCACACACCTCTGGAGACCCTGTAACAGAAGGGACGATTTTTGAAATAGCCCTGATAGCCACATAGAGCAGGGGTCCTCTGAACAGGAAACCACATTTCTGGTAACGCTATTCAGAGTGTAGGGAATTGGCACAGTAACTGTTGCAGCTCAGCCAGATGGTGGAAAAAACTGCTGCAATTCCCCTGGAGAATTTCGCATGTACTGAACTGAAAGGCCATTTAAAAAAAAAAAAAAAAAAAAAAAAAAAAAAAAAGGTAAGATCGCTAGTCCAATAAATCACCTGCTGCAGACGGTTGAGTGTCCATAGAGTCCATGGATGCTAGGATCTCCACCTCATCATCTGATGTAGAAGACGGAGTAGCATGTGGCTTTAGATCCACTGGGGGGTCTTTTGTCGTCTTCTTTTTCTTTCCCTCTCATTGGCCCTTAGGTTTGCAGGGCTGGGAGGGCTTCTCTGTAGTGGCATCAGGGGTAGAAGAAGAGCAGAAAGCCCTTCTACCAGAAAGTTGTGGATCCTTCAGTCATTGGCTGGAATCCGCTGAAGCACTAGGAGAAGCCTCGGAAGGAAGTGCCCCTTTGAATCCCTTTCGAACGAGGGGAGCCGAACGAGGCTGCTCCTTCTCCAGCTGGGTGGTGGGGACTGGTGTCCCTGATGGTGGAGATGGAGTTGCCCCACAGGTGGTAGTGGGAGGGGGGGGGTCAATGTGAGGAGTGCCTCTGACCTTCAAGGAGGCAGATGAGCTTTGATGGCTCTTTGGCCCCACAGAAGGTTGTTGAATGGTAGGTGCTATCGTCTCCAGAATGGGTGGTGACAATGAAACTGTAGCAAAAGATGTTCTCATGGAAACTGGGTGAAGCTGTTCATATTTTTTATGTGCCTCCGCATATGTCAGTCTATCCAGAGTCTTTATTTCCATAATTTTTTGCTCTTTGTGGAGCACAGTATAGTCTGGAGAAGAAGTTGGATGGTGCTGCCCACAGTTTACACAGATTGGTGGGGGAGTACATGGAACATCTTGATGTGATGGAGGCCCATATTCTCTACATGTGGGGGAGAGTTATATCTGCACAACATATGTTCAAATTTCCAGCATTTGAAACACCACATAGGGTGAGGGATATAAGGCTTTATGTCACACCGGTAAATCATGACCTTGTCCTTTTTGGACAATTTATCACCATCAAAGGCCAAGATAAAAGCACCGGTGGCAACCCTATGATCCTTCATACCCCTATGCATGTGCCATATGATGTGGACATCCCGTTGCTCTAGGATGGTGTGCAACTCTTCATGAGACTTTAAAAGAAGGTCCCTGTGATAGATAAGACCTTGGATCATGTTTAGCGATTTGTGGGGTGTTATAATGACTGGAACATCACCCATCTTGTCACAAGCAAGCAATGCTTTCAATTGGGCAGATGACGCTGCTCGATCAGTATTGAACCACTCCTCATCTTCGACACGCCTGAGAGTTCACCATACTTAGCTTCAAAGTTTTCTACAAAGAAAAGTGGCTTCATTCACATGAAAGTTTCCCCATCTGTCTGACTACAAACAAAATACTTAGGAGAGTAAGACATCCCTGTCTTTAGCCTGCCAGCAGCCAGGGAAGGGAACGTTTGGGGATCATACATTGCTGCGTTAAAAGCAACTCTTCCATGCTTGGAAACGATGGTTATACATCCACCAACGTTACTCTGAGACAGTTTCATTCTCATCCCATGAGCAGCTAGGGGACTATACGTCCACCCAGGCAGAGCTACGCTTGTCTGGGTAAGCCTTATACAACTGAGGTGCAGCAGGTTCCTCAGAGGTTGCTCGATAGTGACTCGTCAACCTCAACAAACATGCATCTCCTCAGGACATAGCACACCTTGAGATGGAGGGTGGTTTTCTTTTTTGAGGTTTTACTGTCCTCGCGACCCGGGCTATTAAGCCAAGATACCCATGCTCTGAAATGTAAAACATTCCACCATCATACCGAACGATGGTTGTTGAAGCACGCACAGAGCTTACAGTCTGGTGGACTGTTGGCGCGACACAGTCCACAGCTTAGCATCCCGGGTTCGCCAAGCCCGTACTCAGCAAATTAATGCTAAACAGCTGAGGGGGTTTTCATAGAGTTATCATTGACTAGGGGTATTCAGGACTAGATACCATCAACACTATGCTTGCATCATTAGCAAAAAGAATAGTTTTTTGTGGGCTCATATGATCAACAAGGTCATCTATAAATGAGGAAAAGTAATGCTCCTAGAACAGAGCCCTGAGGAACACCATTTTATTGCTTTTTCATCAGAGTGGAAAACTTTATTGCTGATTTTTTTCTGTACATTAATATCAAATTGAAGTGATATCTTCTGTGTGTGGTTTTGTAAGTAAGAGCATAACCAGCTATGTGCCACACCTCTTATTCCTCTCCTTTCCAGTTTAGCAAGCAGTATTTTATGATCTATTACCATACACAGCTTATCTTATGGTAGTAGCTTTATTGCAAAATAAATTGATGCAAAATGTGCAGGGTTACTAGGTTTGATGATGTTTCTAGCACTTTGTTAGATAAATCTTCAACCAATTTAAAGGCTGATTATTGTTTTTAGAACATCTTACTGTGTTCAGGATAAATTCAGTATCAATAAAACTAAACTATTTAGAGTTTCGTCTATTACCAGTTTACTCACAGAATACCACAGAATACTCATTATATTTGATAGTAAGCTAATAGAAATGATATTCTACTGTAGCTTCCTATGCATCCAAAAACAGAGGCAACTAATCTGGGAACTTCACATTCTCTAACATTAAATGAGTTATCATCAGTAGCATTTATTTTTGTGACAATTTCAAATATTTTAAGCTTGAGAATTACAAAGGCTCTTTTATTTTGGTACTTCAACTCTATATTGTGTTATAAAATTATTTTTGGGGCAATATAACTGAACAAAAACATTGTTGTTGTATCTACTATACAGTGGTTTTACTCATATTGGTTAAATAACCAAGATAAACATGTTTCCACATCATTTGCATGTTTTAAGCAATGCTCATTACAATTATAACTCTAGTTTAAGAAATAATTTTGTTTACAGATTTCCAGATGACATGAAATCCATTTTGTCTGTGATCTTTTGTGGAAGTATAATGTATAATCAAATAACATTTTGAATGTTAGTTCTGTTTTAAGGTTAAATAGTGTTCTCCTCAACCAGCTCATGCTGTAGGGCAACATACCTTGTGTATGTAACTGATTGTGAAATGGACATACTCAATATATGTTGCTCTGCATCACGAGTTGCTACACATGAGAGCTATTGTCTGAAGAGAATAGCATCCACCTGAGATTGCTTTTCCAGTACTGTAATATGCTCAGCCCACATCAGTTGCAAGTCAGGATGCATTTCTAATATAAATATAAAAAACTTTGATATATACTCTGTCTGCTTGTCATACATTTTTATATTGTTATCATTGGAATATCTTTTCATGTTGAAATTAGTATTATCTTTATATTATTTACATTTAAGTTTTTTTTTATTTCTGTTCACCTTGATGCATGCCTCATTGTTTATTCAGGCTTGTCCTGCAGTATGCCTGATGACACATTACTGATCAAAATATCATTGTAATAGATAAGAAATAATGTTTCGCTACTTCCTATGTATAAACACATAAAAAGTGTATCTGAGAAGTTCAGTGAATGGTCTCAGGAAATACAGGAAAACAAGAGTTACAAATAAAATACCTTTACTGGCCTTCAAAGTACAGTAGTTGCTATTGGCTACAATACACTTCTGACATCAGTTGTGCAGCTACTGGAAATGTCAGAAAACGCTTCTTGTGGAATTGTTTGAATCACTGAGAACACACATTGTTGGATCTCCGCAACCATTGCAAAGTGTAAGCCTGTTTGTGCTGATCTTCAACTCATCTGCAATCATTTTCAAAAACAGCTGCTGATCATCCACAAGCATCAATCACACTCATTCAATGTTGTCTGTCACTGTGATTGTCAACAGTTGACCCAAACATGGCTCATCCTCAACACCTTCTTTTCTGTCTCTATAGCATTTAAACCACTCAAACCCACACTTTTTACTCACTGCTTCAAAACCATACCCTTGCACTAACATCCCATGGATCTCCATTGCTGTTCTGCCTAATTTAAAACAAACTTGATGTTAATGCATTGCTCCATTTTGCATCCATGTTTGCAATGACACGAGTTCCTACACTGACCCTGTTAGCTGCGTCACAATGTACCACTGCTTCACTGCAGTGCTTTGCACTATAGGAGGCACTTTTGACATGTTTCTCAATGTGTAAATACAGGCACCTTATCCTCTCATGCACAGTTTGTAAAATATGCGACCATTCACTAGACGTTTCAGATGCACCTTGTATATTACAAATATTATTTATTCCAGTAAAATTTATTGATAGACTCCATGCTTGCTGTATGTGGATTTGTATTGTGGTATTTTGTCTGACACATCAAATGAATATATTGTATACTCAAATAATAAAATGTAATATATATTTTTGATGTATTGTTAATGGCAGCTATTCCATCATAAATTCCAGATCAGAATAGATCCTATATTAATTAATTTTGTTTGTTTCATAAAAAAATTATGTACAGATATCCACCTGTTAAGGTAACTAATATTTCAACATTTAGCCACCACAGGTGTTCAACATGTTATAAATAGGTAGAAGCATGTGAATTGCTCTCAATGACAGCTTATAAAACCTACAACAACTTTCAGATCATCTGCTTCATGATCATTATTAAAAGCAGAAATAACTTACATTCACTTAAAATTATTATCATCATTGTAGTGTGAAGAGAAATTAGATAAAATATCACTTTTCCCATTCCTGACATTAAAAGATAGTCTCACCTTTATAAACTTATTTAATTGAGACTCACAATGATCACATGATTAACTTCTGCAGAAAGCTATTTTAAGCAGGTATAATACCAATATGATATAAGGCATTAATTGAATTTACACAAAATACCATTCCCTTTGTGTTACCTCTTTATTCTATGGATATATTTATGGTCACTATTGTTTTATTTATTTATTCATGGAACCGTTATATATGTTATTACAATTGTTAGAGACACATATTGTTATATCTGCAATAGTAGAAGACATAATAAAACATTCAAACCTTGAACAAAGTTTTATTTAAAAGGAACTATCAAAGAGCAGAACAATATCAGAGTCTCTCAACACAATGAGAACAGCAATTAACAGCCAAAAATATTTATACCAGCATTGTCTTAGACACGGATAAGATAAAACAACAAAATTTCACCAGCTGCAATAATATGAAAGTTATGTTAGATCCACAACAAACACTAATAACCAATCAAGGAAGATAGTTTTGACCACAATGGATACCAAGACTCCAGTAGTAAACCCACGAAAACAGTTGTATGGTGACTCAGTGGAAACAACAGCTTCTGAGACTTCCTGGTGATGAACTCAAACTCATCTGGGTGGCTGTTTCTCCAGCTTAAATATTCCATTCATTGGATGAATCTGTTAGATCCATTTTCAGCCCAATTATTGGTGTAGGAAGGTAGGCCGCTTGATGGCTGCAACCCTTGGTGTGGCTGGACAGTTCAACAGTGCTCTTTCAGTGTCCTCTGTCAGCTGGTACCTGCAAGATGTGTTGTTGGACGGACTGGGCTGAAGACAATGGTCGATCATGAGGTTCAGGCAAGCCAGAAGTGACTGGTAGACTGGCCATTTAACCTCTTCCATGACAGAGCTGATTGTTATGCTTCTTGCACACCATCCCATTGTGCAAAGTAACATCTGGCATGGCATTGCTGATTAGCTTGTGGACCATTGCAGGTACACACTGGGAATGGTTTCTAGTTAAAAAGTGTGCCCACACCAGATCCCTAAATAAAAAACAAGATCAGTGAGTAGACTGCATGGCTAGTCGCCAGGAAGGAGAGAACAGGATGGATAGGGGTGAGTAATAAGGTCAACCATGAAGCCTTTCTACCAGTGAGGACCCATCCTGAATGAGGAGATCCAGAATGTGTTGTTGATAGAGTTTGACCACAAACGTTTCTGTCAATCCATTGGATGAGGAGCAGAAGGGAGAAGTAGTGACCAAATGAATGCCTAGGGTAGTACAGAAAGAAGTGAAGTCAGCAGATGTCAACTGTGGGCCATTGTTAGTCAAATTTGTATATGGAAGGCCCTCAATGGTTTAAATGTAGGAGAGAGCATGAATATTATGTTTGGCTGATGTGGAGGACATGTGGAAGATGTAAGGAAACCCATGAGAATCCATGAGGATAAGCCTGGAGGAAGTGAGAAATGGACCCCCAAAATTCATGTGTAAGCAGGACCACAGGGAGATTGTCTAAGGCCAGGTGAACAGATATCAAAATGGTGTTGATTGGTGACACTGACATATCACACATGATGTGACCATGTGGGCTATGCCAGTGTCCATCCCTCTCTGGTACACATGTTGGCAGGTAATCCATTTCGTCATAACAAATCCCAATGTCTGATATGAAGGAGCCCCAACACACAGCAAAGTAATAAAGTCAGCAATGCAAATCATGATTAGTCCTCATCACCCATAATGAGAAGATGACCACTTTGACTGATAGGTCATGGCAGCAGTACCAGTAAGCTTTTATTTCCAGATTTGGAAGGCAGTGTAGTTTCCACAGCCACCCATGCCGATGTCGTGAAATTGTCTTGAGTATCGGATTATCTTCTGAGTGATGGACAATCAGGCTTGATGTCCAGAGGTAATGTAGAGATGGGTGTGGTGGCAGCCTCATTCAAAAAGAAATTGGTCAGTGGGATTGTGTCAAATACAGATCAAGCCTCACTGTAACCTGTTATGTGCCCACTTCCTAATGACTTCAGTCTCACTGACTTGTTCAAAATCTTTAGTTCAAATTATCATATCTATGTACATTGTGGTAATTTAATGGGCATAACACCCTATGAACCAATTTATCCACAATAAGGAAAATGTTATTGTCATAGAGGCAGTGTAAGAGCCTTTCACCACTCTGAACTGTCATTTTCTGTGGTGTAATGCAATGAAAGAGAACATTTGTAACATCAACAAATAATAGAGCTACCGTTTGTGGAAGGTTTTACAAGAATTCAAAAAGTGTGATTGTAATTGAGTCTTGCAGGACTACTGAAATGATTGATATAACTCAATTTGTTCTTCAATTTATATTTTATTATTTCTACAACTTATATTCAGTTTGAGGTATTTCTTGATTCCATTTGATAAAAAAAATTCAATTAGGGTCTTTGTAGAGTAACTTGATTTACATTACATTTTTGTGGAAAGCTTCTGTTGTCCCCCATTCCTGCATTACATCTCTATATTGTCCTTTAATTTTGATTTTACATTGTTGATGAACTGCAGTCCATCTCTGGTGTTCTTCATGTGCTAACACAGTCTCATACAAGTACAAATAGTGGACTTTGGATTAACCATTAGGCTGTGCTTAAATTCTTCAACCTGTCCTCTGGACATCAAGTGGTAGAGTATTTGTGGACATTTTAATAATAGAAGACAGACTTTAGGAGATCATAGCACCACAGAGTTCATTAATGTTATTGTATAGCTCATTTGTGGAATTACAGTCAGGAAGGCTTACAATCTGAATTCTTTTATGTTTAAATGAGCACTAGTTTTTATAATCATAATCCAATGTTTTCATGTGATGCATGTTACCTGGGTCTTGGATGACTGGTGATGCAGTACCAGTAACAGATCCTTACCGTTTACACTTTATGTATTTACTTGGCCCATGAAATCATTTTAGTACATTTTTTGCACATGATATAGGGCAAAAAGTAACATAATTGATTTATGATTACAGTAGTGCTTGTAACTATGTGGTCAATTAACTAAAAGTACTCAATAATACAAACTTATACACTAAATGAGCTATATATATGATAGCAGATGTTATTAAGTAAGGCTACATAATGAATGTAAATGATAGTATACAAAGTGACATATGTAATTAACAATATTTGACATATTCAGTCTACTTATTATGATGCTTCAGAAATTCAGAAACAGCTAGAGAAGTTTCAAGTTTACTGTAATTTATTTAATATTGGTATTCATTTTTAAGTAAGAAAGAATAGAGTTATATAGCTCCAGCATGTTTCTCATTTACATTAAGTTTGTATTCCTGTCTTTATTTGTAGGTAAACTTCTGTCTAGTTTCATATGTATGTAAATCATAGTTACATTTGATGATTTTTCTTCTTTACAAATGACGCTTTCAAAAAAATATATTTTATATACAGGGTGAAGAAAAAGTGCTGCACTTGGAGGTCAGCAAGTGATTCCTCATCCAGATTCAAGCAAAGGTTTATCTGTCAAAATAAGATTGGGTCAATTTTAAAAACACTGTCGCTTCATGGAGTGCCTCAGAATTTACAAAGGAATCTGTTATCACCCCACACTGCTGTACCAGCCATCATAGCTTACTGGGAGACTGCTGAGAAATATAACCTACATCAATCACAGAGTTTTGAATCCTTGTCAAGTTTATTTTTTATTTTTTAGACATCAGTTCCCTAGACCAGGCCCTGTGGGTAGAGTACACTGTAGTTCACCACCCCAGCTGTGACCGTGTGTCACTAGTGTCGGCAGTGGAGCAAGAGAAAGAGCTGTGGAAAGAGTGAGACCACACAGCACTGCTCTGCACTGGACTGTCCTGCGGTCAGATCCAACATAAACGACGTAACAAAGAAAGTGCAGCTCTGTAATGTGGTTGAATAATGGTAAAACAATCAAACCATTTACTGTTTGGTAACAATTAGTGTTTGTAGGGCAGAATCACTACGTGAAGCTTTAGAAAATATCTGGAACATGAATCGAAGAAAAACTTGATAATTTTGTGACCCAAATTTGATTTATTAGTATTGTACATGCATACTCCTCGTAGACACAGTAGGCTTCTTCTGAAAGATATATGTTTCTTAAATGAACTAGTATCATAAATATGCTATTTTAAAAATAATTTTATGTAAGAGCTACAGAGTTTCATTCTTACAAGTAAATTTTTTTTGTGAAAATCCAAATAAAAAAATAACAAAAAAAGATTGGTTTTAGGCACATTTACACTATACATCACAATTTACAATAAACAACTTCACCACTTATGTAACTATTGGAGCCGAGAATGGAAGACATTCACGTACGAGCGCACTTACAAATTTTGGAATGCCACACGTGGCGTATAAAATGCGAACTGCAGTGATGCCGCTATAAGCAGCTACATTACCTAGTTAGTGTCCAGCAAGCAAAAGACCATGCGCCTTGCCTTTCTTGCTCCCAGCTCCGTGTAGTCACGTGATTGACCACTTCAGTAAACTTTTAAAAAATATACATAAACATTGAAATCACGACACTTTAGGATTCTCTCACATTGCTTATCTAAACTAATAAGGAAAGCAAGATTTATATCACAAACTGTTCATAGTAATTGTTTGTTCTGTAAAGTTTCAGTCATGTGATTGACCACTTTAGTCAACTTTAAAATATATACATAAACATTGAAATCACAACGCTAGTATTCTCTCACCTTGTATATATAAACAAAAGGAAAACAAGATTTATATCACATTAAACTGTTTATAGTAAATATTTGTTCTGTATTGTTGTAGTTGTGTTATTGACCACTTTAGTCAACTCTAATATATATGTATAAACATTGAAATCACGACATTTTAGTATTCTCTCACATTAGGAAGATAAATTTATTTTGTATATAAACATTGGTTTATTGCTTTTTATTTGATGTTTAGTAAATTGTTTCATAAAGCCCCCTCCTCCCTCAGGCTGGCAAAAAGTACTAATTTTTCACCCCCCTCCCCCCAGAAGTTTCAATGACAGGTTTGCATCATGACCCCCCCCCCCAACCCCCTGTGGGCACCCCTGACTCTGTCCCACATGTTGCTGTACACAGGGCCCGCGGGCGCGGTGTTTCGACATGCCGTGCCTGCCCTAGACATTGTTCTCAACTCTTTGTTGTCATACATGTGATTTTAAAAGGCACATGATCTTATTTTGTTATATAAACTTTTGTGTCCTTCAAGTCTTTTGTGACAGCATTCATTGATGAAATGATTTCAGTTCTCAAGCCGAATAAAATACTCGAGCTTTTGATAGCCATCTCCACCATTGCCATCAGGAGTTCACTGACTGCCAGGTCATGTACAGTTTCCCACTTATATAGGCATGATAATGACATCCTCAGCAGCCAATCAGAGTGCGCTGATGTGGGGTGCACATGCTGTGTGCACGAAGTCCAGGAGGGCAATGCACAGCCCTGATGGCACCACTGATGTCACGTGTCGGCAGGGGCCAGCACCACGTATGAAATCGTTGCTCCCACTTTCCAGCAAGGGTAGCGCATCTCTCGTTGCTGTCTTTCAATGTCTATAGCCTACCCCCAAACAATGTTCAGGGTGTATCCCTGGTCTCTACTAAAATTGATGTTCTTCAATTGAATCTGCTCGCCTCCTTTATAACGGGGTCCCAATATGTGGATGCATGAGCCAAGACTTTCGTCTTTCCGAACTGTATTTAATGTCCGTTTTCACAGCAATCCTCAGCTATGGCTGACTTGTCAAGCTCCCTTTGTTTAATATGACTTTCATGCTCAGAACAGTGCTCTGGCACGGTGTGAATTGTTTGCCCTATATCCATGCTGCTGCATTCACAGAGGACACCATACACACTGGGCACTCTAAGAACAATGTCATCTTTAACAGGGTGCAACATATCTTGTAACTTGGGGGTGGGCCAGAATATGGTCTCAGTCCTAGCTTGCTGCTTGTTGCTCTGCAGGAATGCAGATGGTTTCACTTCTTCTGTTGATTCACTAGGCATCTTTCTTTGGTGGCCCTTGAAAGCATTAGCTGTATCTCCTTTGCTGTACCTATTGTCCCTGAAGACTCATCTTAAGTACTGCAATTCAGCCTGTAAGTGGTTGTTGTCACAGTTAATCTTGGCTCTGTGAACTTTTGTTTCCAATCTAGTTGAGGAATCCATGTGTGGCATTTTTTCATCACCCTATATGTGCAAACATGGTGGAAGTACTATTTTCAGACTTTTAAAGGGAATCTATAGAAATCCTTCATTTAGCTTTCATTAGCACACTGCTAATATTTTCTGCATGTCATATGTTAATTGTTTCTTAAATTGCAATTCCCTGAGAAAATTGTTCCCTCCATCAGTTGTGACTGTATAGTACCATGGTACAACTGATGATTACCTTGTATTTTGAATGAGACTCTGAACATATTACATATGCGTATTTGTTTTCTTTAACATTGATTGCTATAATCTGCATGAGTATGTGTGTATGGAAATTTTGTATGACTCACATTCAAATGATTTTTCCTTTAGTGTGAAAAAAGAGTTGGTAATGGTGATATTTTGTGTTCTGTGGAAGATAATTGTCACAGAAAAGTTTTTTTAAGGACAATAAATATGTTTTTTTTTTTTTCTCTTCCCATTCCTACATACAGTTTACACTGTATATACCTTTTAAGATTTGATGCTACATATTACTTTAGAGACCTACAACAGAGACAGTTTTCAGACAGCTGAGTTTATCTTAATGTGTTAGACTTATACTAACAGAATATAAAAGCAAACATTATTCCCACTGCTCATTATTAATTCATAAGTATATTTTAAAGTATATAATTGGTAAATTTTGTTTATTTGTAGACGTGAAGGTGTTTTATCAAGCATCCACTGAAAATTTTGGGATAGGTACATAAAGTAATATATTTTGTGCCAACCTTTTCAGTTGCTATGTGATCATTTCAGGTTTGTGGACACCAATCTTTCCGACCAGCACTTCAAAAACTGTGTTCTCCAAAATAATACCAAATTAAGTTTGATACCTGGTTGCCAAAAGGATTTTGATTACAATATTTATTTGAAGGAAGTGTTTGAAGAGAATCTTGTTGGTCAACTAGCTATTCTGCCAGGGGCATTTATCTCAGGGTTTATTATAGACAAAACTGGAAGAGTGAAAATTATAGGTCTGTGAAAATTACCTGTAACTGTAAAAGTAATGTGACAAAACCTTTTCTTTATTTATATTACTAAAATAGTTAAACCAGCAGTTTAGTTAGTGATCAGTTTTGTCTAAATGTTATTGGTCTGCAAGTAGACATTTGGTACATAATAATGCTGCCCACTTTTACAAACAGAGCTGAAGTAACAAAAGCACTTTGTACTTATTTTAAGAGCATGCCTTCAATAGATGTGAATAAATACCGCACATGTTTTCATAATCACTAAAACAAAATTTCTAAATACCATGCA
This sequence comes from Locusta migratoria, assembly GCA_026315105.1. NCBI lineage: Eukaryota > Metazoa > Arthropoda > Insecta > Orthoptera > Acrididae > Locusta > Locusta migratoria. The sequence continues at coordinate 474,957,050 of CM048755.1, read as the reverse complement.
TATTAGACATAGATTATAGTTGGAGCCACATACGATGGTGGGTTGTGCATGTCTGGACAACAGCATCTTTGCCAGTTTCAAGCAACAGTTGAAGTATGTGTATATACGTGCTTTGCACTTGAAGAAACCTTGTAGCCCACAAATAATGGCTCTCGCTTCCTTAAGTAGAATTTGGTACATTCCAGCACCATCAGCAATGACCCCTTGCAACAAATAGACTGAACAACTTGCTACAATGAAGTTTAATTTTGACAATGCTGAACAATACTGAACGCTCATTGACTGTTGAAAAATGTTTTTATGTAGATATGCAGGCCAAGCTTAAACTTGACTGCTGTCATTCATCGTTCCAGCTACAGTACTTAAAAAACTCAATGTACAGCACATCACTTTTTCTTGTATGTGTATACAAATTACATCCATTGTTATTACACTTATAAATGGACAACTTTAATTCTATTTTCCTTTAGTTGGTACATTTATTTCTAAAAATAGTTTTATTTTTAATCTTAAGTTTTATTCTGAAATTTACTCAAAAATTAAATAAAAATAGTATAATTTATTTTCTTTCAAACATATTTGGACTGTTTTCTGTGCAAATAATTTGTTTTCATCCTGCTGTTAATTATTTGTTATAAAACCTATCTTATTATTCATTGCATTCTCAAGCTTACTTTGTCTACTGCTAATGAAGTGTTAATACAATCAAAACCAGTTATTTCTTAAAGGTAAGGAAGTCAGAGCGTTCTTTGTCTCTCACTGATTATAGTGAAAATATTTTAAATGTTTTCTAGTTTTTTAAATAGTTTGAAGTAGTTTCCCTGTAGCTCTATGAACGCATGCAAGCTTAAACAGTGTGCGCACTGTGACATGTGGGTGTGCGACCAGCCGCCAGACAGTGGACTGGGCCACAACAATGCCACCACCTCATGGCGATAACACTGATAAAGGGCCAAGCGGAGCAGCATTCAGCTTCAATTGTGTTATCTCATGTGTCTTAGCATGATCCGATGTATATGCATATTCTTTGCTACAAGTTGACTACTTTAACTCTTGCCAATGTGTTACCTAATTGTGACTTTCTCTTTGTAACTCCAGTATATGCCCAAGTTCTAAGACTGTTCTTAAAATACAAAGTGTTGGTGTCAGCCTTAGTAAATATGTGTTTTGCTTTACAAGTTTTTTTACTGTTCTTGTATTTAAAGATCTTGCTAATGAATCAGAGTAATAATATCTCTTATTCTTCATATATTACTCAGCCTATCTCAATTTTGTCTGTGCAAAGGGAAATAAACAATAGTTATATCTTAAATGTGTAGGAAATTACAGTATTTGTAGAAGTTTTATCTCCCATTCAAATACCATATTTGATGCTTAGTTATGTTAATAGTGTCACCTCCATAATTCAGTGGTCAGTGTGACTGTTTGCTCATATTCAGTTCCCATTACTGCAAACAATTTTACCTTTGTGGGAAGACTGTAATGAGCTGCATTCGGTCTGATGAGAGCAACTGAGGAGCTACTGACTGAACAGTCATGGTTCCAAGTCATGAAACTCACCAGTTACTAGGAGAATGGTCAGCTTACATGTCTCTCCTTACATCATCCACTGATGCTATTCACTGAGGATGAGACAGCAGGTTGGGTGCATCGGAGGCCAGATTGCAGAATTTTCTTTTTCTTTTATGTAAATAGTGTTTTACTTTTTGTGATAATCACAAAGTAAATGTTAACTTATGAAAGATGTAGCCTCTCACAAGACAGATTTCACCCTATCATCATTGAACTGTTATATTCATTTTTGTGTACTTGTGAGATGTAATATAAATGAAAATGATCACAACTGAAGAAAATTTTCATGCCTGTACAGTGAAACCACGAAATAGGGGAAAAAATCAACAGTTTCTTCTTTATTTCCTTTTTCATCTAACTATTCACACTAATGGACTTCATTTGAGATATTTGTTCAGAATCTAAATAATATTACCAAGTCATCCAAAGTTCTACTTTACTGAAAAAACATAGTATCCTTGTCTAGATGAGTAGGAGAAACAATCCTGTAATCTTTAAACACAGTATTAGTAGTGTGCTGCTTGACAGACTCACATCAATTAAATATCTAGGTGTAATGATGCACAGTGATTTGAAATGGAATGAGCATATAATGACAGTTGTGGGAAGGTAGATGGTCAACTTTGGTTTATTGGGAGAATTTTGGGTAGATGTGATTTGTCTGTAAAAGAGACCGCATATAAAATACTTGTGTGACCCTGTCAGGAGTATTGCTCCAGTGTTTGGGATTCCCAGCAGACTGGTTTGAAGGAATATATAGAAGCAATTCAGAGGTGGGCTGCTAGGTTTGTTACTGGTAGGTTTGATCAACACATGGGTGATACTGAGATGCTTCAGAAAATGGGAGTTGCTGGAGGGAAAGCAACATTCTTTCCAAGAAACACTGTTGAAGAAATTTAGAGACCCAAATTTGAAGAAGACTACAGAAAGATTCTACTGCTGCCAACCTACATTTCACATAAAGACCATAAAGATAAGATCAGAGAGATTAAGGCTCATATAGATGCTTTCAAGTATTCATTTTCCCTCATTCTATTTGGAAGTGAAACAGCAAAGCAAGTAACTAGTAGTGGTACTAGCTACCTTCCACCATGCACCTTTGGGTGAATTGCGAAGTATGTATGTAGATGTGGACGTAGATGTAGATGTAAATGTATTGATCAGACTGTGTAATAAATTCCATGCAAGCAAGAAATTCTACAGCAAAAGTTTCTCTTGGTAGCATGTGAACAGGAAGCAACTCATACATGTGGGTAATTTTGAATGCATAGGAAAGAAGGATATTTCATAGGATTGTACACACCGTTCTCATAGGTTTGTCCAATGTTTAGGCAATTCTCTGTACACTAAACATTTGAACACCACCACTCAACTCCTCCTGAATTGCTATGGCCATAGCACTGCGATATCACTGCCACTGATGTTGAATCAATTCATTCCATCTCTCTGCTATGTTCCACACTAAAGGAACCCATCTTTTGAAACTTTCAAATCATTTTCCCTGAACCCATGGCAGTCATTGGACCAATGCCTTTTTTTTTCAAATCTGGAGATTCTGCTGAGTGAATTGTGCACAATCATCATTCTTGTAAAATAGCCTTACAAGCACAGTGTGATCCTGCACTGAGTCAGTAATGGCGAACATCTCAGATGTGAAATGAGGTGTGTTTATACCAACTTCAATGGGACGTGCACATTACAGGTGTTTCCATTTATATATATTCTGACACATACAGCACCATTTATTGATCAATTTTCACAATATTTATTTTTCTTCTGCCATATATTTTCCCCAGTAATATTTCATTGCAATTTGATGTCATTCTGGACAGTCGTGTTACTTCTACAGTATTTTGAAAGTTTAACTTTCATTATAATCACCACATATATAATAAGTTCCATTTTTTTTTTTTTTTTGTGGGGAAAAGTATTTTGCTTTATAGAAAAGTGTGTATTTTTACAATTAATTGTGAGTTTGTGGATACAGTGTTATGGAGTGACCCAGGTTTGAGTTCTGTAGCATTGCTTTTGTACTAGGTCAACTGCATTTATTATATGTTCTATTCTTCAATCTCAAGTCAATGTGGTATTTAACTATTAATTTATTTTCTTCATCTGCATCTGTTATTTTACTGTACCATGTATTTACCCTACCAGTAATTAGTTCTAAAATATTCATAGTGGAATGTCAAAAGTTGCATGTTTTGTTACTACTCACTTTGCAGCAGTAGTATAATATCTGCACAAAACATGTTTTTTATCTGAGGAAAATAAAAATTTTCTTGTGAATATAATTTTTATCATTGAAATACAGTGTAATTACCTAATTATTTATTAATATCTCATATTATCAACTTTTTCAGGTATATCGATGTTCCTATCCAGCATAGCTGCTTTTTTTATTTGGTTCCTAGAGACAGATGCTGCTCTCATGATATTTGAAGCAGTATTCAACTTCATGTTTATAGCAGGGTGGAATGTCATTGATGTTATTACTATAGAGTCCTATCCCACACATTTAAGGTACTTCTTCATTCACTTTGACATATTTTGCCCAAAATTACATAATTTATATAGTAAGCAATGATTAGTAATATAGATTTGTTACTGGCTGGTAAAAATAATGCTTTAAAGTTGTACATTTTCTAAAAAATATTGTCATGATAAAAACATTACAAGCTGCTGATAACCAAAACTTTCTTACAATAATATATGGTGGCTGTTCTTTTGGAGATGTCCAAAAGAAGAGGAGTTGAAGGTCAATCTGAGTGCACTATAAAGGGAATCAGCAAAATGCCATGAGTAATGAGTGAAAATTTGGAAAGGCACTAAGTTAGTATTGTTTCAATTAATTTAAAATTTTACACCTGGTAGGAGGCGTGCTAAGGTAGCTGTACAGTCAAGGTGATCACCGTGTCATCATAGTAGCATAGTGATCAGCACTACTGCCTAGTAGGCAGGAGATGTGGATTTGAATACCAACTAGGCATAAATTTTCAATTTTTCTCATTGATTGAATTAAATGTTCATTGGCAGCTAATTTAAATTCATTTTCATCTTTTTTACAGTAGGTGATATTACAAACAGAAAACACTTTTTATTTTTATTTTTTTATTACATGATGATATAGACAGTATCATAAAATGTAGAGTTGCATAAGTGGTACTTAAGTGCCACTAAGTAGTATTAAATATGTCCCCACATATATGTGTGAAATAACTTACTCCAAATAGGCTGATTCAATATATTAAGTAAATAATTAACAACACCTATTTATATGTGTACTCCTACAACAACAGACAAACAAGTGACTTTATTTTATTCTGACCTGGAACTTGCAACTTGTAATTGTCTCCCAATGTGTTAAAGAAGTTTGGAATTTAGTACTAGTACAATAACATAGTGCACTGTGACATCACTATTCCACTTTGTGATTCCTTAATGAGTTAGGAGAAAATATTTAAAAAATATAATAATAATAATGATGAAAGCCATAGCTCAGAATTTTAAGTGGGTTTTAAAGTGACATAGTTGTGACACAAAATCATGGAAGACTATTGAAAATTATATAAAGTGTACAAAATACTGAATATGCCTCTAAGTTAAAAGTCATTACTGAGTGAAAAATGACTTTATTTTTCATGATTATGCATTTCAGTGATAGCCATCATCAGAAATACTGGATATTTTTAAGTATGCTAGTAGACATTATGGTTACGTGCTGTTGTGTAAACTGGAAGGGGGGCGGTGAGAAAGAAAAAAAATTGAATAGGAAATTTTTTTTAAATTTCAGCAACTGAAATAATTTTAGCAACACTCATCGCTCTAACCTCTACCGCACCGCACGAACACATGTGCGTCACAATAGCCAAACTATACCAACAGTGGGAAAGGGAAAATACAGGAAGTGGAAAGGTGGGTGGGGTTACCTTAATAGTCAATGCTTGTTTTACAAGTGGCTAGTGCACATTTATTAAATTTATGTATATATTTGAAATACATACATGGACTGAGTTAAACACAGGCCTTCCTGAATATGAGCATGAATGCGTCGACAAATCGACTTTTAAACAACAGTGGTCAAGCAAGGAAATTTTGAAATTGTGGCAAACAAATTTAAACTTTGGTTAGAATTACAGTCACAATGCCTTGAATACACAGGTTCAGAAGGAACCGTAGCAAGTAAGAAACTTTTAACTACAACTGAAGTTTAAGACTAAGTTGGCACCACAGCGAGTTAAACTGCACAGTCCATAGTTATTTCAGTAAACAGATTCATAACGAATGAACTTCAGCCTTGACTGTAGTACAGACCCATAGAACAAACTGCAAATTGATCTAACATGTACAGTGCAGGATAGCAAACATCCGATCTAACCTTGGCTGAGCTTGATCAGGTTTTACACAGTATCTAATGATAAACAATACAAGACTCAAAGAACAGACTGTAAATGAGCAAGAAATCAGGTCTGACTTTGGCTGAAATGACCAGGTTTTACACAGTAGCCAACATGATTAAATGACGAAGGAGGCAGCCGCTAACAAAAGATGATAAGGAAAAGGACTAGGAAGGCTCACTTCATTAATAATATCAACCACACGGGACTAGCCGGTGTCCTGGTGGACCTTCAGATGCAAACACAGTCAAAACTACGACCTAGGAATGGGCCAGGCTTCCAGGAAGGAAACGGCACTGCCTAACACAACACTGATCCCCGGGCAGGCAACGGTCAAGCAGCGGGCACATCGCCAGATAAATACCTCAACAGATCCAAAGCTACTTGATACACAAGTTAAACCACACAGTAACTACCCAATTACGGTTGCAGCATTAGGTGTAAACTCGGCCAAACTATGACCTAGGAACAGACCAGGCTCCCAGGAAGGAAAAGGGCAATGCCTAGAAAAAATAACACTGGTCTCTGGACAGGCAACAGTCAACCAGCGGGCACACTGCCAAATATATACCTCAGTGGACGTTAGTCCCCAAAATTCTTAATTGAAGCAATTCACAATGTAATATCAAGACACCTCCTTTAACTATCGCCAACCACATCAATACACTAAAGACGAAGACACGAGGTATGCCAACGCTGAGGCGCCATCGGCACACACCACATAAACATACACAAGACAACGCCACTCAAGCAAGAGGGAACACAGTCACTGGTGTCCTGCTCTACCTAGCAAAAGACAGAATAGAACTTAACTGTCGCACTGTAGATCATGATGAGAAGAAACAGCAGGACTAGAAATCCCATCCGGCAGAGTACGGCGCCGCGAAGGTTTACGTCATCGAAGGACAGTGGAGTACGGCCTCAGAACAACTGACAACAAGGCCTTCCTCCTCGCGGTGCCTCAGCTAGGCAAACAGTGAATCACCTCTCCCGAGCGGCGACAGCGTCAGGCTTCCTCCTAGCAACACGATGGGTAAGCCGCCATGTACCTCCCTCTGGTAACCGAGGACGAAATGAATTCTGCGGACTGGTCGCAGTGGCTGACGTCAGATGACAGGTGTCCCACTACCCCATAGACAAGCCGGAACTGACCACTCTTCTGCCCTGCGCACTCCTATTTATCGCACCAAGACGGCAACGACTTTAGACGGAAGAGGCAGCAGACAATCGCGCAGAGGATCGTTGGCCATACCAACCTAAACACAACGGACTCGAACTGGCGCCAGTCCAGAAGAAAGAAAGCAAGGGGTGAAAGATGACAAAAGACTAGGCGAGCCGAAATAACACGGTTCATAAACATACAATATGTTCAAATCTCTAGCGTAAAAGTATTAGGCAAGTGAAGAACAGATAGATAATAGACACTCACTAAACCTAAAATGGAGTGTTAAAACCCACTTTAAAGGATAAAGAAGGATAAGAATTGGCATTGAGACATTGTCAGCTAAAACAAGAAGTAAAAAATTAGGAAAATTTAAAGTCCACATCAGTGCAGCTAAATTGAAAAATGAAGGTAACTGTCACCCTCAACTCACACTGACACTGGGGAGGGTCCTTACAATGGAAAAGGTGTCCATGTGTCAGCCAGGTATGTCCTATGTGGAGCTGGCAGAGGAGTCCCTGAGAAAGGTCTGCATGGAGGACCACACATTTGTTATATCCTTTATAACCCAAAGATTATTTGGTGAAGTTAGTGAATGCCATTCCGTGTTCCACATATGGAAAACATGGCTGAGTAGTGTTGATTGGATGTCAGTTGCTGGCATGCCGACGTCCAGAGTCTGTTCTCTAGCCTGTTGGCAAGTTCATTTCCCACTATTCTGGTGTGCCCTGGTAGCCATAAGAAGACTATTAACTAACCACATTGTTCGAGGAGGGAAAATGACTTGTGGATGGCCAGTACCAAGGGATGCAGTAGGTGGCATTGGTCAAGGTCTTGGAGGTTGCTCACGGAGTCACTACAGTTAGGGAACAACTTCCCGGTGCAGGAATGAATGTGATCAAATGTGCAAAAAAATGGTTACAAGCTCTGAAGTGAAGACACTGCAGCCATTTGCCAAGAAGTGCAACTTAGTATGTCTTGTATGGACATAGGCATAGTCAACACAACCATTAACTAATGATCCATCTGTGTAGAACACTTCAGAGCCCTGTGATGCATCCAGGATAGACAGGAATTGCTGACAAATGGTCTCAGGGTGAAATGAGTCTTTGATACATCGTGATAATTCCATTAATAGTAGTGAATGGTGTATACACCATACAGGACATACGGGACTGGAGCTGAAAAAGAGGTAGCTGGTGAAAGACTAATTCACTAAAAAGGTAGCAGACACATGCCATAACTGTAATCCCCAATTTTGGCTGCCACTGTGGGGTACGGAGTGCCACGGTTGGGAAAAAGAGATAGTCATTTGGGTGCATAGGCAAACCATGAACATTGGCATTGTAGTTAGCCAGCAGTTATTGATGCCTGGCACGTAGTGGAAGAACCCCAGTCTCCACAAGTAGACTGTTCCTGGGGCTCATTCTAAAAGCTTCTGTTGCAAGCCTAACTCTGCAGTGATGGAACAGGGCAAGAATTCGCAATGCTGAGAGTGCATTTGAGCAATATACCATAAAGTTCTTAGTGTGGGTGGACTGTCAGGTGTCGACAGAAGTGCATAACACAGGTTTTGGAAACAAAGAACTGTAACCTATGGGAAAGCATCCATGACTGCACCTTGCATATTGCTCTCTGAAACCAGCATTCAGCAATCCCACATACTGAAAGAACTAAAGTATATGTAGAAATTGTCAAAATATAATGAGGAAGATACTAACTACCCTATTGTTGCTGATCGGACATTGATGGCCACTAAAAATAGGGGAATGGTCAATACAGAGACTTCTGGAACCCCATTCTCCTGGATATGTGAGGAACTATGGCAGGCACTGGTTTGAACATGAAAGGTTCTAAAACGTTTCAATAAAAATTGGTAGTGAGCCCCAGAGACCCCACTTGTGTAATCCACCCTGAAATGGAGTTAGTTGACCCGAAGCCTTGATGAGCCACCACAACTGCTGACTAGCCATATGTTGTAACAAATGTTGGTTAAGGTGATGGGCCAATAGCTACTGACATCAAGCAGGGTTTTTTTCTGGTTTATGCACTAGAATGATGGTACCCTCTCATCACTGTGACATGAATACACCATTGCCCGAAATGAGGTTAAACATGACAAGAACATGTCACTTGAACTCCAAAAACATGTATTTCAACAGGATTGTGGATTTTGTCTAGCCCAGGGGCTGCCAGGGCAATGTGCAACAGTGCTGAGGAACTCAAACTCACTGAATGGAGTGTTATATACCTCAGGGTGGCATGCTGTAAATGATAGATATTTAAATAAAGAGATGTTGTCCATTTAAGATGTCAAAGCAAGTTGTCCATCATGTGTTTGAATGTGGCCAGAGTATTATATAATGTGTCATCAATGCGTGACTATGGATAGACATATTTCTTTGTGATTTTGTTGAGCCGCCGATAGTCAACACAGAAACGCCATGTGCCACTCTTCTTCTTCACGAGGAAGACTCACGAGGGACTCTCTGAAGGTTGAAGAATGTCATTGTGCATCATCTTCTCCACTTCTTCCTGAATTATCTGTCTTTCAGCTGGCGACACTCTGTATGAACTCTGGATAATTGATGGATGATTCCCAGTATTATACGGTGTTTTATCGTAGGCCATTTCATCTGGGTCTTTTGCTGACTGGCCCTGAATGCACCTGAAAATTGAAGTAGTATGCTGACATTGTTCCTGGGTCAGACCAGACCCTATATGCAGTTCCAAAGTGGTTTTCCTCTAGTGTCAGCACATTGAGCTCATCATCCTGGACTGGTTCAGCTGTCCCAATACACATTCCTTTAGGAATGAGTTGCAATTTCTCATGAAAATTGGTGATCCAAAGTTCTCCTCAACCACCTTAATGTGTATTATATAAATAGTCAATACAAAGAAATAAATTTTTTCTGCCAGTGGTGGGACTCGAACTGGGGACCGCCAGCACAGTGATCTGTGACGTTAACCACTGCACCACACAGTCTGTTGCAAGAATTGTGGGAATATTCATGAACAGTTTCAATAATATTACTGCATCTGCAGTGAAGAAATTAACAGTGTACTATTGTTGCATTGAAATTCATATATAGGTGCTGTGGTGTCTGTTCTTTTAGACATATTACAGCAAAATAGGATGCTGGAAACTTGAAGCATGCATTCTCTTCTGACAATGTGCTACCCTTGTTACTCAGTGTGTAACTTACCTCCTGAGTTTAATATGTAGAACAGTATCACTTACATATCATAATGTTCATGTAAGTAAAATAATGTATCAGCAAGTAGTGTAAAACACATAATGGCCTCAGTTCATAGCACTAACAATTCTTGTATAGATGAGGCTGATGACTTTTCTAATAAAAAGTTATTGTGTTATAAAAAAAAGTGTAAGATGTGCACCTACACCTACATTCTGTCTCGCTAGTTACAAAGATTACAGTTTTAATGGGTTTCTAGAAGAGGACAGCAATTATTTTTTCTGTTTTTTAATGAAAACAAATTGGCACTTTTTTTTTCTTTATGCTCACTACTAATGTACAATATTATATAGCTTTGGAGAGTAAAATCACCATCACCTCATGCAATACCCTTGGTTCTTCTTGTTGATGTAATTCACATAATACAGCTTGTGTTTTCTATAGTACACTAAGTCATAAATATGGCCTTCATACAAATACATATTTTTTCTTTCTACAGGACTACTGGATTCGGATTCATGTGTGCAACATCCCGTTTAAGTGGAGTTATTGGTATGAACACATTTTTAAGTTCAATTGGTGCAAGTAGAGCTATACCTATGCTCATTACAGCTGCTGTTCTCCTCATTGGAGGAATTGTATCAATCAAACTGCCAGAAACTGGCAGTTCACTGCTGTAAAAATTTTTAAAAATATATTTCAAATTTTCATGTGTAGAGATGCAACGACTACTTTATGTGTAAACTACTGGTTCAGTCATGTCCAGAAACACCGAAAATGAGAACGAGTAATGTTTTCCTCTTACAGTTGTAAAAACTTATTGTGCATATATATTTTATATGACAGTTTATTTTCAACACCAGATGACAAACATATGTATCTTGTTACATGTGTACACTAACAGGCAACTTTAAAAGTATCCTAAATAAAATAAATATCCTCATATCAAACTATTATTTTGACGTAAATTTTGTAAAAATTTCTACACAACAAGCTGCATTTAGTTTTGAATGCTGCCTCATCTGTCCAGAGCACATGTTAGTTTCATTGATGCCAGTTTATGATCAGAAAGAGTAAGTTGTCAACTAATGTTACTATGTCAACTTTAAAAAGGGAAACAACAATAAACATGTATCTGTGTAAAGAAATGGAAAGGCCATGTTTCCAAAGCTTTAGTAAAAATATTTTTTTAAACATGAGATTGCTAGAAACAAAATTTTTCACCGCCTATTTTGCTTAATATTATTGAGTAGGTCATATATTTATCTTATTGAAATACAATGAAATTTAAAATACACACATCATCAAATGTAACCCAATATTGTGTTTAAAGTTAGGAAGACAATAAAATCATTTACTTCCTTTAAGACACGAATATATGGAAGTCAATCTTCCATCGAATGACTGACATATCAATCACGTATCATGGAATGTATTTGTAGGTGAATACTGTGAACAGAACTATAAATAATAAAACATTGTTTAAATTGTATTCTGGCTTTCAAGTCATGTGTCAAGTTCCAGTCTGGCAATTTGTTTTTTCTGAGAAAAATACTTAACTGAATTCATCTCATTTGTGAAATTCTACTTGGAACAGTCACTTAACAAAACAACTGTCTTTCACACAATGACTTACTTGCATCAGACTTAGCATTTATATTTTTCCTATTCCTGCCTTTGGTATCAAAGAAATAATGAAATACTTACATTACCGTCATTATGTAATCTGTTATTTTTTGCTCCTACATACAGAGCCTGAATATGAATAATTCTGGTTTTGATTCAATGTCGCTTTAAGTGAAAATATAGTGATATATTGAGGTATATTCAATTCATTTTTTATTAGACTGCGGATATGGTTGTTTACTTCATGATAAATAAAACAGGTCAACAACACGGCATGGATTGTATTATTTTACAATTGTTTATTCAGCCTTATTTATATTCATATTATTGGAAATTTTACCATTTGTGAACTGGGAACTTAAATCTTGTGATAATTTACAGTAAAAATATCAGAGAATATCTACTGGTGATTGAATCCAATCATTTGCTCCTCTTGCAACATATAAGTATTTAAATCAGTTTCTATTTCATGACCTAAAAGTTCCATGAAATCCTGGTCTCTTCTTTGTGTCTCATTTGTATTCCCAGTGTTTTCCCATACACCCATACCCACATTATGCTTAGCTACTAAAAACCCTCAAGTTTGTCCATTTCTTTCCCTTCTTTAAATGTTTCCTGGTTGATATTTGTGAATTCACTGACCATCTCTCTCTCTCTCTCTCTCTCTCTCTCTCTCTCTCTCTCTCTCTCTCTCTCTCTCTCTCTCTCTCTGATTTGTTTATATTTGCTCATGTCCCACCTCACTCATACCCACTATTTAACTACAGTCTTCATTCTTTTGACCTAAAGCACTTCAGCTATCAAGAAAATGAATGGGGTCCTTAAGTACCTGAAAATTTGTCTTGGGGTGGGAAACATATCTGGATACCCAAGGTGGTTAAGGTAACTATTTGTTTTGTGAGATGTTGGAAATCTGGATTCAAGTTCCAATGTGGCACAAAATTTCAAGTGCAGCTATTAAATTATTTCAATTCCCAAAGTATCTAAATCTTTAAAATTGCACTTTAATCCTACTTCTGTTGGATCCTGCTGGAAATCAGCAAACTGTTACTCACATGAAAACACTGCTTCAAATCCATGGTGATTCTTATACCACAACTGCATCATACACTCTGCAAACAGTTTGTAATACATCAATCTACAATTACTTTAACTAGGCACTTTGCTTATGATATACAAGTAAGGCAAATTGGTTTGTAGTATTTGTGTTTCTCCTCATTTTCTTTTTTCTGATTACAACAATTACTGCAGCTTCTTTTCATTCATATCAGAGGATATTCTTGCTAAGCAGAAGTCATATAGGAATTTTGGATAAGGCAGAATGATACTAACTACAATATTTATAACTGGTTCACTTATCCTGTTCTTCTTTAAGCCATTTTCTTTATAGCATTGCATAATTCACTGTTCATATATGTGACTTCACTGACCACATCCCTCTTCCATACCTTGACTTCTCCCCATGTCCTCCCCACTCATACCCACTGTTTTGCTACAGTCTCCATAATCAGTTCTTATTTTCCTCGTCATTTGTTTTATGAAGAATGATTGGTGTTATCCTCTGAGTTATTTTCTTACTGTGGGAACACCCAAAACTATTTCTTCACGTCTCTTTGTTTCCCCTACTACCATCTGTCTCAACATTTCTATTGCTTTTTCAGCACAGCTGTCCTTAACTGATCTTAAATAGTTAACAAATTTTCTTGTGTTTATCTACTGATTTCCCATACTTAGATTCCAATATATTTATTGAAGTGCAATGTTATGATCAGTTACTGTTTAATTATTGTTTGTTGGATGTTGTGTGATCTTGATTAGTATTTCCACTACTGCTACTTTACTGTCACTTCTTCCTTCATTATGTTTTTAAATCTGTGCTAAAATGATATGTTCAAAATGCTTCAAGTAAATTATCATTCCTTTTATTTTATGAAATTTACAATTCCCACCTTACCATGTGAGTCCACTTTTGCTTTGAACACCCTTCTAGAATACTAAAGTCTCCCTGAGCAGTTACACTTCTACCTTTCTTGTCAGCCAGGTTCCAACAATCCAGTAATCTTTCAAGTAAACTGTTGACCCTTTCCTCATTTGTACTCTATGTGTGGATAAAATATTCACTTCTTTCCCAACAAAATGGCTGAGCTATGCTCCCAGCATTTCATTTACAGTATCATAAAAAATCTGTTAGCCTGCAAACACTGAGTGCTCTAACCTTACCCCACCTACTCCACACCACACTCCACTGCATATGTGACTCACTATGAGTGAAAATTTTCTATCCCCTCTTAATCAAGAGTCTAACCCTATCCCAATATCTATTTCACCTTACTCAACTAACACAATGAATCCAATATATTTTGTGACTACATATTTGCACTATACCAGAAGAGATCTCTGATTAATTTATGTATCATATTATTTCATGAAACAGGTTGCTTCCCTAAAATTAACCGATAAACCTTCTTGTAAAAGTAAATGTATTTCTTAGTTACCTGTATGCACAGCATATTTTAAGATTCTTTAATGTCATGCATTTTTTCTACTGAAATTTCTTTATGAAATAGACATCCCTGCCTTATGCACTGCATTCATATGACTTATAATCAATTGATATTCCTTGTACTTGATCATTTACACTGCCACTACTCCCACTGGAATTGGCAAGAGGAGTAACTTCTATGTTCATAGATTCTGTTACTACCAGTATAATTGGATATGTAGCCTGATGTATACACAGAACTCTATTTATTACATTGTTATACACCCAACCCCAATTCTACTTGATATAAACAAGTAAAATTTGTTTCAGAAAGTCAAGCCAGTGGTTCCCTAAGATTACAATTTCTAGGACTGTATTTGCAATATAAAAAAATCAAACTCATACAATAACACATCGAACTCTTGTTTATTTTTTTATGTATATGTATAGCCTACAACATATTAGCATAATACATATGCTAGAAGGATTAAATATGAAGAAATGTGAAAGATGTGATGAGTAACCTTAAGTTTCATTTTTTTTTTCAAATGCAGTTAATCATTAAAAATAAAGGTTATAACATTGTCAGCTCAGTTGCTGGTACAGCCATAAATTTCCCTGAGCACTTTACAATACTAACTGTTAAATTAAAAATGTATGGTTTTGAATTCAGTTGTTTGTAATATGTTGTAACTGTATCAGATTAGATTGGATTGGATTTCCTGATATCCTGAAATGGTGTCATGATAATCAGTAAATCACATGTTGATGAATTTTAGTTTTTACAGAAAACATATAAAAATGATATTCCACTTCCAATGAAAACGACAACAATCTAACTAGATGCTAAATCTGAAACCTCTGAAATCTGTAAGAATATTGTAATATTCTAATTTTTTAACAGAGAAAATGGCACAGATATAAATCAGTGTACATTTAAAAATAACATATTTTTATAAACATATGTGAATTTTTGAGAAATTATCAAAGAAGAAATTATATTACAATTCAATAATTCTTCATTACTGTTGCATGACTTGTTACAATATTCAAACATCCATTCAGATACTCTAATATTGTACCTTTTATATTTGAATAGAAGCATATGAATAAGTTCTGACAAAATGAGATGAAAGCAAAAACTTTTTTTCATTTGTATTTCTGTTGGTTTGGTAACTAATCACTTGAGGTATTATACACACATAATTCTCTTTTTTTTGTGCTTATAATTTTTTACTGCATTGTCTGTGATCTGATTAGAGACTGAGAATTTAGATGGAGGGGTAGTCAGTGATAAATAAATCCTAACATCGTGCTTAACTAATTTAGAAAAATTGCAAAGAATAATCAGAATGCATTACTCAATATATGAATGTCACTGCTTATAGTAGCAAGATCAATATTTTTGTGTTCATGCTTTCTGGCAGAAAAGCGGAGAACTGATCATCATGTAAGACATAAATAATTTTGTTAAAATGAGCTTTACCTAAAATTCATTAACTGGCTCATTAAGAAATATAAATATCCATAATAGACTAATTATAGTTTTTATATCACTCACAGCTGTAATCAAGTAGGCCTATATTGCTAATGCATATGAACCAAGATACTTCATTAATTACAAAATATGAACGTGAAATGTGAACGTTCTTGTGGCACATCCAGAAGCTACACAGAAGCCAAAGAATGCCTAGTTGTTAAATTTCATTACTTCAATAAACCATTTTAATAGTTGAATGGGGATGATTTTTTTTAAATTTGTAAGTAATAGATCTGTGACATATTTTTTCTGTGTGTACTTGGGTCAACTACAAATACAATAGGAAGATTTGTATGTAAGAAATAACTGCATATAAAATTCTGTAAAGCAACATTCCAGATTGCTTCAAATTGAGGGGCCTATTGCTGTGTGAGTGATATAGAACAACTAGACATTGGATTCTGTCATAGACAAAATACAAAGATCTTGAATCTCATTTGTTTGCTGTTACATACTATTTTAACTTTTGCATAAAGTACAGTACCGATACTTATCATGTATTGCTAAATCAAAAGTGGCAACTGAGTCACAAAATATAGCTTATGACAATAATTTACTTTTTATTGATTGTGATATATTGTCTGTCAAGGTAAAGATAGCAAATTCAGTTCTTTTTTTAAAGCTAAACTGATTTCATTATAACCACTTGTATAATTATGTTCAAGAGAATTGACAGCACTGAACGCATTTATTGAAGATGTGGGATGTAATTGAATTTTGCCAATTTATCTTGGAGAGTTTTGGAAAAAAGAAAAACAGTTACTTGCCCACTAAGAAACTGCTTAAATCAAAATTATCTTTTACTGACTACTGACAAAAAAATTATTAAAATTGTCTGCAACATTTTGCCTGTCTTCAATCAGATTTTTTTACCTCCTGCTTCTCTTTGCCTTTCTATTTTATTGCTCTCCAAACAGTTTTTATGTTGGTGATTGATGGACCTTATTATTTCTTGATAATATATTTTCTCTGATGACTTTGGTTAGAGCTTTGTCCCTACATATTAGGTTGGACCTTTTATTAGTTTTGCATGATATTATGATGCTGATTGTAGTCTCACCTGCAGACTACTGTTTATGAGCAGGGTACACTCACATGAGAAGTAGTAACTCTGGTGAAGAAAACTGATACAATTTTACGGGAGGGGGGTGGGGGTGAGTGGGGGGGGGGGGGGGAGAAGGCGCACTTACTATGCCCCCTCCATACCGCATCCAATGATAGCTTTGGTTGGCCAGCCAGTCAGTACCTACACAGAACAGCAATCCATTAATATTTATTGAGAACAGCAAAGGACCCTAGACTGATAACTGTAGGTCCCCATTCCTGGTAGCTCCACATTTTGAGGAAACAGCTGATTTTTGTACATTATGTGAACTGCTTATTTCAACTTTCTGCACTCTTCCAGTTATGTTACAATTAAACCACTGATATGCAGTCCACCCAAACCACAATACTTCAGCTTATCTAAATACTTTCATGATTTATGCAATCAAATGCCTTTGAGAGATCACAAAAAACTCCAATGGGTAATATCCAGTTGTTCAGCTCATTTAATATTTGATCAGTAAAAGTGTATATTGCATCTTCTGTTGAAAAGCCTTTCTGAAAACCACACTGGCAATTTATAGTATTTTTTTTTTCTTAGAAATGTGGAAGCTACTCTTGAATACATTACTTTTTCAAGAATTTTGGATAGAGCAGTCATAAAAGAGACTGGGTGAGAGTTGTTGAGATCAGACCTATCCCTTTTCTTATGTAATGGCTTTAGATATTTTAGTCTACTGGGGAGAATACCCTGCTTCAGAGAGCTATTACATATGTGGCTGAGAATCCTACTTATCTGTTGGAAACAAGCTTTTAGTACTCTGTTGTAAATGCCATCAATTCCATGTAAGTTTAATATTTTCGAATTTCATAAGGGGAGCTTAGAGGAATTTCAGTTGTATAAAATCACATAGGTACAGCCTCCTCCATTAACAGTGTTGCCTCTTCTAAGGAACTTCTGTAACTTATTTTCTCCACAACATTTAAAAAAATGATCATTAAAAATATTCTCAACTTTTGACTTTTTTTTTAGTAAATTTTTCATTCTATTTTATGGCAATAGAGTCTCTACATTTTGGATGTCATGATCCCTTTCAACAATATACCAAATTGTTTTAATTTTATTACAGTAGAGTCCCAAAAACTCAGCACTCGGCAGTCCAGATAACTCGGCCGCACTCCAGCAGCATGTAGCGGTTACAGGCTATGCTGTGTATGGGGCCAGACAATCTTTTCTTGTACCACCTACATTCTATTTAAAAACACTTTAAGTTTCATTAATGCAGTATGTAGATGCTTTTTCATACTAAAAATAGTCATGATCACAACAACGGAAGTGTTTTTTTTTTTTTTTTTTTTTTTTTTTTTTTTTTTTTTTTTTTTTTTTAAATGTCGTTTAAAATCAGCTTAGGTGTGATGGACAAATAATGAACTTGAGCAGACAACAATGACACACATGCGACGTGCCCTCTGCCTACAGCCTTTGTCTTTTCTTAACCACGTTTTGTTAAGTCCATGTGAATGTAAGTAATGAATATCATTTGTAAGATACTGTCTTAAATTTATTTCGTTTTACTGTATTGCATCACTGGTATTCTAAAGTACTAACAGAAAGTATTTTATAACAAAACAACCTCACCTATTGTATTTTCAACACCATTCCCAATAACCCGGCATTTTTACAATCTCGGCCATCTTTCAGTCCACATTACACCGAATTTTCGGGACTCTACTGTATTGGAGGTATCAATCTCAGACATGATACATATGCTTTTGGAATTTCTTATTATATTTCTTAGTGTTGCACAGCAGTTTTATAATATTTGACTCTTTGTGGGTCATTACTCTGTCTTGCTGTTAGATACAATTTTCCTTTTCCATTACAAGATATCTTTATGCCTTTGGTAAACCCTGGTTTTACACAGTTTCTTACAGGTATATTTTACTATATCACAACGGACTCTACAGTATGTATTGTCTCAATTATTATTTCCTCATTTGATTGTGAAGTTAATAAATTCAATAATATTTTATACATAAATCAAAATTACTACATAAATCCCTGTATATTGTAACCATTACTGCTAACTGCCCATGAATTGCTACTTATGCAGTGCAAGCTTCAAAATGTAATGATATCAATATTTACATACTTGCATACCTTCTTGTTTCAATTTTCAACTCCATTCTCAATAACTGACCATGACTACCTACATATTAAGCTGTTTCCAGCTAGATAAATGTATGCTTTCTTGGTGAATTCCACTGATCAGTTCTCACATAAAATAAATATACACAAGTAATCATTTTGTAGTAATATTTCCAAAATTTTATCACTTGTCATCTTCTGGCTAAATTATGTACCTTACATCTATTTCAAGTGATTCCATGTCACAGTTTCCCACTATGTGGGTCTTTTATTAGCACTGAGAAATGGTAGTACAGAATATAAGGGACAGAGGTAGTTGGGAAGTAGCTGCAGGTCAAATCCTTTTGCTCTAATCACAGATCTTACCTGGCAAATTGTTGATAAATCCTCATTCCAAGCAGAGACGGGAAAAAATTGTGTTTGAAAAATTACTCTCAAGGAAGTACACTCTGTTTTCTTTATTGTTTTCTGTTTAATGAATGCTTAATTTTCTCCCTCCTTTTCACTTAAAATATATTTATTACAGACAGCAATTATCTGTTTATTTGAGTACCACTATAATTATAACAAATATTGAGTAACTGAGATGGAAGAAAACTTTATTAATAATAGTATATACACTGCCTGACAAAATAAGTGGTGCACCCAGAAGTGAATGTGATGAAAAACCATGAACTGATTACAATACTGAATGAAGGAGTTAAGGCCATTGGCAGTTACAGGTGGAATGTGGGCCCAGGTCAGTAGGTGTCACCACCCATTCTTACCACAATGCTTGCCTTTATTTGGTTCAGAATTATGTCAAACAGCCTTTGGACTTCCCACGAGGCAAGTTTGACTGCAGTTGTTGCAGCGATCACACTAGATCCCAAAGGTTGTACTAGGATGCAGGCCTTTTCCAATGTAACCCACATGTGATCAATGATGGAGAGGTCCAGGGATCTTGCTGGCCACAGGAGGAACTCAGCATGCTGTAGGTGGTCCATACACACATATGCTGTGTAGACATACACTATCTTGTTGTAACACTATTCTAGGGAGCTGTACCATCACCAGTAGGTACTGGATATACAGGATGTCTGAGACATATTGCTGTGCCATCAGTGTGACTAGAAGTGACCTGAATGTGTATCCTCTAACCTTCCTCATCCTGTACCATGATGCCAGGGGTTACATTTGTGTGTGTGCAAAATATTGGTAGGATGTTGTAAACTTTCATTTTTACTCGAAATATTTCATAATAAATAACATTACGGGTATTCGGCCATAACCATTTATTTCCTTTTGCTAATATTTCAGCTGTAAATCATTTACCCATGATGAGAGCAATACTGAACACTACTAGACTATTAGCAGAGTGTTCCCATCCACCTTTTAAACTGTTAAGAATAGAAAAATCGACAGCAAAGATGTACAAGGCTGTAGTGACCTCTATGGACTTTATATAAATCATAATCTGTGGTTAACTTTGATGGTGGAGAAGTATGAAGCCGTAATGCCATCTATGGAGAGCATATGTAATCACAGTGCCATTGTCTTTGATTGCATACCATTGTGAGTGATGGACTCCACTTTTTATCAAAAATAAAACCATCAACCCAATTAATTAAATTACTTGCCAGCTGACGACTGTACATCCACCGATAAATCAGCAGTGGCTGAACATTGTATTCAAACAGGCCACAATATGTATTACCAGAATGTTCAGCTATTAATGTCTGTATCCTTCTTCTGGGATTCAGTTTTTAGAGAAGCCATTGAAATTTGGCTGGTGAGTAATTTAATTAATCAGAATGACTGTTTCAGTCTTGGTAAAATTTGGAATCTGGAACTCACAATTGTATACAATCAAAGACTACAGCAATGTATTACATATGCTCTCCATAGAGGGCATTACAGCTTTGTACTTCTCTGCCATTGAAGTTAACCACAAATCATACTGTATACAATCTCCTTGGAGTGCACTGCAGCTTTATACATCGTTGCCATCGATCTACTATGCTTACACACTGTAGAAGGTGGACAGGAAGACTCTGCTGACAGTCTAGTACTGTTCAGCTATGCTCCAATGATGGCTGAATTATATACAGCCAAACTATTAGCAAAAGGAAATAAATGGTTACAGCTGAATACCAATAATTTTATTTATTATTGGCAGGATCTGTACTCTGCCCTTGATGTTGGCTAACCTGAATACAATGGGCATCAGAGGTTATGTAGTATCTGCACTCATCACTAAACATAATGTGATGCTATTCATCCTCTGCCGATATCTGCAGGCCATGGCACCACTTCAAATTCTAGTGTTGGTGTTCTGGTGCCCATGGCAGCTGATGCATGGGGTGGTAGGTTTCCAATCCAGCAGTTGCAAGTCATCAGAGTATTGTACAAGAGCTCACACGATGTTGTTAAGTCTCCAGTACATGTGAGCAGAATGTGGGTAATGAGATTATGATATCCCACATTGCTTTGCACAATGGTCCTCCTTTACACAGTACAATAATGAAGCCACTGTCAAATGCATTCAGTTGGTAGACAGGCTATCTAAAGCATCTGCAGTGTATCACATCACAAACATCTTCCTTCACTCTCTGATTAATGGCAATTGACAGGTACCAACTTTGTGACAAGGGACTGACAGCTCAAATGTGACTCTCTACACATGACAGAACCGTGTAAATCAAATAATTTACTCACACATCAGTGGCATGCATATATACCAAAATGGAATAATATTGAACCACTCCTCTGGGTAAATCACTTTTTTGTCAGGCATGGGAGTTTTGACTGTGGTATATGAATCTGAAGCCAGAAATATTTACAATGATAAATTTACCACACATTCAATTTTGTGTGTTGAACAACGAACGTCTGAAAACATAGTTATGACTCATGTTTATACATGATAAAAAATGCAATCACTGCACTGATGTTATGTCATTTATCAACAGTTGATAAGTGGTATTTTACATCTGGATACTTCAAACTGACATCATCATTTACAAAATTACCTTTAAAAAGAAAATTGAAAGCAGTCATTCAGCAATACAACAGTAACTGAGGTGTTAATATTTATAAGTACTCAGTTAATTAGCCATAAATTGCATAAATATATAAGGAACTATCGAAGAAAAGAACAAAACATTAAGTAATGGGACAAAACAAATAGAGCTATGGTCCATTATGAATGATGAAAGTGAAACTATAATTTTAATATTGTGTGGTGAATTTTGAATTTGTTCTGTAAAATGTGATTAAATGTGAGAAAGAGAGACTGATTTTGGTCAGTAATCAAAGAACTGATGTGAACTGGTAGAACTATCAGTCACCATGAATATGAGATGCATTTTTAATTAGATGAGATTAATGTCATACCCTCGGTGTGAATAATATTGTTACCCTTGCAGTAAATAATATTGTTTCCATGTGTTACCTACTGGTACATATGATATTGACTAATATAATATATGTGTGTGTTAACATATTTTTAAAACTGATTCAAAGTTTGCCATCATGTTTTACTGATATTATTCTTTGGATACTTTGTTTTCTGAAATGCAATGAAGTACGGAAACATCACTACAAGGATTCCTGTTCCTGTTGTTGGTATTTTAAACGGGACTAAACTGCTAGGTCATGAGTCTCCTACTACAAGGATTCCATTTATATAAGTCAGAAAATCATATTAATTATAGGCAGTTTATCTTTGGCCAAACTATTTTCTATTTTACTTTTTAGTTAACAGTCAGAATGAGGCAGATGAGCCATATTTTATCAAAGCCAATGTGGCTTTTGATATCCTGTGAAGGAAAAGTGCTCCTGTATTATGCTAAAGCTAGTGTGCAAGGAACATATCACACCACAAATAAATCATTACATTTCATATTACATTAAAACTGTATTTTGGATGGAAATGTGTATTTACTTTTGTGTCTTTCAGTTTCCAGAGAAAGAGAGATATGGTACATAATATTTTATCTAAAGAAGTAAAAGAAAAACTCTGTGGCAAAAATGCCTCACATTATATTAATAATGCTCCCTATACATGTATTGTAAGTTTATTTGTATTACAGTACTGCACAGAAATATATGTTATTTGCTGTGTTTTCATTTATGTTGTTATTCAATTCACCATCTTAATTATCCAGAACCATGTTCTTGCACTAATATTAAATTTCATTACCTCAAACTGCACATGTATATAAATTTGTCTCTTCCTTCAATATATCACCTCTGGCACCAAATGAAGTACCTGTAGTAGGCCTATTGCATAATGGGTGATGTCACACTAAACATGTGATCACAGTGAGCATAGTTAACATGGAGTAGCCCAGAGCACATCACATGTGATCTCCTAGTGTGTATGTGTTTGAATTTTATATTTTACACAAAGTGCAATAACAATCACAATGAGATGAAACAGACAAATGTATACAGACAGAAATAAGATACAAGTTATAGGAACTTGAAATATTAAGAAAATTAATGGTGTTATGGAGTCACAGCAATCTACTGAAAAATCATTAGCCACGAAAAACAACATATAATCATAAATTACTGTATTGTGATGATTTACAGTGTTGATATATTTATCAATTTTTTTCACAATAGCAAATTTCCCTTAGTGTCAATGTATAAGGTATAGATGTTCTACCAAATGGTGACATGAAAATTTGTGCTGGGCTGGGACTCGAACCTGGGTTTCCCGCTTTTCACGTGCGGTTGCCTTAACCACTAGGCAACCCGAACACGACTCCAGGACTCTCCCAAACTTCCATATGCCACACGGACTGCACTTATGAGTCAACTACATTCATCCCTTAGCACTTGCAGCTTAATCTGTATTCCCGCACCGTAATTTAACAGATGCCTAAGCGAGGTAATGACGATAACAGCGTAGGTTAATGCCTCGTTGTTTTCAATCTCCCTGGTGCAGGAATACAGATTAAGCTGAGAGTGCTAAGGGATGAATGTAGTTGACTCATAAGTGCAGTCAGTGTGGCATATGGAAGTTTGGGACGGTCCTGGAGTCGTGTTCAGGTAGCCTAGTGGTTAAGGCGACCGTTCGCAAAAAGCAGGAAACCCGGGTTCGAGTCTCAGCCCGGCACAAATTTTCATATGTCACCATTTGGTAGAACATCTATACCTTATACATTGACGCTAAGAGAAATTCGCTATTGCGAAAAAATATTGAGAAACATATAATCATAGAGGCAAATAGAAAGTGAATAGCAAACATTTTGTTCAGTACAGAGACAAACAGAACCAAAACCTGGATACAATACAGAAAGTCAATAACACTGCACTCATATGACACAAAAGCTGTCAGATTACATTGCCATCTCATGATAATACAGGAAATTACAATAAGCATGGTTGAGGAAAACAATGCTTCCATAGAGAAAGTGATGTTGACAAACAGGCTACCACAATGTGACTTAAAGATTAAAGAGGTTTACAACTGTTAAAAAAGGCCCTGCTCATTAACTGTAATTGTTCATTTAAAAGGAATCCATCTTCACTCATAGCATACCTACAAATTTCCAATTCTTTGAGGATGCTAAGTTTCCAACATTTCTTTAACTTACGTAGAATTTCAAGATTGACTATTCCTGTTGTGTTATGACCAGCAATTAAGAGACGTTATGCAAACATTGAATTATAAACATTAGTACCCTTTTTGCCTAAAAGATATTCTTTGTAAGATGTTGTCAGTACAAATGTTCCTTTATAGCCATATTCATTAAACAATGATCCAGTTCTGTATGACATTTCTCCCATAAACGGATTCAAAAATAACTTCCATTTTGATCTTCCTCATTTTTGCAAATGCATCAGGTAGTTGTTCTTTGCTTGATTTTCTTAACATAAATATTGTCAACTAACATGTGGCTACAGTTTTAATTAACCGCAGATTTTTCTCAAGTTTTTTCTGGGGATAAATGTGATGTATGGATGAGTGAAAGAAAGCCATCTTGTAGTATTAAGTGTGAGTGGAGTCAGAAGCTATTATTTGATCTGTAACAGTGGGCTTCTGAAAAATATCAAAATTAATTTTGTCTCCTGTGACCATGACTTTGAGATCTAAAAAATTTGTCTTCTGAATTTAATTTTGAAATTTACCAGTAAAAAAGTAATTAATTAAAAAATTAAATTTACCCTCAAATTTCAAAATGAAAATCATGTGTTTTTACAGCAAAGTTACTCTAATTTTTACACACATCATTACCTCCACCTATAATGACACAGTTCATGCCACGTTTTATTATTTCACAATTTTTCAGTACTTCTTGAAAAGGAGCTGCAGGTCTTGAAATTCTAATGACTTTATATTCTGACGATATCAGCTATTTTTGCTAATCCCTTACCATGATTTATTGATAAAAAGTAGATTTCTTTTTTTTTATCTTCACTGTTTGGTCTTCTGTCTTATGTACCATGTTGTTACATGTTACATTAATTCAATTTTTGTGTTGTACAGTAAGTGACAGTTGAGCATTTCCACTGGCACTTGTTTTATCAATATATTTGTCTGAGCACTTTCTTGCAGAACTGAAATGTGATTTTTTATAACAGAATGAAACTTTCACTATGCAGTGGAGTGTGCACTGATATGAAACTTCCTGGCAGATTAAAATTGTGTGCCGGAACCAGGTCTTAAACCTGGGACCTGTGCCTTTCACAGACAAGCGCTCTACTGACTAAGCTATCCTGGTACGCTTCACGGTCCATCCTCACAACTTTACTTCTGCCAGTACCTTGTGAAGCATGCCATGATAGTTCAGTCAGTTGCCCGTGAAAGGCAAAGGTCCCAGGTTTGAGACCTGGTTGCAGCACACAATTTTAAGCTGAATGGAAGTTTCATATCAGTGCAACTCTGCTGCAAAGTGAAAGTTTCAGTCTGGAAACATCCCAAAGCCTGTGACTAAGCCATGTCTCCACCATATCCTTTATTCTAGGAGTGCTCGTTCTCCAAGTTTTGCAGGAGAACTTCCATGAAGTTTGGAAAGTAAGAGACGAGTTACTGGCAGAAGTAAAGTTGTGAGGACAGACCATGAAGTGTGCCAGGATAGCTCAGTCGGTAGAGCACTAGCTTGCAAAAGGCAAAGGTCCTAGGTTTGAGTCCCAGTACTGGCACACAGTTTTAATCTGGCAGGAAGTTTTGTGATTTTTTTAGTTTTTTACTGTCAGCTGTTAGGGCATTGTATCTATTCATTAGTGGAACATGAAAATTGTTTGTATCCAACACAGGACAGGAGAACTTTTTAGGCATAATATATGCATTCTCTTGTTTACAACTTTGCATCTCTGTGAAAATATCCGCACACTGAATCAGACTTGTCAGCATTTCAGCATATTATCTGGCTTTAGTTAACTAACTTTTCAGTTCTTCCTAAACACTTATGCAATCTCATGTCGAGCTTTCCACATTTCTAAAACTATTTCAAGAGTGTTACACTCACACGATCTTTTACTGAATTTAGCTTCCACAAATCAAAATGAATCACAATATTTATGTATTAATACACATATTCTGACACCTTTTGTCAATTTTTTTCACATAGTCAACAATTTACAGATGGTAATTTACTGATGTTTATGGAGTCATTTATCAATACATCAATTTGTGCCACCATTTTGCACCACTGCTGCACCCAGTGATGGATTTTCCCATTTGCCGCCAGGAGATTATTCAAATTTTGCCACCCCTATCAAACTCTAAAATGCGATACTCTGTTCCACAATCATATAATTTTTTGTCAATTAAATTGTAGCGTTATATTTTGTGCACTATGGTCTTAATTACATTAACATTTTCTGTAAAGAAGTAAGACTGAACAAGGGGATCGAAAGATCACTTTCCAGTTTATTTTTGTAACCCAATCATTTGGTTAAGATTGCACAAGAAATAGTTTTTGTTTATATTTCTGAGGTAATAAAACTACAGTTATATACTACTAATAATGTGAAGGTAAATATTCATCAATGTGTCTTACACAATAATGTAAATCCGATAAACAAAATTAAATAACTTTTATTACACTTACTTAGTTTTAAAATTTTGGGCCCAAATTTGCCACCCCTAAAATTGTGAGCCTACTTAGCTTACAGGTAAAAGTGCCACTGGTTGTACAGTCATGGTGTGGAAATAAATACTATGAAAACCTAAAAAGAAAATGAAGTTTCCACCCTGTTTATTATTCCCTCAGCGTGTGATACATGTATAATTGGTGTACTTGGGGAAACCATTACTCATAAGCTGCATGTGGCTCTTTATCGACTTGAGCACGGGTCTTCCACAAAGTAGGACTTGTAGCATTCACATACAGTGTGACTAATGTATACAGCCCATGTGCAAAAGACTACAACTGTAGTTAAAATCCACACCCATACAGCTGGCACTTCCACTTGTCTCTGTTCGAACACTTTGCCTCCCCTCCAAGGTTTCCTCATCAATTACACTTCCCCCTCCACAGAATGCCATTCTGCACATTAATGGATCACAAAAGCTTGGTACACCTATTAACCAGAAGTCTCATTATGCAGTGTTTATGCCTAGTCACATCTACAAATCATGTTCAGGTAACAAATGTACATACTCGAAGCATTAAGTTATAGTAGGTATTTTTGAATCAGCAGCAAAATCTGAAGATAATTTTGTCATTGTTTTAAGAATTGTAATTCTTTTATATTAGTGGCATTATTGTTATAAAATGAATTTTAGGTGCCCTATTTCACACTGTTACAAGGAAGAAGCAACAAAACAGATATAAAACCATAATATAACAAGAGTTTCACATTTATTCAAAACTTAAATGCCTCTCAGTCTGTCTAATTTGTCAGGAAAAATGGCTCATAACAATAAAAACCACTCCTATAAGCCACAGGTGTTGCCAAGATCTACACTTAGACATATTGTTACTATTACTTTATTACTAAATCTTTGTCATTTACCAGTCATGACTGGACAGACTGCATCAAAATGATATAAGAAAATGAAAAACGTTTACAATTTGGACATATACAACATAACCATTATTATTTTATCCAGTCACTTTTGTCACAATTGAAAAATTCACCAATTGAGTATAACAGACACTCTTTCAGGTCCTGTGAAATTTTCCTTTTGAATGGTCCTGGTGGCAGGGATTGCACTTCTTTAGGCAGCGAGTTAAACATTTTTAAGGCAACTAAAGGTCTTGGGTTCCATTCAGATGACAGCTTGGTACTTCAATGCTCCTCTTGTTACGAGTGTTGTGATTATGTATATCTGCTGAAGTTCCCTTCATTTTCTTTTATGCTAACGAGACATAAAAACACATACTGGCTGAATATGGTCATAATACAGGATGAATATAGGTTTGCAGTCTTCTAATCTTTTGCTTGATGTATTTTTTTTTTTTTTTTTTTTTTTTTTTTTCTTTAGCATTAACACATCTTTGCAACCTGCAGAATGTCCCCACAACAGTAGTCTATAATTAATATGGCTATGAAATAGTGCATAATACACTGTCATGAGGCATTGGTCAGTTAGTATGCCTTTTAATTTTCTCAGAAAGAATATTACACATGAGAGATCGGGGCATACATACACCGTGTGTTCATTCAGTGAGAGTTTACTATCAATCATGAAGCCTAGAATTTTGACAGCTTCCATATTGTCATGACATCCAACATTGCTAAGGCTATATATAAGATGCTGTGTTTTTCCTTCATTGATTTTCATTTTGTTTTCAAAGAGGTTAACTGTTTCTTGCAGATTTTGTGCCACAGTTTTTCCTGAGGTAAAAAGAGTAGTGTCCTTAGCAAACTGGAACATGTGATTGTTACAGCCCATATCATTTACATATATTACAAACAGAAGAGGTCCTATGACGGATCCTTGTGGTATGCCATGTTCCAAGTTTTCTTCTTGTGAGAAGGCTCCATAAACTGACACCACCTGCCTTCCGTTTTCCAGATAAGATTGGAGAGCATCTTGTGCAAGATGCAGTCAAATGCCTTCCTGAGGTCACAGAGTATCAGTGCCACACTTTCTCTGTCCTCTAATGCTTGTCTTATGTTTCTAGTCAAGTCCAGTGCTGCTGTAAATGTTGACCCTTCCCCTGTGAAAAGCATGCTGAGAGTCCTGGAAGAGCTTATTTTCTTCAAGATAATTTTGCATCTGGTGTTTTATTACAGACTTGATAACATTAGCTAAGATGGGAATTACTAAAATGGGTCTGAAGCTGGACACTTCAAATGGATCACCTTTTTGGAAACTGGTACTGTCTGTGCCAGTTTCAGGAATTCTGAAAAGACACCAGAGGATAAACATCTGTTTATTACTATGGCTAATGGCTGAACAAGCTCTGGAATAATTTTCTTCAGCACTGTGCAAAGACATGCCATAGATATTTGCACTCTTTGAATGCTTACATTACCTCACTTTTTACTATGTCCTAATGGTGCACTTCCTGGTACAGCTTTCAGTTTGTACATCACTTGTGAGTACTAAGCCACAGTCTGGGATTTTACTGATAGTATTGTTCACTATACTAATAAATTGTTCATTAAAAGAACTACAGGAATTTAAGGCAGAGGTAGGCTTCCTGTGCTCATTTACCAGATTCCAAGCTGCTTTGCATGTATTGTGGACCTCTTTGATGTCATTATATTTCTTTTTTGCCGCTTCCACTTCCTTTCTGTAGATTTTTTTAGCTCTTGAGAACTTACAGTGAAGCATGTCTTTAGCTGGAAGATCTTCAGCTGTCTTAATAAGGTCCCTGAACATTACTACGACACATTTTAATCTCTCTAGCTAAGGAGTATACCACATACCTGCAGTATATTTCTTGGGGATTATTGGAAACAAGCAATCAAACTGTTTTTAATGTCCGGAAAAACCTTCAAATGTGTCACTGGCCTTCAGTTCTGCAATTTTCTGCTGCCAGTTCACATCATACAGAACAGTTTTAAGGTCATTTAATCTTTCTTCTTTGGTAACTCTTCTACTGAATGTGTAACTTGAGTGCCATGTGTTTAGTTGTGGTTTATTGTTGCCGTTTACTCTGATTTTCATTACCAATGCACTGTGGTCTGCAATCATTGGTTCAACTACAGTGATATTATAATCCCATAATCCCAGATATTGAGGTTGGTGATAACTGGGTCTAGACAAACATCACCTCATTATTTCTATGTGACAATCTGAGGGCATGGCTTTTAATTTCAGGCTCTACTTTATTGGGACACTGGTCAAGCTCTGAAATAGAAAACACCTGCTTATAATGTTCTTTGACCATATAGCAGTGTCCATTACCTTGTCCTTTAGATGAAAGTCAATACCAATCTTGAAGCTATTGTTAACCTTTGTTTATAGTTTCTCTAGTTGAAAGTTACTATGTCCTGGAAAGGTTTTTTTGATAAATTTGATTACATTTTCAGCTTTTGTACCATTTTTCACTATTTCTAAATGGAACTATGTTCTTCTCTCCATATAGCATTCTTTGCTCATTGCCAGTGCCTATCAAATTTTTCCTTTCTCTGGTACTTGAATTTCCAACAAGTGCTGTGACAGAAGTTTGGGCTAGAGCTATTTCTCTCTCTCTCTCTCTCTCTCTCTCTCTCTCTCTACAGTTTTCTGGAGCACAATTTTGTACAGCGTTTTTGGTTTTACATATGTATTCTGTGTCATTTTGGTAATTTTGGTTTGTTGTAGTGGACTCTACTTGTTTATCCAAACAATGAGTAGTTGTCCTATGATGAACATCACACCTATTAGTATCTGTATTGGGTGAACGCTTATCAACTGAATGATTCGAAGTGTGGTGAAGACTATGTTGATCATTACTAACTCTAGTTTTCGAATGTATGGATGCAACCACAATGGAGGGGTATCTGTTGAAAGGTCAGACAAATGTGTGGTTCCTGAAGAAGAGCAGCAGCCTTTTCAGAACTTGCAGGGCAACAGTTTGAACTATTGACATATGGCCTTGTAACATCAAAAAACATGGTATAGTTATACAGGTACTGTGAAAAGCTGAAAGCTACAGGAAACTACAGCTACTATTCCTAAGGACATTCAGCTATACTACATGCTTAAATAATGATATTCTCGTGGGTGTAATAGTTTAGAGGAAAAATAACACCCACATTTGAATCTCCAGGTGGTGACTAACCAAGAGGATGTTGTCATAAGGGAAAAATAAAACTGGCAATCTAATAATGAAGTGTGGAATTTTAATTGTGCAGGTAGGTAAGAAATCTGAAAAGAGAAATCATGAGGTTGAAGTTAGATATAATGGACACCAGTAAACTTCAGTAACAATATGAACAGGACTTCTGGTCAGATATGTGTAGATTATTAAATGCAGTATCAAGCAGAGAATGCAGGGATAGGTCCAAGAATAAGAAAATACGAACACAGGTAAGCTACTATGAACAGCTGTTCAGAATAGCCAAAACTAGGTATGCGGCCTACAGGATAGCCTGTGATTTTAAGATACCTAATTAGCTGAAATCATGATTGACACTGATGTGGCTTATTTAACCCGCGAGACCTCACGCCTTTAAAAGTTACGTGATCAATCGCGTGTATAGCATTTTTCTGACAGTCAAAGAACAGTTTGTAATGTACTTAATATGTCTAAATAAGTATTTCTAGTTGCGTTTATAAGTAAACACACATATTTGACTATTTAAAATTGGTAAAATTCCAATTGTTTTAAAATTACTCTGAGCAAAATGCTCACAGCACAAATGCTGTGTGGGGGTTGGACATGTAGAAATCTATCTGTTTCAGCCCCATCTGATGCCTGCTGTGACTGCCAGGATGATAAATTGAAGTCATAACTGATACTGAAGTGATTTATTTAGGAAAAAGGAATACAGGGACCTACATAGGGGGAAGAATTACAGTAATATTGTGTCTCTTCTGGACTTATCCAATGAGTATGGTGGCTAGTAACAGAGTGGCTCATCGCATCACTACTCGCATAAAAGATCTGAAAAAAGCTTACCGTTTGCCTGGGATGTGATGCAACATATGCACTGACTTTGCTGTATCAGCACCGATGGTACGGTACATGGGCCATTACCTAACTTCTCAGGCTGTAAAAAATGGCTTGAAATTAGTGTGTCCATTCGAGAATTAATAACAATAAATATTCATCGCACACTCTTCCACCTTTACAAAGGTCCACATGATGTAATACTTTTGCTCAGATTGGGGCTTATAAATAAAGAGCGATTATTAAGTATAATAAGAATCAAAACAACCACTTTCATTATTTTCAATTTTTGAAGGCCAACAAAGTAACATTAACAATAGCATTTAAGTGAATGGGTTTCAAATGAACAGCATCTGAAGTTTGCCAGTATGAAAGAAGTAGCAGACATGACAGAATCCACCAGACTGGTACTGGTAGGTATGTGAGGATAAGCTTAAAACTTTTACAACTAGTGTGAGCATAGTGATTGAGAAATGACATCGCCTTACAGAGGGGCTGTGCTAATAATTTGACATTTATTTCAATATAGAGATTCTGACAGTTAACAATGATTACTTTTGTTTACTTTGTGACTGAAGTGATATTATATTTCTGCTAGGAATAACAAATGCAGAACTTAAACTGTTGATATTTCTTTTTACTTGAATCATCTGAATGTGTTACACTAACTCATATAATGGCTACATATTGCAAATATTTTATCAAGTTGTAAGATAACTATGAGAAACAAGTTTAAGAAAACAAGTGAGTATTACAGTGATTTTATTTGAATCTCAGAATACTTAAATACAGCTACTAATAAAATTTGTTTTTAGAACTTGAGTGATGAAACTGGAGTGGATTTTCTACTATTGGTATCATATTAATATGGTAGATGAATGCAGCCATAAAAGTCTTCAGCTAGACCAATTGCAAATAAGAAACTAAGAATATTTCTAGGTGCCTGCAAGTAGACATTCATACTTTCAACATCAAAGGAGGTAGAAATAATGTACTGGTTACATAGTAATTCTCATTAATGAGGGTAGGTGGGACAAGTACCTAATACAATGCTAGCTAGACTTACTGTTATAAATTTATTAGCACAAGAAAAACTCTTTAGGGTGAATGTAGTGTATCATGGTTCACTACAGATTGCCGTGCTCTGCTGAGTTGCAGGTGAGCACCAGTTCACTTAAGCAGTGCTGACTAATTGCCTTAGCACCCCTATATTACTTTGCACACATTACGTGTGGTGGTAGATTTGAATTTATGACGCACTATCACAACACTTTTCCCCCTTTGGAAAATTCATATTTCAGGGGTGTTTTATAGTGCGAAGACATCCATCAGCTCTTTTTGTGTTGCAGCAAGTCACGTGGTGCCACTCAAATGTATGGGCGAAAGTGCATGGAACACAGACCCGTGACTGAATGATGGGTGACATCTCTGAAGTATTCGCTGCAGGTGGCGGAGAAGTCTGCGTACCCTCTGCTAGAGGCACACGTCCCCAGGTGTGAATAACGGGTGACAGGTGTGATGCCTCTTGTGCATGCGACTGTGATGGTGGCATACTTGCCTGCACACTCAGCTCATGTGATGGAAGCACATCTTCTGCAGGAGTATGTAGGGTGCTCAGAGTTGTGAGCAGTAAAGGTAGGGCACAGAGACTGGATATTGGTTTCTGAATCAGTCTGAATAGTCCTGTGTGGAGACAACGTTGACAATAGCAGTTCCACCATCCATGGACGTATTTGGTCAAAATGGCAAACAAGCATTCCTTCATCAGTACAGATGTCACACAAATTACAGCCTCTAATTTTTTGATGGCTCTTTTGATCCACTTGGGGCAAGAGTCATACCCCCGAACCCAGACAGGAGCACCTACACATAACTTGTCCATAGGTTGTGAAACAGCCCGAGACTGTCAGGAGTAAAGAAGATATAACAATGTGCTCAGCTGACGACCATGTGAGAGCTCTGCCGGGCTGTGATCACCCATGGGCATAAACTGATATGAACTTTGAAACTGAAGGAAAGCTTTGTCTGTAGAAAACTCAGTGAGGAACTTCATCTCACACTTTAATGTGCGAACAAGACACTCGACCTCCCCATTCGACTGTGGATGGAAGGGCAGCGCTTTGACATAATGGACACCGAGGCCGGAACAGAAATCTGAAAAAGCCCGTGAGGAAAACCAAGGACCATTGTCTGTGACAAGTGTAGAGGGTAGACCTTCAAGGGTGAAAATCTTTGACAATACATTTGTGGTTGCCACAATAGAAGGGGATGCACAGCAAATCACATAATTGGAATAAGCAAAAATTATGAGAAACCAGTAGGTACCAAGAAAAGGGCCGGCAAAATCTGTGTGGGCCCATTCCAGCAAGTGCACCGTACCAGGCCACGAGTAAGGGGCAGCTCGGGGGGGACTGCTGAGTGTTGACCACATTTGGTACACAGGGTGACCATGCGTGAAATGTCTGCATCGATTCCTGGCCAGTAAACATGTCTGTGAGCCAGATTTTTAGTGCGGGAAATGCCCCAGTGACCCTGGTGTAACAGCTGAAGAACACGTTGACGCAGAGAAGCAGGAACCACTACCCTTTGAAACGCTCTGTCTGTAGAGAGGAGGACCACCCCGTCATGAACAGACAGTTGCAGATGCAAGGCGTAATAGTTATGGAGAGGATCAGATGCCTTGCCAGAGGGTCTATCAGGCCACCC
The DNA here is from genome assembly GCA_026315105.1 of Locusta migratoria. Lineage (NCBI taxonomy): Eukaryota > Metazoa > Arthropoda > Insecta > Orthoptera > Acrididae > Locusta > Locusta migratoria. The sequence continues at coordinate 474,922,183 of CM048755.1, read as the reverse complement.
CCGTTGAATGCACCTAATCATCTTTCAGAGAACCGGGTCGTCATCTGTGGCAGAAGCAACATGGTCCCCTGTAATTGGAAAGTCATCAACTGCACAACATTCATCATTGTCCATGTGGAAACAAACTCATCGTGGTCGAAAACTGGGTCAGGAGCCTTAGGCAGCTGCGATAAGGTGTCAGCATTTGCGTGCTGGGCCATGGGGGGGGGGGGGGGTAATGAATCTCTTAGTGAAAACAAGACAAGAATAAAGCCCAACGTTGCAACCTGTGTGCAGCCTTATAGGAAGCAATGCTAAAGAATGAAACAAGGAGACAAGAGGCTTTTGGTCGGTGATGAAACCTGGAAGCATACAAGAAAACATGGAAGTTTAAGACACACACAATGGCAAGTGCCACTTTCTCAATCTGAGAATAACACCTTTGAGCATCGTTGAGCGTCTTTGAAGCGTAAGCAATAGACCATCATATTGGTGTGCAAGGTCGGCCCCAAGAACATGTTGCGACACGTCTGTGGCCAACACCAGTTGCCATTCCAGGCAAAACCTTGATAGACACAGTGCCGACTGAAGTTTATCTTTGAGGCAGACAAAGGCACGTTCGCATTCGTCAGTCCAGTGTAAAGGAACGTTCTTACGGAGCAGCTGATTCAAGGAATTTATGATAGGCAAATTTTTCAAGAAAGACCTGAAGGTTTAACATTAGACAGCCGTGGGAGGTCCGTGATAGCATCAACATGGTGACTTAAACGACGGGTCCCATCACGTGACAGTTGAAACCTCAGATACACAACAGAACACTGAAAAAAACTGAGATTGAGCGAGATTACACTTCAACCCTGCCGACAGGAGAACTTGAAAAAGCATGCAAAGATTGGCGAGGTGCTCATCCGTGGAAGCACCAATTACTACAATATCGTCTTGATAGTTTATGCAACCAGGCACGGAAGCCGCTAGGTGTTCTAAAAAAACGCTGAAATAGGCCTATAGCTGACACGCTGCAACGCCGAACAGCAACCATTGGCATTGATACAGGCCAAAAAGAGTGTTTAACACGAGAAATTTTTTCGAATCTGCGTCAAAGGGCAGCTGGTGATATGCCTCCGATAAATCAGTTTTGGAGAAGAATTGTCCAACCACAAGTTTGGCAAACAACTCGTCAGGACGAGGAAGCGGGTAAGTATCAATAGGACATTGGGCATTGATGGTCTTTTTGAAATCGCCACACAACCGCAATTTGCCATTAGGTTTGCAAACCACAACGAGGGGGGTGTCCATTCACTAGAAGTAACAGGTAGGAGAGCCCCCAAAGACGCCAACCTGGGTCACGTACTGTAATGCCACTGGAGGGGGCGGGAACGAAATCTTCGGGTGGGCCGCCACACAGTTGTCTGAAATGGCCGAAAGCTGGCCAAAAGTCGAAAAATAGTCTTATATGATTGGAAATTTGTATATGAACGTTTTGGGTTGGCCGAATTCGATTTTGAGGGCAAAAGTAAAAAATTACAAATGGCAAATTGAATACACCCGAGTTACTTAATAAAGACGTATAACATTCCAATGTAATTATTTTTTTTTTATACAATAACAAGACAACAGCGTTTCATTTTGAAACAGTGCAAAAAGTTGTCGTTACAAAATCAATCTGTACGTTATCGTTGTCTGAGGCTAGTTCATAATTGTTAGACAAAGCAACAATACACTGATTTGCAGACTCATCTGGAGGCAATAAAAGTCGTAACGCCTCAGATGATTAGCATTCTGAAGTACATCTTGACCTTTACAGCCAATTTATCTACTAAAACCGAAAGCTGCGGGTTCAAATCCGATTCCCCGTCATTTTTTATTGTTACGCAGATTTCCTTTCGAGTGCATAGTAACTGGTTATGACCCGACTCTGATAGGTAAATTAATGCAATGACATACTAAATAGAAGCACATTTAAATTACTTAAACATGTGTAGCTTGTCGAAATGTGCAAGTGATTCAATATTGTCTTACTTTTTCAACTCCATTACTTAATGAACACCGTGAAAGTAATATATGTGGACAGTAACATTAGACCAGTGTCTTGTATTAACTCTCAAAAGTGCATACTGGATATAGAATGCCCTTAGCGGACCCTTTGAACTCCGTGCTAGTTGGCTCGCCGCGCACTCTACATATTGCTTTATCGTACATCGCAGGATCTCCGGCGATCATAACTTTTTCGACCATTTAACACAAATCTACGAGTGAATGGAATTCATTATGAGGTTATGTTTTGACGCGACTTTTACCGCATACCGAGCATAAATTTATGATCACATAACATAATTATATTCTACGTACCTTCCTTAACATCCTACATGAAACAAAATTAAATACTATCCCTTACAACAAAAGTTATTCACACTTCAAGCACAGCATGTAATCCGAAGCGGTTCTGCGTGGCATTTGTTACCCCGCACACCGTAACTTTGAACTACAGTACAGTACTTTCTTAGGTACCAAAGGTGGCTTTCCATTACTGTGCCGACCGCGGTGGCCGAGGGTACTGCGGCGCGCCAGTCACGGTCTGCACGGCCACTACGGTCGGGGGTTCGAATCCCCCCTCGGGCATGGATATTTGTGTCGTCTTTAGTATAAACTAGTTCATAAGCAGTTTGTAAGTTTAGGGACTGATGACCCTGTAGTTAAGTCCCATAAGCTATACAAACATTTTTTTCCATTCCTGTGACCAAGGGCGTACCCAGGATCTGAGCTAGAGGGGGGCAGGCCATATTATCTTGGACGAACAGGGAGCAGGATCAACATCATATAAAATTAGGTGTATGTATACATATATATTTGTATGTTCCAAATCTCCTCCTAAACTACTGGACAGATTTCAGGTAAATTTGGTACACATATTCCTTATTATCCGACAAAGATCGCTGTCGAGGAAGAACAACATGCGACACATATTTCAGGATATATGACGTCATAAACAATGAGAGTTGCAGAGAACTGGCGGCGTGAATGACGCTACTTACCCGTCCACTATTAGAGAATAACAGCAAACTTGACATATAATTTCAAATCTTACCAAAATTTTTTCCGCTGACAACCCCAGAAGAATCATGAAAGGAATAATGTTTATCCCTTATTAGTTTTCCGACGTTCATGCTATAAAACTAAGGCATTTGGCATAACGTTACAATTTATTATTTCTACACTACTAATTATATTCGCAAGTCATTTTACTGACAGTTTGCACATATTTCAACTGATTATACCTCAAAATTACTTAGTAGTACGACACATAGTTCATGAGATATGACGTTATAAACAATAAGTTTAATGAAAAACCACCTCATCATGCATGAGGTTTCAATTTGTTATGCCTTTACTACTGACCCTATTCGCAACATGTTTGCAGATAATATGAGCATATATCACTCAACGTATCGAGGAAATTATATCATAGTATGACTCATAGTTCAGGATATACCACTCCAAAAAACAAAGAACTGCATGAAAATCTGCCCCATCACACAGGAGGGTGTAATTCATTACATCTTTAATATCATGTCCATTCACAACACATTATGCAGGCAGTTTACGAATATTACAATGAACCTGGAAAATTATATTACATAGTTCAGGAGACATGATAGCATAAGGATTGTCCTGTAGGGAACCGAAACTGAAATTGACAGGGAGTAGGGTACAAGGTGATGGACAGAGGGAAAAGAAGGAGATGGAGTAACATAAGAAAGGAGTAGATACACGCCCGAGCAACACCGGGAACTAACGCTAGTTTCTTAATAAAGAAAACAGGAATAAGTGCAAACTCCTTTTAATAAACATCTGAAATACAAGAATTCACTTAAACAAAAATACAACTTTTTAACTGAGTAACAACCTCCTGGGATTCGCTGCAAATTTGTCAATTACTTTCTTTACGAAGACCTCGCATTTTTCATTTACGTAATTTCTGTTATGCTCATCAGGCACAACCCGGTAAGCCTTTCTTCTCCCATAGTGCTCCTAAGCCAGGTCTTCACTCTTCGAAGTGCACTGAAGGAACGTTCCACAGTCGCCATTGTACATGGAATAGTGCACAAAATTGTTAGTGCCTTCCTCAAGCCAGGGGAAAAAAATATTCGTCTCGATAAATAGGTCAACGACTTCTATGTCCCTTAATTTTGCTTCGGGTGGATTCTTTTTCCTCCATAAATTGTACCATAGGTCCAGTTCTCCGTCAATTCCATCCAGACCATATAATTTTTTTAACAATTCTGCATTTGTGTGGACGTCTGATGTACTGGTTTTTGCCATGTTCAATGGATGTAGCTTATTTAAAGCAAAAGCAGGAGTATTTTCTTGTGAAAATCGAACATTTAACGATGACATGAGGGATTCAATGTATGGAATTACTAATGAACGTCGCCAGTATTCGCTGTCATTTTCGGTGTGTCTTTTACAGTGGCAACAGTATTCCTAATTTCTGGTACTGCATTTGCATCATTCACCACAAGGTTGAGTTTGTGGCTTGAGCAATGAACATATGATGCACGGTAATATTTCTTTCTTAAAATGGCTTGTACTCCGTTCTCTCTGCCTGCCATTGTAGAACAGCCATCAAAGCCAAATCCCACACAGTTTTCTGTTGGAAGATTATAACTGGTTAACAAATTGTCAATTACTTCGGCGATTGAAGACGCATCTTGTGACTTTAGTTCAACAAAACTTTCGTCGTAGAACCGCAAGCCTATTGATAGCTGTTCCTTCCCAGCTATGTCTGCTGTTTCATCAGCCAAGACTGTATAAAACATTGCCTTTTTAACGTCAGCGGCTATATTCTCCCTAATGGTACCGCCACACAAATTTATCAATTCATTTTGTATTTTCGACGATGTGTAAACGGCATTGTGGCGACATTTTTCCAAATGACTCCTTAACTTGTCTTCGCCAGAATCGATTCTTAATTTCAGTAAATGTAATAAAACACGTCCATCTGCTTATCATCTGTGCCGCAAAAAATTGTACAAGAAAGAATCGATGACAATATTTCCCTGTTTTTATCGATCACTTTTTGATGCACATTATGCAGTTGGACGTCCACTGGTTCATTTTCAAGAAAAGTTTTTGCTGCAGCTGACGCTGTTAAGTGAAGTTTTAGCAAGTTTCCGACAGTCTTCATGCATATTCTTGAATTTTGTGAATGGCCTGATGATAAAGGATCCCAAAATACCTCTAACAGTGCCAGTGACATGAGGGAACAAAACACAGTGCTTGCATAGGGCACACTTTAGTAGTCTGGAGTATACTAGCCATGGTGCATATTGGTCTAGCCAAACATGATTAATTTTCTTTGCAAATACCTTGCATCAATTTCAAAATCGTAATCCCTTGTCGGGACCCAAGGATTTAGTAAGAGCTCCTTCTTATTTCCCACTGATAGCTACGTAGGTAGTCCCAGATCATTGTCGTTGCAGTCACTTTTAATTACATAATCCGAATCATCCTTGGACCCACAAGCTAGCTGGGGTGTTGTGTGGGAATAAGGAACAGGGACTGCTGCAGTTACAGGTACTGCTGTTGCTGTTGATTGTTGTGATTGTGACACTTCATTTTTCTTTTCATCTTCATCGCTTCCGCTACTACTGTTGCGACTCCTTTTTCTTCCTTCAGATGTAGACCCTACAAAATAGATATATATGTATTTTATTTTCCTCTTGCTTAGCCCCAGAAAGAAAATAAAGATAAATAGACGACAGTAGATAAACACTGAGTTCTAGACGGATCTACATCTACATATATACTCCGCAATCCACCGTAAGGTACGTGGCGGAGGGTACACTGTACCACTACTAGGCATTTCCCTTCCTATTCCACTGCCAAATAGAATGAGGGAAAAATGAATGTCTATATGCCTCGGTACGAGCCCCAAATTTCTCTTATCTTGTCTTTGTGATCCTTACGCGAAATGTAAGTAGGCGGCAGCAAGATCGTTCTGCAGTCAGCTTCAAATTCCGGCCCTCTAAATTTCCTCAACAGAATTTCGCGAACAGAACATCGTCTTTCCTCCAGGGATTCCCATACTCAAGACGTGGTCGTACAAGTGTTTTATACGCGGTCTCCTTTACAGATGAAGTACATCTTCCCAAAATTATCCCAATAAACCGAAGTCGGCTGTCCGCCTTACTCACAACTCTCCTTACATGTTGGTTCCATTTCATATCGCTCTGCAATGTTACGCCTAGATATTTGAATGACGCGACTGTATCGAGAAGCTCACTACCAATGCCGTATTCAAACATTACGGGACTGGTTTTCCTACTCATGTGCATAACCTTGCATTTTTCTACATTTAGAACTAGCTGCCATTCATCACACCAACTAGAAATTTTGTCTAAGTCATCATGTATCCTATTACAGTCAATTAATGACAACACCCTCCCATACACCACAGCATCATCAACAAACAACCGCAAATTACAAATTACTCTGTTCATCAGATTATTTATATAGATAAAAAATAATAGCGGTACTATCACACTCCCCTGGGGCACGCCTGACGATACACTTGTCTCTGATGAACACTCGCCATCGAGAACAACGTACTGCGTTCTATTACTTAGGAAGTCTTCCAGCCAGTCACAAATATGTGAACCTATTCCATATGCTCGTATCTTCGTTAGCAGTCTGCGGTGCGGCACCGCGTCAAATGCCTTTTTGAACCGAGAAAAACACAATCTGCCTGTTGCCCTTCGTCCATGGCTCGCAAGATTTCGTGTGAGAAAAGGACAAGCTGGGTTTCACACGAGCGATGTTTCCTAAATCCGTGCTGATTCATAGAAAGAAGCTTTTCGGTCTCAAGGAAATTTAATATATTCGAGCTGGGAATATGCTCCAAAATTCTACAGGAAACTAATGTCAACGATATTGGTCTGTAATTATGTGGGTCAGTTCTTTGACCTTTCTTATAAGCGGGAGTCACCTGCGCTTTTTTCCAATCACTAGGAACTTTGCGCTGAACTAAAGATTCGCGATAAATGCAAGCTAAGTAAGGGGCCAATGCCGCAGAATACTCTTTGTAAAACCGAACTGGTATTCAATCCGGACCAGGAGACTTTTTTTTTATTCAGCTCTCTCAGCTGATAGTGGAATTGTTCTGAATGCGGCCTGAATTCGCTGCCTGAGTGTTGACTGCCGAGTGCTCATCAGAGCTAGTGCCCAGCCTAAAAAAAAAAAAAAAAAAAAAAAAAAAAGAAAAAAAAAAAAAAATCAAGACCCATGTGCACTCCACAAGTACACTGCTACCCGAGTAGCTGCTTCCTTAGTGTAGTGCACCCTGATCTATCTAAAGGCGTCCTACAATTCCCCACCCGATAACGGAGATCCAGAAATCTGCAGCCATGGCTGTCTGTCACAGAGTCGGCGAAGCCTCTGATTCAGACCCTCCACTCGGCTCCAAACCATAGGACCCCGGTCAACTCTGGGAACAATGCTGCAAATCGCGTGCGAGACCAGCAGTCTTCACCAATTCCGCCAGCCGCCCATAGGAACTGAGGATGTCCTCAGAACCCAAGCGACAAGCATCATTGTTGCCGACGTGAGCCACAACTTGCTGCCGACCGCACCCCGTACGCTCGGAGAAGACGCAACTTGCTGGCCACAAACCCAAACTCGTGTTTCAATACCATTCTTGTCCCCACTAATATCTTGGTAAATAATTTTCGTCGCCAAACAGCAGTCTTGGAAACGGAAGCGTTTACCTCCAAGAGTGGAGTGGATTAATCACCAGTTTTGCAACTAATGAAAAGGCAGTTTGTCTGTGTCAAAAGCGTTTCCCTTCTTTTATTACTGAAGCATCATTAGTGGCGATTTATAGTATTGCTAACTGACACACAAGGGCGCCCGTACCTATGGGCATGGGGGCGGGGGTGCCCCCTAGCTCTCAGGTAAAAGAAAATATACAGTTTAGAGAGGAGATATTTTAAAATAATGATGTGAATGTCATTTTTTTAGAAACAGGATAAAGTTTTTAGCAGGATTAGAACTGGCTCTATTTTATGGTTACTTAAAATTCGGCATTTGTCTTCCAAAATATTAAACAGCGCAACGCCTTCCCCTAGGTTTTGCCCCCCGCCCCTCCCACGGAAAATGTCATATGGGCGCCCAAGCTCATACTTTTCATCCTACAGGTGGTAGATTTTATCGGTATTTCAACTGCGTTTGCCACCAATTCACTACAATTTTCCAATTTTCGCTTTTACAGTTCTGACTGAGTGTTGTCTGTGTTTGCAGTGTCCTAGAGCCAGTTGACTTGTAATCAAGCTATATTACAAGTCAATTGACATTTGGTTGGCGACGTAATAGTGCCCGCCAGAAGTTCCGTGGAGATAGTAACGTGCCAATGAGTAAAAAAAAAAAAAAAAAAAAAAAAAAAAAAAAAAATACAGAACAAAACAAAAACACATCGGGCTACATGAACGCGTTCGAATATTTTCTAGGGGGGGGGGGGCAGCTGCCCCCCTCTGCCCCACTCTGGGTACGCCCATGTAACAACTTCTCCATCATACGAAACTGATGCGGCGTTTGCCGCGGCATCAGAATGCACAGCACTGACGTCCATGTATTCGTCAATTTGGGCGCAGGCGGCACGAGAAATTTCATATGACTGGGCAATACTCAATAGTTCCCATAAAGAGGAGTTCGGGAGCTGAAGGGCCAGTTGGCCGACTTCCTTATCCGGAGTGAACATAAGTATAGCATCTCTAACCATGGAATCGGCATAAGACTCATGATGAATGTCCGTAACGAACTGACATTTTCTACTAAGACCCTGTAATTCCGCGGCTCATGCACGGTATGACTGATGAGGCTGCTTGCAGCACTTGTATAAAGACACCCGGGGAGAAATCGACGAAAGAAACAGATTCGTTGCAGAGCTAATCGTCGCCAGCGCCGAAATGTTGCAGCAGGCGCTTTTCATAGTCCTCCCATTCTTCCGCAGCTTCCTCGTATGGAGGTAGTGGAGGCAGAGAACACGGCGCGACTCGACTAGACAACGACGTCGACACAACTGACGTAAGCGTCTGTGCTAAGTTACACAACGACATTACTAGGGCAGTCTTTTGCTCAATGAGCATACACGATAGCCGGTCTAAAGTGTCCATCATATTTATCAAGGTACTGCCGATGACAACGCGTTGAGTACCTTATTTCACAACTCGTCGCCACTTAAAGTGTTATAACTTTATTAGCACAAGCAAACAAACTCTTTAAATCTAGTGTATTGAAACATGGTTCACTACAGACTACCGTGCTGTTTTCTTTTTTTTTTTTTTTTCTTTTTTTCTTTTTTTTTTTTTTTTTTTCTTTTTTTTTTTTTTTGTGGTTTCTATTCCCCAAAAAAAGGGGCGGGCCGGCAGTGCTCACTGGCGCTCTTCAGCCTACAGAAGTAAAATTTGACAGCGGAGAACATAAAAACACAAAGGAGATAAAATTTTGGAGATAACACATACATAAAACGGAGATTTAAAATGGAGATAATACAAAGTCCATAAAATGGAGGAAAACGGTGGTGACATAAAACATTTGGAACGGCGAAAGTGGTGAATAAAAACAGTTGCTCGAATGTGTATCGAGTGTATCGTTAGGCGTGCCCCAGGGGAGTGTGATAGGACCGCTATTATTTTCTATCTATATAAATGATCTGATGGATAGAGTAAGTTGTAATTTGCGGCTGTTTGCTTATGATACTGTGGTGTATGGGAGGATTTCGTCTGTAACTGACTGTAATAGCATACAGGATGACTTAGACAAAATTTCTAGTTGGTGCGAAGATTGGCAGCTAGCTCTCAATGTAGAAAAATGTAAGGTGATGCGCATGAGTAGGAAATACAACCCCATAATGTTCGAATACAGCATTATCAGTGAGCTTCTTGATGCTGTCGCGTCGTTCAAATATCTAGGCGTAACATTGCAGAGCGATATGAAGTGGAACGAGCATGTAAGGACAGTTGTGAGTAAGGCGGACAGCCGACTTCGGTTTATTGGGAGAATTTTTGGGAAGATGTACTTCACCTGTAAAGGAGACCGCGTATAAAACGCTTGTACGACCACGTCTTGAGTATTGCTCAAGTGTTTGGGACCCGCAGCAGATCAGTTTAAAGGAAGAAATAGAGGCGGTTCAGAGGCGAGCAGCTAGATTTGTTACCGGTAGGTTCGACCAATGCGCTAGTGTCACGGAAATGCTCCGGCAACTCAATTGGGGATCGCTGGAAGAAAGACGACGTTCTTTTCGTGAATTTCTGTTAAGTAAATGTAGAGGGCCGGAATTTGAATATGAGTGTAGTATGATCTTGCTGCCGCCTACTTACATTTCGCTTGGTGATCACATAGACAAGATAAGAGAAATTAGGTCTCGTACGGAGGCATATAGGCATTCTTTTTTTCCTCGTTCAATTTGGGAGTGGAATAGGAAAGGAAATGCCTAGTAGTGGTACAGTGTACCCTCCGCCACGCACCTTACGGTGAATTGCGGAGTATGTATGTAGATGTAGATGTCAGTGAGACACACACAATTAAAATGAGCATAGGGCGGCGGCTATGGTGAGACCGTCCGCTATTGTGGAGTTAAAACAAAAACCACAACACACACTCGGAGAAATACACAAGTTAAAACTGACGGTGGCGGCTGCGGGTTGGCCGTCCACTGTTGTAAAATAAAACAATGTAGCTAAAGCACACCACACTTGTAGAAGCACAAAGGTGGTTCCGTAGATGGTGGGGCACTGACAGCATTGAAGATGTGGTGTGGGGGGGAACGGGTATGAAAGGAGAGGGAGAGGGTGGGGAGGAGCCACAGAGCCGGTAGGGAAGGGACGAGGGGGACGATGTCCCAGAAAGCCACGGGGAAGAAGGAAAGGGGAGGGTGGTAAAAGGACTATCCAGAGTGACCGGGGACGGAGGAGGGGAGAAGGGACAGGAAGGTAGGGATAGTCGGGGCCCTCAGGGAGAGAAGGGGGAGAGGGAGCAAGGAGAAGGATCACAGCTGGTATGAAGGGTAGATGTCAGGTCGGAGGGCATCATCCGGGAGGGGGAGGGTACGGAAGTTGCCATGGGAAAGGATCCGGAGGGTGGACAAGTGGAGAGCAAGGGGAATACAGTGGTGGAGGCGCGGCAATAGACCAGGTGCAGAGAGGAGGGGATGGACTAGAGGATTATGCGGATCTGATTTGCGGGATATTTAACGGAGGCGGAGATGTTCAATACAGAGAACGAGTCGGGGGAAAGGAATGAGATCACAGAGGATCCGCATGGGGGAGGGGGATAAAGGGGGATACGGAAGGCGAAGGCGAGTCTCCAGAGACTTGTAGAAGGATGGGGGAGCGGAGATCCAGGCGGGATGGGCGACACAGAGGACAGGGCGGATGAGGGATTTGTAGGTATAGAGGATGGTAGAAGGGTTGAGGCCGCATGTTCGGCCAACAAGGAGTTTGAGGAGGGGAAGGTGGGAGCGGGCTTTTTCTTGGATAGTGCATAGATGGGGAGTCCAGGAGAGGGTGCGATCAATAGTGAGGCCCAGGTACTTTAGGGTAGGGGTGAGACGAATGGGACGGTTATGGAGGGTCAGATAAAAATCTCAGGGATGGTAGGAAGGGGTAGTACGACCTACGATGATCACCTGGGTTTTGGTAGGATTTATAGACTGGAGCCACTGGTTGCCCCAAGCGGCAAAGAGGTCAAGGTGTTCTTGGAGCAGGCGGTTGGAACGGGCAAGGGTGGGAGCTGAGGCAAGGAAAGCAGTGTCATCAGAATATTGGAAAACGTGTACGGGATAGGCAGGCTTAGGCATATCCGAGGTATACAGGAGGGGAGAAAGGACAGAGCCTTGGGGAACACCAGCAGAGGGATAAAAAAGACGGGAGTCGATGTTGTGGATGGTAACATAGATGGGGCGGTTGGAGAGGAAGGAGGCAATGACCCGGATGAGGTTGATGGGAAGAGCATAGGTTTGGAGTTTGAAGAGCAGGCTAGAGTGCCAGACCCGATCGTAGGCCCGTTCGAGGTCTAAGGACACAAAGATGGCGGCACGGCGGGAATTTAGCTGGAGGGAAAGGAGTTGCGTAAGTCGAAGGGGACATTCTTTGAGGTGGCGGTATGTGATGCGATCGTGGCCGGGAGCCGTGTTTCGTTTGGTGCACAGTATCAATTGTATGTCACGTGCAGTGATGGGGGTGTTATTGTCTGATGGGGGGATGTGGTCCAGGTAATGGAAGCCGGGAGCCAGGGATGCGATGGAGACATCCGTTTTTTCGTGGACATCTGAGATCAAGGAATAATGAAAGTTAGGATTGTCAGGGATGGAGAAGACATCAGAGAGGAAAGAGGCAAAATGGTTAGCCTTATTGGCATTATCAGGAAGGGACTGGTCAAGGTGAAGGAGAGGGTACGTGGGCATAGGTTTCGATCCAGTGAGGCAGTGGAAGGCGCTCCAATACCGGGACGAGTTGATTGGGAGGTGGGCATTAAGCCGTGTCACTGTCTGATGCCAGTCCCGACGTTTTTTGGCAGTCAGGAGGCTGCGCATGTGTCGCTGGAGTTGCCAGTGGCGGAGGAGTGTATCCTGGTCATGGGTTCGCAGGAAGGAGCGGTAGAGGCGGCAGGATTCCCGCAGGAGAAGGACAGTCTGTGGAGGGAGTGTGGGACGGTGCGGCTGGACATCTTTGGTAGCGATGTGGGAATGGATAGCATCAGACAAGGTCTGCTGAAGGAAGGAGGCAGCTTGGTCGATATCATCGGGAGAGTGGAGGGGGAGAGGGTGATTTTCGACCTGATGGGTGATGGAGAGGCGAAAGGCATCCCAGTCTGCTCGGGAGTAGTCATGGACGAGTTTAGGAGGTGGAGGCGGGCGAGGATTCTGTGGGCGATGGACATTGTGTGTGAGGGTAAGGAGAACAGGGTCGTGATCACTGCCTATGGGGTCAAGAACGTTTTCGGTAATGCGGCCAAGGAGATTGGGAGAGACAATGACGACATCAGGGGTGGTGTTGCTACAGGGTCGGGTGTGGCGTGGGAGCGGGGCAATGTTGCCATTAATGGTACATTGTGTCACATGCAGCGGCAGTTGCCAACGTCGAAACACTCCACAATATACCACGACACGGTGAATAAAAGTTAACCAAAAGGGGGTAAAATTACCATGCACAGGGCGGGGAGTAGGGGGGAGGTGGTTTGATTTCAGGTCAGGCAGATGTCCCCCTTGGAGATATTCATTTTGTGTCTGGAACATTTTTGGGTTAGATGCGTATTTTTCGAGTTATTTAAATTTGTCAGGTTAAATGGGAAACTCGGTATATGCAGAAAAAATTACTCCTCAGTTCACTTACCTCATTGCCTTGATGCTGGATCGTCAGGATCTAAATCGGTGTCAATTATTTCAGTCATAGTACTGGTACTGGTAGAGGATTTAGTTGGTGTTGGTGTGGAACATATACCAAGGGTACCAATGTTCTTCAATGCACTATCAGGAATTTGGTAATCAAAACAACACCTCCCAAAGCGTTTTAGTCCTGCCCTAATATAAATAATTCCATTTAGCACATCTTCACCCATTCTGTTCCTTAATTCAGTTTTCACTAAATTCATCTGGCTAAATGTACGCTGAATTTCAGCATTAGACCATGGCAAAACTAACACAAAAAGCTAACTTAGAAAGATATTCAAATGGATTATCTTCACAAGCATCTGTATAATTAGCAACTTCATGCCGAAAGTCAACTATGCTTCCAGTATGTTGCCAATCAACCAACGTAAGTTTTTTCCATTGAAAATCTATTTTTGTAATTTCATCGATTGTAAACTTCATAAGATCTGCCATTGGAAATATTGATGGTTTGACTGGGTGAAAGCATTGACACTTTTTGAAGAATTTCTATATTTGTAGGTAACCGTTGTTGTAGTTGATTTACGAGTTTCGCTACAAAATTAATACACCTTTCCCTGATCACTACTTCAACGTCAGTCGAAATTAATCTTAGGTTTTCCAACTCCTGTATTTTCTTTTCTACTGCATAGCCTAGATACGATTTTCGATCTATAAAACTGAATATATTGTCTTTGAGAAAATTAGCTCTGCGTCTTGGAAGGACAATTCTCTTAGCTAATCCTTCAATGAGCAAAACGAAGTCATTGACAAGTTTACAGGGATCACCAGAATCCGACTCAAATGCCTTATTATTTTCTGTGCCTCAGCTAAAATGGGTTTCAGGAAGAGAAAATAAACTTCATTTCCTGGATCACTGAACATTTGATAAAGCATCTCAGCTGTATAACACTTTTCTGTGTTTCTTACAACATCGAAATGTGCTTTCAGCTCACACCATTGATCAACAATACGACTGACAGCAACCTCTATAGACAGCCACCTTGTTTGCGGCACTTGTACAATTTTCAAAGGGTGTAATCCCTCATTAATTGTCTCATAAAGAATTTTATAAGCAGCTTGTCTACTCGATGATCTAGCAAACCAATTATAGGTTTCAGAAAGTAAGAATTCTAGGTGTCTCGGAAGCGCATCTGCAGTGGCAGAAGACACAGCCAACTGTACTGAATTGCAAACACATCTTATGAGAACAATATGTTCTACCTCTCTTTGCAATTTTCTGTATACGCCATTATCCACACCCACCATAACACTGGCATTATCGGTCCCTATGCCCCTAAGTTGTGCCAAATTAAGATTGAATTTATCAATAACAGACTTTAGGACGCCAACAATAGAATCAGCATCTGCAGATGACAGTTCCAACAGACCCAGAAAAGTAGAAATTATGCGCTTTTGAACTTTGGAATAATACAAAATGCATAAACCTAAATGTTTTGTCACACATCAGTGGACTCATCAATTAGAAGACTATAAAACCCATCACCAATGTCCATCCTAAGTTCCTGTTGAAAGTGAGGGCTCAAAACATTTTCTACTATGGTTGTACATTTTGTACGATGCAATTTGATATCACTGGCATTGAAGGATTTTTGGTAAAGATCGGTGAGATGATCCACAAGCCGAATAGCTGAATGAGAGGCTGTGAATAGCACTAACCTACATTCCTTTCTAGCGTTTTCAAGTTTCGTGCTGTCATTTTCTGTTGTAAAATTGATTTTACATTGTCGTTTATCACTAAACGGCTGTGCTGATAGTGCGTGTTTTTGTTTGTTTGTTATGATCTATCATATCTTTCATTCTAGCTTTTAAATTGCAGCTACAGTAACGACAACGAACAAGAGTATTATCTTCCGCATCTTCCATTATCCAATCTTTCAGTTTCTCAACCCTAAACCATTCTTTCCTAAACTTTTGAACGTACGGCACTTTAGTTTTTCCCATTGTTCACTCACTTACGGTTCTTCAAAAATTTGTTAAAAATAAAAGAAACACAACTGTATATAAACACTTTCAGTGTCACACACTGTATCTGAACAACATGCCACACGAACTGACTTACAGTTGCAGCAACAATCGCGACAATGACCTACGTCAGTCTTCACTTATTATTGTTAAAGTGAATTATTCGCGCCACTCTAAACTTTAAAAATAAAAGTGACCAAAGGAAATGAAAATACCTTCGAAAAGTGAAAAACCTCCATCCGAGCAACAAAAAACCTCCAATTTTCCCTCTTACCTCTGATTCTTGTTTTTTCCCCTCTGACGGAAGCAAAAAACCTCCAGACTCGGAGGGAAACCTCTGACATTGGCAACCCTGCTGCTGGCGTCGGATTGGCGCCCGCCTTTACCGCGGGCGGCGGAGGGATCTCACATCGATCGTTGGATGCGCGGAATCCGACTGTCCTCGTCTCGATTGGCTGCCTCGCGCGGAAGCATAAAGTGGTGCGGCAGCAGTGGCACCCTCTGTTGGTGCCCGTTGCACCCGCGTCGCTGCACTGCCCCGCCAGCGCTATCTAGCGGGAACGCGCACTCTTCGAGGGCGGATACAGCACTTCAAATCCCTGTAGGTATGATAAAATGATCTAGAATCATGAGCTCCTTATCCTTTACAGACAGATGATGAATTCCTTTTCACTGTAGCACATTTTGTGTTCTTGATTAAAGGAAAATAGGCCAACTGGTCAGCGAGGCTATTTTCCTTGTCTGTCATGTTATTATGTATGCATAGGATACTCCCCCCCCCCCCCCCTCTTGTAGTACCCTTCCTGCGGTTTACCCGTTTCCTAAGAAGTATCTTTATTAGTAAATTGAAAATCATAGTTTCAGTATTTCTATACTGAAGAGAGCCGTTAAGAATCAATAGATACTGGTTTATAACTTTATTTGATTAACCCAGTATTGTTGAGCTTACATTTCTGTAAATCAGTTATACAGTTTGTGTTATATATGTAATTGTTGTAAAGGATGGCACCACATTTCAGTTTATTCCATGGATGTTAGAAGTTGCATTGGAAAGATTTATTTTAACAAATTCTTTGATTTGTATACTTGAAACAACATACATCGTATGGAGTAAGTAAATTCAAATCTATCGCCGGCGGCGCTACGGCAATCAGGGCGGCCCAAACAAGTGAACCGGGGCTCGCCTGCGTCTTAGTAGTATGTAGGTGGCGATGGCAGAGCACGGCTCATGGTTCTTACTATGTTGCTTGTGCGGTATTTGTTTGGTGTTTCGCAGTTATTATTTCTTGCGTTATTGTGCTATCGTCTTCGCCTGTTGTCTGCCGCCGCGACGTGCCGCCGTCGCCGTTAAGTGCCGCTGTCGCCGACTGCCGATCAGGGCCCCACCGCCCGGCCGATCCGGACTGCAGTCCCGTCGTGTCGCCGCACCGTCGGCGTCCGACGCCTCCGGTGTTTTCACGGCCGCCGCCGTCGCCGCCGCCCCGGAAGGTGTTCCTCCGGCCCACGCCGGGTTCGCAGCCGCCCAGCGCGCTCTGCCCGGCCGCCAGCCCGCCGGAGCGCGTCCCACCGCCGCCGCCTCGCCGCGCCGCTCCCGCCCCCACCTGGGCCGACGGGAGGGACGTCCGCCGCCGCCGCTGATCTTGGAGCAGTGTTCTACAGTTAAGGTGACTGTTCGACTCTGCCATGTCGACCTTGCCCCCTACTACTGTGTCCTCCAGCATCATTTTTACCTCGCCATCCCATGCCCCCACCACCATCTCCTGGAGCACACCCTCCCCTCTTCTCCCTGCCACAATTCCCTCCCTCCTCACCCTCACCACTACCTTGTCGCCCTCTCCTCTGCCCCCCACACAAGCTGCTGCCCTCGTCCCACACTCTCCTGCCTCTTCCTCCTTTCCCCCACTCGATTCCTTCCCTCCCCTCTCCAACTCCTACACGAGATCCCCCGCGTCCACTTTGGACCCCGTGCCACCCTTGTCCCCCTCCCCATTCCAGCCTCCAATCGCCAGTCCCCTCCTCCCCGTCATGCTTCCACGCTCACTGCTGTGATCACCAAATTGAACCCGGGCATCACAGAGGAAGAGGTGCTGGAGGAACTCCGGCGGGATCCCCGCCTATCCGTCCGCTCAGCTCATCGCATTAACAATGCGACGGGCCCCACCTACCTCATGCGCCACCTACCTGACGCGCCATCCGTCAACTACCTCCTCCGCAATGGGGCCCTCATTTACAACCGCCTGCACCAGGTGGAACCTTCCCGATCACCTCCCCAGTCATACCGCTGCTCCTGATGCCTCACCTATAACGACCACCTTGCCGAAAATTGCCATCTCCCCCCTGCATGCCCCCACTGTAAAGGCCAACAATTCCAAACCTCCTGCCCTAACCTCGCTGCCACCCCCTCCTGTAACACCTGTGGTGGGGCACACCCCACATACTCTTACAAATGTAAGTCCGCCCCAACTCCCACCAAAGAAGAATTCACCGTCTCTGTCCGTCCCACTGATCCCCCAATTCCCGCCAATAAATCCTTATGCCCTCCCCCCACAGCAGAGGACATCATCCGGTTCCTGACTATTATCCTCCAAAATATCCACCCTTTCCAGCGCCCTCACACCCTCCACCAAGTATCCCTGGCTGCTCGCTCCCTCTTCAACCTTGATTTTAAGGCTACAACCTCCCAAAATCACATTCACTTCACCTTCTACCGAACCGACCGCCCTCACACCCTACTTTAGTCTCCACACCCGCTCCCTTTTCCTCTCCCTCTCACCACCTTTCAACCTCATTATGGCGCAGCAACGATTTAACATCCTGTTCTCCAATATTCGCTCCCTTCCCACCAATAAGCTCCTCCTGATGAACACCTTAAACGAACACCGCGTGGATGCCTTTCTCCTCAACGAAACCTTCCTCCTCTCTCACATACATGTCAGTACCACACCCTATATCCTACACCGTCACGACTCTCCCCATCCCCCTGCACGAGATGGAGTAGCTTTCGGCCATCTCCGAGACCACCCGGTTTGGCCACATACCCTCCTCAACATCCCTTATGAACATCTCATCCACACCCTCTTCCTCCCTTCCCTCCCTGTCACCTGTGCTACTATTTATGTCCGCTCTCATGTTCCCATCCCTTATGACATCCTTGCTCACATCAATAGCACCTTCACGACCTACGTGGTCGCCGCTGACCTCAATATCCACTCCCGCACTCCTGCCGCACTTCGTCGGTGGCATCAGTTAATTCCTACCATCAATGGTGACATTGTCCTGCTCCCACACATGACCCTGTAGCAACACCACCCCTGATGTCGTCATTGTCTCTCCCAATCTCCTTGGCCGCATTACCGAAAACGTTCTTGACCCCATAGGCAGTGATCACGACCCTGTTCTCCTTACCCTCACACACAATGTCCATCGCCCACAGAATCCTCGCCCGCCTCCACCTCCTAAACTCGTCCATGACTACTCCCGAGCAGACTGGGGTGCCTTTCGCCTCTCCATCACCCATCAGGTCGAAAGCCACCCTCTCCCCCTCCACTCTCCCGATGATATCGACCAAACTGCCTCCTTCCTTCAGCAGACCTTGTCTGATGCTATCCATTCTCACATCGCTACCAAAGATGTCCAGCCGCACCGTCCCACACTCCCTCCACAGGCTGTCCTTCTCCTGCGGGAATCCCGCCGTCTGTACCGCTCCTTCCTGCAAACACATGACCAGGATACACTCCTCCGCCACTGGCAACTCCAGCCTCCTGACTGCCAAAAAACGTCGGGACTGGCATCAGACAGTGACACGGCTTAATGCCCACCTCCCAATCAACTCGTCCCGGTATTGGACCGCCTTCCACTGCCTCACTGGATCGAAACCTATGCCCACGTACCCTCTCCTTCACCTTGACCAGTCCCTTCCTGATAATGCCAATAAGGCTAACCATTTTGCCTCTTTCCTCTCTGATGTCTTCTCCATCCCTGACAATCCTAACTTTCATTATTCCTTGTTCCCAGATGTCCATGAAAAAACGGATATCTCCATCCCATCCCTGGCTCCCGGCTTCCATTACCTGGACCACATCCCCCCATCAGACAATAATACCCCCATCACTGCACGTGACATACAATTGATACTGTGCACCAAACGAAACACGGCTCCCGGCCACGATCGCATCACATACCGCCACCTCAAAGAATGTCCCCTTCGACTTACGCAACTCCTTTCCCTCCAGCTAAATTCCCGTCGTGCCGCCATCTTTGTGTCCTTAGACCTCGAACGGGCCTACGATCGGGTCTGGCACTCTGGCCTGTTCTTCAAACTCCAAACCTATGCTCTTCCCATCAACCTCGTCCGGGTCATTGCCTCCTTCCTCTCCAACCGCCCCATCTATGTTACCATCCACAACATCGACTCCCGTCTTTTTTATCCCTCTGCTGGTGTGCCCCAAGGCTCTGTCCTTTCTCCCCTCCTGTATCTCCTGTATACCTCGGATATGCCTAAGCCTGCCTATCCCGTACACGTTTTCCAATATTCTGATGACACTGCTTTCCTTGCCTTAGCTCCCACCCTTGCCCGTTCCAACCACCTGCTCCAAGAACACCTTGACCTCTTTGCCGCTTGGGGCAACCAGTGGCTCCAGTCTATAAATCCTACCAAAACCCAGGTGATCATCGTAGGTCGTACTACCCCTTCCTACCATCCCTGAGATTTTTATCTGACCCTCCATAACCGTCCCATTCGTCTCACCCCTACCCTAAAGTACCTGGGCCTCACTATTGATCGCACCCTCTCCTGGACTCCCCATCTATGCACTATCCAAGAAAAAGCCCGCTCCCACCTTCCCCTCCTCAAACTCCTTGTTGGCCGAACATGCGGCCTCAACCCTTCTACCATCCTCTATACCTACAAATCCCTCATCCGCCCTGTCCTCTGTGTCGCCCATCCCGCCTGGATCTCCGCTCCCCCATCCTTCTACAAGTCTCTGGAGATACTGGAGCGCCATGCCCTCCGCCTCGCCTTCCGTATCCCCCTTTATCCCCCTCCCCCATGCGGATCCTCTGTGATCTCATTCCTTTCCCCCAACTCGTTCACTTTATTGAACATCTCCGCCTCCGTTACATATCCCGCAAATCAGATCCGCCTAATCCTCTAGTCCATCCCCTCCTCTCTGCATCTGGTCCATTGCCACGCCTCCACCACTGTATTCCCCCTGCTCTCCACTTGTCCACCCTCCGGATCCTTTCCCATGGCAACTTCCGTACCCTTCCCATCCCGGGTGATGCCCTCCGACCTGACATCTATCCTTCATACCAGCTGTGATCCTTCTCCTTGCTCCCTCTCCCCCTTCTCTCCCTGAGGGCCCCGACTATCCCTCCCTTCCTGTCCCTTCTCCCCTCCTCCGTCCTCGGTCACTCTGGATCCTCCTCTTACCACCCTCCCCTATCCTTCTTCCCTGTGGCTTTCTGGGACATCGTCCCCCTCGTCCCTTCCCTACCGGCTCTGTGGCTCCTCCCCACCCTCTCCCTCTCCTTTCATACCCGTTCCCCCCCACACCACATCTTCAATGCTGTCAGTGCCCCACCATCTACGGAACCACCTTTGTGCTTCTACAAGTGTGGTGTGCTTTAGCTACATTGTTTTATTTTACAACAGTGGATGGCCAACCCGCAGCCGCCAGCGTCAGTTTTAACTTGTGTATTTCTCCGAGTGTGTATTGTGGTTTTTGTTTTAACTCCACAATAGCGGACGGTCTCACCATAGCCGCCGCCCTATGCTCATTTTAATTGTGTGTGTCTCACTGACATCTACATCTACATACATACTCCGCAATTCACCGTAAGGTGCGTGGCGGAGGGTACACTGTACCACTACTAGGCATTTCCTTTCCTATTCCACTCCCAAATTGAACGAGGAAAAAAAGAATGCCTATATGCCTCCGTACGAGACCTAATTTCTCTTATCTTGTCTATGTGATCACCAAGCGAAATGTAAGTAGGCGGCAGCAAGATCATACAACACTCATATTCAAATTCCGGCCCTCTACATTTACTTAACAGAAATTCACGAAAAGAACGTCGTCTTTCTTCCAGCGATCCCCAATTGAGTTGCCGGAGCATTTCCGTGACACTAGCGCATTGGTCGAACCTACCGGTAACAAATCTAGCTGCTCGCCTCTGAACCGCCTCTATTTCTTCCTTTAAACTGATCTGCTGCGGGTCCCAAACACTTGAGCAATACTCAAGACGTGGTCGTACAAGCGTTTTTACGCGGTCTCCTTTACAGGTGAAGTACATCTTCCCAAAAATTCTCCCAATAAACCGAAGTCGGCTGTCCGCCTTATTCACAACTGTCCTTACATGCTCGTTCCATTTCATATCGCTCTGCAATGTTACACCTAGATATTTGAACGACGCGACTGCATCAAGAAGCTCACTGCTAATGCTGTATTCGAACATTATGGGGTTGTTTTTCCTACTCATGCGCATCACCTTACATTTTTCTACATTGAGAGCTAGCTGCCAATCTTCGCACCAACTAGGAATTTTGTCTAAGTCATCCTGTATGCTATTACAGTCAGTTACAGACGAAACCCTCCCATACACCACAGTATCATAAGCAAACAGCCGCAAATTACAACTTACTCTATCCATCAGATCATTTATATAGATAGAAAATAATAGCGGTCCTATCACACTCCCCTGGGACCCGCCTAACGATACACTCGATACACATTCGAGCAACTGTTTTTATTCACCACTTTCGTCGTTCCAAATGTTTTATGTCACCACCGTTTTCCTCCATTTTATGGACTTTGTATTATCTCCATTTTAAATCTCCGTTTTATGTATGTCTTATTTCCAAAATTTTATCTCCTTTGTGTTTTTATGTTCTCCGCTGTCAAATTTTACTTCTGTAGGCTGAAGAGCGCCAGTGAGCACTGCCGGCCCGCCCCTTTTTTTGGGGAATTGAAACCACAAAAAAAAAAAAAAAAAAAAAAAAAAAAAGAGAACAGCACGGCAGTCTGTAGTGAACCATGTTTCAATACACTAGATTTAAAGAGTTTGTTTGCTTGTGCTAATAAAGTTATAACACTTGAAGTGGCGACGAGTTGTGAAATAAGGTACTCAACGCGTTGTTCAAAATGTTCAAATGTTTGTATAGTCTATGGGACTTAACTACGGGGTCATCAGTCCCTAAACTTACAAACTACTAATGAACTACTTACGAACTAGGACGGCACAAATATCCATGCCCGAGGGGGGATTCAAACCCCCGACCGTAGTGGCCGTGCAGACCGCGACTGGAGCGCCTTAGTCTCCTCGGCCAACGCGTTGTCATCGGCAGTACCTTGATAAATATGGACACTTTAGACCGGCTATCGTGTATGCTCATTGAGCAAAAGACTGCCCTAGTAACGTCGTTGTGTAACTTAGCACAGACGCTTACGTCAGTTGTGTCGACGTCGTTGTCTAGTCGAGTCGAGTCGCGCCGTGTTCTCTGCCTCCATTCCCTCCATACGAGGAAGCTGCGGAAGAATGGGAGGACTATGAAAAGCGCCTGCTGCAACATTTCGGCGCTGGCGACGATTAGCTCTGCAACGAATCTGTTTCTTTCGTCGATTTCTCCCCGGGTGTCTTTTTACAAGTGCTGCAAGCAGCCTCATCAGTCATACCGTGCATGGGCCGCGGAATTACAGGGTCTTAGTAGAAAATGTCAGTTCGTTACGGACATGCATCATGAGTCTTATGCCGATTCCATGGTTAGAGACGCTATACTTATGTTCACTCCGGATAAGGAAGTCGGCCAACTGGCCCTTCAGCTCCCGAACTCCTCTTTATGGGAAGTATTGAGTATTGCCCAGTCATATGAAATTTCTCGTGCCGCCTGCGCCCAAATTGACGAATACATGGACGTCAGTGCTGTGCATTCTGATGCCGCGGCAAACGGCGCATCAGTTTCGTATGATGGAGAAGTTGTTATACACGCTCGTCAACGACGACGAGCGGCGCAACCGCGCGTTAAAAAGATGCAACAGCGGCAGGCGCAGCAGCCGCGACAGCAACATCATCTACGTCCGGCGCTTCCATCCTGTCCCCGTTGTTTTATCAAACTCGAGAGGGTAGATTGTCCTCAACGCTGGGCCACGTGTCACTCCTGTAATAAGAAAGGTCACATTGCCTCAGTCTGCCAGTCTAACAAGACTCCTGCTGTTGACTGTTATGATTGTCAAATGTGTACTTTCAAACACGAGAAAGTTATACATAGATGTGCAGGTCCTGGACGAAAATATTCGACAGAGCTGCTGTCACTCTCATAAATTCCTACACGTACTTGCCGCGGTGGAGTAGCCGAGCGGTCTAAAGCGTCTCGCTGCGGAGCGCGTGGTTACTTGCCGTGGAGGTTCGAGTCCTCCCAGGGGCATGTGTGTGTGTGTGTGTGTGTGTGTGTGTGTGTGTGTGTGTGTGTTTGTCCGTAGGTTAGTTTACCTAGGTTTAAGTACCGTCAGAGGGGGATACATTGACCAATATTTGAAGTGTAAATGTGATATCAGAATAAACATAAACATTTTCCTCAAACTTAGTAGGCTATGGTATTTTGGGGGCTACCCATATAGCTACTGAATGATACAAGTAACTTTACTTTAAAGCATGCACGTCCACAAAAATAAATTTTTTTGTGAGTGGTCAAAGTTAAACCTGTTTGGGGTAACTTTGACTGCTTCCACAAGAGTAATGTAAAATAAATCCCTGGTCAACATATCTCCAGCAGGGGTATAAATTGACCAACTTCATAACATATAAACATGAATTTATGTTTCAAAAATATTTTTATCACCCACAACAAAGCTATATCAGTTATTTTTGGTAAAAATATTATACATTAGTACAGTACCAGATTTGATCTAAATCAGAAGTTAACACAATTGTCACAAATGTGCAGAGCTACAAACCACATAAAGAGGTGGAATGACTCCTGCTGCTGAGCCACAAAACATCAAAGAACTGCTGGTTTTACTGATGTCCTTTGCCGATTTGCGTATTTCACCTCTTGCTTGAAAATGCACTGTTTCACACCAGTATCATCAGGGGCTGGTTTCATCAAAATTAAAAATTCTCTCTGGGACCCAGTATCTTACTTTTACCTTGAAAAGACTGTTACAGATTACTGAAATATTCCTTGCTTAACCCTTGTGCTTTTTCTGATTTTTAAACCATGATATCTGGCTGTGGCATAAAGTGAGGCACTCGTTATCTCTGTTTAAAAATGAGTGCACCCAGTCAATTCTTTACAAAATATTCTTTAAAAAATCTAATTTTCTTTCCTTGGAGACCTAAATAAGCCTTTTCCAAATATCATAAATCAGAGCTGTAAGAAAGGCTTCACCAACAATGTCAGCACACCATACCAAAGCTATCCTCTGCTTTTGAAAATAGTGGGCTTGCTAAACCCTTTTACACGTATTGTGAAGCCTATTAATTTTTCTTTGGCTTTATTACACTTTTAGCAGCTGCAGTTACTAACTTCATACGTTTTTTAAATCAATTTAATGCTAATTCCATATTTTATCGCATAGCATTATTATATTTTCTTGCTGAAGGCAATATTTTCTGACATATTTTCATATTCCCTTCATGTAGCTACAACATAAGAGCACTAAAGTACTGTAGACACAAGCAGTGCAATTACTATGATCATATTTGAGTAGTGGAGATACTCTGACTGCCAGTCAAAGTAACCCCGCATACTCTAACAAATGTGCATTGCTCAAAATAATGCACATATTTACCTTTTATTTGTAAATTATTTTACAAAATATGGGTCTAAATATAATAAATAGTTATATTAGTATTTACTAGAATAGACAGGAAGTGCATATCGCAAATGATGTGCTTGATGCATGTGGATTTAGTTTGACAACAAAAATATAGAGCATTTCACCTCTAATTTGTCAGCCTTTTATAACAGGACATGCATGACTGCTTCTGATGAATTTGATCTTTGCTACCATCTGGCGACTATATACAGAATTACAATAGCAAGAAAGGATTTGGAAACATTCAGTAATTTTTGTGTAAAAGCCATTCGAAGTTTTCTATAATTATTGGTCAAAGTAAGACTTGCAGTCAAAGTATCCCCATTTGACGGTAGTTTGTAAGCTACGGACTGATGACCACGCAGTTTGGTCCAATAGATTTACAGACATTTGAACATTTTGAACACGTACTTGGAATTGGGTTCTCCGCTGTTGTCTCCTGTCACGCGCAATTTGCGGAAATACAACAAACAGAAGATTCCGATTATTGGCCAGTTTGAGGCGTCCACTTTTTACAAGTCGGTTGTTAGTTCTCTCACCTTCTATGTTGTTGATCGTGCAGGAAAAGAAAATTTGTTTGGATATCATGCCTTTCACATTTTTGATTCTCCATTACAGACGACGTACATCTGGTATCTGATAATATTCCTTACACTCGATTAGATGCAATGTGTGCAGAATTTTCGTCAATTTTCTCTCCCTGCCTGGGCCACGCTGAAGGTTTTGAGGCACATATAACACTAATACCGGCGCACAGTGGTCTGAAAGTACCGAAAATCTGGCCAAAAGTCGAAAAATGAAAATCATAATTATGTGTTTAGTCTCATACAGTCATGTTTAGAGGACATAGGTCAACATTTTATTATGTCACAGGAATGGAAAGGTACCTTTGGTACCTACGAAAGTACTGTAGTTCAAAGTTGCGGTTTGCGGAGTAACAAATGCCACGCAGAACCGCTTCGGATTACATGCTGTGCTTGAAGTGTGAATAACTTTTGTTGTAAGGGATAGTATTCAATTTTGTCTGATGTAGGATATTAAGGAAGGTACGTAGAATGTTATGTGATCATAAATTTATGCTCGGTATGCGGTAAAAGTCGCGTCAAAACATAACCTCATAATGACTTCCATTCACACGTAGATTTGTGTTAAATGATCGAAAAAGTTTTGATCGCCGGAGATCCTGCGATGTACGATAATGCAATATGTACAGTGCACGGCGAGCCGACTAGCTCGGAGTTCAATGGGTCCGCTAAGGGCGGAAAAAAAAATGTTCAAATGTTTGTAAATCTATCGGACCAAACTGCGTGGTCATCAGCCCGTAGCTTACAAACTACTTAAACCTAGGTAAATTAACCTCCCATGCCCCAGGGAGGACTCGAACCTCCGCGACGAGCAACCGCGCGCTACGCAGCGAGACGCTTTAGATCGCTCGGCTACTCCACCGCGGCCGGCTCAAGGAATTCTATATCCAGTACGCACTTTGAGAGTTAATATAAGACACTGGTCTAATGTTACTCTCCACATATAAGTTTTTACTTTCACGGTTTTCATTAAGTAATGGAGTTGAAAAAGTAAGACAATATTGAATCATGTGCACATTTCGACAAGCTACACATGTTTAAATAATTTAAATGTCCTTCTATTTAGTATTACATTGCATTAATTTACGTACCAGAGACGGGTCGCAACCAGTTACTATGCACTCGAAAGGAAATCTACATAATAATAAAATATGACGGGGAATCGGATTTGAACCCGCAGCTTTCGGTTTTAGTAGATAAATTGGCTGTAAAAGTCAAGATGTACTTCAGAATGCTAATCATCTGAGGCGTTAGGACTTTTATTGCCTCCAGATGAGTCTGCAAATCAGTGTATTGTTTCTTTGTCTAACAATTATGAACTAGCCTCAGACAACGATAACGTACAGATAGATTTTGTAACGACAACTTTTTTCACTATTTCAAAATGAAACGCTGTTGTCTTGTTATTGTAAAAAAAAAAAAAATTACATTGGAATGTTATACGTCTTTATTAAGTAACTCGGGTGTATTCAATCTGCCATTTGTAATTTTTTACTTTTGCTCTCAAAATCGAATTCGGCGAACCCAAAACCTTCATATACAAATTTCCAATCATATAAAACTATTTTTCGACTTTTGGCCAGCTTTTCGGCCATTTCAGACAACTGTGTGCCCCCCCCCCCCCCCCCCCCCGTTTTCGTTCCCGCTCCCTCCAGTGGCATTACAGTACGTGACCCAGGTTGGCGTCTTTGGCGGCTCTCCTACCTGTTACTTCTAGTGAATGGACACCCCCCCTAGTTGTGGTTTGCAAACCTAATGGCAAAATGCGGTTGCGTGGCGATTTCAAAAAGACCATCAGTGCCCAATGTCCTATTGATACTTACCTGCTTCCTCGTTCTGACGAGTTGTTTGCCAATCTTGTGGGCAGACAATTCTTCTCCAAAACTGATTTATCGGAGGCATATCACCATCTGCCCTTTGACGCAGATTCCAAAAAAAAATCTCGTCTTAAACGCTCTTTTTTGCCTGTATCAATGCCAATGGTTGCTACCGCCCCTTCTTTCACCACCACCCCCCCCCCCCCCCTGTAAGAATCGACTCGCAACATTTTTGGTGACCCCGACGTCATTTCAGTCGGCCGCGGACGTGATAAATACAAAATAAGTGCGTCGCGCGGCGTGATTAAATACGACAGCCGACATTAACGAGCGTTGTGTCTGTGCCGTATCGTTCTAAACATTAAGTGCAAACCATCCGCGCCGCGCATTATTCGCATATCGCGTCGCCGACTTATTTCGAACCTCAAGTACTATCTACCGCGTCATCTGCGCCGCGATTATTCCGTGCAATTAAATACAGCAATGTCACACCCGCCAACAAACGTCGACGCAACTCCGAGCTCTTCAGTTAATCGAGTAGCTGTCAACCCACCACCTTTCTGGCAGCAGAACCCAGTGCTATGGTTCGCGCAACTCGAGAGTCAATACGTCCTCGCAAATATCACAGCTGACGAAACTAAGTACAGTTACGTTGTCGCCGCCCTTAGTGAAGACATGGCTCTCGAAGTGCAAGATATTTTGGTCCTACCACCAAGCAAGGACCGATATACGGCTCTGAAGAACGCTCTAATCACGCGTCTATCACAATCAGAAGCAATACGACTGGAGAAGCTACTGCGAACAGAGGAGTTAGGAGACCGCACTCCCTCGCAGTTGCTGCGACGACTACGCACACTAGCTGGTAATGCTGTCAGTGAAGATATTCTAAGGAACATCTGGCTCTCTCGTCTTCCCTCGGACGTACAGAAGATTCTTACAGTGTGTGCTGGAGATCTGGCTGCACTTGCGCAGACTTCAGTCCGTATTGTAGAGATGTACCCGCCATCAACAGTAGCGACTGAGTTCACTGCCAGATTCTGCTGCAGCGTCATTGCAAACACAGATTGCGGAGCTTAGTACACAAGTCGCTGCACTCAAAACTCAACTGTCCAGTCGTCGACCTCATCCACATCGCTCACCACGAAAACGCAGCCGATCACCTGCATCAAAAAAAATCGGCTGGTATCATAGAAGGTTTGGATCTCAAGCAAAGAACTGTACCCCGCCATGTGAGATGGAAAACGAGACGGGAGGTCACTAATGACGGCAACTGGCTTTCCAGACGGCAGCCGTCGATTGTTTGTCACAGATCTCTACTCTAAACTCCAGTTTTTGGTGGACACTGGTGCAGATGTGTCTGTTTATCCATCCACTCGTCTACCTTGGCGTAACTCTGATGGTTGTCACCTCTTTGCTGCTAATGGATCTACCATAAAGACTTATGGTGGTGTGACACGTGTGATAAACCTGGGACTCCATCGGAAATTCGAGTGGCAATTTGTTGTAGCGAATGTGACACATCCTATAATAGAAGCCGATTTTTTGTCATTTTATAGACTGCTACCTGACCTCAGACATCGTCGACTACTCGACACCACCACCAAGCTGGCCCGCCAAAGAAGTGTTCGTTGTGTAGATAGTACAGGAGTTCGGATGATCGCTGGAGGCTCGCCCTACATTGAACTTCTTAAGCAGTTCCCCGAGATCACCAGACAGTTGCCGACGTTAGCAACAGTACAACATTCGACAGTTCATTACATCCTCACAACACCCGGACCACCAATCCATGCTCAACCACGCAGATTAACACCTGAAAAATTAAAAGTGGCTAAGCAAGAATTCTCTTTCATGCTTACACAGGGTATCTGCCGTCCATCAAGCAGCAGCTGGGCCTCACCACTACATGTGATACCCAAGAAGAACAACGGATGGCGTTTCATGGATGAAGTGACAAGAGATCTCGACTTCTGCTAGTGTACATTGACGACGTATTAGTTATGTCCAATTCTGAAGCTGAACATTTGGAACATCTACACCAGATATTCATACGCCTTCGCTCACATGGACTTCTTATTAACCCTTCTAAATGTGTTTTTGGAGCTTCAGAAGTTCGCTTCCTGGGCTACACAATCAATGCACATGGAATTCGACCACCACAAGACAAGGTAGACGCAATAGTTAACTATCCACGGCCAGTGACAGTTCGTGAACTGCGGCGATTTATGGGTGTCACGAACTACTACCGTTGCTGTGTTCGGAACTTTGCATTGTTAACTGCACCTTTGAACAATCTTCTATGTGGTTCACACAAACCGAGTGATAGACTGTTGTGGACCAGTGAAACTGATACTGCTTTCAACAATGTAAAGACTGCCATCCCTGAGGCCACTCTGCTGACTCACCCGGTTCCTCATGGACCACTTGCCTCAATGGTTGATGCTTCAGCAACAGCAATAGGCGCTGCACTGCAACAGAAGGTGGACCACCAGTGGCAACCTCTGGCATTCTATAGCAAGAAGTTATCTCCTTCACAGCAGAAGTGGTCAACTTACGACCGCGAATTGTATGCGGCGTATGCATCAATCAAGAAATTTAGACACATGCTCGGAGGAAGACACTTCACTCTTGTCACTGACCATAAACTGCTAAAATATGCTTTTCGTCAACGCCCAGACAAAGCATCGCCACGACAGCTTCGTCAGTTGGACTTCATAAGTCAATTTACTACCACCATTGTCCATGTTGGCCGACCGCGGTGGCCGAGGCGACTGAGGCCCTCCAGTCACGGTCTACACGGCCACTACGGTCGGGGGTTCGAATCCCCCCTCGGGCGTGGATATTTGTGCCGTCCTTAGTGTTAGCTAATTCATAAGTAGTTTGTCAGTTTAGGGACTGATGACCCCGTAGTTAAGTCCTATAAGCTATACAAACATTTGAAACATTTTTTTGTCCATGTTGAAGGAGAGCTTAATGTCCCAGCAGATGTTCTCTCTCGCATTGAGGCGATTTCTAGTTCAATCGATTATGAGGCACTGGCCTATGCACAACAGTCTGACAACGAACTGCAAGAACTGTTGTCACAGCCATCTAGTCTTCAGCTACGTCACATTCAAGTGCCATCAACGAATGTGCTTCTATACTGTGACGTCTCTACATCAAAGCCACGACCCTTTGTGACTAGCAGCTTTCGGCAGCAAGCAATCACGTCGCTGCACAACCTGTCACATCCTGGTGTCCGTGCTACAACACAACTGGTGAAAAAGACTTTTGTGTGGCCTCATATTGACAAGGACTGTAAGGTCATTGTCCACCAATGCATGGCTTGTCAACGTAACAAAATCACTCGCCATATTAATGCACCGCTTGGTACGTTCGTTCCACCTAACCAACGTTTGGAACATGTCCATATTGACATCATAGGACCATTGCCACCATCGAACGGGTACACTTATTGCCTCACTGCCATAGACAGATTCACTCGCTGGCCAGAGGTATTCCCCATGTCCGACATCACTACCGAAACCATCGCAACTACGTTCTTCCTGGGATGGCTTGCCCGTTTTGGCGTACCATTGCACATTACCACCGACCAGGGCAGGCAGTTTGAATCCTACCTGTTCCAAGCACTTGCTGTCCTGTTAGGCACGAAGCGCATCCGGACTACTGCTTATCATCCGGCAGCGAATGGTTTAGTGGAACGCTTCCACCGTCAACTCAAAGCATCTCTTCGGTGTCACGAGTCACAGTGTTGGACTGAGACGCTACCGATCGTATTACTGGGCCTACGCACAGCCATCAAAGACGATCTGAAAACAACCGCAGCTGACATGATCTATGGGCAACCTATTCGACTAGCTGGCGAGTTCCTCTGTAACATGCCAGACACTATTGTCGATGCGTCAGACTTCGTCAGGAAACTACGCTCACACATACGACAACTTCGGCCTGTTAAAGCAAGAGAACGAGGTACTCGCCGCCCATTCATCTTTGCAGATTTGTTGAACTGCAAACAAGTGTTCATTCGACATGATGTGGTACGTAAGCCTCTACAACCGCCATATGACGGCCCATATACAGTACTGAGCAGAGGGGAGAAAACTTTTAAAGTTGATGTTATGGGGACACCAACAACAGTTTCCATCGATCACTCAAACCTGCCTTCAACACTGCTGCCACTGATGTAAATGATCCACCAACCACAATGTCAGAAGACATGACAGAACCAACTGCTTCCCCACCACCTGCCACCAGCAAACCACCGACACCGAGTACTTCAACAGACAGCTCTACAACAACAAAACCAGTGGTCACTAGATCAGGACGGCACGTCAAGTTTAATCGTAAATATCGTTAGTTCTTAAGGGGGGAGTGATGTAGTGGAGGCATCAAGTTTGTGCAGTGGTATACATCGAGATATCGACGTGCGCGAGTCGAACAGAGATTACATTCACTTAATATCTTTGCTATTGCTCATTCATTTTTCTATATGTGTTTATTCCGTTTTCGTTTAGTTTTTGTTCCTGTATTCTGTGATGGAAATATACGTTTATGTTACTCAAAAAATGTTGCCGTTAAATTAATTTATTACGAGTCGCAACAAGTGAATACAGAGCTGTCGTGGCGAGATTGATTACTGAAAGGAGATATAAATAAAATAAATTGCTTCTTGGAAGACAGCTTTCATTCGTTTTTAACACTAAACGTAAGTGTAAACCAGCGGTATGGACAGCAATTGACAGTTTTATACCAAATAAAGTAATAAGATAAGGTGATCCACTTGGTACACAAAACAGGTCAGGTGACTGCTTCAAAAGCAACGGAAAAGACATTCGAAATTTAAACAAACAGAAAATGCCCAGGATTTGCGGTCCTACACAGAAGATCGAAATTTAGCGTGGACTTCAATGCGAAATGCCCTACAATATTTATCACAACGAAACACTTTCTAGAAATTTGACTGAAAACCCAAAGAGATTTTAGTCATATGTTAAATATACTAGGGGCAAAACACAAGCAATACCCTCACTACGTGATATTAATGGCGATTCTGCCAATGATAGTGCTACTAAAACTGAGTTATTAAACAAAACTTTTAGATACTCATTCACCAATGAGACGAAACCAATATTCCAGATTTCGAATTAAAAACATAGGCTAGAATGAGTAACGTAGAAGTATATGTCATCATAGTAGTGAAGCAACTAAAATCACTTAACAAGAAGAAGTCTTCTGATTAAGCTGAAGCGATAGCCGATTACTTAACAGTCATATACAACCGCTCCCTCAAAGAAGGATCTGTACCAAAAGATTGGAAAGTTGCACAGGTCACACCAGAAAGGCAGTAGGAGTAACCCACTAAACTACAGGCCTCTTTCATTAATGTCAGTTTGCAGCAGAGGTTTGGAACATATCCTGTATTAAAATATGATGAATTATCTCGGACAGAATGATCTATTGACCCAAGGTCAACACGGATTTAGAAAATATCGATCATGCGAAACACAACTAGCTCTTTACTCAAACGAAGTGATCAGTGCTATCGATAAGGGTTCTCAAATTGATTCCGTATTTCTTGATTTCCTGAAGGCTTTTAGCACCGTACCTCACAAATGGATTTTAATCAAATTGCGTGGTTGTGGTACATCGCCACAAATTTGCGACTGGATAGGGAATTTCCTGTCAGAGAGTTTGTAGTAATCGATGGTAAGGCATCGACTAAAACTGAGGTGATATCCTTTTCCACCAGATGTTTTCTGTGTGGGTTGAGCTTAACCAGTACCACCTAGCTTCAAGGCCTCAGAATAGCCTGTGTGACGTTACTCCAATCGGACCGCGACCGCGAGCTGACTGGCTGGCTGCTGGGGCACAGACCACTGTGTCGTAGCAACCAGCTAATAAGCTGACGATCGTGGCCTGGTCGGTGTGACGTGACACAGACTATTGTGAGGCCTTGAAGCTAGGTGGCGTTGACTTAACATGAGCTCCCCACCAATCACACGAAATAAATTTGACACCTTCTCAAAGTTCATCGTGTCTGCAAAGTGTTTGGTGTCAGGCATTTTGCGGATGAAACAATATTCCTATCATCGTCCAGCAGTCACGGAAGTGTAGTACATACTTATACTGATTGATGAGCAATGCTACTGTCAACCCATGTATTTACTAGGGAAATAAATGTATCCTGGTAAAACACTCTTGGTTCAATTTTCTGTATCCATCACCTACACCTTAAACAATAACTTGGAAGTGGTGCCCACTTGCCAGCTTCAACATTATTATTTTTCATTTTTTATGACAGTAATTAGATTTAAGTGAAGTAAAGTTGTTATATAGTGCTAGTGAGTAATAACCTTCATTTCTGTCAGTAAATCAACTTCAGTCAGTGCTGCAAAAAGTATTTAGAAAACTAACGTTACAGTCCCGACTACCAGTATGATTGTTGTCAGTGTAAATGTATGCAAACTCAACAGGCTGTTTTAAAATAGTTAATATCAACAGGAAAAGCTGTGTCACCCATAATCAATGTTTCGTAAACTCATATTGGTTATTAAAAAAGCCCCTCATTTTCAAGGAAACAAACTAATAAAACTTTTCAGTGCAATAATATGATAATCCATTGCATTCAGTAGCTACAATACTGAATGAGTTAAATTGGAACAAACACAATATAAGAATATCACTATAAGATACGGCTGTGTTATATTGTAATTAACAACAATATACAATTTTTATGCACACTGAATCCATCCAGAATGTGACCAGACTTTGTTCATAAGTTCACAAAAACTAGTTTTGGTTAAGCCAAAAATTCAGCTGATTTCTGGCCGAAAATGGAACTGTGGCTGAAATGAATATTTGATTGGTCCTTACTAATAACAATTGTTCTGAGCATCTGTGTGATCGAAATAAAACATATATCTGTCCACATCCAACAAGATGTTTTTGATTTTAAAAGCAACAAATTGTTCTGGGTATTTCTGCGAGTGCAACAAAACATAGATCTGTCTATATCCCATGATATTTTTCGTTTATTTTTAAATTATTTTTTAACTAAACAGTACCAATTGCTTGAAAAAGTGGTAATTTGCAATGGCAACTGCTGCATGATGAAAATTACAAATATGTCATCGTATTTGTAATCGGAACACGACTTTGTGATTTGAGCATATAAAGAAAGAACTGATTCGTGCTCCTTTGTTTTAGCTTTCCACATTATCACATCACCATGCTATAAACATGTTTCAGACTGTGCGTCAGACTTTTACCCATTGTGTCACATAATAGTCAGTGCCTCTGCTGTTTTCCAATTCCTTTTATTTTTATTTTTAAAGAAAATAGGTTTCCATCAGACTTGAGGTTGCTCCATGTTATGTACACAAGGTGGACGATGGTCGGCCACGTCAACTCAAGGGCACGATTCATGTAACAGAAATTAGTAGCACCATTCTTAAACACATCTATTATGTATGAACACGACAATATGAAAGACAAATACAACTTAACTTTCTTTGCTCGTAGTTTCTGAGCAAGCAATGTCCAATTCCTCGAAGCAGTCTTCTGTAAATACAATACTGTCACCATTCCATAGTCCACAAACCTACGCCAATATATCCCTAGCTTGTCTGCAGGTTACTGTGTAGTTGGCTCAGGAACTAACTGTTCGAAGGAATTCTCAGAGAATGCGTTGAGTACAATTTTACATGATGTTTTATGTGTACTTCCTGATTTTAAAATATAATTTCGCCAACAGATTGAGGCTAAATTAAAATCACCGCCTATTACTATCGTGTGAATCGGGTACGTTTTTGTAATTAGACTAATGTTTTCTTTGAACCTTTCTGCTATTGTATCGTCAGAGTCGGGAGTCCGGTAAAAGGAACCAATTATTAACTTCTTACCCGAAAGACTACTTTTGACGGCGACAAACATGCCTCCACCTATTTTGTTTGATCTATCCTTTCTGAACACAGTTAGATCTTTTGCAAAAAATTCTGCTGAACTTATTTCCGGTTTGAGCCAACTTTCACTGTCTACAATGATGTGTGTTCAGTGCTTTCTGTTAACGCTTGGAGTTCTGGTACTTTCCCAGCACAGCTACGAAGGGTTTATAACTGTTATACCGATCTACGTTTCTCCTGTGAACCACCTGCACTCTTTGAGATTTCCCATTATGTTTACTCCCCGAGGCCCTCTATCCTAAAAAAAAAAAACGCCCAGTCCACGCCACACAGCCCCCACTACCTGTGTAGCCACTTCCTGAGTATAGTGCACTCCTGAGCTGTTCAGTGGAACCCGGAAACACACCACCCGATGGCGCAAGTCAAGGAATCTGCAGCCTACACAGATACAGAACCGTCTGAGCCTCTGATTCAGACCCTCCACTCGGCTCTGCACCAGAGGTCCACAGTCGGTCCTGTCAACTATGCTGCAGATAGTGAGCTCTGCTTTCATCTTGCAAGCACGACTGGTAGTGTTTACCACTTCAGATAGCCGCTCAAAATCTGAGAGAATCATTCAGATCCAAAGCGACACACGTCATTGATACTGACGTGAGCCACCACATGCTGCTGGCTGCACTCCGTACCCTTCATGGCATCCAGAAGGACCCATTCAACATCTGGAATGACTCCACCCAGTATGCACACGAAGTGAACGTTGGCCTTCTTTCCCTCCTTGGCAACCATCTCTCTAAGGGGCTCCATCACCTGCCTAACGTTGGAGCTCCCAACTACAAGCAAACCCACCCTCTGTGAAAGCCTGGATCTTGCAGGCTCAGTGGTGATCTTAGGATGAGATACACCATACGACTCAGGACCATTGTCCTGAACCGATAGCGCCTCAAACCTGTTCACAAGACGAACCGGTAAGGCCTCACGATAGGTCCCCAGGAATGTCTTGCGCCTCCTCCCATATACTGGAGCAACCTCCCATGCTACCTCGAGTGGGGTGTCTGCCTCACTGCTAGCAGTATCAGGGCATGTTGCTGGCGCAGGCCGATTGGTGGAGATGACTGAAGTCCGTTCTTCGGTCCCCACTACCGGCCAACAACAAAGACACCCCTCGATCACAGGCTCCACCTGTGCAACCTAGGTTAACACAGCTTGAAGCTGGGAGTGAAGTGTCACCAGTTCAGACTGAAACCGCACACAGCAGTCACAGTCCCTGTTCATGATTACAGAGCTGAGAAAAAAAAAAAAAAAAAAAAAAAAAAAAAAAAAAAAAAAAAAAAACTACTGTCGCGATGCGCTCAAAGGAAGACTACACTGTTTGTAAAAACGCGAATTTGAATCTAACATGCACAAGAGCACAGTATAAATTTACAAACTGAAACGAAAACGCGCAGAGAAAAATCAAAATACTATAAGTCGTTTCTAATCAGAAGCCGGTTTCACTTACAAAATATGAGGCCTGTGTCTGCTGCAAGGAGGCCGGGGGCTAAGCAAACACTGATTTGCAGAGTATCCCATGTAGATGTGTGTAACTGACCCTGCATTTCACAGTACTGTAAGTGGGAAAAAAACAAGTTCAGTCATACTTTAAAAAATAGCTGTACAGGAAAAGAAAGGGCTCAGTCCATATAACACAGAAAAAAATAGGATTCGTCCATTGAGTACCAGTAGTCAAAAAAGCAAAAAGTTGCAACCATGACAAAGATCTGTTGTACACATTGTTGTAATTCTGTGCATTGTTGGCACATTTAATTTCTGCAAGTAGATCGTTATATCACACAGTAGAATTTCTGCAGTTTCGTGAAGATAGTGTCATGAAAGGTGAGCCACTCATTAACGCCTCTAGAGACAGTATGGAAGGATGTCACCAACTAATGAAGAAAAGAAGAAAATATGACCGCTTATCTCAATTAGCGAAAGAGATTAATTTAATGTCTCATGAGACGGGAGAAAACTGCAATTATAGGTTGCAATGTTTTGAGAACGTGCCTGAAAATACAAGACGAAGTATTTAAAAATAATTGAACTTAATATAATCTGTAGATTTGTGGTCTCGTTTCAGTGCTGCTAATACAGCGTAGAAGGCATAGGAAAGATTAAAGTGAAGCAAGATGTAACAATGAAATGTACAAGTACAGAGTTCGAGGACAAATAAGTGATGGTGTGAAACAAGTTGTAGTTTGACGTAAGCCATTTATGGCAATGTACAGCATATCAAAAAGTAAGATTCAATTTTAGTGCGTAGTCTACAAACTTTGGGAAAGCCCCTAAAGTTAAGAAAGGGAAGCACAGGAACAGGTCCTGGAAATTAAATGATGAGACAGTTAATGCAATTAAGCAGCATATAGTCTCATATCCAGGACGAAATAGTTATTATGGATTAAAAGATACAACTAAAGTATACCTTATATTCTCGGAATGTATGACAATAACTGCAAATGGGTAGAGTTGAAAATGTACACCCAGGTGAGATTCGAGCCCGAGTCTCCTGCTTTGTAGGCATTTCTGCTGACCCCTACAGCACTGGGAACACAGCGATTACTACACCTGCACGGAATTATTCAAGCACATCTCCATTCAGATACAAATTCTAAACTTTACCCTGCCCATTAGAACTCAAACTCGTAGTTACTTTGTACACTAATTCCTGTAAGAGTAAGGGCCTAGGAGAGCCTCTGAAGAAAGAATTATTGCTCATCATTGGCAAATTGTACAAGTTATATATGTATGTGGTGTCTGTTCTTTCAGACACACACACACACACACACACACACACACACACATATATATATATATATATATATATATATATATATATATATATATATATATATATATATATATATATATATATATATATAAAACTTATGAAGTATACCTGTCTGACGAATTAAATATAAGTAAAATGATCAGTTTATCAAAGAAGTTTACCCAACAATTAAACCATTTTATAGAGACATATTCAATACAAAATTCAATATTTTCTTAAGGTATCCTCACACAGACACATGTAATGAATGTGATGAATACACACTCAAAGTTAAATGCCTTGAAATGGAAAAACAAAAGTCCACTGAAAAATCGGAAATAAGACATATTGAGTCTCAGTTGAAGAATTTAAAAACGATTATCACAAATTGCAAGCCAGAACATTTTATGAGAGAAAGAGGAAAGCTAAGAGGGAAAGCTAAAAGAGCATGGAAAAGGGAGCAATATGTATTGATTTTGGCAAGAATCTGCCTCTGCCTCTGCCTAATATTACAACCAACACTGTACACTATAAATGGCAATTATCTCTATGTATTGAACATCCACCATTTGTAAAATGCAGGCAGTGCATTTTTCCTTTATCCTGAATGTGTTGCCAAGAAAGTAGTGACCATGTCTGTTCAATGATTCATACATACTGTTACAATTAATTTGACAGAGACGTCAGATATCTGAATATATTCTGTGATTCCTTTTCTGGCCAAAATATTCGTTTTTTGCACAATTTGGTTACAGTAGAGAGAAGATTTCACACGGTCAAAGTAATATTAACAATAAGAGGAATGTGACCAAAAACATGGGTCTCATATACAAGAATGCTCATTTAAGTCCCCAAAGACTGAATGGGCGTGTTCATATCAGCTTGGTCAAAACTTTCACCATTTAATGTTCTTGAAGCGACAAGTGAAACTTTTCGCCAGTGGATAGCATTCCTGAAGTATTTTGGGTCAAATGAAGTCTGCAATATGACCCATCGTCTTTGATCAACGACATCATATCTGAGATAAACACAATAGTTTGTTTAGATGCATAAATAGATTATAGTTTACGATTTTGTGTTTAAAAAGTGATCTGTAGTTTCTCTCTGATATTTTG
The DNA here is from genome assembly GCA_026315105.1 of Locusta migratoria. NCBI lineage: Eukaryota > Metazoa > Arthropoda > Insecta > Orthoptera > Acrididae > Locusta > Locusta migratoria. The sequence goes on along the minus strand of CM048755.1, from coordinate 474,882,769 downwards.
GTATAAGTTGCAACAGAGAGGGTTTTTTCTACTTCTTTATTTTTCGCAAGTGAGTGCCAAAGGCGCTAATTTTTGGGCTGAGACCTGTGATCGATGGGACATTCTGTTGGGGTAATTTGAGGATAACACAGATTATTTATTATCTGCAATACATAAATATTATGATATTGTCTCATATGTTTATATTCGTTGTTGGTGTTTGTTTTGATAGTTGGTATAGCTACATAGCTTATATTGTGAGAGTCAGATATGACGTCAGTGGTCAAAGCTGACGGGTTGTAACACAGTGTTCGATTATGCCACCCTTTCTACAAGCAGAAGTCACCCTTCCCTAAGCATCCAGTTAGAGAACTCATCGTCGACAGAAGTCACCCAAGGCTTGTCAAATTCAGGATGACTTCCAATGGAGCATGGGAGACAGCTGCTCTGAAATCGGCTAATAAAACTGAAGATTCGTTGGACTAGAGTTTGATTTACCTGACCAGTAAGATTTATGACAATCTCCAAACACATATATTTACTATAAAATGGTTTTCAAATTCTGAAATGTTGTAATTTATATTTTCAGACTTTTACCTATACCTAGTGAGAAATGCCATGATCTGCAGGATTTGAAAAAGTTTTGCCATACAGAAGTGCAAGGTTATTATGACAGTCTTCCTATTGCTTGAAGTTCTCAGATTACATAACCTTGTACTGCTTTTTTATGTAGTGTGATTCTTATTTGAAGTATTTGAGTAAAAAGCAACGATTATGCTACTTTGGATTCATGTACTCCGTCCCTTCTTGCATTGTATATGTAACTGTTGTTCAACTTCTTAAAATGTAGCAGAACAAGATCGAATATATATGCAATCAAAACATGTGTTTAAAGTGTATTGATTAAGATTTGTAATTTTCGCAAAATGAGCGTAAATATTACAATATTATAAGGTCAAAGCAAGATTAAAACAGAAAAGTTAATGTAATGTAAAAAAGTGGATCTATCTCTTTCTTTTCCTGGACCCTTCAAATACCTATATTGACAGCTTTATAACACAAAATGGTTTCTTTTAGAGACCTACTATGCATGAAACAATGTGTTTCATACATCTGTAGTACATTCTCTAGGCTTCAATTTATGTCTTAATTTGTGTTTTTTACGTTTTAAATTTACAGAGTGATATTACTGGAATACGCGACCAGCATATCATTCAGTGTTTTATCTTTGTATACATTTTCGTTAATTTGTAAGTGTGATGTATTATTTGACAAGTTTTAATACCCTTATCATGGTTTCATTAAATAATGAGCTCGCAGTTCAGATGTTGATCCACCACTACGCATGAGAATCCTACCAGAATTGGGACGAAAAGAATTTAAGCAGTGCAAGCTACATCATCATAGCTGTGCATGAGCAATAATGCCTGATTTCTCATGCATGAAAGTATTTTTCTTGCAGCTGTTTAACGAAACCTATCAATTCAATCCATCACTCCCCACCTCTCACTGGCATGGGACATCGGATAGCAATATATTGCACTGAGTAGCACAATACCATTTTTAAGTGATATTGACCCAACCGATATATCGATAATATCAACTATTTGCGGCGATATAATTGGAAATTGTATTATTATTTTCTAACTCAAAATAGAGGAATCCCAACTCTATTTTCGTTTTAATATTTTAGTGTTCACAATATAACAACACAACTGACAAGTTTTTAATTTAGGGTATTAGCACTACTTTGATTGAGGAGATACTCTGCACTTCAGGTTAAACCACAAACTTAAAAGCATATCAAAAGTCCCAACATGCAAAAGCTTTTGATCATGGACGAATGTCTACCGAATCACTGAGGAAAATTGTATGAAAATCAAACCCCAATAGTGCTGATGTAGAAACCTCTAAGTTTTACTCCAATAGTTGCAACAACTTCAGCAGCTTGTAGTCCTATACAAGGAGGTTTTGCTACTGCACTGAAACATGTTGCTTCATTTACAGAAGAAGGAGAATGACGACAAAAATAAATGAAACCATTTTGTTTCATATTTAAAAATCGTGTGCCATTTAATACTCTGAACAAAGAAGCAGGGGTGGCTCATTCAAAAGGGCACAGGGGCCCAGCCCCACCAGAAAAATTGTGATATACGTTTGCAGTATTATATCAAACAGTTGGAGTGTGAAAACTGTAGTTGCAGTGACGTCACAGAGCCTGTTTTCCTTTCCCCTCCTTGCCCTTCCCTTAATGCTGCTTTGGGCCTGGCATCCAGTGACATGGTATTGCAGGTCCAGATGTGCACCCTTGGAAATAATCCTGGCGGCGCCCATGTTTCTTTCCTTTGAAAACGTTAACGATAGGACGGCTTATGGACTTAAGGAGGTTTTGAAAAGACGTCTGGAACTTTTCAATGTTCAAGAAAAACTCATTGCTCAGGCATACTATGGCGCCCCAGTAATTAGCGGAAGTCAGAGTGGTGTGCAGACACATGCAGAGCACTTTCCCGCATGCCAAGTACATTCACTGCTATGTGCACCAAATGACTTTGGTTCTTCATAAAGTCGATAAGGTTGTTCTTCGCAAATATTGCTGGTTTTACAACGTTTTTTTTTTTTTTTTTTCTTGATCTCCCAATCGAAGTGATTTCTTACAGACAGTATAAAACAAGAGAAATCCTTTGTCTCTTCAACTAGATGGAACTTCCAGTCCTGCATTGTAAATACTATCAAAGAAAACAAATTGGCCGGCCGCAGTGGCCGAGGGGACTGAGGCGCTCCAGTCACGGTCTGCACGGCCGCTATGGTCGGGGGTTGGAATCCCCCCTCGAGCATGGATATTTGTGTCGTCCTTAGTATTAATTAGTTCATAAGTAGTTTGTAAGTTTAGGGACTGATGACCCCGGAGTTAAGTCCCATAAGCTATACAAACATTTGAAAACAAATTGCACTTATTGGAATGTTTTGAAAAGTTTGAGGAAGAGGATTCCTCTGATGATGTTACAATAAAAGAAGCATTTGCCTTAACAAATTTACTACACAATTCATACTTTTTGTTCCTCCTAAATTTTTTCTATGATACCATGAAACATGTTGATATTTTCTATAACATAGTTCATATGCAAAGTGTAAATGCCATTACCATATCCAATGCATTATATCATTTTGAGTGTGCTGTATCTGAAATACTAGAGAATATTCAGCAGATTCGAGTTTCTGATGATGAGTGTATTGTTCCTCCAAGAAAAAGCTCCAAATGTAGCGTGTGACAGCTTCGAAATCATTGATCCAAAAAAGTTTGCTTCTTTTAGAGGACATTCCCCAGCCACTTTGGTCAATACAGTCCGTTTATTTGCCACGATAAATTGAAAAATGAACTGTCAGTTATTTATCGCAATGATAAATTTAGAGGCATTACATAGGTTTGAGAGCTGTTTACTATCTTTGTGGAACATTCATTTGAAGAATCGTTCAATGAAGTGCACAAGACATTACTAATATTATTGCTCTAACTACACCAATTTCAACAGCAGAAACAGAGCGCAGTTTCAGCAACTTAAAAAGAATCAAAACCTTCCTCAGAAACAATATGAGTCAGGAAAGGCTGAACTCACTGGCTGTTTGTTCCATTCAGGAGGAGAAAATCAGTGATATTCCAAACTTCAACAACTACCGTAATTGACAAGTTTTCCAGTCAGAAGAACAGAGGTGCACATTTACTGTATAAATAACCTGTCAGAACACAGCTCTCATTAGTTAACGTGCTAGTTAGGTAAAATACACATGAAACTGCTCCTAGACAAGGTTTTCCCAGTTTTTACCGTGGCTTTAAGGGAAAAACCAGGAGGTTCCTGTTGTAACGTGTCTGGGCACTACTGATACCGAATGTAACGGGTTTCGGTGTGTGTTTGATGGTTTTCACACCAAATGACGAATGTTCTACACACAAACTTCGTCTATGTCAACACTAGTTCATTTCATGTGGACTGTGAGCCCAGTACTCAACTTGGGAGATGGTGTGGCAATGAAACAGTGGTCCAGTATAACAAAACATTTTATGGACACTCGTGCTTACAAAACGGCCGGAGGCGAATGGAGTGTGTGTGTGCGCGCTGTATGACGGTGAGGTGGCGTCCGGCTGATGCCTCAAGCCTCATAGTAGCTGACGCTGCTGGTGCGACTGCCCGCCGGCCGCTACGCCTCCGTGTTGCGTAAGGCGAGGTATCGTCCTCGCGCTACACCACACCGCCGCCGTGTTGGCCGTACCGCGGTGGGCGCGGACCGGAAGTTGAACCCAGGTCCTCCTTCGCCCGCTGCTGCTGATTCGCCCTCCAGATGGTCACAGGAGCGCTTCAGGTGTGGCCGCATCCTTTCATCCACACTACGCCCCTGGGTGAGTAACTGGCTGCAGTCTTACCGCGCCATGCATTGGTTCGATATCCGGTTGCACTGCTGTCGAAGCCGTGACCCCTCTGCCCATTGTGTCAGGCTGTGCCGCCGCTATTCCGCAGGCTGTATCTCCCGTCGGGGATGCTGTGTTGATCGTGACGATCGGCTGCTGGGTGCGCTGCATCGAAGTGCTTCCAGCCTGCGACAGACTCAGTTTTGCGATAACAACAATAACAATAATTGTTATTGTTATTATAATTATTATTGTTGTCGACTGGTAGCACAGTTCGGGCAGCAGGTGACTGCCCAGCCATGGCTCTTCTCTCTCTGCCATGGCTGACTGACTGACTAACTTGTCTTTTTCGCCTATATTTATACGACGAGGTTGACGCCGTCAGCCTGTGTTTCACAAGTGTGGCATAGATGATCTTTGCTACACGTGATCGGTATCCTACCTCCGATCACGTATGTGCCATACGGCGGGGGTAGGGAAAGAAAACATTAAATCTATAAACCATTCAATGTTATGGTTAAAGTTTATGTTATCAAGTCCAATTGTGACAGCTTCCTTGACACTTTCCTATCTTCCCTATACCTCACTCATGTTATTGCGAGCAGTGTGCTAACTCGTCTAGTTGTAATAGACCGAACGTTGCACATGACGCCCATAGGCAGTTGTCACTTGATATTTGACTAACCTGGTGTCTTTTCTCTCGTAGATGTTCCCAGTGCAGAAGCGGCACACAGGTCGTACGCTCGAAGTTTTCTGACGTGAGGCTAAAATTGAAAGTGCTGGATACTGTGGCTGTCTAACTACCATTACCAAAGTTGATGAATTTCTTCAGAGATGCTAGTGGCTCTTTTATTTTTACCAATCACACGAATACAGAAGCCACAAAATACATGTTGACGTCAGTATTAGTTTCCTTTTAAAAATTCACTAAACTAACATTGTTACAGTCATAACACACTTTGAAATACATTGCACACAATTTACAAATATTTTTAGCTCCATTATCGACTGATGAATACAAGACTGCTTATCGTAAGTGCCGCTAGATGTTTACCGTGTCAGGGCTCGCAGTGAACTGACTAGCAGTGGAGCTGTGCTCCATGCTAGCGCCTAGAGTTTTGGCGCCAACCGACACTTCTAGAACGCCACACTCACTCTTTACGTAAAATACTTAATCTAATAAATCTACAAAAGAATAGTGTAATCACAAACAATTAATTAACACACATTATGGTAATAGAATTGATAACTGAATTGTTTTATCTATTAAGTAATTAACTTCAGCATGAGAAGAGCTGGTGAACTTCGGTCTGAATTCAAACACCTCCAAGCCACCCAAGTTCTTCAATAAATTGTGTCACATTACCATAAACTCAGACACCCACAAAAGGACATGAAAAACAAGCGAAGCTGGTGGACCAGACCAACTACAATACTACACAAATAATGCCGCGAGAGACCACGAACACCAACTGCCGGCGTGGCGCAGGGGATAGCGTCACAGACTGCGGAGCAGAAGGTCGCCGGTTCAATCCCACCCACCGGCAAAAATTTATTTCTTTGTAATTTACAATTCCAGAAGGTTCTACATCTTTCTTATGTTCACTTGTAAATTCTACTTGTTTCTTATGTTAACTGTTCTTCTAATTTCTGGTAAATTCTGTCTGTGTATAAATAGCAGAGCACTCTGCCTGAGAGGCAGTCAGTGCTGCGTGTATGTTGAGTTCGTAATAAACGTGCTTTCAGTATAAGTGCTGTGTTTAGTTGCCTTCGAAGTCAAGCCTGCTTCAATTGCAACGCGACATTGTTTGGTGGAGGCGCCAGGTACACAGCTGCATCACCGTGGCTCCGATTAGGCAATGTAAAAGCCGTCGCTTACACGGGCTGGAACCGGAATACAAGGGATACACCGAGTACGTCCTTCCAAGAGTCCGTAACATCAGACGAACTATGGAAACGAAACCAGCAGTAAGCCAGCTACACATCAGGCATCCGTCGGTGTTCTCTGGAGACGCTGGACAAGACCCAAACAAATGGCTAAAAGGGTTCGACCGAGTCGCCAAGTACAACAGGTGGGATCATACGATGTGCCTGGCCAACGTTTATTTCTATCTGGATGGAACAGCCCAGCAATGGTTCGAGAACAACGAAGACAAGTTGAATGATTGGGAGACGTTCCAGGAGGAACTGAAGAAGACGTTTGGAGACCGCCAGCGTCAAATCCGTTCGGCGGAAGAACAACTGAAGGACCGGGCCCAACGACATGGTGAGCCGACACAATCGTACATACAGAATGTTTTGGCCTTGTGTAACATAGTGAATCCGAACATGACTGAGGCGGACAAAATAACGCACCTGATGAAGGGTATTGCAGAAGATATGTACCAAGCTCTTCTCATAAAAGACGTCGCTACGACAGAAGAGTTCATCAAGTGGTGCCAGCGTATTGAAGAGATGCAACAAAGGAGGGTTGGACGCAAGAAGTATGACCGACTCCCAAATGTAGTCCCTATGGCCGTTGCGGAAGACCAGCAGGACTTGGCTTCTCTCATACGACAAATCGTGAGAGAAGAATTTCAACAGTGCATGGCAGCCGAGACTATTAGACCGAGCGAGCATCAGATTATGGCCATGGATGTGAGCCATGTAAGTCACGAGGTAGCCGACGCCGCTGAGGACGAGTTATTTCAGACATTAGCTCCTGTCTGCCCCGTCAACCGCACCCGACGTGAATGGCGTCGCCATGCTATGACTTACGCTGCAGCCGCCAAACGGCAGCCCATGAACCGGCCGACGCGACCACAGCCAACTCCCCCAGTAACTATGACGCCCCGCAAAAGAACAGACGTCTGGAGGACAGAAGACAACACACCACTGTGTTTCCACTGTGGACGCCCTGGACATGTCGTACGCTACTGCAGAGAGAGGAGGCGAGTATTCGATGATTATTTTGCCGCAAGACGTCAGCCGTCGGAGCAGTTCTATCCAAGGCAGTCACCTGCTGATGAATTCAGTCGACCTATGGGAAGAAGCCCATCGCCGTACCCTAGACGAGGTCGCTCCCCGACGCGCCGCAGCCGATCACCGTCGCCGTACAGAGGTACCAGCCGCTCCCATAGCCGCCGCGTCCAGGAAAACTAAGTGAGGCGACCATCTACGGAGGTGAGGCCGCCGCAGATGAAAATCCTCCATGGACGACAGTCGCTAAGATGTCGGGAAATCTCATCGACGTCATAATCGACGGCCAACCTGTCCGGGCACTTGTTGATTCAGGAGCCTCTTTTTCTGTATTATCGGATAATTACCGCCGCACACTAAAGAAGACAATGTTCTGTGATACGGGAGCAACTGTGCTGAAGGTCGCGAATGGAAAGTACGTCCATCCAGCAGGAACTTGTGTCGCAAGAATAACCATCAACAACAGGACGCAGCCGTTTGAATTTGTCGTGTTAAGAGAATGTAGTCGCAATGTCATCCTCGGATGGGACTTTCTTCAGGCATCCCAAGCTATCATTGACTGTGGAAGATCTGAGCTGCAAATTGAAGAAATTGTTCCGCCGGATACACGTAATACAGAATTTTCTGGGAAGCTATTCGTAGTTGACAATGTGACGATACCGCCGTTGACAATGAGAAGAGTTGCAGTCACAAACACAGATGACTGGTTAAACTGTGAAGAACTTGTTGATAGTAAAACGTTTGTGAGGCTCACAAAAGAAATTTACATACCAGCGGCTATCATAAGCATTACCGGTGGTCAAGGAGAGACTTGGATCACAAATTGTCACGAGCAGTCACAACTTATCCCCAAGGGAATGTGTATCGGGACAACTGAACCAATCCAGGACGGTGAGCTCAATGTCATCAATGAAGACCCATGCCCTGCTGTTAGTACAGACAACACGCTGGAGGAAACAAACGTGGAACTGCCAATAGGGCCTGGACTGACCAAGGAACAATGCCAGCGGTTGTTAGGTATACTACGCCAATTTTCGGGTGCATTCATACCTCAGCAGGGGAAAAGTCAGACGAAACGGCCCACGATAAAGCACCGTATCAATACTGGGGATCATCCGCCAATTAGCTAGCGTTCGTATAGAGTGTCGCCAGCTGAAAGACGGATAAATCGGCAGGAAGTGGAGAAGATGTTGCGAGATGACATTATTCAACCTTCGGAGAGTCCTTGGTCGTCTCCGGTGGTCCTCGTAAAGAAGAAGGATGGCATATGGCGATTCTGTGTCGACTATCGGCGGCTGAACAGAATCATTTTGAAAGATGTCTACCCACTGCCACGTATTGACGACACCTTAGACTGCTTGAAGGGAGCTACATACTTCTCAACTATGGACATGCAGACAGGTTACTGGCAAATCGAGGTTGACGAAGCTGACAGGGAGAAGACGGCTTTTATTACACCTGACGGCCTCTATGAATTTAAAGTAATGCCATTTGGATTATGTAATGCTCCAGCCACATTCTAACGCATGATGGACAACTTCCTTCGACACCTTAAGTGGACGACGTGCCTCTGCTATTTAGATGACATTGTCGTTTTCTCGAAAACATTTGAAGAACATCTGAGTCTCCTGTCAACTGTGTTGAAAGTGTGTTCAGGCTGCAGGTCTCCGCCTCAATCCAAAGAAGTACCTCTTCGTCGCCAAAGAGATAAAAATCCTGGGGCACCTAGTCAACGGAGATGGTGTCCGTCCTGATCCAGATAAAGTAAGGGCAGTCACAGAATTTCCAACTCCTCAGCACATTCGTGATGTGAGAAGTTTTCTCGGGCTGTGCTCATACTACCGACGTTTCATAAAAGGATTTTGTAACAAGGCACGTCCATTACAAGAACTTCTGCAGGGAGACGCCAAATTTTTCTGGGATGAGACAAAAGAAAGAGCTTTCCGGGCACTTAAGGAGGCTCTAACTTCCGCACCAGTGCTAGCCTTGTACGACGAGAATGCAGAAACGGAACTTCACACAGACGCCAGTGACTATGGGATTGGTGGAGTGCTTGTACAAGTTAAGGAAGGTGCCGAAAAAGTGATAGCCTATGCGTCAAGAGTACTCTCAAAGTCTGAGATAAACTACTCTACAACTGAAAAAGAATGTCTCGCGGTTATCTGGGCTATCAACAAGTTCCGGCCGTATTTATTCGGCAAACCATTCACCGTCGTGACAGATCACCATTCTTTGTGTTGGCTGACTAGCTTGAAGGATCCATCAGGTCGACTAGCAAGATGGGCACTAAGACTCCAAGAGTACGATGTCACAGTGGTATTCAAGAACGGGCGCAAACACAAGGATGCCGACTGCCTTTCGAGGAATCCATTAGTGGAACACAACAGCATTGATGAAATTTCGGCTCTCACTGAATTAGTTGACGTTACAGCTGAACAGAGAGAAGATCCAACACTATTAAAATGATAGAGGCCTTGGAGAAAGGAGAACCGACCAATGGAGAGTTCCAACTTATAAAAAACGGAACATTGTACAAGAGCAACTACGATCCACTGGGCCCCAAATGGCTACTTGTTGTTCCAGCTCATCTCCAGCCAGCTATTCTCAAATATTTCCATGATTCTCCAATATCCGGTCATCTGGGATTCGTGAAGACCCTAGACAGAATCAGACGCAGGTATTACTGGAAAGGTCTCTACCGATCTGTCAAGCACTATGTGAGTCACTGTAAAGAGTGCCAGCGACGGAACCATGTGCCACAATTACCTCCAGGACATCTCGTACCGATTCCGCCGGCAGCAGCTCCATTTCACCAAGTTGGGATCGATCTTTTAGGGAGGTTCCCGAAGTCGACAACCGGTAACCGTTGGATAATAGTCTGCACTGACTACCTCACATGCTACGCTGTCACCAAACCTGTGCCGACTGCAGAAGCTCCAGAGATCGCAAAATTCCTTGTAGAAGACATTATTTTGAAGCATGGAGTACCACGTGTCATGATATCTGATCGTGGAAAAGTATTCCAGTCCAAACTAGTATCAGAGGTAATGTCACGGTGCAACATTGTCCACAGAATGACAACTGCATACCATCCTCAGACAAATGGTCTTATGGAACGTTTTAACAAAACGTTAGCCGACATGCTGTCGATGTTTGTTAAACAAATGTTTGTAAAGTCTATGGGACTTAACTACGGGGTCATCAGTCCCTAAACTTACAAACTACTTATGAACTAACTTAGACTAAGGACTGCACAAATATCCATGCCAGAGGGGGGATTCGAACCCCTGACCGTAGTGGACGTGCAGACCGTGACTAGAGCGCTTCAGTCTCCTCGGCCACCGCGGCCGGCGCCGTCGATGTACGTCGATGTTGAGCAGAAGGATTGGGATACAATTCTGCCAGTTGTGACATTTGCTTACAATACCGCAAGACAAGACACCACAGGCTTCACTCCGTTTTTCCTGCTCCATGGCCGTGAAGCTGAGACGACAATGGATACACTGTTCCCGTTCCAACCGGACGACACTCAGCTCATCACCAGGGCGAAGAAGCAAGACAGCTGGCTCGCATACGGACACTGGACGCCCAGGAGAAGGACCGTCAGCGGTATATCGACAAGCACCGACCTGTTGTGTACAGCCCAGGAGATCTGGTATGGATTTTTACCCCTGTACGGAAGGTTGGACTGTCAGAAAAGTTATTGAAGCGATACTTTGGTCCGTATCGTGTCATATGCCGCCTGTCAGACGTCACATACGAAGTTGAGTATTATGAGCAGTCGTCGAAACGTCAAAAACGAAGAGACATTGTTCACATGATGATGATGATGATGATTGGTGTTTTAGGGCGCTCAACAGCGAGGTTATCACCGCCCGACATTGTTCATGTTCTGCGCATGAAGCCTTACTACGATCCTGAAGAGCAGGTAGACGACAATGGCTTCTTGTTCAAGGACTTTAAAGACGGTAATGTTCCTGATGAATCCACGACCACCCCCCCCCCCAAAAAAAAGAAAGATAATAGTAATAAAAAAATGTTTATTGCATATTTCTATAAATTTTTATTCACTACAGTGTTACGTGGATTATACTAATTACTGCATAATTCGCATAATTATTATCTTTTGAATGTGTTCATATGATGTTACATAAATGAAGGTTATATAATGAACACTTCAGACTGATTCCATTATACTGGGTACTAACTTTTTATCTGGGCCCACCAACGAAACTGAACACGAGTCGCCACTGCAAAGAAGGTTTTGTCAATCTCTTAAAAGTTGTAGTTCCTTTGTACAAAATGTCGACCAGAAATTTTTTTGTAAAATTAATGAACGAGAAATATGAAATCCTTCATTTGCAGTTTCAGTAAGAACTAAACAGAGCTGCACAGGAGTAGCTGACTGGTTTGGAGCATCGCGTTGATGTATGGACTGAGACATATCAAAGAAAAAGTTTTATGGGTGTTGAATGTCCATTATGTGCTTCCTGAGGGATGTGAAATAAGTTCAGTTCTTGAGGACTTTTTGTGCTTACAGAATGGAATACCACAGACTATACTTCACAAGTTTTGAAAGATATTTGGGAACAATTTTATAATACTGCATGACAAGGCCACAACTGTAGTAACAGACAGTAAACCAAACATAGTCATGCAGCAGTGTTTACATCTTCTCAGCAAAATCACATTCACTGTTTCACTCATATGTTAAACGTTGTATGTGAAACTGCTTTGTCCTCTGTAGATGGACTCGAATCTGGATACACCCTACCAAAATCCTGGATTCACCACTGGAATTTAATAATTAATATGTGTAATATCGATACTTTTCATTCGATGAATCGCCGGTATCAACTGTGATATTCGATAATATCGAATATTGATATATTTCTTTCACTGTGCCATCCCTAACTCAGGTAGCCTTCTTCTCATCCAGGCTCAGGCGAGAGTTTCCTCATTGTGATGTACCACTGATGTAAATAAGCTATGTCAACCGTATATCTCTATGTATACATTTCAGCATGTGGCAACATCCTTTGAATATCAGATATTAGTAGAAAATGGCAAAGTACTTTTGACAAGCTATAATGTAGACTTCATTGTCCCTTGTTTCATTCACAACAATTTAATCATGATATAGTCGCAAAAATATTACTGTAGTCCTTTTTCAATCAAAATACCTGCTCATATCACCTGCAGAAAATTACTCTAGGTTCCTGGCTACCCTCATCTTTAAAAATGATACTATACTTGTTTATTATACAACATAACAATGAAAAGTGTCTATTAACATGCTTCAAATGATGAAGTATTTGTCCCTATCAGTGCACTTGGATCAAGAGCATTACTGATGTGAGAAAAAAACAATATTTCATTATTATTAAATGTTGTTTATCGTGTGAATTAAACACACACTCCGAAATTGCCACATATACCGGTATTTGGAAATAACAGTCAAATATTCACTTCATCATTTTTTCCACAATTAGATGGATATATAACTCTTGTTGAATATTGCATGACATAATTATCTTATAAGAAAGACTCAGAATTATTTTTTAAATGATAAAATTGATGAAAAATTGTTACACCTGAGAGGATGCAAACCCAATATGATTACTACTGGCAGTTTTGCATGCCAGTACTATAACTATTACATCATCAAAGCTCCAGAGCAAGTTATGGATAAAATGTAGTGTTAAGGTATATTGACACTGGCCACAAAAACGACGCCATTTGACTTATGTCATGGATAATGCTAGTGTCAATTGCAAATATTTGAGTGGCACCTCTCAACTGACGCCACTTGACAAAGTTCAGGTCATTTGAACTTTGTGACACCATTTCTCAGAATCAAAACAAACTGCTGCCATGTTTATTTGAAGGTTGTTGCCGTATTTGGTGTTTTCATGTATTTATGCCTATGTTTTACAAACAAAATGCATTTTAATTGCTCATTAAATTAAAGATCTTTCCAAAATATGTGCTTTTAAGTATGGTTTGTTGGGTAAAAGTGATAGTTAGACATCAGAATGGAGGAAAACGTTTTCATGGGCATATTGTGTTAATTTGTGCATTTTATGATGTTCTTATACAGTGTATGCTTAATATTTGTGTGTGACTAAAAAGGTGTTATTGAGTGATTACTGACGGGAGATTTGTAGGTACACAACAGACTATTTAATTCTACAAATGCAGCAAATAAGTGTGGTGCTGGCAGTGTATTCAGATTCTGGAATTGACATTTTTATTTCTCATAAACACTTTCCACATGGATTTTAGAAAGGAAGTGACAAGGTTCATGTTGTAATTTCTGATTGAGTGTATCTGTTAATTAAGAGAATGGACTGTATTACATTAACTGTTGGTGCAGTTGTACAAAGCATAACCTCGAAAATCGATATAAATTAAAAAGTCGTCGTATTTCACTGTGGGCAAGTGTAGGTAGCTATATTAGGTTTCAAATAAGCGTCCATTACATTGTAAATAGCATCCGGAACATTGCATCAGAACACTGAACTTGTTTTGATGACAAGATATCAAGTTTGAAGAGATGACCAGTAATGGTCAGGTGACAAATATCATAATGACACTTACTGTATCACTTGACCAAGTACTGCGTTTGTAATGTTGATATCAGACTTTCTTACAGAGCTTGATAAGCAGATCCCAATCGAAATTTACTTTTTTTTAATTCGAAATTGGTTAAGTGATAGAGGTTTCTTTACATGTGCTACTTGGTTCATACCTGTCTTTAATATATGAGTGTTGTTTATATGCAAAATACATTTCCAAACAGCAACATTTACACTTTATTTCCATCTTATTGTAGTCTTATATCAATTCTAATACAATAACCTAAATTACAACACCAATGTCTGTTCTAAAAATCTCAGCTGACGCCATGTTGGCAGCCATGCAACCAAGTTTCTGACAGAAGCGAGTGGAAACGGCTGTGACAGGACCACTTCCATATAAACTGTAATGCTACATGCTATGGCGCTGTTTTAGTGGCAAGTGTCAAAGTACCTTTATTAGCATACATAGTTAATTTAGAGGTTACGTTTTCTGCATCATTGCAGTGGCATGGTATACTATAAACATTTTCAATGTTTTTAAGCATGTACTCCAGTAATACGATTACTGATGCTTTCTTCATGACAGTTCAACAACTGTCACCAGTGGCACAGCCCAGTGGCGTAACTAGGATTTGGCTTTGGGTGGGGGCGGGGGATAGATCTGCTTGACGAGCAAAATTTTAGTCAGTTTCCAGACAGACTACCATCTACCACTCCCATTGACAAAACTAATTCACTCACATCCAATGAAAGCTAAAACACCCAAAGTTTTCAATCTTTACCTTTACCAGATTGTTGTTATGTGATTTCTTTTCTTTCTTTTTCGTTTTTTTCTTCTTTTTTTCAGGTTCTGTGGGGGGGGGGGGCGGGGGTTCTACCCCTCATCCTCCCCCCCCCCATAGTTACGCCACTGGCACAGCCAGTATTTGGTTCTGAAAGGGGCGGATCTTTTTTTTTTTTTTTTAATAAAGCCTATTGAATTTATGGCTTATATTTACACTTTTTATAATTTAAGCAATAATATTACGAAAAGAATTGCACAAGACATAAAATTAGTAGGCTCGCATTAATTTGAAAGCAGAAGAGGAGCAACATGGAAAAGGGGTGTGATTAATCAGCTCGTAAGATAATTAAGCAGCTTCTATGTAACTAGCCAAAGAGAAAAGTCTTAACAGTGTAATTAACATGCGACTTTATGTGTGAAAATTGAACTAAAATAACACAATTGTTGTTCATAAGATTACACTTGGTGGCGCCGCTGACCTGCTAAGTAGCGGGTCACCGCATATGAACAATCGGCTCGTAAATTCAGCATAGCAGTTACAATAGCGGCAGCATCAAAGCTGGTCATGGCTGCATTAAAACTGCTCACAGTAGCAGCAGCACACATTCTCAGTAGTGGCATCACATTGGCGACCCACTGTCACGTTCACTTGTGCTTGGTAAATTATAGTTACATTGTGATTTATTACATGTGTGCTATTTCAAATTTCCAGTGCCAACCTGTTTAAAGAAATAAAAAATGAAAACAATAAAATTAAAAAATCTTTGGGAGATGTCTAAGTGGTGGGGCTTCAGCCTCATTAGCCCCCCATCCCCCTATCCCCCATGGCTGTGCCAGTGACCATCACTATCATTTGGAGTGAAGCTGGTAGCTTTATACCTTTGTTATGGCTGCTTCCTTCAGACTTTCCTTACGTTCATGAAATACACAATAACATTCACAATGCAGACATTAAATTTTACATCTATCATGCATTTATATTTAGCTTTGAGGTTTTTGGTACGACTACAAAGTTCGATATACCTCAGATGGTTGATATACGCTTATTTACATCAGTGCTGCATCACAATGACGAAACACTCTACTGAGCACCTATCTGTTTTACCTGCGAGTGTAGTATGTAACTATGCATTAATAAAATTCAACTTTATCAAGCCTGATGTATTATTTCTTAGTACCAAAATAATCAGTTCCAACAGGTTAAGGGTCCACAAATGCAAAACACATAATATTTTGTGTTAAGTTAGTATCAGATGTGAAATAATTATTCATATGCGATCATACCATGTGAGTTTATTTTCCTGATCATGCACAAAGTGAAAAATAACTAAGCCTCAAAATGGAAAGTAAGATCATCCACATAAACGAACTCAAAGGTATTGAAAATTAGAATGCTGGGAAGTTTCAAGTGTGTATAGGGTTGGATTCACACAATGCTAGGACTGTAGTCGTTGGTTCATACAAGCTGCCTAAAGAAAGTTCCGATGATGCTGCATACAACTTGTTGGTTCCAGCCTGGACGAAAAGTGATTAACAGCTCAACTAATTATTGCCACGTCAGTTGAAGAAAAAATGATGCTTCATCTTATGAACTACAACACTACAAAGAAATGTGGAAAAATTTAGTGTCTATTTATGAACAAAAATCTGGAACCAGTGTTCATATGTTACTGCAGTAGTTGGATAGTTTACAAAAGAAGTCAACTGATGAAATTGTGACACTCATAGGGATGGGATAGTTTACAAAAGAAGTCAACTTATGAAATTGTGACTCACACAGGGGCGGGATAGTTTTCAAAAGAAGTCAACTTATGAAATTGTGACACTCACAGGGGCGGAATACTCTACAAAAGAAGTCAACTAATGAAATTGTGACACTCACAGAGCGGGATAGTTTACAAAAGAAGTCAACTTATGAAATTGTGACACTCAGAGTGGCGGGATATTTTACAAAAGAAGTCAACGTACGAAATTGTGACACACACAGGGGCGGGATAGTTTTCAAAAGAAGTCAACTTATGAAATTGTGACACTGACAGGGGCGGGATAGTTTACAAAAGAAGTCAACTTCTGAAATTGTGACGCTCACAGGGGCGGGATAGTTTACAAAACAAGTCAACTAATGAAATTGTGACACTCAGAGCGCGGGATAGTTTACAAAAGAAGTCAACTTATGAAATTGTGACACTCACAGTGGCGGGATATTTTACAAAAGAAGTCAACTTATGAAATTGTAATACACACAGGGGTGCTGGCTTTTGAAAATCCGTGCGGGTTCTCCAGATTGCAGGTCACAAATGTTGGAAACTAACTCCACTGAAAATGAAATTCATGTATTTTTTAACAAGCTACGCTTATTATTGTAAACAAACCACCATTTCTAGATTCTTTTCGAAATACAATAAGTAATACACACTAAGTAAAATTTTTTACTATTCAAATCTTTGCGTAAATTATAGACTCTTACAGGAATTAGAAGCATTGCCACGAGTAGTGAGTGAAAGTGGACAGGGCCACTATATTAGTAGTGCATGGGTAAGTTGAATATTTATATCTGGCAGGTGGCGTGCTTGGGTAGTCTGCGTAGTTGCGGCTATCACTGTGTCGCCATGGTGCAGTGGTCATCTCAAATGCCTAGAAAGCGGGCGATTCTGCCCCCAATAATTTCCTGGAAGCATCCATGGATTCGGCGTGCCTGGAGACACGATGCTATAATTGAAGATCTTGTACATTGTTTGCAGATTCTGGGTGATTAAATACCAGAACAAACGGTAATAATAAATATTTTGATGAGTCTATCAGTGGCATACAAATATTTTGTTAGTCCCAGGGAATCAGCACAGCCGGCCGCGGTGGCCGAGGGGACTGAGGCGCTCCAGTCACGGTCTGCACGGCCACTACGGTCGGGGGTTCGAATCCCCCCTCGGGCATGGATATTTGTGCCGTCCTAGTTCGTAAGTAGTTCATAAGTAGTTTGTAAGTTCAGGGACTGATGACCCCATAGTTAAGTCCCATAGACTATACAAACATTTGAACATTTGAATCAGCACAGTCAAGTGAACAAACACACAGCAACCAAATATCCAGGCTTGCCATTGACGAAAGTAGAATGAACACAAATGGTAATGGTGAGAGTGTACCATATGCACAAGCAACAGTTTTCGCAAATATTATCGTAAAAACCACAAGCACTCTACGAAATGTGGTGCTTGTCACTACTATCATAATCCAGATCACTGGATCCATGGTTGCAAAAAAGTGGGAACTGCAAACCACTCTTATTGGAGAAATAGTGTTTACCATATTTATGCAAATCTAAGTCGCACGTTTGTGATCCAAAACAACACCTGTGGCTTAGAATCAAGTGCAAAGCAAATGAATGTTCTGAAAAAATGGCATTAAGCGCTGTCACATGTAACTTTTGCTATTGATTATAAGAAGTGTTAGGAACACTTTGTAGCTCAAAGATAAACTCACCTACTGTGGAAAAAACTTCTGCACTAATAAAAAACAAATAATAATTTAAAAAATATGGCGAAAATGAGTCTACTTTTTTCCAAGTTTCTGTTACTGAATCAACGCAATGCAGCTCAATCAACACAATGAAGGAAATTCAGTATTGCTGAACTTTGAATATAGCAACGTTTCAAATATTTGTAGACATAAAACAATAAATTTCTTCACATCAGTATCAAAAATGCACAAGGCTTTATGATATTTGCACCAGTTGGTAGCTGTGAATATGTCACGATTTTCGAATATGTGGTTTTGTAGGAACCTAGTAGCACAGCTTCAAATCAGTTTTAAAACTCAGAAATTCGTTTAATGATGCGCAGCATGGTTTTCGGAAGGATAAGTCCACAACAATAGCATATCTAGACCTGATTAAGAAAATAAACCAAGCAGTGTCTGTAGCCATCGGGCCATATGAATAAAACGGAGTATCTACTTTATACTCTAAATTCTAGGGAACATAAAACTATAAAAAAGAATTGGAAAGCTCTCCCAGGACGAGAGGCATGGGACAGTCTAAAAAATAGCTTTCAAGATTCGGAGGCCCCAACAGAATGAGATGCCAAGCGCTCTAAAAAATAATAAAAGATAAAACTTGCTTTCGAGGTATTTGGAGGTCCCCCAAGACTGGAGGCAAGGGGGGCCTCATATTAAGAAATATGAGGGGATCTAAAAAGTTAATGCAAATAAAAACTTTTATTGACGAGTAGCTTCCTCCAGAAAAATCATGAGTCTGACACTTCAAGCATTTTATATAGTGACGAGAGTGATGTGAGAGGAATGTTTTCAATACCAACAGAGAAATGAAACACAAGTGGATTCAGCTGAGTGTTTTACCCATTTGTTTGGAGTGTATATTTACAGTTGTAAACAGCTACCTAGCAAAATAATATTGTGTTTTTCAAATGTTCAAATGTTTGTATAGTCTATGGGACTTAACTACGGGATCATCAGTCCCTAAACTTACAAACTACTTATGAACTAACTAAGACTAAGGACGACGCAAATATCCATGCCCGAGGGGGGATTCGAACCCCCGACCGTAGTGGCCGTGCAGACCGTAACTGAAGCGCCTCAGTCCCCTCGGTCACCACGGCCGGCACTGTGTTTTTTTAAACAGGGTCTATTAGTAAGGTCGTATGATGTTAGTTCCAAATAAAGTCCATCCCAGGACTTCACAATTTCTGTCACAAAATGAATATTGCTGCATTACCAGGTAGGCCTACTGAAGTATTGTTTCTATCCAGACCGGTTGGCCTATTTAAAATGTGTTTTCTGACTTCGTAATCGAAACTTTTTTTCGTTAGAATTAAGTAGACACGATAGCAAAATTAGTAACTGACTAGTTACATGCCTAGCAGCCTGTTTCTTGTAACAAAATCGCATGGCCTAACGATTATGAGCGGACCGTGGGATGTCATATTTAACAAGTATCTCATGTTAGAAAGCTCCGACAGTATTCCACGTTGAAACAGATGAATATGTGATGCATTCTAAATATTTCGTTCGCAAATTGTGCTAACCCAACTTCAATAACAAAAAAGTTTCTCGCGTGACAAAAATTTTGCATCGCCAGAACAATACATTTTCGTAAAAAGTGCACATTTAGTATTAATAATATGCTCCTTCACAACAAACTAGTATCTAAATATAATACACATATTTGTACTCTTAATAATTTGCCTGATTGGGCGATTGAACATCTGTGCTGGACATAACATGCGGAAAACCTACTCAAGAAGGAGGGAAGCTAGCGAGAATGAACTTCCTGCTCAGAGCATATGCTTCGAAATTTTTATTCATATGAAATTGAGAAGTTACTCAGAGAACGTTAATTTGCTCTGATAATCTTCTCTGGAGAATGTGCTCCTTTTTATTCATATGGGCCATTGTACTTAGAGATCTTAGCAAAGCCTTTGATTGCATCCCACCTAAGATCCTATTTAGTAAACTAAAATCCTAAGGGATTGAAGGAGCTACCCTGGCAAACCTCAATTCCTATCTTACTGACAGACGTCAGGCCATGTCAGTTAAAGGAGCAGCCTCATGTGAAGAGAAATTGCAATATGGTGTACCTCAAGGATCTGTGTTCCAGCCTCTGTTATTTCTAATTTTTGTTAATGACATAAGCTCAGATGTACACTTTTGCAGTTTGTAGATGACACAACGCTGTTTGCCAGTGGAAAGACTGACATACTGGCGATGGAACAAGCTAATGTTCTGTTCAACGAAGTCAAGAAATGGTTTAATGCTAATGAAATGAAAATAATTGAAAACAAGACTCAGAGAATGGCATGTAGCCTCAGTAACATTGGATCACTGGATAATGGTGGAGCTGTTAAACTTCTGGGATTCTCCATTGACAGCAAATTAACGTGGAAAGATCACAGCACTATACATGTGTGTGTCAAACTGTCAAGAGTCCTCTAACTATTGAGAAAATTGAAAAGTGCCATAACAAAACAATACCTGCTAACTGTATACTATGCATTATTCCACAGCCATATCAACTTTGGACAGTTGCTATGGATCCATACTGCAGGCTGCAGGAATGTGCTAATGTTGCAGAAGAAAGCAGTGAGGATAATTACTTCCAGTAAAAATATGGACCACTTTAAAACTATCTTTGCCGAGAGGCGGTGGAAGAAACCTGAGTGGCCAGCCACAACGAGGCGGTGGGTGTGCCCCAGCAGGCAGCCAGTCAACTGGCAGCCGCCGCCTCTTGGTGTGACGTAGGCATGGCCAATTGTCAGGCCTTGTCTTCTAAGCGGTGTTGGTTCAACTGCCTCATTTGCGTGAAGCTGAATCAAAGCACTTATAGTAAGAGACACCACATTCATCACCACAACACCCGGAATAAAGACTGTATAGACGAGCAAAGTTGTCGATTGGCCAAGAGCCAAGATAGTTTCCCTGTGGCAGCTGTGAAAATATTTAATACGCTTCCGAATAGTGTACAGTACCTGCCAATGGAGCTGTTCAAAACATAAGTGCTAAGTAACTTAAAAGAACATCCATTGTACTCAGATAAATTCTTCTCCAGTGGCAGAATAGTGAATACCTGACCTGGAACATAGTGTTACAATATTCTGAACAATACAGATGTGGAAATACTAATGTTAATTATTACTTGCAGTGTAGTGTTATCATTGTTTAAAATGTAATCTTGACGCAGTCCGTCCAGTTCCAACTGGTCAATGACGAGGCATTGGTAATATATTGAGTGAATTTAAGGCCGGAATTAAAACGATTGTTTGAAGTGGTGTTTTTGGCAGTATGTATTATGATTGTCATTATTCGTTGCACTTACGGCAGCATTACGAATTTATCCACAGACTGTCTACAATGGTCCTAATATTTAATTGCAGAACACATCATATGAAACATCGATTATTAGACATTAAAATTGCTTGGCAGAGCGCTTTGTCGAAGAAAAGTTTTTTTCTTGCATATTCGAAATTTCGTATTTAATTACAGTTTGCTTCAGAACGCCATATCTGTTTCCTGTCTCACTCTGAGCATAAGCTGGACACATTAACACACTTGCCTGTCCGGAATATATTAATGAGTTGCTACAAATATTTCACGATTTTCAAATTCGTGCTTAGGTTGAACATAATTGCACAGTGAAAATAAGAAGGAAACACACATTTGTTTACATGGAGAAACTCGACCGCACACAATTGTCCAGGCATGTTTTCCATGATTCATTGTACCGTTATCAACAGCTACCGCGAACACCAGTTTTGATTTCAAAATGTTGCCTACAACTTTTTCCCCACTTGAACTTCAAATCTTATTTTTTGGGTGTGGCTTAGATTAGAGACTTTTTTCCCCTTGAACTTCGAGTCTCATTTTTAATTTATTCACCATTTATCATTTATATGATATGGGTTTTGTCAATGTGCATGCATAAAGAAAGATACATATGATATTTAGCATAATATATAGCTACAATATAACAAACTATACTATATCCAAAGAATTATTTTTCTTATTTCACTAAATGATTTTTTTGGTACATTTTTTAAATTATTTTTCACTGAAATAGCATTTCACTGTACAACAGCTTTTTGTAATGAGAAACATTTTGATATCTTTTCTTAAATCTGAAAATATTATTTATTTGTTTAATATTGCCGCAAAAGCCCATGTTAAGCAACTGGCGGCGTGGCGCAAGGGGTAGCGTCACGGGCTGCAGTGCTGAAGGTCGCCTGTTCAATCCCGTCCACCAGCAAAAATTTATTACTTTGTAATTAACATTTCCAGAATGTTCTAGATGTTTCTTATGTGCACTTGCAATTTCTACTTGTTTCTTATGTTAACTATTCTTCTAATTTCTGGTACATTCTGTCTGTGTATAAACAGCAGAGCACTCTGCCCGAGAGGCAGTCAGTGCTGCGTGTACGTTTCAGTTTGCAATATACCTGCTTTCAGTATAAGTGCTGTGTTCACTCGACAACCCTGCCTTCGAAGGCAAAACTGCGTCAATTTCAATGCGACATTGTTTGGTGGAGGCGCCAGGTATCCTGTGCAACAGCTGCATCGCCGTGGCTCCCATTAGACAACGTAAAAGTCGTCGCTTACACGAACTAGAACTAGAATACAAGGGATATACCGAGTACATCCTTCTGAAAGACTGTATCATCAGAAGGACCATGGACACGAAACCAGCAGTAAGCCAGCTGCACATCAGACACCCGTCGGTGTTCTCTGGAGACGCTGGACAGGACCCCAACAAATGGCTTAAAGGGTTCGACCGAGTCGCCAAGTACAACAGGTGAGATTATACAATGTGCGTGGCCAACGTTTATTTCTACAGGGGCGGAACAGTCCAGAAATGGTTTGAGAACAACGAAGACAAGCTGAATGACTGGGAAACGTTTCAGACGGAACTTAAAAAAAACGTTTGGAGACCGTCAGCGACAAATCCGCTCGGCGGAAGAACAACTGAAGAACCGGGCCCAACGACTTGGTGAGCCGACACAGTTCTACATACAGAATGTTTTGGTCCTGTGTAACATAGTCAATCCGAATATGACTGAGGCCGACAAAATCACACACCTGATGAAAGGTATAGCAGAAGACATGTACCAAGCCCTTTCCGATAAAAGACGTCGCTACGACGGAAGAGTTCATCAAGTGGTGCCAGCGTATGCGTATTGAAGAGATGCAACAAAGGAGAGTTGGACGCAAGAAGTATGACCGACTCCCCAATGTTGTCCCTATGGCCGTTGTGGAAGACCAGCATCACTTCGCTTCCCTCATACGACAAATTGTGAGAGAAGAATTACAACAGTTAATTGCAGCTGGGACTATTAGACCGAGCGAGCATCAGATCATGGCCATGGATGTAAGCCCTGTAAGTGACGATGGAGCCGACGCCGCTGAGGAAGAGGTATTTCAGACATTAGCTCCTGTCTGCCCCGTCAACCGCACCCGACGTGAAGAATGGCGTCGCCCTGCTATGACTTACGCTGCAGCCGCCAAACGGCAGCCCATGAACCGGCCGACGCAGCCACAACCAACTCCCCTGGCAACTACGACGTCCCGCAGAAAAACAGACGTCTGGAGGACAGAAGACACTGACTGTGTTTCCACTGAGGGCGCCCTGGACATGTCGTACGCTACTGCAGAGAGAGAAGGCGAGTATTCGGCGATTATTTTGCCGCAAGACGTCAGCCATCAGAGCTGTTCTATCTGAGGCAATCGCATGCTGATGAGTTCAGTGGACCTATGGGAAGAAGCCCATCGCCATACCCTAGACGAGGTCGCTCCCCGACGCGCCGCAGCCATTCACCGTCGCCGTACAGAGGTACCAGCCGCTCCCCTAGCCAACGCGCTCAGGAAAACTAAGCGAGGGTACCATCTACGGAGGTGAGGCTGCCGCAGATGAAAATCCTCCATGGACGACAGTCGCTAATATGTCGGGAAATCTCATCGACGTCATAATCGACGGCCAACCTGTCAGGGCACTTGTTAATTCAGGAGCTTCTTTCTCTGTTTTGTCGGATAATTACCGCCGCACACTAAGGAAGACAATGTTCTGTGATACGGGAGCAACTGTGCTGAAGGTCCCAAATGGAAAGTATCCAGCAGGAACTTGTGCCGCAAGAATAACCACCAACAACAGGACCCAGCCGTTTGAATTTGTCGTTTTAACAGAATGTATTCTGAGCTGCAAATTGAAGAAGTCGTTCCGACGGATACACGTAATACAGAGTTTTCTGGGAAGTTATTTGCCGTTGACAATGTGACGATACCGCCGTTGACAATGAGAAGAGCTGCAGTCACAAACACAGATGACCGGTTAAACTGTGAAGTTCTTGTAGTCTAGTCATTTGGTGCCCAAGAAGGGGGCTACCTGGAAAGTTTTGCGGGAGTTTTGAAAATTGTTATACTTCTAGATTTTGATGTGCTCTTTTCGAATTTTGACTTTGCCACCTCGTATCTTTGCCGCTCGCGCCGACATATTGGAAAAAATGGCGCCCAAAAACAGTTTTTTGAAGATACATCCATTCCAACGCATTTTACGATGAAAATAGTTAGGAGATAAATTGTACTAGAGAACCGCCTCATCAGAATGTTGAAAACTAAATTTGAAGCTGCAAACTTCGTGGTGAAGCAGGCAACGGAAGATGCATATACGCTAATAATCAACACAGCAATCAGCATTTCATCTGCATTTGATTCCATAATAGTTGTCAGTGGAGATGTAGAGCTTCTTGTTCTTTTTACGGCTCTATCCCGCGTTCAAACATATATATTCTCAAACCAGGAAAAGGAACAATTTCGCAACGAGCATATTCAACAGAAAGTATCATAGATAAAACAGTCGGAGATAACATACTATTCTTGCATGCCTTCAGTGGCTGTGATACAACATCAGCACTCTTCAGTCAAGGAAAAATGAAATGTCAATCTACTCCGGGAAAAATAAAGATTTAAATGAGCTCCTTCAGGTATTAAAAAACCAAAGTAGCGACTCGGAAATCATTGATGAAGCTGGAGAACGCTTTGTCCTTGCATTATATGTCCGTGATATTTTGCTCAATTATGTACACGAAGTAGAGAATCCACTAAATTTAATGATCAGTGCATTATTTGTGGACTTGGAATACCACAAAAAACTACCTCATTCATGGCGGTGTGGAAATGAGTTGTTTCGTCAATACGCCTGTTGCAGTAGACTTTGCGGACTCTTAATCTGAAACTATTCATTTCACAAAAAAAAAGGTTACTACATAGATTTTAGGAAATTTTCTCTAGTGTAATTTATCTCATACCTATTTTTATCATAAAATGCGTCGGAAAGGAGATATCGTCAAAAAACTGTTTTTGGGCGCTTTTCGCAATATGGCGGCGCGAGCGGCAAAGATACGAGGTGGTAAAGTGAAAATTCGAAAAGAGCACGTCAAAATGTACAAGTATACCAATTTTCAAAACTCCCGGAAAACTTTCCAGGTAAAACTACCAAATGACTGGACTATTGGTGATAGTAAAAAGTTTATCAGGCTCACAAAAGACATTTACATACCAGTGGCTATCATAAGCAATACCGGTGGTGAAGGAGAGATTTGGATCACTAATTGTCACGAGCAGTCACATATTATGTGTATCGGGACAGCTGAACCAATCCAGGACGGTGAGCTCAACGTCATCAGTGAAGACCCATGCTCTGCTGTTAGTATAGACAACACGCTGGAGGAAACAGACGTGGAACTGCCAATAGCAGCCAGACTGAGCAAGGAACAACGGCAGCGGGTGTTAGCTATACTACGCAACTTTTCGGGTGCATTCACACCTCGTTATGGGAAAATTCAGACGAAACGACCCACGATAAGGCACCGTATCAATACCGGGGATCATCCACCAATTAGCCAGGGTTCGTATAGATTGTCGCCAGCTGAAAGACGGATAATTCGGGACGAAGTGGAGAAGATGTTGCACAATGACATTATTCAACCTTCAGAGAGTCCTTGGTCGACTCCGGTGGTCCTCGTAAAGAAGAAGTATGGCACGTGGCGATTCTGTGTCGACTATCAGCGGCTGAACAAAATCACAAAGAAAGATGTCTACCCACTGCCGCACATTGACGACACCTTAGACTGCTTGAACGGAGCTACATACTTCTCAATTGTGGACATACAGACAGGTTACTGGCAAATTGAGGTTGACGAAGCTGACAGGGAGAAGACTGCTTTTATTACACCTGACGGCCTCTATGAATTGAAAATAATGCCATTTAGATTATGTAATGCTCCGGCCACATTCGAACGTATGATGGACAACTTGCTTTGACACCTTAAGTGGACGACGTGGCTTTGCTATTTAGATGACATTGTCGTTTTCTCGAAAACATTGCCGGCCGCGGGGGCCGAGGGGACTGAGGCGCTCCATTCGCGGTCTGCACGGCCACTACGGTCGGGGGTTCGAATCCCCCCTCGGGCTTGGATATTTGTGCCGTCCTTAGCATCAGCTAGTTTGTAAGTAGTTTGTAAGTTTAGGGACTGATGACCCCGTAGTTAAGTCCCATAAGCTATACAAACTTTTGAACATTTGAACATTCGAAAACATATTAAGAACATCTGAGTTGCCTGTCAACTGTGTTGAAGTGTGTTCAGGCTGCAAAACTCCGCCTCAGTCCAAAGAAGTGCCTCTTCGTCGACAAAGAGATAAAAATCCTGGGGCACCTAGTCAACGGAGATGGTGTCCGTCCTGATCCAGATAAAGAAAGGGCAGTCACAGAATTTCCAACTCCTCAGCACATCCGTGATGTGAGAAGTTTTCTCGGGCTGTGCTCATACTACCGACGTTTCATAAAAGGATTTTGTAACAAGGCACGTCCATTACAAGAACTTCTGCAGGGAGACGCCAAATTTTACTGGGATGAGACAAAAGAAAGAGCTTTCCGGGCACTTAAGGAGGCTCTAACGTCCGCACCAGTGCTAGCCTTGTACAACGAGAATGCAGAAACGGAACTTCACACAGACGCCAGTGGTTATGGGATTGGTGCAGGAAGGTGCTGAAAAAGTGAGAGCCTATGCGTCAAGAGCACTCTCAAAGTCCGAGATAAACTACTCTACAACTGAGAAAGAATGTCTTGCAGTTATCTGGGCTATCAACAAGTTCCGGCCATATCTATTCGGCAAACCATTCACCGTCGTGACAGATCACCATTCTTTGTGTTGGCTGACTAGCTTAAAGGATCCATCAGGTCGACTAGCGAGATGGGCACTAAGACTCCAAGAGCACGATGTCACAGTGGTACTCAAGAACGAGTGCGAACACAAGGATGCCGACTGCCTTTCGAGGAATCCATTAGTGGAACACGACAGCATGAATGAAATTTCAGCCCTCACTGAATTCGATGACGTTACAGCTGAACAGAGGGAAGACCCAGCACTATTAAAAATGATAGAGACCTTGGAGAAAGGAGAACCGACCAATGGAGAGTTCCAACTTATAAACGGAAAATTGTATAAAAGCAACTACGATCCACTGGGCTTCAAGTGGGTACTGGTCGTTCCAGCTCATTTCCAGCCAACTATTCTCAAATATTTGCACGATGCTCCACCATCCAGTCATCTGGGATTCGTGAAGACCCTAGAGAGAATCAGACACAGGTATTACTGGAAAGGTATTTACCGATTTGTCAAGCACTATGTGAGTCACTGTAAAGAGTGCAAGCGATGGAAGCATGTGCCGCAATTACCTCCAGGGCATCTCCGCCGACAGCAGTTGGGATCGATATTTTAGGGATGTTCCCGAAGTCGACGACCGGTAACCGATGGATAATAGTCTGCACTGACTAGCGTAAATTGAATCGTACTACAGTT
This sequence comes from Locusta migratoria, assembly GCA_026315105.1. Classification (NCBI taxonomy): domain Eukaryota; kingdom Metazoa; phylum Arthropoda; class Insecta; order Orthoptera; family Acrididae; genus Locusta; species Locusta migratoria. The sequence goes on along the minus strand of CM048755.1, from coordinate 474,854,713 downwards.
CTGCCACATCCCCTATACAAGGGCAGAAGGAGGCGGGGCATGTTGTGCACGTGTCTAGTCTGCAGTAGCGCTTCCCTGCGGCAGAAAGCAAAAGCTTAACGCTATCAGCTGTTGCTGTCTTATGTTCTTCTATCTATCTCTATATATGAAAGGAAGTGTCCCGATTGACTGACTCATCATCGCCCAGCCCAAACCACTGAAGATAGAAACTTGAAATTTGTGGAGGGTGTTGATCTTACTCTGTAAACGTCATTTAAGAAGCGATTTTTCGATATTCCGTCCGTAAGGGGGTGAAATGGGGGATGAAACGTTTTTTTTTTGTTTTTTTTTTTTTTTTTTTTTTTTTTTAAGACGTAGCTATTTAGGCAATTTTGAAGCTATAACTACAAAATT